>OZ005659.1:245491196-246871196 GCA_963930645.1 Salticus scenicus
GAATTCAGGTTGGCTGGTTGTTGATTGGGTTTAACATCGCACTAGCGCTGCGCAATGGGTAATTGGCGACGACCTGAGACGCACCCCCTAATGATGGTCCGTTGAATTCATCAGATTATAGTTTGAATGCCTTTAGTGAAATTTCACTAAAAGATTGAAATTTGGCAAAAATATGTGCTTGTATTAAGGAAAGGACATGCTTACAAACAAACGCTCCGTCAATCAATCTTTGACTTTGCCACTCACTAAGGACGAAAGAACAACCCGTATAAGGAAAGGGCATATTTACCAACAAACGGTCCGTCAATCAATCTTTGCCACTTTCGAGTGGCAAAAGATCAACCTGTATTGGTGGAAATGCCAATGTTATGCCACTTTACCCATAACTTGACTGCGAGTGACGTCACGTGCCCTTTCCTTATCGGTGGAAATGCCCTAAGTACAGTCGGTAACGAAAGTCTCCGAACACTAGCGAAAATTCCTGTATAAAAAAGAACACTTAAACAGTTTTTGTAAATAAATCCTTGTCGAATCTTGTTTTTAACTAACTAAGAACTGGATTCTACAAGGATTTATTTAACAAAACTGTATTAAGCGTATTTTTTTTACATAGGAATTTTTGGTAGTGTTCGGAGACTTTTGTGACCGACTGTAGAATCACAAATAAACAAGTTTGTCCGTGCGTGACGTCATCTGCGCTTTCGTTCTTCCTTAATTCCGTTTAATATACAGTAGGCAGCAAATTTATTCGAGCGCTAGCAATAATTGCTATATAAAAAAAGTACACTTAATACTGTTTTATTAATAAATCCTTGTCAAATCATTTTCTTCGACTAAGTACAGGACTCGACAAAGATTTATTTAAGAAAGCATCATTAAGTGTACTTTTTTTTTATATAGGAATTACTGCTAGCGTTTCAATAAATCCTATTTAAAATTTGCGCACCTAATATCGGTTGTTTGCTTGGATTTTACGTCGCACTAGGGCTGCGCAATGGGCAATTTGCGACAGTCTAGGACCCCTAGAGTTGGTCCGGAGACACCCAATGATAATTTTGATCCTCCATGGAAGGGATGGCTCTCCCGCTTCAGTGATCTCCAGAGGTATAATTTTGACGGGAACATGGAGGACATTCGTCCACGGCAGATTTTACGTGCACCAGCCACCATTAGTGTACACGACGGTCTTTGGTCGGCTCGAGTACCGAACCCGCAATTTTCCAATTACGAGACCGGTGCTCTACCGACTGGGCTACCGCGGCCACACCTAATATTGTTTTATTAAGTAAATATTTGTCGAGGCATAATCTTAGTCTTATGCTGTTTATGAAAAAGTACAGTCGGTAACAAAAGTGTCCGAACACTAGCAAATATTCCTATATAAAAAAGTACACTTAATACTGTTTTGTTAAATAAATCCTTGTCGAATCCTGTTCTTCGTCAGTCTAAGAACACGATTCGACAAGGATTTATTTATTTACATAGGAATTTTTGCTAGAGTTTAGACACTTTTGTTACCGACTGTAAGTTCATGATAAAAATCAGCAATCAAACTAAAAAAAAAAATATTGAAGAAAAGTGTGGACGTGTGCTTCAATAATTTTGCTGCCGACTGTATATATGGTCGAATCCTAATGCATAAACAGCATGGTGCAGAAAGCCATTTCCTTCTAACTTTAGCATCTAAAGTCGGCAGCAAAATTATTGAAGTGCTAGCAATAATTTGTGTGTAAAAGATGTGCACCTAATACTTCTTTATGTTAAGTAAATATTTGTCGAATCATTATCTTAGTCTTATACTGTTTATAAAAAAGTAAGTTGATAACAAAAATTAGAGATTAAAAAAAAAAAAAAAAAAAAAAAAAAAAAAATGTGAATGCGCACTTCAATAGTTTCGTTGCCGGCTGTAGATGTTTCAAAAGAGTTAATAAAAATTGACTTGTGTTAATTATTTAACGACGTTAAAATTCGCTCAGACTTGTGATAAGAATTACAGGTCTGCGCGAGGTTTAACGTAGGTAATTGACGGTGATCTGTGATTCGTTCCTAAAAGTGGTCCAGATCTCCAGATTCAGAGACTCGTCATTACAATTTTAATCCTTTGCGGAGCGCAGTTTGAAAAGGGTAAGACTGTGTTAGAATTACTGGGAGGAAATAAAAGTTATTTATACATGAAATTTAGAATTTTCTTTAAAATCGAAGTGTATCTGAAATATATACATCAGTATAGATTTTTATTTTTATTATTTATTTATTTATTTTTTCTGGGGGTGGGTGGGGGTAAAGTTTAATAAGAAGAAAATTCTCCAAGTGTAATTTATTCATTTCTAATAATGTTAGTAATAAGCTCGAATGCCACCTTTAATCACCATTTTTACGATTTAGTACAGTTTACTTATTCTAATTTTCTTGATAATTTTTCTGGTGAAGTCAATTTTTCTTTCCACATTTGTATTTGAGCGAGATTTTATTTGCTTTCAAATGAAATGCTTTTATAAGGGTAGAAATACATGAAAAAAATAGTAAAATTCCCAATGTAGAAAAGAACAAAATAAGTGATATTTGAAGAATTGAACAAGAAAATTAAAATGTGTCGAAATGTGGGAATTACGGCAAGCGAGTGGAGCATTGAGTCATCGTTTGAGGCAGCAACTTCAAACCTAGATAGAATCATATCTTGATAATTTAAGAGGGATAGGGGATGTGTCCCGATTTTTTTTTTTTTTTTTTTTTAATAAAATCGATGCACATATTTTACATGTACGTGTTAGTGATATTTTATGCCTACGTATAAGAAATTAAAATTTCGAGGTGTGCTTAGGATAAAAAAGCTTCACATGTCTTATTTGATATGAATATTATTCTGAATAATGTTATGGTTATTAAAAATAGCTTGCTGAATGTAATAAATTGGAGAGGGGGGATATGAAATAAATAAATTTTCACAATAATAAAAAAAAAAACTTCAATATTCACAGAAATGTAATTTTATGGGTAAAATTTATTTCAAATTGATTGCATATGATCTTCGTTATAATAAAAATATACTCGTGACTGGCATTTAAATGATCAAGAAAAACAACAATTAACAATGTCAAATGTCTTTTAAAATGTTCTAATCATTTCCCGATTGTTTTGGATTTGTGTAACTGTCGTCTTCAGATCTATTTGCAGGGGAATCTATTGATATTTTAAAATCTGGCATTTTTGTTGTATCCGCTTCACTTCGTTCTCTCGAAACATTGGATTCAGTCATGTCTTTATCATTTGTATCTATTATTCCAACTTTTGTTTTCGTGTCGATATCCGGTATAGGTTCTGCTGCAGCAGAAGCTCCGGCATTAGATTGTGTTCTCCTCTGTTCGACGAGTTTCAATTTTCTTTTTAAATATTCAAGTTGTAACTTGTTATAACTTTCGTTAGCAGTTTCCCCTGTCACTGGCTTTAATATACCAGTTCGTTCAGTATCTTGTTCAAACAACATAAATGCACCTACCTCTGAAACTTTTCTTTCTTCGGAGGTATTGTCTTCTTTTGTATCTATTTCAGATATGAATTCAGTCTCTTCTTCCATTTTACTCAAGGTTTGTGCGCGCATTCGCGTCTTTAAAGGAAATCTTTCTGAAGGCAGTCTACGATTTTTGTCAGAATTCGTGCATTTCCCTTCTTGTTTTTCTATCAAATCAGATCTTTGTGAGAAACGAAAACGACTTTGACTAGTTAAACAGCTTGCATTTATATTTCTCCCTTCCTGTCTTTGTGCGGGATCGGGATGATATCTATGTTTCATTAGATTATTAACATCGTCTTGATTAACATCGGATCCAGTTTCAGGTTTTATTTCCGTCCGTTCATGAGAACTTTTTGCACTATCATCTGAAAAATATTCAGCTTGATGCGAACTCCGTGCTATCAAGTTAACATTCTCGTTACTTCTTGGCAACTTTGTCTGAGTTACTCTTTCGCTGCGGAAAGTGGCAAGTAAGGATCGTACTAATCTATTTAAATCTGCTTGTCTTTTAAGACCCATTGAATATCTTTGCATTTCACGTTTTTCTAATTCTAGGTTCTTCTTGTGAAGTTTGTTGGCCAGTGCAGATACCCCTCTCGGATTCCTAAGATTAATCCACGGAAATCGTGGGAAATTTAATGATACATTACTGTACCGAGATTTCACTGTGATTTCCCGCTCATTTCTTACAGTTTCTCCTCCTAATTTCTGAGTTCTGCTAAGCGATTCGGGAACATTCAATTGTGTTTCACGCTCCTTAATAACAGCTTCTCGAGACGCCTGATTTTTGTCCTGTGTTGCTGGAACATTCAATTTCCTTTCAGCTGGGCGAAAATTTGCAGGACTGACTCGATTATTACTGGGGATTTCTGCTCCAACTTGCTGATTTCTAAGATGCGTTTCCGGAAAATTCCCTTGTGCTTCAGTCATGCGTTGCTTTGGTAGAATTTCTCGCTGATTATTACTAGTTGCTCCTTTAGGTTGCTGATATCTCTTGTGTATTCTAGATCGGCCATCCGTTTCTGGAAACAGCTGTACTTTAGAAACTTCAATCTCAAATTTTTGTCGTTCTTGTCGTCTGTGACTTGCAAGCCGCTCATCGTCTGTTAGAGATATAGATTGCCCATCCAGTGTACATCCTGGAGGTTTTTCACCTATAATAGCACGATCGTCTGGCACAAGTACCAAGGGTTTCACAGCTGCTTCTGCCCATTTGGGCTCAGTATATCTTTTGCGGTATTTTGATGATATTAAATCTCGATCATCGGGCAATTTTGATTCCTTAACATTAGCATCAGGAAAATAATGGGACACGGAAGATTTCCTTTTCATTATCGGGACAAAAATATCACCTTCCGAAGAATCAAATAATTCTACTGATCCATTTGAATCTATTTTTATTTTTGGACTTTGGTTTCTGGATGTTGCTTCGGGGCTAGAAACAAAAACTGGGGCAACATACCCTTCCGGATAAGGTATGTCAACGGGTCTTGTAGCGCGTCTCCTCCTTTGTGAACAACCATAAAAGCGCTCTTGGTTGGTCTCTTGCAAAAGGGGTGTTTCAATACTTTCTTGAACAGGTGTTGTGGTTCTGTGAAACCTTATTAGTAACCTGCGGGATGGAATCGGCAAATACATGTTTCTAAACAGACGCCTCCACGATTCAAATCTCCATACAGGAAAAGGCTCTATAAAATTGTTTAAACGATATCTTTCAGGTAATGGGAAGAAGCCACACATGCTGGCTATGTAGTAGAAAATGACAAAAATTACAAGTCGCCCAGGAATATCCATCCATAAGGAGCAGAATGTCACACTTCCAACCATAGTCTGATAAGTGGAGTAACCTAGTGTTACTAGAGGGAAGCAGAAGAAGAGTCCCAAAAGCAGCATAAATAGCGAACAGCCCACTTCTCTGCAAAGAGCCGTCTTGTCATGAGCATCGTTTCTCTCCATTGTGGAATGGCTGAAGACCAGACCTACATGGAAACAATTTTAAGTAAAAAAAAAGGTTCACGAGATATTCAATCTTATAAAAACACCGTATTCAAATATATATATGCATATACATATGATAAATTATTTAATAAATAAATAAAAACATTTACAGTATTTATGTGTGTATAACGAGCATTCCACTCCTTAAAGAAAGAATAAAAAGGCAAAATGTTTACTTTCTATATAAGCGCGCACCGTAAATCTGACATGCAAGTGTTTTTTCAAATTGTAAACCAAAGCACGTACAAAATAAGTAATGCAACTAATGACATTTTCCCTCGCAATGATCAATCTGTATTTTATTACTATAAATATGATCCCGTCATGCAAATGTTGACATTGATAGTCTGCTTTCATTTATAAACTTATAACCTGTTGCCACTGGTTGCTTTCGAATGTTGCAAATGATTAGGGTTCTTACTAGTGTCATAAATAATATTTTTAAACTGGTCTGACCTCTCTGCGATCATTTGTTAGTGAGATATTGTGTACACAGAGCAACATACTAACGTATTTACGGACTAACATCTTACAGACGGACACCACACAAATTTTGTCATCTTCGGATTGATCACACCTGAAAACGTCTAAAAAAGTCAAAAAAACGAGGTCGGAAATTTTCACACTTACCTAAGTTCTCTGTAACTATAGTATGATGTGGAACTAAAATATCTTTATGTAGTGCTTACTTTCAAAGAAAAACCATACTATAAATTGCTTTTATGTAGTCTTGTATATTGTCCAAAAACAGCCAAAAAAATTTTGTTTGCTATAGTGAACATGAATGAGATATATAGTGAAACCTATCTGAAATTCCGCCTCTATTTTAGAGTCATCTCCCTTTAGAGCCTTCTACTTTAATTTTGAACACTTTTCAACAAGGCTGAAAAGTGTTAATGAACTCTGTTTGTTTGTCTGCCCGTCCGCGCTCTCTCATAAATATTCACAGAATTTTTTGAAACTGATATATGTTATTTCAAGTTCACTATAGGATTTTCTCTATTGAAAATGGAGTGAATGCGTCTTCTGGTTTTCGAACAGGGACACCCCAAAATATTCCAAATTATTACGTTCTATGAGAGGTATTTTCTGCAAACCAAATTTAAATAACTTTACTTTGCAGAAATCTTAATGAAATTGAAATATGTTATTCATGTGCACAAAAGAATGTTTTCTAAAGAATATACTGTGATTAGCATTAAGATTTACAAGGCCACAAAAAAATATTTTGTTACATTAAGGGCTATTATTGGAAATTTGCTGGAATTGCATATTCTTTTACATTAAGTGTTTTTAACACTTTCTAACAATTTTTAAGTGTGAATGTGATTTAAATTTGTGTTTCTATCTCACCGACTGTCCGTCTACCCGCCTCCAGTGTCCGTAAATATTTTAGAATTTTTGAAAAAATTATATATGTCATTCAAGTTCACTATGGAATGTTTCCTATTTGAAATGGCATTAATAGGTTCTGTAAAACTAGTTTGTGTACAGGGACACCCATACAGATGTGAGTTTTTTTTTTTTTTTTTTTTTTTTTTATAAATCACATTTATGTAACTTCTTACTGCAAAAATCACAAAGAAATTGTCCTTTATAATTAATATGCTAGAATAATTTTTGCATAGAATATGATATGATTTACCTTCATATTTACAGGGCTACACCAAAATAATCAGATACATTTAGAGCTGCAATTAGATTCTAAGGACTGCATTTTCTTTTGCGTTAATCATTTTTAACATTTTCTATTTCGATGTTTAAGAGTGATTACGAATCCAATTAGTCATATGCCTTTCACCCTTCTGTCTGTCCGTTTTGTGGTAACGGAAGCAAAGAACACTGAAAGTACGAAATCAATACAACAAGGACGTACACAATTGGAAAGTTTTGATAATCAATGTATACCACATGATTTTTCGTTCTTATTTCTTAATGAAATATATCATGAAGAAATTGTTTGTTTAATGAGGAGAAAGGATTAGGTTTAGTTTAATGCAATAAAATTAATGATTCTTTATTACTTATTATCCGTATTATTAAAAGTATTATTTACCTCTGTTATCTCTATATATTAAAAAAAAGTTACTGTCGCTGACTTCAATTTTATTTATTTATTTATTTATTTTATTTTTATTTTTTTTTTTGGGGGGGGGGGGCTGCGACTGCATCTCCTTGTACAGGGCAGGGTTCTCCGCATCATGAGACGTGTCAGTACGCGCGGAATACTCCAAGACAGACATAGACATTTCAGCCAATTAAAAATTTCTCTCACCTTAATTAACTAAGTTATTAGTTAAAAACGTCGGGCTTATAAAGGTACTTTATTTGTCATTCTACAAAAGTTTCTGAAATCGTTGTTCTTTCAATCTTATGACGTCATTTCCTACAGGAAAATTAAAATGTGATAAATAGTGTAAAAATAAATAAATAAAATAAAAATGAATAAAAATGAATGTATCTTTTTTTTCTACTTTTAGAAAATTTTCTTACTGGCAGTTTCTCATATTGTTTATATATATATATATATATATATTTGTGCATTCTTTTTTTGTGAATAAGGAAATGATGTCGTGTCTGTATAACTGATTGTATTTCTTTTTGTCTTTAATGTGCATTTATCTTAACATTTTAAAAATATTTCGGATATATTTTGGCATAAAGAAAAAAAAAAAAAAAAAATTAGATATTCAAATTCAAACTCATTTATAAACGACAGAATCTTCTAATTTAGCAATGATAATTTTTTAACTTTACAGAATTAGACATTTTTATGATACATTTCACATTTCTAATTATGGTAAGAAAAAGTTTCATCACCTAAAACTCTTACAAGCAATTGAGTAGATTTTATTCTTCGTTATTTTAGGAAGTAAGTAAGGAGAGAATTAAAAACTGAAGCTGTATGAGAATGAGATTTTTCCAAATTAAAATAATAAACTTTCTTTTCAGATATTTTCTAATATGTAAAACTAAACTGCTGTTTGTAAAAAATGCAACACTATGAAGGAATCATCAGAATTAAATGAAATTTAATGCACAAACGATTTGTATTGGTACAAATAAATGATGAAATTTTTAAAGCAATACTAGTATGTTATGGCCACCACATGACTTTCTTCTATATTTTTTTATACAAATTCACTCAGTAAAAATAATTTATTAAAATTATTTAAAAAAATTATCTTTCATGTTAATGCAGATGATTTCCATATTAGAGAAGAAGTATAACACTAAATATCCAAAACAAAAGTCAATTTTATTGTCAATATTTTTTTCTTTTTTTGTTAAAAATGAAAGAAATCGATAACTGTATTTTAAATTAATGCATATCTATGGTTCAACCATTCGTTTTAAAGGTACTGGCGAGCTCTTTTAAAAGATACTCATCATGAAAATTTACTTTCCTCGAGGGGGGACTCCCCCCCCCCAGGAAGGAAGGCGAAGCTCCTACACATACAAAAAAAATTTCCCCAGTTGACTATCTCTATTATAAATAATTCTGGTAAATTTAATAATGATTATTAAAAAATAATTCTCTTTATGCACATTTATACAAAATTTTGTCCTATACCACCATGTTAAAAATTTAGAAAAAGCGGGATGGCAACGCAACCTGTAAGACAATTTTTACCAAAAGTTGATAGGTACTAATTTATGTCAAGGTGCAACTACATACCAATTTGTATGAAATTCTGTGCAGTAGTTCCTGAGATAAAGTTGCCACAAAATTTTGTCACACACACACAGACTGACAGACTAACAGACAGACCGATATTTTCTAAAAATGGTCAAATCGTGTTCTGCAGCTCTCAAAACGTGTAAATCCATCAAAAACCCGATGTCGAAAATTTGTACGAATCCAAATCATTCTTCTATTGAATATAGAAGAAAGGTAAAAAAATAAATAAATAAGTGTCCGAAATCAGTATTTGGTGTAGCCACTACGCGCTGCAATAAGTGCTGCTATACGATGTGGCATGGAGTCAAACAGATTTTGAATGTCTGCTTGTGGAAGAGAATTCCATATTGCTTGTATGCGCAGCCAAAGTTCGTCTTTTGAAGCTGCAGGACGCGGATCACGAGCGAGACGCCGACTAAACAAATCCCACACGTGCTCAATAGGCGACGTATCCGGCGAATATGCAGGCCAAGGAAGAAGTTGCATGTGTTGGGCTGAACAGATGTCTCGAACAGTCTTTGCAACATGTGGGCGTGCATTATCCTGCTGAAAGATAGCTCTAGGTATTCCTTAAAGGAAGGGAACGACTTCGGGCTGCTGCACTTCACGGACGTACCTGTTGCTATAGATATTACCCTCAATTCGTAGCAAATTGGATCGTTCATGATACGAAATCGCACCCCAGACCATAACTCCGGGTGTTCGGCCACTATGTCGTTCGATAACGCACTCTGGAAGGCAGCGTTGACCGGCATAGCGTCTAACACGAACGCGGCCATCATGGCCCCACAAATTGAAACGGGATTCATCTGAAAAGACAACTTGGTGCCAATCAGCTTGCCAGGCTCTGTGCTCATGAGCCCATTGCAGACGCAGCCATTGATGGTTTGCCGTGAGGGGGATCCTGTATAAAAGCATCCTTGCACGCAGTCCACGGCGCAGCAGACGTCAATGAATTGATGAAGCGACATTAGTTCACCTGTAGCAGTAGACCAACGTGCTGCCAACTGCCTGGAGGAAACTGTACGGTCATTCACCGCCATGCGGAGCAAGTGTCGATCGTCGCGCGCTGACGACACCTTCCGTCGCCCACTGCCAGTTTTTCGAGTTGTTCGGTGCTCGTCGGTCCACTGCTTCTAAACTCGCATCACTGTGGAACTGTTCCGCTGCACACGAGCTGCTACTGCGCAATAGGAAAATCCTCCTTCTCGAAGGCCAATAATCCTCCACCGTTCAAACTCCGTAAGTTGTTGGAATTTCTCCTTCTTCCGTCGTGGAGGCATACTTAGGTCTCACTAAACGTTCGCCACTAACAAATAATCATTAACTATTTTCAATGTCCAGAGCTGCCAACCTAATCCGGCAAATTGTTAGTACCGCCCATTTTTCTACTCCACTTAATTTTTAGAGTACTATTTGTTTTCTTCATTGATCGTAAATACATTTGAAGAGAATTACTCTAAAAATTAAGTGGTGTAGGAAAAGGGGCGGTACAAACAATTTGCCGGAAGTGGTTGGCAGCTCTGAACGTCCCACTACAGCCCTCTATTTATACGCTTTCAGCAACAGTTCAGAGGGAGCTGCGCATGCCCCGCATGCGTGGTGGCTTTGAAACTTTACTATTTTGCATAAGATCCTATAATTGACATTTGCTGCAAATTTCATTTAATTCTGATGATTTCTTCATGGTGTTGCATTTTTTACAAACAGCAGTGTATTATCTAGCTGCACATTAAAAGTACACAGGCACTATTAAATAAAGCCCTAAATTAACTCAAAATTTTAATAAAAAGTACAGGCATTGAAAAAAATAGGTACTCGTTTTTTTTTTTTTTTTTTTTTAACAAGCAATTATGCTAAAAAATTCATCGCCAAATAGTGACAAAAACTTAAAAGTCACCAAGAGGTTCATATACTATAACACAAAATGGACTAGATATTACGAATTTCTTTCTATTCTGAAAAATGACTGATATTTAGCATAATATTTCATTAAAAAAATAAATAAATAAATAAATATTATATATTTCAATTCGACATTGAATTTTTTTTTTTTTTTTTTTTTTTGGCTTTTGCCTTGTGTTATGCGCTATTAATATTCAGTGAAAGGTAAAGAAACGAATAAGCGGTCAAACGGCCGCAGTAATCCATAGAGAAATCGTTAAATAAATAAAAGAGAAAATTATAATAAGATCTTTCAGTATTTTTCTCCATATATTATGATATTTAATTTAACGCTATTGTACTTCGTATAATTTGAGCCCATAAGATAATAATGATACAGAATTTTTCGTTGTGTTCTAATAATCTGCAAGCGCTAGGTTCCCTCTGATGTACACATTTCGTGCAACTGTGGCCAATAATATGTATATGAATTTTCAGCTCAATCGGATAAGGCATTTAGATGGTATCACACTTTCAAAAAATAGAGCCCAAAAGCAATAATGCTAAAGAATTTTTTGTTGTGTCAACGTAAAAAAGAAAAAAAAAAAAAAAAACTATTAGTGCGAGGGGGTCTGTGCAGAGGAAAACCTGGGTCCATTAAAGGACCCTTTACAAAATTTTATTTCTTAAAAATGACCCTTCATAAAATTATTTTTCTTAAAAAATGCCCCTTCGCAAAATTTCCCCCTTTAAAAACAGATCTTTAAATGTGATTAATCAATTTCATATCGAAAATTAATCTTCCATGTGATGAATAGGCCACCTATATAATCGGATGTGCTTTGCTGTATTTCCCCGAAAAGCTGATATTCAATTCCTAATTTATAAATGGTTTCTACACATATGTGTGAGTTTAGCTTTACAAAAGTGAACAGTCATTGTCTGAAAGGAAAGCTTAATTGTAATTTTATTTTGCAAAATTACATTTGTCGTGATTTTACAAAAAAAAAAAAAAAGGACCCTAGACAAAATGTTCAGAAAAACTTGATTTTCATAGTAAATTTAGATTCACAAAATTACATATAGATTTTTCACAATTTCACAAAAACAAGAGCCTGTCTGAGAAGTCTGGACAAACCCCTGAGTGCTATATTCACCAAAATCTACATAGTTTGTGTGGCGGTGACTCGTAACATGTGTATATAAATTTTCAGTTCATTTGAATAGGGCATTCAGGCACTATTGCACTTTAAATAACTTGAGCCCATACGCCAAAATGATAAAGAATTTTTCTTTGTGTCCCTGTAAAAATACTATACGTGCTCGATGCAGCAAAATCAATATAGTGTTAGTGCTACGGCAACTTACAACGTATGTACCAATTATTAGCACATTTGAATAAAGTGTTTAGACGCTATCATGTTCTCTCTCTCACACACACACAAACACGCACGCATTACATTGCCGTAAAAATAGCAAAAATGAACTCGGGGAACCTCAAAACGTGTCGATACATCAAAATCTTAACGTCAAATTTTTGTCATGATTACTGCAATACTTTCCTTGCATAGTATGTTCTGAAAGTTAAAAAACAAACACGATGTACACAAATAGTTTCATTTTTGGGATTCAACATTTTAGAAACAAAGTTAACAGAAAAAAAAAATCCTTTCATGCAACTTTTTTTTCCCCCAAACCAGTGTTATTAGAAATCTACATAGGCAAACAATGCAAATTTAAAACCACTAAATTAGAACCATTTAATTTATAAAATTCGTAGTCTCCCTCATAATTTTCTGAACGACCTTTATTTAAAAAAATTACCTCTCTCTCTAAAGGGTCGATTTTCTGTTTTATAATGGATAACCCCCTCTTAGGAAAGGTTAACTGCATCAGTATAAAGGGATTCTAACGAAAATAACCTCGCTACTTAAAGTGTCAAAGTCCCCCCCCCCCCCACTTCTCTTCAAACAATCAATCAAAACAATGCATATTTACAGGAATAAAAGCAGATACAGACAGACTAATCAAGATCATAAACACTTCTCACCTTTTTTTTTTTTCCTCTTAAACATTTACAAACGAAGATTTTTTTTTTATACAGTTAAACATCAATCGGAATATGAGGTATAAAACAATAATGTTTAGAATATAGCCGAGACATACATTGTTTACAACGTAAGTTCAGGTACTCATCCTTACATTATGATTAACAGAACGTCTGTGAAAATAAAACAAATTCTAACGTAAATTATTTACGCTGCCAAAAATGATATGGATCTAATCTCTGCCATGTGCCTTTTTTTTTTTTTTTTTTTTTTTTTTTTTTCCTTTAAGCAAGGGATATTTAATCTTTTGGTTTCGATACACATTTTCTCATTGGTGTCTGTATTACTCATCTCTATTTTCAAATTAAACTTTTTTTTCTATACATTGTACCAAATTAATATAATCTCTTAATGCCAGTTCTTATAAATTTATGGTGCAAATATCTTAAGGAAATTCAATAAAATTTAACGCATTTTCAATCGATTGCTCTGTTTTCACGACTTTTTATGTTTGATAATGTTTCCCGTTGCACTCGAATGTTTCTGCCACCATTTTCTGTTTTTATAACTCCTCCAACTATTTTTATCTTCACTTAAATACTTATTTACAATAAACAGATACGAGGATTATAAGTGCAACAAAAAGTGAAATACCAAAACTTGAAAAACCATACCTGACCTAGGCAAAGTAACATGAAAAGATATCCTTTCTTGATCGCAAAGAATTCGTGCAAAATGCAATGAATCAAACCCAAACCAAAACTAGGAAGGAAAAAAAAATAAGTTGGTGGGGGCTACCCCTATAAATTATACTGACCAAACGCCTCCATTTTCTGGGGACAAATGGGGACTTCCTTTTTTTGTAAAGCATTTTTCTAAGTTTTAAAAAATTGTAGAAAGTAAATTATTAATCAATAATACTTTATTTTTAGTCCTTATTTTTAGGAATGAAAAAATGCATCCATAATTGGATAGTTGTAGCAATTTTTAACGCTTCTCTCTTATAAAGGTACTTTGATCTGGTCAGCCTACTATAAATGATCCAGAAACATGCCTTCACAATTTTAATCCTCCACGATGGTTTGTTTAGTTGGGTTTAACATCGCACTAGTACTGCGCAATGGGTAACTGGCGACGGTCTGAGACACACCCCAAAGGATTGTCCGGAGTCATGCCATCACAGTTTAGATCCTCCACAGAAGGAATGGCTCCCCCGCTTCGGTGACCCACAGAGGTATAATTTGGAAGGGAACATGAAGGAAATCCCCGCCACGACGGATTTTATATGCCCCATTACCATTAGTATACACGACGGTCTTTGGCCTGCTCGAGTATTGAACCCGCAGTTTTCCAGTTACTGTCGGTAACAAAAGTCTCCGAACACTAGCAAAAATTCCTATATAAAAAAAGTACACTTAATGCAGTTTTGTTAAATAAATCCTTGTCGAATCCTGTTTTTAGACTGACTAAGAACAGAATTCGACAAGAATTTATTTAAGAAAACTGCATTAAGTGTACTTTTTTTATATAGGAATTTTCGCTAGTGTTCGGAGACTTTTGTTACCGACCTCAGTGCTCGACCGACCGGGCTACCGCGGCCAAACTCCACGATGGGAGTAATTTTTAGGTAACCCCAGGGCTATTAGGGTTGGTTGGTCGGGTATATAAGTCGCACTAGTGCTACGCAGTGGGCAATTCCAGAGCTACAGTCGGCAGCAAATGTATCCGAGCACTGGCAATAATACCTGTCTAAAAAAAGTACACTTAATACTGCTTTGTTAAGTAAATCCTTGTCGAGTCATATTGTTAGGCAATCTAAGAATATGATTCGTCAAGGATTTATTTAACAAAACAGTATTAAATGTACTTTTTTGATATTAGAATTATTGGCTAGTACTCGGACCTTTTTGCTACCGACTGTATTATGAAAAGGTTTTATTTAAGACTTTAGATAGAGAAATTTAATTTAGTATAATAGCAATATGCAGTTTGTAAAATTTGACTAGTCAGCAGGATTTTTGAGCAAGTCCAAACTGAGATTATTATCAAGCCAATATTAATTAAATTAACATAAAATATCATCCAAACAAGTATCAAAACCTTCGGGATGAATCTCAGATTGTCGCCATTTGATTGCTACGTAGCTATAATGTGACATTGAATTCATTTAAAATAAACTTCCGGCAAATATGATGAACTATTATTATGTAAGTTCCCTTTAATTTGGTCGAAAGTTGGAACCTAAGTATGTACAGTAACTACATTATGGTATTTTAAGATTGATGTTGAAAGGATGATGTCGCACTAGAACTGCATATGCATTATTCACGATGGTCTTTGAGTCCTCCTGAGTCTAGTCCGAAAACATACGATCACAATTTTGATCTTCCACGGAGAGAATGGTTCCCCCAATTTTGTCATCGTCGTGAAATGTTAGATTTCATTGGGTTTTACGTCGCACTATAGTGCTACACTATGGGCAACTGGCAATGGTCTGGCGCTTACACCCTAGAGTAATCCGGAGACTTGCCATCACAATTTTGATATTCAGCGGAGGGGATGGAACCCCCACTTCGGTAATCCAGATATATATACAGTCGGCTGCAAAATTATTCGAGCACTAACAATAATCCTTGTCAAAAAAAAGTACACTTAATACAGCTTTGTTAAATAAATCCTTGTCGAATCATATTCTTAATCAGTCTAAGAACATGATTCGACAAGGATTTACTTAGCAAAACAGTCCTAAGTGTACTTTTTAAATATAGGAATTATTCGAGCACTAGCAATAATCCTTGCCAAAAAAAAGTACACTTAATGCAGCTTTGTTAAATAAATCCTTATCGAGTCATGTTCTTAATCAGTCTAAGAACATGATTCGACAAGGATTTACTTAGCAAAACAGTCTTAAGTGTACTTTTTAAATATAGGAATTATTGGCTAGTGCTCGAATAATTTTGCAGCCGACTGTATATATACAGTCTGTAATAAAAGTGTCCGAACACTAGCAAAAATTCCTATGTAAAAAAGGTACACTTCATACGGTTTTATTAAATAAATCCTTATTGAATCATGTTCTTACACTGACTAAGAACAGGATTCGACAAGGATTTATTTAACAAAACCGTATGAAGTGTATTTTTTTTACATAGGAATTTTTGCTAGTGTTCGACACTTTTGTTGCCGACTGTATATATATATATATAAACGAGGGGCTAGTGAATAGTGATTGTACATGATGATCAGAAACGACCAGCAAAACCATATCCTGACATTGCATTCTGACAATGTTAGAATCAACGTACCATAATGATATAATTATCGTACGTTGTTGTACGTAATAACAACAGTAAATGGCCTATCATAACCAAGTGAAATTAATTGAATTCACTTGGTTACGGAACGCATTCGATGTAGATATCGGGGGAAAAAAATCGACGATTTTATAGTGGCTGAGAACTTTTCTCGAGGCTGTTAGACAGGAAGTGCAGGATTTGATCTCCCCAGACCATCCCTTAGAGTAATAATAAAATAAAATATGAAAAAGCAACAATCGAAAGAGCATATATAAATATATTTTTGATGCATAAAACAATTGCCCTCGTCAGCTTGTTTTCGAGTTATAAATTGTAAAAGTTCGCTAATGATCGGTGCAACTACGCCTGAATCGATAAAACCACGCCTTACTGAAATAATAAATAAAATCCCAAACAAGCTTAAATCGATAGAGCATAGATCAAACGTATAAGGAAAGCGCAGCTGACGTCACGCTCAGGGCAAAACACTGTACTCAGGGCAAAACATTGGTATTTCCACCAATAAAGATTGTCCTTTTGCCACTCGTGAGTGGAAAAGATTGATTAAAAGAGCGTTTGTTTGTAAACATGCCCTTTCCTTATTGTTTGATGCATAAATCAGTTGCCCGTTTCGCCTTTGAAATACAGTCTGTAACAAAAATCTCCGAACACTAGCAAAAATTCCTATATAAAAAAAGTACACTTAATGCAGTTTTCTTAAATAAATCCTTGTCGAATTCTGTTCTTAGTCAGTCTAAAAACAGGATTCGACAAGGATTTATTTAACAAAACTGCATTAAGTGTACTTTTTTTATATTAGGAATTTTTGCTAGTGTTCGGAGACTTTTGTTACCGACTGTACATTCTATCGAGATATAATGTCTGAAAATTTGCTAATGTAGAATCTAAAAATTGATAAAAATTATGGTTTTGGCAGATTTTATCGGGACTCCTCCCACTACTTTCTCGTTACAATATTTTTTTACTCAAAATTAAATATGGATTTTTCGAGAACGAGCTCACAAGGGTAAACAGTTTACGCGTCGAAGATCGCGTTAGATTAGGGCCTCTCGAATGAACATCAATGAATTGATTTCTATTATTACATTATTGGGATAGTTTCCTCCTCAGAAGTGCTTGTCGACCTAACCTTTAGCATAAATAAAGGTTTCGATCGTTCAGAAAGAGCCCAAAGAGACCATTTTTTCGTTTTGCCGGGAATAATTTTTTAACCATTTAAAAGGATTTTTGACAACGCACGTTTACTTTACAAATTGTTGGTTGGGTGGGAGTAACGTCACCCTAGTATTGCACTATAGGTAATTGGCAACGGTCTGGGACGCATCCCTAAGGTTGGTTGGTATGGTTAAGGCCGATTGACTACATTAGAGTCCTAGGCCTGTAGGGGGGATGCCCTTCATGAGCGGGGGTCTTTCTAAGGGGTCTTAGTCCGTATTTACGCAATGCACCCCTAAAGAACTTTATAAATGATACCGTTAAAATAGTGTTTTTTAATTATGTTACATTCGCATTTAAAATTACCCAAAAACTCATAATAATAACAAATATGGTGTTGCACTCGCACGACTCTTTCTTATGATACTGTAAAAGGATACTATAATACAGAAAAAGGAGTAATAACCAGTGATGTATATTAACTTACTGTAAAAAACAATTCAAAATAGATTTAAGAACAGTTTTATTTTACATATATAATTCTGTGGGAAGGGAAGAGTGATACAGCTCCCCTTTCACTCCCATCTGAATATAAAAACTATATTTATTGTTGGCTAGAAGAGGTACAGAAAAATAAGTTTATATAAAAAAAGCACTGTGAGAAATACAGGTGTCGTGAAAATGGAATAAAATGTGAGCGAGTCCAAATGATGCAGGGGCGTGAAAGCCCTTTAAATTGTCAGATGGAAATTATTTGAGGGAGTGGAAGTAACAATAGATGTTGGTCAGCCAGGAATACTAAAAGGGAGAGTGAAAGGAAATAGTTGAACGTTAGGTGGGATTGTAGGAGAAATAAAAGAATCACTATAAATTCTGTACGATATTTGTAAGACTAGGTATTATCACAAAACTGCGGAGTAAGAGGTAGAAAGAAAATAAAAAGAAAAGATTTCTTTAGAGGTATAAAAGTTTAAAACTCAAGAATTGAAAAGTCAAGGTATGTCATAGATTTTACGTGAATGAATGGAATAGGGGAGAGGTAGCTGAAAGAAGAGACAGTTAAAAGTTTTCTCAGGTGCGGAATCAAAAACTCAGTTGAGTTCCAGGGAAAAGGATAAAATTATGATCGGAGAGAAAGTGAATGTTCGAGATGAAATTTTAATTGGGAGAAAGGATGTCGAGAAAGATTAATTAAAGTGAGGGACAGAAAACGAATGAGGAAAATGATATAGAATTTAAATGTCCAATAGTCCAATAGAAAATTCCAAGGGGCCAAGACTGTCTTTGAACAAAAATTGGGGATAGAAAGAGGCGGAACATGAAAGGAAAAAAGACGGCGCTGGAGGAGATAAGAGAGCTCGGAGTTGTTATTTTTCGGATGTGGTCGTGGGAGGTTATCCAGTGAACGAAAGAGAGATCCAGTGTGTTGAGTCCAGTCTAGTGGAGACGATGCTTAACTATCCTCCCAGGATGAACACTGAAGTACGGTGTCTCCTAAGATGATTTTAATCGGTAAGCAAATTTTTCAATATATATATATATCTCTGAGCATCTTTATTAGGAAAATTATGTCATTTCAGTGCCTGATTTAAGGCAGGGCATTAGGGGCATGTGCCCTGGGCCCTCATACTGAGGAGGCCTCCAAGAAATTCCATCATACATTTGAAAAAATAGTTAAAATGAAAATTTTCCAAATTTGTTATAATGATCGTTGGTTTTTTGTTTTTTCGTCAATGGATGGAGGTATTACTGCGTTGTTTTATAAATCGGCGGTATGATCTTTCAAGGAAACTATCAGATCATCGAAAAAATGGACGACTAGAACGAGGCGGAGTTTTCCTTTGTTTGTGGGGAAAAGCTGCGCTATCATTGGCTATAGTCCTTTATTTGTGGGCTAAATTAAGACTCCTATAGGTTAAATTTCATCATGACGTCGAATGACGACAGAAAGTCAAGTCGTCAATTGAAATATTTTTGCCGAACGCAAATACAATTCATATTACCGATACTGCATTCCAAATTCTTACTAAGGCTAACTAAATCCGGGGCACGCACTGCAGAACAGATACACAGGCGCGATGTACATTGATCCGATTGACAAGCATAAAATGAAAAGTGAAGTGAAGAGAATTTTTAGACGCATGAATCAAAAATATGCAGTTTGTTCTGCTTGTTGTAATATTAAAGTACGAGGAAAAAGGGCCCATTAAACATGAGTACCCTGGGCCTCCAAGTGTGTAAATCGGTCCCTGTGTCGTTTTATTGTATTAATAGGGGAATTGTTAAGATTATTTAATTGAAGTGTAGTATGTGAATCATGTCCAGTTATTTTATTAAAGGGGGTATTTATTTATTTTGAGGGAAATGAGACGTTAATAGGAAAGATGGTCTTAGGATTAATTCACTTAACTATGTACTTCACATGTTGTGTTGTGAGACAATAGGGTTTAGAAACTTGACAGAGTAGTCATATGTATCAAAATGGAAATTTTAGGCTGTACATTCGTGTATTTTAACATTTAATATCCAAATTTAGTTTGTACCTGAAAGTTAAAGGTTGTAAGAACTGTTAACACAATTGTGTAAGATCTTGAATTTAGTGATCAAAATAATTCCGATTTAACTTAAAATAGGACTCTGTCTATTTTGTTGGGTGCATTGTACTACTGGATTATTGTTATATAATTTTAAAATATTAATTAATTAATTAAACAACGCAAATGAAGAATTAAAGTTTCACGGCTATGTGTTTAAAGAAAGATGACGGAATATTAAGTTAAACAATTAATAATTTTAATAAATTATATTTCAGACCATAGCATCCCAGCATTTATAAAGATTTCAAGATTGTTATTTTACTTTAAAAAGTATTTCAAATTATTCAGACAACTTTTACTTACACCACTCATTGAAACTTACCAATATTGATCAAACTTTTCAAGTGTCTGATGAATTTCAAATAATATCATATGAATTTCAAAATACTAAATTTGAATATCCTGCAAGTATTTTTTTTTCAGTTATACTCAGGGGTGATTGTGACTCAAAGGTAAAAACCCTGAAAATTAGAACCTCAAATTAGAAAAGACCCAAAATATCAAATAATACTCAAACTATTTAGGCCAGAAGCCCTCAATCCTTTTGCGTTTCATTCACATATCACCTGGATAACAAATGAACAACCAATGAAAGAAAAAACACTTTATAGGAAATGTGAAAATACAGAAGGGTTAGAGTAAAAACCCTGAATACAAACACCACCGGTTATACTGATAACAGACATACGCACAGCTAAAAACTTCACTTTCGAATACAGAGGACTTCAAGATGCGTAATTAGGAGTCTGGGTCTCCACTGTCTTCGGCACAACTTACCCACTCCTTACTTCCCCTTCCTCAGCGGGTGAGTTCGAAGTTTTGCAAAATCCCACTAATGTACATAATGCGTACACTTAATCAATATCCGCACACCAAAATTCGCCATTCTAAGATAATTCAAAGCGAATTTAAACGGGAAAACATGTTTTTACACATGTTTATTGGAAACGACTTCAGTATAACCCCACAATGATATTTGGCGATTTTTTTGTTGGCGATTATAGCTAAATCATGAATCTAAAAACCATAAATCATATATGATAAATGATAAAATCATAATCTAAATCATAAAACATAAAACCATAAATCCAAAATAAACAACATATTAGGCTGCCATATTATATCGCAAACAGTCCAGAACGACATCGTTATTCTTCAAAACGACGCCAAAGAAAAATCGCCAAATTCAGCTGTGGGGTTATACTGAAGTTATACCGTTTATTGCCCTCCGACTCCGAAAAGGGGGGGGGGAGATTTCGAATTTCGTGAAATCCAGTTACAATAAGTGCCGGATGCAAACAAACAATTTACGCACCAAATTTCGTGACCACAGAAGTCTTTAATAGAAAATATTATAAATATATAAATACAAAACGCACAGCTTTAGTATGGGAACCCTTTGGTGACTTTAAATATTTTAAGCCATTTTTGCGATGAACTGAATTGGCTATCTCAATTGTGCAATTAAAGATCTTGGCGAGAAACGTCCGAGCTACTTCGGTTCCGAATTTCAAATTTTGCCACAGGGATCCAATACTAAATCCGTTCCATACACTAAATAAATAAATAAAATAAAATAAAATAAAATAAAAACTCTTTTCTGATATTTACAAAATAAAAGTAAAAAAACCTTAATAAAATCCAAATTATAATCATTTACAATTAAGGGGAGAACATAAAAAAAAACCTCATAAGGTACATAATAACAACAAAAAATTTTGTTTTACTGCAGGAAAGAAAAAGACTGCTTAATTAAATAAAAATATTAAACTAATGCCAAATATCTCTATGAAAATATTTATCCACGTGCAAATTCCTCATTTAAAAAAAAAAAAAAAAATCACCAACTTTTGTAGGTATTTTTCTCTCTAATTTTTATTATTATTCACGTGAAATTAAAAATATTTCATTTTATTTCTGGAAAATAAAAAAATATATAAATGCCTATATATAAATATAAAACCTTTTGCCGAATCTGGGTTAAAAACGGAAAAAGGGTAAAATAAATTAGAAATATCATACCTATATTTAAAAATTTTATACCAAATGAAAGGGGCGACTTTTCTGAATTCAGAGGTGCAAACAGTTTTTCGATGCGACAATTAGATTTTTAAAAAATAACTAAAGTATGAAATTTAAGTGGCAACGGAAAAACGTAAAAAGGGAAAAATAAATTAGAAGTATCAGACCTATCGTTACAAATTCAGTACCAAATGAAAGGGGGGATTTTTCTGAATTCTGGGGTGTAAACAGTTTTTCGATACGACAATTAGATTTTTTAAAATTAACTAAAGTATTAAACTTAGATGGCAACACTTCATTTCAATCTTTTCATAATTTGTAGTCCGAATCACGCGAATAAAAAAGTCTTTAACTTAAAAATTTATTTTTATATTTTATTTTTCCATTCAAAACGTTTTAGTGAAAAAATATTTAAGGCGCATGCGCAGGCGTTTTTTACCCACAATTTAAACACTATTCATAATTTTGAAAATTTCTATAGATATAATTTTAAGTTGGGTGAAGACCTAAATCCCTGCCAAGCGCCGTTGAATTCCGTCCAGCCGTTCTCGAGTGATGCCCGGACAAACGTGTTTTAGTCTTTTACCCCCCAGGAGGGAACGTACAGGAATTTCTGAAAAGTTGATAGATATAATTTTAAGTTGGGTGAAGACCTAAATCCCTGCCAAGCGCCGTTGAATTCCGTCCAGCCGTTCTCGAGTGATGCCCGGACAAACGTGTTTTAGTCTTTTACCCCCCAGGGGGAAACGGGGGGGAATTTCTGAAATGTTGATAGATATAATTTTAAGTTGGGTGAAGACCAAAATTCCTGCCAAGCGCCGTTGAATTCCGTCCAGCCGTTCTTGAGTGATGCCCGGACAAAAAAAAGCGACATACGGACACGATGACACACACGATGACACACACACAGACACACACACACACACACAGGCAAAATTTTCTGAAGTCATTTTCGGCTTTCATGGGGTGTGAAACGTGAAGATATCGCAAAAATTTTCGATTTTGACAAATTTACAGACAAAAGTCTGATTTTATTAATATAGATATATATATATTACCTGCATAACAGAGTTCAATCGGTCTCATTGTCATTTGTAGTACAGATACAGTGATTTGATTTTAGGTAATTATATTTCTTATTTTTTAAATTCTTATGTAAAATGACCTCATGAATATGACGGCAATTTTGCCTTATCACCCACTTTTTTTGGGAACCCCCCCCCCCCCCTCCTATTTTTACTACTTTTCGGTAATTTTATATGTATAAATTTCATTTATAGCGGAGAAAAGAAATATTTTAACTGTTAAATATCTTCTGAGGGCCTAAAGAGGTGAAAAATTCTATGAACATTTGCAGCAAGGGGAAAGTTTCTGGGGGGGGGGAGAATTTGTTACTGAAATTAGAAGTTACATTTATTATATTTTATTAATCAATTATTATTATCACTTATTATACGTTGTATTTTTTTGTTTCTAAGTGTTAAAATTATTCTTTTCTATTCTCCAAATTAAATTCATGGCCTTAAAATTACCGAACAGTGATAAAAATTAGAGGAGGAGGTGAGGTTCTGAGAAAACGGTGGGTGATAGGGCGAAATAAGTGTCGGATTCAAGAGGTCATTTTACATAAGTAATAAGAATCAGCAGGAATAGTACCAAGGCTCGATTTATTTATTTTATTTTATTTTTTTCAGCGTAGTGTAATGTTTCTTATTTACCACTGAAAGCCAATTTTCTGGAGATCGATTTATCATATCAAATTTCTAACTACAATTTCATATCAAAATCGTTCAAGCAGTTTCTTAAAAGACCAGATTTTTGCTATATATATATTGTTCCAGGCAAAAAGCAGCGGCGGCTAATTTTTCTGCAGAAGATAAATGAGACCGGTTTTTCATCTAAAAAAACAAATCACTCATAAACTTTTTTTTTTTTTTTTAAATCATTCTAGCGACTTCCAAAAATGCAAAGTTTATGCCGTATTTCTCCCGAGCTATGTGCGGGTTACCAACGAACGAAAATTATATGATAGGATATTTCAGATCGCAGTGCGTCATCTCAAAAATACACCAAATACACTCTATTAAAAAAAAAAAAAAAAAAAAAAAAAACGACGCACCAGGAAGGAGTAATGCAAACTGGACACAAATCGACATGCATACAGGTTTCGATGGAAAATGCAAAACTTTAAAGTTTATCTGCCATCGAATCAGCATGTGACGCTGCAGCGCATCTTAACTCCGCAATTGGCAGAATATTAAAAATAAGAAATTTTGATTGCAGGTCATAAATTCTTCGAGAATTTCATTCCATCTACTCAGATAGACAGTAACTATGCCTCGCATACAGGTGCGCAAACAATATGCGCAGATGACAGCATTTGAGAGAGGTGTGTAGTTGGGCTCAAAGAAGCCAATTGGTTTAATCTGCGAATTGTTTGACAATTGGATAGGAGCGATGCCACTATTAGATGATATTGACAGGAATGGGTGAACCATGGCGGAACACAGTGTCAGGGAGGAAGCGGTCGCCTTTGAGAGAGAACAGAACGTGAGAACCAATAAATCGTCAGAGTGATACTCAAAGCCCCAATTTATCATTATCATCGATTCTACGTGAAACTGGTACTTCAGTGACTTCAAAGACCTTTAATAGTGGGTTCAGAGAAATAAGGTTGAGCTCATGGAGCCCCTTGTGCGGACTATTAAACTTTTGTATACCGACAAGCACGTTTGAAGTGATATCAGAATCCTTCGAACTGGAATGTCACTGAATGGAGTAGAAGTGTCTTCAGTGATGAGTTACACTCGGATTTGAGCCTCGATGACCAGCGAAGACGCGTCTGGAGACGCCCCGAAAAAAAGGGGGGGGATTCCAACCCGACTGCCGCCAGCTGTACGGCCCAACAACCAGGAGTGATTGTCTGGAATGTCATTTCATTTCATAGCAGGACCCCTTTGGTTGTGATCCGTAGCATCTATACAGCACAGCAGTACGTAGATGACATTCTACGTCTCGTTGTGTTTCCCTTCATATCACGCTATCCTGACCGTATATTTCAGCATGATAATGCCCGCCCGCACACAGAGATAGTTTCTACTGCTTATTTTCCTGTTTGCTTAACATTATTAAGGCCAGTAAAGTCGCCGGATCTCTCTCCTACTGAGGATGTTTGGAGCATCATGAAAAGAGACCTACATGTTAGGTATCAATTTTTAAATTAAAAAATTCATAGTCAGCGATGTTCATGCCAGTATCCTAAATGATATTTTAAAAGTGTTCTGACACCTTTACGATGAAAATATCCCTCAAACGGACATTTATGTGAAATTTTACCCTATTCTGCCATATTAAGTAAGGGGGTTAGGTTAGTGTGGTCTAACCCCCTTAGAAAATAGAAGAAAATTGGCCACCATCAAGTTCATGAACAAAATCAGAAGCCTAACAAATCTTCATACTTCTAGCAAAACCTTCAAGGCATGGAATCGAAAAAAATAGACTGAAACTGTCTTCCACCCTACAATACGACAATGAAATTAGGATGGAAATTGACTTACGTCAGGGGCGGCGGAACTGCCCGGGCCCGGCATTAGTTTTGTCTTTTTTTTTTTTTTTTTTTTTTTTTTTTTTGTACTGTATCTTTTCTGACCTGACTTGATAATAAAAGAAGGTGAAGAGTTACATAGCAGGATAACTCTCTGGTTGCCGCTTATAATACGTCTAATAGCTGTTGCAATCTATTTCCCTACAGATACGACATTCCTGAAAGGATAACAGTGTGTGTGCAGGGGGGGGGGGGCTGGTGACGGCAGAAAAAGGATTAATAAGCCAGTTTTCTTTACTCTCTGGAAAGCAGGGATTGCTAACAAGTTTCCCGGAATACCCATTCATCTGTGTGTTGTATTATATTCCTTGTTCTATATGAATTTTCAGGTGAGAAGTGCAATACCCATTACTACAGTCAGTCACTCGCGCCTCGGGGGATGAGGTAAAGTAGAATTTTGCCGCTGAATGTGCTCCCGCCCCCTCCCCTTTCAGAGACGACTATTCTTATGTCCGTATTTTTGGGGTGACAAGTCCCCTCTCTCCTTCAGTGGCTTCTATGGTCTCAGTCACAAATCTAGGGAGAGAACGAGGAAGACGCTTTTCCTGTGCTTCATCTAAAAACGCATTTTGGTTAATTAAACTACATATTTATTTTTTTCACCTATAAAAATGAGTTCCAGAAAACGGCAAAAAATCGAGTCATATTTTAAAGTGTCTTCAAACTCCCCGATTCCAAGTTTAGAAAAAGAAACTGTACTTGATAAAAACAATGATGATACTCGTAGAGATGAAGATAACACTAATTTTACAAAAACTGCAAATGCTGAACCTTGTATGTGCCCATTATGCAACGAACAAGAGAAATCGGTACGAAGTGTCGCCTAATTTTTTCTGTTTTACAAAGTTAAAAATAAAATTTTGCTAATACAGCTTTTATAAAATATTATTCTTATGTGTCGTTTCGGTCTGGGGTGCTCGATCCCCCTTAGCCCCCCCCCCCCCCCCCAGTGGTGCGCCATTGATCATGCTTCAATATTCCAGGCCCGGTCAATAAAATTCACGTTCCGCCGCCCCTGACTTACGTCACGAAGATATTGATATTGTTAAAGAACCTCTCCTTTCTACCAGCCTCTCCCCCCAAGTAGTTGCAAATCTAAACCTTTTGCAACCTTGCAATAAAAAAGAGCCAGCCACAATAATCAAGGAGAAGAGCATCCACACCATCAATGAAGTCTCGAACTCTGCCCAAAATCTAGCTATTGCATTTACAGATGGTTCCTCAGACTCTGACCTCGACAAAGGTGGCGCTAGCATCTTTTTCACTCATGCAAATGGCGATTCTGAACATCACAAATTACCTATTGGTAAAATTGCCTCAAATTACACCTGCAAGCTTGCAGCCATCAAAAAAGCTCTAGAAATTTACCACTCCAGGGCAATCCAGAGTTCTAGTGGCCTCTTATTATTCTCTGACTCTAAATCTGTGCTCCAGGCCATCCTACAGAGCAACTCTCAACTTACCCAGGATATGCTCAAGAACAAAACTATTGCAGCCCAGAAGACATGCATACTGCAGTGGATACCAGCACATGTCGATATTTATGGAAATGGGCAGGCTGACAGCCTCGCCAGGGCAGCAAGAAATAGTTCTCACATTTCCAACAGTTTAACTCTTCTGATGCTGATGCAATAGCCAGCCGTAGACTTTCCTCCCAGCCAATCAAGTATTCTATTCCTGCCCTAAATTGCAACCGCGCCATTTCATCAACTATTGCCAGACTGAGGACAAAACACTTCAGGGGAATGAAAATTTTCCCTGATGGTCAACGCAGTTATATCTACTGCCCTCACTGTATTGACATTCAACTTTCTCCTGACCACCTTTTCGACTGTCCTGTTACATTGGCCAAGCTCTTCAGTATCCATCTAGCTCCCTTGCATCAACTCCTCTATTCTTCAAGGGTTGTTGATGTTGCTACAGCTGTCCTGGATACCTTTGGTCCTATTTGACTCCTCTACACCAACTTCTTGGACAAGACAACAACAAGAAGTAAATCGTAAATTCCAAATAACTTACGAAATTTTTAAATTAAAAAATTCAGTCGGGGATGTTTATGCCAGAACTTTATACAATATTTTGAACGTAGTCTGGCATCTTTATGATGAAAATATTCTTCAAAACCAACGTTTATGAGAAATTTTGCCGTATTCTGCCATGTTAAGAAATTCATAAATTTTGAATAATTTGTGAAATTTTCAAAATACCATATTTATACTTAATGATGTTCATCCTGGCATTAAAACTGATATTTAAAAGCTGTTCTTACAAAAATTTCACAAGTTATTGGAAATTTACGAATTTCTAAACATGGCAAAATACAGCAAAATTTCGCATAAATGTCCCTTTTGAGGGATATTTTCATTGTAAATGTGTCAGAACACTTTTGAAATATCATTTAGGATACTGGCATGAACATCGCTGACTATAAATTTTTTAATTTAAAAATTTCGTAAGTTATTTCGAATTTACGATTTACTTAAAATGGCAGATTAGGGCAAAATGGTGCATAAACGTCCATTTTAAGGATCATAAATATATCAGACAACTTCAAAATAACATTTTACTTGTTTGAACATGATTAACTAATAATATTCTAATAGGAAAATTTCGTAAGTTATTCAAAACTTTAACTTCCTAAAAATTAACTTGCATTTTATTATATTGCCACCATAATGTTAAAATATTACGTAAAGAAGTGTTCATTCAAAATAGTGGTGACAATGTTACAAAATTATTCCTAAAATTTTAGGAACGGTGCGAGGCCTGGATTTTATCAACATAGCAAAATGGGTGATATTCCATATAAATATGCATTTTGGGGATTGTTGCATTGGTGATAGTAGCCTGAAAGTTAAATTACGAAACTGACCCCAATAAAATAAATAGATTAGAATAAGATAAATATATCGAACTGAACGGTGAATAGCCTATTAGGTGGGAATTTCGTTCTGTCACTGTGTCAAGCATTTGGTCAAATTCATTTCTGTTAACATGAAAATAATGTTTTGAACTAGAAATTTATGAGAACATACGTATGATGGAGAAATGAACAGAGTCCACCTATGCCAACTAGTTTCATTTTGTTCAGTCGATTGTATAGATGTTAAACTGCACCTATACCAGAAATTTTGACGACAGACAATGTAGTTTAATTCTCGTGAATTAACTATTTATTTCACTGTTCAAATATCTTTTTATCACTCTAAAAGCAAAAGCACAAGATTTTTTAAAACAAACCATTTTAATTTTTTCCAATTTAAGTTATTTTTCATTTGTTTCATGGTTTGTACCATCATGCAAATTCTATATATAAATCAAGTTTTTCTGGCTGAGTAAATAGATTTTTTTTTTTCCTTATCAAGTGGTCATGATTTTGAAACAATGCTGGCAGGTCGAGTTGTTTAGTAAGCATTATCGGCAACTTGATATGTGCTATGCACTACATACCAAATTAAATCGAATCATATGTTTTTACATTAATTTCAAATTTCAAGTGGCCATCAATAGAAAACAAGACGGCAGATCAAATTGGCTAATGAACTTATTCAAGGCATTTAAAATATAAGTCCATTGTACAAATTTGACTTGAATTAATCCAGTATTTCAAATCTTAACGTGATAATAAATTTTGAGATGACTACGACTTTCAGGGATGAGATACGCAAAAATACAAAAATACTGAAACTGTACGCAATGGCAAGATATTGAAATGAAACATTAAAATTTTAATGACAAAATCTATCATATTAGAATATAATCTACAATGCATAAAAAAAGAACAAATGCACATCAGAAACAAGCAAACATAAAAAAAAGCTGTAAAGCTAAGTGTACAAAAAAGCTGAAATCAGCCAAAAAGGTGAAAAATTTCATCCCTGTACTTTAAGATAGGGAATAAAGATGATTACTAAACTTTGTTAAGAACTCATCCAAGATTCAATCAATTTATCTTTGATATTCTTTGATCTTCTGATTATTATATTTCAAAAACTAATAAAGATAGACCTACAAAACTTCAGAGTTGAAACAAATCTGATGTACAAATGAATTTTCCAAATTTTGGTAAAAATTGGAAAACCAGAAGTGGGCCATCCAAAACCAGAAGTCCATATGGAATTGTAAGTCCATATCTCAAAAATGGCTCCACCGATTTTCTTCAAAATTACAGTATAAACACTCTATTAAATGTCCTTTCAGATGATACAGTTAGTTAGTTCAGGAAAATTGACAGGTGTCCTGTATAAATAGATGAATTTCAGCTCCTACAAGTGCGTTCCTTTCAAAAAGGCTGTATGAATTTTTTTTCAAACTTGCCATATTAACCTTCTTTTACATATCTTTTTGTATGTAATTGTTGTTTCTGGTTAACAACTGATTATGCCAAGTTTTGGTAAAAGTCGGTATCTGAAAAATGGCTCTAATGATTTTCTTGAAAATTGTTACATAAACCCATTTTAGATATCCTTTCTCATACTTTAGGTGGTTATCTCAGGAAAATTAATAGTCATCCTGATCAGATAGATTAATTTTAGATCTTGGACATTTGTGTTTCAAAAAAAAAAAAAAAAAAAAAAAAAAAAAACCTCTATAATTTTCTTTTCCTTATTTTATAACTCGTTATGTAGACTTTGTTTTATATGCCTTTAGCTTCACACATGTATTAACTTTCTCCTACCGGAAAATTTTTAGGTGTCTACTTCATTAGGTCAATTCTACATCTTCTGATCACATTATCTCCAAAAACTGCATATAATACATGTAATAGTGAGTAATGGAAGTCATGTGTTTGTTTCACACCAGATTTTTTACCTTGATTTCTTCAGAGTTGGATGATCAACTTATCTTAGATGATTCAAAAATCATTTTTTTGGGGCTCGGGAGACCTTAAAACATGTAAATCAGGTGAAATCTTGATATCAAATTTTTGGACCGAATACAATACTTCCACAGGGTGGTTACAGAAATTCAGAAAAAATGTTCCCTGATTTTTCCATGATTTCCATGGCTAATTTTGACAAATTTCCATGGCTAATTTTGACAAATTTCCATGGCTAATTTTGACAAATTTCCATTACCTATTGTATACATTCCATAATTTTATATATATCACACTCTTGTGTAAAATGCTCGCTAAACCACTGCAATTCAAAAAACTATACTAATGTGCAAAAATATCTCAATCTTTTTTTTTTTTTTCCCTTACAAAAAGGAAAATAAAATGAAAAACTCAAAACTCAAATTTTTGGAAAAATTACAAAAATATGACCCATTTTAATTGCACAACATATTAACATCAAGCCATAAAATTATTCCTCAAATTGTTGCACTTTTTTTTTTTTTTTTTTTTTAATATCAACTTGGTGAGATTCAACAAGAAAGCAGCCAGTCATGTGCAATCATGGTTAAGATAACACCTGTTTGGCGATTTTTCAGTCTTGCTTGCTGGGTAAAAATGAAAAATTCCATGATTTTCGGGTGTTTTTACAAAATTCCCTGATATTTCCAGATTGATAAAGTACCCTGATTTTCCATGATTTCCCCGATTGTCGCCACCCTGTTCCATTACCTATGGTAGTTGGGTAATGGAAGCAAAAATGGACTATAGGTAGACAGAGCTTTTTACATAATTGTACAAAGTATTGTAAAATCAATTTATGAAATGACTGTGTAATGCAAAGTTCAAAAATGGTTGGTCCTAAAACATTGTAAATTTATATTTGTCACTGTCATGATGTCTAACTGTACTACTCCAACTTTGGTTCCGATATGACCTCCTACTTCAGAGATATTTATGATTTTACACAATTTTTCTTGTGTGCGTGTATCTTGTATAAGTCAAAATCAGTTGAACATAGAATGTTATAAATTTGCAAGTAGGTTTCTTATAACATCCAGTTATGAATCTCCCCCTTTTTAAACAACTTTCTATTTTGGATATATCCATGCAAATTATGATCTTAATGACCAAAAAAAAGTTGACTTTCTTGCCCAACAGTTTGTAAAGAAATGAGCAGACTAGTTATCAAATTTTAACGAATATTCTCAAAACAATAATTCATACCACAAGTCAAGCAGACAGCCTTAAATATACCATACAGCCGGCAGCAAAATTATTCAAGCATACATCCACATTTTTCCTTTTTTTTTTAAGTTTGTCGTTAATTTTTATCATCAACTTAATTTTTTTATAAACAGCCTAAACACTAAAATCATGACTCAAGAAATATTTACTCAACAAAACAGTATTAGATGCACATCTTTTAAATATGAAAAATTACTAGCACTTCAATAATTTTGCTGCCAACTGCACAGCAGGAATTTCACAAATTCAGAAACGATTAGCAACTGCTTATTGCAGTCTCTCAGAGATGATCAATCACTTAAAAGCTTTCAAACTTTGGCAATTCTAAACTTTATTTTTTTCAGCCAAATTTGGTCATCAAGTTTGTCGCCAATATCAAACTTTTTTAAAGTGGGAAAAAATGCCATCTGTTACCAAGTGCAACTGTATATCTACTCATTCTGCAACAACATTTGTTGAAGGAAACAAGTTTAACCAAAAGCAACAATGCTGCTACAAAGGATAAACCTCCTTTCCTTTATTAGAACTACTGTTGCAATGAATACATGTAAAGGTAAGAGGAAAGTAGCATTTTACTGGCTTCAATGCAGGTCAGAATTGGTGAGCAAATTTTGCAGAAAATAGTAGGTTAGGGTTGCCAGAATCTGGAATCCCTTTCTAAATTTGAAACAGAGTTAACTTTTTTTTGCCATGTAGTTTCTCACAACTTATTTTTGCTAAAGAGTACAAAAGAAAGCCATAATAGGCATTGGTACATAGCAAGATGCAAGGTGGAATGAACCTTGCATCTTGCTATGAGCTGACCTGAAAAATTCAAATTGGTAAAAAATTCTATTTAAAGCTGTCATTATGCAAAATGATGATTATCTAAATTGTCAAACAAAATATATATCACAGAGCCCATTAGGGCTAAATGGACTAGCTTTTTCTGCGAGTAGAATTTGAGTTGATTTGACAGTAAGTTTTTTGGATAGGTTTAGAACAAGTTATGTAATTTTTGTAAATAAAATGTCTTAGATTAAGTTACCTGGATAAAAATTTGTTGTAGCGAATGCTCAACATTATTAAGTTTTTATAAATGTACATTTAAAACTTTTCAGATTTATTTTTATAATTATTTATATAACTATTATCTTATTCTAAATTTTAATAGCATAATTAGTCTTCATTATAAAACTTCTACATGTGCATATGTGATAGAGAGGGGAAGAAAATTGATTGTGCCCTGAGCATAAAAGTAATTAAAGTCAGGCCTTACCTACAGGCTTGCTTAATCAGCTCAATCAACCAATCATCTGAGTGTAACTGAACTTCTAAAATACAGTGTAAATATTTACAGTTTTAAGTTTGCCCATTCCTGAAAAATTTTTTGGTGATGGGGAAGTCATCCACACCTGAGGAATTAACTTGAACTCTGAGTTGTGCATTTGTATTTGAGAGATTTTGCAATAAGCTGTGGAATATTGGCATGAGTGCATCATCAAAGCAGCAAGATGTACAGTCGGTAACAAAAGTCTCCGAACACTAGCAAAAATTCTTATGTAAAAAAAGTACACTTAATACAGTTCTGTTAAATAAATCCTTGTTGAATCCTGTTCTTAGTCTAAAAACAGGATTTGACAAGGATTTATTTAATAAAACTGCATTAAGTGTACTTTATATATATAAGAATTTTTGCTAGTGTTCGGAGATTTTTGTTACCGACTGTACTTCTGCACAGGGTTTCCTCTGAAACATCAATTGTTAAAAGTTGGAGTAGCGCTGCTATGTACTGAACAGAGAAGAAAAAAAATCAATTGAAACAAGGAAAAATTATTAAAACACCATTGCATAAATGTTTGGTTTCAGTTGAGAAATCAATGAACATTGCAGGATACATATGCTTACCTGTCGTTTCCAAAACTTTACTTAAAAATGTGATGCAACAAGAATAAACACACTCTTCAAAATATATTTCTTTAATAAGAACTTTATTATTACAAAGCTTTGTAACAGTTCAGAAAATAATTAAAAAGAGCACTTTAGTGAACAATACTTCTACAGCAGTAGGCGTCTTTTTAACACATGAAATTCTCAGTATTGAAATAATAATAATAATAATAATACAGAAAAATAATATATTCAAAAGATTTTCAAAACTCAGAATTTCAAATGAGTCAACTTTTTAGACCTCTACTTTGAAAGTGGAATGTGGAAGCACTTTTTATAACATCAATACAATGGACGGAATTTTTATTTTTCCCACAGATACTGTTTATGCTGGCGTGAAAAAAATGAGAGCCTGTTGTATACCATTCATTTACATGCATTTTTTATCAATAAATCTGATAGGATACATCTTCCTTTGACTAAAAATATCAATGCTTTCTGATTTTTTTAAGTTTAAGAATATTTTATATTTAATATGAAAAGCTCACGTTATCTCAAACACATATAGAATGATTCACACGTAGGTTATTTGCAGATTTTTAGACAATTTTGATGAACTATTTTGGGGGTTTTAATGTTATTTACAAAGTCCTGATTATTGACAGCCTTAATGTTTATGGAATATCTTATTTTTGCAGCTAAAAAAAGAAGAAGATAGGGGTCTTTGCTGTAAACAGATACAAAAAAAAAAAAAAGTTAAATGAAGAATAAAAAATAATACAAAAATTATTTCCGATCACATTTATTTATATCAACTGTAACTTATCATCTATTCTTATTTGATTGCTTTCCAAAGTGCATACAAACTTCTTGATTAAATATATATGAATAATGCTAATTTTTAAAAGCGAAAAGCATAAAATTCTCTTATTTTGTAAAATTATGGGATTTTTTTTTTCCCCTTTACAATTGTATTGTGATAATGTTTACTAATTAACAACAAAAATAATTTATTATTACTTATTGTTAAAACTGAACATTTACATAAATAATAGCCATTTTAGTTAACTTGCTCTTTAAAAATAAAGATTTTTAATGAGAGATTCATCTATCAACAAAATACTCCTTTAACTTTGAAGGCCTATTTTGTTCATTACACCCAAATAATTGTTTTCAAAGTTATCAGGGGGGGGGGGGGGGGAGAAGAAGTATTTTGTCATTGCAGTTTTTAGCTGTAAAAACAAAAAAATTCCATTACATTAATTCTTATAGTTCATTAAAAAAGTCTAAATCAAATGTAAATAGCTTTTTCCTTTTTTCATTAAAAAAAAAAAAAAAAAAATAGATTCATAGTTTTATAAATATGCAATAACTTTATTTTAGAATGCATCATTTAAAAAATGTATGCAAAACTTTATTTTACAGATTTGTGATTTTTATTTCACATATTTGCAAGCTAATAAATTTTAAATTAATTAGCCTTTTCTTATATCTTATAAATGCAAGTTAATGACAGAGATATCTCAAATTTATTTACATAAATGCATGGAATGTTATTTGCAAATGTAAATGATATATATACTTTTTTTTTTTTTTCAATCTAAATGTATTTTACAAGATATGGAAAAATGGTTCCTGGAAAAGGATTTTTATGCAAAAGCAGTTTAATTGTTTAACAATTAAATCTAAAATAATTAATATAATATTTTTTCAAGAGTATTGATTTATAATTCCAGATATAGATTCCAAAACTTAATAGAGATGCAAACCAATTGCACAAACAATGCATAAAATTCTTTTGTACAAATAACTGTACCTTTTTAACAATGCATGGTTCAAACAAGAACACTGATATGTAAACTTTGAAAATGCAGAGGATATAAAATTGACGCATTTAACATATATTATTTACTTTTAAAATGTAAGCTTTAAAATTTATAACTCTAAACATGCGAAAAAGGATCACAGCTACAAAATACATTATCCCCAATGGCACTCGAATATAGCTTACATTAGAGATGCACAAAACCAAATTAAAAGCAACATTAAAAACAAAGTTATCACAGGAATAGGTCTGTGCCTCTGGGAATTAGAACAGTATAAGAAAAAATACTGGAGTGAATAAGAACTGTGAGTTACCAATACTTCCACACTGATACTTATATATTTAATTCAATGAAACATAAAACCACTGACACAATATCCAAAAATGAGCCACTCTGATTGTTTTGAGTTATGTCTTTTGCAACTTAACCCATTAACGCCCAGTGTCCTCAATTGAGGACAGTTTTGACACTTATATTTTTTGTAGTTTCTTGGAATGATTTCTGCTTTTTAGTGACAGTTTATAGCGTCACTCTAAATGTTCCCTGAATGTTTTATGTGCCTACTATTAATTATTATTTTGTAATCTGGATAGTTATTTTATGATTTTTCAATCGTCGCACATATATTTGTTTTTTGCACAGGTATACCAACTTAAATCAAATTGAATAACAATATAAATTATAATACTTTACTTTCGAGGTCTTTATCGGCACACAATAGGAAATTAATTTGTTATCTCAAAGTTTTTCTATTTGGAAGTTTTTTACTAGAACACTAAACACGCCCTTAAATGAGAACAGGCCATAAATTTAAAACCATTAAGAAGAGTTTTTTTAATTAATCTATTTCACTCTCAGTTGTCCATATTAGTTTAGAATTGAAATATTCACCAAAATATATTTTGCAAAATTAATTCAGGCGTTAATGGGTTAAAGGAAAATAACTAGATAATTCAAAGAGATATATCTTTCTATGATAGCCCTTATTGGACTGACTAATGATTGACTTTTTACATATATTAAGTAAAATAAATCACAAATTTATATAAAATTTATCCCTTTAATGCACACTGCGATATTCTTAAAACCCTTATTTTGCACTAAATATTGGTAGCAAATATTGTAAACCAACTAAAAAAATATTGTAACCAATATAGTAAATATTGGACCCTAGAGACTATGTTTGAAAAAAAAAAAAAAAAAAAAATCTTCAATGAAAACAGGACTTAATTTGTATGAAGAGTTGCCAGATTTATCTTTTGAAAAAAAAAAAAAAAAGAAGATTTTTGCTTTACCCCGATTTGTTATAATTTTTTTTATTGCACTAACCAATATTTTCCATTTTCTACTAAACTATATTCAGTGTTCCAGTAATGCTTTCTTTTAAGAAATTTTCTTAAAAACACATGATATTTTTGAAATATTTAATGCAAGAGAAAATTACATTAAATTTACTTAAAAAAAAAAAAAAAAACTGTTTCTTGAATGGAAATGATTTTTTCTTCTGTATAATATGCATATGCAGATAATTATCTGGCATTAAAATTTGTAAAATACATTGATAAACCTTATGAAACATTTATAAAGTTACTCAAAATCTGATGTGTAAAAGAAAAAAGAAGAAATCGGTGTACAAGAATAGTTTAATCGTACAGTGCAAAATAGGTGTGAAAAATGTACAATTTATAGAGAAAAGTTACAATCTGGTAATCCTATTTGTATGTAAATGCAAAAGAACTCAACTCCCATACATCTTTTATTTCAGCAAATTTTTCATATTAGAAGAAAATATATGGGAACTCATTAATATTGTGTACTGGAGCTCACTAGTGCATCATATTTGAAAAAATAAAATTCTTGAATAGATATATATATATTTCTCTCCAACAATCTTTACTTTTTTTCTATAGAAAAACATCTACATTTATAATGCCTCTTGCTACTCAATATTTCCCTTCTTCTTTCCCTAGCTATAGATTAATGGTTTTTCACTTTTCACACAGCAGCCGGTAACTGTTTGAACTATAAATGAATCTGTGTTTTTTATGTGTTACTGTGTATTCAATTGCACCCGTAATTTTAAGTATTAAATAAAATATCAAAAGTAGAAAAGCAAACAGTACAACATAAGCAAGTTTATTTCGAAAGAAGAAATAATCAGTTTAACAGAAAATTAAAAAAAAAAAAAAAAAAAAAATGAGACTGCCTTGCTGATTTTTGTAAGATTTCATTTACAACTTTAAAAACTGGAGTGAATTTTTTCAATAAATGTTAGTAGACTCGTAAAATGAGACACATGTACTGACGCACATTCTGAAGATTATTAGGGTTCCCACTTTTTTTTTTTTTTTTTGTTAGAAATTAAAATCTGAATACAGAGGCTTTTATACAGTAATGGAAAGGGGAAATAAAATCTTAAGATTTTTTTTTTTTTTTTTTTTTTTAAGCAAAAAATGTTTTTTATGTTTACATACTTTAAACTGAAGTGGAAAGCATCAAATGGGAAAGAATATGAACTTTGTCAAGATACTTCATAAATTGCCAAAAAACACACAGCAATTGCTTCAGGTTGCATCATGTGAAAAAAAATAGCCACAAAATGCAGTGCAAAGGCAGCAGTACAATTTATTTTGGTCAAATACACACCCTATTTAGTTATCTATTCATAATGTTTATTTTAAATATTCACTAATACTTTAAATCCAGAATATATAAAACGAAAAATAAGTAAAAATGATGTCATTTTGATACAATGAATAAGTTTTAACAGGAATGCAAGATGTATGACACAAAATAAAGCCCTGTTTAAATTTTTTAAACAAAAGGAAACCCTCATAAACATGAATTTTCTTTTAAGAATTGTTATTAAATGATTAGAGAAAACAGCAGATTTGTACAAAGAAATTACTGCTGGGGTTTGAAAGGAAAAGGTGAAGAAGTGGTATTGTAATAGGCTCAATTGTCTTCACTTGCAAAAATGCAGCACTGGTTTTAATACATCTGTAGTGCATCTGGAAATTTCAGGTGTTTAATTAAAAAATTACTTATTCTTTAATAATAATATAACTTAATTATGTCTGTTTAAAATTAAACACTGAATATAAAAATATCCTTTTTTGGAAAATATGGCACTTTACTTAAGATTACATAAAATGAAACTATCAAATATGATAAAAAAAATGTAGATTTAAGGAAAATAATTACAAGATAAAGAGAACTTTTTATGTACCATGTTTTTAAATTTTCTGTTGAATCACATAAACTTGATAATTCTATGTATTAATAAATACTTTTTTTTTTTTATTAATTATCCCATTAACTTGAAAGAAAATGATCCAATGTGTAATAAAGAGAGCGATTTTAAGAAAATTTCAAACATTTATTCATTGAATAAAAGTATCAAAAGAAGTCATTATCATCATGTTTTGAGCTATTCTAAAAGTTTCAAATGCCTAGCTAGTCGGGAAGTTAGTTAAAAATCGATTGCAAGATTTGTACTAAACAAACAATCAAGAAAGCAAGTTAATAAAACATGGTAAAATAATAATAATAATAATAAAGAAATAAGAAGAAAAAAAATGTGCATTAAAGGGTTAAATTATTCAGAACATACATTGAGTGTAAATTTACTTAACAAACAATATGACTTTGAAAACTTTTGATTTTATAAAATGAATTTTTTAAAAGTTGGATAGGAATTCATTTTACTGCAGCAATATATATAGGAAAATTGAAGGCACAATGTGAAAAGTGATGGGGAAAAACTACACTAAAAATGGTAAAATATGATATGACATTTTAATATTGCTACTTTATTTAAATCATTTTAAATATTACTTTAAAATTAGCATCCCTTTGCCACTTAAATTGTTATCAGTGCAGAAAAAAGGAACCATTACAATATAGTGACTAGTTCCACATGGCTTCTTCACTGATACATACAATTTTAACTTCTATAGATTTGAATTAATTGAACAGAAAACCGAGAACACTTCTTACACTATCAAATAAAGGCTCAAACTGAAATAAGAGATGGATTATTTTTCTTAACCTATAACAAAATATAAATAATCTTTTCTAAAACGGAGGACGGTCAGATTATCACACTGATAACTGGAAAAAAATAATAATAATAAAGAAAGAAATATATATTAGAAAACTAATCTGTCATTTGTATTTCAAATAAAAGAAAAAAAAAATTAAACAACTTAATTCTCTCTCTCTTAAAAATTCTAAAAACTAGATAAAACTTATTTACAACTCTAAGTTGTCATATAATTTAGCAGCACTGGAAATGATTTTTCCCAGTCTCTTGTCTTGAGTCCATAAAGTTTCCTAAAAAATAAGGAAAAACAACTGGTTGAAGACTTCACATCTCCAACGGTTCCACTTCTCTGATCACAACCTTCAGCAATAGGTTGAGATCACGAAGCTAGAGAGTTCTGTACCACACAGATGATCATCTTCTACATGCTGGAATGGATTTGTGTGTGTCTGTATTTACATGCCTAGATTCTGTACAACACAGCTTATCTACAGAATCGCTTCATCACATTGTTCGTCAGAGCACTTATTTTATGTACACCATTAGAAAAATATTACATTTGTCAACATTCTGATTTGTCCTCTACCACGAGCTGTGCAGTGTCTTTATCAGTGTCTAGAGTCACAGGATCCAGTGCACTTTTCCTAATCTGTAACACAGGCGGTGAAGATTTTGTTTTTTCCACTCTGGATTCTGTGGGAATTTCGTAGAGTTGTGCTCCTTTGTCGTTATTTTGAGTCCCAATGACATCATACATGGGATTGCTGAAATCAGTCGGCTTGTCGAAATCGCCCAAGTTAAAATGAGTGTCAAGGGGTTCCTGTGAAAAAAAAAAAAGTAAATGTCGCATTAGAATTTATTTGGTGAAGTTGCCATTTAAAATGTTACAGTTCCAAAATTTTAAAATTAGTTTCTTAATATTAATAAAAATATCTTTTTAAATTTTAAAATTTATGAGAATGTAAGAATAAATATCTAAAGGATAATGTAGTTTTTTTTTTTCATGATTTATTTATTTAAGTATGTGTGTGTGTACAGTATGACGCAAAAGTTTAGACAATGACGTCATTCAGCTTTAAAATTTAGAATTATGGTGTCAGAACTACAAAAACCTGTAAACATATTCAAAAACTGTTTTAAAATGCTATAACCAAAAGACAGTCATTTGATTTGGTATAATACTATTTTTTTTTTTTTTTTGATAAAAATAAAAATTTGCTAGTCGCAAAAGTTTCGACATGATTATGAATTTTTATGAATATTTGCTGGCATATGCAAATTTAAAATCTATGATGTCACAGCTTATATTTCTGCTTTTGCTATGCATACGTGCATCAAGTTTCATATGAAAAATGACGCTAAGCTAATTCCCTTTTTTCGATTTTAGGTGTTTTTTGACTAGTATTGTAGAAGAACAATTCGTGATGGCCACATCATACTAATTTATTTTCATCCTCATATATTCCTATATAAATAAATAAATAATAATGAATAAAAATGCAAGATAAAATAAAGAGTTATTAAAAAAAAAAAAAAAAAAAAAAAAAGAATGAATTGTTTGAAGCAATCTCACCTCTGGAACAGGTTCAGAGGGTCCATTTCGACCCATGAAAGTAGGTGAAAATTCCACATTAGTGCCACTTCGGAAAGATACACTCTGATTGCTTCCACCAAATCCACCAGGCTTTCTGGAAAAGAAAATGAAGTTTTTGCTTAAGACAAGCCATTTACATAAAGGCTAATGAGTAAATATTGAAAAAGTAAAGTTTTCTAATCCTTTAAAATCTCTACTAACTCAAACATTAATTGTATCTAAATTGGGAATGTCTTTTGGCATTGTAAGCAAAAAACATTGATAAAGATTTATAAATGATGTTAAAGTTTTCATGTTTAATCAGTACAAGAAGAAAAGTTAAAGTCTGACATTGAATGAAAATTTGTCCATTGAAGTTTTTTTATCATATTAAAACTGTCTTTAGGTCTTACTTGAAAACTCTCCCAAACTGCTAATTGCAGATTTTCTTGAAAATAAGTGCTGGAATAATACTTTCAAGAAATATTCCCCAATAGCTCATAAGGTTACGAAAATGATTGATTTCACCTTTCAATGGATATTTTAAGAAAGCTTTTCAAAATTTACCTTACGACATAGTTTACAGCAAAATTTTACGTTTGACAGTTGAATTTTTAGCATTTGAATATTTTACCAGAAAACTTAGAAAATAACTTTTTTTTTTTTTTTTTTTTTTTTTAAACCAATCAAAAAAGGATTTATTGAAAAAGTTTCCTAATTAGTTTTCAAGAAAAGGGGAAAAAACGTCTGTCAAATATATTTTTGATGAACCAAAATTGACTGAAAGAAATATTTTGCATATCTCTGAAATAAGTATGCAATATTCAAATAAATTTTTGCAACCTTTAAAAAAAAAAAAAAAAAAAAAAAAAAAAAAAAAGTACCAGAGTGCAAATCATGTCTAATGTGCAAACGATGCTCACTGAAATTTAAACTGACTGGCAAAATTAGTATTTTCTTAAGTGAAAATAAAAATAACAGTTTGCTTAAAAAAAAAAAAAAAAAAAACCTTTCTAATGCTTAGAAATAAATTAATAGCTGTATTTTTATGTTGTGTGCCTATTATCTTAAACACTTATTAATACAAAAAAATGGCTCTGTATAAAACAGATTTTGAACAAAATTTAATTCTTTCCATTATCTATTTGTCCTAGTTTGTTCTCAGTCAACTCTGATTTACAGAGAAGTTTATTCAAATTTGGTAAGCTTCAACGTTTGGTCAGAGCTCAAACAAATTTTTTTAAATAAAACTGCTTTCCAGGGCCAGATTATGGCATGGGTACACGGGGCACTGGCCCAGGGCCTACAAATTTAGGGAACCTCATTTCCAAAGGTTCAAAGGTAATAGCTTTCTACCATATGTCTATTAAAAACAAAAACTTATTAAAATTTTCTTTTTATATTTAATTAGAGAGCTTAAACAATTATTAAATCTCGTCGCTGATCGCCTAAACTAATTTATATTAGCTGATCAATGTGCTTCAGTTTTTCATTTGTCTTGAACATAAAATTAATAATTTTGTTATAGGATGCTAAAAAAATGAGGAAACAGAAGATATAATTGGAGGAAAAATTTTAAAAAATGCACTATTTTTATTTAAGGTACCAGTAGTGGACCCTGTACCAGTAGTGGACACTTTTAATTTTAAACTCGGAAAATAAGCTACCTAAAAATTCTGAAGATTCTAGCAAAGTTTAGGAAAGGAGTTATGGTCCTTTACTGTTAAACCCTTTAACAAAAAATAATTCCGGCCATTAGTCTTAAAATAATGTTAGTTTAACTAAAAAAATTTGCACTTTTTGTGATTTTGCCGTTTCTTCTTATCACTTTGAATAAGCAAATGAAATTTTATTTGCTCGCTCTCTGCTTATTCTTAACCGATTTCTTCTACCTTTTGCTTTCATATGACTAAACTAAGTATGCAGAATTCATTTATTGTGCTATTTTTTAAATCTTGTATTAACACATAGTATTTTTATGGGTGTCCATTACTGGTGCCAAAAAATGTCATCATGACAAATAGTGGACAGCCCTGTCCACTACTGGCTCATGTGACTTTTAATGCCAGATTCAGTAGTGGACACAATTCTGTACTTAGAGTTGGATTTTAAAGCAAAAATTCAAAGGGGTCCACTACTGGGTTTTTAGTGTGTCCACAACTAGCTCATTTTAAGCTCTTCAGATTTTTAATTTTTTACATATATAAATGCTACAATTAGCAATTTTCATAATACAGTTGTGTTAAGAAAGAGTTAGTGAAGGTCTGAAATATTAATTATTTTTTGAAACTTTAAAATTTAGGAAATTACACAAAAAATAGCCAGAAAATGTCCTTAAAGTGCCCACTACTGGTGCGTTTACCTTATATACATATTTATTTTTGAGAATGGGTCCTTTAGATGAGCTTTATCGAGCAGGGAAAGGGGGCCTCCAAACAGCACCACTGCCCTGGGTCTTCAAAAAGCATAGTCAGGTCCTGCTGCTTCCCACTAACTTGTTCTATTAACTGTATGAAGCATTGTATCAGAACAAGGTTCACATTAGAGAGTGATCCCACTATTTAAAAAAAAAAAAAAAAAAAAAAAAATCCCCCTCAAAAATATATTACAAAGAGAATTTCCCCCAATTTTCAGTTGCATTGGGTAATATATTAATTTTTTTAAAGCTTATAATCCATCATGTCTAACTTCATCAGAATTTCCCGATTAAAAAAAAAAAAAAAACTTAGTTTTAAAAGTTTGTTAAGAGAATATTAATAAAATACACATTTCTTCATATAAACAGTTACAAAGTGAGCAAGTTGAAAATTGCAATAATATATGAAATAATTTTGGTTATTCCAGTTACTACACTTCTGTCAAGCACTCTTTGAATACTCGAAGTCAATAAACAAATAAATAAAATAAATTTTGAAACAGATAAAGAAATAAGAACTTGAGCTCTTCCTTCTGTTTTTCTGATAAAAATTTAAATTCTGAATATTAAAGCAGCATCAGCCCTTAACTACAAAGGGGGGGAAATGGTTATTAAACTTCCATTTTTACCACTCGTAAAAAATCAAGTAAATGGGGAAAATGGAAGTTTAATAAACTTTTTTGCATATGATTTGCATATTTGAAATTCTTGAAAAAAAAAATATGCAAAATGTAAACTATTTTCTCTCTTAAATTTGAAAAATCTCACTTCAGTATTTTATTCTAGTGTGAACCTTGCACTAAAGATTTTTAGAGAAAAATAGTTTAGCCATGTTTTCTTAGTGAAAGGCTTAGAATATGTGGGAGTGGGGAGAAATTGTACAAGTCTGAACCTCTTCTGCATCCCTGGTTTTAACAATATTCTGCATATTTGTAAACTTAATTTACAGAAAACTAAATCTATTTCTGAAAATATCTTATGAAAAGTATACTTACAAGTGTCGTTTTTTAAAGAAGTAGAACACAGCAACACCGACAAGAAGGACAAGTAAGATGATGAAAATGGGAATGATAATGGCACCAACACCTGAAAAAAATAATAAATAAATTCCAGTGTTTAACAATGAAAACAGACAAAAAATTAATTTAAAATAATGTTCATTGATCATAATAAAAGATTTGTAAAAAAAAAAAAAAAAAAAAAAAAAATTAGTTATGAAAGAAAACTTAATATAAAAGAAAAACACTGTTCTAAGTAAAGAAAACATAGTAAATGCTTTTAGATAACCCAAGAAATTTATCAAATTTATCACAAAATACAATTAATAATCAATATTAACAAGCTGTTTTAAAGAGAGATTTAAAAATAAATACATAAAATAATCTCAAAATGAAGAATTATCTAATTTGCCAGCAACTTGGGATCAAACTTGGTACTTCCCATCTATCAGCTTCAAGAGAAGAACCTCTGGGCCACTGGTGGGATGCCAGAACTAGGGACACAGGCTTAATGTATAATGTTCTCCATGGTGGTCTTTCTAAAGGAATCTTAGCCTATATTCACATGAGTTTTGAGAAAAAAATTCATGCAAAATTCCAAATGATTAAAATAGTAGCATGAATTACATTCCACACCTGTAACTCTTATTCATCAGCTCTGGAGAGCAGAAACTTTTTGGCTACTGATGAGAACAGTGTAAGGAAAAAAATAAGTTTTTCTTTTGTGCGTGTGCCTTATGTGGGGTGTGTGGAGTTCTGGACACCAATAGTATATCCTATTTATTCTACATATGAGATTGGAAAATAAAAACAGCACTCACTTCCACTTTGAACACCCGAATGTGCACCTGACTGGGGATTTAAATCCATGCAGTGCAATCCAACATAGTTTTCAGGACATTTGCAGACAACTCTGTTGGAGGTAGCATCATCCACACACTGGCCACCATTTCTACAAGGACAGCGATAGGGTTGTGGCTTTGGTATTTCCAGAGCTGAAACAAAATCATCATAATTACAAACAATTGGTAAATTTCAAACATACTTAAAATAAATTAATTGTTAAGTACAAATTCATTATAAGAGGAATAGAAACATTGAATAAATTAGCAACAATCATTAAATTAAAAAAATAATAATAATAATTAAACTGAAGTAATAATATTTTTATTACTTCCATTACCCTACTACCATAGGTAATGGAAGTGTTCTATTTGGTCCAAAAATTCAATATCGAGTTTTCATCATATTTACATGTTTTAAGGCCTCCTGAGTCCAAAAAAGTAGTTTTTGGCAATTGGTCAGTGTGTGTATGTATGTGTGGAATCTTCTGGCTATATCATATCTCTGAAACTAATAAAGATAGAACTACGAAACTCAGAATTGATACAGGTTTGGTGTTCAGATGAATTTTCCAAGTTTTGGTAAAAATTGGAAAACAGGAAGTGGGTCATCGAAAAGCGGAAGTGAGACTGTAAATCCGCAACTCAAAAACGGCACTAACAATTTTCTTCAAAGTAGCTATATAAACACTATTAGATGTCCTCTTGAATGATATAGCTCAATTTCAGGTCTTTTAAGTACGTTCCTTTAAAAACGGCTGTACAGATTATTTTCAAACTCGACATATTAACTCCCTTTTAAATATCTTTTGCATGTAATTATTGTTTTCCGATCAATAATTGAGTATGGCCATGTTTTGGTAAAAATTGATATCTCAAAAACGGCTCTAACGATTTTCTTGAAAATGGTTACAGAAATCCATTTTAGATACTCTTTCCCATGTATTATGTGGTTATTGGAGAAAAAGTATTAGTCATTCTGATTAGATAGTTCAGTTTTAGATCTCGAAAATTGGTGCTTAACCCTTTGCGGCGCAAGACAATTCGGGTCATTTAAATTGTACTGCCACCGGAATTTATGAACTAAATTAAACAAAAAGAAATTTTAAATTTTAAGGTTAAAAAAAACGGCCTTTTCTGATATGTTATAAACGTAAATTTTTGCTAAAAATTTTCCGGGATGAATTTTTGCAGCTGGATCTTAAATTTTGCGTCCTCGCAGCGAGGACACCGCGCGTTAAGGGGTTAAAAAGAATAACTCTATCATCATTTTTTTCTTATTTTTTAACTTGCTGTGTAAAATATGTTTTATATGTCTTTACATGTGTATCAAGTTTCTCTTATTGCAAAATTTCCAAAAATGCCTCTCTCTCCAAAAAATGCATATAATACATGTAATAGTGAGTGGGTAATGGAAGTCGTGTGGTTGTTTCACACCAGAATTTTTAGAATTTAAAATATTTTAGTTGTTTATTTGCAGAAAAGCAGAGAAATATATAACAAACATACAGCAGTCATTCCCCCCCCCCCTTTCTTTTTCTTTATTTCTGGAGGGGGGATGTTTATTTCTTAAAGAAAAAAAAATATTTATTTTATTTTAATTTATTTTATTTTATTTATTTATTTATTTATTTTATTTTATTTTTTTGGGGGCGGGATGGGGGGGGGGGGGTATGTGATAATTACAGAATGCAACAGAAATTTGTATTGCTAAATACCCAATACAAATGAAAAATTTACTGTAGCCTATGATTATTTTTTTTTTCACTGATGTGTTTTCTTTTAATCAAATCATTTAAAAAAAAAAAAAACTTTCTCTTATCCATATAATATATGGTATAGAAAGTATTGCTTTTGGGTCAAATTTCTAAAATTGAGATTTTATTGTAGTTATACATTTTGAGGTCCCTGAATCCAAAAACCAGCTTTTAGCAGTTGGTCAACATACGTGTCTGAGAGTCATATCCACATAATTTAAAAACAAATATCAGCAGGAAGTCCAAACTCAGTATTCTAAATTTGTATCATTAGAGTTGCCACACAAATCTAAAAAAAAAAAAAAAAATTCCCTGTCTCTTTTAAAAGTAAAATAGATGACACTGAATCATGTAGCATTAGAATCTAGCAGGTTTACAAGTCAATTCAGTACAAATCTCGCAATCCATTTTTAACTAACTTCCTTACTAGCTAGACATTTGAAACTTTCAGAATAGCTTGGAACCCGATGACAACACAATACTTCGAAGCCCGATTTTTGAATTTTTGATTAGTTTTCTTTTAATTAATTAAAATATGAAAATAATAACCTCCTAATAGCTTTAAAATTAGCCATTTAAATATTAGCTATAATTTAATTGTTGCCAAAAAAAAATTGATGAGTTCATTTTCATTTGACATAAAAATAAACACATTTAATTAAACGTGAACATTAAAAAATTGTAAAAAGTTAAATTATGCATCTCACAAAAATGGACGGCATTATCACTTTAAAATTTTTATACACATTGATAAAGTGCTAATGTAGCTATGATTCAACAGAAAATTTAAAAACATGGTATATGTTGAAGAAATTGGAGCAGAAAAGCAAGCGCCAGTGAATCCAAAAGAGACAGTCACATGATTAGAGAGAGACCAACACTTTCATTCTTTTTCTTTTTTTATTGCTTCTCTCGAAATATATTCTTCAAGTCAAACCGTTTGGGTTTATTTGTAATCTATTGAAATCATGCATGATTATTCTGCATCGAACTTTATTTGTTTTTATAGTTTTTGGACATATTTTTCCAGTCAAAGTAAAAGACTGATACATTCATAATTTATAGTTGATTTGAAATGATATTCAATCCTGAACACTATTCTGTGTTAAAACTCTATTTTGTATTTTTGTGACAATTCAGTTAAATCAGAACCATGTACGTCTAATTTGAAAAAATGTCGTTGAAACCTTAGTCGATCTCATATTCTGTGACATAAGGATAATATGTTTTTTCATCAATATTCTGCACGGGAAGTCTGCCATTAAATTCAAGTATATCAGTAATTATGATAGATTTGAATATTTATTTATGTGTGGCTGCTTTTTTACTTCAAGCATCGAGGAAACGCGGGAGAGTGGTGAGTAAAAATAAATTTAATTTTCTTGCATGCTAAATAAAGTTTGGGTGTGAAAAATTTATTCTTTATTCAGGTTACAATTCTTATTCTTTTATTTCAATTCTAATTAACCATACAGTATATAAAAAGTTTTTTTTTTAATCTTATAATTATTTGCAATAAATTTTTAAATTCCCTGAATTTTGCCCTTGTTTTTTATTAGATTTTTGAAATTCCTTCAGTTCTCCCTCAATTCTATATATTGTAGCAACCCTGATTCATATAGGGATATTACATAAAACATTTCATCGAGACTGGACAGAGACATCAAAAAGGATTTATCTCATTAGTTTTCTAGAAAGATCTTAGAGCAATGTAGCTGAATTGATCATTTAAAAAATATATATATATTATTGTCAACAAACTTTCAATAGGTAAGAAAGTAAATCTGAATTTTCATTGCATGTACCTGCATTACAAGATGACTCTGAGAAAGATGGAGCAGCTCCATCAGGACAGGCACATCTGTAGCCACCAGGTATGAGCAGACAGAGATGAGAGCACGACGCCTGGAGACAACGATTGGGGACTAGTTTTGAAACAAAAAATAAAATTAATAAAATATTGAATTATTTACAAGGCAAACACATTACATTCTGTAATAATAAATAATAATACACAATTGCAACATTATTTACAGTATTATTAACATGTTATTGTTCATTTTATTTTCATAACTGAATACGGTAAAAAATAATAAACAAATCAAATACTATTGGAAATAACAATGCAGCTGCTAATGAGGTTTGTTTATTATTGGTAGGGTTTCAAAATTGGTACATATATATAGGTTTTGGGGGCCTATAAGTCGAATGAGGATATTTTCGAATGTGTAAAATTATTAGAGGGGAGCGAAGGGGGCAAAAGATTAGAAATTTAGTTAGACCGTTCAAAATTGGTATATACAGGTTGTCGCACACTTCATTTTAGTTGAAATGACTTTATATATATGTCACACACTTCACTTTAGTAGAAATGACGCAGGCCGAGTTATCTATGTGTAATTTATTCTTCTAACAGCTACATCAGTCCAGACCTTTTTTTAAAAAAGCTCCAGGAAAAATATTAAGTCTTTTTGCCGTTATTCTATTCCTCAAAAATCCTAATAAATAATAAATACTAAAACCAAACCAAACCCGTTTTTCTATGATTTCCTTTTTCTTATTATTCTTTTTCCTGCACGTGCACATAGTAACAAACAATAGAGTTAGAAGAAAATCAAAACTGAACAGATGATGTATAGAGAAACTACTTTTGCACACAACGTATCTGACATATCATCTGTTGCTCTAATATGCAAAATTTTTTAACCCTCTAACTGTTTCAAAAAAGGAGAAAAGTGTAGTATTTTAATTTTATGACTTTTTTTTTTTTTTTTTTTTTTTTTTTTTAATAATGCACTAAAATGAAGTTTATAAATTTAAATATATTTGACAACGAAGCTTATAACATAAAAAAATAAATAAATAAATAAATAAACTCAAAATTCATAAACAATAATTTTGAAATAGTTCTAGAATCTGGAAAAAAAAAAATCCTTAAGTTTTCCTTCTTTTAAAATAGATGACTCACAATTATGCAACATTTGACAAATTAAACGTATTTGAGCTACATTATTATTCCTTTTTCCTTAACTTAGTATAGTTGAAGAAAACCTTACATAATTAACATTTTTCTTCATTATAAAACACTAAAATTTAAAAGATTTTTTTTTCTTTTTCCAAGTTATAAAGCTAACAATTTAGAATTAAAAACTGAAATTAAAGCTTTTTTCTGAAAAAAGTTTCCTATGTATGATTTCTAAATTCTCTGAACTTTCCTGTTTTTGAAATAAAGTTTTGAAATTCCCTGAGTTTTTCAGGTTTTCTCTGAATTTCAAGCACCATAGCAACCCTGACGTCATTAACATTTGTAAGATTTTTTTTCTAATTTTCTGGTCTATTTTGTTATTAAGTGGTTAATAAAAAAGACAAATGAAGACAAACTTTTAAATTAAAAAAAAAAACTTGTGAGAAAGAACATTAGTTTTTTCATGGAATAAAGTTAAAAATAATCACAAACCAGATTGTGTTATTTGCAATAAAGTGTTAACAAACAAAAACATACACCCTGACAATTTGATAGGCACATTGAGACAAAACAACCTGATTTGAAAAAATCAGCCACTCAGAATTTTCGAAAGAAAGCAGGGCATGTTGAAAATGTCCAAATCAAAACTTTTGCATTACCCAAGATTAACAAAAAATATTGCTAAACATTTTACAAAGAATGAAATAGGTTGGTATAATTTTTTCCCTAACAAATGGGTCACCTAGTTTGGAAATTCATGAACTAGACAAAAGAGAAACTTACTAGAAACATTATATCGTAGAGGGTGGAATACTTTAACAGCATTATTGACTTGTGAGCTATGTTTTGTTCTGACTTTAACGCCCCGTCCAAACTTATCTTGTCTCCAAATATCACCATTATCTCTTGAAACCCAGTACAGGTTGTCTTCAAATACATCGAGGGATATGGGATGATTCACACCTAGACAAGAAAAATAAGAAATCTTTTTTTACATATATGATTTTACAATACAAAATACAATACAAAACAAGAGTTTTATGGACACAAAATTTATCATTCTATAGCTTTACGTTGCAAATCTTTCCAGTGGCACTGGAGTGCACTAACACATCGGGAGTCTGTGACTGTTCTCACTAGTTAAAAAAGAAAACTATTAAGAAATCTACTTTCTCCGTACAGAATACAAACACCATAAAATGTTTTTTTTTTTTTTTTTTAAGTTATAAGAACTTTGTAGGAGGTAAGGTAATTAGGTAATTATCAGACAGTAAAAAGTATGATAAAATTACACTTAAAATCATTACCTTAAAATCATTAGGTAATTATCAGACAGTAAAAAGTATGATAAAATTATACTTAAAATACAGATTTATCCATTAAAAAAAAAAAAAAAAAAAAAATCCTGAGATGAAATTATGATTGAGCTTTCAAAGACTCATTCTATTTGTCATCACTTATAATCTCATCTAACAGAGTTTGACTGCAGTTTAAATTTACTAGTTTTTATTGTTTTGTTCTAAAAATAATTATGTATCCATTCATTTAATGTATTGTATAAATTACTTATTCTTTTGACTGTATATTCATACTGATTTGATTAAAAAAAAAAAAAAAAAAAATTAGCAAGAAACAATTTTAGCATGTTTTACAAAAAATTAACCGAATTTGATATTTAGTTGAACCTTGATTTAAATTTGTTCTGATGACATTTGCTCAAAAGGTGACAATGTCATCTCATATTTTCATAATTTTAATATGGCATTAATGAACAAAATTCCATATACATGTGCATAAGAATTATTTTTCACTTTTCAATACGAAATTCCACAAGTGTAAATTTTCAGTATGGGTATCTTTCAAAAGAACTCGGCAATACCCTTACAAAACAAATGGTTGAACCATAGATTTGCGATAATTTAAAGCAAATTAATCTTTTATTTATTTATTTATTTTTTTTTCATTATTAAAAAAATTGACTTTCTTTAGACATTGAGTGCTATAAATTCATTGATTTGGAAATCATTTGCATGCATTTTTAAAAATATTTTAATAAATAATTTGTACTGCATGAATTTGTATAGGAAAACATAGAAGAAAGTTTTGTAATGGCCACAATATACTAGTTATGCCAAGACTGTCCACTTAAAACTTACTGGATAAGACAGTGACTCTGTTGGACCCGTCCATCTTCATGGACTCAACAGTGTCCAACTTAGTATCGCACCAGTAGATCCTGTGGCCACCTGAATAATCGATGGTGATACCTGTTGGAGTGCCCAAATGTTCGCTCACTAAAATATCTCTCTTAGTTCCATCCATCCATGAAAATTCAATTTTAGGAGACATACTTCCGTCAGTCCAATACATTAATCTAAAATAACAGAAAAATTAATGAGATGGAGAGTTATAATTATTTTAGTTCATCTATTAACAAAATTAAATTACAGTTTGTCATGTTAGTTAGGGGGTGTCCATTAATTACATGAGGTATTCAAAGGGGAGAGGGGGGTCAAGCCGAATCTCACCCAATCTCACGTGGGGGTGATAGGGGGGGGGGGGGGGTGTCTCGGCAAATATCACATAATTTTTTCCCTGAAAAAAAAAAAAAAAAAAAGTGTAAAATTGCGAGAAAATTGTGTTAAATTCAAGCAAAATCTGACAAGATAATATTTATTGTGGCTATCCGAATGCTGCAAAGCAGCACAGTAGCCTTTCAATTGTTTTAGGGCACCACCAGTCAGCCACATGTGCGACTCGACGAACGTTGCAGCATACGAGCTGAGTAACAGCGACGCACGGACAGGTTTCAACCTGCTTTGTTTACGTCCGTAAATATTTCGTTACACAATGACTCAGATAAGTTTTTATTTAAGTATTTTATTGTTAAATTTTATTACTGTGATTCTAGACTACTACGATCTATGCAATCTTAAAAACTAGTCTTAACTAGTCTTCAATAAAAATAATAAAGCAAATTGTGTTTTTTGAAATAAACCCAACGCATTTACAGTAAAAGTATGTGTTTTGAAAAATCTCACATGAGATTAGTGCAGGGGAGAGGGGTTCGAGCCAAATCTCACAATATCTCACCAGGGGGGAGGGGGGCGTCAAAGAATCGTCAAAACTACCTCATGTAATTAATGGACGACCCCTTATTAGAAGTGCCAAATGATTATGGATTGTCTGTAATCTTTATACCAATATTTTCTAATGGTATTTATTTATAATATTTATCTGCAATTAAGGCTCCTCTTTCCCTCTTACAATTTAACCGTCTACAGTCACCAAATCCCATGTAACTCTATGGAAAAATGCTTATAGAATGACTCATTACCTAATTTTTTTTTATTATTATTATTATTTATTTGATTAGTGGCATTTACATGAGTGGACTAAGGCTCCTCTCCACCTTTGTACAATTCTCCTGTTTGCTTGCAGCCAAATCCAATGTAATCCTATGGGGAAATTTGTTAGGAGAATTATTCATTACCTAATGTATTTTTTTTATAAATTCCATTTTTATATTCAGAAAATTGAAAACTGTTAAATTCATACTCTCCCTCTCTCTTTTAAGCTTTTCATTTTGCAGCTAAAAAATGAGAAGAATGCAATTAGTTAATTTTTCGCATTTTTAAACTCTAAAATTAAAATAATTTTTAGAAAACAAATACTAGCTTAAGAGTTATGGATTTTCAGAATAGGAAACCTGAATAAAAATAAATAAATAAATAATACATTAGGTAATGTGCAATCCGATAAACATATTTCCCCATAGAGTTATGAGAAATTTGGAATCTGGCGACAATAGAGAGAGAACTTCCTTAAATATGAATAATTAATATGAATAGCTATAGATGAAGATTATAGCTAATGTTTTAATTTTATTGCATATTTATTAAAATTTTAGTTGTCATTTCTGGTGGAAAAATAATTAGAAGATACTTTAATTAGGACTGGAATAAACCTTATTCATTTTAGAATTCACAGCAAAGGCTGGATATGGAATATTTTCAAAGTCTAAACCATGAAACCATGAAAAATTAGAACTCCATAAGCATATAGATTTATTTAGCAACTATCAAAGGTAAAACTTCTCAGTGATGTCACCAAATTTTAATCTACAGTTTCCACAGATCACCTACATAAAATGAAGGAGACATGTTAAGTTTAATTGATCACTTGAATTTTCTTATTGAAACTTGACCTTAAATTGTGTGACCACAATCAGGCCCAGGGTACATTTCTATGCATAGGGTAAGTATAATTATTTGCATGTTATGCTTTGTTTGAAAAATTAAATCATTAACTTTGTCATAATTTTAGTTATAAAATGTTGCGTGTAAAAGTTGAAATATAAAGTTAATTATATTTTATGAATTTGGACTACTTACAAAAATGTGATTTTTAAATTAAAATTGATGGTCTATATTTTGTCACAATTGTTTATTAATTTGTATTACAATATTTTAAATCCAAGCTAGATTGATACTGGAGCATGGTATTAGTCATACAAATAATAATAATCAATTTGACACTGGTGATAATTAATTAAACAATTCCAAAAGATTTAACTAGCTATCACAGCCACAAAAATAGAAATGCAAAATGTGCAAATATGAGAAATAAATCATGTAAACTATAAGATAATATCCCCTATCAATAAAATTGTTATTCAAAAATTTCTAAAAGATCTCTTATCAACTAATAAAATTAACTTTTAAAAAGTATATCAAATATTTTTAAAACACAGAAAACTTATCAATTTGTAAAAAAGGGAAATTTATGTAAAAAATTATCCCAAATTTAATAGAAATAGCATAATGACAAAAATTTGAACTCATGCCAATTACTAATGCATTATAAATGCAGCAATTGCCTTTACAATTTAAATGACACTGCTTAGAAACATTATTACTTACCCAAATTCAGGGTCCAGTGCTAATGAGGTCGGCTGTTCCAACCCAAACCCTACAACAGCCCGTCTGTATCGTCCATCCAATTCACTCACAAATATTCTTCCTTTGGGCCTTGTACTAGATAAATCCACATCCATCCAATATAAATGCCTGAAATGACAAATTCATGCATTAGCTGCTATAAAAAATGTGATGATGTGACATAATTTTCATAAAAGAAAAAGTCGTCATAGCCCTGTATTTACATATTACCCTAATGACCAAAAAAATTATTAGAATTTGTATCAGAGTCCTCAATGAATTTGCTTAGATTTTCTACAGTAAATTTTCTTCAAGTTTTCTAGTTTAAATATTTTGTATCAATTAATTCAATAATGCAAACACAATCAACGTAAAATTTATATTAATAAACAATGTGAAGAGTTATCTATGATTTAGAACTAAATTAAGCTTGATGTAATAGTTCAGCAGCCATCCTAAAACCAAAACTAGGGAGATTTTGCATAATAAAATGCATGACATAAAATGAAAAACTAATAACACAATGATGAAATTCTAATTAGAAAAAGAAAATTAAAGCAAATTTTCAGTTCTATTTGCCTTACACTAACTAAAATATTCTAAAGATCAAAATTGCATAGCTTGTAATAGAATATCTCTGCTTTGACCGTTGTCTGAAATCTAAAAACAACTTAAACAAAAATTTACGTTAAAATTACTAAAAACCATATTAAAATCACCTCATATGAGCACTTTCAGCTACTTCCCACAGTCTTTATCAGGTCCGCTTGTAAGAACTGACGTCTCTGTGATTTTGCTGCCTGCTTCCTCTTCTGCTCCTCCTTTAGCATAGCACGGCAACTTGCATCAATTTCGATTGGCTCCGTGTTACAGGAATCTTCATTCGCAAAAATTTCGATAGCCTCGCGTTTTGTGGTGTAAAAAAAGTTATTATAATGAGCTAGTTTAGAAAAGTTCTTAAAGCCTATTTTTATGTTTTCCTATTGATTTATTTTGGTTAAAGCTGTTGTTATTTTATTATATTTTATGTTATTTTCATGTTCCTTTATACGAGTTTGTAGTTTTCATTTCGTCATTCCTAAATAGCATCTGTTTTTTTCTTTTTCATCTGTGAAATTTTATATATTCCTGCAGTTTTAAAGTGAATTTTGTCTTTATCATTTTTATCCTTTGGAAAATATTATTATTGGGTTTTATTGGGATGTTTATATTTAATTTTGCAATTATATATAATTAATTATACATAAAAATCTGAATACAACCCAATAATAATATTTTCCAAAGGAATAGAAATGATAAAGAGAAAATTCATTTCTCTGAAACTGCAGGAATCCAAAAAACAAATTTTACAGACGAAAAATAATAACACGTATAAAGGAACATGAAAATGACATAAAATATAATAAAATAACAACAGTTTTAACCAAAATGAATCAGAAAGAAACATAAAAATAGACTTTAAGAACTTTTCTAAACTAGCTCATTATAATCATTTTTATGCCACAAAAAGTAAGGCTATCGAAATTTTGGCGAATGAAGATTCCTGTAACACAGAGCCAATTGAAATTGATGCAAGGTGGCACGCTATGCTAAAAGAGGAGCAGAGGAGGAAGCAAGCAGTAAAACTACCAACACGTCCGTTCTTACAGTGTACTTGATGAAGGCTGCGGGAAGCATCTGAAAGCACTTGTACAAGGTAATTTTAAAATACATTTTTATATAAAAATCGCTTTTAAAATGCTTTTAAATTTTAACTTTAACTTTTTTTCTCTATGGAGTAAGATTTTATTTATTTATTTTAATTACAGAATTCAAAAGATTCTGATAGATTTAAGAAGTTGGTGAGATTGTCCAAATGTGTCTCAAATTATAAGTTTTTTTTTTTTTTTTTAAGTCTATAAAAGTAAATACAACCAATTTGTTGTTTTGTTAAAAAGTTTTAAAATATAAAATTAATAAAAAAAAATAATAATACATTATTACTAATTTTATAAAAGAATATTACACATGGATCAACCAGTCAAACAGTATGATGAACTAGAAAACTGTGCCTGAATAATAAAAAGGAATAATTTTGTAAGAAAATACAATAAATTACAAAAGTAACTGTTTCAGTCAAAATTACTTGGCACAATTCTTCATCATGTGGGAATAAAAAATAAAAGATATGTGAACACAAAATGGAGCTTGAAAACAACAAAGAAGGTACCATTTTTATACTATCCGTGCCTACTCCCCCCCCCCCCCCCCCCTCCCCCACCTGATGAAGGGTTCTTTATTATATTTTACCTGAAATAAACAGTTATGGGCTTTTGCAATTTACACTGCTTCCCTAGCATTCTTATTCTTCATACAGTTCAAGTATTGCAAAATTTTATACCAAAGTACTAAGAAATTACAAAACAATATTGAATCAGATGGATACATACTCGCTAACCCAATCAATTGCAAGGGCAGAAGGTTTGGTGAGGCCTTTGAGATCTAAATTTTGAGGATAACCACTACTTGATTCTTGGTAGGCTATCTCAGGAATGAAAGACCGTTTGATGGTCTTATCTGAAGTGTCAGCCCAATATAGTATATCTGAAATATATATATATATTTAATAATATATAAGCAAAAATATACGAGTTTAATAATATATAATTAAAAAATATTCAAATAAACAAAGACTCATTAATTTACTGCTCTGAATAATTTGTCATAAGAGTAAGACATCTACTGGTATCAAACTCAGAAAATTTGCTTCAGTGCATAAAAATAAATAAATAATTATAAGATAAAAAACACTTTTTATATACCATGTTTTTAAATTTTCTGCTGAATCATTAATAAAATACGTGAGGATAAAAAATAATATTTAAGCACATGGACTCAGTTCAGTGAACTAATAATAATTAAAAAAAAGTAAATGAAAAAAAAAAAAAAAGAAGTTGGTTTTAAAAATAAAATATTACTCCTTTTAGAACAATGTATATTAGCATTAGCATCATGAATTACATTAGCACTTATCAATATGTATAAAATTTTTAAATTGATAATGATGTCAATTTTTGTGAGATGCATAATTTAACTTTTATAGTTTTTTAAGGTTCATGTTTAATTAAATTATTTATTTTTATGTCGAAAGAAAATTAATTCATAATTTTTTTTTGGCAACAATTAGATTATAGCCAATATTTTAATAGCTAATTTTATTGCTATTAGGAGATCATTGTTTCCATATTTTAATTAATTAAAAACTAATAAAAAATTCGAAAATCTGACTTCGAAGTATTGTGTTGTCACCAGGTTCTGAGCTACTGTGAAAGTTTCGAATGCCTAGCTAGTAGGGAAGTTAGTTAAAAATAGATTGCAAGATTTGTACCGGACAAACAAACAAGAAGAGAAGTTAATAAAGACATGGTAAAATACCTGCAAAATATCTTACAAAAAAAATGTTTAAAATGCACAGGTAAAAATATTTTTGGAAATCTTAAATGTGTTTAACAATCTTTTTTCTTTTTAAAAATTCTTCACATTTTAAATATTCTATGTTTTTAAAATTAGTTTTTATTTTAAATTTCAAATATTTATTAGAAATTTGACTAAATTATATACATAGAAACTGGCTTTGTTTAAATTGAAAGCAGGAACTAGATAGAAAAGTAAACCTCAAGGGCAAATTTTACCCAAGACATAGAAGTTTACAAAAACACTATATAGTAATAATAATAAGAAAAGAAGTAATTTGGTATACAAATTTCACCTTTTGTGACATCAAAATCTATGGCTTGAATCCTCTTTTCTCCAGATATGAAAGCATACTGGTGATCTTGATTGAGTTGAAAAGCTCTCACGTCTGAACCAGTAGCATACATAATTACAGGAGCAGTACCTGAATTAGGATTTGAAAAAAAAATAAGAATTACAATTGTATAAATAAATAATATATATACAGTCAACTCTCAAAAATCCGCAACCCTAAAATCCACAATTCTCTGAAATCCGCATATCATTTGCAATGTAAACAAACACTGCCACAACTGATTTGTTGATTAGTGGATTGCAAATATTCAGATGTATTAGGAAATAAATCAATTATTAACTGGTGCTGATGAATCACCAATCACTCAGCATATTACAGAGGAGGAAATGATAAATGTAATTATATATAATTATCAAAAAATAATTGATATTAATTTAGAGGAAGAAGGAGAAAGACAGTTTTCATGAAAGATTTTCTCTCATGAAGATATATATTTAAATTTTCTCATAGCACAAACTTATGTAATTGACCAAGAATTGCTGACTTTCTTGCAGGTTATAGGGAAATAAATATGTATGAATATTCTTAATTAAACTACTATTGATGAGACTTTTCAAAAATCTAGATAATTTGCAACTATAATATGATGTATAAAAATTGTCCTTTAAATCAAAATTTCATGAAATATTTGTACTTTTATTAGGCACACTTTATTTCAGCATTGTATGTATAACATGTAAATTGCTTCTTAAAGATTTTCTACTCAAATGAGGTTTTAAGATGCAAATAAAATGAAATTACTCTAAAATCTGCAAAATTCAGAAATCTGCAAAACACTTCGTTTTAAGCTGTGCGGATTTTTGAGAGTGTACTGTATATATATATAGTGATTTATTAGTGTATGGTTTTTCATATATATGTTCAAGGGTCTGTGTCCAGAGGTAAATCTGGGTCCATTAAAGGACCCTTCACAAAATTATTTATCCAGAAAAAGGACCCTTCACAAAAGTTTTCCCGTTAAAAATAGACCTTTGATAAATCTTTTTTATTTCAAAAAAATAATAATAAAAGATGAAATTAAAACTTTGTCTAACAACAGAGAGAGGGGGGCAATTTGATTTTAATTTGTGCAGTGACAATATGGATTTTTAAACCAGGAAAATTTTTATGGACAGTACTAAAACTTTTACAAGGTGCAATATGAATTTAGTTTAAAATTGACTCAATAAGTAACTTTTAAAAAGTCCTGTAATTTAAGCCTTACCATTATGAAATTTTGTTTTGTTTGTCATGTTTAGCGACAACAGATAATTAAATGGATGGTAGAAAATAATAACAATAATATAAAACAAACGCATATTTCAGAAACATACCATTTGCAACACAATGAGGTCCGTAGTTGAGAAATCCAAAACGGCAACTGCACTGATAGCTGCCTTCCATGTTGGTACATATATGAGAACAATTGTGGCCAAACTGAGCACATTCATCGATATCTGAAAATTGCATATTACATTATATTCATTCAAAATACAAAACAAAAATAAAATAATATAAATAAAAAAATAATTAAACACTGTTTAAATTAAGTAAAACAGCAAACAACATTAGTACTGAAAAAGATCTATATATATTGTGGTTAATTAAAACTTGTGCCGAATCATTAACAGTAAATTATACATTTATTTATTTTTTTATTTATATTTATTTCTATATTTAAAACATTTAGCACAGCAATGTTCTCTCTTTAATTCATCAAAGTCAGAAGGGTTTTACTTTTATGCTTTGCTTCCATAACATTTAAAATATTCTTGAATTTTTATTTATTAATAAGAAAATAGTTAAAAATTTTTTGCTTTTCTTAACATTTTCCTCTTCGAGCAAAGATATGATTACAAAAAATCAATCAATCTCCATATATTCCCCCCCCCCCTTCTCAAAGACTCATAACCTATCAAATAGACTTTGAATCCCCCAATATTCTTAGCTTTCATGAAAATAGTTAAAGCCATCGGCTAATTTGGAAATGAATCTTTGCTTATTAAAAATAAGGAAGATTTCAGCAATAATTCATGATCTATGGAAACTAGGAATCAATATAAATGAATGGGTCCATAACTTGTGGATGAAAGTACAAGAATTTAACATTATAGACTACCAACTACAAGTTATTATGTAGCTTGTCTACTTGCCATATTTGAGCAACTACAAGGAAACTCTTAGTATATCAGTGTACACATGAATATGTGGCTTCAGAGAAGAGAACAAAAAATGAAGGTTGGCTTACATAAACAGAAATTTAATAGTTAATGAATAAAAAATATAATCATACAAAGTTTACTCAAAAACTGCAAGCAACAGAATATTTGTTACATAAACCGATTTACTAAATAATTTGAAAAAAAAAAATCTATTTTTTTTTTCTTTTTATGATTACTGTATACTGTGTATTACAGTTTTCAATTTCCTGAAAAACAACGTGGCAGTCATCATGTAAAATAGAGAATATTGGGAGTCAAAAGGTAAAAATAAATAAGAAAATTTAAAAAAAAAAAAAAAAAAAAAAAAAAAAAGATTGTTGAATAGAAAAACTGGAATGATAAACTCAAGAATTTAAAGCCTCAATTACCCCAGATGTTATAAAAAAAACTGAAAGTTAAAAAGCTAATTTTCTGATAAAATACTTTTTAAAAAATTTCTCTAAAAACAGGCTAAAATTTTGTCTAAACTGAAATTGGCAAAAATTAATATTCATTTTAGTGGTTTATACAGAGCATAATTATGCAAAATTACAGATTGAGAAAAATAGGGATACAACATTAATAATATATATATATATATATATATATATATATATATATATATATAATATTATGACATAAAAAATTATTATTATTATTATAATTAATCACATATAAAAAAAAAAAAAAAAAAATACAAATATATAAAAATAGCAAAGTAATCTAAAACAAAAAAATATTAATTAAATATTTTCAAGAAAATCTTATTACTAAACTAAAAGAATTATGACCTAATCTATATCAAAGAAAATATTTTCTTACCTATACATTTTTTTGGATCATCGTGATCAACTTTATAACCAGGTGGACAGGTACATATGTAACCTCCTCCACTTAGAGCTGTGCAATTATGTTGGCAGCCACCTTTTTTAACACTATCACAAGTTCCAAGATCTGAAATTAGTTTTAAAATTCCGTTACAGAGATACATTTATTAATAAATAAAAAATATAGAAATACATACTGATAGACATTCTATATACAATTAAAGTAAGGGTAATTTGCATGTAAATAATATTCAATTGATATGTAATATTGACACTAAGCTAATTTAAAAGAATTCATGCCTTGCTGGCCCCTCTTAATATATTTACACATGCAAAGATTTTTCCAACATTTCAAGTGCCCAAAGAATTTTAAATACTATTCTACCTTTTCTATGTCTTTCCAAAAGAAGTTTCACAGTCCTCGAACGTAGTTCGTTAACATTTAAAATTTTATTTTTCTTACATGCATTCCTATGACTTCATAAGCACATAGCCTATCTATGCACAAAAGTAAAAAATGAAAATTTTGTTGTGCTCAAAAATCATAATGTAAAGGCAGAAAAATTGGAAAACAGAGGGTGGGTGCAAAACACAGGAGAGATAACTAATGCCCATTTCAAGGACAAAGCCTTTTTACTAAATTTAATTCTGTAGCCTTTTTGTTTCAGACTGAGTACTGCAATGTTGTGTAATCACAGCTTAGAAAAATTTACATAGAAATCCATGAAGTCAAGAGTTTTATTCAAGGCTTACATTAAATATTCCCTACACTTCAATAAGTTGAATTCTTGAAATCTCAAAATGATAACAAAGATTTATTTACAAATTAGAATCCTAATCTTGTTTTTATGCATGTAATGACTTTTAAAAGGCGATTTCCTACAAATGATTCTAGGAAATTGATGAAAAATCAAATATCTATTTGCATCCAATTGATTTTATTGATATCTGAGAGCTGCAATAGAAAAAAAAAATACTTTGCACAGAAGTAATATCATGTATCCTGAAACTGCAGAAAATTAAGGCTGCACATCAGTCAAATTCCTCCTTTATCTTTCCCCATATTATGGGATTTATGTTGATTGATATTTTAAGGATAATTCATTAAAAAATCATAATTTGAAAAACTCCATATTTGTATGAGATATTTTTAAAATATAAAGCAATAAGAATTAATGCAGAAGATTACACAAAAAGGAAGAAAGGGGGGAGGGAGTATCAACCTCAAATTTATGAGCTGCATTCACAGACATTTTTAATTAACATATATTACTATCTCTTAATTACATATGGGAACACAAGATTCATCTGATTGAATTTTTTAGAATTAATTCAAAGCCAATCAGTGAATATTATAACATAAAAATAAGTAAGACAGTTGACATAAAAAAAAAATATATATAGATATCATTATACATAGACAATTATTATAATTGCGTATACAGTCGATTTGCATTACGACGACCCCATCGGGACTACTCAATTCGGGTCGTTATATCAAATGGTCTCTATTAAAATAGATCGAAAATAATCTTTCATATGATGCCCTTCTCATTAAACTTACTTTGATAATGATTACAAATGACATACTGCATGTAAAATATGGATTGTATTAGAATTTATAAGTGAAATAAAATTTTAAAATTAAAATCAATTAAAAATACTAACCAATGAGAAACAGTATGATTTTCTGAAATTTGATGAAAATGAAAATAATGATTCCAGATACCATTTGAACTAATTATATAGTACCATAAAGTGAAAATGGTACCATAAGAAATTTTAAATGAAATAATAATTTTATTTTGAAAAAAAATCACATAATAACAAAGAAAAGAAGAAGGAATATGAACTTTGTATACACTGTTCAAAAATCAAATTCTCCTATTGATTTATGAACAACTAACTACATGTTTAATATTTTGTAAAAAAAAGCATTTTTTAAATGACTGATGTTTTTGAATTATTTATTTCCATTATCTTGATTTTCAAAAACATCCGGAAGTTTATTATGTGTTTTCACATCTCCTTTTTTGATCGCAGGATTACTAATTTTTGGAATACAATTGATGTCTTTGCTATCCTGTACAGTTAACACCTCTTTTGCCTTTAAACTGTCAATTTTTGCGAGAAACATTTAATGAATTTTCATTACACTCCCTGAATTTGAGAAAATCTGCTTATTTGACGTGACTCCTGGTGGGGTCTTTGGAAATGTCTTTTTTTTTTTTTTTCTTTTGTTGTTGTTTTAATAAAAGGTCACACCATAAACTATGAAATGAAGCAAATAAAGTTGTTCTGTTCTTGGATCGTTATATTAAGAGTCTTGTCTTTTCCTGGTCATTATATAAAATGTGAAATAACATTATCTTAAATGGAAGTCAATCTGGACTTTTCAAAAGGTCATTATATAGTTTTGGGGCATTATAACACAAGGTCGTTATAACGCAAATTGACTGTATTTCCGAAAATAATATGAGGATGTCATGTTGTACGACATCGTGTTTAGTTAATTTTAATCAATTTCTCATTAAATTTATCAAAAACGATCCGTTATTAAAAATTCAGGCAAAATTCCATTAAGTTTCATTATTCTACCGTTTCGCCCCTGCACAATTGCTTTACAGCAACGCTCGAATTTTCTCCCTTTCGTCCTTCCTTAGCGGACCCTACTAGGTTACGATAAGGTACGCGCGCACGTGCTCCGATTGGATGTACAGCGCCGTGACGTTTTTGGGAAGCTAAAGGGCGTATCAGATTCAGCAACTTTAGAAACAACCAATTTTTGAGCCGACTTTAGCGCCGATTTTTCCTCGACGAAAACACCGTAGAGGTTACAATAGTCGAGTGAAAAGTTGGATGAAAGAAGACTAACTTCTGACGCTTATCACTTTTCTTGGCGCGAATAAAATACGCAATGATTAGCGTTAAAATTCCCTTTCATTTGTGTAAAATATCGCATTATTATTTCTATTTTGATCTTTTTTACAACTATTGTCATAATGCCATACGAAAATAAAAACGATTAATTGAAAATTCTTATCATTTAACGGTAAAATAGACGTGCTTAACGATAATATTTCTTCTTCAAATCTCCACTTGAAGGGATTCCCGTGTTCCGCCATCTTGGAAATATGACGTATCAAAACAGCGCATCCTGATTGGACGAATCCGAGGAGAAATTGAGTATACGGACAATTTTATCAAGGCAGCTCTGAAAAAGTTGGGCAACTTCGGTCTGCGCTATCACACTGGGAGTAGAGACAATTTTTTCCGAAAAATCGGCGCTAATCAGTGGTTGGCTCTAAAATCGCCTGTAAAGTCGTCGAGTCTGATACGCCCTTTACTAGCGTCGGCCGAGAAAATTCTCACGGGCAGAGGAGTTGTTAGAGAGATGCAGTGAAGGTGGTACGGCCGTGATCGTGCGCTCGCGCGCTATGCGCGTTCCACGGCAGTTTTGCCGCGTGGAGCCAATAATTCATCTAAGATTAATATTACCTTTTCTAAATGCTGAGAAATAAGTTTATAAAACAAATTAACATTACTTAATGGTATCAAAAACGATCTGTTTCCCAAGTTTTTAGCAAAAACCGAATGGATTAAAATGGATTGCCCAAGTGTGTAGCAGGCCCCCACGGAGAGCAACCCTTGGACTAAAGGAGATGGCGGACATCGACTTCAGTCGCCTTGGTCTGAAATCTGAATAAAGATGATGTACGACTTTAATGAAGTTTGTCATTATTTCCAGCCTGTTGGTAAGGCCTTTATGCTTTATTATATAATATCTTATATCAAGGAGATTGACTCACAAGCCTCACAGCGAATTCTTGCAGTGAAACCTGGTTTATACTTGACTATCCACTATATACATAAGTATACCTATCTTTATGGAACTAGGAGTGATATTTATCTTTACAGTTTAAAAATATATTTTAAATCAAATGATCGACCTATTTCCGGACTGTTTCTATCAGCCCTTATTTTCACTCCTTGCCTCATCGTACTTTTCCACAGAGGATTAAAATGTATCTATTAAATGTTTTGCTGATTCATTTAGTTTGTTCAGTTTTTTTTTTTTTTTTTTTTTAAGAAAACAAGCATTAATATGCATGCAAATTTTTCAATAAAAAATATACCAGGTCTCTTGATAGTCTTCTTGACTGAATATTTATTTGTCAAAAGTGAAATACAAAGCAAACAAACTTACGGCATCCTCTTTCATCTGAAAGGTCCCCGCAATCATCTTGAAGATTGCAGACATTTATTTGGGGGATGCATTTGGGTCCAAGGCATTTAAATTCCTTACTAGAACAAGTGACAGGAACTTCTTTACACAATGTGTGGTTGTTCTCATCTGATCCATCTCCGCAATCATCCTGACCATTACACACATTCCAGATGGGAATACAACGATGATTGTTACACTGGAACTTGTGACTTGCATCGCATGAATATTCACCTGAAATGTTTGGAAGAATTAAGAATGGGAAAAAAAAATAATAATAATTGAATAAAAGAAAAAAAGAACAACAAGTAAAAAAGATAACAAAAATATTAACATTATAACAAAACGTCTTAACAGAACAAAAAATACCTTTTTTTTTTTTTTTTTTTTTTTTTTTTTTAATTGATTTATTTTTTTATTTACATCAATAAAAAACAAAAACTTTAAGATAAAAATATTATCATCATCCTCAATTCAATTTTATTTTGCTAACACATGTCTAACACTAACACACACACAGAAAAAAAAATAATCAGCAGAAATACTTACGGCAAACTTCAGGTTTCTCATCAGACATATCACCACAATCATCATCACCATCGCATAAGAAATCTCGGCGAATGCAAACCTACAATTCAATAAAACAATCACATTTTCAACAAATAGATACAAATTTGATCTTACACTAAGTTAGTTAAAAAAAAAAAAAAAATACCAGATGATTAATTTAAAAGAGTACCCCATTTGTATTTTTGTATTACCCCCTCGAAATTGTACATATGAAAAAAAAATTAAAAATTCATTTGTTCTGTTCTCACAATTTATTTGTTCCTGTTCAATGTGCAGTTATCATTTGCTTCACTTTCTAAATGCAAAAATTTGTTCTTTAAACATAAATTTTTACAAACATCTTTATTAATTTTAAATCTGATTCTGGTCATATAATTAAAGTAAATTGTCTGCTTCTTTCAATATTTTTAATTTATTATATTTCAAACCAGAGAATCTGATTATAAAATGAATATTGATGTTCATATGAATTTAGTTTTAAAATGTCAACATTCAGGAAGTGAAACAAATGGTACTTGCACATTAAATATAGGCATGTTTAATAAGCTTTCGTGTTAAAAGTCTTGCTGCATGCATTAGAAATGTGAGTAACACAAAAAACTAGCCAAACACTTGAGTTGATAGCCATTTATTATAATGCTATTGTTTACAGGGGTTGATCCAAGAAAAAAATTGGGGTATTTCACTCTTGGAACTAGACCCTTTCAAAAAATTCAAATTCTTTAAAAAACATTACTTTACAAAATAAATAAATAATTAAAAAATAACAAAAGGGGACTAACGTGCAAGTTGTACCTGACGGGACTAAAGTGAAAGTTGTACCTCAAGGGACTAATGTGAAAGTTGCACCGAACGAACAAACTATTTCTTTCAACGAAAATGTCTACTAACCCTGGACGATAGGTCTAATATAACGTATTATATATAGTATTTATTGTAATATAACTCAATACTTATTTCGCTTCCTTCTTCGACTCGTTTTAATACGCATTTTTTGTATGCATGAGCAGCCCCCGAAAACAAAAACATTAAATTCATTTTATTTCATATTATTTCACGCGCACTTTTTATTTCCTAATTCAAAATTATTAAAAAAAAAAACTTTTTTGATATCGCTTGTAACGATACTGATTATTATTAATTTTCTTTTCTTTTTCTTTCAATAATAATAATAAAAAAAAAAAGATTTTGATGAAATTCTGGCAAAAGCAGAATTTAGTTTAGGACGGGGGACTATTAGTTTTTTTTTTTTTTTTTCTTTTTTCAAATTATAACATCGTTTTCAAATTATCCAATTATATTTTCGATAAATTTTAGATTTCGACAAATGTCCAACTATCGAAATCAACAACGCAAAAATCCCAGATTGAGACTAATAGGCCCTCAGTCCTAATAAAAACTATTATGATTCCTTTTTATTTCATAGGTAGCTTAATACATTGCACATGATGACAAAAAAAAAAAAAAAAAAAGTATTCCAAATCATGTCAGATTAGACTGCATCAATAATTAATCTAACAGTTTTTAATAGTTTATTTTTAGCTATAATTCTATAAGTAATCCATAAAATTTCAATTATAGACTATACACTTGTACATACAAACTTTGTTAAAAAATTAAATCAGTTATTTATTTGCATCTCTTAAAAAAAAGTAATTTTTTGTTTTAATAATTTTAATCAAATAAAATTATTAAAGTTGTTTCCCTCCCCACAAACACAATATGTAATTTTTTTAAAAAAACTAATAAAATAAAAAGTAATCAATTTTTCATATCAATCAAATTTTTTAAAACGATTTATTTAAAAATGTGTTTTGTTACTTAAATAATAATAATAACTTACCGTATTATTACATTGAAACACATTTTCTGGACAATATTTTCCATTTGGCAAACGTGGAGGACAACCCAATTCATCTGAGACATCACTGCAATCCTTATTACCATCACATTTAAGCTTACTGGCAATACAATGGCCACTGTTACATTTAAATTGATCAGCCTATAAAAATATATATTTCAAACAGTTTAATAATGTGAAAAATTAGATAGAAAGAAGTTGAAAACACAAGATAAAAAATTATGAATATGTTGCATATTAGCTATTAAAAAAGAAAAAAAAAAAAAAAAAAGTCATAGAAGGAGAATGCTATAGAAATCATTAACTAAATTTTAAGCATTTTTTATAATATGAAAAGTTTCCCAGAAATACAAATCAAAAGGAGAGGGCCAATGCTAAATTAATAAGGGAGAAGGGAAAATTAAATTAGTGGTTCATGGACAAAGAAAGGACTGTTAAAAGAAAATTTTTGTATGAAAACTGCGCATTCCAAATTCAAATTGAAGAACATACAAAATTATTTGATAAAGCAAGATATAAAACATTCTTCCATAGCCCAATATTCTTGACTCATGAACTATCAATTTTTTTCCCTCCTTCTCTCTGCCAATATTATTCAGCACTGCCCCTCTCCTTTTAATTAGGATTTTTGGGAAGCTTATCATATTATAAAAAATTCTTCAATTTAACAACCTCTCAAGCACCCCCTTTTCAAAACAATTGAACAATTAATTTCTTTTGAATAGTTATTTTTTCTCTACTTGATATCATTACTACTTTTTTTTTAACTGTCATTTCCTTACTTCTAGTAATTGGTTATAAATAACCATATTTACTTCATACGCACATATTCTGCCCTGATGAAGAATCTTCAAGCTGGACCCGAAACAACTGTCTGAACTTTTTAATTATTTTCCTTTATTTCTGCAACTTATATATTCATAGATTTTTAATTAAGAAATTAAACGAATTTCTGCTTTCTTACTTACTGGACATTCATAGCTTTTGCAACCTTGTTCATCAGATCCATCATCACAGTCATCATCATGGTCACAGCGCCACCGCATTGGAATGCACTTCTTATTTGAACACTGGAATTCACTCTCAGTACACTCACGGTATAATTCCACTGTTAAAATTAAAAAAGAAAAGAAATGATGTAAATGAAATACAACAAAAGACTCTGAAATTTGGTTGTTGAAAACTTAATAGTGTTTTCTTTCTTTAAAAAAAAAAATATATATATGTATATATATAAATATATATTAAACCTAAGGTTTATTCGCAAACATGTTTTAGTTTTTAGAGGCACATACAAATGAAACACTTCCGGTTGCAAAGCCATTTGCAAGCATTCCAAATGTATGACTACAGTCGACAGCAAAAGTATCCGATCACTAGCAAAAATTCCTATGTAAAAAAAGCACACTTAACACTGTTTTGTTAAATAAATCCTTGTCGAATCATGTTCTTAGACTGACTAAGAAGAAGATTCGACAAGGATTTATTTAACAAAATTGCACTAAGTGTACTTTTTTTACATAGGAATTCTTGCTAGTGCTCGGATACTTTTGCTGCCGACTGTATTTGCAAAAAACTTGCAAAATTTACATCATCGAAGTTGCAAGCGTTCTGTTTGTATGTAACCCTTAATACTCAGTTTGAGCAACATTCATTCCACATAACTTTTTATTTTAATACAAGTCTCTGATATTGGAGATAACTTATCATACATCTAATAAATGCTTTAAAAACTATTTCCTCAATTACGAAAATTTCATATTAGTTTTATTTCCTTTTACATTAAATGCCATCGTTTGCTTTTCATTCGTTCTTTTTAATTGCTCAAGTTTAACCCCTTCCGATCCAGGCTAGCTGTAGTGTAAATGTCTGAAATACCAGATTATAATTTTGAAATAGTATCGTATACTTTCTTTGGACGTATGCACGTACGTCCATGGTATTAATGGCCATTAACACTAGGACGTACGCACGTACGTCCCTGGAGTGGAAGGGGTTAATGGTGAATTTCCCAATGCATTTTGGTGACATTACAATATTATAAGAAAAACAGGACACCTTGAAAAAGAAAGAAAGAAGAAAGAAAGAATTAATTTGGACTTACCACAAATACTAGGATCTTCATCAGAATTATCACCACAGTCATCTTCAAAATCACATCTCCATCTGAGAGGAATGCATCGTTTATTTTTACATTCAAAATCACCCGACTGATGACATTTAGGACAATAAACAGGATCTGTCTCATCAGAATTATCACGACAATCATCTTTGCCATCACAGAACAACCAGCTTGGAATGCATCGATAGTTGCCATGAGAAGGGCATTTTCTCCAACCAGTGGTACAATTGCGATTCCCTTAAAAAAAAAAAAAAAAAAAAAAAAAATTAATAACCAATAATAAATGTTCCAAAAAATATTCTCAAACAAAACATTAAATTTGCTAGTTCATACAGATTTAAAGAAGAAAAAAATTCAAGTAGGTGAAAATAATTTTATGGACTTAAAAATTGTAACTGCTAGCCACATTAAAGTGATACTGTATAATATCAATGTTTCTTCATTAATAAATAATTTGAATTTTCAAGCTTAAAAACTAACTACTTTAACAAAAATATTAACATAAATAATAAGGAAAACATTGCTTTATCCTGAATAGAAGTCCAGATTTTTTTTTTTTTTTTTTTTTCCAAATATTAAGGCAGTTGATATATTATATAAAAAAAAATTATATTACAGTTCCAATTTTAGCAAGTACATATGAAAGAAAGATTATCCCAAATTAAAAAGTGAGTATATAGAAATTTATTTTGTGAAATCTTATAAATATTAAATCAGTTTCTATTTTTTTCCCCCCAGAAAAATAAATATATAATTAAAATTACCTAAAGAAAAAGAAGCCAGAGTCCTTGCCTCCTGAATAATATATATAAACTTCTGTACAAAACGAAATTTAATTTAGGGCAACAACACTCTTTAAATTTTTTTTTTTTTTGAAAGTGTCAGGTAACTGTTACAAAAAAGCACCAGAAAACTGGTGTTTTAAAGTAATTAGTTCCAAACTTTGAATGAACACCATAAAATGCAATAACTTGCAACAACTCTTTCAGGTCGAAAGGAAACACGATTTTTTGTCAGGTGAACAAAGGAGGCATGGGTGTTGCAAATGAGTTGCTGCTTTGTTTGTAGCACTTGTGCCTACTTTGTTCACCTGACAAAGGGTCGTGTTTATTTTCGATGTGAAACAATTGTTGCAAGTTCTTGCATCTTATGGTGTTTATTCCAAGTTTTGAACTAATTATGTGGTAACTGTGTTCATCCCTTAGAAACAATTACTATATTCATTCCTTAAAATTTCTTTTGCACATTTTCTCGCAATTTTATTTTTAATACTATTTTAACTTGATGTGACAGGAAAAATGCTCATTTTGTTTAAACGCAGAAAAGTGTTAAATAAATAAAGCAATGGTTAATATATTCTATTCTACTATATTCATTGCTTAAAAATTTCTTTTGAATGTTTTCTCTCACTTTTATTTTTTATGTATTTTTAAACATGTTTTTAATATTTTTTTTTAACTTGTTGTCTAAAGAAAAGAAAAAAAAATTATTTTCAAGAGGTCCATTTTGTTTGAAAGCAATAGTCTTGTCATCCTAAAAAGTGAAACTTATTTTAAGTAAATTGGAGTGTAAAGATTGATATTTTTATTTACCAACTATATGAAAAATACCAGAGCCGGGAATCGAACCTGGGCACCTTCGCTTAATGCACGGATGCTCTACCACTGAGCTACCCTGGCTGACAACCAGCTCTGCATTTCTCACATAATATTTGTTGGCAAAGTCACCGAGTCTGTAAACACAGATATATCAGGTGAGAATGTCTCACCTGATATATCTGCATTCGCAGACTCGATGACTTTGCCAACGAATATTACGTGAGAAATGCCTAGCTGGTTGTCAGCCAGAGTAGCTCAGCGGTAGAGCATCCGTGTGTTTAGCGGAGGTGCCCAGGTTCGATTCCCGGCTCTGGTATTTTTCACATAGTTGGTAAATAAAAATATCAACCTTTACACTTCAATTTACTTAAAATGAATATTCACGGTTGATGAATTCATGAATAAAAATTTCTAAAGAGAAACTTATTTGATTTTTGGTCCAAATTGATAAATTGGTATCAATTCATTTTATGATTTCATAAGTTACACAACTGAAAAAATTACATCCAAAATAAACTAATTCGGGATTTAATTGGAGAGATAAGGTAGAAAAAAAGGAACTTTGTAATTAGATGGCACAAATAACTTACTACATCTGTGTGATGGTTCATCTGAGTTGTCTCCGCAATCGTCATCAAAATCACAATACCACAATTTTGGGATACACTTTCCATTATTACACCTGAATTGGGTTTCAGAATCACATTCTTTTTTATCTGAAAGACAAAATGTTTCTTATTAAAGCAGTTCCAATGTCCATATTTCATTGCATATTTAAAGAAAATTACATTTTCAGATTGTGTATCTTTCTTAGCCTTTCTGAATAATTTCAAAAAATTTCTGTTCAATTTATAATTATTTAAGAAAAAACTGATTCATATTAATAATTAATATAATTTGACGTAAATAACCTTATTTCTCAAAACCTTCCTTTTCCCTACCCCTCTTTCAAAAAGAAAAATCAGAATAAAAAGTTATCTGAAAAGTAAGTTATATACTAAGCATCTGACAATGACATCACATAATATCCTTGTTCAACTACAAAACTTAGACATGGTACAAGCTTACAGAAAAAAAGGCTGAACTTTTCATGACCCCCCCCCCCCTCCTCAAAAGTGGCAGGGGTGCAGAATATGTCCGAACGCCCGAACAAAGTTCGGGGGAAATTTAAACTGACTGGGGAAATTTTGAATATTTTTTTAAGAGAAAATAAAAATGTAAATCAGAAATAACAATTTGCTACTTTGAAGTGCTTATACACTAACAGCGATATTCTTATGTTACACTGTATACTTATTCTCTGAAAGATTTATTATATAGAACAAATGACTTTGTATAGCAAAGTAGAATTTTGCATTATTGAGGGAAATTTATACTGTGTTTGGGGGAAATTTCCGAGGTTTGAACACTTTCTGCACCCCTGAAAAGTGGTATCAGGCAACTGACACAATGTAAATTTTTCAGTAATAAAAATAATGTTAAATCTGATTGCATAATAATATTCAAGAATAATAATATTCAAGCTTAAAAAGGCTGAAAAGTAACATGTGTGAAAACTACATATATTTTTCTTTTAATGACAAACATAAAATACTAATTTCTAAGTTTAAAACGAAGAGTCATGACATCAAAAAAGGAGCATTAATTAGCAGCAACTGATGTATGCACAATAAGATTTCTAAATACAAAATTTAGAGATTAGACAGTTTATAAATTATGTAGTATACGTACGTACATACAGACAGAATAAAATTAGTATAAATGAATATTTTCTGTTAAAATCTTTTATTTTTGCTGTTATTTATTTATTTTACCATGCACAAGAACATAAAAAACAAAGTAATTAAATTCCTACCTGTACAGTAGTATAAACTGGAAATTCTAAAAGCACAAATTACATAAAAACGCTAAAAAACTTTGATAAAAGTCTGCTGAATAATATACGCATTTGCGAAAAAAGAAGATTTTGTTTGTACATCTTTTATAAGATATTTCTTAAAAATCCATTGACAGAACATATTGAAGAACCAAACTCAGAATTAAATGTTTTCATATTTTACTTTTTTCAATAAGAAAGAATTATATATTTGTTTACAAAGTTCTAAAATTCAGTAGCCATCATCAACATAGCTATTTCTAACTGATGTAATAATTATTTCCAACTGATACAGAAATTGTATAAAAAGTTCTTATTTCTTATCCTTCAGCAACATTTTTACAGTTCTTTTTTTATAGGGCTGAAAAATTGGCGCAGAATTCATACCACTATTCATTTAAAATATTTCTCTACCTATAAAATGGTTGGTCTAATAAGAGAAAATTTTGTTTCATTTAATTGTGGTACGGATTCTGCGTTATTTTTCCTCTCCTGTTTTTCTGCAAAATTCAGATAGCAGCAAGTCTTCAATACTTCCTTTAGTTGAAAATGGAATATGACTTTTGTGAAGTAAGCATTCTCCATACTTTCGAATTTCTATAATAATTATTTGCTATTACCTATTAAAAGTTTACTTTTTTTATTAAAACTATGATTATTGATTTGCATATATGTCCTTTACACAGTTCTTATTAGTTAAAAATTATAAAATGAAAAACTTTTTATAAACCATGTTTTTAAATTTTTTGTTGAATAATAGCTATAAAACTAACTACATTAGCACTTTATCAATGCGTATTGTTATGAAATTGTAAATAATTGTACTTATTTTTGTATAAATTCTTTCAAAGAGGCTTAAGTAAGTTGATAAAATGTTAATTTTCTGCATTTCCAGCTCTTTTTCGTGTTGAAATAGCTTAATTTTCCCTTTAAAACGAGATAAAAAGCTCCAATAGACAGGTAATGGATTTGGTGTCAAGTTTGGTGACTTTTTGCCCTTTGCAACTTTTGGTGAGAAAATCCTTATTATCGATATTCCAAAGATGGATGTTCTAATGTGATTGGTTAAAGAGTTACGGGAAATTTGAATTAAAAATAAATTGGTTTTAAAAATAAAATATTAAATATTAATCATTTCAGAACATCATATATTTGCATCATGTACTACATTAGCACTTTATCAATGTGTAGAAAATGATGGTGATAATGACGTCAATTTTTGCCATATGCATAATTTAACTTTTCACAATTTTTTAACACTCACGTTTAATTAAATGTATTTATTTTTATGTTGAAAGAAAATAAACTCATAAATTTTTTTTGGCAGCAATTAAATTATAGCTAATATTTTAATGACTATTTTTATTGCTATTGGGAGCTTATTATTTTCATATTTCAATTAATTAAGAAAACCATTCGAAAATTCAAAAATCGGACTTTGAAGTATTGTATTGTCACTGGGTTCTGAGCTACTGTGAAAATTTCGAATGTCTAGCTAGTAGAGAAGTTAGTTAAAAATAGTTTGCAAGATTTGTACAGAACACATAAACAAAGAAGAATAGGGTCAGGTGGGGTAAAATAGGTCAAAAACAGCATATTTTACATTTGCACTTAAATAGCAGAAAATGTATTGGTTCCATTTGTTAAAAAATTGCACAAAATATGCAAATAAATATTCCTTATGACATTGTAAGAGAAATATCTTTGAAAAAACAAAAAAATTGTACTGAAAAATAACTTTTAAAATATGCTGTTTGTGACCTATTTTACCCCATGGGGTGGGGTAAAATAAGTCATACAAGGGGTAAAATAAGTCATGCTTTAAAGCTGTTTTAAATTGTTATACAATTTACTTCATGCAAGTAAAATTACAAATACACATTCCTTTTTCTGATAAAAACTTGATTTTGTATTCTTTCATGAAAAAAAAATTGTCTCTATGGTCCATCATTAGTTCGGGAAGAACATTTAGAATTTACGATGCATCTACATTAGAAATATTTTTCTCTGGAAAATCCAGTAGGAACTTCAATTTCCACTTTTTTTTATCCCTTCAAAATTTTCAAAATATTCTTGATTGTGTGAAAGATTGATGCTATGAAATATTTTCTTTGATCTTTTCTCAGGGAATTCTACTTTAACACATTTTCCAACTTTTATGAATTGTTTAGTATTAATGCTGTCCAAATTTTCTTTTTGAGAAAGACTTGGTTTTTTGTTTCTTAAGTTGATGTTTCTGTAATTTTAGCATCTCTGTTGATTTTTTCGTCATACAATCAATTTAAAAATAAGTTGGTTGTTAAAATTACTTCTGTTTTCTGTTGTGTATGGGTTCTTTTTCTGTGTGCATTTTTCAAAGCTTCTTTAGAAGGCAATGTTTGATTGGGTGATAAAGTGTTTATAATAGCAGATTTTATGTACTTAAAAAGAGACTGTATAAGTAGTATCCTGTTCCATGACTGTTGAAGTCGCACTAGAATTAATTTGTCAAATTGGTGATTGATGATCTAGATTCATCCACTCTTGCATTTTAAGTTGATGCTAAACTGCAGAGTTTCACTCAGAGAGTTTCAGGAGAATGTTGTGTCCTGCCTGCCTTTTGTATAAAAAATTGGCACCCGTCTTAAATAAGATGGAATGAAACAACTTTTTGAATTACACCTACAAACTGAAGATTTTGATTCAGCTTCATGTCTTAATGTATTGCCTTTTTTTTTCCCTCTTAACATTATTTTATATCTATGTGTATGAAATAGCTCTAGAACAAAATTATAGTTTAATTTTAAACTAATAATTAAAAGAATACATATGGAGTTATTTAAAACACAAAAAATGTAATTAGTTACTTTATGTTTGCTAAGCCTAACATGATTCAACACCTGACCTATTTTACCCCACATGTGTTTTTTTACTCCAAAATATTAATATATATATATATTTTTTTTTTCTCACAAAAATTTGGGAAATTCATCTTAAGAATGTGCTTTTTGGAATATCATAAGAAAATACTGTAAAATTTGCTTTTGAATTAGTTAAAAACCAAAGTTTTTCTTAGCAACACATTCAAGTTTCTAATACGAAACACACAAATAATTACTGTCTATAGCTAAAAAGTATCAGTTACAGTTAATCTTGCATGCAAAATGAAGACTAATATAAATTATATACAAAACTAGCAAAATTGGAATTTAAAAACTGTTTGGATGTTTTTTTAAAGAGTTTTTTTTAAACTGACCTATTTTATCCCCTGACTTATTTTACCCCACCTGACCCTAGAAGTTAATAAAAACATGGTAAAAATATTAACTAGACTGTCTCATAGAATCAAATTTTTAACATAGCAAAGGATTTGATAAAAATAGTGTAAATTCATTATAAATCTAAGCTTACAGCATAAAGCTGAGTCTTCATCTGAGCCATCAGGACAGTCTTCATCGCCATCACAATGCCAGGCTGCAGATACACAGCGTCCAGTACTCTTACATTTGAAGCTGTGTTCACCACAATCATGAACTGAAAAAAGAAAAGAAGATAGAGAGAAGAAAAGATTATAATCTGTCACAGTGATTTTCTAAGGGTACGTCAGGACCCAATCTCATGCTCAAGTGTACAATATTTCTGGACATGTTAAAATCAAAAGTTTTTTATTTTTATTTACAAGACAAAATTTTAGTCAATATACATTTAAAAACAACTAAAATTAATTCAAAACCCGTCCGAGTTTCCTCATCAGTATCAATACAACATAATTTGCAAGCATTACATAAATACCCAAGGAATTTACAGAAGTACAGACTATTGAGGAGACACTGCACATGCTTCATTGATAGTGTGGGGATGACTGGCAGTGTGCCAATTCTCAAGGAAAATACGTGACTTATAATTATCAAAACCAGAATTTAGAACTTTTGTATTATCGAAATCAGGAATAGGATCAGTTTCTACTGAATGGATTACAATTTTAGAACTTTGGTTGCAATTTTTTTATGATTGTCTGTGCTCCTGTAATTTAATTCTTGCTGTACACGGCCAGTTTCACCAATATAAACATATTTACAACTTTTACAAGGAATTAAATATATTACACCAATTAGTTCCAAATAAGGGGTTACAGGATTAAAGTAAAAAGGCAAGTTTTTTAATTGTTTAATCGGGTGGAAAGCAGATTAAACTTTATTTCTGGATGTGAACTATGATGGTATTTCAGAGCCGTATGTGTCCAGATATAAAAATAAGTATAATTACTTTGTTATAGTTAACAAAGTTATAAGTATATAGTTATAATTACTTTGTATATTTATATAATTACTTTGTTATATTCCATAACAAAACTTTGTTTTTTATGAATATATCATTACTATGTTAATTAAATGTGGTTTCTTGTGTAAAAAGCAACCATTTATTCTTTTAACAGTATTTTTGTCATGTATACTATTTATTTTAAAAGTTTTGTGAGCGTATAAGTATATTACTCATTTTTACATAAATGCATCCAAATAAAATATATTAATTTGTCAAACAAAATATCATATTCAACAATTTTTATTCACTTCAGAATTGAATTAACTACCAATAAAACAATGTAATCTGACTCTAAATAAAATAAAAGTTATTTTCAAAGTTCATATTTATGTGAATTAGCATTTACTACCCTCACAATTATTAAGTGTAAAAAGAGAGGAAATTTTTTTAATCATTAATGTATTGGTGAGTAAAGAGAGTTAGTTTTTCAAATATTCAACTAAATTATTCTAACATACTTCAAAGATAATTATATACAGTGTGTCAACACTTATTTGTAGGTTTTAAAATGTACCCCGATTTTAAAATGTTTGAAAAACACTGGTCTAGATCCAGTTCAAAGACGCATATGGATGCAAGTTAAGAAAAACTATTTCAATTTTGAATTAAAATAAAATAAAAACGGTACATTTTAATACTACCTCCTCTTTTTTTTTTTTCTCTCATTTCCTAATTATACTTTGACTATAAACTTGATGATAAACCAGGGACGTAGCAATTAAAAAATCATGGGAGGGGCTCAAAAAATTTCATTTTAAAAATGACTTAAAATTACTATTGAGAAAATAAATTAATAATTAAATATCAATCAATATTCACTAAGTATTAGTATTAATTACAAAATATCATTAATTATGAACATTTAAGATTTTAATTTGGCTTTTAAAAGGGTGATTCTTTCATTTGCCATTAAAAGGAAATTTTGTAATAACCAAAAGGGGCGGCTTGGGCCCCCTGAGCCTCTCCCTTTCCTACGCCCATGTGATAAACCAATTAAAAATAAGGCCACTAATAATATAAGAAACATTTTCTTACATGCTCAAAATTAAATAAATAAATAGTAAATAAAAAATATTAAATATTTAAAACTTTGTGCAACAATTATTGTCATTATTTTAAATCAGGCTGATTGATTATTAAACAAACTAATTAAATGCAAGCATATGCATAAAAGTACATTATTTAATGTAGAAAACACAGTCTAATTTTAAAAACTTTTTTTATTCAGAGAAATGAATGAAGTTGTTTAAAACACACTGGTCAGTTTGAGATGTGTTGCCAAAAATAGAAAATGGGGAAGGGGGGAGTCTTTTTTTCCTTTAATAAACTAATGAAGAAATTTATAAAAAATATAAAAATCAGTTAATTTAAGGCATACTCAAGTAAATTATACTTTTTTCAGATAAAATTTTCCCCATACAGAAAGTGTTTTAATTTTAGTCATTCATTCAGTAAATTGGTAAAAAGCAGGTAAAAATGTAATTGTTTCGTTCAAGAATGATCTTTAGCACTCACCACAGAATTCTTCATCTGATTTATCACTGCAGTCAGCAGTACCATCACAAATTCGAATTCTAGAGATACAGCTTTGATTATTGTGACACTGAAACTGTCCAGGTTTGCACATGAATGGAGCTAAAAAATTAAATAATGTAATATTAGGTTTTATTAAATGAGTAGAATACTTTAAATAGAAATCAGTCAAAATCTAAAAACTTTATATTAGTTCCCCATCATACTATAGGTATGGGGAACTTAGGTAATCATGAAAATTTTCGACCTCGGTTTTTTGACTTTTCTACACGTTTTCACGTGTGAGGAATCCGAAAATGACAAAATTTCTATGGTGTCTGTCTGTAGGGTGTCTGTTAGTCTGTTAGTGGGTCAGTCCGTTAGTTTGTTAGTCTGTGTACACGATATCTCAAGAACAAATTGTCGCAGAGAGGTCAGATCAGTTTTAAAATATTACTTTTGACACTGGCAAGAACCCTATTCATTTGCAACATTCGATTTTAAAAACCTCGTAAGTTATTTGAAATTTACGATTTTCTTAACATGGGAGAATAGGACAAAAATTCACTTAAACGTGCATTAAATGAAAACTTTTTACTGTAAAAATGTCAGACCAGTTTTAAAATATCCGTTTTGAAGCCGGAATGAACATCAGTAACTATAAATATGCTACTTTGAAAATTTCGCAAGTTACTGGAAATTTACGAATTTCTTAACATGGCAGTATAGGGCAAAATTTCACATAAACGTCAATTTTGAGAGATATTTTCATCGTAAAGATGTCAGACTACTTTTGAAATATTATTTAGGACACTGGTATGAATATTAATGACTATGAATTTTCCAATATAAAGATTTCGAAAGTTATTGGAAATTTACGAATTTCTTAACATGTCAGAATAGAGCAAAATTTCACATAAACGTCAATCTTGAGGGATATTTTCAGCGTAAAGATGTCAAACCACTTTCGAAATATTATTCAGGTTACTGGCATGAATATCATAGACTATGATTTTTCCAAATAAAAAAATTCGTAAGTTATTTGGAATTTACGATTTACTTAACATGTCAGAATAAGGCAAACTTGATCATAAACTTCCATTTTGAGGATCCTAAATACATTAGACAACTTCAAAATTAAGTTTATGATATTTGTTTAAACATGATTGAATACAAATATTCTACTAGGAAATTTTCGTAAATTATTCGTAATTTACGATTTTATCAACATAGCGAAATTGTAAATTTTTCATATAAATATGAATTTTGAGGTTTATTGCATTGGAAATAGTAGCATGAAAACTAAACAACAGAATTGACCCTGATAAAATAAATTAATAAATTAGAATAAGATAATTATATCCAAGTGAACGGTGGATAGCCTATTAGGCGGGGATTTTATTCTGTCACTGTATCAAGCTTTGGTCAAATTCATTTCGTTTAACATGATTATAATATGTCTCGCACTAGAAATTTCTGAGAACATAAATATGATGGAGAACTGAGCAGAGTGCCAACTAGTTTGATATGGAATAATTTTTACAATTAAAATGGATATTTTTGAATTCATATTTATTTAAATAATTTAACACATGAACTTTTTTTTTTTTTTCCCTTTTTTCTTAACAAATCTATAAAAATACTTTTTTGTTTTAAGCACTGAAAACCACAGTTAACAAAAAATCAGCTTAGTTAAAAAAAGAAAAAAAAAAAAAAAAAAAACTAATAATTATTAATATCTTTTAATTATTATTCTTTTCCAATTGAATTTAACATAGGCAGTATTCTTAAAAAAAAAAAAAAAAAAAAAAAAAAAAAATACACAATGACTGACACAGTTTGCAAAAAAACAGCATGCAATTTTAATAGTAATGTTACTCTAAATACATTTAAACTTAATCCCTCAACCCACCCAAGGAAGATAACGTTATGTTATTAACAGTTAAAATATATAAAAATCATTACTTTTAAAATCTCATAGAAATTTATTAAGAAATTACATGGATTGTTAATTTGTAGCCAATCCAAAATAAGCACTGAATTGTTATCTAATGAAAGAAGATGCTAAACACCCTTCTAAAAAATGTAATTCAAATAATTTAAAATGGTGAAAAAAAATCTATTATTTACTTATATGTATCTTTAGTATTTTGAAATTCTATATACTTACGACAACCAGTCTCATCTGATCCATCTTTGCAATCTTTGTTTCCGTCACATTTGTAGTACCAGGGAATACACCGAGAATCATCTCCCCGGCATTGATGCTGACCAGCAGTGCAGTTAGCGATACAAGTACGATTCGGCATGCCAGATCGAGGAGAGCTAGGCAACATTACAAAGTTGTCTGGGCAAGCACATACGTAATCATCGCCTCCGGGAGAAATAAGGCACAGATGAGAGCAACCACCATTGTTTGTTCCACAAGGATTTTTATCTAAAAGATATGAAAAATTAAAATTTGCCCCAATTCAATCATTTCTTAAATTAAACAGAAATTTCAAGTAGTCCTCAAATCTATAAATTTCTCTAGCGTCAAAAACAGATATTTTAATAATAGTTTTTGATCACAATTGCAATATTGTTTACTCTCAAATTAAATTCAAAATTTTGACATTTAATTTAAATAAATTTTATAATAAAGAAAAAAAAAATATTTGGTATTAATTTTAATTGCTACTGCTAGCAGTGTTATAGATAAAGTTGAAAAGTTAAAATGAAACAAAACAAGAATGAAGAAAAAAAAAAAATATATGAAACTAATATAATATCTTTGCAGAAATCCTAAAAATTCTACAAATTTGAACTTTATTCTGAACAATGCATCTGCAGCAATTTATACAGAATAACAACTAGACTATGAGCTGCTTCACAACTTAGCACTGCCAACAGTTAAAAACTATTATTATCCTATAGGGAAATTTTTTATTAGAATGACTTATTACTTAATGTATTTTTTTCAATTCCATTTTCACATTTAAAAAAAAAAATCACAATCATGAAACTTGTTTAACAAGACATGCTGGTGTTAAAAACAGTTAAATAAAAAAATTTGTACAAACACGATAAATTGCAAAAAAACTCACAATTGTAATCTGCATTGCAGCTTTGTTTGCTGTATTCAACCAACTTTGTTTGGCCATGGCGGATCGTTGTTTTATTTTAATCTGACACAATTTTTTTCCCCTCCCAATTTAAGGGGTTTATATGATTTTAAAAAATTTATTACATGAAATTTGTTTTTCAAAAATTTACTTTTTAAAATTTTGTATTTTATTTTGAAGCTACAAAAGGCCAAAAATGAGAGGGAAAAAAAAATAAATAAAAACATTTTTTTATTTTTTAAAAACAAGAGCAAATTTAAGTTTTGAATTTTCTGAATATGAAAATAGAATTTAAAATATATATATATTAAGTAATGAATAATTCTTCTAGCAAATTACCCCTAAAGAATGACATAAGATTTGGCTACAAGCAACAAGAGAATTGTAAAGAGGTAGGGAGGTGTGGTGGTACTTTATAGACTACTTGCTCTTGAATAGAGACTTATCATAAAAATATTTTATTTTGGATATAGGCTGTTTTTAATCCAAACAAAAGATATATTAAAAAAATAGTGATCGTATAAAATAATCATGAGTTAACCCTAGGCTTCGATCTGATCATACATGGGTACATACCAAGTATAAGATAGATTCAATTTTTATTTTTATTGTTTTTATTTATAAGATATTTTAGAGTTCAGAATAAAGATTTAAAGGAAAACATACCCAGTCTTGAAAAAAAGGAAAGGCAGTATTCAATTCCAATTTAGGAGTATTTATTAAGATTAATTGGCTTCCCCACTTCAAGAATGCAGAATCCGTACAACTGTTATAAATTTCAAATCTCTAATACATAGCCATGTTTCTTTAAAATAAATTCAAGATACTTCACAAAATATTTATATAAAAAAAATCATCACCGATCACTGTCACAATTTAGTTTCAAGTCATAATAACCGTGTGGGACCACATATAAAAATAACGGTAAAATATAACGTATGGACGCAAGTGCCCGGCCATTCTTCTCTACACCAAGGTGGAACACCAACTAACTAATTTTTAAATTTTAAAAATCGCTCCTAAAGAAAAAACAGGTCCGCACACCTAAAATCACGGATACGCGATTTTGATTCGTTAATCGGACCGCAAAAGTAACCAATTAAACAGTTCGTGCACGCAAGAGAAACAATCGCGGATTCTCCCGGTGACAAGTGTCGCGGGAAGCAAACCTTACAGGGTGCGTTGAGCCAGGAACGAACGGCTGCGATGAGATGCCTGCAAAACGATGTATTTTGGCATAGGAATTAAACAAGAGGTGATGTATTTACATCACAGGAGGAACCTTAATCCAATCACTAGAATGTCACTAATCATTTTATGCTTTAATAATGCAAATAAATATCATAGCTATTTACACACATTTTTATAAGTATAAACAAACAAATGAACTGGAGTGTGATACACCTTAATACTTTATTTTTTAAATAAACAACAGAAAAAAAATAAGAATCAATTAAAAAAAAAAAAAAAAAAAAAAAAAAAAAAGTTACACTTACAAGGTAATTGCCTCAAAGGATGATAAACATGAATGTCATAGGGTCTGTGAGAAGTGTTTCTGAGGATTTCGATGTTTTCTCCAGTAAATTTGTCAGCCCTATATACACCTTTCATATTCCAATCAGTCCAGAAGATAAAATCATCAAAAACTGACAATGCAAACACATGAGGGACTGAAACACCAGAAAGAACTTGATGGCGATTTCTGCCATCCAAATCAGCAAACCTAAAAATGGATAATTAAAAAACTGTTAGTACTGTTTTATAAAATTTGAAGTAATGCATTAAATTTAGTGATAATTTCAGAACGATAAATTACATTAAATAAATAGAAGAGTTAACTTTATTTTAATATTATTTTTAAATTTCTGGGGAATCTAGTGGCTATTCTTGGTAAGTTAACACACAAATTAAATGAGATATGATATTAGCCACTTTTTGGTTGGGGGAGGGTAGTACAAGATTACCTTTAAAATATTCTTATATATAAAATGAAAATTTGCATCCATCCGTTAAAAATATCAAATAGGCATAAAATTCCACATACTCAATGTAATCCAAATGAGCATCTGCAAAGAATATCTTGTTACTGAAGTAATCAATAGTGAGAGCATTGGGCCAGACTAGTTTATTCTCATATAAAACAATTCTTGAAAAGTTACTACCGTCTAATCCCATCCGAGCAATGTAAGCATGGTGACCCCAGTCAGTAAAATACAAATACCTAAATGAAAGAATGTGTACATTACAGCAGATTACAAACAAAACACGTGTATGTATAACTTTAAGAAAAGCCTAAATTAATATATATGAAAATATACAAGTCAACAGAATTTTGAATGTGCAGCAAATATTGAAGTAACTAGGCAAAGTATATTTATTGCACATGACTTATTATATACATGTATATATATATATATATATATATATATATAATGATGATCTATTAACCATAGTAGAAGCCAATATATTTATATTTATAAGCCAATTGTTGCATTTACTGTATATTACTATGCAAACTTTCTTTTTCCAATAAAATTTCACTTTCTTCCTTTTTGAGTTGTCAACTATATTTAAAATTCTAATTATACAATTAAACACAATGTAATCAATTGGTGAATTTCATTGTTGCTTCGTGGTTTCATTGTTATTCATCTGCTTTGAAATTTTGCTTTTTTAAATCCACATTGTTCCGGTTCTGTTCGTGGCAGGCTGGGTGAGTGTTGCCGGCATGAAACTAGTTTAACCCTACAGGCAAGTCACAAGTCTTGCCGCCTGCCTCCTTCCTTCCTATCTTGTGTTTCTTAGGTTATTTTTTCATTAATTTTAATAAGTTTATGGTTTTAACTTAAGATTTGTTGTGTTACTTTATTGATTCGTTTGTTTTGCAGGCTGTTAAGTAATAGATCTGGTTTCTTTACATTAGTGTATTTCGTCCACTGATAAAATTTTTTAAAATCTTATTGGTCATTGGTGTTTCAGTGATCTTGTATCTGTTGCTTGGCTTCTACTATGCTTAATAGATCATCTTTATTATATATTTATATATATATGTACAAAAATAATTTTTCTTTTTAATTAATATGAGTTTTAGTAAATTAACAGAGGAAAGTTTATCTATCAAATGAAAATTAATAACTAACTGAATAATAGATAAATGTTTAAAATAAAATAGAAATAAAACATACCCTATTCCTGGATGAACAGCAATAGCTCGAGGATCTGATATTTTTTTCGCAAGGAGAGTTTTTCTATTTCGTCCATCCAACTCAGCAACATCTAATTGTTTCGATGTACGATCAAGCCAATAGATTTTTCTGAAAAATTAAATGTATATATTAATACAAGTACATAGTATCACAAAAATATTTCATAACTCTAATATAATTTTACAAATTCATCTTAATTCAATTTTAAATATATACTGAAAAATTTTATTAACATTCAAAAAGATTTCCTTGGGATGATTATACAAAGTTTTGCAAGAAAAGAAACCAATTTATCTGAGTGGTGAGACTGTAATATAAGATGTTTTATAAAAAAGCAGATTTATAAATACAAGCCAGTGTTCTAGATGTAAAAAAAAAAAGTTACAGAAGTTTTTTTTTTTTTTTTTTTTTTTAATGTATATTTATAAAAATAAAAATAAAAATATTTTGAACATACTAAAGAGATTAGTAAAAAGAAATAGCTTCTTTGAGTCTATTTCTATCAGATTCCCCCCTCCCACCCAAGTAACAGTATTTTTATTTTGAATATAATTAAAGTTAAATGTGTTTTTAAAATATGCTAGCATATTAATAAATGCATACATATTAATAAACAAATTTCTGCTTTTGAAATATCCATTCAATTTTCTCTATTATATATGTCACCAAATTTTCTCAAAATAGTTCAAACAATACACAAGTATGGTAATTTATTTAGGAAAAACCAAATTGTCAGAACAAACATATTTGTAGCATTAAAATGATAATTATACTTCATTATTTGATAGTTCAAACAATATGCAAGTATGATAATTTATTTAGGAAAAACAAATTGACAGAACAAACATATTTGTAGTATTAAAAAATGATAATTATACTTTATTATTTGAAAGTACATAAACATTTTGTTGATTTACAGATGTAATTATGGGTAGGATATTTTATTTTATTTCAATTATTTTTCAGTGACTTAAGGGAAAATTGTTGTCTAACTGAAATGTAGATGTGTTTTTTGAAATTTAAAAAGATTTACAAAAACTTTGTGTATTTTATTGGTTACAATCATAAAAAGTGTTAATCACACTCAGGCTTCCCCCCCCCCCATGTAATTTTTAAAGTAGGATTACAATCAGCCCTGTATATAAATAAAGATGTCCAACAATAAATTAAATATTTGTTAAGACTCTGATGCCTCTTTTTTTTTTTTAAATATGAATGGAAAGCACAAATTACCTTCCAATCCAGTCAACAGCTAATCCTTCAAGTCCTTGAGTGTCGTGGCGAATAAGTGTTTCTTCTCCGGTTCCATTCAAGAAAATTCGACTAATGGTCTTGTTACCAACATCACAGAAATACAGTCTTTCTTCAGAATAATCAAAATCGAGAGCGACAACATTTCTTAAATCCATTTTTATTAAACTGTATTTAGTGCCATCGGTACTCATATTCCGGAGATAGTATCGATTGGTGAATATGACCCATGGTTCAATAGCTGTAAAAGAAAATTTAAAATGTTAAAATTTCGTTTTCTAAAAATACAACTTTAATAATGAAATAATGTACCTTAAAATTTCAATTAATGAGTATACCATACTGCACATAAAATAGAGATCTTGTATCAAATCATTCATTATAATTACTCAAAAAAAAAAAAAAAAAAGTATCAATAGCAATTTTTTTCTTAAAAAGCTCCAAATAAAGGAGATAAAGGAAAAACAAATGCATTACACCTAGTTCTCTATAGAGTAACAGCTTTTCACAAAGTGTTTCTTAAATGCAAAATTTATTGTTTATATCTGAAAAGTGTGCATTATACAGAGAATTGCATCCATTAAAGATCTACTTAATTTCAAATATCCATACTATCACTTTCAAAACCTACTACTAGGAATCTAAAAAGGAAATACCAGATACCTTCATTTTTCACTATACATAATTTGTCTTTAATTTTTTCAAATATAAAGTTAAAAAAATATTTTTCCCCATATTCACAATTTTACAACTTTAAGATATTAAAGCATTTCTTTTGTTTTAAATTACGGGTACATTAAGTATACAGTTTTTAGAGAACATCAATCAACATTTGTCGTCAAACAGAAAAAATAAATATCTTTAAATGAATAAATTGTTTTCAAAAAATAATTAATAATACATAAAATAAATTGCATTTATGATACATTTCTATAGTGTTAAGCCAAGTACTAAAAATATTTTAAAGTAGCAATACGAAAAATCTGGAGTGATTCCACTCAACTTTCCGAACATTAAGTAATTAACAGTTTTGTAGATAAAGTAAAGAAAGAGGAGTTGTTAAACAAACAAAAGAGAGAATACCATAATAGAGTGTTTGAGTATGTTTCTCCATATATTACACGATGTTTTATTTAACACTACTGAACTTTGAGCCCATAGATCATAATGATAAAGAATTTTTCGTTGTGTACCTGTAAAAACCTATAAATGCTAAATTCACCAAAATGCTCATAGTTAGTGCAACAGTGATTTATAATATTCATATAAATTTTCAGCTCAATTGAATAAGGCGTTTAGATGCTATCGCACTTTTAAAAATTGGGTCCCATAAGCCATAATAATAAAGAATTTTTCTTTGTGTCCCTGTAAAAAAAACTGTAAGTGCTAAATTCACCAAAATCTATACAGTTGGTGCAACTGTGACCTATAACATGCGTACAAACTTTTTGTTCAGACTAATAAGGCATTTAGACGCTATCACACTTTTAAAAATTTGGTCCCAGAGGCCATAAGGATGAAGAATTTTTCTTTGTGTCCCTGTAAAAAAACTATAAGTGCTAGATTCTTCAAAATCAATAGGGTTCGTGCTACGGTGACTTGCAACATGTGTACCAACTTACAGCTCATTCGAGCAAAGCGTTTAGACGCTAGCGTGTTCACTCACACACATACACACACACATACATACATCATCGTAAAAATAGTGAAGACGGACTCATTGGACCTCGAAACGTATAGAAACATCAAAATCTCAAATTCGGATTTTTGACATGATTACAATACTTTCCTCACTATAGTGTTCGGAAAGTAAAAATATGCAATACAGATAATCATGTAACTAGTAAATCATACATTAAAGTCTTAAATTTTCAAAACCATTTCAAAGGATGTGATTCAAATTTCTGTAAGAGAAATATAACAAAAACTTACCATCTTTTCTTTTGCATGTTCGTCCGTCTAGTTCTCTCTCATAAAATGTTTCATTACACTTACAGTAATAAGATCCTGGTGTATTGAAACAATACTGGGTACATACTTCAGGTTTTACCACACATTCATCGATATCCTTACAGGCTTTGCCGTCCTTGGCAAGTTCGTAACCATCCGTACACTCACAATAAAAGCCGGTCAGTGTATTAACACACTTGTGTTCACATTGATTTGTCTCTACTTTGGCACATTCGTCAACATGACAATGAGGTGGTTCATCAGAGCTATCATCACAGTCTATCTGCTTGTTACAAACTTGTTCATATGGGATGCACTGACGCTTATTCTTGCATTGGAATTGGGCACCGGAACATGTAGGAGCGACTGTTGCACAGTCTTTGGCCAATTCATCACTTCCATCACTGCAATCATCTTCTCCATCACAGTGGTAAATTTTCCTGATACATTTGGCATTTCGGCAAGTGAATTCATCACTGCCACAAGTACGGAAAGCTAAAAGGGGAAAAAAATATATATTAGTATATTATGGAATCACAAAAATAATTTGGTAATTTTAAATTAATAAAATGTCATGAACTAATTTTGAACGTAATTAATAGAATAGAAATGTCTATTTTCTTTTAAACATGTGGCAAGTATGTGGCATTTTTCTTCTTAAAAATAATACCATATACTTCCTGAATATTTCATTTACTATTTTTATATTTCTAAATAATTTGTACCGTTTTAATTTCATGATATAAATTTTGGAAAGATAATGGTTTTAATTCAAAAGTCAAGAAGGAACTTTGTTGATTTAATCATGGCACAAGTTGTAATTTATGTCATTCTGTTTTAATTTTTTTTTTTTTTAAATATATTTAATGTAAATTTGTATTATAGTATGGCTAATGGGATTAACATAAGAAAAAAAAATCAATCCACTACATGGCAATCAAATGAAATAAAGTGGACACTTAAAAATTAAACATTTTTCTCCCTTCTTTAAAAAAAAAACCATTTTTGACTTTTATAAGCAGGAATTTTATTAATTGACGACTGAAAAATTGCATTTTTTGGCAATTAAATGTAAATTAATCAAGGAACAACAAAATGAATACACATTTTGAAAACTGAGTACAAAAAAACTCTTCTGGGCTTAAAAAAAAAAAGGGTTTTTTTCAAACCCTGATTTCTGTAATCAGGCACAAAGTTACTACATTTTATTTGTCAAATGGCAACAAAAAAGCACAATTATCATTGATTATGAAGGAAAGATATTTCTAGAAAAAAATTCAAGTTCAAAAACGACTCCTAAAAAAAAAAAAACATGACAATTTAAAGAAGAATCCTTCACAAAATTCAAAAAGATTTTAAAAAGTTTTTTCAAAAATTTGGTGAAGAAAATTATTTTTTTTTGATTACCAGTAGAAAATTTTGAGAAAACTTGTTAGCAATGAGCAAACTAAAAAGATTTACTAGCTACTAGTGTATAATTTAAAATTTCCTTTTTCAGATGGCTTATAAAGATATACTAAATAAAATTGTAACATGAAACATTTCAATTAAAAACTTACTACAATTCTTTGGTTCATCAGATCCATCACCACAGTCATTATCATGATCACAGACCCATTCCTTATTGATGCATCTTCTGTTGTCACATCGGAATTGATTGTCTTCACAGGGTTCGGGTGGAGGACAATTATGCAAGGTGCTGTTTTCATCCGCTCCATCCACACAGTCGGGATCCCCGTCACAAACCCACCTTTTAGGAATGCAGGAAGCACGTCCCCATTGTTTATTTTGAGGACAGGTGAATTCTTTCTCGGAATCACATTCTCGGGTTTCTGCGGGAAATTTCAACCATCTTTAATTCATGATATTTGATAGAAATATGCATTCCATTAACATTGTTTATATCGATACATATAAGAAAAGAAATATAAGTTAACCCTTTTCTGGTCCTATTTAATTTTACTCCTTGGGTCAGTGTTGCCAAATTTAGAGATATTTTTTATTTACTATCCACCACTTAATTTTAACTGTAACACTTCGAAGGTTATTCATCCATTATGTATATCCAATATCCCTCCTCAAAATTATTGGTAGTAGTTGAATAAAAGAGACCCTAAATTTGATAACACTATTTAGAGTGCTTTAGAGAGTTAGGGACTGCAAAGGGTTAAAACAGAATTTGTATATGCTAGAAAAAGATAATTTTTAGCCTCTATCTACTCTCACTAGCAGGTATAATAATGAAAAACTCCAATTTGGCATTCTATAAAATTTTCTGTCATTCAGTCAAGTTTGCTCTCCGATCTCTACAAAACTTTAAGAGAAACTACAAGATTCGTTCTTTAAAATTTTTCACTAAAACATTTTCTATTGATTTGAATAAAATTTTAAGATCTTTCTTTTACAACATTATGATGACGGCAAATCTGGATATGTATTTTGATATGATATTAAAGCTGCATGTGGCAGCGTTGCGGGTGTCATTTTGTTTATTGTACTTGTAAGTTTGTTTGTTGTACTTTAGTGCTTGCTGCACAATGTTAGTGTTTAATTTCTTTACTTAGAGTTTCAGGCATGAGAGTGCAGAAAATTAAAAAAAGAGGAAACACTCGTGTTCATAAAATTAATTTCAAATGAAAAATAATGCATGCAGGGAAAACTAATACAAATATGTTCATAAAATTTATTTCAAATAAAAAATAATGTGCATAGGGAAAAACTATACAAAATATTTTAAAAGTGACATATTATACTAAAAGAATAATGCACATGAACACAATAAGACGTGTGTAAAAAAAAAAAAAAAAAAAACATTAGCTAGCATTCAACATTTAATCATTGACTGGTAATGGGAAATGGGAAAAGGGGGGGAAGGGAGTAGTTCATGAGTGAGAAATATTAAACACAATTCTACTTCTTTATGGGTTCTAGAATATCATAAAGTAAGTTTAAAATTAATATTGATATTTTTATTGTGGATGGATAAATATTCAAAAATAAAAGGTTTCCCGCAGAATGTTTGATCGGCGATGGTTAGAGATGAAAAAAAAAGGGGGGAAGGAGCAGGACAAAAAAAAAAAGTTACATAAGTGAGAAATATTGAATAATTCTGTTCTTTTATAAGTTATAGAATCTGATAAAGCACGTTTAAAATGAATATTGACATTTATATTTTGGAGGGAGAAAGATTGAGAAACTAAAGTCTTTCGTGAAGCGTTTGAACACTGATCGTTATTGCAGTTTGATAAAAAAAAAAAAAAAAACGCGGAATTAACGGAAATCACATAAAAGCGGAAAATTGCAGGTCCGCGGAAGAATCTCATGCCTGGAGTTTTGTTATTTAAATACTTTTTTTTCCCCTTGAATAAAAATTCAAGTTTAAATATAAAATAGTCACACCCCAATTCCCCTGTGATTTTAGTCTCCTGATAGAAAAAATTAAAAGAGCATATAACATAAAATTCCTTTTAAATAGACTATCTGACAAATAAACATGAAGGGTGTATGGAAATGTCTTTAGAACATTAGCTATTGTACAATGTGTCAATAATATGTACTAGTATTTTAAATAACATGAATCTTACAATGATTATTATCGTTCAGATTACCATTAACTTTCAAAAGTTTTTAACAAAATTAATGATTTATGTTATATATCTTCTAAATTGCATTTATTTTCTAACAAATGCTCAGTATATAGCAACTTTGATGGCTGTTTAAAATAAATAATGTATAGGTGACAAACAATTTGTTGAATAATATGTATTTTTTAGTTAAAATTATACTTTAAAAAATTATGTACAAAAATATTAATATAAATTAATAAAAATATTAATATACAATTTTTTATACAATTCAAAAATTACTTAAACGATAACATTTTTAATACATTCATCTAAAAAGGTTACAATTATGTTGCATTGATTTATCATACACTAAACAATAAATTATTTTAATCCATTACTTAAGTATTAAAAAAAGACAAATATAATTAACATATATACACATATTACACTTGTAATATATTCTACCGCCACCTCTATTTAAATTATTATCAGAAAACAGATCAACTAACCACATTGGTGTCTTTCATCTTCATCTGAGTTGTCTAAGCAGTCATTGTCTCCATCACAAATGTACATTCGAGGAATGCAGTTACCATTGTCACAGGTAAATAAATCTCCAAAACAAGTCTTCTTTTCACTTTTACAGTATTCTTCGGGTTCATCAGCACCATCACCACAATCATCATCTCCATCACAGTACCAGGTAGCAGGGATACAACGATGACTTGAACATCTGAAAAGTTTGAAAAGTGTGTAGAATGGCTTTGAAAGTAATAACTTGTTAAAGTAATCTACTTTTCAATGGAAAGGATAAATCAATTTCAGCAAGAACATAAAGTGACCAGGCAAAATATCTAAAATAGGTCCTTTGACATAACACCCAACTGAGCTATCCCAGAAGATATCTGGCTGGACTTTTCATTCACTTGAAAATTGAAAATATGCTATTAATAATTTGTCAAAGTTATAAATGTAAACAATTCATTGCCATCCAGCAAAATTTAAATTTTAAAAGTATGAATAAATTTATTGATAAGAATGCATTATTATTTACAGAACAAATGAATATTTTCAAATATTAAGAGTAAGAATTTCTAAATATTCTCTATCCCTGTGGTAGAGTATTGCCCTACTATACTAAAGACCAAAGTTTCATTCCTGGACTATTTATTTTCCCTTCTCTTTAACTTAGATCAGTCTCTGCTTTTAAGCTGTCATTATTCTATACCTAACACCAGGGGCATAGGAAAGGGAGGAGCTCAGGGGGCTCAAGCCACTCACTATTGATTATTACGAAATTTCCTTTTAATGCTAAATAAAAGAATCACCAAATTAAGACGAAAATTAATGTGTTATAAACACTCATAATTGGTAATATTTTATAATTAATACTAATAATTAGTGAATATTAATTAACATCTAATTATTAACTGATTACGTTAAGATTAATTTTGAGTCATTTTTAAAATGAAATTTTTTGAGCCCCTCCCTTGATTTTTGAATTGCTACACCCTTGCCGAACACTGTATTTTAAGCAATGATGCTTTGGGAACTTGAAAAAATTCCACTAAATGATCAAGTCACCTTACAATTGTGTACATTTTGTTGTTAAGATTATCAATATGTATCGTATTATATTGCTGGCTGATTAAAAAAAACCCTTCACTGGTAAGAATCCTGTGGTATTGACATACTATATCAAAGATCAAATTTTTATACCTGACTTATTTATTTTTCCTGTCTTGTTGAAAAGAATTCAATCTTTCTCTCAAAAATGTGTGGCTGATTAGACAACCTATAATAACTTTCCAAGTCTGCCTTTCCCTCCAAAATATGTTTTTCACTTTCATAGTTATACATCTAAATTATTTGATTTATTTTCTTCAAGAACAAACAAATATAAGCTTTAACAGCAAAATCTGAATTACACAGAACCAACAAATAAATTTTTTAAACAGATAGCTGCTATATTTTTTAAATTATAACCAATGTTTTTATAATCAGGTCCCTGGAATTTTCTCTGCACAACAAAATTGAGATTGAGTAACAAGTGAATAAAATTTAAAATTACATACTTTAGTGCATTAGAAAGAAATATGAAAAACACAATCAAAATATGTGAATAATTAATTCGATTAAATCTTTTTCTTATATATAAAATTACTAAAAACAAGAAAGGGTGATAGGTATAAGACTTGTATTCAATCAAATTTATACTTTGGGGGGACGTCAGATATTCACTAAAAAGAGGAGCTAGCTGCACCACCCAGGGATAAAATAAACAAAAACATATAAAACCTGAAACTTTAAATGAAAAACTGCCATTAAAATAAAATACTAAAATTCAGATAGCAAAAACATCAAATTACAGAAATAAAAAAAAACTTAGTTATTTAAACTTATAAAAACTTACTGTTTTTTCTAATAAATGTAGACATGCAAAAACCTTATTTCATTAGCTGATTTAAGAGAAATACATATCAGAAAATACAAGTTTCAATTAACAAAATACAAACTTCAAATGTAGATTATTACTGAGAAAAAAAAAAAAAAATTACATATAACTGATTTCAGTTTAAAAATATCACCTTTGAAAACAGATATTATACACGTTCTATATACTAACTGTTTTTTAGTCATTACGGATATCTCTAAATTAAGTGGAGATCAAGATAAGAGGTGGAGATGCACAATCAGATGTTATAACAGTTTTCAATACAAAATTTTTAATATCCTACAGCTGTACGAGTTTTATTTCATTTTATTTTAAAAATGAGAACATTGTGGCTATTTACCTAAAACTATTTGGTGGACAAGTTCTCTGAGCACACAATGCAGGATTTTCATCAGAATTGTCTCCACAATCATTATCTCCATCACAAAGCCAATAGGGCTCCACACAGATGTTTGTCGAATTACACTTTATATGATTCCCAGGACATGTTCTGTTAGTAGCACAATGTTCCAAACTTTCGTCTGAAGTTTTATTATCTTTGCAGTCATTCACACCATTGCAAAGTTGTGCTTTGGGAATGCATCGGAAATTTGAACACGTAAATTCTCCATCAGCGCATGGAGGGTATTCTGGAATAGAAATTGAAATACATTTATTTCATGGGATATTTTAAAAGATCAATCTAGTATATCAATAAGGAGCAGCAGTTGAATAATTCAACAAATGAAATAAATTGAAAACACAAAATAATAATAATGATAATAAATAAAACTTTTTGGGATTATCAATTTCTACTTAGGTAAAAATGTTATAAAATTGTTTCTAATAAATAATTGTTTCTAATAATAAAAGGGATATCCATTAGAATTTATCATAAAAAAAAAAAAAAAACAATAATGCTTTTATTTCTTTAAAATTATGTGGCTTTTTTGTTGAAACTATTGACACTATTACTACAACTAATAACAATTTATTACACTAAATATATATATATATATATAATAAATATGTGTGTAGAAATTTGATCATTGTTTTAGCATAACTTTAGGAATATTTTATAATTTCTGTATGATTATATGCTATTTTTAGAATTTTTTAATTATATTTTTATGTTTTAACTATCTAATTTTTGGCTTAACACATTCGCAACTGCTGACATGAATTAACGTCATTTTAACTTCTACAGCCAGTTGCCACTCACATAAATTCACGTCTTTTCCGATTCTGTTCCTGGTTACCGCTGACGTGAATTCGTATCATTTAAAAAATTTCTATGAAAACAATACTTTAATATTATTTCAACAGTATTATTAGGGTATTAATTTTCCGATAGTATTATAGGTTCATTCTAATATTATATGACTAATCTTTATTTCAAGCTTCAGATAATTACAAGAGTAACATTTAAAAACATTATATCTAATTTTTACCCATGTTTAAACATCAAAAGATAGCAGCAACTAGCTCAAGTTTACTTCAATATTCCTTGGCAATCAGTTTTAGAAAGAGGAAAAATATGCTGGTCGAGAAAGTGTTAATTTGATTATTATTCTAATATTTTACCTCAAAAATTTCTCCTAATGTTTTTTTTTTTTTTTTTTTTCCTTTCTTTCATTTTAACGTTCAACATTTTTCTTGTTCTTTTCCACCTAAATTATAAATTTTTGGATTATTTATTATAGCACACTTCAGCATTTTTTGGCTCTGAGTGTTTCAACATTTTACTGAAAATGAAATTTTAAGTAGTACTTAAATCTCAGAGAGATATTTTTAGTCACCATTTGGTAATTAAAAAAAAAAAAAAAAAAAAATTGTTTCTTGTTGTCTTCAGTGACGTAGGCAAAGAAAAAGAAAATCATGCCTGGTTTTGGATAGGGGGTGGAATGAAAATTGTACACATTTCGGTATATTTTAGAAATTCAGTTCGACTCAAATAGTTGATTGGTTGGTTGGTTGATTGATTCAGGTGATTAACTGGGATTAACAGGGAGGAGGTGCCGCTCACCACTCCAAGTGTGGTGTTGAGCACTTCTAGCTATGCTAGGCCCCTTCTCCAGAACGTTTATTTAAAAAAATAATAATAAATTACAAGAGCCGCTAGAGACAGGTTTCCCACGCGACAAGGAGCGGCGGTAAAGATGAAGAGAACTTGGACAGCTGGCCTGAAGTACAGTCGGTAACGAAAGTGTCCGAACACTAGCAAAAATGCCTATGTAAAAAAAGTACACTTCATACGGTTTTGTTAAATAAATCCTTATTGAATCATATTCTTACACTGATTAAGAACAGGATTCGACAAGGATTTATTTAACAAAACCGTATGAAGTGTACTTTTTTTACATAGGAATTTTTGCTAGTGTTCAGACACTTTTGTTACCGACTGTAAGTTGAGAACATAAGTTCAGTGCAAGTCAGAGGAAGTTGAAGCATCAATGTTGATGTCATCAGTCTTGATGCTGTGCTGAAACCCCACGCGATAATGGGCATCTCAGATGAATATTTCAAGCTTGAAGACAAAATAAATTAAATGAGGTAATGCCGGGCAATACCCCGCGCAACAGAGGGCATCTCTAAGTGATTTGTGCTGAGATTAGGAACAGTGAAGCATTCACACTCTAGAATTATGAACAGACGCCAGCCCTACAAGTTAAAATTTTTTCTATTATTGTAGTATACCAGATTTTCAGGAAGGAGGTTGAGATTCCCCACCTCCTTCCTACCAATTTTGTTGCACTATGATAGTGCGATAGATTCAGGTGATTAAGCAAGTCTAACTTTATAGCAAGCTAATTTTAGCTTTTTTTTTTTTTTTTTTTTTTTTTTTGCATGTTTTAAACTAAGATATTATTTCAAACCAACCCAAAGCCAAAAAACTTATTGTCAGGTTGACCTAATCTCTCACCTCACATATTGACAGGAAAAATTTAGAGTTACCCAGATCCATTTGTCTGGTCAGTTTGTGTTCAATTGGACATATTTGACAATTTAAATAATCATTGAAACTATACCAACAAATTTTTAAAGCTTTAAATATAATTTTAAAACAATACATTTTAACAAATTAGAATTTTCCAGGAGAGGGTAAGTGCCCCCAACACCCCTATGTGTCAACGCCCATGGTTGTCTTATATATATAACATTTTTCTTTCTTCATTTTTGTCATTGTCGTTCAGGGATTAAAATAATATATGTGCCAATGGCCATCATCGTCTTCCATTTCATATACTTATATTCCATTATTACTTGTTCCTCTTTGTCATTGTAACTTGTGGATTAAAATGAAACAAATGTACCAATGCCCTTGGTCATCTTACATATTCCATTTTTGTTTGTTCACCTTTATCATTGTTAATCGCAGATTAAAATGAAACATGAAGGTCTCTACTTAAAATTGAAATCATCATTTATCATTTGATTTATAGAATGATGCATTTAAAAATTTAATGAACAGATTTGCTTAGCAATTAAAATTTTGTAATACTTTTGTTTCCCAATGGGTGTCACTGTGTTTAACTGAACAGTTTCTGAGGATTACCACCAGGTGATGAAGGTAGACTATTAAATGTTTACTGACTGTTTGGTAGCTGAGATAGTTAGATTTTTATGCAAAGGAAAAACTGCAATTAACTGAATGTTGCAGTTAGTTTGCAAGATTAAATCTTAAAACTTGATCATGTTTCACATTATAAAATTTTATGAAGGAAAGGTTAGAATACAAGTGCAATATTAGGTTTAAGGTTAGTCTATGTCTAGTCTAGATTTGAAAAATTAATCAAACTTAAATTATTATTTTTAATATCATTTCCCTCTCTCACTCAAATACACTCTTTTTGCTTTATTCTACAACATTTCAGATATTTTGCAATTGCTGCGTAAATTTTAAATCATATTAAAAAGAGAGAGAGAAAGAGTTTTGAGTAAAGGATAATAAAAAGAAGTTTTTTTAAACCAATTTTGAATATGCAAGTAAAAATATATTATACACTTAAAAAAGTTGAGATAAAAAATTTCGAATGTATTCATTGTTTAACCGAATACACTAAAAAAAAAAAAAAAGAAAAAAGAAAAAAGAAAAAAAAATTAAATTGAAAAAGCATTCATTAATAAATTTAAATTTAACTAATATCAGTTTTATTACTATTAAAGTTATCAATACTAAACATACCACAGTCCAACTCATCTGTTCCATCTCCACAGTCATTTTCATGATCACATCGCCAAGTTTTGAATATGCAACGACCAACACCACAACGGAATTCAGTTGGACTACAAGTATGGAGATCTGCATATAAAATAAAAATATATTCATTAAAATCAACATATTCTTTTTCTATTCAAAAATTGAGTAAACTTTACTAATCACGTAACAGTAAAATTAAAACGTAAATTTTATTGATAGATTAACATTTCCAAAAAAGCAAACATAGGCTGTTATTTTCTCAGTTGGAGTTGAGCCTTAAATTAATGGGATTCTTAATAAAGTAAAACATTATCACTTTTTCTGTCAAATATGACAGTCTGTCTCCAAAGTTTCTAACAAAATAAGATTTCATTTAGCAAAATTTGTAGATTTCTGTAATTTTAATATTTTTGAAATTTAACTTTTCATTTAGAAAATCATAAAAAAAAATTACCTTAAAATAGCAATGCACTCTCTTATTTTTTACTTATTTTTTCTTATTTTTAAAATTTATAAAAATTTTCTATATATTTTAATATTAAATTATTATTTATTTATTTATTTTTATAATTAATGATATAAAATCTCAGGAGAGGATGAGGTGGAGGAAATGAATACATAAGAAAGTAATTGACAAGGGGATCAAATATTAATTTCATTGCTTAAAAATAATTCGCATTGTGCACAGTGATACAAAATTTTGTCCTATACTGTTATATTAAAAATTATGAAAAAATCCAAAGAGAGTGAGAGAGAGATTTTTGAAAAATAATCAAATTGCATTTTGCATCTCTCAAAACATGTCAATTAATCAGAAATTTTTATGAAACAAATACTTCCTTCTATTAAATATAGAAGAAAGTTAAGAAAAAAAATATTAAGCACAGTAACACAACTTAACACTTACCACAAAAATTCTTGTCTTCATCTGTGTTGTCTCCACAATCATCATCACCATCACATGCCCACAATCGAGGGATGCATTTACCATTACCACATGAAAATTTGTTATCACTGCAAGTGACATTTTCAGCTACAATATCAAAATTAATCAAAATGAATTTCTCAAATTCTTATGGAACCACACAATTCATACAAACATTAAGGTATACAATAATCTAAAAAAAAATCTTAATTATATCGTAGGACAGTGATTCTCGTCATGATACACTTTAGTAACTTAAAAACTTGGTAACACACCAACAGAAAAAGAACAACATTCCCAATATTATCAAGGTCATCTTGACATGTTAATCGCAATTGCTGTTGTAGCACATTTTAAGAATGTTGCAGCACATTAAAGTGCTAAGGCACAGTAGTTGAGAATCACTGTAGTAGGATATATATATATTATTGCAAACACATCCCCAATCTAACAGATTACAAAGCCGATATTATCAGTTTTATTTGCACAAACAAATTATCTAAATGTGCACCAGTTAAAACTGAGAAAAATAATGAAGTCGGTGTTTCATCTAAACCGTTTTCTAAGGGTGTAATGCCCTGCATTTTATATAATTGGCAAAATACACCCAGCTCAAATATTGACATGAATCTTTATTTATTTTATTTTATTTTTACTGTACATCAAATCATATAGTCTCAAAGTTTGCAGAAATGATAAAGAACTTTATTAGATTACTAAAAAATTTATAATTGATAAAATCAAATCAAAATTACTTTACTTATCATATCTAAAACTTACTTTTTTTAATTACTGATAAATACAAACATTTTCTCTAGTTTTTTTTTTTTTTTTTTTTTTTTTTTTTTTTTAAGACAGATTTTAAAAACTGATAACAAAAAAAAAAAAAAAAAAACTAGTATGTTGTGGTCACCACATGACTTTCTTCTATATTTTCCTATATAAATTCACTCAGGAAAAATAATTTATTAAACTTATTATTTGAAAATATTATCTTCTATGATAATGCAGATGATTTAAATATTAGAGAAGTAGTATAACACTAAATATTAAAAAAAAAGTCAATTTTATTCTTTACTTTTTTTTTTGTTGTTGTTAAAAAAGGAGAAAATCGATAACTTTATTTTACATTATCGCAAATCAATGATTCAACCCTTCGTTTTAAAGGTATTGGCGAGCTCTTTTGAAAGATACCCATCATAAAAATTTACTCCCCTCAAGGGGGATGTCCTCCTAGGTAGGGAGGCAAGGCAATAATACACAATCCTACACACAGAATCCTACATACACATTTTTTTTTTCCCAGTTGACTATCTCTATTACAAATAATTCTTTTAAATTTCATAATGATTATTAAAAAATAATCCTCTTTATGCACATTTATACAAAAATTTGTCCTATACCACCACGTTAAAAATTAGGAAAAGCGGGATAGCAACGCAAGCTGTTGGACCAGTGTTTCCTCTACGGTAGCATTTTTTGGGAAATGTTAAAAGACTTATCCAAAATACGAAAATGAAATAACACGTTTTCGCTTTTTTGCTAAAGAATCTTACTAAACACAATTTGAAAAAAAAATAATAATAATAATAAATCTTCAGCGAAAATATTATAAAAAATCTTTTGTGGAAAAAAAATCGCAACATTCATTAAAAAAAAATCCATCGGTTCATGCATATAAGGAAAATTAAACGCTGAACTACGCATAAGAATCGCATACAGGAAATCGATTTGTAAATAAACATGAGGCATTTGTAAAGTGGTCTAATATGAAAGACAGAAAAATGATAAAATTGTAAACGAAAAAGCTTTGAATAGTAATAAACAAATTTCACTTATATCACTTTTTTTTTTTTGTAAGTTATGTTTTTATTTTCAGATACAGTATAAGCTTAATGTAGTTTTACATGCTATAGTGATAATTATATCGCCAGAAAAACAATATAAGTCGTTATCTAAGATGTTCATATAGCTTTAAAAAAGTTTACAATATAAAGTAATCTAAAAAGTTTAATATTTTTTATGTCTGCCAATAAATGTGTTAAGATATATGCTTGCACTATATTCAAATTGATCTGGTTACAGTGGTAAGTACAATTATTAATTACTTTTTTGTTTTTCATTTCAAATTAAAAATAAAATTTACCTTCTGTGTATAACTCTTTAAAGACCTGATTAAAAACTTTTAAATTTAATTTACAAATGAAAATCAAACATATTGAGGGGTTTAGAACAATGTGTAAACTGATATTCATCATCTTTTTCTACTGTTTCTGCCATTTTAGCATTTTGCTAAAGCTTTTTATCTTATTTTAGCTTTTTTCTAAAGAAAATTCTTGCTCAGCTTAAACCCTGTGTTGGACAATTTTTACCAAAAGTTGATAGGCACTAATTTATGTCAATGTGTAACTACATACCAATTTGTATGAAATTCTGTGCAGTAGAACCTGAGATACAGTTGCCACAAAAATTTGTTACACACACAGACAGCCAGATATTTTCTAAAAATGGTCAAATCGTGTTCTACAGCTCTCAAAATGTGTAAATCCATCAAAAACCCGAGGTTGAAAATTTTTACGAATCCAATACTTTTTTCTATTGAATATAGAAGAAAGTAAAAGAAGTAGCAAGTATTATTTTTAATAATATCCCTAAGAAAAACTTTGATTTTAATCAAGGTCAATCCAGGTTTTAATTTTTTTTGGGTCCAATTTTATTAAAAACAAAATAATTTTGGGAATTAATTTATTTTTATGAAAAAATTATTATATGTAAAACCTTCCATCTTTTATAGCACTCACTCTATTTTACATCAAATTAATAGCATTTCATTGAACCAAGCATTGGCAATCATTTAAAATATACAGTAAATATTGAACATCTTTATGACGAGAATGAAATTTTGTGAAAAGGGCCCACTTTACAGATTTGAATTTTGTCAAGAGAGCAACTAAAATACCCGCCAATTGTTGCCTTAGATATTTCCTTGCATATCACACACAAGTGTGAGGAGAAGGTCGAATTATTTTTAACAATAGCAATAACGGACCCAGCGAGGAGTTAAACCTGTATTTTTGGCTAAACCTGAAAATTAAAATTTTAAGTCTCTGTGGTTGGTAAAGCTTTTGTGCTTACGTTCCACTTTTTTGCAACTTTTTGGCTGATTACCAAAATAATTGTTTTGTCCAATTTAATTAAAAAAATAATAATAAAAATTCTAAGATTGCCAATTTTCATCTTTTTCTTTAATTTCTTCTGATTGACTCATCCGACAATTTTGAGCTTCTGTGTTTTTTAGCTCCTTTTATTTTTTTATTCCTTGGACTTATTGTCCTCTAATTTTTATGTTTTTAAGCTATGTTTTATTTAATTTAAAAAATAATCAACACCAAATTTGTTTCAGATACTCTATATCCGATTTCCATCCATATATATGTAAGAGTCCATTTTAAAATTGTCAATGTTTGTGAAAGATTTATTTTAAAGTCACTAATTTTTGTGAGAAGGTCATTTTCAGAAATTAATTCTTTATACACATCCCTGGAAATGTATTTTTCTAAAGTCAGTAGATGAAAATTGTAAGTTTTTGTATTGGAACAACAAATAAAATGCAATATTGCGTACCTATTTTCCCACTGATTAAGAAAAAAAAAAAAAAAAAAAAAAATGAGTTTATTGCAGTTGATTGCTAAGACATGACACATTTTTCAAAGATAACTTTTGAAATAGGCAATTATTTTATAGCTAATAAATAAAGTTTATACTCAGAATTCATTTATATTAGACAGTTAACATTAGGTTCAGTCAACTACAAAAGACAAAATTTCTGGAAGTAAGAAAAAAATCTCACACTTACCTACACACATGTGCCCTTCATTGACCACCTTGAATCCTTTTTCACAAAGACATTCAACTGTTCCATTGGGAGCTTGGTGACATGAATGAGCACAACCACCGTTATTTAATTTGCATGGATCCTTGTCACCTATAAAAATAAGAAAAGAAAATTTAAAAATAAAATTTCAATTTTTTTTTTTTTTTTTTTTTTTTTGTATTTAAATTTTTTTTTTTTCCCTCTTTCAGTAATATTATGTGGTATGGTCTGTTACAAGGTATGATTTAACTAGTACTCCATTGTGATTGGCAATTTAAATCTGACTAAATTGTGATGGAAAAGTTTATTTGCATCCCAGTTACTATGATACATTATAATATGAAACATGACAAACATACTTGCAAAACATTTAAAATACCTTATAAAAAACTTTTCCATTTATTTGGCTTATTAATTTCAGACACTCCGTGTCCATCTTCAGAGCCAATAACTAAACGTCGTCATTCTTCTGATGTTTACTCTGCTGGGGAACGTTGTGGTTGCCGTTTCGCTTCACTTCACAATCTTTCAGTAGTTGTTGCCAGGCAGTGGGGATGAGATAGTGCTCTCTATCGTTTACAGCATTATTGTTAGTTATAATTTCGAGGGCCTCTCGTTTTAGTGCATAGCTATGGTTATTGTAAGGGGCTATTTTTTTTAATGTTAATGGAGTCAATATTTATAGGGTTATTGTTATGGGTGGTGGAGAAAGCTGTAGAGGATTTTCCTAATTATAGGTCTGTACGATGTTCTTTTTCTCGTTCTGAAATTTTACATTTGGTCATTCCGATATAGCAGGCTTTATTTCCGTTAGTATGTTCAAAGTCTATTTTTTAAATGCCGGGGGTAGAGTTTTGCTGAATGAGGTCTTTTTCGTTTCGGATGTGTTGAAAGATGTTTTTGTTAGGTTTTATTGGGATGTTTACAGTTACATTTTTAGCTTCGTTTTTTATTTTAACCCTTAACTACTGTGACTAAAATTCTCTCACAATTACTGTGAGCGGTCTCTCAGACCGCTTGATTAAAACTTATTTAAAACGTCGAATAAATGGTAAGCTATTGATTGTATGCCATTATTTATCTACTAAATTGTTTATTTAATTTATCTTTTTATTATTATTATTCTTTTTAAAGGCAATTTTGGAGAACTTAAACGGGTATCCCGACATATGAACGTGCAAGAGAATACCGATGGGACAACATTGCATCAATGAGCATGAATTATATAATTTTAAACTCGCTAGTGTAACAAAAAATTATAGATATAGTAAAAAAGTATTAATAATTGTGGAAAATATTGCACTATAAAAGAATATTATTAGTTCCATTCAAAATACATAGTTGCAAACTACTCCGGATTATAGCTAACAAAACTTCTCAGTTGAAAATTTTTCAAAATACGCAAATATAATGTATATATCTTGAAATTAAAAAAAAAAAAAAATAGTGGTAGTCAACATCCGGAGTAGTTGGCATCCGTATTTAAATAAAACAGTAAATAAAATGAAACTTGCATACACATTTTTTTATTTTTTTTATATAAATTTACAAGTTCCAGAATTCCATTCTGTGTGAGATACACCGGACGTTTTCTTGAACTAGTCGATAGGGCTGGATGATATATCGATATATCATCAAATATCGATATCTATCACATATCATGATAATCGATATTGATCAATCACATGTCACGATATATCGGCTATGTATAGACAATATAATTTCTTATTTTCATCTTTTACCTAACAATAAGGATGAATAAAAATAGAAACTGCATGCATGAAAGATGAAAAGAAGTTTTACATACATAGAATTCATGGTGAGGAGAACAGTTTTTATTTTTTTCAAGGGGAGCGGAGGTGTTGTTGTTGCTGTTTTTATCCAATTTTTGTAAATTTGGATGTTTTATGAAAGAATTAAAAATGACAGAAAATTACTAATGTTCTAAAAAAGTAGAATTAACTTCTCATTAATTTTTGTTCCACATTTTTAATTTATGGAATGCTAAAAAGGGGGAAAAACAATAATATTCTTGATGTCCATTTATCAGAACTTACTACATGTATTTTAATTCATTGTTGAAATATTTAGGTTTGTTGTGCAATGATAATGATTTTATATTATATCATATATCACTGTTTTAGAAGCAATAATTTTTTTTATTACCCTGCTGCTAAAATTGCCCTTAATAAAGATATATTACTTTGGGGGGAAATTTCAATTCTAACTTAAATGGACTTTTTTAGAAACAAGATTTAAAAAAAAAAAACAAAAAAAAACTATGCTGTGCTTATTAAAATGACAAATCAAGAATCGTTTTCGCAGAATATTACTGTACAGCAGCGCCACCTATCGACAAATATGCACCCAAATTCTATCATCATAATGGCCTTTTCTATATCTAGTTCAATTACACGCAATAGAACCTGAGATACAGCCTTCACTTATACTGTGGAAATCGCTGTATAGCAGCGCCATCTTTAGAGCGATTGACATTAAAAGTTGACAGAAACTAATAAATGTCAAGGTGCATCTGCATATAAATTTATATGCAATTCTGTGCAGTAATTACTGAGATATAGCCTCCCCTGAAATTACGAAAATCGCTGTATAGCAGCGCCATCTGTTGGGCAGTTGACACCAAAAGTTGATAGGCACTAACATATGTTAAGGGGCATCTACATATAAATTTATATACAATTCCATGCTGTAATTTCTGAAACAGCGGAAATCGCTGTATAGCAGCGCCACCTGTTGACCAATCGGCACCAAAAGTGGATAAACACTAATTTATGTTAAGGTGCATTTACATCATAAATTTATATTCAATTCGGTGCAGTAGTACCGTATATATATTCACCACAAAATTTTTGTCACACCCATTTTCTAAAAATGGTCAAATTGTGTTCTGGACCTCTCAAAACGTGTAAATCCATAGAAAACCATAAGTGAAACTTTTTTACGAATCCCATACTTTCTTATATTGAGTATAGAAGAAAGTAAAAAATGGCTTAAGCAAGCTCTTAGCACTAATAAAGAGAATATTTGTGGGATTTTATATTATCCAAATTTTCTTTGTTGATATTTTGAAGAAAAAAGTTGATTGAGGATTAAAATATTTTTATTTGTTCTAATAAAGCAAGCCTATAGCAAATCTCATACCTAAAACAGAAAAAAAAAAAAAAAAAAAAAAACCTTGCTTTATAGATAAATTTTTTCCAATGATAGTCATACTTTAATATCGTTTCAATCAAAGAATCTATTCTTTCGTTTCAATCATTCAAGATTTATTTCCCGATATTTCACTAAAAACTCACAACATCATGTCCATATCGCATTCATAAAAACAAATCGAAATATCAAAGTGCTTAATCATCCCCACTACTCATGGGTGAAACGAGTCAGCAATGGCGATACGCCTTATCATCGCATTCATATAGCTGATTTCTGATTCCTTAATCGAATAAACTCGTACTCACATTCACTCACTCACAGCGGCGTGGACAATATTCATGAATATAATCAGAAACATTCATGAATATAATCAGAAACATCACGCTTGCGCAGAATAGCCGATAAACACTCAAGAAGGGGAAAATACTCTTTGTTTACTCATATTACTGACGATGATGATTGCCGGAGATCGTGATTGAATATTACGGGACGGCGGTGGGGAACAAGCACTTTAAATTTTTATTGTTTGTTTGGACTCATAATTTGATTATTAGAATTGGTGGGAAGATTGTCGATTTTTCGATATTAATGAATAAATGAATGGTAAGTATTGAGCTACAATGAATCTTACATAAAGATTAAAGAGAGTAAATTAATAAAAATCTATCATTTTGTATCTGCAATAGTATTTTTATTCTTTTTTCTTCTAAAAATATTTAAAAAAAGAAAAGGTTTACATGTATATAATTTAATTAATGATATATTTCTGATGCTAATTAATTAATCTTGTCTAAATTTATTTTATAAATGAAATTTATAAACAGAATTCTTTGTCCTATATAATTATTTAAATTTTTTTTTTTTTAGTGATATACATAATTCATGATGCTAATTAATGATTGAAACATAAATGAATATATTAAAACTAGATGAATGATCGAAAATTTCTACAAACCAATCAGTATTTATGGTCTGTTTCTGTTGAAATTCTTTTAAAATAAGCAATATTTAAATTTTTTTTTTTTTTTTTTTTGTATTTATTAATTTAAAATTTTCAATTTTTAAAATGACAATGAGGCATACTATTGATTCTTTAGAATATTATCATTTGGTATCTAAATCAAAGACTAAAAGTCAGGTTTGGTCTACTTTTGGGATACCTGCCAATGAGCATGGTACTGTTATTAACACTGATGTGGCAATATGTATGTGCAAAAGGAGGGAGTACAACAAATTTGCCCTCTGATTTGAAAGTGTACCATCCATTAAAATTTAGTGAGTACACTTCAAAGAAGCTATTGACTCCTGTTATACGTGCATACAGTGAAATGAATGATTCTGATAGTTCACCTGTAGAAAGTAGTGTTTACATTTGGTATAGTAAATGATCTTTGCATTAAACAATTTTTCATTAGAAAATTTATTACATTGTTTACCAAGCTATGAGTTTAGTCGTAGTTTAACTATGAGTTATTTCGTAGCTTGACAGGTCAACGTGTTAAAATATTTTCTGTATTTCTCTGCCTATATTTTAATAAATATGTCAATTTACATAATTTTGCTCATTTCATAATTATAATTATTTAATAGCTAATTTTATAATTACTATAATGATTTAATAACCATAATATTTTATTTGAATTTGTCGTGATATCGATATATCAGAATATCGTGATATGAGGATGACGATATATCATGATATTAAATTCCTGACATCGTCCAGCCCTACTAGTCGAAGCCCTTTTTTTTCATAAAATTACAAAAAATATCATAAATATATCTACAGAAACAATACTACTCATCGGACAAAAACAGACTCGTATCTGCAGTCAGCGGTCTCACATACCGCTAGAAAAAAGAAAAGTAGAAAAAAAAAAATAACTAAACCCCGTTCGCTGAACGACAAGTGGAATGTGACCTTGGCCAATCGTTTTAGGAAGGTAGAAAAGAGGGTCTGGATCATTACCTATTTTGAGGGGTGTTAATGAGGGCTAGAAAATGGCGAGCGGTCTGTCAGACCGATGACAGCAGTTAAGGGTTAAGGCTAGCGCCGTTACAATATGGGATGGCTGTGGTGAAGTTGGGTTTAGATTTCTGGGCACTGTTGATTTTCTTTAAAGATTTTAAGCGTTTTTTATATAATTTATTTACTAGATTTTTAGAATAGTTGGCTTTCGTGGCTATTTTTTTTTTGACAAACATTTTTGGCATTATAAAGACGAAGTAAACTTGACTCCTCCAGAAATAAAAATGATCCTCAATTTGCTAAATTGTGTATAAGCAATATTTCAAAGCAGATGAATAACAATGAAACCACGAAGCAACAATGAAATTCACTGATTGATTACAATGTGTTAAAATGCTGTTAAAATTGTTTTTTTTATTGCCGAAATATATACAAAATTATGACACAAAATTCAATTTGTATAGGAATAATCATGTACTCCCCCTCCCCCCTTTTGTTTTTCTAAATGGAACCCTAGTCTTTTATAAGAATGATCAATAAAATTTTTATAGTGAGTTTGAACCAATTTGATCGTAGGATGAGGCAAAATTTGAGAACATTTCAAGTTTGTGCTTAGGTTAAGCCCATCCCATCTCTAGCCTGCATTTATGACCTTATACCTTTAACTTACATTTATCAGATTTAAGAGAATAATGATATTATTCTTTTATAACTTAAGAAATCAATTACTATTTTTTATACCATTTAATGGAAGGCTTTTATTAGCTTACTATAGGGAATATCTGACTACTTTTTAAAAATTAATTCTATTCTACTAAGAATTAATGTTTTATGCTTATTAATTCTGAACTCTAATTACAGAAAATTTTAAACTTTAATCAGAGGGAAGAAAGAAAATAGGGGAATAAATATTACATTATATCCCAGTATAGCATTTAAACTATCGTAAAATAAGAAAAAGACAACAAAAAGAAAAGTTGCAACTTGAGAAACTAGAGGAAAAAATTATTCACTTATTTAAATGAAAAAAAAAAAAAAAAGTCAAATAGGGTGATTTTCTATGTTATTTCAAATTCATATTATCATTTTTTATTTAGAAATTAACATTTATGTTTGATATCTTTTTATAATTGTTTAGCACAAGGGAAAGTTATTTGCAATATCAAAACCATTTGCAAATACTTGGCATTTTTGAAATAGAACTCAAGAAAATAACAGTTATGTCAGTCTTAGGAGCATGGATCAATGTATTATTATTAAAGAAAATATTTAAAATGTTATATATATATATATATATATATATATATATATGTATGTATATATAAAGCAATAAGCAATATTAAAGTCAAAATACATTCAAATTTTATGCGCAATTGCAGCAGGCTTAATTTTAAATGTAAATATAATAATGATTTATTATCTTATGGGTAGAAAAGCCAAGCAACAGATACAAGATCACTGAAACCACAGAGACCAATAAGAATGGAAAAAAAAGAAAAATAAAAAATAAATAAAAAATAAAAAATATGCAGGAGAAGCTCAGAAAGGTGAAAAAATTTATCAGGGGAAAAAATACACATATTTAAAGAAATCAAATTTATTAATTAACAGCCGGCAAAACAAACGAAACAATAAACTAACTCAACAAAACCTTAACAGAAAAACTGAAACTAAAACAAAATTTATGAAAATATAATTAATGAAACTTAAGAAAGGAAGGAAGGAGGCAGGCGGCAAGACTTGTGACTTGCCTGACTTTAATATTACTTATTGTTTTATGTCATTTCAAATAAAAAAATATATGAATTTCATATATTTAGATTTGCCTAATATTGTTATTGACACTATTGAGAGAGAAAGAGGAAAAAATTAGACCAAAAAGGATAATGCATTTGCCCTCTTTCTCCCTTCGATTTTTAAGTACTTACATTTTTGCCTATCAGGTGCATAAATGTGTATATCCCGTGGCGATTCTTCAAGTCTTTTTATCATATCAATCATACCAGCTCCTGTGTGCTTCTCAGCTCTGTATACACCTCCTAAAAAATTTTAATTTAAATTACCATACAGCAAAAATTCATCTTATCAAATAAATCAATAATATGTCAAAAGTTAATTACTTGTTAATCTCCCATCCCTTCCCCCAATTTTAGTTTAACACAGCGATTGTCAAGAGTCATTAATGGGAACAAATCACCTTGCATTTCCTTTGAAAGTTTGAATAAGTAAAATTTTTATGTCTCATTTTAATTTTAACACAAGATTCTAGGTTCTCGTCAATAAGACAATTAATCAACTTAATTTTGATAATGCTCATGCTTGAAAAAGTTTGTTTGCATGAATATGTAGAAGAAAGGGGAAAAATAGCAAATGCTAACTTTTTTTTTTTTTTTTTTAACTGATCACAAAAAGTCAGCAATACTATTCTAGGTAATGAAAATTATCATGCCTCCCTTCTTCAGAACTATCACAGCAGAGAACTTTTTGAATGAATAAAGATTGTATTCACTTTTCTCTATTCTTTTTCTATATCAGCATCAAAGCTTTCAAATTTGGTGCTCCATATTATTAGTATTAACTCCAGTTACTGCATTTCAAAAGCAACATTATCTATATCAGTGGGTAAAAAATTCAACTCTGAGTTCTTCACTAAAGGTTTTTTAAGAAAGGAGCTATAGGTGGCTAAATAGCTGCATGTGGTTCACAAGCCACTGTCTAGGATGTAGAAAATCAAGCTAGGTTACTAAATAAAGCCTTTTTTTAAAAAAGATATCTGTTTTATTAACAATTTACACAGTATATTTATTTAAACAAATAAAAAGTGTTTCAAACATGCAACTGTCAATGTTTTTAAAGTATTTTTTTTCTTTTTAATTCAGACAAAATAATTTCTACAATTTTTTTTTTTTTTTTTTTTTTTTTTAGTCACTAGCATTAAAAATTTAAATAAATCAAATTTATTATTGCAATAATCTATATAAATAAAGAGAAGTGTCTGTGTATCTGTCTGCGCTCTGGTGCTCACACTACTAATCGCAGAGCCTCCAAATTTGGCGTATAGGTACCTGGGACTGTGCAAGTATGCACCTCATCGAGATTTTTTCAAATTTCGAATTTGAATTTTTTAAATTAATGTTTTTTCGATTTTAAATATTGGCTTCAATGTTTCATTTTTCAGAAATTTCTTTCGTTTCAAAAGTCTTAGCAACGGTTTATCTTAGCAACTGCTATTAAACTATTTATTTATTTAAATTCATTTGAGGAAGAAATTATTTTTATAATATTTATTGAAATCAAATAGTTATACACATACAGTAGAAAAAATTAAACATTTTAGATTTTGGCATATAGGTACCTGGGACCCTGCAGGTGTTCACCTCATCGAGATGTTTTCGAATTTCAAATTTGAATTTTTTAAATTAATGTTTTTCTGATTTTAAATATTGGCTTCTTTGTTTTATTTTTCATAGATTTATTCTTTTACTTCAATCGTCTGCGTATCTTAGCAACGGTTATTACGCAACTTATTTTTATTTAACACATTCAATTTGAAGGCGAATTTTTTTTTTTTCTTAATTTGTTATATTTATTGAAAATAAAATCGTAATGCAGTAGAAAAAATTAAGCAAAATTAGTTCTAATTTAAAAAACGTATTATAGTAGAACAACTTCCTATTTTTCATTAATTATTTCCTTTAAAAGAAAAAAAATTCTTTTTTTTTTTTTTTTGGCAGTATTTATCGGGAAAAATGGTTGTATATACATAGTAAAAAGGATTAAAATTTATTTGTTTATATATATATTTATTGATTAATCTACTTTTTATTTTATTTTATTTTATTACATCGGTCGGAATCAAATCGTAATATAGTGTAAATAGCATGGGCTATAAAATACATGGTTCAAAACTAAAATATTTAATAGATGCTGAGATACAGTCATCTTTAAAATCGTAGTTCTTAAATAGTAGCAGATCCCCCTGTCGTCGATAAATATCCAGATTGAAGTGCCCGGGAAAGATCTTTCTGCAGACATGGGAAACCTAGACCTGAGGCAGTGCGGGCAGGAAAAGAGCTGCCATAGACAGCGGGTACCCAAAGCAAGGTTTGAAGCAATTTCAGTTTCTTTTTTTTTTTTTTTAAGTTTTTTTCTATAACGTGGTGTAAAAAAATAAATATTAATTCAATTCTTTCGAAAATTCATTGGAATATAGTGACCAGCGAAGCGGGCGTAGCCTGCTAGTTTTTAAATAACTAAATTATTTATACCAATATCATTGTCAATTCATAAAAACTTTGTTATTACAGAAATTATTACTGAAGATAAATTTTTCAGGCCATTCCTCTCCCCATGTTTTCCAATCATAAATTAAGTCATATTTATAACAGGGTAGCCACTCAAACAGGAGAATGAAATTCCCTGACTTTTCCAGGTGTGTTCTAAGAAAATTCCAGTCTAACCATATATTGAGCACTGGCTGTGTTGAGGGCAAAATAATTACGGTACTACTTGAAAACACAAAAAATACATATGACAAAAGTTACATACAGTGATAGCATCTGTCACTTATAAGCATTATAAGGAATTTCTTTCACGAGCGGAAAGGAAGGCTGGCGATGTTTAAAAAAATCGTGGAAGCTAAAGGAAAAAAAATAATAATAACGGAAAAATGACCCTACGATGGAGGAAAAATTGTTTTTTCTTTAGCAACCATCGTATGAAATTCCCTGACTCTTCCAGATTCTGGCTAAAATATTCAAATTCCCTGATTTTTATGGCCAATTTTCGCATTCCCTCACTATTCCAGGTTTTCCAGGTAGTGTGGTAACCCTGTTATAAATACGTTTTACATATACAAGGCTGACTATTTTAAAAATCTTCAAAAATAAATAAATACATAAATAATGCCAGGGTGTGATTAATGCATTTTACGATTGTAACCATTAAAATATATATAAAGTTTTTGTAAATCTAAAAAGAATATGAGTAAATTACAAAAAATAAATCTAATTTGCAATACACATCAATTTTCTCTTAATAGTCACTGAAGAATTGTTTAAAAAAAAAAAAAAAAAAAAAAAAAAAAAAAAAATCGAGAAAATTATTAAGCAAACATACGATTGTGCACGATTTTTTCTAGAAAAATCAGGAAAACATCTGACATACAATTATCCCTATATATGCTAGTTTCTTTTCACTTTCTCCAAACTGTGACAATGAAAAGGTTTAAAGTTCTTTTATGCTTAACATTTTCAGTTTTGCTTTTAATATTAATTGGATATCTTCATTTCTTTTTTAACTCCTTTTTATGCTTAGATTTATTATTCTTCAATTAACCAATGTTTTAATTAGCTTTTCATTCTTACATTCTTACAGATTTTACTATTTCTATTCTAGTTTAAAATGATTTACAGATTTATTTAATACATTTGTTTACAGGAACTAACAAATTGCTGAAATAAGCAATTATTCTACCATTACTCAACAAAATTTGTGTTTCTTTCAAAGCTGATTCCTAAAATATAAGATTATCTTACTATGAAGCATTTTTTTTTTTTTTTTTTTTTTTGGTAAATATGCAACATTATTGTAGCTAATTACTAAAATACAAGATCGTTTAGCAGCTGATTGATAAAACTTACATTTAATCACAGCTAACTGATTTCTTCATTATCAAATGTGAATTACTTCATTGCTAACTGACAAAATTGACATATTTTTTCCTAAACAATGCTATATAAAGATATATGTTTAGCTGATTAACAAATATATAATTTTTTCATCCAATTTTTTTTTTTTAACTTCTTTAAATCATTTGACTTATGGATCCCATTTTAAGTTCACTTATTTTTGTGATTGTTTTTATAGTAATCAGAGGTATATACGACAAAACATTTATTGAAGAGGATAAACATGATGAATTACGATACACACACACACACACACACACACTAGAAAACTAGTTGGCATAGGTGGACTCTGCTCAGTTCCCCATCATATTTATGTTCTCAGAAATTTCTAGTGCGAGACATATTACTAGTGCATCTGCAGATCAGGAGCCTCAACGTCCTATTTGCATCAGACATTATTCAATAGGTCATTTTTATTTATTCCTTATTATATAATAGCGTATATTGATTCGATCGACTTATTACCAAAATCAAATACATTCCTGAGGGGGGCGGCAGCCCCCCTCAAACCCCCGTTGTATCTCTCTTTGTATACCTATTTGTATATGATATAAAGTGTTACGAAATTGTAAATAATTGCATTTATTTTTGTATAAATTCTTTCAAAGAGGTTTAGTAAGTTGATAAAATGCTAATTTTGTGCCTTTATGGTCGTTTTAGCGTTAAAATAGCCAAATTTTCCGTTAAAAACGCATTAAAAAGCTCCTATAAGGGAAGAAATAAATTTGGCGCCAAATTTGGCGACTATTTCCCTCCTTGGCGATTTTTTTGGCGATCTTGGCGAGAAAATCCTTATTAGGGATATACCAAATATGGAAGCTCTAATCTCATTGGCTGATGTGATACGAGAATTTTCCAGAACAGTCTGTTTTCGATAGAAAAGTAAAAAAGGAGCATTATTTTCGCCAAGGCGGTCAGTCTCAGATCTATATCAGTTTCGTCAAATGGGCTCATGAATATGGGCTCAATGGGCTCATGAATATGTGTACCAAATTGCAAGTCAATAGCGTTATTTTGGGGGCCGCTATCGCGGTACATACAAATTCTTCCCATAGGCCGTAATGGTAAAAAAAAACTTTGGCGTGTCCCTGTACACGAACTTACAAATGGAATGCACACCGAAAACTATACAGCTAATTTCGTGGGCATCATGAACATGTGTACAAAATTTCAAGTCAATAGCGTGTTTTTTGCGGCCGCTATCGCATGACAGACAGACTGACGGAATCCAAAATCCTTTTGAGTCTCAACAGAGGCTCACCTCCATTCACATTTCGGCAAAAATTGGAAGTCAATAGCTTGATTTTTGCGGTGACTATCGCGGTACATACAGATTCTTCCCATAGGCCGTAATCATAAAAAATCTTTGGCGTGTCCCTGTACACGAACTACAAATGGAATACACACCTAAAACTATACAGCTGATTCCGTTGGGCTCATGAACACGTGTACCAAATTGCAAGTCAATAGCGTGATTTTTGTGGCCGCTATTGCGGTACATACAAATTCTTCCCATAGGCCGTAATGATAAGAAAAACTTTGGCGTGTCCCTGTACACAAATTACAAATGGAATACACACCCAAAACTATTCAGCAGATTTCGCGGGGCACATGAACACGTGTACCAAATTGCAAGTCAATAGCGTGATATTTGTGGCCGTTATCGTGATACATATAAATTTCTCCCATAGGCCGTAATGATAAGAAAAACTTTGGCGTGTCCCTGTATACGAACTACAAATGGAATACATACCAAAAACTATACAGCTGATTTCGTGGGGCTCATGAACATGTGTACCAAATTTCAAGTAAATAGCGCTTTTTTGGCGGCCGCTATCGCGCGACAGACAGACAGACACAGCCCAAAACCGTTTTGAGTCTCAACAGAGGGCCTCCACTGACGTTTTGGCAATAATGTTAAAAGAAATGAATTTGACCAAAGCTTCATACAGTGACAGAATGAAATCCCCGCCTAATAGGCTATCCACCGTTCATTTCGATATATTTATCTTATTCTAATCTATTAATTTATTTTATCGGGATCAATTTTGTTGTTTAGTTTTCATGCTACTATTTCCAATGCAATAATTCTCAAATTCATATTTATATGAAAAATTTACAATTTCGCTATGTTGATAAAATCGTAAATTACGAATAGTTTACGAAATTTTCCTATTAGAATATTTGTATTCAATCATGTTCAAACAAATATCATAAACGTAATTTTGAAGTTGTCTAACGTATTTAGGATCCTCAAAATGGAAGTTTATGCTCAATTTTGCTTTATTCTGACATGTTAAATAAATCGTAAATTCCAAATAACTTACGAATTTTTTTAAATTGGAAAAATCATAGTCTATGATATTCATGCCAGTATCCTAAATATTATTTCGAAAGTGGTTTGACATCTTTACGATGAAAATATCCCTCAAGATTGACGTTCATGTGAAATTTTGCTCTATTCAGCCATGTTAAGAAATTCGTAAATTTCCAATAACTTACGAAATCTTTATATTGGAAAATTCATAGTCATTAATATTCATGCCAGTGTCCTAAATAATGTTTCAAAAGTAGTCTGACATCTTTACGATGAAAATATCTCTCAAAATGGACGTTTATGTGAAATTTTCCCCTATACAGCCATGTTAAGAAATTCGTAAATTTCCAGTAACTTGCGAAATTTTCAAAGTAGCATATTTATAGTTACTGATGTTCATTCCGGCATCAAAACTGATATTTTAAAACTTGTCTGACATTTTTACAGTAAAAAGTTTTCATTTAATGCACGTTAATGTGATTTTTTGTCCTATTCTCCCATGTTAAGAAAATTGTAAATTTCGAATAACTTACGAAGTTTTTAAAATCGAATGTTGCAAATGAATAGGGTTCTTGCCAGTGTCGAAAGTAATATTTTAAAACTGATCTGACCTCTCTGCGACAATTTGTTCTTGAGATATCGTGTACACAGACTAACAAACTAACGGACTGACCCACTAACAGACTAACACACTAACAGACTAACAGACACCCTACAGACAGACACCATAGAAATTTTGTCATTTTCGGATTCCTCACACCTGAAAACGTGTAGAAAAGTCAAAAAACCGAGGTCGAAATTTTTCACGATTACCTAAGTTCCCCATACCTATAGTATGATGGGGAACTAATAAGAAATCTTAAAAATATTTAAGTGGATATTAACTTCATACATATTAGTTTTCTACCACACAGGTAACAGCCACATAGGCCGGTGCACCTAGCTACATTTTTCTTTCAACTGGCGCGCTCGCAGCCGGAGCGGTTGGAGAGCTCTCTCTCACGTGCATGTGCAATTAAAGGTGCATCTGTTTTATTAACATAAATCGTTCGCTACTTTCAACAGTTTTTATTTTCAGACTCAAACTTTTTTAGATAAACCTTTGGTTGCTTTTTAACTAATCTATATTGCTAATCAAATTAAAAAGTGAGGAAATACACTAATATATAATTTATAAGGAAGCAAAATTACTTAGTTGCAAATCTGTCCAATAAATGTATTTTCCAAAAACAGTAATGGCAAAAGGATATATAGTGGCAGACACCAGAACTTCTCGATTAGAGCCATTCAAGTCAGACCTTTCAATTTTTTCCCTATATTTGGAGAAAAGGGAACAAAAATCCAATTTAAAAAATATAAAAACGATAATGAAGTTATTTTTAAATTTTACACACTTCCAGATACAAAACTAAAAAACAAATATACCTTAAAGCATCGGTCCAGTACAGCTTTCTGTCATCGTAATCAATGGCTAAGCCACTAGGTTGAGTGAGATTGTGTTCATGAATGGCAATTTTATGATTTCCACCCATTGTGGCTCTATATATTTTACCTGTGTTTCCAAATCGACCCCAATCCGTATAGTACATATACCTAGAAAAACAAAGAATTTTTAAAAGAAAATTTTGCAAGTATAAATTTAAGTTATTTAATTTTTTTTTAATATTATCTGACATTGAAGGGAGCAGATAAAGAAAGTTTTGACACCCAAGAAAAAGGAATGAAATAAAACTTCATTATTTACCCTTCACAGGGATCCAATACTATGGCTCGTGGCCTTTCTACTCTTGTTATCATGACAACTTTGGAGCCATCCATGTCCATGGCATAGATGCTGCGATTACCAGAATCTGTCCAGTAGATTTTATCACGCGTCCAGTCAAATGCTATTCCTTCAGGATTAATGCCTTTGTTCAAAATGACGTTCACTTTTTCCATCTTATCTATATTGGCCCAAGATATACTTCCATCTGGTCTTATTTCTAAACAGAATAAAAGCATGAATTAAGTAGGTAAAAAGAAAAAAAGAAAAAATAAACAATTATTTATTACAATCTAAAAGATTTGAAAGACTAGAGACATTTATGAAAAATTAAAAACACAAAACAATCAATCAAACAGGCCAAAAAATTCAGTTACACTTTCAAAAATCTCCGAGTTTTTTGAAGCTATAGATTGTGAATTTTCTTGCCTGATTGATGCTAATACTGATGAAGTACTGTCGCACACAAAACATTTTTCTTTTTGGTTTTTGTTTTTAAATCTTGTATTTTATATGTTTTTAGCTTCTATTTAAATGTATCTATTTTCAATATCTTTTAAAGATTTTAATCTAAACTCATGAAATGTAATTTATTATTATTATTATTTGATATTTAGAATCTGTACAAAATAAACTTAGAAAACAAAAACACTTGGTGAGATTAAAATGTCTTTTCCTTAACCAGGACAATTTCTATAAATTACATTATTTTTGATGATTCCTGATAAAGTAACATGCAAACAAATTACTTTTAATTGTTTAGTTTCATAAAATTAAAAATTAAATTGGTAAAAACATAACAGTACATAAAAAAATAAAATAAATAAATAGAACAATGTGTGAATTTCAAACATTTACTCACGTGTAAAGAAAATCCTTTTATCTTTATAATCAAAGTCGAGTCCTACAACATTCGACAAATTTGTTTTGGGAGCAAATGGAACACTAGTTACTTTCGGATCAAGATGGAGGCTCCTTATTTCTCTTCTTGTGGTAAACACTAAGTATTCTTTTAAATCTAAAGGATAATAATATATTATAAATAAATCATGCACAAATAGATGCAAAGAAATATAGTTACAAAAGAAATTTCTTCGTTAAACAAAGTAAGATTTATATATAGAAAATTGTTAATATACAGTGTAACCCCGTTTTTACACTTCCCAAGGGTAAAAGTAATATTAAAAAAAAAAAAAAAAAAGAAAGAAAGAAAGATTGGAAAATATAAACAATGGGACACTTTTTTTTTTTTTTTTTTTTTGACATGTAAATGGTGATTAAAAAATAAATAATTTTTGTAAGAAAATCTTGTTATCATTATAAATGATTTTATTTTATTTTAGACAACCAATTAATTTTTAAATGACCATTGAGAAGTAACTATTTACGTTTCAGTATCCAACAGTTACAACAAATTTTAAAACATAAAATGCATGGGCATGTAACTTATGACTATTATATTAAACAATATACCATAAAAGATACTTGAACAAACAATGTCCCCCCCCCCCCAACACATACAAATAAAGGCCAACAATATTTTTTGCATCACTTTTTTTTTTTTTTTTTTTTTAACCATGGATTTTTTTCTTACTTCCTATAACTAATAAGGGAACGGGAAATTAGAACATGATTCACAGTTAAATTTCATACTGTCACTTTGAGAACAAATCAGCAAATCTGCTTCCAATGGCAATCTTGCTTATTCGTTCTCATGCAGATGATAAAACATTATCTCATCTGCTTTTATAAAATCCCTGTTCCAAATGTTTTTACTTTATGTTACTTTTAAAAAAATGAAATTGCAATATGTATTGTCTTTATATTCGCTATACATGTAATAGAAAATGGTGGCAAAGTCAAAATTCCCTTAACATAAAAGTGAGGATCGAAATTTATTGCAAACATAGAAAAATTAAAAGGGATTAAAATAAAAAAATGTAAAATACAGGAATATATAAATTCGGAGAGCATAAAAAGGGGGTTATAATGTGTGTCCGTTAAGTTTGAGAAGCAATTTTAGTGATATAGTATGATCCAAAGTCATAAAGATTAAACAAACACATACCCCCACAACTTTTTTCATCAGGCATTAGAACACCAGATGCACAAGCACATTTCCAAGAACTGCCAGTATAATTTTCCTTCGGCATAGCAAAGCACAGTTGGTCACACTTGGGAGAAGATCCCTTGCTGCATGGGGAATCAGCTACAAACAAATTTAATAAACGTGAATTAAAACAAAAATCAAAATATAATAATTTGCAGACATAAGAAAAGAATTATCTTGTTGCTTGATTAACAGTTTGCACTCTTATGTAATTTTTTTAATAGAACTAAAAAATGCCTACGATTCCTAAAAATAATTGGTTCAAAAGAAAATTTATTTTTAAATTTTTTATACGAAGTTTCTTTATCAAAATTTTTATATCTTGTATATAACTTACATTATGAAAGTTTTATATTTATATACAATATATTTCTAAATAATTATTTTGAAATGAAAAACTTAATACTGGACACTCTTCAAATAAATAAACACACAAAATAAAACTTTATTCAGTTTTTTAATAATTTTAAAAGATTATATTTTGGGATATTCGCACATATTAATTTTTATTAGAAATAAAAAGATCACAAAAATCAACTTTTCTAATGTTTCAAAAAACTTACTTATTGGTTGGTTCTTGCTGTCATATATGACAATGTCTCTTAGTGTATCCATGTCAGATCGGATAGGCTCAGGTCTCGAGTTGTTAACAGGATTCTTAGGAGCTCTGTAGATTGTCCTTAAGTTTCGATCAACCCAATAGACTTTGTCATTATACATAGCAACACCCATGGGATTTGGCAAGTTTCTATACACAATCTGCCTTTGTTGACCTCTAAAATCAACTCTCTACAACAAAAAATTACAATAAAGATATGAACTAAACTACTATTTGACAGTATAAGATAACTGAATGAGTAATATAAAAATAGCTGCATAACGTAACATAGTTGATATCTTATATATAAATAACAGTGTTAATACTAAATCATATTTAAAATATTGTTATAAAAATGTCAACTGTCTTTTGTATCTAAAAATTAGTTTTTAAAGAAAAAGGCTGGTTCTAGTTGATGAATGCACTTTATTCAATGGGTATTTATGAAAATAGTCTAATAAAATCATACATTCAATGGAGGTTTTCAAAAAAGTCCAATAGAACTGTCAATGTAATGAATATTCTCAAAAAAAAGATTAATGAAACTCTCACTTGTAACAAAAGTCAAGAATACACCACAGAGCAGGAATATTGTTTGATTGATATATGATTTAGGAACAATGAACAATGACCATTCTCTCACAAAAAACTGCTCAGCACAATAGACTATTTACAACTAAATTTTCTTTGGCAGAGGCTCTACTACTTTAACTCAGCTCCTATTGAAGATAGAACTTCCATATTTTGGCACTCTTAACTATAACTTTCAACAAATTTGGCCACCAAGTCACCAAGGCTAACTTTTGTGAAAGTCAGACTTTGTCTTTGTGTCCATTGTAATTGTAAATCTACTTCTTTTATAAGAATACTTTTGACACAGAAAAGAGGTTTAATACTACACAACAATAAATGCAAACAATCATTTTTATTAAATTGATTAAACAGGATATTGACTAGAAAAATGAACAATGTTTTATACTGAGCAAAAATCATTCGGGATAGGAATTGAACCTAGGAACTTCAAATGAATGTCATAAAACTCTACATTACTGAGCTATTCCTATAATTTCTGATGAACATACTGTTCTACTATAGACCACTTGGAAAAGTAAACAAGCAGACAACAAAGGAGAATTCCTGTACAGCGATCTATTAGATAAAGAGAGAGAGACAAAGAAAAAAAAAAAAAAAAAAAAAAAAAAAGAAGAAATTATTTATTTATTATGCATTCCTGATATATTCTAAATTCCTATCACCTGATTATGCTTAAAAATGTATTTACTAAATGAAATGTTTTAATATGATTTCATTTTATTTTCGATATCTTTCAACTGAAACAAACGAATGTGTCATAAATTTATCATAATGTAAATGTAATGTAATCTGAAAAATGAATTTTAAATTTAGTTTGCATTATTTTAAATCGATGCATATATAAGTTATGCAAAATAAATGAAATATTAGGTACAATAAAAAGAAAGAAAATCTTCCCAGTAAACTGCTACATAATCAAAATCCTGTTGAATTTACTCCAGTATTAATCTTTCTGGGACACCCTGTATACATACCTGCCAACACTGAAGAATCAAAATAACGGAGATTTTATAAGCGGCATTTTCAGGCCTAGAAAACGTTAATGTCTTTTCGACATATGACAGTATTTTAATAGTTTAATCTGTGGCTTAAATTATCGAAAAGTTATGTCGGTAACTTAAATTTAATTATTAAATAAAAATTAAGTAATTATCAATTAAAAATAGTAATATAGAGATTCATGAGAATTTTTTTCAGCAAAAGCAAAATTTTCCTTAAAAAAATGAAGGTTTGTTGAAGTTTTGAATAAATTATAGGTGTAATTTTTAAAATCTTCAAAATAATGGAGAAATGTTCGAGAATAACAGAGAGTGGAAGACAGTTCCAAAACAATGGAGTCTCTGTTGAAATAATGGAGAGTTGGCAGGTATGTGTACATAGTGTGGCCTGCCAGAACGAAATGCATTTTCCAAAGTGGCTGTCAAAATCTTTTGTATTGGGAAGGCCTGCTATGAAACCCTTTATACTTAAAATCTATCAAAATTATTTGTATAAAGTGCAAACTTTGTTAATTTCTGAGTCAAAGCAAGTCTGGATAAATTAAAAGAATACCTGTATAGCATCTTCTCTAGAGTCTACCCAGTAAACATTATGAGTATCTATATCTATGGTGAGATCCCTTGGACTACTAATAGCAGAAACAACGAGAGGAAATCTATTCGAAGCATCCAAGAAAGCCCTTTCAATTTTGGGATATTGGCCATAATCAATCCAATACAAATAACGTTTGATGGGATCCACTGCAATTTCTCTCGGGGAATCTGTAGTAGTCTTTAAAAGAACCATTCGTTTTGAACCATCCAACCAAGCGACTTCGATGAAGGTTTCATGTGGGAATACGTTAGTGAAATATAAATTTTCTGAAAGATAAAAAAATATTATTTTACCACATATTAGAAAAATTATCAACAGGTTATCAAATTACTTCATACTAAAATATTACAGGATAAAAGTATAAATTTAAAGTATGTAGAGTAAAAGGAAGTTTATAGGAAAATAGTTTAAACGTATTTAAGTGGTACGTGTATTTCTATACTTTTAAATATACATAATGAAGCTTATAATACAATCCTATGTATAGTTATGCAGTGAAATATTGAAGGTGTTTTATATGTGCAGTTCTTTTCATGTCAATTTCTATTTTCAGGCAATTAATTAAAAATACAATGCAGAAAGCATTTTTCCTTTTAATTTTGTGCTTGAATTTTAATTTGCAGAAAGGTTATTTAAAATATTCATCATCATAGGTGAACATTTTAATCAGTAAATTAGTTTTGTTAAATTTTTACATAAAGAAAGTAATGTTTATATGCTGGTTTGAGTTTTCAAATTTATATAACAGCTTTGAATGCTTTATAAATATAGCTACCATATTCATTCGGAAAGTTGAGGGGCAGCACAAACCCCTTTTTCAAACAGGGTCAATTTTTATTTTATTTATATATTTTTTTTTTTACAACTGTTTTGAAATACCGAAGTAAACTTTGGTAATATTCAAATAAAATACTGATAATCTGCAACCTAAATTGTAATATGTCAATAGTAATGTGGGGCAAGAAAGAGCAGTGTGAGTACCAGACAAAATTATTTACAACAGATTTCCTTTCTTAGAGAAGTCTTTTAAGTCGCTCTTTTATTCTAGAGTTAGTATTATATAACTACATATTTTAAGAAAAGAAAATAAGAAAAATAAAAAAAATATTACCAGCAACCCAATCTACGGCTAAACCTCTTATGCCATTACTTCCTATTCCATCTGATATTATGTGTGCGAGTTCAGTACCATCAGGTTTTATTCGATAAATTCCATTCTTTTCTCCTTGGTTGAATTCAACCCAATATATTTGACTATTATGGTAATGAACATCGAGGTGAAGAATATTATGACCTGATCCAGATATTGGTACCATGGCTTCACTATGATCATCTAAACTAAATCCTCTTGCTTTCTCAAGTTCAGAAATAATAGCAAATGACTGGTAAGCTCTACAACTTGTTTCGCCACTAGACTGAAAACCAGTACCACATAAACATTTCCGTTTATTGTTAGCGAGAGGAATGCAGAGTTGTTGGCAATCTCCGTTGTTTTTCTTGCATTGGTGATTTGCAGAGGCTGAAATAGAAAGGGAAAAGATTTCCTCAGATTAACGGAATAAAGATTACTATATTTAGTTTTACATTTGTTGCAGTTTATTTATTCATAGCCGTTTTATCTATTTTCAATCTGAAGTAACAACTACAAAATTATAATTAACAAATAAAAAATCGATTTTAGAGGCACTAGATTTCTTTTGTCCAGTTAATTAAATATTTCAAAGGTCTTTTAAAAAATAATTTCTAAGTAAAGATAAAAATAATAATGATAAAAATACTGAACAAAAATTTTCCAAGTGCAGACAATCAGTCTTGATGCTTCCTTTCATCAGTGAGCATCAAGCACATTCCATATTAAATAATGGTGAAATTTGCTCTATTGTTATTCATCACATAATGCATATTTTTAAATTCTGATTTCGGATTCAGAAAATTCATGGGCTGTTAAATGAGTTCTTGTTTTTCCATTTACAGGGACACAAATAAAAATTCTTTATCATTATAGCTTATGGGCTCACATTTTTAAAATTGCGATAGTGACTAAATACCTTATCTGATTCAGCTAAAATATTATATACATGTTACAGATCACCATCACACAAACGGTATGAATTTTGGAGAACCTAGCACTTATAGTATTTTTTACAAGAACACACAAAAAAAAAAATCTTTATCATTGTGACTCATGGGCTCAAATTATTTAAAGTGCGATAGCATCCGAACGTCTCATCCAATTAAGCTGAAAATTTATATACGTCTTAAAGGTCACTATCGTGCGAGTTGTATACATTTTGGTCAGTCTAGCACTTAGAGATTTTTACAGGGACACAACAAAAATTTCTTTATCGTTATGATCTATGAGTTCAATTTTTTTGAGGGGCAAAAGTATTAAATTAAACAACATACTATAGAGAGAAAAATACTCGACAGACAATTAAATTTTTTAAAAACTTATTACGCACACACAGTTTCCTTTTTACTTTCCAAATATACATATGTAAAGAAGGTATTGTAACCCTGACGAAAATTCGACTTTGGGATTTTAATGTATCTATATGTTTTGAGATAAAATGAGATTTTTACTATTTTTACAGTTGTGTATGCATGTATGAGTATATCTATGTGAGCGAACACGATAGTGTGTTATAGGTCACCATAGCATGAATTGTATTTGGTGAATCTAGCACTAATAGTTTTTTTACAGGGACACACAAAAGAATTTGGATACATTACATTCCATTAAACAACATATTATTTGGGGAAAAATACTCAAACACCTCATTTTCCTTTTTGTTATTGAGCAGCTTCTCTTACTTTATTTAAACAACTGTTGATTATTTAATGTGCAGAAAGTAAGGGGAAGTCACTCTACATTTTTTAAACTAGTGCTGATTATATGTGGATAACTTAGAAATGAGAGAAGGGAATGGTACACTATTTTCACTGCTATTCAAATTCCAAAGTCGAGTTTTAGTAGTGCTCATGTGGATAATGCTTTAGCGTGGAGGTATAAAACAGTTTGCTTATAAAATTCAAAATGAAATTGAAGAAAAAAAACACATTACTTTTAAGTCTCACTTACATGGCCTTTTGCTGTAGACTTTCATTGTGATGAGTCCTACAGCATTATCTTCAAGAGTAACTGGATCGGTTCCATTAGGTAAATTCACTCTCACAATATTTTCATACAATGAGTCCAAGTAATATAAAGTATTGTTGAAGATAGTAAGTCCTTGAGGTCTAGCAATACCATGTGAAACAATTGTCCTTTTATCTTTACCTTCAGTAGTGATGCTGTAAATCTGGAGGAGAGGCGAAGAAGATTTGTAAATAAGAAAGAGATAAATCAACGTCCAAATAAATAAAAAATTGAAATATTTAAAATATAATAAAATCTGCATTTCAAAGACCTGAGACAAATAAAAATGTTTATTGCATCTCTGATAACTTTCATTTTTAAATAAAATTAGGGATGGGAATTGATTAAAGGTTTTAACTGGGTTAATTATACTTCATTAATTGATTAATCAGATTTTAAATCATATTTTATTTTTCTTTATATGATTTTATTTGACTCTTTAGTATATTTATTTTCTGATTATACACAACAGACCATAAAAATGATACAGATACTGTTTTAACCCTTTCTTTCAATAATAAATAAAAATATTAAGAAATTTTTTTTTTTTTTTTTTTTTAAAGAAAAACTATTTAAAATATAAATATAACACTCTGAAAAGCAATTTCAAATACTCCAATCTGATCGAATATCTACAAATTGTTCTTTATTTTATTTTATGAAATGTACTTTCTGTTAAACTTTATGAATTGTTTAATTATGAAGATACTTAATAAAGAATATTTTGCACTAATGCCTCTCAGTAGTATATATTCTTTCTATTAAATATAATAAAGATTTATTAAGCGTAGTGAAAGCCAAGCAACAGATACAAGATCACTGAAACCACAAAGACCAATAAGAATGAAAAAAAAAAAAAAATTACATAGGAGAAGCTCAGAAAAGTGAAAAAATTTATCAAAATTACACATATTTAAAGAAACCAAATTTATTAATTAACAGCCTGCAAAACAAACGAAATAATAAACTAATTCAACAAAATCTTAGAAAAACGGAATTCATGAAAAAATAATTTAAGAAACTTAAGAAAGGAATATACTCTTTATAAACGAATTTGCAACAAGTTTTTTTTTTTTTTTTTTTTTTTTCCCCTATACATCACTTGATGGAAGCTTTTAGAATGTCAAAAGATTTAAGACAAAACTACATTTAAATTTTTCCTCTAGTTTCACAGATGAAAATTTTAATTGGATTTTGGAAATTTTAAAACAAATTAATGGAACCTATTTACTTAATTTTAAAAAAATTGATTGGGACTAAGCATTGATCAATTAATTGAGATTGTTAATCAATTAACTGACAGAACAATAATAAAAATTAATTCAACCTCTTCATCAAAATCAGTAGTATGTATTTGTTCAAGGTTAGTATCTTATCATAGCCTCCTTAACTAGATGCCTGTTGCGTAGCTCGGAAACATAGCAACAGTTGAAGCGGTAGACAGTGCCACCTAGAACAGATTGTACGATTTTTTTATTTAACTGCCACTAATAACTTTAAGAAGTGATATGATTTATATAATCGACATTTCTTCGACTCAATTTGATTTTTATGTATATCATATCCATCTTTTAAAAATTTTTGGTGGCTGTTGCTTAAAAAAGTCGCCCAAGCTGCACCAGGTGGCGTTGTCTACCGTTTCAACTGATGCTAAGTTTTCGAGCAACACGACAGGCATCTAGTTTAGGAGGCTATGATCTTATTTAAGTGCTCAATCTCTAGATTGTTTTGCCTACTTCACTCTAGTTTGCATATTCTGTTTGTTCATTTTGCCTATTAAATTTTAGTTTGTATGTTTCATCTGATGAAATTGCAAATGTGAAAAAAGTTCTATAATTCCTTTGCCTTAACATATTTTTTATTTATTAACCTACAACCATCATTATCAACTCATCTAAAAGCTTTAAACACTTATATTAACAGGTATTGAAGACCCTTGCAGCAACTCCTGATTTAACTCTCTAAAACATGCACATTCTCTAGAATATGCACAAAAGACACAATTTCACTAAGTTTATTTATTTATTTAACTGAATTTGTATTAAAATAACATAAAAATTCTATTATTTATAGTATTGTATATTTGCATTGTTCCATAAATTATGATATCCTATGGCAAAAATATAAAAACTGCAGTCATTAAGCCATACAAATATATATTTTTAAGAAACATCATTCAAGATTGATATTTTAAATTCAGTTAATGCTAGTATAGTTGGTTATTATTACAGTAGAGAGCCAGAAATCTGCCTACCTAAAATTCGCTGAAGTCCGAAATCTGCACAGCTTTTCAGATACAAACAATGAAATTTAAGTTCAAAACTGCGAATCAGAATTTTTGTAAACGATCTTGAATGCAGATTGTGTGCTCACATTTTATGATTACAATAATAAAAATATGAAAAACTGCAAGAACCAAGTTGCTGATAAGGAAATTATCTACAGTATATTAAATTAATCAAAAGAAAATTATGATTATTATGATGATAGCAATGAGGAAAATAATAAACTAATTTTTAAAAATGCTATCTGATGAAGGCATAGATGTAAGGAAGAATTCAGTTAAATTCTTCAAAAAATAAATTTGTGTTACAAAATAAGAGTTGATGACTATTTACAATTAAAAAAAAAAAAAAAAAAAAATCAATGATTTATGTTGGCATGTTCAAATGTAGCTTAAAGCAAATTGCATGTGAACAGATTTTGTCTAGGTTTGACAAATATTTTTTTCATTTTTATTTATTGTTTTCATTATAAATATTTTTTTTAATGCTCAGTGTTATTCTTATGTACCTAATAATTTAATATACAAGTGAAATTGTGTTATTATTCACTGGTATATGTTTAGTTTGATTAATATTCTGCTTTTATTATTCAAATTGAAAATTATTTTTTATGGGCTCCAAAAATCTGCCAAATCCTGAAATCTGCACAACCTCATGTCCCGAGCTGTGTGAATTTTTGACTCTACTGTATTATTATTTTCTTTTTTAATAGAAAAATATATGCATTCAAATGAATTTTATATTGTTGATTCAGAGCAGAAGAGTAATATTTTCTCTACTATTACACATGGAAGACTGAATAGAAAAATCAATCTGCTGGCATTTAAAAAAATGAACTTTTTAAGGAAAGGGGAGACGGGAGTAAATCAGATTCATATATTGGCATGACTGAAAAGAATAATAAAAGTGAGAATCAGAGTGTATTTTAATAACAATAAAAATAATAAAATAGCTACTGCCCTCACTAAAGTCCATCAAAAAGGTAATATTATAATAGATTTTGAAAACTTTTCAAAATTAGCAAGTTATAATAACTACTTTTATGCCATAAGTACAAAACTGTTGAGATTTTGGCAGAATGCAGAGCATGCAATAAAGTTGAGCTTCCTGAAATCAACAAAAAGTGATGATCCATGGTAATTATAATGTTTAAAAAAGGATTATATATAATTTTAACTAGTTTTAAATTTACCTTATACTACATCTTTTAAAATTCTTTGCATACATATTTCGAGTAACATCGTACTCATCATCAATACCAAGTGAAAATTGGTTCCTCTGATGTGATTACTTTGTGGTGTCATGGAAGTCATGGTTCGCTTAATTTCGTTTCTTTTTTCTTGAGAATCTGTTGCCACACTGCAGGAATAGTGCAGTGCTCTCGGTCATCAACAGCATGGGTGTTAGTAATTATTTCTATGGCCTCCCGTTTTAGAGCGTAGTGGTGATTGTTGTATGGAGCTATTTTATCAATATTGATGGAGTTTAAATTAATGGGGTTCGCGGGTGGACGAAAAAGTTGTGGAGGATTTACCATATTTTAAGTCGGTGAAGTATTCTTTTTCGCGATCCTTTATTCTGTGTTTTGTCATACCTATATAACATGCTTTATTACCATTACTGTGTTCAAAATTTATTTTATAGATGCCTGGGGTAGATTTGTAGTTAATATCTTTTTCATTTTGGATGTGCTGAAAAATATTTTTATTTGGTTTGATTGGAATATTTACGTTTAGATTTTTGGCTTCATTTTTTATTTTAATGCTAGCCCCGTTACAAAATGGGATGGAAGTAGTAAAATTGGATTTAGATTTTTGGGAATTATTAATTCTATTTAAGGTTTTAATGCATTTTTTATAAAGGTTGTCAATGAGATTTTTAGAGTAATTAGCGTTAAGGGTGATTTTTTAAATATAGTTGAGTTCATCATTGATTAATTTTTTATTGGAACAGATGAGGATTGTGCAGTTAATGTAAGAACGGAGAGCAGAATATTTATATGGGAGGGGGGTTTTACAGTTTTTGTTTATAATTTCTGAATCAACAGTTGGTTTTCGGTAGATTGTGTAATTACTCTAAAAATCTCGTTGACAACCTTTATAAAAAATGCATTTAAAACCTTAAATAGAATTAATAATGCCCAAAAATCTAAATCCAATTTTACTACTTCCATCCCATTTTGTAACGGGGCTAGCATTAAAATAAAAAATGAAGCCAAAAATCTAAACGTAAATATTCTGATCAAACCAAATAAAAATATTTTTCAGCACATCCAAAATGAAAAAGATATTATTAACTACAAATCTACCGCAGGCATCTATAAAATAAAGTTTGAACACACTAATGGTAATCAAGCATGTTATATAGGTATGACAAAACGCAGAATAAACGAACGCGAAAAAAATCACTGCGCCGACTTAAAATATGGTAAATCCTCCACAGCTTTTTCGTCCACCCACAATACTAACCCCATTAATTTAAACTCCATCAATATTGATAAAATAGCTCCATACAATAATCACCACTACGCTCTAAAACGGGAGGCCATAGAAATAATTACTAACACCCATGCTGTTGACGACCGAGAGCACTGCATTATTCCTGCAGTGTGGCAACAGATTCTCAAGAAAAAAGAAACAAAATGAAGCGAACCACGACTTCCACGACACCCCGAAGTAATCACCTCAGAGGAACCAATTTTCACTTGGTATTGATGATGAGTACGATGTTACTCGAAATATATATGCAAAGAATTTTAAAGGATGTAGTATAAGGTAAATTTAAAAGTAGTTAAGATCTATGGTAATTTACATTGATTTAATGTTTTTAATTGATTTTATACTTTACTTCTAGTATAACTAAATAATAGAAAAATGAGTGTAAAATTATTGTAAACTAATGATATTGCAATGAAATATAAAATTTAATATAGCAAACCTACCACACCATCGAATTTCTGACTCCAGTAGAGTCTCTTATTAAATAGATCCAAAGTCAGTGCTTCTAAATTAGAAAGTCCTTCTTTGTATATAATATGAGAGTTATTTCCATCCATATTAACACCAGCAATCTTGGCTGGGACACCCACTCCACCTTCATCCAACCAATACAACATGCTAGAATTTTCAATAAACAAAAGAAAGAGAAAATTTCAATAAATCTTAAAATACTTTAAGAGAACATAAATTTTTTTAACTTCTATTACCCAGCTACTGTAGGTATTGGTAAACATTTTCTACATACAGTTCTTACCTGATTTCCATGCTTAATCACTTGCCCTACAATTTAAGTTTCAACTCCATGAGCCCAAAATGAAAACAAGACCACATAGCCTTCAAGACATTCCACAGCTAAACAAAATGGTCCTAAGTTGTACCAATCACGCACATATCAGTTGTTCTCAATTTGTATCTGCTATATGTCCTACTTTGCATTATACTCAGTTTTGGCCTGAATACATGATTACAAGTCTTACACATGGTTGTAAAACAAAGGTTTAAGGTCTCTGGGTACTTTTTTTTTTTTTTTTTTTTTTTTTTTTTTTTAATTTAGTCTGTCTGTGTATGTGTGTGCAGAAGGGGGGGGGGGAATCTTTTGATTGAAAAAGGAGAGAATAATATATAGGAAGTTAAAAATCTATCTCAATGGCTGCAGTTCCCCCCCCCCCCCAAATTTGTTACATAAATTCCCTTGTTAATGTCTTTTTAAATGTATTAGTTGGTTACTGCAAAGAAACTGATAAGCATCCTCATTAAATAGATAGGTTTTGAAATTAGAATTTTAGGTTTGGAAAATGGGTGTCTACAGAAACAGCTCAATTAATTTTCTTCAAATCCACTATATTAATTCCTTTTCAGATTCTTTTCATGCGTGTTTGTTCATTTCCAGTATATGGATGAGTGTGCCTATTTTAGTAAAAATCAAAAAGGAAATCAAATTTTATCTCCTAAACAGCTGTAATGATTTTCTCCAAATTTGCTAAACCCCCATTTAGATATCCATTTATATGTTATTAGTTGATTACCAGATGAAAATTGATATGTATTCTGATTAGGTAGCTCAATTTTGGGGTTTTAAAATGGGTATCTTAAAAACTCTACCCTTTTTCTTAAACTCACTATAAAAACACCCTTTTAAATGTCCCTAGGACATATGTATCAGTATAAGGAAATTGGTAGGCATCTTGATTAGTTTGGTCAATTTTATGTCTTCTGACTGCTCTATCTTCAAAAACATTTTGAAGCAGTGGGTAATGGAAGCATAGGTGCAAACTATCGGAAGTTAGAGGAGCGGGGAAAGGGGGGGGGGGACATGTGTTTCCTCTGAAATTTTTCTAGAAGAAAAAGCATCCCCTTTCCAAAATCATCTTTCTCACTTCATATAAATAAAACTCCACAGAACATAATTTATTCTGTTTATATATGCTTTTATGGTGTATTGAATGAATGTTTATTTTTGACACTTCCCAACACAGCAGAAAAATATTAGCTCAGTTTATCTGCTTGTCTTCACTCATGCTTTTCTTTGTAAATATGTTGCCACCCATACTTTTTCCTAGAAATGGTGGAAAAAGTATGGGTGGTCTAATTTTTGTACAGAAATTTTAGCCTTTTTTTTTTTTTTTTTTCAATCACATAAACATATTACAAAATATTGCTCTCTATAAGTAAATGGTAGAAAAAAGTGTAGGCATCGGCAACTCAGAATATGCTTGAATTGTCATGAAATTGTAATATACTCTCAAAATTCACTATAGAACTCTCCTCATTTGCATTAACAATTCTTTTGTAATACGATATAAAATAATTTCATTTAAATAATGGACTACGGTTAGTAAGGCTTTCAATTCTAATTTAATAAACTAAAACAGCTACAACAACAACAATAATATATACATACATACTTTTTATAAAAAATGATGAATGTTATGTTATTAATCCTTACCAGCAGAAAATGTAAGAAAAGAGATATATGTTGCAGGATTTACTTTTAAACTAAAGTTGTAATTTTTTTCTCTCATTTTATTTTCATAGAAAATTATCACTGTTCATGATTCAACCTTTTTGTAAAATAAGTTGCAGATAATTTTCTAATTTTAAAATGACTGTCGGAATGACAAATCACAAAACTATAATTATTTTTCTTCTAGATATCCACTGCCTTCTTATCAGATGATTTCAATTTTAAACATTTATATTCCCAGTTCTACAAGTTACAGTGTCAGATAATTTAGATTATACAGCATAACACTTTATATGTAATATTAATTCAGAAGTTTTATAGCAAAACTGTATGTAAATATTGGAGCTATATACTTATTGTTTGTTTTCGTTAGCTGTGACCCTGCTCACCTATGCGCATGCGTGAGGTCTGCATTGATTTTGTTAAAATAGGGTAGAAGCGTAGAAGATGAGAGAATGTTTACATTTTACGAGTGAGAGATAAGTTGCGGTTTCTTTTTTCTTTTTTTTTCTTTTCAGGACATTATTGAATTTTGAGGCGATACTTCTTCGTTATATTCGTATAAAGGCAAAATGCTGATTTTTCCCCCTTGTAATTTTTAAATAAGTGTAGAAGATCAGTTTTATTCTTCGATGCAAAATAAAATCCGTAAACTTAAAAGTAAATGCCTGTTTTCTTTCTTCTTCTTCTTTTTTTTTTTTCAGTTAAAATTATTTTTATTTGCTTACTTGATCTCTAAATTCGTACTATATCTGTCATACCTGAACACTTGTTTCATGCACTGATTATAGTAGTAAATTAATTAAAAATGACTTAAATTAGGTAAAATTTACATAATTCATTAATAAAAGAAGAGAAAAAGAACAACGTTTACAGTAGACTTTACCTGTAGTAAAAGTAATATATTTTTTTCTTTTAAATTATACTGCTAAAATAAAAATACCATATTTTTGGATCTCTATTTTACAGAAATTTACAGAAAATCGTATTTAAATCAAATCATTAGATTTTTTTATCATGATTATTTTACACCTTTTATTTTTCGCGCATATTGTCATATAAATTACATTAAATAAAATATTGTTAATTAAAATTAAAAATTAAACTTTAAATTCGCGTAAAAAGGTAAAATAAATATTGAAGACTCATAAAAAGAAAACGAACACGTGTAGAACGAAAAGCGCATTTGGCTAAGTGCCCATCTCATTCAACGCATCACCCCTTTTCCGAGTAGGATCGTTCCGCGAGAGGTAGACATGGTTTACGAAAACGGACAGTATGTGTTTTAAACTATTACTAAAAAATAAATAAATAAATAAATATATATATATATATAAGGGGGGGGGAGGAGAAAAGTCTAATGTTTATAATTTATTTATATATTGTTTCCAAAAAAAAAAAAAAAAACATAGGTAATTTCATTCAACCATTCTTTGTTCATAAAAGATGATCTAATAAAGTTCTAATAAAATAAAGATTAAGTAAAATTCAGGTTTAATCTTAATAGCCTCAAATAGCCTTTAAATATCAGAGAAATACTTTCTGAAATAAAACACATTATTTACCCAGCTTCAGGATCTAAAACCATAGCTTTAGGTTTGGCAACACCCCGATCAGTTCCGTCATTACTCAGGATGACTCTCCTGAACTCTTGTTCACCATCAACCTAAACATAAAAGGGTTAACAATGAATTAAAAAAATAATAATAACAAACATAATATTTAAAATTTAATATAAATATAAACACAACTAAACATTATGATAAAACCATATAAATAAATTTATCTTTTTAGATAAATGATATAAACTTATCATCCAACTAAAATTAAATAAGTAAATAAAAAATAGTTTCTCATTTAAAGATAACAAATTTAAATGTACTACTATAACATCACATGTGCATGCAAAAAATTATGGAATATTATATTTAGCATTAAAATTATCAAATATGCTTTGATAACCAGACAAATCTAATGTTGGCAGAAAGTTATTAAATTTATTTTTATTTTCAAGGGGAGGGGGGGGGTGGAGGTAAACTTAAACAATTAAAAACCTCTGACACATTTTAATTTAGCGGAGAAAAATACAGTTGTGACAAAATAAATAAATAAATCATAATTTAAATATTTCCTAAAAGTTAAGAAAAAAGATAAACTACATTGTTAGACATCCAAATTTATTCCATATCTAAATTATAGGGCACTTCAACAAAGCCATCAACATAGTCAATGAAACTGGTGGCCATGGAAATTTGCAGATTTAAAGAGATAGATTTTTTAAACTAGAATGAAATCTCATAGGCTCTCAGGCTCAATATAATCCCTAGGTTATATACGGTCAATATGAAACTTATTATCCTAGATAATTTAAGTCCATTAAATCTAGCTTATTTGTTTGCAGATATGTAGAAATATACACAAAAACAGTTTAATTTGTAGTTTTCTAGATATATTATACTAGCTTCAAGGTGTGTAAACGTTAAGTGCAAATATAAATAAGCAAATATGCAAATTAAAATACATTTTAAAACAAAATATACATATAAAAATAATTAAACTCTAGATGTTTCGAAACCCATCTGGGTTTCCTCATCAGTATCATTTACAACATAATATACAAGCATTACACGAATACCCAAGGAATTTATAGAAGTACTGAATATTGAGGAGCCAGTGTGCATGCTTCATTGATAGTGTGGAGATGGCTGGCACTGTGCCAGCTCTCAATGAAAATACGTGATTTATAATTATCAAAACCAGAATTTAGAACTTTTATATTATCAAAGTCAGGAATATGATCGGTTTCTATTGAATGGATTACAATTTAAGAATTTTTAAAAGATTGTCTGTGCTCCTGTAGTCTAATTTTTGCTGTACAGCCAGTTTCACCTATACAAACATACTTACAATTTTTACAAGGAATTAAATATATTACGCCAGTTAGATCCGGAGAAGGGTTTATGGGTTTAAAAATTTAAAAAAAGTTTTTTAATTGTTTAATGGGCCGGAAAGCAGTATAAATATTATGTGGTTTATATAATTTAGAAATAAATTCTGAAGGAAAACCAAAATATGGTATAGAAAAAATGAATTTTAACTAACTTCCCTACTAGCTAGATACTTCAAACTTTCACAGTAGCTCTGAACCCGGTGACAACACAATACTTCAAAGTCCGATAAGTTTTTTATAATTAATTAAAATATGAAAATAATAACATCCTAATAGCGTTAAAATAGCCATTTAACTATTAGCTATAATTTAATAGTTGCCAAAAAAATATTTACGAGTTCATTTTCTTTCGACATAAAAATAAATACATTTAATTAAACGTGAACGTTAAAAAAATTATAAAAAGTTAAATTATGCATCTCACAAAAATTGATGTCATTTTCACATTAAAAATTTTATGCACATTGATAAGAGCTCTATGATTTATCAGAAAATTTAAAACATGGTATATAAAAAGTTTCTTTCATCTTATAATTATTGTATGTATATTTTGTTTTGTCTCGTAAATAAAATAGTCTTTGTTTTTAGGATTAAATTCAATTAAAATTTATTTAATTCTTTCTCTCTCTCTCTCTCTCTCTATATATATATATATATATATATATATATATATATATATATTTTATGAATCAAATGGTAATCAAATCGTGATATAATAGAGGGCAAGGGCTATAATTACATGGTGCCAAAACTAAAATGTTTAATGGATGCCAAGATGCAGCCATCATTTAAATTATAGTTCTTGTTCTTGAATAATTAGCAGCTCCACCTGTTGTCCAATAAATATCCAAATTGAAGTGCTGGGGAAAGACATTGCTGCAGAATGTGGAAACACAGATTCATTGCAGCGAGAATGGGAATGATGCTGCCATAGATTCAGAGCAATTTCAATGGAATACTTTTTTTTTTAGTTTTTATTTATAAAGTTATATATATAAAATGATTATTTTTATTATTATTATTAAAAATCTATTTAAATACAGTGGACAGCAAAGTGGACAAAGCCTGCTAGTACAAAATAAACATAATTTCCCTGATTAATAAACAAAGAATATTTCTTCTTGATAATTATTTTTTTTTTAAAGCAAAATATTTAAATTTACTTTCATCTTGTAATATTAGATGATTTTGTAGTATTATTTGAAAATTTCAAATGGTTGCCACTTTGAAACAAGATGACAGATCTAGTTGCCCAACGAATTCATCCAAGATACTTTTTTTAAGGTAAGTCCTATGCCCACCTTCGGTTTGAACTGATTCAGTAACTTGAAAATTATCAAAATGACAAATTTTCTAGTATATATAAATAAATTAAGGGATTGTAATAAATTAATTTCTTAAGAAATCAACCTAAAATTAAATGATAGGGGGAGATATATATTAAAAGTAAGATAAGCTATTAAAACCTGATAGAAACGCCGAAGAAAAATATTTGAGATGCATACAGCTGTTTCGGTAGCCTTAAGCGTACCGTCTTCAGTGCAAAAAGTTTTTTTGCACTGAAGACGGTACACGCTTAAGGCTACTGAAACAGCTGTATGCATCTCAAATATTTCTCTTTGGCATTTCTAACGTAGTAGTTTATTCAGGTTTTAATATTCTAACGCCAAGTCTCCTCTTATTATAAGATAAGCTATATTATTGGATGAGAAAAATATTAAATAAGAAAACTTGAGAACTGTCATAACTAAACAAAACTTACCTTAACCACTTCAAAGTTGGAAGCTTTTCTATTGCCTACATAAATATTTCTTCCAACCCAGTCAAAAGCTAAAATATAGGGTGCCCCAACAAAGCCATCAGCAAGGAATTTTGTCTGGTTACCACCACTTAGAGATACTTTATAAATGGTTCCCTAAACAGGAAAAAGTGCATCAGAATCCTACCCTCATAGAAATTTATCTCATAAAACATAATTTACACAAAATTATGAGTATTGTTTAACACAGATTTTTAAAAATAGTTATCTTTACAGAAAAATAAATTTGTAAAATATTATTTTAAAAGTAGAAGAATTTAGAATGTCCTTTAGGTTACAGTTAATAATCAATAAAATTATCAGAGCTAGCTTGGACCATGCAGAAATGGCTCCTCATTGAGATTTTTTTCCATTGATTTCTCATTAAAGTTTATTGATTTTTCAAGTAGAGGTATTTTAAACAAAAAGAAGAAACAGAGTAAGTTTTTTTTCACTTTCTTAAAACTGTCACACTGAAGCAGTTTAATATTGGATTTTATTTCTGTTGGAAGCTATGGTTTCATTCACTTTATTTATTTGACTTTCCAAAATGCTAACTTTTCATTAAATTCATAAAAAGAATATATATATATATATATTCATCTAAAAAAATGAAGTTGAGTTTCTTTCGTACCTACAATTACTAATTTATTTATTATTATTCTCATTTTTTATGAGAGATTTTTTCAGTTAGACCTTCAGTTGGAAGTAGGATGTTACTTGCTGTACTTGTTGTATTAAAGGGAACTGTCCAACTAGGAGCAAAAGCTAGCAAGATTTAAATTAACACCTGTAGCACTAAATTAAAACATTTGACATTTTTTATTTTAAATTTATTTGCATTTTTTTTTTTTTTTTTTTTTTTTTTTTTTTTAGATTTTACTAGTTTTTCTTCCTTGTTTTGTTGTGGATAACAATCAAACTGTTTTTTATAAAAAATATAATTTGTTTAACTAATGACAATTTTTTTGGATTATATGTATTCTTAAATTGTCCATCAACAAGTTAAACACTTTCAAAATTTATTGATAACACAAAAATATTTTTTTTAAATAAATTCTTTTATTTTTCTTGGATATTTTATAAACCCTCAAAATGAAAATAGTTCCATACTTTTGACAGATTTAAAAAAATAAATAAATAAATAAATAAATAAATAAATAAATACAACAGAATTATATTTTACTCTAATGATAAAAGAACTAATTTAAAGCTTACATTTTCATTTTCTTTTTCCTCATCTTCCAACTGGATGTAATAAAGGATGCCTTTCTCCTTGTCATAATCAAAGTCGTGTCCATTCTCAATTCCAATAATCGGGGTGAAATAACCTGTTGTTTTATCTCCAGGTGTCAGACTCATGTCTACAAGTTGGGTGGTGCGCATCACCATCAAATAAGGTGTATCCACTGAAATGACACATTAAAAAAATTTAATAAAGAAAATGCATATTATGCATTAAAAAATAATTGTGGCATGTGGCTAAAAGAAAATGCATTGTTCTGCAGGGAAGAAGCATGTATTAAAATGAGATAAAATAGTCATCAAACTATTAATAAAAGGTGTTTCTTTCTTTATCCATCTACCATTTAAAAAAAAAAAAAAGATTTATTTTCCCCCTTCCTGTAAACCTATCGTTAATCCCTGGCCTAGCTAGACACAAGTTACATGAGAAAAGAAAGTGCAATTTCAATATAAAAGGGAAAATAGCAATTTAAGTTCACACAGATAAATAACAAATTTCATTTAATATTTAAAATAAATCATCATGTCTCATATATAATTATATTAAACTTTAATCACCGCAATATACGTTCTAAAATAGTGCAACATGCCATAGAAACCGATCATCTACCTGATTTTAGCAACACTAAAATAATCATATCTAACTGTTCAAATTATCATTCAAGAATTTTCCTTGAGAGCTGGTATACGAAGCAACAGTTTTCCCTGCTTAATGAGGCATGTGCAGTTCCCACTGAATACACCGTACTCTGTTAAAGAAGTTCTCTTGTTCTACTCAACGAATTACTTTTTGATGTTTTACTGATGAGCAGCCTGTAAAAAGCTCTAAACGTTTAAATTTATGTTTTGTGTATTTTAATGTTTTAAATTGTATATTTTTAGTGTATATTGTCTCAGTTTTTGATGTGATTAAAGTTTAATTCATTTAATATGTTCATCTAATGGTGATTTTACTGTGAAAGAACAGTGTCCATAATAAGAGCAAGACAAGAAACTAAAAGATTAAAGTTAGAAAGGAATAAATATTTTTTTCTTGTAGGGGAAAAAAAGAAGGAGATGATTACATAAAGTAAGTAATGTGAATAAAGACTAAAATTCAAATATAACACAGCAGGAAAAATCTGAATTTTCAAGGTATATAATTATGTGTGTATAAGATGTATAAATGAGAATAAATTCTATTCAAGGTTCATATTAAGGTGAAATTCATTAACTTAAGAAATAACTAAAATATAATTTTAAATTGTTGCAAAATAAAATTTAGAATAAGAAAATAATTAAAATAAGAAAGCCATTCTTTCAGGTGCTTAAAACAATGACAGTCAAATTCTTATGTTACAGTTTTTTTAAGGAAATACTTCTTTTTATTTTTTTTATTTTACATCAATATGTCTCTTCAAAAATTACCAATCAAATTTATATGAGAGGAAAATTTATGGATCTTAAGCTTAGATCACAACTTGTTTTGCATTCTTTTACAGAATTTTTATGTTTTGCATATTTTAGAACACACATAGGACATTCATTCAGCTTGTCTAAAATGCCCTAGATGTGCATAAAAGGACATATATGTTTAAACCTCAAAAGTTAGTCTTTTATACATGTCCAATGCAATTTTTAAAAATACAATCCTTTAGTAATATCATCTACATTAAAGTGTACACCGTTTTCATAAGAGAGCAGCAGTAAAAAATACAATTGCTCATTGTTTCAATTATGTTATACATCCCAATTCAATGAATAAACTGCCTTCATCAGCTGCGTTCTTTCAAAAATTCATTCAGAGTATAAATGCTATTGTGACTCAGTTCATTTATTTCGTACCGAGTATTTTATCTTTTTTTTTTTTTTTTTTTTTTTTGCTTCATTAAACATTTCATTGTTTTCTGTCTTATTTAATCTCAATGTGTTTCTCTTGGGTTGTGTGTTAAGATTAAAAATATATCATATGTCTTAAAAACTAAAAAGAAAGAAAGAATTATAGGATTGTAGTATTCTTTCCTTTTGCAAATTTTCTTTTTCAATAAACCAAATTGGCGGGGTTTTTTTTATTTTTTATAAAACACTAAATACAGTTACATAAAAACAAACAAACTACAAAGCATTAAAATTTTCTACATTTAACTTTAAGCAGAATAATAATAATAATAATAATAATAAACAGATAAATAAACTATTACAAATAACTGACCAGGTACACAATTTCCTTCTGCTGTCTTGGTGTCTCTGCCATATCCAGGTGGGCATTTACAAGTGTAGCCAGAAGAATGGGATGGGGATAACAGACATAAATGACTGCAAGTTGCATTTTCACATGGATTGGTTGCTGAAACATAACAAAATGGGAAATTAAAACAAGTCAGTTAAAATGAAAAAAAAACTATTATTCTAAAAGTAAAGTAACCAAATTATTTTAAAATCTATGAAATTCTTTAGTTTTTAATCAAGAAACAGATTAGCTTTAAGCTTAATGATATAGCACTTATCTGTGCATGAAAGCCTAAATTGCTTAAATAAAAATGGTCAATTCAAAAGATAATTACCATGTTTTTATTAACTTCAATTATTGTTTGTTTGTTTGTTTGTCTGTCTGTCTGTCTGTCTGTCTGGTACAAATCTTGCAATTGATTTTTAACTAACTTTCCGACTAGCTAGATATTTGAAACTTTCACAGTAGCTCAGAACCCGGTGACAATACATTTTTTTATTTCTTTTAGTCAACTGTTTCAGGTCCCTACTGTATTTGGAAGCGTTTATATGATTCAACAGAAAATTTATTTAACTAACTTCCCGACTAGCTAGACATTTGAAACTTTCAGAATACGGTGAAAATGCATTTTTAAATATTTTTAACCATTGCTTCGGGACCCTGCTGCCTTTGGCAGCATTACCAGCACACAGCTTGTAATCAATTTTAACTAACGTCCCGGCTAACTTCCATTTGAAACTTTTATAATAGCTCAAAACACGAGAGCAATGAATTTTTTTAACACTTTTATCCAATTGCTCTGGGTTCCCGCTGCCTTCGGTAGCATTTATATGATTCAACAGAAAATTTAAAAACATGGTATATAAAAAGATCTTTTTATCTTGTAATTATTTTTAAATCGACTTATCTAGCCCTGCCTCTATTAAATTTTTTTTTTAAACATTTTAATACTAACATAATTTTTATTTATTTTGCATACTTTTTTTTTTCTTTTCTTTTTAAGATTTACAATGTTAATCGTTATTAATGTGCTAGTTTAGGCAAAATAAATCTACTTACAGGATGGCTGTAAAAGCGGATGACTAACATGAATGCCAAGAGGTTGGCTGACTAGATGAGAAACAACTGTCTGATTGACACCTTTAAATTTGTGGCAAGATAAAACTCTATTAAGCTGCCTGTCAGTCCAGTACAGTGTATCTTCAAAAATGGTCAAAGAATGCGGGTGCAATAAATACTGAAAATAAATAAATAAATAAAATTTATTAAGGATAATACAATATTTGTAAGCAAAGAAAGAAGGAAGAAAAAAAAAGTGTGTTATGAAAAACAAAAACAAAAAAGTGACTAAGTTTTATAAATCACTGATTTTAAAAAGGCGGATTTTTAAGGCTTGAATCCATGAACTATCAAATAATAGGTTATAAATATCACTTTTTCTACATAAAACCAATACATAGATAACATATGTAAAAGTTATCAAAAACGAAATAATTTTATTTTTCATTATAGATTAAAATATTCAGTTTCTAGTTGTTTTACAGGAGGAATGCACAAAATAATTGCAATATATAGAAAAATACAGGTGGGAAATTGTTTACAATACATTTTAATGTAACAATTACAAAACTTTGAATAAACACCATAAAATGCAATGTTTATTCAAAGTTTTGTAATGATTACTTTAAAAACGCCAGTTCTGTGGTGCTTTCTTATTATTACGTTTTAATGTAGTTACACAATTTTACTCATTTCAATATTTTATGGCTCAGGTTATTTACTAAATCATCTTCCAGGGTTCTCAATAGAAAAATGATTAGGGTGAGAACTTCTAGTTCTCACCCTAATTTGATATAAAGTGATCATTCAGATATAAAGTGAGATTTCTGAAAATAAAGTTTTAGAAAGAAAAATATTTTCTTAACTATAAGAACATCTATTTTTGCAGTTCATTAATAAAACTTATGCTTAATTGCTTAAATATGTTATTCTCTTCACTGCCAGTTACTGAAATAGTCAATTATTTTAATTTAATGCTAACATATAAAACTTGATAAGTTTAAAACTTCGAATAAAAAATACAACGTGCATTTTAACTAGATAAAATGTGATTTTTTTTTTTTTTTTTTTTAAAGCTAATTCACAAAATATGTTATTTTATTTATTATTTATTTTAAATTTTTATTTATTTTATTTATTTATTTATTTTTATGCATGTGCGTTTGATTGCTGATGTATTTCATACTTTAAACTGATTAATGAAGTATACAATTTTCTCATCCAGATATTCTGTAATCCTCTTTTCTAAACAGTTCTTTTCTTTTCTTTTTTTTTTTTTTTTTTTTTAATGAAGAGTTTCTTTTAAGTTAACTGATTTTTGTAAAAGATTTATTTTAAATCATCAGTTTTCATAATGGACCTATTTTTGTATCAAAAAATTTCTTAAAGCCCTGAAGAAAGTGATAATTTCCCATTATATATTAAAATTCTTGTACAAGAAAATGAAAAAAATGCACATAAATCTCTGCAAGTTCGTTCTCTAACGGGAATCCTCATTTTCCCAAACACAGATAAATGCATATATTTTTTTTTATTCTCTATGTAATTAGTTTATTAAAGGAATTTTAATGAGTCTGAGCTAATTTAAACCAAAAAATGGTTATGTGTTTGTGCAATTCACCTAAAGCATGCTTTTTTCTTCAGAACACTATTTTAATTTTAAATTAAAAGTTGAAGGATATATATGTTTGTAATTTCTGTTTTTTGGAGTTAAAAAAAAATGAAGGAATTAATAATGAAAAAAAATCTAAATGTATATCAATTTATGTAAAAATATAAGTTCATTTTCCAAAAAATAATAAAATAAATAAAAACAAATAAAATTTGCACATCACAAGAGAATGTCATTTTTCACTCCAAAATAAATAAACTTAAGAATTATCATTCTTGCGATTTTTCTTTAATTAGGTCTGTGATTTTTATTTAACACGTTGAGTGCCATGTCAGCTATCAGTAGCTGACACTGAACTTTCCGTTTAGGCCGCGTCAACCACCAATGGTTGACAGTATGAAATCTGATATAAAGCCACATCAACCAACGGTGGCTGATAGTGTCAAATATGATATAAAACTAAACAAATTAGATTGTTTTAAGTAATTATTGAATAATTAAAATTTACTTAATTTTTATTTATTACAGGATTTTATCATTAAGGAATTTTAATGGATTTTATTGAAACACAGCAAACATAACTCGCTCTTAAGCAGCGTGCATGGCCTGACCGAGATTTCCTTAAGAATTTGTGTGGCGCTCAATGTGTTAATTAGGTCAAGAGACTATATACTGTCTGGCTCTCATAAGAACAACTCTGGGTATGGTTGTAAGAAAAGAAGGGGCAACTTATCAGAGGGAGAACAAGTTTTACGTGTGGGGGAAAGGTTGTCATATTTGGCGCAGTTATTAAAGTTCTTTTCTCCCTTTTCCTCCTTATTTTTAATTTTGTATATGGATTCAGGAAGCTTTTTAGCACTTATATACAAGATACACTAATAACAGCATTTCCTCAGATAAATATTAATAAAAAAAAAAATAAACAAAAAATAAAAAAGAAAGAAAGAAAGAATTATAAATATTTATTCAGTTAGCATTCTCTTGGAAATCCGAAGATAATAGAAAATATTATTTATTTTTACTAAAATGAACAATATCAATATCAGTTATCTTAAAACTTTACTTATTTTTGAAGTATTAATCAAGATGTTATTTAAAAATAGCCTAACTTATTTCTTTGATATTGCCATTTCACTTAATATATACAACCTGTTTGAACGATTTAACAATAGGCAATGCGATAAGTCAATCGCTGAACGGAACGACTGAACTAGAAGAATATGGTGAAAAATTCCAGTGTTGGCGCTAAAAAAAAAAAAAATACCGGACATCCCTCAAATTAAGTCGACGGATCTGTTACCCTGGCAACTGGACAGTGACTAAGCCAGTTTCAGGGTCGTTCTTATCTCGGTCGTACAGTACTCATATACCATTTTTCAAAATTTGATTCTTCTAATCAGGACAAGTGGACTATATTGCATACAAATGATTAGACAAAATGCGATATTTCTTTAATCAGGACAAGAGTGATTTTTTCTTCCCCCCCCCCCACATGTGGGAAATTATATATATATATATATATCACCGCTTTTTTGCTGCAGACCACCAAACAGGATAATCAAGCAACATCCAGTAAAAAAAAAAAAAAAAGAGAATGAGAGATGAAGAATTTAGGTGTCTTGTTTAAAATTAAATTCTGTTTAGGACAGATTTTGTTTTAGTTTTCATTTTCTTTTCTACTATTTAATTTCAGAAGAATTTTATACAGACAGATAAAAAACAAAAGGATGTACTTACATGATTTCTAGCTAACACTTGATAACGTCCTGAACCATCATAATTACAAAAATCTATATAATCCAATTTACTGTCTGCAAAATAGATTCGCTTATTTGGGATGTCTATGGTGAGACCATTGGGCCAAAATATTTTTGTTTGGACAATCACTCTTCTCAAAGTTCCATCCATGCCACAGCTTTCAATTCTTGGATTTTCACCCCAATCTGTCCAAAACATTACTCGAGCCCTGCGATAACAAAAATAAAATACATATATACAGGAAAGACAACTAATATTTTAAAATCAAAATAATGATGAAATATTAAATTCTCCTCTTCAAATCTACAGACCAACATTAAATCTTATATTGCCTGTGGATTCTAACTTTTGCTGCATAATACATTTTAATGTGAAAACTGCAGTCATGGCCAAATTTCAAAGTTTTTAAGGCTATAATAAGATTTTCCTTTTCTTCCTTTCCATGTTATCCTACAGCTTCTTTTTATAAAATAAAGTTTTTGAGTTTTTTTTTTTAAATATTACTCTTTGAACATGTCATCTTTTGCCTTAAGGGCCCTCTTCACTCACCGCCGCCAGAAGCCGAAGCCAATGTTATTCTATGGGAAATTTTTCTTTACAAATAACTTATTAACCAATACATATTTTTAAATTCTGTTTTTACATTCTGAAAATTCCCAGCTGTTAAATTGACGGACCTTTTTTAAAAAATTATTTTTTTAATTTTTTATATTTTATTTTGAAGCTGCAAAATACAAATTTTCAATATGTGAATTTTTTTCATTTTGCAATTTCAAAATAAAATAAAAAAAATAAAAAAAAATACATTTTTAAAAAAGGTCCGTCAAATTAAGAGTTGGGAATTTTCTGAATATGAAAACGGAATTTAAAAATATGTATTAGTTAATAAGTTATTTGTAAAGGAAATTTCCCCATAGAATAACATTGGCTCGGGCTTCCGGCGACGGTAAGTGAAGAGGGCCGTTAATGAGCTTTTAGAATAACATACGAAAGAAGAAAGGGGGAATCTAACTGATGTGCAGTCCTACTGCAAGCTTACTAGGTAACTCTTTCTAAAGCTAATTAATAATTTTCTTGGAAAAATTACTGGCATAAAGACTTAATCTAGAACGTTATTTTCCAGAAATATTAGGTGCTGAATTGTGATAAAAAATTACTAACAATGAGTTCATGTCTACAATATTTAAAAAAAAAAAAAAAAAAAAGCGCTGTATTTGATGATTATAATTGCAATTTCACCAAAGGTTGCTAAGGAGATCGATTTTCATTTATTTATTTCAGTGTGAATTTCAATTAATCAAATATTCCAATATGATTTTATTTTATTTTCGACAATGGCAAACAAGTGTGCACACCAAGTAAATTTATCATAATGTAAATTTGATGTAATTATAGAAATAAATGTGAAATATTATTTGAAAAACAACACAGTTTAGCATTTTGAAATATTTGAATTTTTATTTTACACCTACTTCTCTTTCATATTTTATATTAATATAATACGTGATTATGTTTCAGATTTTTCTTACTGGTCATTAATGATTGAATTAAACTTCTTGTTTAAAGAAATTTTCTGTTTCACAGTTGATTTAAAATTTAAACTCTAATTTTTTTTTAATAGCTTTCTAATATCAGTGCAGTTGAGTCTCAATTAGAATTTTTTTTTTTTTAATGATAACATAAAAAGAAAGAAAACTAAATAAACTATTTCATTTAATCACTTATTTAAAATTCAATGAAGCCAGGGTTCGCACTAAGGGAAAAAAATGAGTGGGATTCCCCCACTCTAACAAAAAAATTAAGTGAGATTTTTGAAATTTAAGTCAGTAATTACATTTTACAGAAAAAAAGTATTTGCAAGAAAGATGCAAATTACAGACATGTGGTTGCTGAAATTAGAAATTAGCTGAAAATTTTTTGCTAATATGAATGATTGGATGATTAGTTGAATATTGATAACGCCACTTTCATTAAACTGATGACATAAACATTTATATATATAGTTTTTATCTACATTAAGCATTTTCAGGATTTTTTCATTAGCATAAAAAAAACTTCAATATACCGGCAATAACTTTTATATCCACTTAAAATCTTATTAAAATTTCACACCAAGAGTAAAACAAATTTTTCAAGCAAATATAGAATATGATTTTTATGTATGTACAATGTACATTCATATAAAAGTAGCAGTAACTAATTATTAGTTTCAAATGTGCATAAAACCAACTGAGTATTAATTTTCTTAAATTGATTTGGAAAAAATTTTCTTACCTGAAAAATCTATTCTTCATTTCCCCCATGTTTACAAATTGGGTATAGGTATGACACCCCATAAAGATTTAATTTAATTGAGAAAAAATAAATAGATTCATTAAGTTCAGCACTAAAGGTCTAAAAATAATTACATATGTCAGAAATATTGAGCACTTCTATTGCTTTATTGTTTTCTAGAAATGATCACTGACCACAATCCGTATTCCGGAGATGGAAAAGAGGGGGGGAATTAAAAAATAATTACAGAGTAAGAAATATTAAACTGTTTCAATTCTACTTCTAGAATCTAATAAAGCAAGTTAAAAATGAATATTATAAATATAATTTATGTTTCAGATGGGTAAATATTGGGAAACAAGACTTCTGCAGAACATTTGATTGCTGATCGCTAGATGGAGATAAATAAAGGGGGAGGTGGGCAAAAAATAATTACATGAGCAAAAAGTATTTAACAATTGTATTTATTTACAGGTTCTAGAATCTCATAAAGCAAGTTTGAAATGGATATTGACATTTATGTTGTGGATGGAGAAAGATTAGGAATCAGAAGCTTTTGTAGGGCATTTGATCGCCGAATGTTCCATTTTTTTTTTATTTTTTTTTTAACGAACGATATCCGCGATTTTTTTAAAAATAGAAAAAATAAATTCGCGGAGTTCAATGAATTAGATTTAAAAAAAAAAAAAAAATAATAATAATAATAATCGCGGGAAAATAAGTGCGAGAAAAGCACGCATATGAAAATTTATGTGGGATTTTTTTTTAATATTGCGCGATTCCCGCGCTCTAGCGCGAACCCTGGAAGCTTAATCACTAATAAATATAACAATAAAGCCTAACTTGCTTCTTTAAATTCAGCATTAGTACTTGCGGTAGGGGCCCCTCCCTTCTTCAAAGGCACTTTTCAGCTCCCACAAAAGAGCCTCTGAGAAAGGGAGGGGCCTCTCCTGCAAGTGCTATGGCCGAATTTAAAGAAGCAAATAAGATTTCATTTCATTTAAGCTGGATACAACATAAATACTGTATTAAAACTAATAATATGTTTATTACTTACCCTTCACTTGGATCTAGAGATAGTCCTCTAGGCTGACTAATGTTTTCATTCAATATAACCATGTGATGTTCACCAGTCAGGGTCGAAACATCTACCGTTTTCAACCTTGAATCCACCCAGTACAGATTTTTGCCAACCCAATCGACAGCTAAGCCTTCCACCAAGTCAAGACCACTTCCAACAACCTACAACAGGAAACAATACTATATATATGGCCAATAATCCACTTCTTCATTCTGCACTGATGACGGTACACTTTAAACTACCAAAACTGCAGACTGCACTTAACAATTTTTTATATTGGTGTTTTTAATATTGTGTAAATACAGATATTAATAACAGTAATTATAATTACATAAAGTGAAATTATTTTTTTACAAGATTTAAGATTAAATAAAACATTACATGTAAAATGAATCTCTTAGAATAAATTAATTTTCCAAAAGACATGTATTTTGTCAGGACACTATTGTAATTCAAAAGAATTCAACTCTAAGACTTTGGTATATCAATACATTTTGTTTGAGATATCCAGTATTCATTGTGGCTTTTTTAAAGGTGATGTAAGCAGGGATGGCACCAGCTAGGGAACAGGTCCCCCCCCCCCCCGTCGGGGAATCTGTGACCCCCCATCAAGGCATACTCCTAAAATCTCTCGGAAGGAAAAAATACAAAATTTTTAGTTTTTCTACTTTTGGCAGCATTTTTCTTTCCTTGTGCAAATTTGGAGCATTCCAGTTTTTACATTCTATATTCAATAGAAGAAAGTATTGGATTTGTAAAAATTTTCAGCTTCCAGTTTTCCATGAATATACACGTCTCGAGAGGTCCAGAACACGATTTGATCACAATATTTTTAGAAAATGTCTGTCTGTGGCAGGATGATCTCCAAAACAACGAGGAGTACTAACAAATGGAATGGTACAAATACTATTAACAGTATTGCAGTTTTTGACAAATACTTATATAATAAACTCTCTTTATGTAGTGCCCCCCTGTCGGGTAGGTGGTGTCACCCCGTCGGGGAATTTCTGGTGCCACTACTGGATGTAGGGGACTATAATTTCTAAATGCTATATTTGACTAATCTCAAATCACACAGGGGTGGCACTGATGCATAAACTGTATCAATTTTCATGAATGAATGCACGACATAGTTCTCTGATAGGGGTACAAAGAAAAAATTCTTACACATTACAACTTATGGACTAAAATTATTTAAAATGTGGGTAAATTAAATGATTTAATAAAATAAATATTTATTTTTATTCATTACGATTTTATTCATTCTTTAATAATTTCATAATTTTTTAAAAATACAACTTACAACTTCTGGTTCACCACCCTTGGTGAGCTTAAATATTTTCTTCAAGACCATATCAGACCAGTAGATTGTGCCAGTGGCCATTTCAGAAGCTGTGGCAACAACATTCTCAACTCTCACGGGAACTCTCTCTAATGTTGTAGTATTCAAATTTGCCACCAGTATAGAACGACGATTAGAAATCACCAAATAGGCACTAGTCCAGTCTGAAAAATTATAAATACACATATTGAATTGTTCATTATCATTACAATATTGTGCTCAAATTTGAAGTAATTTATAATAGTCTAATTGTCTAATTAAGAGAAAATTTTGAACAGTGGCCCTAAGCATCACAATTATATAGCACCCCCAACTGAATAATGCAGTTGAAAAACTAAATAAGAAAAATAATTAGTAATTTAACTTCCTATGCTAATCTATAGTTCAATATTAAAACCTATATTGTCTCTGTATTCATGAAGCCTCATATATCTTATCCCAAATAATGTTTAATAGTGCAAAAACTAAATGAGGAATTTGCACACATGGGGGATTTGAACAAAATCCTATTTTTCTGGTAGTTTTAAGCCCATCAATTTCAAAAAGTTTATTAAGAATGCAAGAAAAGTTCTCATTAATTTAAAAATTAACCAAAAAAAAATCACATGACTTCAAAACGCTGCCCGACGTCACACTTTATGATGCTTCAATGTTTACATTTTGTTAGCCTGCGGAGAGTAAACAGCAATTCGTTTTAACTTTTGTAATTATCAATTGTTTATGTGATTTCTGAGCATTTCTTTTTCATTTTATAATCATTTAATATCATTATCACCATTTTCCATTATCATAATTTTCAAATGTTTTCATGGTGGTTGTCCAATGTTTTCGTTTCATAGGATCCTGTGGAACGTTAAAGAATAACTTTTGAGAAGCATTAGCCGTTGTATTAGTGCAAAATTATACAATACAATATTTATACTACAATTTTTTAATATCTGTCATTATTATAACATACAAAACTTATTTCATGATTCAAGAAGCAAAGCACAAAATTGAATGTAAACAACGATTACATCCGTTTGTTGTCATAAAAAGTGACGTCACGATATATTATACTGCGTTTTCTCGATAGAGTAAATAGTGCGATGTTAAAATTGTTATAAATCAGTCATTAGATTTCAAATAACGAAAATGTATATATTTATTTTCTTACCTTTTCATTTTCTATTATATAAGAATAAAATCAGAAAATGTGCAAATTGTCTATTGTCAAAATTAATATCCATTTATATGTAAAGCTAAGGATAAGATAATATCAATGATGAAATAAAAATTCTTATGCACATTAATAAGATTTTTAAGAACTTACTTAGAGCTTTACAAGTGTGACGATCTGAAGTAAGAGTGTAACCTTCGTGGCACTGACATTTGAATGAACCTTTAGTGTTGATACATTCCTGACTGCATGCTCCAGGTATAGCACATTCATCAAAATCTGTTAAAAAAAATTTGTTTAGGGAATAATTTTTGATTAATCTAACACAAAAATTGTTATTTGTAAAGAGCAATGTTTTTAACTAACAGAATGCTTTAGAATATATATATATACATACATACTTTTTTTTTAATAAATGAAAATAAGTTTAAAATTTATAATAAGACATAAATTGTTAGTGCTGCTATCTATTATTAACATTTAAAGAAAAAAATTACCTATTCTCACTATTATGGATCAAAATGTAGTAAAAGCCAAAAATAGATAATATTTTATTATAATTTTTATTGATTATCAGATAGGCTACATATAATGGATAACGTCCGATATTAATTAAATTTTCCTTAAATATTTCCCATAAATACAAATTTAATTTATACTTCATCACAGGATATAAAAACCAACTTACCAATACAAGATTTAGAATCATTCAATACTTTTCCAAGGGGACAAGTACATACGGGACCAGACGGAGTGGCTGAACAGTTGTGAGAGCAACCCATGTTTTGAGCAGAGCATGTTTCCATTGCTGCATAAAAATAATTATATTTTCAAATACAAATTAGAAAACATTTTATAAAGTTTATATAAATTTCACACTCCTAAAATTTGAAAGTAGTATTTGAGCAACATCTATCCATATAATATTTGTGCAAAAAGATATAGATATATATTTTTTTTTTTTTTTTTAAATCAGTAATGCAATATTTTTAAATTTAAATTAAGAAGATATTTTAAAGATAAATGTTAATAAGTGAAAATATTTCAGGAATTAAATGTGCCTTTATTTACATTTTAATCAATTATAAAAATATTTAACTAAGAAATCTATACTAAAAAACAAATATTTTTAGTTATAATTAAATATAACTTAGATTCATCAGTAAATAAAAGAGTTCAATAAATCATTTAAAGATGGGAGGGGGAGGAACTATTTTATTTTAATAGAATAAAAAAAATTCCAATATTAAAGAAAATTTATTCACTAATACTTCAAAATATGGGTTGTATTTTTAATATACATTGGTGTACAAAATTAAAGGAATAACTTGTTTTCTCATTTCCTTCTTTTGCATGTGACTTTTAAACAAATGAATCTAGAAACATAAAACTTGAATGGCATGTTCGTTATATCATTAATCAAATTTTACACAACTTTAGCATAAGTAATCCTTTTTAAACTAATAACTATTCATTTTTCTCAAAAGTAAGTTTTGAAAAAAGCAAGACATTTCAACAATTTTTGAAAAGAAAACTTAATGAAAAATGGTCATAAGGATGCATTTCAAATAGGTAAAGATGTATATAGGCAACCACGTGTCAGATTAAACCTGAATTTTTCTTCCTGTATTCATTTTTCTGTTTTTTCTTTTCTTCACATGCGAGTATTTTTTTTTTTTTAAATATACATACAAACATGAAAATTGAAAAAGATGTTCATTATAAAATTACTTATCAGCATTTTTTATTTTCTGGTGATGCTCATAGTTTACAAATTAGTCATTATATTTTTAAAAAAAATTCGTTAAAAAAATAAAAGAAAAGTGAATGCGCAGAAAAATCAGGATTTAGTTAACATTTGAAGGCATGTGCATCTGTAATGCATCCTTAACACCATTTTTCATTAAGGCCTTTTTTTTTTTTTTTTTTTTTTTTTTAAATAGTTGAAATTTTTCATTTTCTTCAAAGCTTACTTTTGAGAAAATTTTGAATAATTATTAGTTCAAAAATTATTACTTATCCTAAAGTTATATAAAATTCAATTAATGAAATGATAATGAGCATACCATTCTAATTTTATGTTCATATGTTTATTCGTTTAAAAGTTATGCGCAAAAGAAGAAAATTGGAAAGCAGATTGTTCCTTTAATTTTGAACACTAGTATATATATAATATATATATATATATATATATAATTTTACTTAAATTTGTTTCTAAGTAGTTAAACAGTGCACCCTTATCAAAGAATTATATTTAATATTATAAAGAATTTTGTCGTGTAGAATTTTCTATTAGAAAGGTTGTTGTTGTTTAAATATATTTTAACTAAATATTTACTTTTAAGTTATGGAGTTTAATATTGCAGGAAACTCCTTTTGCCAGTTACTGAATGCATTTTGTGCAGGTAATTTTGCAATTAAAAGGCTTTGAAGAAAAGTCTTTTGGCATAGAAAATTTAATGCTGAGCATTGCCAAAATATGGCAACCCTGCATTCTAAGATCAAGGGGTTGCTTTAAAACTCCAAAAAGCTTTAAACATAAAAATTTTTTATACACGTTTATTTTCAGTATTACTAATAATTTGATATTTTGGAATAAAAAGAAGACACTTACTGCATCCTGGACCTTCATCAGCATCATTAGGACAATCTGGCTTCTGGTCGCAAACTTTGGATAAGGGGATGCACCGATCCGTAACATCTGGGCAAGCCCATTCACCACTATGACATCCTGTTAAAGCTGGACCTGGAGGAAGGCATTTGTTTACATTTAGGATACTATGTTGATGTAGTAAAGTGAAATCAAACAGATTAAAATGTTAATGTTAAAATGCATGATGTTTTAAATGGCAAACATCACCATTACATGAGTCTAAGTTTCCAAGTCATAAACAAAATGTACATTTTTTCAATACACTAAATTCAATCAAAATATCATAAATAACTATTTAATGTTCATTGGTTTTGCACTAAAATAATATTTTCTTGTGCAACAATTTTTTAATATATTTTTTTTTCTTTATTTCAATCAATTTTTAAAGTTTTATTCCTTTTCTTTTTGGTATATAACAAACAACACCACAAAATTTAATAACTGATGTTTCTGGGGAAATAAAATGCAGGAGCCACTTCAATAAGTGCAAATGTACCTTCAGGGTTCATACTCATATATGGGGGAAAAATTCCCTGAGTTTTCCCTGAGTTCCTAGACAATTTTCAAGAAAATATTAGCGACATATTACAAGAAACGCTCCTCTAGATAGGACAAAATACAACTACTTCTGCTGTATGATGTCATATTACTGCTGATCATGCTAGAAATTCAGGTAGAAATCATTATTTACATGCGTATTTTCACAATACTTAATCATTTAAATTTTGATACGAAGCTAAACAAGAAAAACATAATTCAAGAGAAAAAAAAAAAATTGTTTTTCCAGATTTTATAACTGATTTTCCCTGATTTTTAATGAAAATGTTTATTTTCCCTGACTTTTTTTAACAAATTCCAAATTCCCTGAGTATTCCCTGTTTTCCAGGTTTTCCCTGACAAGTATGAACCCTGACCTTGTTTCTTTGATAATGCACTTGAGCCTACTTTTTTCTCATTGACATAGGGCCATGCTGTTATTCTGTACCAAAACAACTGTTGCATTTTTTTTTTTTTTTTTTTTTTTTTTTGCAATTTGTAGTGTTTATTTACAAAATTATTTATTAAATTAATTACTATTTGAAATTAATCAAGCAGAGTAGGTAACGTTAGAACTTTTTCAAATTTCCTGACTTTTCCCTGACTTATGGTGTTTATTTCCTGCAAAAATTCACAAAATTAGTGCATATTTTAGCAATTTATAGTAACAAGCTTTAAAATAAGGCCTATTTTCACGAAAATTGGCAGAGTCCCTTGACTTTGCATGAAATTCTCTGACTATTACCTGACTTTTCCAGACTTATTTAAATTTCCTGACTTTTCCATGATTCCCTGACTAGTGACCGTCCTGTCAAGTTAATCCATCTACATATGCTTGAAATTAAAAATTTATTGAAAACTGAATTTTTTTCTTTTTTTTTCTTTTGTTATTTTTTACAAATTTTACGATCCGCTGTATGTCTAATAAACATTTTTGAAATTAATTTACCAATTTTCAAAAGAAAACATGCAATGAACTTTAAGAAATTATTACTTCAATCATACTTTAAAGGACAGGCCAAATTAATTTAAAAAGGAGAGAAATGTGATCAGGTCAAGAACCAAACCTTGATTCTTAGAATAATTATCTAGAATACAATGTGGGTGATATCTCCACCAGCTTAGCTCATCAGTATATATTCAAAGACTAATTTTATTCCTGGTCCTATTTTTTTTTAGTTTCTTTTTTTAATTATTAAATCTTCATCTACACGTTATGAAACAGACAAAAAATGCATTTGAAACACATTCTTTTAGTTACTGAAATTTTTTTTTTTTAGAGATATATGCAATTAAAATTATGCATATCACCTCATTCTAGTAATTAATGGATTCAGTGAAGTGGTACAATGGTGTACCACTAGTGCATAAAAGTCGAAAGAGATATTAGGACAATAAAGAAACATATTCCACTCATATATGCTTGTCAATTAAATTATAAAAATATGAATAAAACCATACTTTTCAGCATATCAAACTATTTCTAAAAATATCTTTACATTCCGACGTTTTGGTTAATATTCAATTTTTAACCATCTTCATGGAAATGATGTACATAAACTATAAACATAAATCAAATCGAGCCATTCTTGGAAATTACAAATATTATTCATAAAGATATTAAAACGTGATTACATAACTTATATAAAAAACACACTAATACATCTTAAAATAAGTTAAAAACAGCTAAATAAACCACCATCATGCACATAAGAAAAATAAAGCTCTTCAATAAACAGAGTCAAAGGATCACAACACAGGGTTGCCAGAAAAACAATAAGCAGGTTACCTTAAATTATTTTAAGCCCAAAAAACGAAGCCAAATTGAGGGGGTGTTTATGGATAATGTATCATTACAAATTTCGGATTTCCTTTTTATAATTTGAAAAGATTCATAAAGTAGTGCTTGGTTTCTATTGTTAGTACTATAAATTATATGGGCATTTTCATATTTTATTCCTATTTTTATAAGATATTAGGACTAAAGTGAAAAAAAAAATATATTTACTTTGCACGTTCCTTATATTTTTTTCTAAGATGGATGGGAGATTCTTGAGGTAACATAGGAATTATAACGCATGAAGATTATGAAAAATGATAAGCAAAAATTGTGAGAGCACTCTTTAATATCTTTTCTGGAACAAAAATATAGTGCCTAGTGGCTTGTAATGAGATAAAAGTGAAGTACATAAATTCTATTCTTATAAGTACCTTCGACATTTCTTCCATAAATAAGATTTAATAAACTAATGGTACTTTAAAGTATTGTCAATAGGTAAAAGGCTAAAATTAATTTGGCTTTTCCGTAAAAAAAAAAAAAAAAAATATGTAATATACATCTGGTTAAAATATTCCTTGTCATTTATTAAAAACTGTGTTTAAATTTTTTTTTTATATGACTATCATTATTAGTAGAACAAATAAAAATTACCAACTTTTATTACAAGCAAATAACGCAAGTCAGAAAGCACCTCAATGAAGAACATTAGTATGTTATGGCAAGAACCTAGATTCAATGCTTGACTTGATCACTCTCACTGATGTTAAAATTAATTTGCCCTTTTCATCACAAATTGCATAGCCAATACAATAACTAAAAGGTTGTGATTTAAAAGTAATAAAAAAGTGAATTATTTTAAAGAAAAATATGTTATTAAAATAAGGAAGGGGGTGATTATGAGGCAAAGTTTACATACCACAAGCATGTCTGTGATCCTCATCAGAGCCATCTCCACAATCATCTGCTCCATCACAGATCCAAGATTTGAAAACACAATTTGTATTGTTACATCGAAAATGATTAGCTGGACATTCCTTTTCCCCTAGATCATAAAATTAAAAATAAAATCATATTCAAAATTTTAAGGTAATTACTTTATACAATTCACCACATTGTTATGTTAAAAAATACTATTTAAAGTTCACAATCTATTTTTATTCTGTTTTAGATGTTTGTAGGAATGGCCTTAATTAAACCAACTAAACTTATTTAACACTGTTTCAAAAACTAGTTTATTCATGTTTCTTCTACAAAAGTGTAAAAAGAGGAAATAAATAAATACTCATCTGTGTTTGTAATAGAATTTAGTTTTGTTTGCAATGGCAATTATAGTACCAGTATTACTTCTTTCTTTCTATTTCTTTTAAAATAATACTTATTGAGGTGTACTCATTTTCAGTACACCCATATTCAGTAGATTCCAATACAACATAGGAGATATGTTCCGCGTTATAGAAAATCGCGTTATAAGGGACATTCTCATCATTAGACCAATTTATACACAAGTTCATTCTAATCTGGGGAAATATTAATTTATTTTTTTGTGATTCTTATTTTTTCTAAGTAATGTTCTGATGTTTAACATACAAATGAACTTACTTTTGTAAAATTAATGCATTGTAGGCAGGAGATTTTACAAAAGAAGAATAAGCTCACTTCCTCTAAAACGATACTTTACTTTAAAAAATGGTTTTGTGTCTTCGTATTTGACTCTTTATAAGACGGCGACATACATAAATGTCAATGGCATTTACCATTTCGATTATTGATGACAAAATTTCAGTTATTTAATCAGGAATTTGTTAAATTTTATTCGACATTTTAGAGAAACACCTAAAAGTGGGGCTTACTGTTCAAAATAAGGATATTTGAACAGTATATCTTTTTTCTTAAATATTAAATATCTTTTATCAGTTTTTTACTATTAATACACTGTTTAATTCTTGTTATCCTATTGCATACTGTAGGTTTGTACTCCTCAAATTAAATGTAACATTTTACAGAAACACTTTAAAGTGTGGCTTACTGTTGGAAATAAAAATATACCCAACGGAAATAGATTAATTCTTTTTCTGTAAATATTAAACAGTTTTCTAGCGCTAAGGTTTTTGTTTTAATCTTGCTATCCACATTTTTGTATTTGGATATTGTAAGGTTCATACACCTTAAGTTATTTAAACTTTAATGCATACATACAGCAACCTAATAAATAATTTCATTTTTATTAAAAATAAACTATAAAAGACTTTTTAATTTATAAACTATATTTAAGAAGAAAAAATGTAAGTCATACGCTACATTTTGTATGCCTTAGAGAAATCAAAAATTTGATTAACTACAGGGCCGAAACTAGGATTTTTTTCACCCGGGGCAAGGAGAGATTTTGGCGCCCTCCCCCCCCCCCTTACACCTCAGACCAGAAATTAAAATTTCAAAGGAAATTTTACAAAGTTTTTATGGCCATTTTATTTTCAACTGCATTCATAAGAAGTAAATATTGAATTTAATTCAAATTTTTGATAAATTTACAGATTTTGAAAAGTATTATGATTATATTTAACGGATGTGTGTGTCTGTATGGGACACAAATACTGTAGCTAATTTATGAACTGCATGTTCGGAATTCCACGAAACCTACTGTGCAGTTGAATTCTGACATAAACTGGTGATGTCTAGTTTTTTATACATATTGCTCGACTTGCAGCACTTTTATGCGACGTTTCCTTATAGCTATATCTCAGCATCTCCAGGACGGAATTTAACAAACTTTATACATTATATGCTTGTTATGAAAAACAGAGTTTGCAAAACAAAACAGAATCGCAACATGCGTTTCGTGTCGAAGAACTTAGCATGACACTTCGCCAGGCGTAAAAATGTACAAGCACAAGTAGAGCTACAACCAGCCGATTTTTATTTTAACGTATATGTTTATATCTTTATAACATTTCTTGAAAAAAAAAAAAAAAAAAAAAAAAAAAAAGTTGTGAATCAAAGCATTATTTTAGGGGGGAAAAAGAAGAAAAGCGTATTATAGAGAAAGACTTAAATTAAGCTACAGTTATTATTTTTATTTATTTATTTATTTTTACTGGTTTAATGATAGTTTCTTTTTTCCTCTCTCTTAAATTAATGGTATCTATAAATGACAATTCTAAAACAAGTGAATGTAAATTTCATATTCAATTACTTTTAAAATTGAAAATATCATCATTTTGAGAGAATTTAAAATGATATTTTGAATATTATAGTCGTTACATCAGCTATACTGCAGAGAAATAAACAGACACATATTTAAGTTTTTAATATAATTAAGATGCATAAATTAATAGATATGAACAAGTATCTAAAAACTACTCATATCCATCAAGTGCGAACTAACCGTTAGCTCTCTAAATACATTGCGCTTCAAAAAAAAAAAAATTTTTTTCGAGCCCTGATACCACTCCTGCTGATTCTCATGTAAAATGATCTCCTGAATCCGAATATGACCCCCATTTTGCCCAATCATCCACCGTTTTCTCGGGACGCCAAATTTGTAATTTCAGCGGCAAATCCCCCTCCTCCCTCTAAATTTTCCCCTTGCTGCAAATGTTCATGTTTTAGAATTTTTCATTTCTGTAGCCCCTCAAGACATTTAACAGTTAAAACAACCCCTTCAACCCTTTCAAATAAAATTTATAGCCATAAAAATACCGGAAAATGATAAAAATAGGGGAGCGTTCCCAAATAATGGTGGTGATAGGGCAAAATGAGCGTCATAATTGTATTCAGGAGGTTATTTTGCATAAGAATTTGCAAAAATGGTGTTAGGGCCAATTTTCATGCAGAGCAGTGCCATTTGTAAATAATCATTTTTTAAATCAATTTCAGGAAATAAAATAGAAAGGCAGGTTCTAGTCTATGAATATTCTCGGAACCAATCCAAGAAGACTATTATTAGAACCACTAATTTCATGGTAATAGGATTATATACACCACAAAATAAGAATATCGTTTGTTCAGAAATAATATTCTACAGTTTTTTACAGAATCTCTCACAGGCAAATGCATAGCTTAGAGTTCAATAGAATTCGCTTCTGTGCAGATAGCCTACTTTTGCACTCTTTGACAAACAATTAGCTGCGAGAAACAATGCATAATATATAGAAAAAATTAACTCCGATAAAACTGAGAAAGGGCTTGCTGATTTTGGCAATCCTGAACTATTTTCTGCCAAATTTGATCGCTAATCTCGTGATGTCACTAAATTCATCACCAATGTAGATGACAACTTGTCGCAGAGTGAATGCTTTGGCGACAAAGTTGGATCTTTAAGCATTTGGTCATTGTTCTGAATTAGTAAAATTCCTGTTCTGTGGTACGTTCATGAGTACGAAAAACTGGTTTATTCGATTGCTTCAAGAATAATCATTGATTATTGACTTTTAGTCGGCTGTTTCCAGAATATTCATTAAATAAAATGCATTCATCTAGAACCTACAAGTCTTTACGAATTACTTTCTACGTGCAAGAATGTCAACAAATTTTGTAACTATCAATATTCACGCTAATATTAATTTCTGTTAAAATCTGTAAGACGGAAAGTTATATATTGCAAAAAAAAAAAAAAAAAATTGTATTTTCGGTCACCATGAATATAATATTCGTGGATATTCCAAAAGGGAAAGGCGCACAGAAACACCAAAATGAGAGAGATGGACAACAACTGTTGTAACAAACTTAGATGTGAAATTGCATCGTTCTACGTCTACTTGTTTTTGAGTTATACGAGATACACACACACATACGCACACACAGACGTCACAAAAAATAGCATAAATTCGTAGATATCATAAAAGCGGGAGTTCATGTCAAGACCAAAATTGGTAAATAACAATTTCAAATATAAATTTGCAACTCTCTATGACTATTCGTTTATGAGCTATGCGATACACAAAATCCATTTCGCAAATCGGTTTCATAATACTTCCTTATGCTTTGAATAAAGAAGTAAAAAGTATAGTAAAAGTACAGGCATTTTATTTCATTGTAATATTTATAATTATACATGTTAGGAGGTAGTGGTGGCTTTAGTTGTCATAGTACTTTGATAGGGACTAGCTGAGCCTTGTGAAGGATAGCTCCTAACTCCTAACTCAATTATTAACAAGTTATTTTGCATTCTTTTTGCTCTTTTATTTTTAGTGCACTGGATTGTTTTATAACATTTTGGCCTTATTTTGACATACTTATTTTAATAGTCACGACGGCGCCCTGAGAATTTTTTTTTTTTTTTTTTGCTTCCTTATGAATAATAATTTCTAAAGAGCCCTCTGAAGTTTAATCAAATATACTAAGTATTTTCCAACCATTTACTTTTTAAAAACTTTGGCTGAAAGTCAGGAAACACTTGTAAATTACTCTTCTTCAATTGCGAGAATATTTTACCACACTTACTAACCTTAAAAGAATATTGTTAGTCTTGGAGAATACTTTATCCACCATGCTTTTCCTTGTAAATGAATTCTGTTATCTATTAATCTTCTTCTTACATTTTTTTTCTTTGTTCAAATTGCCCTGAGTAAAAGAATTTGATTTTTTTTTTTTTTTTTTTTTTTTTTTTTTTTAATGTGTAAATAAGGCAACAAACCAGCTTGTTTCGGCGCCCTTCTCCATCTGGCGCCCGGGGCAAATGCCCCGCTCGCCCCCCTCTAGTTTCGGCCCTGATTAACTATATGAAAAAGTTAAATTTATTTTATGTGTTATATAAGACTATTTTTTGCACTGTATAAGTACCAGCTGCAATCTTTTTGTGGCATTATACAAATTTGCATTTAGTGAGAGCATGTTATACAGGATTTCACTGAACCATAATATTTCAAAAAATGCTTCATATCTCTAAATAAGACTTTCCTTTTATTTCTTAATAAAAGTTATTAAAATCTTTCTTTCTAATATTTTATTGCGCAATTTAAAAGAAATCTACTGCTGCATAAATTTATAGTTAGGATCTTTTAGGAGACTTCTTTTTTAAATTAAAGGTACCGCCATATTCAGTTAATAATTGGTAATATTCTGGAAAAAAAAAAAAAAAATCAGTCAAAATCTCTTAAGAAGATGGCTAAGTGAGTTGAGGCCTAATGTCAACTAGACCTAGGTCAGTGTAGTATACATTTCATGGCAGTGTGGGGTCTTAGAAAGAATCTAGTTCTAAATAAGGAATTTATATAAATACCACAAGAACTGGGTTCATCACTTCCGTCTTCACAGTCAGCATTGCCATCACAATACCATGACTTTGGAATACAAATGCGGGAGGTTCGACACTGGAATGTTTTTTCTGAATCACACTGATCAGGAGCTCTTGATGCTGAAATAGTTTTAAAATGTACTTAAATACATATTAACAATAGAATAAAAATGTGTATATATATATATATATATATAAATACAGTCATGAATGTGGTACAATTATGACTGATTAATGAAATATTTATTTAGTTAAAATGTTAAGTTATTACAAGAATAAATTTGTCAGTCGCGATTTTGAACCTTCTTACTATTGAAATGTTTTTTTTTGTTGTTCTTAATTTTTTATCAAAATTTCTTAATTGCTGCATCTTTTTTTTATCATTTGGCTTATTTTTATAAATTTTTAATTAGTTTTACTGTTTTTTTTTCATAGGGTTCTGAGGTCTCCTCTCATTGGCCGATTTCCTGGCCTCTGACTGGCTCTCAGTTTGAGGACAAAATCCTCTCGTTTTTAGCTTTTAACTTTCAGTGAGGATCGTGGGTTTTTTTGTAGGCTTCTGATTGGTCAACGGACTTAGCTCGGAACTTAGGTTCTGGCTAGGCACTGAGATTCTTGAAGATGTTCTATAATTAACTTCACTATTAATTCTCCTGAATTTCAATTACTTTTTGATAGGGAAAAAAAAATTGTATGCCCCCCCCCCCCTTTTTTTTTTTTTTTATATATATATATTTATTGCAGGACTCTGATTATTAGCGATTTCCTGTGCCCATTTGGACGCCCTGCTCAACTCTTAATTACTTTTCGCCGTTCAGACCGTCTCGTCAACGCACGTAACAGTTTCGCTGTTACACTTAGGTTTTTTTCAAGGAGTTATTTATTTTTTATTTTTTTTAATTATTTACTTTTTATTTATTTTATTTTTTTTAACTCCTGGTGCTTCACTCTGATTGGTCTCTGCTCACGCGGAGATTTATTCCAGACCGTCTCGTCAACGCACGTAACAGTTTCGCTGTTACTCTTAGGTTTTTTCAGGGAGTTATTTATTTTTTTAATTATTATTATTATTATTATTATTATTATTTTTCTTTTTTTTTTTTTAACTCCTGGTGCTTCATTGGTCTCTGCTCATGCGGAGATTTATTCAGAGATCAAAATTCTAAATTCATCCTTTTGGCTTTTATTTATTTTATGGAAAATTATTTTTATGTTTTTCCTATTTTTCGTTGGAGGTAAGCATTGGTTGCGACCAAATGCAGGTACTCCAAAGCACATCGTTGACTTGACTTGACAAGAATAAAAACTTTATAATCAAGAGCCATAAATTGTAAAAACACACACTAATTATTTTGGGTCAAAATAATTAACCACAATCTTTCAACATGCTTAAAAAAAAAAAAAAAAAAAAAAGAAAGGAAAAAAGAAAGAAATGATACAAATGAAGTGTAAAAGCAGCTTTTAGTGATTATTACTGTAATTTGTTGTTTTCGTCATTTAATAGTACATTTTTGGTGTATTTTACCATACTAATTTAATATCAGTTTCACTACAAATACATATTCGATTTTTTTTTTCTTTTAATAAATTATTAAAATAATAAAAATAAGAAATATTTCATGTGGTTCAAATAAGGCAATTACTTTTAAATGAAACAAATAAATCAAAACAATTGAATAAATTTAATTGTAAATAACAATTCACAATATTCGTTAAACTGTATAAACTTTGGATTAGTAATATAAAGAATGGAGGGATGTAGTACATGTTTTCCTATAACATATATTAATTTTATTTTTTTAAATAACTATTTTTTCACCAGTTCTTCCTCACTTAATTATGACAAACACTGTTTACTCCCAAAACCTGTCAATGAGACATTTTAATTATTTCTAAAGCTATTTTTTATTAAAACTATTATTCTACAACATTATTAAATAAATAAAAGCTTTAAAGTCATTCATGAAATTTGACAACTAAATAAGAAAATTAATACAATTTCATTTGTTACAAAATTAAAAATATTTTTAAGCTTAGAAAACATACAGAATGGTTATAATTAAACTTTCTCTATAAACAGTACTTGATATTTAAAACAAGAGAGCAGAGTGACATCTAACTCTACATTAAATAGTTGAAAATATTTTAAATGAAAATATTAACGGCAAAGTTTAGCTTGGAAAAATGGTAAATTAAAAAAATTTTGCCATACAGGTTGTTGTTGTTGGGTTTTGAGGCCGATTGACTATCCTTGGGTCTTTGGTCTATAGGTGGAATGCCCTGCATGGGGTCTTTCTAAGGGGTCCTAGCCCATATTCCCCATGCAGGCTCATTAACTAAACAATGCATTCAAAGTGTTTATGCATTTCATGTTGGTCATTTTCTTTCATAATTTTTCTATTTTTCCTGCTAAACATCACTTGGTGTAAATTTATAACTAAAAATTATTTTTTGAAATTTTTAAAGCATATCTTCAGAATAGTCAATATACCAAAATTGGTAGCAAATCACTCACACATTTCAGCTGCAGCATGTTGTTTGTTAGAATTTTAATCATAACCACCCTGTATATAAGCATTAACATAGCAGCTATACTTTTAAATATTTGCAATTAAAATTTAAACATACTTAGAGAAGAAATGTTATTTTAGCAAATACAATACCTCAAATTGCGAGTAAGCTAGTATCATACTAAACTAATTGCATAAGTGGACTCTGCGCAGTTCCCCATCACATATTTGTTTGCACACATTTTAACTATTGTTAAAAACTATCAAAGAAAAATTGACATATCGCATCCCGGCAAGAAAAATGACAACTTAAAAATGCAGTACTTGGGAAAAGTTAACTTAAAGATAGTATAAAAAATGAACTAGCCTATAAAAATTGTGAATTTCGAATAACTTACAAAGTTTTTAAATTAGAATGTTGCAAAACAATAGAGTTCTTGCCAGTATCTTAAATGACATTTTAAAAGTAGACTGACATCTTTATGATGAAAATATCCTACAAAATAGACATTTATACAAAATTTTGCTCCATTCTACCATGTTAAGAAAGTCATAAATTTCCAATAACTTGCGAAATTTTCAAAGTAGCAAGTTTATAGTTAATGATGTTCATCCCAGCATCAAAACTGATATTTAAAAGCTGTTCTTACATCTTTACAATAAAAATATATCTTTTCATGCATGTTTAAGCGAAATTTTGCACCATCTCCCATGTTAAGAAAATCATAAATTCCGAATAACTTCTGAAGTTTTTTAATTAGAATGTTACAAATGAATAGGGTTCTTGCCAGTGTCATAAATAACACTTTAAAACTGGTCCGACCTCTCTGCGATCATTTGTTCATGAGATGCCATGTACACAGACTAACAAACTAACAGACACCCTACAGATGGACACCATATCCATTTTGATATTTTCGGATTCCCTACACCTGAAAACATATAAAAACATTTTAAAAAAGAGGTCAAAATTTTTCACGATTACCTTAGTTCCCCATACCTATAGTATGATGGGGAACTAAATATATATATATATATTTTACCAGAAAAACGATATAGGTTTAACTTTTCTTATTAGTTCATCTTATTCGGCATCAAAACTGATATTTTAAATGTGGTCTGACATTTTTACAGTAAAAAGTTTCCATTTAATGCACGTTTAAGTGAATTTTTGTCCTATTCTCCCATGTTAAGAAAATCATAAATTTCTAATAACTTACGAAGTTTTTTAATTCGAATGTTGCAAATGAATAGGGTTCTTGCCAGTGTCGAAAGTAATATTTAAAAACTGGTCTGACTTCTCTGCGACAATTTGTTCTTGAGATATCGTGTACACAGACTAACAAACTAACGGACTAACACACTAACAAATACCCTACAGACAGACACCATACAAATTTTGTCATTTTCGGATTCCTCACACCTGAAAACGTGTTAAAAAGTAAAAAAAAAAAAAAACGAGGTCGAAAATTTTCCCGATTACCTAAGTTCTCCATACCTATAGTATGATGGGGAACTAAAAAAAAAAAAATAATCATATTTTGATAAAGGTCTTTTTTTCCCACAACTAATGTTTCAGAATCAAAGACTCCACTTACGGCAATTAAGTTCATCTGAACCATCTCCGCAATCAGACACCCCATCACAGTGATAGCTCTCATGGATACACTGCTTCAAATTGGCACACTGGAACTGAGTGGATGTGCAGGAGATGGGTGGACAACTCTGTTCGTCAGCCTGGTCAAAGCAGTCGTTATCCCCATCACAGACCCAGCTTTGGGGGATACAGTGGCCGGAACCAGGACAAGTGAACTGATAGTAAGCACAGGTCTTTTCAGCTAAAAGAAGAAATACAACATGATCAAGTGAATTAAGTAGGAAACAATTTAAAAGTTATTAGTAAAATAATGTCATCCTGTTCAAATCTGCACACTATGAGAGAATAAAGGATTTATTCAAATTTTGATAAAGCTGGATTTATTTTATGTTATATTACAATTTTTCATTCTAGTTAGATTTATCTAATTAAAATTAAAATTCTAGTTAAACTATTAATTTTTCAAACAAAAATATGCCACATTCCAACAAAAATTTCAACCAAATTTCTAAAATTGTAATCCATTCAATAGAAACTGATCATATTCCTGACTTCGATAATATACAAGTTCTAAATTCTGGCTATGATAATCATAAATCACGTATTTTCCTTGAGAGTTGGCACACTGCCAATGTAACGCTTGCAAATTATGTTGTAGTGATAGTGATGAGGAAACCTGGTTGGGTTTTGAAACGTCTAAATTTTAAATGTTTTTAAATGTATTTTAACTAAAGTTTGTCTCGTAAATAAAATAGTTTTTGTTTTTAATATATATATAATTCAGACAGTTTGATGTTTGTGTACAATAAAAATATGCATTTTTTTTTTTTTTTGTGTGTGTGTGTCTAACTGCATTTTAGCAAAATTTATATAAAATTTAAAAGCAAAAAAAAAAAAATATATATATATATAACAAGTGTTCAATCATTTTAAATCAATTTTAAATAAAAATTATATACAAATTCAAATTTCAGTCTATAAATTAAGGTCTAAAAACCCTAGCACAATAATATATATATATATATATATATATATTTAATCCTTTTATTTTAAAAAAGTCATACCACAGGTACAGTTTTACAAATTATCGAAAACATCTATTTTTCTGAACCAACATTATTCAAAGCATGCAATTATGCAAATTAATATTTTTAAATCAAGATTAATATTTTTCTTAATTTTAATTTGCTATATAAGCATACATTTTCTGCCAAAAGACCAACTTAAAATATTTTATTAAAATTAAAAGACATTCTAATAACAATACTAGTTTAAAAAAAAAAATGAATTAAAAATTGTAATAAATGATAGTTGTATTAAACAAGCATAAAAATAGGTACTTATAAAAGCCTCATACCAAGTTAACAGAATCTACACTTTTAAAAACTAAAATGAACTCACTGCAAAAATCGCCTTCGTCAGAACCATCTCCACAATCATTCTCTGAATCACATTTCCAAGATTTTGGTATGCACCTTCCGTTTTCACAAGGAAATTCTGTTGTTTCACATGTAACATTAACTAGAAATGAGAGAACCAAAGTTAAAAAAATTATATACCATTAAAATATAAACAGAATTTTATAAAAACCATGCATAACTCATGAGAAAAAAAAGTTTGATATAACCAAGTACCAAAGGTAAGTATTATAAGAAAAACTAGTACGTTGTGGCCACCACAAGACTTTCTTCTATATTTTCCTATACAAATTCAATAAATAACAATATTAAAAAAAAAAAAAAAAAAATTCCAAGGTTTTTTTTTTTTGTTGAAAGTAAAAAAAATCGATAACTTTGTTTTAAATTTTCACAGATTTATAGTTCAGCCATTCGTTTTAAAGGTATTGACGAGACCTTTCGAATGATACCCATCTTGAAAATTTACTCCCCTCGAGGGGGGACTTCCCCCCAGGGGAGGTGGCAAGGCTCCTCCTACACATACAAAAAAATTTTCACAGTTGACTATCTCTATTATAAATAATTCTTGTAAATTTCATGATGATTACTAAAAAATAATTCTCTTTATGCACATTTATACAAAATTTTGTCCTATACCACAATGTTAAAAATTTAGAAAAAGCAGGATGACAATGCAACCTGTAAGACAATTTTTAGCAAAAGTTGATAGGCACTAATTTATGTCAAGGTGCAACTACATACCAATTTGTATGAAATTCTCTGCAATAGTTCCTGAGATACAGTTGCCAATAAATTTTGTCACACACACACACACAGACAGACAGTTTTTTAAAAATGGTCAAATCGTGTTCTACAGCTCTCGAAACGTGTAAATCCATCAAAAACCAGAGGTCGAAAATTTTTATGAATCCAATACTTTCTCCTATTGAATATAGAAGAAAGTAATAACCTATAAGTAAATGCTTTATATTTTCATTCATTTCTTAATGAAGTTAATTTTAAAAATGTGACTACAGTAAAAAATTTTAGAAGAATATGAAAACTAATGATATTAGCAATATGATATAATAAGGTGCAAGAAAACATAGGCTTATTATACTCTCTCTATTATTATTATATTACTTAATTCCCCTTTTATTAACCCAATAATTTAACAGGTTCAGTTAATTTAAATATTTTCTTCACGTGATTATTACACAATTCTATTACACAAATAAAATATTTTAATTCTTAAGCAGTATGTTTCAGAAGATTTTTGGAATTTTAAAATTTCAAGTAGGAAATTCTAAAATTCTACAAAATAATTATATTTTTTCAAAATATGAAAAAGAAGGAATTTTATTTTATTATTACTATTAATTATTTATTTTTTAAGTGTGGTAAATTTTACTTAATTATATTAGTTGATATTGTTAACTAATTTGCTATGGTTTCATTAACATTAAAAATAAACATCTTATTTCATTTCTACTTAAATCTATCTATTTCATTTTATAACAACACTGCTAATTCACAGATCCTTATAATAAACGATTATTCTTTTAATTACTAAATTTTAAATCCTACTTATAACATTACAAATGAAAAAAGGAATACACTTTATTATTATTCACATAACATTTTATCAACATACACAGATATATACAAAAGATAATAATTTAATTTACCTATTCAAATCTATAAGCAAAAAATATCGGTAATGATTTTAAATTCTTTTCTGTATAACATGAAAAATGAAGTCATAACCAAGTTTAAAAATTAATACAATAAGAATAATAAAACATGAATTTTTATGCAGCTTCCCCAAGTATAAAATTCAATTCTGAGTCAGTTTTTATGATGAGTGAGCCAAGGTCTAAACTAGAGTCCTGCACAGGTGTGAATTTTGAATCAACCCAAAAATCAACCTGAATCTGCACCAAAGAATTTTTGGCAACCCACACCCGACCCAAACCTGATTTCTTTATACCTGAACCTGACCTGAAACCAGATTTCTTTATACCCGAACACAACCCGAAACGCAAATCTAAATGAAAAGTAATAATTCATCCAAAAGTCATGGAAAACACATTTAATTTATAAAATAAAGTAAATTTTAAATGTCACACTGCTGTGTGTGAGTGGTAAATAATTTTAAAAAGAATTAAAAATGGAATTACTAAGTTATAACTAACTGAAAAATTAAAAAAACTGAAAAATAGATTAATAATAATTTTTAACTATTTACATGTGTTGTGAAAGTCACATCAAGTGTACGAAAATGGGTTTTAAACTTAGTGTTTGTAGTTTTATTGTTCAATGCTTATCACACACAGAATAATATTAAAATAATACAATGTTACAGAAACCAACTAAATGCCCACTAAACTCATCTAAATCTACATTCCTATAACTTTTTAAAAACATCTGCAAGACAAAAAATATTAATTATCAGTTTAAATTCACAATCTATTTTAAGAGGATGTAAGTAATCAAAATAGATGAATCATACATCTAGTTACTGTGGGAGTAGTAGTCTGTTTTCAGCAGCTTATGTTCTAAATAATTGCTTTTTTCTTTCTTTCTTTCTTTTTTTTTTTGTACATTGCTTAGGTCGGATATGGATGTTTATTTTATTATGATAGTTTGAGTAAGCGTATATTTATCTTGAATGAATAGAGCAAACAAATTTCTGCTTTATTAAAGATATTTTTTTTTTTTTTTTGAAAGATGTTCTCAAGTCGACCCGATTCGTTGAAAACTAAACCCAACATGAACCCGACCCGCAGTAAAAAAATCCAGTCAACTTGACCAGCACGAAAACTAAATCAGTCAAACCGACCCGAACCCGACCTGCAAGAGGAAAAAATGTAGTCGACCCGACCCGAACCCAAATTGCAGGTCAAGTCGGGTTCGGGTAAAAATCAGGTTACCCGACCTGATGTAGGACTCTAGTCTAAACTAGCGATCAAAAGCCCAAGTGACTCATTAAAGTTAATGACTTACTCTTATCTCCTTTGGGTGTGGACCTGCAAAAATTGTAAATTATAATAAAATAATACTACTTGAAGATAGGACTTTTATCAAGTTATATTTTCTAAACAGATGGGAGTCTCAACTCCCTGCGATTTAATAAACTTGGCTATTAGAATACACTTCATGCTATTCTATGAATAAATATTGATTCAAAACACAATAAAAGTCTGTATTATTTCAATATACCAGCCAGAAAAGACTATCATGTAAATTACTGTGTATTGAACATAACAAGAATGAATTATCAACTATAGCACTGATACATTGGTTGTACGTGTGTGAATATTTTGCTGAACTCCACACTTACAGTAAAAATTTGATAAATTAACTTATTAAATCATTGCTAAAATATTCCAGTACTAAATTTATCTAAGAAAAAAAGGTATTTTTAGTTTTTATGTACTCTTATGTCCCTTACTAATAATCTTTTACTGTTTCTTTTTCTTTAACCAACAATTTCTTTTTCTCTCTCTATTTTTTTTTTTTTTCTCTCTCTTTTAAATTATAAAATATACAGAAATGAACTTATATATATATAAAATCATGCCTCTACTTACCGCATCCCATTTCATCAGAATAGTCTCCACAATCATTGTCAGAGTCACATCTAAAAGACTGAGGAATGCACCGACCACTACTACAGCCAAATTCTCTTGGTCCACAAGTTGTCTCTGCAAGAAGATAAAAATGTATAATCACATTTTACTTGTAAACTGTCATGTATATTTGGCTTTAAAAAAAGCTGTTTGTAATTGCATAGAAAAATAGTGCAATGGAAAGATATAGAATATGTAAATATTTGTCTGCTTAATCCATCAATCTACAACCAATTGTTAACAATTTTGGTTTAGAGCTAAAACTAAAATCTTAGCTGTGTATAAAATAATGGGAAATTGGAGGTTTTTTTTTTTTCCCCCTCCTCTACACCAGCTTTTTAATATCATTTTATTGCCACTATTGTAAAAAAGAATGTCACAAAAAAAAAAAAAAAATAAACATACATATACATATGCAGTGAACTCTCGTTAAAACGGACAATCAAGGGCCAGCAGTTTTTGTCCATATTAACGAGAGTCCATTATAACAGGAGTTCATAAACTGAAGTTCTATATGAACTCTAAAATCACTATTATGTACACCCTGCACAGTATAATACGAATGAAAATTTGTTTCCTCAAACCCTTTTATTCAATAAAAATATAAACGCAAGAAAGCCGATACTTACTTAAAAAACTTCTTTTCTTCATATAGTACAACTTGATAACAAAATCCTTTGCTATGTCTCCACAATAGAAGTGGAGACAGGTGCAAATTGTTGACCTCAACTGTCACTGCCAATCAATACTATTTACCTCCCACAGTGTAATAGCACAGAGTGAAAGAGATTAACCCTTTTATTATTGAACCTTTTCATGTTAAAAAAAAATATAATGAATTTGTAAAGATTTTGGGAACTGACTCTTTTTCGAAGAAAGTAAGCTTTGAGGAAAAAAAAATGTCCATCTTAACGAATGAATTGTACGTATAAAGCGATGTTTATTACGTGCAATTCCTATAGGCCTTAGCCGGGGATTCTGTTTTTGTACGTAATAACGAGAAATCCATCTTAAACGGGGCCGTCTTAACGAGAGTTCATTGTATACATACAAAATGTTTACTGCTATCCAAATCCAATAACTCTTTTATGAACCATTAATTAATATAACCATTTAATATATAACCATTAACCATACAACAGTAGTCAACTCTGTCCATTTTAGTGGACATTTTAGTTTTTATGGTGGGTAGTAGAGGTTTTGTCGGATAAAAAAGCACTTTCATTATTTTTAAATCTGGCTTTTTAAAAAGGTAGAAATGGAAAAATGCTTTATTATTATATGCTTTAACTTATTATAACACTGTTTTATAAATTTTATAAAGTTACTTCCCCACTTTACAAATCACCATTGTTGTGAAAACAGCAGGCGGTAGGCATAAAAAGGTTACATTAATTCTGCCCATTTCTGCTCAGTTTGTTAAAGAAAGTATGGGTCTAATTGGTGCCATGAATAGCAATCAATTTTAACTTTCAGTTAAAAAATAAATAAAAGTGCAATGCTTTTAAATTGCTAATTTATTTTATGTAATTGGTAGATGAATATTTGCAGGTTTAATGATAACAAGTCTTATATGTTAGTGAAAAAGAAAGTATTTAAGTTATTGATAGACATATTGCATACTTGTACAGTTCTGCATTTCATCTGAATTATCTAAGCAATCGTCATCTCCGTCACAGACCCATGTCTTTGGTATACATCTTTGGTTATCACAAGTGAAATCCCAAGAATTGGGGCAGGCCTGAACAGGAGGTTCAGCATCAGGATCAGCTTGGCATGTGCGATTATCACTAGCAAGACGTTCACCATAGGGACAACCACACCTAACTTCCAAACCGATGGCTCCACTGAAGTTGGATGGAATCGGAAAGCAAAATTTCTGACAGTTGCCATTATTATTGTGACAAGGATGATGACCTATAACAATTAAAAGCTTATTATTATAAATTCTGTAAAGGTCAAACCATAATTTATCATTTAAAAAAAAAAAAAAGTTATTAATAGTTTTAATTATAACAAAAATAGATATTCACTTATGGTAAAAACCATGTGTAACTGTAATCTCCACTTTACATTGCGTCAAAATAATACATATTATATTAACTTTTTTTTCTGATATTTATAGAAAAATTATGTAAAAAAAAAAAAAAAAAAAAAAAAAGGCTATAATTAAGAAACATGACTTAAAAAATACTTTTTATATATTTAATTTATTTTTTATTATTTATTTTTTATATTGATAGAAGAAAGCATTGAATTTGTAAAAATTTTAGAAATTTGGTTTTGAAGATATATCAGTGTTCTGAGAAGGCCTAAACATGAGTTGACCATTAATTGAAAATGTCTGTCTGTGATAAACTTTTCTGATAGCTCTATAGCTCAAGAAATTCACAGAATTTCATACAAATTAATTCATATTTAGTTTCACCTCAATATAAATTGATGCAAAACACCAAACAGGTGGCACTGTTATACTTCTACAGTAGAAGTTCTACTAGAAAAGGCTATATCTCAATTTCTATTCTATATAAATGCACAAAACTTGATGCCATAGAGGACCATTATGAGAAAGTGCTGATTCAATTTGGGTGCCTATTGGGCAACAGATGGTGCTGCTATGATGTCATTGTCCTTCCCTGTGTAAGTGAAAGCAATATTTCAGTTTCCATATAGTAAAATTGCCCCAAACTTCATACATGACAATTAGTCAGCATTATGAAAAAGAATGCTGACTAAATCTGGATGTTTGTCAGCCATAGGTGGCTCTGCTATTATTCACCTTCAGCGGTTTACCATGCAGCTACATCCAGGGTTCATACTCATATATTGGAGAAAAATTCCCTGAGTTTTCCCTGAGTTCCCAGACAATTTTCAAGATTATATTAGTGACATATTACAAGAAATGCTCCTCTAGACAGGACAAAATACACAGCTACTTCCACTGTATGGTGTCATATTACTGTCGACCATGATAAAAATTCAGGTAGATATCATTGTTTACATGCGTATTTTCACAATACTTAATCAATTGAATTTTGATACGAAGCTAAACAAGAAAAATGTAACTTGAGAGAAAGAAAATATTTGTTTTTCCAGGTTTTATAACTGATTTTTCCTGACTTTTAATGAAAATTTTTATTTTCCCTGACTTTTTTTAACAAATTCCAAATTCCCTGAGTATTCCCTGTTTTCCCTGATGAGTATGAACCCTGTACATCTCAGTATCTGGTTAAAATTACATCAAACTGCATATGTTAAAATTTAATTGTGAGAAGTTAGGAGTAAATATTTGTTCACATTAAACAGAAGGTAGCATTGTTATGTTGATTGATACAAAAGAAATTTTTGTGATGGTCGCAACATACTAGTTACCATGTTTTTATTAACTCACTTTCAAGTTTGTTTGTTTGTTTGTCCAGTACAAATCTTGTAATCGATTTTTAATTAACTTCCTGACTAGCTAGACATTTGAAACTTTTAGAATAACTCAGAACACTATAGCAACGCAATACCTTGAAGCCTGATTTTTTAAAATTTATTATTAGTTTTCTTTTAATTAATTAAAATATGAAAATAATAATAAATAGCTTCAAAATTAGCCATTTAAACATTAGCTATAATTTAATTGTTGCGAAAAAAATTTTACAGGTTCATTTTCTTTCGACATAAAAATAAACACATTTGATTAAGCGTGAACATTAAAAAAATTTTTTTAATTAAATGATGCATCTATCTCACAAAAATGCATGTCATTATCTCTTTAAAAATTTTATACACATTGATAAAGCGATAATATTATTCTATAGCTATTATTCAACAGAAAATTTAAAAACATGGTATATAAAAAGGTTTTTTTTTATCTTATAATTATTTTTCTTTCTATTTTCTATAATTTAAATTTTTTTCTTGTTCTTTTCCCCCTATTATATATATATATCTTCTTTTATATCGTGATCATGAAATTTTTTTCAAATAGACAATTTCAAATGTCATCTTTTGATTTAAACATAAAATTTTATACCTTGGTACTACCTTGGCTGTAACAAAATGCACCTGAAAATTGGAATTTTCTGGTGCATTTCCCTACAGCTAGCACTTACTAAATTAACATCTTTAAAAGAGATGAATGATGTCTTGGGTTACAATTTAAATGAAAAAAGTTGCAAAAAGATAAACCAATTTCTTAATAAATATGAAAAAATTATAGAATTCTTTTTTAGATGAAGTTAACTAGATTCTGAGAAAAGAAAGAAACTGTTTAGAACAAGAATATACAGTTTACTTGTAGATTACTTAATTTTTAACAAACAAAAATAAATTCAGATTTATCAGTGGGTTTTCCCTACAATTTCATTCTGTATTTATATGCACAAAATTATATACTATTTTTATGTATTATAATGGCCATAATGTACCTTTAAAATAGAATTGTGTTTAAAAATATTACAATTACCTAATAATGGAAGTTTTTTTTTTTTTTTTTTTTTAAGTAAAGGAGTATTAAAATCACATTAATTAGGATAAATAATTTCTCTGTTACCGTTTTTCAAAACTTATAAAAACGATTTTAAAATATGATTTTTTCTCAAATTTTGAGTACACATGGTCACTGCAATTAATATTATAATTAATATAGTTATGGCAGGTTAGATTGTGGGTTTGTCTCTAATTTTTGGAGGATCACACAAGCTCTTACTAATAATCTAAAAACTCTACCAAAACACAAATGAGCCATTTTTCCATGCAACTAACATAAAAGTTTAGTATTATTTCAAAGTTTTTCAAGATGGATTTGCATTTTTTTCCATATTACAGCCAAAATAAGGATCAAATAGAAGCATAGATGTGCTATGATTATTATTATTATTATTTTTTTTTTTTTTTTTTTTTATTGATGAATTATTTTGGTATTATTTTAAAACAATGGTATATAAATAATAAATCAAGAAAAGAAAGAAATACTTTAGAAATAGGCAGCAAATTTAATAATACATTTAAGAAGAAAATGGTTAAATGTTACATTACATATAAATATTTTACATAACACTTAGTACATAGGGAAAAAATTAGCCATAGATTATAAAAGCAACAATGCTTTAAAAAAAAATAATAATAAATGATTAAATTTCAAAATACCAAGAATGTTTATGCATCATACTCACTATCTATTTTTTGGTTTTCATGACTGAATACCTTAATGCCGTACAATCGGCTGCCTTCTTCAACACTGGCAACTATTTGTTCGCCAACACCACTCTCTTTGTCCATTCGCAAAATGGCATCCAGTCGCCAATCGGTTACATACAAAAATTCTAAAAAAGAAACATTTAATGAGTAACTGCATGTCATTCAATCAATACTATAAATAAATGATGTAATATACTATATATAATATACAGAAATCTGTGTAAACATGAAGAAAAGAGGTAGATCCTCGGGTAATGCTGCTTCTTCCTCAGAATCAATAATAATAAAGAAGAAATTATCTAATGTGGCCAAAGAATAGCGATATGATAATGGGAAAGTTTACTTAAAGAACTCTGATGGTAAATAATTTGTATTAATATGCAAAAATGAAAGTTGTAAAAACAAATACAGGATATATTTGCAGTTGCTGTAATGTTAATTTATGCCCAGATGCTTCAAAAACTTCTATGACAAACGATTTATTTTTATTTTATTTATTTTTTTAAATGCACCCTTAGATGCATGTAAACTTCATATGAGACTGTGTTTGTAACTAACTTCTTAAAAAAATAATACATTTAAAAATTTAAATGTTAATTTTTTACTCATTAAAAAGTAATTTGCATTTAAAAAAAAAAAAAAAAAAAAAAAAGACAATCATAAGAAAAATGCATGAAAGATGAGGTTAGAATTTTTTGTTATACATTATTAAATGTTTTATTCATGAAAATCAAAACTAAATTGGAGTATTATAAAACCACTTGGGAAAGGAGGCAAGGGGGTTATAAATCTTTAATACATATTTATAATACACATTAATTCAACCAATTTAAAAATATAGATAGGGGGAAAAAGAGCCGATACATAAAATATAGTAATATTTACTTTATTATTATTATTGTAATTTAATTAAACTTAAAACAACATTTTTTATTTTTTTTAATAGATATTTCTTAAAAAATTTGGATGGCTCCCTAAGAAGGGTAAGAGTTTCCTCAGAATTTTAGGGAAATGGACATCTAATAATATTCTAATCAAACTTATAATAATAATATATATATATATATATTTTTTTTTGGGGGGGGGGGGAAAGGGGGTTTAATAGGGTATTAAAATTGATATGTTTAGTCATTAAAAATTAAAAAACATTTCTGCATTTAAGTTTGATGATTAGTAATAATTATCAGCACTACCACTTGCACTTTCCAACAGCAAATATGTTACCAAAATATTTATTTCAAAATTTGTTTTAAAAAACGACAACAATTCTTGTATTTAAAAAATTTGCTTTTATGATTTTTTATGCAATTTAGATTAACCCCTTACCTGTCAACGAAAATTTATGATTTTACAACTCTGAAATAAATAAATACTTTGAAAACACTGTGAAGGTCACTTTCAAGGTTATTTTATTGTACTGTCAAACTGTGTCAGTAGTTTCATTGGTAGCAGTACAATACAAAGGAACGTACTTCAGAAAAACATATATATATGCCCAGGGCAATTAAGGGGTTAATAAATAGAATAGCAAACACTATAAATTGCAAAGCACACCAACAGTTGTTTTAGATGAAAATAATTATGCACAAATCTTCATCAGTCTATAAGGTATAAGTGCACTCAATTTATTCAATCCTGAAAACATTAATGCTTGTTTTTGAAATTTATTGGTTTACAAATTTTTATTCATCATTATTTAAAAGTGTTATTTTATTACTTAAATATCAACTTACCATGATGAATGACTAGTGAAAAGGGATGTTTGATGCGAGGCGAACTGATAGTCTGAACGTCAGTACCATCTAAATTTGCATGCTGTATATGATCGAGAAGAGCATCACACCAGTAAAGACGATCTTTCTGAAAATCAATTGCTAATCCATTAGGCCATCCAAGAAGCACACCTCTAAATACCATCAAGTTTGAACCATCTAGATAAGCTCTGCTGATATTGGCTGGACGGTCCCATTCTGAATAGAAGACATAACTGGAAAAATGTTTTATTTAATTAATCATCACATTAACTTTTCGTAAATTCTGCTTTTAAAACAATCATAATAAAGTTTTACCACACAAAGCTTATGCTACAAGAAAATAATTACAATCAGAAAAAGTGCAAAAATTTTCTTTGTCATTTAAAAAAAAAAAAAAAATCACAGTGTAAATAAAAATTTGTTAAGCTTGCATAAATGACGTTTTTGCTGCTGAAGACAATTTTTTGAGTTTATTAACTGGATATGATGATTTTATTAAGCAGTGGTTTTAAAAGAAGTTAGTATTTATTTGACCCAAGTACTGGCAATTTGATCAGATTAGGCAGCTGATTTTATTTACCAGTGAATTTATTATGCGGCGGTTACTGTATATACATTTAGAAGAAAGAAAATTCTTTTCAGTTATTCTTTCATTCATTACAATTATGTATATTTTAATAAATATTTTTAATTTTGGGGAAAGAAATCTGACAAAAACTGACAATCATAAGTTTACTTAAAAAAATAAAGTGGAAAAGAGAATGCAGACAAACACTTAGGCAAACCGAAATCATAAATACTTTTCAATTTTTCTGGAAAACATTAAAAATGCATAAAACAACGGAAAATTAAACAAATTCAAGCCATTTTCCCTTATGGAATGCATCTGAATATTTTTTCATGGCTCTCCAAATCAATTATTAATGCTATTCATAACATATTCTATAGGAAATATACTTTCAGTAAATGAATATATATGTTAACTTTTAATGTATTATGCTGTATAAAAATCTTAAAATATGCTTTAAAGAAATAATTATCTCAGATCAACATATGTGAACTATTTTGTGAAACCTTAAACACAATTTAGTAGTGTTATTTATATTTATACTATTTTCAAAAGGAAGTATACTATAATAAACCTGAATAATATTAAAGTTAGTTTCAATACAGTTTAAAATATTTACAAAGATATGTGTGCGTGGACAAACAGAATAAATTCATAAATTCTTTTTCAACTTCATTAGAAAGTGCTACAAAAATCATGCAAAGAATTTTGATAGAGGAGAAAAAAAAAAAACATGCTGACTGCAGTTTTTAATATCCTGACTTTGTTTAGTTTTCTAATAAGAAATGTAGACAATGTGTTGAAATCTCCACTCATTCAACATAGTTGAAACAAACTGTATTCAATTTTCTATGCATAGAATAAAAGTTTAAAAAATTGTTGTTGTTAACATCCCATAAAGATCACTCCCCTTCCCCCCCCCCACATTCTTTATATCATTTATTAAATTACAATTATTTTGTACTAATTTGCTTTATTAGATACTTAAATAAAATAAAGACCAATATTATTATTTTTACTTACATTACCCTACTACCGTAGGTAATGGAAGTATTCTATTCGGTCTGAAAATTCAATATCGAGATTTCACCTTATTTACACACTTTAAGGTCCCCTGAGTCCAAAAAAGTGGTTTTTGGCAATTGGTCAGTGTGTGTGTATGAAGAATCTTCTAGCTATTATATCTCGGAAACTAATAAAGATAGAACTACGAAACTTTAGAATTGAAACAAGTCTGGTGAACAGATGAATTTTCCAAATTTTGGTGAAAAGTGGGACCATAAGTCCGTATCTCAAAAACGGCTCTAATGATTTTCTTCAAATCTGCTGTATAAACACTCTATTAGATGTCATTTCGAATGATACAGTTGATTAGTTCAGGAAAATTGATAAGCGTCCTGTATAAATAGCTCAATTTCAGGTCTCGCAAGGGCATTCCTTTAAAAACGGCTGTACGGATTTTTTTCAAACTCACCCTATTAACTCACTTTTAAATATGCTTTTGTATGTAATTATTGCTTTTCTGTCAATAATTGAGTTTGGGTAAAAGTTGGTATCTCAAAAACGGCTCTAACGATTTTCTTGAAAATTGTAATATAAATCCATTTCTTTCCAATGTATCACGTAGTTATTAGAGGAAAATTAACAGATACCCTGTTTAGATAGGTCAGAAGTTTAGGTAGATCTCGAAAATTGGTGTTTCAAAAAATAACTCTATCTTTTTTTTTTTTTACCACGCTATATATAAGCTTCATTTTATATGTCTTTACATGTGTATGAAGTTTATCTTACCAGAAAAGTGTTAGGTTTCCATTTCTTTAGGTCACTTTTATATCTTCTGATCACATTCTCTCCAAAAAATGCATATAATATGTGTAATAGTGGGTAATGGAAGTCAAATGGTTGTTTCACACCAGATTTTTTTCATTTTATTCAACTTGCGCATTTATATAAATAAATTTGTAATTTACTTATCCACATTTCATTATTTCTAATCACCATTAAATAAAAATTACTATCCTTATCTAGTACTTTTGCAACTCACCCTTTATTAGGATGAACAACAATAGCTCTTGGGCGTTTGAGGTTTCTCAAGAGCGTTCTCCTGTACTGAAAATTCACTGTATTGATGACATTCAAAGTTCCTTTACGACTATCGATATAATACAGGTTATTGGACACCCAATCTAAAGCAAGTCCTTCAACGCCTTCATTCTGGGAAGCCAGAACATTTGTCTGACCTAGAACAAAACAGACACTTAAAATTAAAAACAGGAATAATAAATTACATTGATAATATTTTATTGGAAAAAAAAAATGTCTTTTCAAAAGTTTCTTGCAAAAGAGAATAGATGCACAGATAATGTCAAATCAGTTTTTCCTCATATATTTATTCTCATACGTTTACTACTATTACAAAGAATATTATATGCATGTTAAGAGAAATAAACTCAGGCGATCACTTGGTACAAATCACAAAGTAAATTACCCTAACCACTAGGTTATACTCTGCCTCAGATTAAATACATTTACTTTATTCTAATTTGCTATTTCTTTCTTTCTTTTGTCCCCCTCTCCCAGTTTTCGGGCAATTTCATACTATATCCAGTGGAATAATCCCCACAATGTATATTTATGTGAAATTTTGATATACCCTCACATATTAAGAATACCTTAAATTCGGGACTATCTACGAAGTTTTCAAATTAGAATGTTCAAAGTCAATGATGTTCATTTCAGTATCATAAATGATATTTTAAAATTGATTCAACATCTTTCTGATCATTCATAAAGAACAAACTAAGAAACTAACTAACCTACCAAGGGATACATTATCAATTTTGTGATTTTCACATTCCTCATATCTTAAAACGCGAAAAAAAAAAAAAAAAAAAAAAAGTTAATTGTTTTTAGAAATATGTAAATTTCCTCACATCTATAATATGACAGAGTACTAAAATATAAATTTAACGCAGTCTACATCAGTGCTTTCCAACTTCAAAAAAGTTGGAGAAACACTGGTCTAGATATATAAAAAATTAATTTTTGACAGCATACATAACAATGTACTTTTAAATTATCTTTACCTGTTCCATCTACTTTTATTCTGTAAATGACATCCAAAATAACATCTGAGTAGTAAATATATCCTTGCTGGGCGTCAAAATCTAAGCCTACGAAACGGGCACTTTTGCTTACAATGGGTATCATGGCATCAGTGAAACCATGATTAACAGGATTTAGTATAACTCCTCTTACAAATTTTTGCTGGGCATAAAGAAGAAACTCTTCCACTTCTATGAATGAAAAAAGAGAAATGTATTGCAATTTAAGTGAACAATTTTTACATGAATCATTGTATATTCTAAAATACAATATAAAAATTAATATTAATTAAATAAAAAAAAAAGGTTTGATGTATGAAAAACATTTTATTTTTTATACAGGTTATAAACACTTATTCTCAAAAGATAATTTTTTTTTTTTTTTTTTTTTTTTTTTTTAATATTAAGTAGAAAATAAAAATATTGATTTTAATTATAGCCTCTAATAACTTTTTCTTTTAATTTATTTAATGCATATGACTTGAAATATAATGCAATAAATGAATGCACAAAACCAAAGTAGTTTAAACGTTTAATTTCATTAATAAAATTTCTATAACAATAAATTCTCAATTCTTTAATTTCTTTATTATGATAAAATTATTCACATTTGGCTGAATACATATAACAACAGGCATAAATTTTATTAAACAAATATAAACAGAACAAAAAAAACTTACTTTTACAAGTCTTTTCATTATGAGCGATTTCGTAACCAATGTTGCAGACACATCGGTAGCCTAAACTAAATGCATCTGCAGAACGTGTCAACAAGCACATATGCTGACATCCACCATTACTGAAGAAACAGGGATTTACAACTAAAAAGAAAAATAACATATTAAGCATCCTATTGACAAATAAGTTAAACAAAATAAAGACAGAGTATCATATCAGGGGTCTGTCCAGACTTTTCAGACAGGGTCCTGTTTTTGTGAAATTGTGAAAATTTTTAGACGTATTTTTATGAATTTAAATTTAGTGTGAAAATAAAGTTCTTCTGAACTTTTCGGCTAGGGTCCTCTTTTTGTGCAATTGTGAAAAATGTCATTTTGCAAAATAAAATTATAATTAATGTTTCATTTTAGACAATGACAACTCACTTTTATAGAATTAAATTTACATATGTGCATAGAAGCTCTTTATAAATTAGCAATTGATTTCAGCTGTTTGGGGAAATACAGGAAAACACGTCCGATTATTTAGGCAGACTGTTCACTCCATGTTAGATTAGTTTTGAAAATGAAACAGATTTATCAAAGATCTGTTTTTAAGGGGAAAATTTTTGTGAAGGGTCCTTTTTCAGGATAAATAATTTTGTGAAGGTTTTTTTTTTTTTAGGATAACTAATTTTGTGAAGGGTCCTTTTTTAAGATATTAAATTTTGTGAAGGGTCCTTTAACGGACCCAGGTTTGCCTCTGGACAGACCCCTGCATATATAAGGAAAAAATATAAAAAATAAATTTTACTTATTTAAAATATATAGTACTATGATCTAATCAATTGATTAAAGCTGAATAAAAACTATGGAGATAGAGGCTTCTTTTAATTGTATATACTGACCTACTGGCTGTCGTAGATAATGATATGCTTTGATTGCTTTGGGCTCTTTCAACAATGATCGATCTCTGTAGATAGTTAAAACTGTCTGGGAATTGTTGTATAAATCTGTTTTCAACACTCCCTGTCTAGTGCCGTCAGTCCAATACACATTGTTTTCAAACATTGTTAGTTTGCTGGGGGAAGGTACTCTGGTGCTTCCACGAATGATTGAATGCCTATGAAGATATTGAAAATGATATTATTTGTTCAATACAATAATTTATCTATATATTCAAACCAAACATTGTCAAAAAAAAAAAAGCAAGCTAAATATATTAAATTAATATCTTTAATGGCTATTAAATTTTTGCAATCCTACATTACGGCCACAAATCTCAATAAATTTTTAGAAAATGTGTGCAAACAGGTAATGAGACATTTAATAAATAAATTTCTCCATAGAATTACATGGGATTTGGTGACCAAAGACGGGAAAATTGTAAGTGAAAGAGAGTTAAATTCTTGGAAGTATCTATTATTTTTTTTTAATCTAAATAAATTATGCACATAAATAAGAGAATGAAACAAAGCACAAGATTAATTACTCAACATAAATAATGGAATGTAACAGTTACTCAAATTCAAAATCTCAAAATATATAGACAACTTTAAAGTCAATTTTCAGTATAATGCAATTTTGTTACTACAAATAAATAATTAACTCTTCCAACAACTTTGCTATATCACATTCTATTGAATATTCAATTACAATACAAATAAACACAAACCTGTTTGGCATAGTCAAATATCATAATATTTAATAAAAATGCCCTGTTTAGCTAAAAAGTAATTTTAATGTAACTAAATCAGCTAATCGTAAAACTAAACAAGCCTTAAAATTGGCAATATAGAATATATATATATATATATTCCAAAGTTATTTCAAAGATATTACATGAGACATCAAGAGTTGTGGCAATTTGAGGCTACACAAGGTTGAGAGCTTGACCCTATGCTCAATGATGACATCCTAGTGAAGTCAACATTTGTGTCATTTCATTGGTTGACAGAAGTAACAAACTTAGATTTTGCTCATGATGAAGCTTCAATAAGAAAAAGTTGCTCAGACATGATTACTTGATTCCTCACTTGAAATCACTGCTACACTGTTGCTTTGTATAATAAAGGTTTTAGACTAATTACATAGAAAAAAAACCTTATGAACAATTAAAATGAAAAATAAAATAAATAAAGCAAATAATATAAAAAAGAAACAGCAATTGCCTGTGGGAAAACTATATATAAGCTTTTATAAAGAAAATATAATGTAGAAGTTTTGAAATTACAATGTGATATTTAGCTCACACAATTACCTTCCACTTCCATCATAATTGCATGCTACAATTTGATCCAGTTGAGAATCACACCAAAATACTCTTTTCGTCACATAATCCAGTGTCAGGCCAGAAGCTTTGTAGATGAAGGTATTAACAATAGTCACTCGAATTGTACCATCCATATTGGCCCTATCAATGTTATCAGCATCACTGAAAAACATCAATCTAGAAAAAGAAATGATAATTATTCACAAATATGACATTTATTGGAAAATTATGAAAGCAGATTTTGCTTTTCTTATTATAAATTTAGATATCTCAAAATACACTACCTTTCTATAAGTGACCACTTTAAATTTCAAGCTTATGCAGGTGTGATTGGGAATTCATGAAAACATAACTGAAATTTTTGCGAGAAAAAGTGTAAGGGGAAAGAACACATAATTTACAAAAGGGAGGTCTAAATCCTCTCATTATGAAAAATATTAATTTTAATTAGGTTTAGCATTCATATGACTTTGATATTTTACTCTTATCTTCAGAATTTAACTACTAGAAAAACTAAAATTCTTGTGCTGAAAATAAAAATACTTGAAATCAGGTAAATTATCTGAACACAATCACCCCCAGTTTATGTCAAATATCAGGATTTTTTTTTTTTTTTTTTTTTTAATTATTGTAAAGATAAGGCATAACAAGAGAATGTTATACCACGAATATTTCAGTAAAAGTTTTGTCCTGAAGACAAAAAAGAGGGTTTTCATAAAAAAAAAAAATGTTCCTTTTGTATTATAAGATGTGGGATATTAACCCAATGCAAAACTGTTTTTAGGAAACTGGACATCCTACTGCATTGGACACAATATACTGCAATTAGTATATAAAAATATTAAATATCTAATGAAAAGGGAGCATTTTTATTAAATAGTTTTTAAATCTAATGCACAAATGTTAACAAAATTTTGTTTGAATAATTTATAAGTCAAATGTATGGAGCTATTTGTATTAAAAAACCCCAAGCAAATATGAAAATTCAAAAACGTATTGCTGATAGAATATAGTGTATGGTCATTTATGAAAAGGTAGTGGATCTTACAAAAATATTTATTAAAATATAATTGTATTGAAAAACCAATTACATACCCCAAATGAGGATCTAATGCAATATCAAGAGGGGAAGATAGATTTCGACTAATGAGAATAGTGTGCTGGCTTCCATCCAGTTCCATGACATCAATTTTTTGACCAATGGCATCACAGACATAGATCTTATTACCAATCCAGTCGATAGCAAAGGCTGTTGGACTCCAGGGAAAAGACACATTAAAATCAGGAATGTTTTCAGATTCTCTCCAGGGATCTAATTTGATAGAGTAGATCTGAAATAGAAGATAAGAAAAGTTCTTTATACATTTAAAAAACTATAATGCCTATTAGATACAATAAATATTTCATTTTGGAGCTATAAAAAGCAAAAAGCATTTAGTTCATTTTTTGCATTTTTATAAAATAAAATAAAAAATTACATTAATTTTTGAAAAACAAAACAAAAAATTAATGTTTGTAAACTTTCTGAGAGGGCAAATGGAATTAGAAAAAAAAGTAAATAACAGTCATTCTCTGTTAACAAAAATTTTCCATAGAATATGAGCTTTGGCTGTTGGTGATGGTAGGTAGAGAGTTCATTGTAAGCTCATTAATTTGTTACTTTATTTTCTCTAAAAATTAATTCAGCTTTTCCATCAAAGATTTACAGCACATTACACAATAATTTTAATAATTATTTCTCCAAAGAATTTATACAGTTAAAAAAATAATTATGAATATAAAGGAGGTTATTTAGTAAATAAATATACAAGTTAATCAATATTTTAAAATTTGGATCTAAAAGTTTACAAGCTGTTAAACTGAAATCCAAAATTTTATGTTTATTAAATTAACTTAATAATAAAACTTATGACATTATTTTACTTACTTTTCTTGTTACTGTGTCAGACCAGAATAGCAAGTTTTTCTCATAATGATAATCTAATCCACTGGCAGCTGTGGTATTGGTCACCAAATCTAAAACATTCCCTCCAGCATTTACTTTATATATGGCACTGTGATGAGCAAAAATGAGTCGCATGGCAGAACCTATCAATAGTATAGAACGTAAGTCTTCATTTTTAACATCAGAAAATAAATAAATAAATAAATATATCCCAAAAATAAATCTAGTTTTTGCACTTTCAAAACTATTTTTAGCAAAATATGTATCCACACCAAATTGTATTATTTTACAGTTTTCTTAGAATGGCATTTAAATGACTTTGAAATTTATAGAAATAATAATAATAATAAATAAAAGAAAAACCTTTAATTCTGCACAAATATTTTGAAAAAAAAAATATATATATAATATATATATATATTATACACACACATATAGATAGATATATAATAATAAGTTATTATACCTAGTACAGTGTGTTGCATGAATATAAACGCACCTTTTCCAATAACCAGAAATAGAATATTTTTAATTTTAAAAGAAGGAATATGACTTACAGTTATTGCATATGACTAACAACTGAATAAGGTGCTTTAAGCACATATGTTTAGGCTCATGCAAGCTTATGTAAAATGAGTGTTTAAGCATTTTCTTATTTTTCACTGTTTTTCGTTTGTTGCCCGAAATTAAACGCACTCTGTATTTTGTGTTTACAATTTATCAGAGCTACTGGAATTAAATTAAAACACAGATAGTCGTGTTGTTAAAGTTCTCTAAAAACAGTTTTAATGCTTGAGTGCAAAATTTACGGAGTTTGTTCAGGATGGCAAGAGGGGAAACTTTGACAGTAGGCGAGAGGATAAAAATCGACTTTATGCATGGTAAAGGCTTTAGCAATCGTGGAATTGGGCGCCGAATCGGAAGAAGTGAGAGTGTTTTGCAAAATTATATAAAGAAAGGAGAAAATTATGGGAAAAAAGCATATAAGAAGCAAACAGGAAAGCTTACCAGTTACGACAAATGTCGAATATGCAACGTTGCAAAGAATAAGAATATTTCTTGTGCAAAGATAAAGTCTCAATACAAGCTGGGTGTTCATCGGAAAACCATACGGAGAACTATCAAAGCTGCAACATTCATTAAATTTAAGAAAATGAAGGCGAAACTACCCCTCACTCAAAAGCACAAAGATATGCGGTTGGAATGGGCAAGAAAATGGATTCTAGATCGACTAAAATGGGAAAAATTCCTCTTCTCAGATGAAAAAAGTTTAATCTCGATAGCCGGATTGATTTCATAGTGACTGGCACGATTTGAGAACCGAAGATATATACTGTTCAAAACGTCAACCTGGAGGTGGGTCTGTCATGGTGTGGGCAGCCATATGTTTTAAAGGGACTTTCGAATTAGAGTTCGTGGATAACACTATGAACTCTGTAGATTATGTCCAGATGCTCACAAGAAACCTCCGTCATCAAGCAGTCAAGAAAGCTGGAAGAAATTATATTTTTCAGGAAGATTGTGCATCTGTACATACAGCACATATCGTGAAAAAATGGTTCCATGACAGTAAAATTAAAGTTCTGGATTGGCCCTCAAAAAGTCCCGATTTAAACATAATGGAGAACGTATGGGGTATTCTGGTTTGCCGTGTTTACGTAAACGGAAGGCAGTTTAACATGAAAGATGAACTAAAATTAGCCATTCTATTAGCTTGGAAGACAATTAGCTTGGATGACCTCATGCCACTATATCAATCAATGCCGAGGCGTTTACTGGCTGTTCTAGAAGCCCATGGTGGCTTTACAAAGTATCAGATACAGTATTTGTTACTCAGTTATTTATTTTTTACATGTGCGTTTAAATTCATGCAACATATATTTTTGACATTTTGCATAAATATAAAACTTTGTTGATAATACATGCTCAAGTAGTAATGGATTTATGGGTAGCCCCTGGGTCCCGAACTCGAGTTCAAATTTTTTTTAGAGTTTTAACTCATTTCCTATTATCTGACTGAGATGAAATTTTGCATACATGTATAACTCTGATGACAATACATGCTCAAGTAGCAACAGACTTGTGAGTGGGGCCCTCGGTCCTCAACTCCAGGTTCAAAATGTGTTTCAAAATTTTACCTTCTTATCATCTGACGGTCTGAGTGAACTAAAATTTTGCATACATATATGTTATCTCCATCTATTGAATTGGGGGTTTTAGTACATTTTGAAATTAAACCATGTCTTTAAAATATATATATTTATTTATGTATTATTTTAACTATTACATCTGACAATTGCTTCTAAATGACCCACACTTTTTTCCCTCCTGAAAAATCTCGTTCTATTATTATATTTTTTAATTCAAAACATTATTTTCTAGTATTTGAACTGAAATACAGTGAAACCTGTCAAGTTGGACACCCCTATAAGTTGGACACTTTTTCTCGGAACGGAATGTATCCATGGGATTAACACACACACATACACATTATATCCAACCTCTATAAGTTGGACACCCCTTTAACTTGGAAGATGGACATTGAAATACTGCCTTAAGTTGATCACTTTTACCCAATGAGACAGTAAAAAAGAAATAAAACTTCCATTTTCTCTCTCTCTCTTTTTTTTTTTTAAGAAATGTACTTATCCCTTGTAGAATTAGCTGTAAATATCTAAAAAACAATGTTTCTGGTCACAATATATTCACCTCTGTCTTATCTTATAAAAATATTTCTTTTCTTCAACTGAAACATTTACAAATTACTGTAATTTGGTGCATAATGCAAGAATCTTTCTTTTTTACTAAATTTGCATGAATTGTCCTTGTTTTTTCTTTCGAAAATATTCCACAGAGAGCCTACAGTTGCACTAAACTTAATATGGGAGAGATCTATAGAGAAAAACAATGCTGATTCAATTTGGATGCATATCAGCTGACAGGTATTGCTGCTATGCTGCAGTTTTCCCCGTTCACCGAAAAACTATATCTCAGTTTCTAGAGTGAATAAATTCACCAAACTTTATATGTTAGATGGCCGTTATGAAAATGAATGCTAGCTTAATTTGGGTATAGATCAGCAGACAGGTGGTGCTACTTTTACTCACATTCTCCGATTTTCCATATGACTATCTCAGCATCTATTGGATAAAATTGCAACAAAATGCATATGCAGAATCTTTATTGTGAGAAGCTATATTGATTAAATTTTCGTGGATGTTAACTGGTAGGTGGCGTTGTTATATAAAAAATTATAGAAGAAAGTATTATAATGGCCACAACATAACAGTTTAAATTTAAATTGCCAAATTAATTATTTTTTATACATACGTAAGTCGTGAATACAAAAGGCATGCATAGATACAGTTTAATTAAATCAAAAAAAGTAAGCATCCCTATAAGTTGGACACCTCTCTAAGTTGGACAGTTTTTCTTGGAACTGTAGGTGTCCAACTTAGAGAGGTTTTACTGTACCTGCAAATTTGACGTTTTTTTTTTTTTTTTTTAAGGTGTTTTAAAGCATGACAAATGCTGGGCAGATAGTACTGAAAATCAGCTCAAAATGTCAAATTTGATACAATTATCTGAAAATTTTCTTGTTTTGTAGAAAAATAGAAACAGTCTTTGATCTTTCTGATTCTGGAATATTCCAAGAGTTTGTGAAAAAAATTGCCTCAATAAGTTTTCAGAAATTAGACAACAAATTTAAAAACAGCCAAAAGTATAAAATTATTTTTTTAAAAATTCAAATATAAAAGCAAAAAAACATTTTTCTTAAATGACAATAAGATTTATAATTACCAAAAAATTTATGCATTTCTAATTTGTTTTAAATTATATGGAAATTGAAACACGAGATTCTACATAAATCAAAAGAAAATGTAAAATAGAATAAAAAAATGAATATCTTACTATTGCGGGCACGGCAGTGTTTTGGAGCAACAAAAGTGTAATCAGCAACACAAGAACAGATGTAGCTTCCCATAGTATTAATACATACTTGTTCACAATAACCCCATTCATTGCATTCATTCATATCTGAAAAAAGAAATCATTAACAGACATTATAAATGTAATTATTTATTGATTTCATCAATAATTAAATATTTTATTAAGATTTTTTTTTTTTTTTTTTTTTTCCACATTTTCCAAATGTTTTGTTAAAAATGGGGGGGGGGAAGTAATAACTTTATTTTAAATTATCACAGATCTATGGTTGAACTGTTGAAATAAATACATTGAAAATTTAAACACCCCCAGGGAAGGATAGCAATGTTTCTATATGTAAAGATTTTTCTTGTTTCTAGTTAACTGTTATTATTATATATATATTTTTTTAATCACACAATAACTCATCAAAAATAATTCTGATTGTGCTCATTTAGGTGACATTTTACACCAATCGCCATATTAAAAATGAGAAAGTGAGATGGTAAGTCAATGTGTTGGGTGATTTTCACAAAAAGTTGATATACTCTAAGTGCAGCTGCATATAAATTCATATGAAATTTTAAGGATTAGTTTTTAAGCTAGAGCTGCCACAAAAGTTTTGCCATACATACACACAGATATTTGTTAAAAATGGTCAAATTATGATATGGACTTTCTCAAAATGTGTGTCCATTGGAAATTAAAGATCCAAAATATAGTTAATCTTTTTTTTTTTTTTTTTAAATAATACAGAAAAATAGAAAGTTGGTAAAATATTATCAAATTTCAAAATTGTTAAAGTGTTAACTCTTTTTAATTTACTTCAATACTTAAAAAGTAAAAGAACAGAAATATATCTTACCTATACATTTTTGTGTGTTCATAGGATCTACTTGCATTCCTGGACCACAGTAGCACTCTCCACCTTCTAAGGAAGCTCGACAACCGTATTCACATCTCAAGGACATGCACAGGTGGTTTGCTAATAGCCATAAACGGAATTTTTATTTAAATAATTAGTATTAGACATAAAAAATTAAATTATCAACTTTTCAGATATAATAAAAACTTTTAAAAGAATTAATAAAACTGATTTACATAGCATAGGTAGACTCTGCTCAGTTTCCTGTCATATATTTGATCTCATAGAATTTCCATTACAAGGTATACTATATTCAAGCTAAAAGAAATAAATATTTTTGATCGCTCAACGCGATTTCAGATTGAAATGCACCACCTAGTAGGCTACCCTCCATTTGATTTGATACATTTGTCTTATTTTAATCTTCTGAAAAATGTTATTAGGGTTACAGTAGAACCTCTATTATCAGAAATTTTATTTTAATCAAAACTCTCTTAATAAAAATCACTTTTTTTTTTTTTTTTTTTTTACTATTATATTCCTTGTGCACAAAATTTATTTTTAAAGTTTTACTATCACAAAACTTTGTTTCAAACTTTTGTGAAATATGTAAAAGGTATTTAACTTAAAAATTAAAATGTAACTAATTTGTTGTTTCTATTTTGATACAGCTCTATTTTTGTTACAATAATAAGAAATAGTGCACATATTTGTCCTTACTATTAAAACTGAAGCATTCGCGATTATCTGAAAATTTTGATTTTCCAAAATATAGTCATTCCCAATTACTTTGGATAATAGAGGTTCTACTGTACTTCCATATTTCAGTTTTCAATGCAATTCCATTCTATTTTCAATGCAATGATACTGATGATGCAAATTTATGTCAAATATTGTCTTATTTTGCCATGTTAAAAAGGAAGGAAAAAAAAAACTTATTTCTGAATAATTTTCCAAGTTTTTTAATTAGAATATTCATAGCCCATGAAGTTTCTGCCACTACCATAAATTAAGTGAAATTTTATCTAGTGTCCCATGTTAAAAAAAAAAAAAAATCATAAATTTCAAATAACTTATGAAGTTTTCAAATAAGAATGATGCAAATCAATAAGATTCTCGCCAGTATCATAAATATTATTTTAAAACTAGTACAACCTTTCTATGATCATTTGTTTTTGAGATACTATGTATGCAGATTAACAAACTGAATAACTGACGAATGAACATCAGATCAATTTTGTGATTTTTTGATTCTACACACATTAAAAAAAAAAAAAAAAAAAAAAAAAAAAAAAAGTGAAAATTGCTATGATTACCTTAGTTCTCCATACCTATAGTATGATAGGAAACTAAGAAAGTATTGTTTAACACTGCAGACATGGTACAAGCTTACAGAAAAAAAGGCTGAACTTTTCACGACCCCCCCCCCCACCTCTCAAAAGGGGTATCAGGCAACTGACATAATATAAATTTTTCAATAGTAAAAATAATGTTAAATCTGATTGCATACACATACACACAATAAACAAAATCGGAACAATAAATCTTATATTGAATATCATATTAATCATAATTAAAATAGTTGTAAGTGCTTAAAAAACAGACAAACTTATTACATATACTTGAAAATAAGTTTATGCTATAGAAGCATTGTTTGCTGCAAAATAATGTAGTTCATTAGGAAAATGCAGTTGAAGTGCTATTTCTTTTTCATTTTCTCCAAGTTTGAATTGGACATTTCTTGAAAGCCAATCACATAGAAATTGCTAATAATATATTGCACAAATTCAGGCTGACAAATTTATGTTACACAAATTTATGTTACATTGATGCTTAATTAATGTTAATAGTAAATAAATTCCATTGCTGTCACAAATAAAATTTAGATGACTTCAAACTATTTTCTGATTCTTAGCACATCAAATCCTACTTACAAGTTGATTGTTAATTTTCCTTGCCACTATTTTTTAATATATAACTTCGTTTGATGTATTTTCCATATACAAAAATCAAATAGAAAGTGATCCTTTTTACAGCACCTTTTTCACTTTGAGGCTAATTCCAAATGCCCATATTTAGATATGTGCTAGTATATTAAATATAAACAATAAGCAAATAAAAGGAACTATTCTAAAAAAAATTATGAGCAATATGCAAGGTTGCTAAAATACATAACTGTTGAGTGAATATGTCCAAATTTGATGAATTTTTTATTTTATTTCGATAATAAATAAGAACTGTTTTTATAAGAGAAAGAAAAAATTATAAAAATTGACATATTTACTGCAGCAGTCATATTTAAACACGCAATAAAATATATATTGCTGTCTTTTGTTTAAACATATACATTTGACAATAATCTGATAAATATTTCCATTAGCTAGATAAATCAAATGTTTTAACATGAATAATTTCAAAAAAGGTGAGAAAAATTTATGTCTAGTATTCTAAATACTAATGACTTATCACAAATAAATGAAAAACATTCAAAAGGACAAAAATTTTTTAAAAATAGATTTAAAAAAATAAATTAATAAAAAAAAAAAAAGGGGGGGGGGGAATTATCATCCAAGAATACTTACAACAAGCATCCTTTTCATCAGCTCCATCATCACAGTCTCTGTTGCTATCACATAATAACGTTTTTTCAATACACTTTTTCTCAGATGGACATAAAAATTTTGTATCAGGACATGATATCAGAGCTAAAAGAAATATCCTCCAATTTCAGTTTTATAGTAATAAAATACAAATGGAATATTAAAAAGCGAAAAAGAAAAAAATGAAGAAAGAGGGACATCTTATTTATTTGTTGTTTAAAACATACAGATAGATATAAGATAATTTAAAATAAAAAGAGAAAAAAAAAAATATTATTCTGTATATCTAGAGATACAATATTGCCCTGGTATTTCAAACTAATTATTTATTGATTTTATTACTTTTATTCCGAATGTAGTATGTTATCCTAAAAATTGAGATATTCTAAATTATTGATAAATTTTTTATTGTACCCAATAATATACTATCACCTAACGACCTAAGAGAATAAATGAAAGTATACTAGTGGATGCCAAGGGGAGAGAAATATCTGAAATTATAATAATTATTTCTATTGACTAGGAAGAACAAGAAATCTTTACTTAGAAAAAATGTTGTTTATCAACTATAAATATTTATTCGAGATGTTGGAGTGTAAGATAGAAATTTTATTTTTCTGACATTTTTCGCCTAGTTGGTATAAAACTTCAACTATACATCCCAACATCTCTAATAAAATCTTTACTTGTTTAATTAGAACCCCCTTTTACAAATCCTTAGTACAACACAATAACTGATCAAAACATGTAAAACTCAATCCTGATTTAAGGTTCTTCATTATCTTTTAAATTTTCCCCATCATCAGTTTCCTTATACTTCTTAAGGTTTTTATTATTATTATAATTATTATTATTATTAGTAGTAGTAGTATGAACTCATGACCTAATCTCTATATATTTTTTAAATTTTATTTTTATATTTAGAAAATTCACAACTGTCAAATTTGTCCCTATTTCCCAAAAATTTAATTTTCAGGGATGAGACTGACAAAATGATAAAGAAGCTGAAAATGCATTGAAACAAAATACCAGAATTCAATAGGCAAAATCATTATGTTACAGATATGATTTGCAGACTTTATTAAATATACATTATTAATAAAAGAAAAATAAATTTGCATAAAAGCTGAAAAAAATCTCACCCTTGATCCTTTAAATTTTTAATATTTTATTGTGAAGCTATAACACTTTCCGACCCGAAACATTTTTATCTTAAAACATTACATTCTTCTGTTTTTGCAAACTGAAAGAAAAATATAACTGATATTTGTTGATTGAAAATTGTACTTTACACTTTCTGCTAATTAGCTCGATCATTCATTTCTTGATTTTATTACATATGACTGTTCCAGATGCAAATATGTATGTGGATGTCATGGATGTCTAACCCGCACGATTGTACGGTCTGGGTCGGAAAGGGATAAAGTGCAAAAAATGGATTTAGTTCTCTTTTTTTTTTTTCTTCTTATTTTTTAGTTAAAAAAAAAAAAAAAAAAAAAAAAAATTAAATCAATTTTTGGAGAATATTGTTAATTTTTTGAATATGAAATTTTTAAAAAAGTAACGAGTCACTGTTAACAAATTTTCTGTAGAATAACGTGGGATTTGGTTGTCAGAGACGATAATCACAGAGTCCCTTTTAACATAATTTTATATTTTGTTACTTATTATTTATATTGTTGACTATAACCAAAATGTAATAGTATCTTTTTAAAAAACAGTGCAGGATATACAGGGTGGAAAGCAAAGTTGTAAGGTGGTCTTTATCTCTGCAGCCACTGGTCGCAGACATATACTTCCAGTAACAAAATGTTTTAAAAAATATAAGCATTTATGATATGGCATGTTTAAATTGAAAACAAAAATTAATTTTTTGAAAATTACAAAAACTTATTTTTTAATACATAGTCCCCAGGTCCCTATACTCAGATATAGTAAATGTTGACACTTACAAAAAGTTTCCCTTCTGTGCACCCAAAAATAACCAAGATATTTTAGATTCAAAGTTAGGGTTTCTTTTAATTTCTTGAGTTATTAAGAATTTTTTTTTTAACCAACCCCTTAATAAAATCCTACAAAATGTGGGAAAAAAACTTTGAAACTGAAATCTCTCTTATTTTTACGTGCACAGTAGTGAAACTTTTTGTGATATATTTGTTAGGATGACTGTCAACTTTTACTAGATGTGACTATAGGGATCAAGAACTTTGTACAAAAAGTTGGTTTTTGCATTTTAAAAAAATTGAATTTCTAAATTTAAATATGCCACATCATAAATGCTTACATGTTTTAAAACATTTTGTTACTGGAAGTATACGTCTGTGACCAGTGGCTGCTGAGATAAAGATCTTTGAGTGATTTTACTTTGTACCTTATATATGTTGTTGTTGTTGTTGTATGCCACTCGGAAATTCCAAGCCCCGGTAGTGGAACTAACAAGATTTATTTTAAGGCATGAGGGTTGCGTCTTCCGTAATTTAGGAGCGCCTCATAGGGAGGAAGTACGACTTCTAGCTCCAGAAGCTGGTGAAAGATGGCTGCACCAGCCAAACAACAGGGACTCGAATTTTTGATCCGGATCAGAGCGAGTTAAACCCATGTTCCGGTACCCCCAGAGGTATAATTTTTTTATGGGAACTTGGAGAAGGTACCTTATATATAAATACATATATTTGGCAGGTAGAAAGGAAAATTTGTAGAAAAAAACAAAAAATCAAGCAATTTGTTATAACTAATTATTTATAACTTCTTTTAGCAGAAGCAAATAAGCAATTTAGGATAAATTCCATACGAAGTTAGTCTGTACAATTTGTTCATAAAATAAATATCCTAGAGAAATGACAAATAATAATAAATGTTTCTTACTGCAATTGACTTCATCTGACTGGTCAGTACAATCTGCATGTCCATCACACCTCCATCTCGTAGGGATGCAGATAGCATTTGTACACCTGAACTGTCCATTGTTACAAGGAGGAAATTCTGAAAGAATAATTTATGCAAGAACATAAAATAACTTCAGATTTAGTTAATTATCCAACAATATAGTAGATTCCATTTCAAAGTATATTTGTTTTTACTATTTTACATTAACGTACAAGTCAAAAATCACTTAACCCGTTGTAATCAATTCAAAAGATGCTGATAGATATTTTGTTAAATTTTTCAATAAAATTTCATGTAATCTCTCTATTCTTTAAAAAAAAAAAAAAAAAATTACTACCACTACCGTTTTTTAATTTATAGTGTCTTTTTCGCTTTCTTAGCTTATAAGTAAAAATTGTTTTACATAAAAACAGGAAATTTGACACTTTTGTACAGGAATATATGATAAACACACTGAAACAAACCATTTGTATGTCAAAGCATTGAACATATTTAATGTTGAAATAAAGGAAAATATTTAAGAAATAAAAGTTTTATACACTAAAAAACTGCTCATAGAAACCTTATCAGATTTGGTAAGATTTACATCAGTTGGTTGTGGTGCACAGTGCATAATAATATTTTTATTTTGAATATTTTTATTTTTATTTTTTATGTTTTATACTTTTTATTTATGTTTTATGTTGTGTTTTTCCCTGGAATTTTTCTTTAAATTATAATTTCAAAAAGATGCCACCAGAATTAATATTCATATATTTTTCTTTTTTTTTAACATAAAAAGAAACTTTTTTTACATAAGGATTAAAAAATAAGAAAAGTTAAACCTATACCATTTTTTTTAGTAAAACTTTTTTTTTTTTTTTTTAATTCATTTAAATATTGCAACTAGCAAAGTGGGCAAAGCCTGCTAGATAAGTGTCACAGGGATTGGTGAGCGAAGCAAGCAGGGGACAGAGCCCCCAAGTTAAGAATCAAAGGAAGGTTTTTAAATCCATAATATAATTAACTAACTTTTATTATAATATGAACTGTATGTTTTTGAAAGATCTACTCAAAGTTTATCCTTTCTAATTGTTGGTACCAGATAAATCCATCTACTGAGCTATTTATTTTTCACAACCTAATTCAAAACTACAGAATTATGAAATTTTAGCTTTGGTTTTGAGTACAAAGATATTTTTTGAACAGGAAATATTTTTTATTTTATTTTGTTCTTATTAAAGTAGATTTTTTAAAATTATTATTAATACCTGACAAGATCTTTATAATGCAAACCTAAAAGTGCAAGGTTATGCATTATATAGATCACATTTCATATATCATTAAATTTACCTTGTAAGCATGGCCAAATATGTCTGAAATATATCAAAGAGTACAGTATCTTTAAGTTACATTCCTTGGGACCGAATTTGGATTAATCATACCTTTCATTGCTAAATTTAATTTATAAATATAGTCCATATATGCCAGTACCAAATCATTCATTATTATTCTTTAAAAAAAAAAGAATAAAAAAAAAGTGCAATGATAGCAATTTTTTCATTAAAAAGCTACCAAATTACGGAGATGAAGAAAAACAAATGTATCACACTTAGTTCTGTACAGTGTAATGGCCGTATCACACGGGAGCATATATACTCGACACAACATGTTCACTATGCTGAACGAACGAGAAACCAGTCAGCTGTCCGTAGGGTTCCCCCGAATTGATAGCGTGATGTATTCTTTTCTCTAAAGGTATTCCAGAAAAAAATCCTATTTATTCCTCCTATTGGTCAATTTTGATCAGCACGCTCAACATACTCAGCTTTTTCTAAACGGTTTCGTAAAAGTTGATCATCCGAAAACTTGCTGTCCTTGAACAAAATCAGGCCGAGTATGTTGGGTATAATGCTGTGTTTAGTAAAATGCTGAACGAAAGTCTCTCGTGTGATATGGCCATAACCGTTTTTACAAAATGTTTCTTAACTGCAAAATTCATTGTTTATGTCTGTGAAGTTGTACGTTATATAGAGAGTTGCATTACAAAGATCTTCTACTTTAATATTATTTATCATCCCTTGTTTTTTATATGAAGTAATGGAAAACTAAATTCCTCTTATAAAAGTAAAATATTCAGTAGCCTTAACTGATAAATTGTAATTTCCTTAGATTGTACAAGTTTAAGTGGGATAACTTCTATACTATTAATTCTGTTTATAAAATTATCATTACAAGCACAACAAATTGAATAACAACAAATTTCATATGAATTATTTCCTGAAACACTTACCACAATCAGCTTCGTCTGAGTTGTCACCACAATCATTCCAGTGGTCACATTTTTTACTTTCGTCAATACATTTTGCTCCATTAGCACACCTGAATTCATTCAGTCTGCATTTAGTTGTATCTATTTCACAAAAGAGGAAAAACAGAATAAATAAAATGGCTGACTTAACACGACTGTGATTATAAAAATTTGATTAATATCTGTGAGTCATCTCAACACCCGAAATTTGGGACAGATCTCAGCAAAAATCGCTCATGAATCTTGTATCAAAAATTACATTACTTAGAGATTTGTTTTCTCCAGAAACTTAATTTCATTAATAACTTTTCAGTGAAAAAGAGCTCAAAATTTTTTTTACTTAAACTTTAGATTTGTAATTATTCTTTACTGCTAGATGTTTCACCATAAAATTTATTTCTATTCGACCCTCCTTTGGAAGCAGTGTCTTTTAAAGACACAGTGTACAGAAATTAAAAATTAAGCAGTTAAAAAGTAGTATATATATCTTTAAGTCTTGTGAAATGATGAGGAGGCAGTTTAAGCGTCAAAGACTTTTACTGAACACTGTTGTTTTATATTAGAGGTGCACAACCTTTTTGGCTGGAGGGCCACTCTCGCTGTTGAGTCGGACAGGAAGGGCCATAAACGAGATAATATAAAAAGAATTATTTGCTGTATATATACATATACGGGAGCATACTATCATTGTCTAGGTGCCTGCATGCAGGTTGCATCATATGTTACTTTTCTTAAACCAATTGTTTAATAAAATATTTTCAATCAGTGAGTCGTGAGTCAAGTGAACCTCTATGCATAAAAAGGGGGTGAGAGGGAGCTTTACTCACCGATTGTTACATTTTTCAGTTTTTAATCTTCTGAGGTAGATAAAGATATAACTATTTACCATTAGATTATTCCGTAATTTTTCCAACAAAAAATTAAGGAACATACTGTGTGTTATATAATTAAGAAATAGAATGGAAAACTTAGCTCTCAGATAGCAGTATGTTTAAAAGCCAACGTTTTCATCCCCTCCCTTCCTGAAAATTTTTTTGTGAATGCAACAAATAAATTTTTTTTTCTTTCTCTCTTACTTCATTAATGCAGCCTAAAATTTCAGACCTTCCGCGGGACGCAAATTGATAGCCACTGGGCCGCATGTGGCCCCCGGGCTGCAGGTTGTGCACCTCTATTTTATATAGTAGCCAGAGTATTAAGTACTTTTTAAAGCCGAGACGGCTGGAAATCAAAGATGCTACATTAGGCCAGGGTCATACTCTTTCTGAACTTTTATAATTTTACAACTGTCAGCATGGCAATAAATGTTCTTCCATTAATGACATCTACTTTTAAACTCGTAGTTTCTTTACTACATGCTAGAGGACCAGAATGTCCTCTATAGAATTACTGCTTCTTACTGGTCAACTAGTTACTGATTGACGTCCTAGGCTTCATTAAGAATGCTTAGATTATAATTAATGTGCAATTTCAAACCACAGAGAGAGAGAAAAAGCATTTCATCTGCAAATTTGCTTTAAAAGTTTCTCCATTTTGAAATAGTTTCCCGTATTAAAAGCTTTACAAAAAAAAAAAAAACGAATTTTACAGACTAAATTTAAGAATTATTTTTTGAGTTACAAATTTTGAATAGGATTTTCATTTAGCTATTATAAAATATTAATTCTTCTTTTATTTTTTTGCATTATATATTTATATATATACACACGATTTTATGTAATAATACAGTTTAACAAGCTTTTGTAAAATTAAATTTGTAAAATCGGAAAAAATAAAGAAATGTATAACTGACAGTCTTCAAAACAATAATGAGTTTTTGTACCTGAGAAGAACAGAACACATATGTTCCATAAGATTTTTCTACTTAATTATATTTTAGATTAACAAAATAGTTTCATTAATTCAAACTGTCTATTATCTATCTAGTGAAGTATGTCAGGATCACATTCAATAAGCTTTGAAGGAGAATATTCTAAGTGTTGACATTCGCGTCTTTAGAGACCAATTATAGCTATTATGGAGAGGTACATATTATGTTACCATCTGTGTTAGTACTAAAAATAAATAAAAAGTTATACGGAACAAAGGTTTTGGTTTAATATTTGTCATTTTCTGCACACTAGGTCTAATTAAATCAGGATCTACAGCTTAAAGTAGATCCCATTACAAAAATCCATGCTTGAACTAGGACTGGAACCTGGTACTTGCTGAATGAAAGCTACTCAGTCACCAGAGGGGCCTGCACCAGTTACAGGATTAATCACAATATAATACAAAATACTCTATTTGCACCTAGAAACTTTCACATCTCACTGTCTGACCTTGAGTTATATACTCAAATCAACCATCTGGGGAAATAAAAATTAAAAATATTTCCAAAGAAATCCCACAATAATTATTCCACTTCACATTTAAATTCATGAGGTATCAGTTTAAAAAATGAGAGGGCTGATTTATTGTAATTTTAATTATATTATCTAAGTCAATTGGTCTAACAATAATAAACACAAATTCATCAATATTTGTACCAACAATTTTTGACATAATAACTATAATAACAACAACAACATTAAAAGCACATTTTTTGCACTTAAAATGGTGTATACATAATAAAAAATTATGCTTACTACTTTTGCATAGTTCATCTGATTCATCACTTTCATCTCTGCAATCATAGTAATGATCACATCGTTTTTCAATAGGAATACATAGGCCACTTCCACACTTATGGTCACTTGGCAAACAGTTTCTATAATCTAAAAAATCATTTATTTAATATTATTTTTACAAACTGAATAACATATTACTCAAAATAAAAGTAAAAAATTAACTATTTTAATTGAAGAAGCACTAGAGATTTTGATTACAGAAAGATTAAACTATATAATAATAGCAATGAAACACATTGATAAGGTTGTCATATAGAAAAAATTATAACAAAAACAATTATTTTATCAAACTAAAATAATAATAATTATAGTAAGAGCTGTTTAAACAAGAAACATTTACCTGTAAAACTATAAATAATTCAAATTAACATTTCTAAAATACAATTAATAAATTTGATCTATTAAACCTCCATCAATGTTGATATTTCCGAGTTATACATACACTAACAGAAATATAGTTTCAGCAAGAAAAACTAGTTTAATTAAACAAAATTGTCTTGCATAATAGTAGGGTGTTATAACATTAAATTCATAAAATAAGGAAAGAATAAGTTAATAAACTAAACTAAAACATTCTGACTCTCTCAATAACATGCACATTGTGCCTGATGGAGGATACAAGTTATTCTTAAAAAAAAAAAAAAAAAGAGGGAGAATGAGGCAAAATGACCCTCGTATCTTTTTTCCAAATGTTTTTACCAGTTTCGTTTTGAAAATATTACAAAAAAAAAAAAAAAAAAACCTCACTCCTCGCAATTATAAATATGAGAACAGAAAATTTTTCTAATTTACTCTGAAAGCTATTTTACTTTTATTTATTTGTTAGTTGCTTAGAAGAAAAAAATAATCTATTTAAGAAAGAAAGAGACTACTGCTAGCATTTTTAGAATCATAATCTACAATTTAGTTTTAGTAACAGTAATATTTTTAGACTTATTTACCTTATACAGCTAATAATTAAATCGTTTGGTACTCAAAATTACATATTCATTAATTAACTTTATTCTTTAATGATTTATTTGAAATCAAACTGCTGTTATTTTTTATTTTATTTATTTATTTATTTATTGATAAATGAATACTTTCAGTTCAAAAGAAATAGCTAATAAATTTTAAATAGGTTTAATTTAAAATGATAAATATATATTATATTTTTTCATAATTATTTTTTGGTAGAAAAGCTGAATTACTTTTAACAAAGGTGAAATAAGATTAAACCAGGAATCAGAACTCTGTCCTTGGTGTTACATGCAAAAGAGCCAGATATCAACTAGGTTAGCTCAGTACTTAGAGCATTGGTGCACTTTGCTGAGGACACAAGTTCAATTCTTAGACTGGTCAATTTTTATGCTTGTTAAAATTGATTTGGCCTTTCAATTAAGATCATGTATCTAATTTCATGTTAAACTACACTGGTGGACAAAATTAAAGCAACAACCTGTTTTCTCCTTTTGCACATAATTTTTAAACAAATAAACATATGAACATAAAATTTGGATGGCCTATTCGTTATCATATTATTAAATTTAGCATAAAAATAATTTAAAAAAAAAAAAAAAAAAAAAAAAAAATTCAATAATTTTTGGCAAGAACAATGAAAAATGGTCATAAGGATGCCATACAGATAGGTGAAGATGCTGTATCCATAGGTTAGATTACAACCAAATCTTTCTACCTGTATTTACTTTTCTGTTTTTTATTGTTTCTTCTTTTCTTTCGCATGTGAATAGCTTTTTAAAAAACATACATACAAACATGAAAATTGAATAAGATTTTCATTATAAAACTATTTATCGACATTTTTATTATTCTGATGATGCTCATAGTTTACAAGTTATTAATTATATATATTTTTTAAAGTCCATTATAAAAAGTAAAAGAAAAGTTAATACAGAAAGAAAAAATTTAGTTTAATATTTCAAGGCATGTGCAGCTTTATCTATCTCTAATGCATCCTTAACACCACTTTTCATTAAATGTTCTTTCCTAAAATGATTGAAACTTTTCATTATTTCCAAAGGTTACTTTTCAGAGAAAAATGAATATTTATTAACTTAAAAATTATTCTTATGCTAAAGTTGCATAAAATTCGGTTAATAATATGATAACGAACAGGCCATCCAAATTTTATGTTCATATGTTTACTTGTTTAAAAATTATGTGCAAAAGAAGAGAGCAGGAAAACAGGTTGTTGTTTTAATTTTGTCCACCAGTGTAGTATAAATTTTAACACAATTGCATATCTCTGTTTTTTCATACTTTATTTATTTATTGATTCTAATAGATGTATCCAATTTTTGTACCATATATAAGATATCTTTAAACCCATAATTTTTATATCTTTTATATTACCCTATGTTAACCTTTAAGAAAATAATTTCAAGTAATCCCCATTTTTATACGTAATACATATTTTTAAATTCTATTTTTACATTTAACTGTTAAATTAGTCCTTGTATTCAAATCACCTTTTTCTTTTTTTTTTTTCCACAAATTTATTTTGAAATTCTGAAGTGTAAAATTGCCCTTAGTAAATTTTTGCATTTTACAGCTTCAAAATAAAATATTCAATTAATTTTCTGAATGTAAAAAAAAAAGAAAAAAAAAAATGTTATTACATAATGAATAACAATGGAGAATATTCAGGTTATTTTTCCCAAACGTTAACATGGGGTTTGGCCGACTTTGACATACTGTAATGCATCTCTTAATGGGCTCTTCCCACCTGATGTCAGGTCACATGATAGAGGAAAAACAAATAGCAGACAAAGTCTTGTTTATCTATAGCGATTGCTGAAACAACATATTTTCTATTCTTATTTTTGATCAATCATATTTAATCTGCGTTATTTTTTTATAAATCATCATTTTTAATCCATTTTATAGCATTATTCATCATCTTTTGTTTGCTGTATACATTTACAATCATCATTTAGTTTATGTTTGTTATTGATGTTCATGAAGAACATGTTTAATACTCTGATTTTTGGTACTTAAATCAGTGACAGTGCAATATCGTACTGCATAAATCCGTTTAGACCAGTAACTAAGTTAATTAACTTGTTGTAACACCTTTATGCAATTAAATTAAATGAAAACATTTTAAAATTTCAAATTATAATCCATAAACATTCCACAAGAAGCTATTATTTATTGCTAGATCAGTTAATGTTACAGTTACACTACAATATACAAAAATCGATTCTTATAGGTAAAAATAAATAAACACATAAAATGTTTTTTAAAAATTATTAAATTTACAAATACAATTATTCTACTGTTTACAAATGCACAATATTACTTTACTTTTATTTTATTTTACATTAAATGTTAACATTTTTGTTCTTAATAACAATATTTAATTGAATTCGATTCTCAGAATCCGATTATTCGTTTTCCTCTATCACATGACTGAGCAGACGAAACTGGGAAGAGCCCATTCGAAAGAGAAAAAAAAAAAGAAACAAAGAAAGAAAACTGATTAAATATTTCATGACATTTTTTTTTTTTTTTTTTTTTTATCATTCATGACACAATCAAATCTTCTCAAAAATGAAAAAGTATATTATTTCCCTAATTCACTTACTGCAGGTTTCTCCTTCATCTGTGCCATCGACACAATCTACCACCCGATCACATCTCCAGTATTGCGGTATGCAATACGACTGATTAAATACATAATGCCCACAGGAAAATTGATTTGGATTACACTGGGGTGGCGCTACAAGAAAAAAATTTATTTAATTTAAAATTATATTTACTTATATATACTTAATATCAAAGAGAGACGCCTACTTTTATAATAGAAGTTGGTATTTAATTATATATTTTAATACAGGAGAACGTTTTTATAACATATACATTGAGACCAGAACTACATGCTAGAGTTTTGCGATATACAGATCATTTTATATACTATTATAAAACTCACCCCCTAGTAAACATCACCAAATACACTTGAAGATCTTTAATGCGCACAGCTTGGTTCTAGAACTTATGCGGATTATAGATTTTTGCAAATTATAGATCATCGATGCCATTTCCTCACTATATGAATTAGTATAAGGTACATAAAACTATAAACTTTATTTAATGAAGCTAGAATTAGAATTGTTTGTTTTTATATAATGTAATGAAGGTAATACTAATATATATATAAAACAATAAAATTTATTTAATGAAGTAGAAGCAATGTATAATTTAAACCCTTAAATGAGTAATTCATTAAAAAACTGTACTCCTACTTCAGGACTGTGATTAACAGTATGCAGCCAAATATTTGCAGTGTGATTAGTTTGATGCAGTTTTTAATGACTGCATTGTAGATCTTATTTTCAAAACAAATGCTGGTATAAATTTTTCCTTAAATAGTTGTGTATTTTTGAAATACCACCCAAAAAAGAACATTTACACTAACATTCCTTAAACATCTGTGAAAATACACAATCCCACCATATGATGTCGTTTGTTTTCAACCAATGAGCAATGCTGTTACTGGCAGGAGTTAGAAAACTGTACTTGCATGTGTTTTGTTGGATCCCTAATTGAATATTATTCAGACGATGTTCAGATTCACTAAAAAATTATAAAGGCAAAAAAAGTATAATTTTTTTTCCTTTTAAAATTAATTATGCACATCTAAATTAAATTTCACTCATTTGTTTTTCATTTTAGTATGTGAATTAACATCATATTTTCTGATATATATCTAAAATATCGGATTTTCGTTACAACAAAATCTTTTGTTTACATTTGCAAATTGAGTGTAGATTATAGACAATTGCGAATTATGGATATGCGGATTATAGATCCTCAACTGTATGTCTATACTACTAAATAAATGATTATAATAAGTCTAAGGAGCAATTTCAAACTACATATGTTTATATAATATAAATATATTCAATTTAACGATATTTAGAATTTAGAAAATGATTATAATACATAAATTAGCAGCAAATACATTAACACTATACTTAAAATTGTTTCTCACATAATTTTTCTATGACCATTTGTTTCTAGTTTTGTTGAATTCTGATAATTAGACAAAAGCATTTGATCTGTTACATATGCTTCTGTTTTTAATTTTTTTTTTTTAAAGAAATACCTTCAATTATTAAAAATTTTTATTTTATTAATATCTGAAGTCTCCTTGAGAATGGCTGTTTTCCTTTGAATCTGAAAAAGAAGGAAAACCTACCTTAATCTCCAATGTTAAAAAATTTGAGGTTTTTCCCTTATGTTACTAAAAATCTTTATGCTCTTCATATTTGCACGAGTTTAACCCCTTTAATAGTAACTTTATTTTATTTATTTAAAATAATAATAATAATAATAATAATAATAATTAGAAACAAAAAGAAGAAAGAGTACATCAAACTTAGATCAGTAACAAGAGTGAAAATTTCAATAAAACAGAACAAATGAGTTTCTAAAAAGAAAAATTCATTGTTTATATAGATTGCAGGGCTACAAAAAAAAAAAAAAAAAAAAAAAAAAAAAAAATCTGAATTTTCACATGCAAAGCAGGGCTGATAATACATGCCTGAATAACATTTTTATAAGCTCAAATGCATACTCATAAAAAATCTATTCATAACCTAGTACTGATCTGATGAAGAAGAATTTATGTTAATAACATACCTACATTATCACAAATTATTTCATTTTAGTTTAAGTATAAATCAGAAGTAGGTAGGACAGTACAAATACATATTTTTGAGTCATTTTTATATTTATATGCCCACTGAGAATTTTTACATGCCCCGGGACATATAATTTTTGAGCCCTGGTGAGACTGCCATTATAACGATTTTAAACTGTACATTATATAAGCTAAAGGTAAATACAGAGAGTTAATTAAAAGAATAAAGGATAAATTTTGTAAAGTAGCATTGCTGATTTTATGCCTACTTTAATTTGCCTGATGGTGGTTTAATACAGTAGGTGCCGCTTAATGTGATCGCGGATAATGTTATCATTCGTTTAATGTTATCAGAATCACGAAGTCCCGAACGCTTGTATATTAACATATGTTAAAAAAATCGGTTTTTGTAATCAGAGCCTTCGTTTATTGTTATCACTTTCAAGTACCATTTTCAATTTCTTTCTTTCTTTTTTTTTTTTTTTTTCATTCAGTTAACAAAAATTGCAAACTATAAAATCAAAGGGAGAATCCCCAAAAGAATAGAAGGCCGCTCTGAATTTTTTCTCTCTGCCCATTTGTACTTATAATCCAAGCATTTCAGCTATGGAAAGAAAACGCAATGATTTAAGGACAAAATTGACATTTTGAAACGCTTTGATAATTTACCCAAGATGAGTCAGAGAAACGCTGCTGCTGCACTAAAAATCTCTCAGCCATTACTCTGTAAAATGATAAAGAATCGCGACGAGATTGACAATAAAGCGAAGATGAACGCAAATTTGAACTGTAAGCGAAGACGTACTGGAAAAGATGAAGAAGTCGAATCTGCTTGGAAACTGTGGTTTGTCAATGTTAAGAAATGGATGCGCGCATAAACTGTCTTAATGCGGCAGAAAGCTGAAGATCTTACTTCTAAAATGGATAAAGGGAATTTCGTCGCAGCAGACGGGTGGTTTAATCGCTGGCAAAAAAGAGAGAATATTGTGTTCAAACGTACCCATGGAGAAGAAAATGATGCTGATTTTTCAGCTGCAGAAAAATGGATTTCCAAGGAATGACCGAAAATAATCGCTCATTATTCACCCAACAGCATCTGCAATGCTGATGAAACCGCACTTTATTTTCGTGCCTTGCCAGAACACACGTATCTGTTCAATGTCGTGGGCTAGAGTGTCCGAGGAAACAATTAAGAACTGTTTCTCGCACGGTGGATTCGGTAAAGCTGACGAAGGTATGAACATACCGGAATTCGACGAAACAGTACTCGTACCATCAGACATGACTGAAAATGACTTTGCAGAATGGATGTCTATAGATGAGAACGCCCAAGTAACTACAACAATGACTCATGAAGACGTATGCCGAGCTGTGTCTTGTTCTATCGAAAAAAAAAAACGATGAAAAAGTATCAGATGAAGATGATGAAGATGTTGAAAACATTGTTGAAAATCCTCCAACTGCTACTGAAATGAGACAGGCTCTTCATATCTCTGGACTTGGAGTGCAACACAGAGACACTGCTGAACACCTTCGCGAACATTACAGGTATGGAAGTTTTATCAATAATTTGCTGACACAAAAAACAAGGCAAACAACTTTGGAAGACTTTTTTTAATTGACCTATTTTAACGATTTATTCAACATAGCGTTTAAATGGATCATTGTCTTTTATTTGTAGCTCCAAAAATAAATATTACGTACGTAGTAAAATTAAAATTTTGTATTCCTGATACTTTTCGTTTATTGTTATCAATCGGTTATTGTTATCAAATAGTATCTGTCCCAAAGTGATCACATTAAGCGGCACCTACTGTAATGATTTTGTCCCTAAACTGCTGTTACATGTTTTTGAAATTTATGGTGTTTACTTAAAAATGTTCTTAATATTATGAAATATCATATTTCATGCTATCAGTTCATAACAAAACTCTGAATATATGTATATAAAAAAACATCTACTTAGAAAGTATGGCAACTGAATTAAAATTATTTTAATACTCATGATGCAATTTTGATGGTTATTAAAGTTATTTTTACTTTTTTTTTTTTTTTTTTTTTTTTTTTTAATATACTGCAATAGAGATAGTAAATTAATAAATAATGCACTTTTTATAGCTGAAAGAAAAATTCACCATAATGGATATTGAAACACTGCTGTTATAAAAAAAATAAGTGAATTTATTTAAATTATTCAAATGAGACAGTGCATGTACAATACTTCTTTTCATTTTACTGCATAAAGTTAGTATGCTTTGCTTAGATTTTTTGTTTTTAATTTAAGACATGTAAATAAATAACCATTTGCTAAAAAAAATATTTTACTAATATTTCTAAGTCAGATGATGTCTATATTTATGGAACAGGCAATATTACATCTTTTAAAAAAATTTGTATAGTTTTTACATATTTTCCAATTCTTTTTTGAATAAATCCGAATAAATCAAAATTTAAAAAATGCATCAATCATTTTTGTAAATACATGAAACATATATCATTTTTTAAATCTGTGTCTATATTTTTGGGACAGAGTGTACTTTCATGTCACCCCCCTCCCCTTGCACTGCGCACCAATTACACTGGTCGGCATGAAAATTAACCCCAACATCATTTTTGCAAATTATTATGTAAAATGATCGCCTGAATCGGAATAGGATGTCCATTTTGCCCTATCACGCACCGTTTTTTGGGGACGCCCCCATATTGTTATCACTTTTCGATAATTTTATGGCAATAAATTTTATTTTTAAGGGAGAGGGGGGTAGAAGGATTATTTTAACTGTTAAATATCTTTTGAGGGCTTACAGAGTTGGAAAATTCTAAAACAGGAACATTTGCGGCGAGGGGAAAATTTTGGGGGGATTTGCCATTGAAATTATGTATTACGTTTCTTATATTTTTTTAATCGATTATTAATGTTATTTATTAAACTAAACATTATATTTTTTTGTTTTTAAGTGTTAAATTCTTTTTCCTTCTCCAAATCAAATTTATGGCCATAAAATTACCGAACAGTGATAAAAATTGGGGAAAGGGGTGGTGTCCGAGAAAACGGTGGGTGACTGGACAAAATGTTATCACTTGAGGAGGTCATTTTACATAAGAATCAGCAAGAATGGTATCAGGGCACATTTTTTTTTTTTTTTCAGTGCAGTTATATCAAAGGTATATATATATATATACACACACACCTGTATACAGACTAAAATAACATAATTTTGTATTACAAGTTAACAATTTTTCCCATTTTTCGGAGCAAAAAAGGCAAAAAAAGAAAGAAAAAAAAAGTAACATTTTGTTAAGAACCACTTAACTCCTTGACTATTATTTATTTCTTTTCACAAAAATTAGAAAGTGCATCCCCAATATTTTTAAAAGGAACTTTATAAACATTATCTAAGAGCATACAATACTTAACTTCATTGACAGCCAAAGTTCCTGTTGTTCGTTCTATAGAGAAATTTGTTTCCACTGTTACTCATTGTTTATTTTTTTATTATTATTACTATTATTACCAGAAGAAATTACATAACATATTCTATGGGGACTACTGGAAACAAATTTGCCCATAGAATAACATGGGCTTTGTTTTTCAGCGAGGTTAGGTATTGTCTGTTCTTAATATTTGAAATGTTTTAATTGTAAATCAGAGTGTTGGAAAAGATACATCTCTATCTATAGTTAAAAAAAAAAAAAAAAACGTGAAATTTACAAATTAGTCATTTAGAGGAGTCAATATCAGCGGCTAGGATGTAAAAAAGCAGAGAACGACATTATTTTACAGTAGAAACTCATAATTGTCTTACAACAAGATTGGTGTTCATCTTCTCCCTCTTCACAGTCTCTTTGATAATCACAGACCCACCGCCTAGGAATACAGCGACCATTTAGACAGCGGAAGTTTTCTGATGAGCAAGATGAATTTTCTGAAAAAATAAAATGAATAAATAAATAACAAAAACAAAATAAATATTGTTAAACCATTTATATTTAAATAAATATAACAATGTGCTAACTTTTTTTTTTTTTTTTTTTTTTTTTCCAATTTAATTTTATAGTCATCAACTTAATAATAAAAAATCAAAAACAGTTTATATACTGTATGAACAAATTATAAACACGTTATGGTAGAGTTATATACGGTAAATTTACAAATATCATTCGGAAAATCGGAATATAAGAAATTTTTTTTTTAGAAATCTAGACATATTCCTGAATTAGAAATGTTAACATGTACAAAATTTTTTAGAAGTAAAAGTATTTTAAGAAGACAACAGCGTTTTATTAATATTTATTTCTGAAATAATTCGTAAATTTGTTTTCGCCACTAATTGAAGATGGCGCCACTACGTGAAATAATAAAATATGTCACTCAAATTATGTTGATGTTGCCATAAACAAATCATTACATTTCTTTAAAAAAAAAAAAAAAAAAAAAAAAAAATTTGGGATTAAAAAAAGAAAAAAGCCGGCGAGTTTTAAATATTCAATACAAATTTAGAAAATTAATAAAAATAACAGATTTTAAGCATCTAGGCACACAGTTAATTTTTATTTTATTTATTTTTGGTAATTTCTTTATTATAGTTCTAATTTCCAATTTTCTCAAAATGCATTAGCTCAATTCCATTGATAAAGGGGAAATTTCAGCGACAAAAAAGCTTTGACATTTTGAAAACTTTATCATCTCTAACAAATAAAACAAATACAGCACAAATTATGTTTAAAACATTGTATTTATCCTAAACATAATTTTATATCCGCGATTGTAATGAAATGCTCGCCCTCTAGTGGGCTAAGGTGAAATTATCACACCACTGATAGCTTTCACGCTGAAACAATGATAGAACAACAAGAAAGAACAATAATAAATGCACGTGGCTATTATAATTTACTAACAACTGCAGTTGAGAAAGTGCCATCTATCGATCATTACAAACGCGGATTAACCATCCATAAGTATTAAGGGCCCTCTTCACTCACCGCCGCCGGAAGCTAATGTTATTCTATGGGAAAATTTTCTTTACAAATAACTTATTAACTAATACATCTTTTGAAAATCTGTTTTCACATTCTGAAAATTCCCGGCTGTTCAATGGACGGACCTTTTTTAAAAATATATTTTTTTAATTTTTTATATTTTATTTTGAAGCTGCAAAATACGAATTTTCAATATGTGAATTTTTTTCATTTTGCAATTTCAAAATAAAATATAAAAAAAAATACATTTTTAAATAGGTGCGTCCATTTAACAGTTGGGAATTTTCTGAATGTGAAAACAGAATTTAAAAAGATGTATTAGTTAATAAGTTATTTGTAAAGAAAATTTCCCCATAGAATAACATTGGCTCGGGCTTCCGGCGACGGTAAGTGAAGAGGGCCGTTACCCAAGCAATAGCACGGAAGAATTAAAATAATAATAATAATAATAATAATAATAATTGTAAAAATTTACTTTCAATCCCCCACAAATGGTAGTCATCCCATACCCTATCAATGATGATATATATATATATATATATAAGCAAAGCACATCTGTCTGATTTTACCATAAACTTCAGAAAATGAAAATCTTAAGAAGACAATTTAAAGTTCAGGTGTATTTGATTTGATAGATTAGTTATACAAAAAAACGTTACTACTAAAACTGGTTTAAAATCTTCCTTTTTGTGTCCCTAACTGATTCATCACGACATAAAAACTTGGATTTCAAAAGGAGTATAAGGTAAGCTACGATAATAATTAGAGCAGAAACGAACGACGAGAGTTCTTTTTTGTTGTGATCACTCAAAAAATAAGTTTGGGACAATCGAAAAAAAGATTTATGTAACTGGGCCTTTTTTTTTACCCAATATATATTTTTTAAGGTGATGTAAGCAAGATTTAAAGATTAACAAATCTTATTAAAAAAAAAAAAAAGAAAGAAATGGGTTAAGCGCGCTTGTTAAAAAAAAGAAAGAAAGAAAGAATCACCTTTCATGCTTTTTTAAGCCCTGTTTACATGAAGACCACAAATCCAAACTTACTTTTATAATATTTATTCATATCCGAAATCCGAATTTACGCATTTTCTTCAATGCAAGTTTTTCATTTATGATTAGCGATTGTTTTTAATTTTTCTTTGCTAATATTTGAATTAAAGGGGAGAAAATTTCAAAAATTATAGTAGAAAATGTATAAACAGAGTTATTAGATCTTTTGAAAGAACAATTTAATTTTTACGCGCTTAAATTTAACTTGGCACGTTGTTTATATATGTGTGTGTGGGTCAAATCTAAGAACTGAGCTTTCATTCATCCGACTGGGCTGATATTTTGCAGGCATGTACAACTCCGACGATAATATTATATGCTCGAGTAGTAGCGGACTTCGGAGGATGTGGGTGGGCCTGGAGTGTCTGGCCCCCCTGAACAGTTCAAAATTTGTTTTTGAATTTTAACCCTACTTCCTACCGTCGGACTGAACTGAAGTTTTACAATAATCTTTATTATCTACATCCACAGAATTGGAGTTTAAGTACATTTTGAAATAAAAAAAATATTATTATTATTTATTTATTTATTTATTTATATCAATCCTAAATGTTTAAAATAATAATGATAGTAGTGTCAACATATACATAAGAGAGTACATCCAACTTACTAATTCAACATGGCTGTGGTATTCTATGGGAGATGGAGTCAAAAATTTTGGCGTGAAAATTAGTTTGAGGATCTTAACTCCCACAAAGACAGGGTTTTTACTTTTTTACACGTTTTCAGGTGTAAGGAATCCGAAAATGACAAAATTTGTATGGTGTCCGTCTGTAGGATGTCTGTTAGTCCGTTAGTGAGTTTGTTAGTTTGTGTACACGATATCCCAAGAACAAATAGACGCAGAGAAGTCAGATCAGTTTTAAAATATTACTTTCGATACTGGCAAGAACCCTTTTCATTTGATTTGCAACATTCGAATTAAAAATCTTCGTAAGTTATTATAAATTTACGATTTTCTTAACATGGGAGAATAGGGCAGAATTTCACTTAAACGTCTATTAAGTAGAAAATTTTACTGTAAAGATGTCAGGACAGTTTTAAAATATCAGTTTTGAATTCAGAATGAACATCATTAACTATAAACATTACGCTACTTTGAAAGTTTCGCAAGTTATTTGGAATTTACGAATTTCTTAACATGGAAGAATAGGGCAAAATTTCACATAAATGTCAATTTTGAGGGATATTTTCAGCGTAAAGATGTCAGACCACTTTTGAAATATTATTTAGGACACTAGCATATGAATATAATTGACTATAAATTTTCCAATATAAAAATTTCGTATGTTATTGGAAACTTGCGAATTTCTTAACATGGCAGAATAGAGCAAAATTTCACATAAACGTCAATTTTTAGAGATATTTTCAGCGTAAAGATGTCAGACCAATTTTTAAATATTATTTAGGATACTGGCATGTATATCATAGACTATGATTTTTCAAATTTAAAAAATTCATAAGTTATTTGGAATTTAGAATTTACTTAACATGGAAGAATAGGGCAAAATTGAGCATAAACGTCCATTTTGAGGATCATAAACATATGAAACAACTTCAAAATAACATTTATGATACTTGTTTGAGCATGACTGACTACAAATATTCAAAAAAGGAAAATTTCGTAAGTTATTCTTAATTTAAGATTTTACCAACATAGCGAAATTGAAAATTTTTTTTATATAAATAGGAATTTTGAGGATTATTGCATTGAAAATAATAGTATGAAAACTTAACAACGGAATTGACCCTTATAAAGTAAATTTATAGATTAGAATAAGATAAATATATCGAAGTGAACGGTGAACAGCCTATTAGGCGGGGATTTCGTTCTGTCACTGTGTCAAGCTTTGGTCAAATTCATTTCTATTAACATCATGATTATAATATGTCTCGCACTAGAAATAAATGAGAACATAAATATGATGGGAAACTGAGCAGAGTCCACCTATGCCAACTAGTTTTCTATAGAGCAAGCAGTTTGAGCATCTCCAATATTTCTGAAAATTCTTTGTTCACGTTCTAGTAATGTATATAATATTTGTTTTATGTTCGTATGTTTATTGTAAGTTAGACAAAAGTACAATTTTAAACAAGGATTTTGAAAAAACCCACTTGGGCTTTTTCAAGTGGGTTTCGTTGAAAAAACCCGGGTCGGGCAAAATCTAGCCAACCCGTGTGCGTGTGTTCGTCGCTTTAGAGGCAAACGGCTGATCGCAGAGCTAAATAATTTTGCATGGAGGTCCGTATTCACTTTTCCTGATGCCCCTCAAGTCTGATTTCCGTTTAATTAACTAAAAATCTATAAATTTCTAAAATGAGAGATAGAAATTTAAAAGTAAACAGATTCTCCGTGACTCATTAGCGCAGTTGGTTAGAACGTCATGCTGATAATGCGAAAGTCGTGGGTTCGATCCTCCAAGGGCCAAAGTGTTGCTTTTTGCAGATTATTAATAGAAAATGCGTCGATTGAAAGAACAAAATCTTTCAGTGTCTTCACAGTATCTTAAACAGTATGGACGAATATTTTTTAGTTCCCAATCATACTAGTATAGGTATGGGAAACTTAGGTAATCGTGAAAATTTTCGACCTCGGTCTTTTGACTTTTTTAAACGTTTTCAGGTTTGAAGAATCCGAAAATGACAAAATTTGTATGGTGTCCGTTAGTCTGTTAGTCTGCGTACACGATATCTCAAAAACAAATAGTCGCAGAGAAGTCAAATCGGTTTTAAAATATTACTTTCGACACTGACAAGAACCCTATTCATTTGTAACATTAGAATTAAAAAACTTCGTCAGTTATTTGAAATTTACGATTTTCTTAACATGGGAGAATAGGACAAAATTTCACTTAAACGTGCATTAAATGGAAAATTTTTATTGTAAAAATGTCAGACAAGTTTTAAAATATCAGTTTTGATGCCGGAACATCATTAACTGTAAATATGCTACTTTGAAAATTTCGCAAGTTATTGGAAATTAACGAATTTCTTAACTTGGCAGAATATGGCAAAATTTCACATAAACGTCAATTTTGAGGGATATTTCCCTCGTAAAGATGTCAAACCACTTTTGAAATATTATTTAGGATACTGACATGCAATACCATAGAGTATGAATTTTCTAATTTAAAAATTTCGTAAGTTATTTAAATTTTACGATTTACTTAATATAGCAGAATAGCGCGAAGTTTCGCATAAACATCCATTTTTAGGGATATTTTCGTCATAAAGATATGAGACCTATTTTAAAATGACATTGATGATACTGGCTTGAACATTATTGACTACAAATATTGTAATTCGAAAACTTCGTAAGTTATCCTAAATTTAAGATTTTATTAACACAGCAAAATTGAGCGATATTTTATATTCATTTTGGGGATTATAGTATGGAATTGCATAAAAACTAAACTACGAAACTGACCCCAATATAATAAATTAATAGATTAGACTAAGGTAAATGCATAGAGCTCAACGGTGGGTAACCTATTAAGAGGGCCCTGTCAGTCTGTCAAGCGATTGGTCGAATTCATTTTTTTTAACATGAATATAGTACGTTCACTAGTAGAATTTTTATGAGAACATATATATGATGGGTAACTGAGCAGAGTCCACCTATGCCAACTAGTTTTATTTATAAAGCTACTTAAAATATAGTGGTAAATGTTTTTTGAAAATTCTTTTAAATATAACGACTAGCAAAGTAGGCAAAGCTCGCAATAATTTAAAATAAGAAAAACAGAATTGACATTAAGTGCATATCAGTGCATATCACTTTTACTATACAGTTATACCTTGAGAATTTTCAGTTATGCAATTGCATATGGTGTTACTACTTTGAAATAAATGTGAAACTAAAAACATTAATTTCAGACAACTGAATTAAATATAACGAAAACAATGATGGTATTAATTAAAAAGAAAAAGGAAGAAAAAAAAATTATATTCGTCATTGACTAGATTTGCCAGCTTAAAACATGAAAACTCGCAATTCAAGGTGAAGTCTGTTTCTCAACGATGATACCTAAGGTGTCATCTTAAAACATTTTTCTAATCAAGACCTTGAAGATTTCGAAATCGAATAGAATTCCGATTAAAACAAAAGTATGCCGTTGTCGTCGTTTTACACTCGCATTATTTTAGCGTCCGAACCTGCAAAACGACACCATTTATCAACGGGATGAGTGGAATTCATTACGGTATCACGTTGCGAAATACGGCAGTTCGTAATAAGTTATTGAAATGCTAATTCGGCAGCGGAGTATTCGGAGTGAACGACAACGATGAGAGAATTTCTCATCGAAGAGGGGAAGAAACTGAGTCAAGCACCAGTGTTACCAGGTTACAGATTCTTTAGGTCAAATTTATTTGGTATTGGTAAGATGTAGCAACTGGAGGTTCTGTTTAAACTAAATTTAGCACCCAGCGGCCTTTTTTTTTATTTCTTTGGTGTGTGTGTGTGTGGATGGGGAGGGGGGGGGGGGTCCAATTTTTTAAATATCCAGGAACCTTTTACTTCTGATTCTCTCTGGAAATAGTTCAACAGCATTATCGCCTGCATGCACAACATACAAGTAAAAGTGGTAATTTGCTTTTGTCATGTACAAAAATCGTAGTATAAAAGGGCAGAAAACATGTAGGGGGAAAAAAAAGGATCTCAAGATGTAAAGGGACGAAGGAAAAAGCCCTTTTTGAGAACAGACTACCTTTCATAATAAGTTCCACCCATTAGCTCTTTTATTTGTCGATTTTCGATAAATATTTCATGGAAACTTTTGCAACGTGATAGCACTGAAATAAAGATGTCCACCATACAGTTTTTTGCTTCTTTTTTTTTAATGAAAAATACAGATGAATTTTCGCAAGACCTAAAATGATCCGGCCAGACACCTATGTGATTTAGTTACGTACCAGCGTTCTTTCGACTTAGCTAATCCGATCGATATCGGGGCCCACTCATATTTGTTTATATATATATATTCTGTAAGCAGAGCCGTAGTTTTTTCGGATTAATTTTTAATTATTAATTTAACTCTAGTCTCTACTTTCTCGGCGCTTGGTCTGTTCATCAATAATGTAAACTATTTCCAGTCTTCTAGATCAACATCCTTTATCAAAATCTTTTCCGGATGAATAACTCTTTACTTTAATTCGACAGCTGCTTTGTGTAGTCGGGGGTGTAGATTTGACACTTCAGGACACCAAGTGACACTGCGAGAAGCACACAAGAGGTAAATTATGGAAATGAAGGAAAACAAATTATCTTTCGAAAAAACAATTTCCTAACTTTTCCGAAACAAAAAAGTCGCGAGAAGTGCAAGTTGACAGGGTTCTCATCAGAGATAAAAAATTGGGTGAGAATTTCTCACCTTTTCTCATAAATAAAGTGACATTTCTAAAAAGAATACGAGAACAGAAAAATTCTTTAAAAAAATTTCTAAATTAATGTAAATTGCTAATGGTATCTAATTTTACAGTTCATTGGTGTAGTTTGAGCTTAATCGCATTTAACTTTTCGCTGCCAATCACAGAAATAGGCAGTTATTGCACGACAAATTGATGAAACTTTATTGCTTTTTACACTTTCAATATAAAATTATTTACCTAATTCTAGTTTTTCTGGTGTTCCACTGTAGAAATGTATTTTTGCAGCTAATCAACAAAATACATAATTTTCTTATCCAAGCAGTTTACTGAAACTTTTGAAAATCATTCAACTTTTTTATAAAGGGTCTGTTCAAATTTGCTGATTTTTATGAAAGGTGAAAGGCTTTTCATTTCAAGATTGTTCATTTTAACGAATGATCAGTTTTCGGGCCGAAAAATTTAATAAATTAGCCCCAGAAGAGAGAGTTAATTTCTCTCAATGTTAAAAATTTTATGTGAGGCGGGGGGGGGGGGGGGGGGGCATGCGAGATTCTCGCGATTTTGCGCTTTATTGGAAACCCTGGGTTGAGGAAATGAGATACTGATAGTTCAGGTTGAAAAAATTAACGAAATACAACGGGGGATGAGGAATCAGATTCTGACGGTTCGGCTTCTATGTCCTAAATGCTTTTCTTACGAACAGAAAATGAATTGGGTAAACAATTTAATAATTAGCGCACATTCATTCTTGCTCAGTTAACATTTGGCAAAAAACTTAACATACTTTTACAAATAGAAAAACTAGCTAAGAATTGTAAAATAAATAGAGCTAAGCAAAACAACCATTGATCAATTTTTCATAATGCTGATATATAAATACAATTTCAAATAAGAGAATAAGATTTATTAAATTGTAAAATATATATTTGATTTATATTTTAATGTTAATATAGCGGGAGCAACAAAAGTTAGTTTCCTTATAACTACGCGTTAAATCTGTTTTTTTATTTTCTGTAATTCTATCGATCTTTATCGAAATTACCATAATTTACTAATAATTTTTTAGAGCATATTTTATAATACTATTTTTAGGTAGACATATTTTACCATATAATTTTACTTACAGATCATATTTTATCATTAGACCATATTTATATATTTTATCATAATACCATAATTTTTTAGAACTCCGTAAAATTCGAATACTTCTTATGGTTCCTCGAGTTCGAATTAACGAGAGTCACTATGTATTTTATTTCTTTATTTTATTTTAAATACCTTTTACCAAAAATCAAGGGCTACGTTAAAAGTTAAATTATCCAATTAATTTCTTTTATGTGGTATGGCAGTTGCATTTTACCATGTTACCATGTTTTTATTAACTTCGATTTTTGTTTGTTTGTTCACGGCCCTACTAGATCACTCTACGCCAAAAGCGCCAACGTTAAAGCGGCCATAACAAAACTGCAAATATCAATGCATGCCGCGGAATCCATCTGGGAAAGTAGATGGCGCTCGCTGCCAACCCTGAAAATCAGTTTGTAACGTTACATCGTGCTAAGTTTATGCCAAGAAGCAAGAAGTATTCATCCATTGTTCAACAATTAATTATTAAAGAAAGGAAAAAAATAATGAAAATTAATTTATTATTTTTCAGTGAATTGGTTTAAAATTATTGCCTCAATTATTTTTATGATTCAGATATTTTTGCGTATCTGAAGACTGCATTTTAAATTTTAAATTAATTTAAATGCTCTGCAAGTTTGCTGTGGCGGCGCTGCACGCCGACCCTAACATTCAATGCATTTGATTCCGGAGAAATCGTCGATTGTTATGGCCGCTTTCACGACGTTGGCGTGTTGGCGCCGAGGAGTGATCTAGTAGGGCCGTGGTTTGTTTGTCCGGTACAAATCTTACAATCGATTTTTAACTAACTTTCCTACTAGCTAGACATTTGAAACTTTCAGAATAGCTGGAAACCCGATGACAACGCAATACTTCCAAGCCCGATTTTCGAATTTTTTATTAGCTTTCTTTTAATTAATTAAAATAGGAAAATAATAACCTCCTAATAGCTTTAAAAACACCCATTAAAATATTAGCTATAATTTAGTTGTTGCCAAAAAAATTTACGAGTTCATTTCATTTCGAAATAAAAATAAATACATTTAATTAAACGTGAACATTAAAAAATTGTAAAAAGTCAAATTAAGGAAAATTTGTAAGGAAATTTTTAGTGTACGATCACTTTTGCGATAGTTAAAAACTATTCTTAAAAATAGTGATTGAAAATCGTTTAAAAATGAACCTAAATGATAATAATAGTACTCCTTGCTTTGTTATTTTATCACCCATACTAAAATTCTTTCAATGAAAATATTAATTTCTATGATATGTTTCAGAGCTGCCAACCTAATCCGGTAAATTGTTAGTACCGCCTTGCATCTCACAAAAATTGACGTCATTATCATTTTAAAAATTTTATACGCATTGATAAAGTGGTAATGTAGTTCTATAGTTATGGTTGAACAGAAAATTTAAAAACATGGTACATAAAAAGTTTTTTATCCTTTAATTATTTTAGTATCGGCACTATTCCAGTAATACTTTTTCCAAGGTTTGCAGAAAAGAGTAAAATCACAGAATTCCTGTTATTAACATGTATAAAGGGAAGCTCTAAGTGAATGCTGAATCATTGAAACACATTCCATAGGAACAAAAACACATTTTTATTAATAAAAAGTTATTGGGGCACATGGTATGTCATCAGCAAAATGGCATCGGGAAATAAAAAGCGCCGTGGCCTTCGTTACGTCTGAAACAATGGCCGCTGTAAAGCGATGCTTCCCGAATCCATTTTCGCTTGTCTGGAATGCATTCTGCTGAAATACTGCGCTTCCTGGAACTCCATTTTTTCTTTCTTTTTAAATGCATGAAAATAAGGCTGCTATGCCGCTTTGTTTTCCCACGTTAGGTATGAAAGTCCCACGAAAGCAGAATTTGTATCGATAGCAAAAACGCGACAATCTATCTTATGGGAAAATTCGATATGAAAGTTACGTTGGTGTTCATGTAGGGATTAAGGCAATTTGTCTGTTAGAGAACTGTATTTGGGTGGAATACCTTACTAAGGAGATCTTTTTAAGAGGTTCTAGGTTCTAGCTCGTATTCACGCGAGTTTCAGAGGACACACACAAAATTCCGAACAGTTAGGCGATGAACGCAACTTCGAAAATCTGGTACTTCCCGTTAACAAACTTAGAGAACAATAACTTTTTGACGCTGACGTACAGTACACGTCATTAACTATTCCATTTGTAATTAGGCCATAAACGTGTTTGTCCTTCTACATTTGTTCATTCAACAAAACTGTTAACTTATTCCACATTTTTTTTTTTTCACAAAAAGCAATATATTTATTTTGGGTAAAATAATCACTGTCTCATGAACTGAATACATTTAATGAATGTAGGTATCTCTCTCTTTTTTATTTATTTATTTATTTATTTTTTTACAAAGATGCAAAAGAATTTTTATACATTATAATCTAAGGACTATCAGGGGTCGATATAGGTTTTAATTTTTCAGTCCCTTTTTGTGAAAAACAAAATGTTTTTGTAAAACTTCTATTTTTATGAAATAAATAAATAAATATATATATATATACACACACACACAAAACCTTCCATTTTAACAGTCATTCTATGTTATGTTAAATGTCAAGTTAATAGAATTTCGTTGAACCAATTAATTAAAAATGATACTGACATGGAAATATTTTCTAAAAGGATAATTTCTTATAAAATAAGATCTTTTGAAGGCCTTATTTTATAAAATTGAATTTTGGAAAGGGATTAATGGATTGGAATTTTGTGAAGGTTTTTTTTTTTTATTATTATGTGAAATTTTGTAAAGGGGCAGCAAAAGCGACCCAGTATTTGCCAGGATCAACCCCCTGTAAGTGCTTTATCATTCATTACTCAATTCTTTAAAACTGGACAAAACTGATATAAATTGTATTGTTTGGTAAAGTTTGATGATTATGAAAAATAAATAGAAAATATTTCACTTATAAAGAAAGCGCAGGTGACGTCACGCGCAAACAAACTTGTTTATACTAGAGCCCCTACAAAAACAGGCCAACTCACATCGAAAATGTTGCCCAAACCGAAACTGCGCTATCACTTCTTTTTATATTTCTTCGAAATCATGCCGCATAAAATACTATCTCTGAATGATTTGAAGAGCTAACAGATGAAAAAACAGCCATAATTTCATTCGGCCTCTTGGCTAAGATCAAAGTGTAGCCATAATTTCAAAAATTTATTCGATAAAAATCGTAAAAAGGCAAGAGCAGTGGGCAACAAATTAAGTTGTGAGTCAGCTCCCCTTTTTAGTTTATACTCAGGGCACTGCTCTCTACTCAGGACAAAATCTTGGTATTTCCATCAATACAGATCGTTTCTTTGCCACTCGTGAGTAGCAAAGATTGATTGACAATGCGTTTGTTCCCTTTTCTTACAAAACTTTTACAAAGGGAAGCACAGAAGAATTGCCACACATTACGTTCCATGGAAGCTTGTCTGTATTGCATTAAATAATTTAAAAGCGAATGAACCTGATATATGTTTTATAATTTTGCTCCAATATGGCCATGACTGAAAACTGTGTATTCTGGGTACAACTTTCAGGTTGGTCCGCAACCCTATTTTGCGATTTTCTTTTGAAGCCGTTTTGAATGATAACGATGTCGTTCCGGATTTTTTACAAAATGACATGGCAACTTGTTTGCAGTTTATTTTTGATGACCATGGTAACCAGCACTCCAATTATTTATTACGATAACTTGATCGACATTTAACAGGGTTGCCATTCAAATAGGAAAATGAAATTCTCTGACTTTTCCTAATCTTTTTAGGTGTGTCCTAAAAAAATTCCAGCCTAATCATATATTTATTGGGAATTGTGAGTCAGTTTAAATACGCACCAGGCTATCGGACCACCAACCCAATCATATATTGAGTATTGGCTGTTTTGAGGGCAAAATAATTATGGTACCATACCACTTCAAAACACAAAAGATACATATTATTTTGAACTAAGGAGAGATTGCTCTCCATGAGGGTCTTTTTTTAAGAGGTGCTGTTCAAAAAAAAGAAAAGAAAATGGCAGAAGCTAAGAATAAAACAGGAAAAAATGACTCGTTGGCACTTGGCAGAAAAATTGCTTCTTATTGGCAGTTGCATGAAATTCCCTGACTTTTCCAGATTCTGGCTAAAATATTCAAATTCCCTGACTTTTATGGTCATTTTTCAAATTCCCTGACTATTCCAAGTTTTCCATGTTTTCCAGGTAGCGTGGTAACCCTGATTTAAATATTCAGTATCTATTCTATTTTTATTTGACGAAGAATAGGCTTATTTTCGAAAAGGCGGTAAATGTACTAGAATGTTTGAGTGAATTGTTTAGAGTGAGAAATTCTTTTGGAATTTTTGAAAACATTTGACTAAAGATCTGGTTTATATAGTCGTATTTTCCCGGCAACTGTAGAACATTAAAATAGTGTAACTGTACGGGAAGCATATAGTATATATATTTATGCATATTGATGATCCTTGCAGTATAGAATTTTCTCATGCAAAGTGAGGTAAGTTAATTTTAAATATTTGTTTAATTAATACATTAAAAATACGCTTAATTTATTTGTTTACATTATAAAACAGACGCCATTTTGAAACACACAATTTCGCTTTGTTTACGTTTGGAATCCATGGCAACCATTTCCGAAAATCTCATTTCGCCGTAATCACCAGAAGAAAATTGCCAAATAGAGTTGTGGATCAACCTGAACGTTGTTCCAAAATCGAGCGAAGTCACTCCAGGTTTTTAAATATTTGCTTTCCAACTGCAGAAAATCATAATTTAAAGTACGATTTAAGCAAACTTTTGAAATTATAGTGTAGCCATGAAACTCTTAAATTTACAACTAAATTTCATTTTAAATCCTTAAATAAGAGAAAATATATTAGCTCAAGGCCATGCAATTATGGCATCTAAATTTACGGCAAACAAATTCATCAGATACAATAAATCGAATTTAAGACATCTACTACGATAAATAATCCTTTGATTAAGACTAAGTTTTCTTATAATCCAACGATCTGGAAAATCATTGTAAAGAAAACGCTCTTAATGCCTCACTTTGTCCGACATATTTGAAAGCCGCGCCAAAATGTGCTTGTTTTCCAGTAAATTTCATGCTTGGTAAAGCATACAAAAAAAAAAAAAAAACTTAATGGACTTTCATAAAATTTGTCACACAAATAATATATCACTAATATTTTTTTTCTCCAGCATTAAATGTTTTTCTAATTGAAATGAAACAAGCTAGTAAGTACTTAACACATTCGCGATCGCTGACGTAGATTCACGTCATTTGAAAATCTGTCACTCCACCAGTGGGCGTTTCTTTTGGAAATTGTATGTTATTTGTTTTTTAAAAATATACACAATATTCATATTTGTACTATCAATACTATGGAATGGATACAAATATTTTGATTAGAGAAAGTATGATCATAATGTATATTCATTTGTAATATATATGTGAATGTAGAAAATTTTACTCTGAAAAATTGTAACTTGAGAGAATAACGCCCATAGGCGGACCTAACTATCAAAAGGTGACATGCCCTTAACGGAAATAAGGTGTGCATGTGGCAGATTGAAATATGTTATTCAAATGCATTCTACAGAATGTAATTCTATTGAATGCTTTCTATAGAATGTAGTATGATTAGCTTTAGATTTACAGAGTCACGCAAAAATATTCAGTTACACTGAGGGTTATTATGTGAAATTTACTGAATTGCATTTACATTAAGCGTTTTTTCTACCATTTTTTAAAATGTGAATATGATTTGAATTAGTATTTATATTTGTCTATTCTGCTGTCCGTTTCTCCGCCGTAAGTATAAGAATTTTTTATTTTTACTTCAATAGAAGAAGTATTGGATTCGTAAAAATTTTCGAGCTCGGGTTTTTGATGGATTTTCACGTTTTGAGAGGTCTATAACAAGATTGACTATTTTTAGAAAATGTCTGTCTGTCCACCTGTCTCTGTGTGTGTGTGTGTGTGTGTGACAAAAATTTTGTGGCAACAGTATCTCCGGAACTACTGCTCAGAATTGTATATAAATTTACATTTAGATGCACCTTGAGCTAAATTAGTGCCTATCAACTTTTGGTGCCAACTGCTCAACAGGTGGCGCTGCTATATGGCGATTTCCACAATTTAAGTGGAAGCTATATCTCAGGTTCTATTGCGCATAATCAATCAAAACTTGATATAAGAGAAGGCCATTTTGAGACATTATGCTGATTCATTTTGAATGCTTATGGACCGACAGGTGGCGCTGCTATACAACGATTTCTGCAATTTAAGGGAAAGCTATATCTCATGAACTGCACAATACTGCACAGATTATTCTCAGAATACTGCACAAAATTGCATATAAATTTATATGTTGATGCACCTTAACCTAAATGAGTGTCTGCCAACTTTTGGTGTCAACCGCTCCTCAGATGGCACTGCTATACAGCGATTTCCGTAATTTAAGGGGAGGCTATATCTCAGGTTTATTGCGTATCATCAAACAAAACGTGATAAATGTGAAAGCCATTATGAGACATTATGCTGATTTAATTTGGATGCTTATCGGCCAATAGGTGGCGCTGCTATACTGCAAATTTCCTCGATAACGGGAAAGCTATACATCAACTTCTATGGCATATAACTGTACGAAACTTGATATGTGAGATAACTATTATAAAAATGCATTTTTTAAGGTGTCATTTATAGACAATAAAACTGTCTTTCTTTGGATATTTAGTGTTAGTTTTCTCTAAGATGAAAATTAATTATTTGCACTTAGTGAATTTGTATAGGAAAATATAGAAGAAAGTCTTGTGGTGGCCACAGCATACTAGTTTTTATTTATTTTTTTAACGATATGTGCTATTCAAATTCATTATTGAATATTCCCTACTTAAAATGGCTCTAATAGAACATGTGCCGCTGGTTTGTGTACAAACATCCAAAAAATGCCTTTAGAGGAGACATTTTTATAAATTACATTAAAATAATCATAAAGAAATTCGCATTTATTGTTTACATGCTAAGAAAATGTTTTGCTTAAAGTATAATATGCTTAATCTCCAGATTTACAGGGCTACGCAAAAACGTTTCGATACATTAAGAGGTACAAATAGGAAATTAAGAGCAGCTTTTCTATTTGTGTTAAGCATTTTTAACACTTTCCAACAATGTTTCAGAGTGCTTAGGAATTCAATTGGTCTATGTGCCTGTCTTTCTGTCTGTCCATTGTGTGATAATATAGACAAAGAACAAAGAATGTTATACGACACAACGAGTTTATACAGTTGGAATGTGTTGATAATCAGTGTGTACCTCATGATTTTTTGTTTCAGTTTTAATTTTAAAAGGTGTAATGCTTAATTATATTTTCAAAAACTGAAATAAAATCATAAAATAGCAATAATGTACGTTTTTGTATCGCGTACTTTGATTCATTAAACTTTATATGGTTATAGATCACCGTTCTCTCAAATAACGGATATTCTAGAGTACGCATACCTATTTTTGCGACAGGTTACTTCTGAAGCAAAATACAGCCAGTGCTAAATGTGGATAAAGTGTGAAGGAAAATTGAAGAGTTCATTTTTTTTATTTATTAATTTATTTTTAAATTTATTATACATTTCCGCTAAAGGCACGTATGCTAAAATCACGCCACCGAGGGGGATAACATTTCCGCTAAGGACACGGGTTTATAGATTTCCGCTAAGGGCACGGCCCTCTATCAAAAACACAAAAACATGCGGTCGCGAAAGTGTTAAATAAATAATGAATAAGATGGGACATGTCAATACTCAAATACTTGCAATCCCCGACTAGCGAATTGCCAGCGCTTGCACCCAGGGCTATAGAAAGAGCACTGGCTTGCACCTACGCACCTATTTTTCTTGAAGTAGACTATCCATCTTTGGTGCATTTATCGCTGTTTGTTGTGGGTGTTGCCTCGCTGATTGACTGACAGACGAGACCAACGAGATAAAACAAACAATTTTCAACAGGCAAACAGGACGATCGAAATATACAGGGTGTTCCATAAGTCTGTAGGCATTTTAAAAATTCAAAACTATTGGATGAACTGATAGAACTGAACGTGGTTTGCGAGAAAAAATCATTCTCGTGAAGGAGGGTTTTTTATTTATTTATTTATTTATTTTATTTTATTTTTTTTGGGGGGGGGAGGGGGGGGGTAAAGAAAAAAATAGTTAAATTGTCCAGGATAGTTAGACAAATAGTTAAATTTTTCGCACGAATGTGAAAGAGACATATGCAAATGAAAGTCCTATAAATGGCGCAATTTTGCGATTAAAAACAGCTTATTTCTTCTTTTGCCTCCTACTTGTGCATTACATGAAGTTTTAATTGCAAAGCTGACTTTGTAGATAAAGCGTTATGGGTGAAGATGTCTTCCCTCAGGTAAGAACCGCCCACTGAAGCCACAGTTAGCAGTGTTATAAACTCGTTTGCAAACTGTAATTTGTGTTACGTACAAAACTTTGAATAAACACCATAAAATGCAATAATCTCGCAACAATTGTTTCGGATCGAAAGAGCGCACGACCCTTCGTCAGGCGAGAAAAGTAGGCACGAGTGCTACAGTCAAAGCGGCAACGTACAGACCCGTTTCCAGTGAAGAGAATAAATATATAAAATCGAATGTAAATATCAATACTGGTGTAAGCAGAATTATGAAATGAAAGAAAAAAATAGAAAATAAATAAATAAGATTAAGAAATGTAACAAAATCTAGGAAAAAAAAATATATCAAATTTAAACGAAAATCCAAGTTATGTGAGTAACTTCCAAGCATCAGAGAAGAACGAAGTGGAAGAAATATCTTGTGGTGACGACAGACACAAGGACCCTAACAACACATATTCTCCAGAGACATCCCCAGGATATCCTATGGATAAAAGGACATCCAACGCACATCCTCTGGACGTATTATGGATAAATGTGCTAATAGGGGAACAGGATCTATACACCTGTAAACATTTGCATGCGAATAAGTACAGTTTTTCATGAAGATGTGTGATTTGGTCACGCAGAGCGCCCTCTATCGACAAACAGTTTAATTATCCCCCCCCCCCCCAAAAAAAAAAGAAAAGAAAACTCCACGAAAATAATTGCGACTCCCATATTATACATATTATAAATTCCTTCACGAGATAGTGTGATCATAACAATTTTTTCGTAAGAACAAACTGATGCATGCAGGGCCCGATTAAGCTTTGAAGCTACCGGAAGCTCAGCATCATTTCGAGGCCCCCTTTTATTTCGGAAAATTTTGTTTTCCTGTTACATATTGTAATATAAAAATGCTATAGACCAAAAAATAGTGTATTTATTATTATAATTTTTTCCCTACATCTGGGTGGTTTTTACACAAAACATTAAAATCATACAATTTTTAATTAAGAACATTCAGATTTTTGAGGTTAAATAATAGATTTTTCCGAAATACTGAGTGTTTTGTCTTGTTTTAGGTAACCTTTCTCAGAAAAAATTCAATCTCAGAGTGAAAATATGAAACAAAAAATTCAAGACTATGTTTTTAATCCGTATGGGGCCCCCTCTTAAATTTTAGAGGGGAAGCTTGTGCTTCCTGAGCCTTTTGGATAATCAGGCCCTGTGCATGATAGGACGTAAAGGCATGCAAAACAGAATTTACACAGCAAGTTACTCGGGTGAGCCGTTTTTTAAAACACCTTCTTCCGAGATCTAAAACTGACCTACCTAATCCGGGCATCTATTCTCCGACCAGACTATACCTCAATTCCGACTGTGGCAGTCGTTATTTTGATCACGTGACGTCACATTCCGACTTTTGATGAGGCCTCTCCACTTATCGTCCCCAGAAGCCAGAGCCAATGTTATTCTATGGATAATTTCGCCCCATTATAACTTATTAACTAATATATATTTTTAAATTCCGTTTTCACATTCAGAAACTTCACAACTATTAAACAATTTATCGCTTTCTAAAAATTATTTTTTAAAACTTTTTAATATTTTATTTTGAGGTTGTAAAATACGAAATTTCACAATGTGAAATTTTTCATTTTTGAGCTTAAAAATGAAATCTTAAAAATAAAAAAAAAGCAAATTTTAGAAAGCGATAAATTGTTTAACAGTTGTGAACTTTCGGAAATTGAAAACAGAATTTAAAAATATGTATTAGTTAATGAGTTACAATGGGGCGAAATTTCCTATAGAAAAACATTGGCTTCGGCTTTCGGAGACGATAGGTAGAGGGCAGTCGGATCGGAGAATAGATACCCTGGACGATTGTTAATTTTTCTGCAGCGACAAAATACATCTAAAAAGGAGTTTATGAAGCAAATTTGAAGAAAACCGTTAGAGCCATTTTCCAGGTACTCACTTTCGGTTCCACTTCCGATTTCCGCCAAAACTTGCTAAACTCATCTTTTCATTAAAAAAAAAAAAAAAAAAAAAAAATCAACATTTATATGAGAAAAGATATCTAAAAGAGAAGTAACAGGGCGATTTTGAAGAAAATCTGTAAAGCCGTTTTTAAAGGAACGCACTTGCTAGACCTGAAATTGACCTACTTTCCTACTTACACAGAACACCTATCTCGATTTTTCTCAACTAACCAACTAATACATACGAAAGGACATTTAAAAAGGATTTTATATAGTAACTTTGAAGAAAATCGTTAGAGCAGCTGTATTTGAAATACGGACTTACAGTGCAGTCCCACTTCTGGCTTTTCCAATTTTCACTAAAAGTTCCCAAAATCACCTGTTAGCTTTGTAGTTGGAGATAGGAAAATCAGAAAACTCCCCACATACATACAAACATATACAATACACACTGACCAATTGTCAGAGACTTTAAAATTTTAAATCAGATGAAAACGTGATATCGAAATTTTTGACCGAATACAACACTTCCATTAGCTACGGTAGTCGGGTAATGGAAGTAAAAAAGAAATATTAATCCTCTATTCCCCCCCCCCCTCTCTTTTTTACTTTCTTCTATATGTAATATAGAGAAGTATTGGATTCGTGAAAATTTTCGACCTACGTTTTTTGATGGATTTACACTTTTTGGGATGTCCTGAACACGAATTGATAGTTTTTAGAAAATGTTTGTCTGTCTCTCTCTCTCTCTGTCTGTCTGTGTGTGTATCACGAATTTTGTGTCCACTGTATCTCACGAGCCAATGAATGAAATTTAACCAAACTTGGTATTTAGTTGCACCCTGACATAAACTGGTGCTGATTAGATTTGGAGATCAATCGCTCAACAGGTGGCGCTGTGATCGCATTTTTTGTAAACTTTTAACATGGCAGTATAGGACAAAATTTCGTATAAATGTACATAATGAGAGTTATTTTAAACTTGTGATTGTAAAATTAATGTGAATTATTGATAATGGTAGTAGTTAACAAGGAAAAAAAATTGTGGGGGCATAGCTTCCCCCCCCCCTGAGGAAGAAGTACCCCCCCGGGGGGGAAGGGGGGGTAAATTTTCAAGATGGGTATCTTTCGAAAGGTCTCGTCAATACCTTTAAAACGAATGGTTGAACTATAAATCTGTGATAATTTAAAACAAAGTTATCTGTTTTTTTTTTTTACTTTTAACAAAAAAAAAAAAAAAAAAAACCCTTAGATTTTTTTTTTTTTTTTTTTAAATATAGTTACTGAGTGAATTTGCATAGGAAAATATAGAAGAAAGTCTTGTGGTGGCCACAACATACTAGTTTCACATGAATTACCATAACCAGATTCCGTGAATTACGTTGAAAAAGGCATACTACTTTTATTCGTGCATTAGAAACTATAAAAGGTCACACATGCAGTTGAACTCCACGCTAAAATCCCACACAATCCGAGTGCATTTTCTTTTCTTCAATCGTCCCATTGCAATTCCACTATCCTACAAAAAAACTGTGTCAACAATTGTGTGTGCGGAGAAATCGCACGAAGAGTCAGTCATTCAAGAGTTGAGCGGCAACTTGTTGCAATTCTGTCGCGTAGGCGGCATTCGCTTTATTATTCAATCAAAATATATTTCTCTGAGATTGTGCCCTTGTAGAAATGAATGTTTTTATTTAAAAAAATACATAAAATAACAGATGAGGAAAAAGCTTCTCAGAGAATTTAATATAAAGCTATTACCTTAAATTCAAAGTCGTTACTTTTTAATTCGTCCACGAAATCATTTTTACTTTCTTCTATTCAAGGGTTTATCCAGATTTTAAGTTTTGGGGCCCATTTTTGTGAAAATTTATTTCTTTTTGCAATGAAAAGAACTAGCAAACCGGTGCGAAATTTTCGCACTTTTATTTCTTTTCTTATTTACCTTTTAAAATTTGAAACTCATAAATATTATACCAATTTCATCACCTAATTAAAATTTTACTTTACACGTAGCCAAATTATTATTAGAACTAAATTAACATTGTGCAACAGTGAAACCAAAATCATTCAAAGAAAGATTTAAAAATAAAATTCATGGTTGACAACCGAGTTTTCACACTTCCGCAGCAGTACAGTTTTAATATAGGACCCCCATGACGACTTTTAAATTTATCTCATCATGTTGGCGATAACTTTTATTTATTTATCTTGGCACAGATTTTTGTTTAAAAAAAACTAATTCCTCTTTTGATTACACTTTTCATGATTGTGTTTTTTAGTCCATCTGTGATAATAATTCATATTCTGTCTTTGAAGTATTGTTATATTTAAAATGGCGCTTGCAAAGATTCTAAAGATGCAACTTTTAAAAATATATTTTTGCATAAATGAATCTCATCAGACAAATGTTGTCATTTTTACTTATTAGATCATTCAGCTGAGTCCGCGTGCTTAAATATCATCCATTTATTAATATTATTTTTCATCCTCGCGTATTTTATTAACTACTTACATCACTATCGAATCGTTTTAACAAAATATAATCGGAACTGGTCCACGTTAGAGAAATATTATATAGACTATCGCATGAAATCTTTCATTTTTGCAGTTACTCTAATGGTTAATATCGAGTTAATAAGCATATTATTGAACCAAGTATAGACATTCATTAAAAATAATACTGTTAACATGGGAAATTTTTTACTAATTTTGTAAAATCATTAAAAAAATCATTAAAAAAAAAACTAATTTTTGAAAAATCATTTTTGTAAAACTAAATCGTGTGAAAGGGCTATTTTTATGAATCTGAATTTTGTGAAGAGACCCATTTTATGGATTTGAATTTTGTGAAGGGGCCCATTTTAGACATCTGAATTTTGTGAAGGGGCAGAAAAAAGGGTCCCAATTTCTACCTGGACCGACCCTTGTATATACATAAGAACAAAATGTTGAATTCATAAAAGTTTTAGAACTCCGGTTTTCGATGGGTTTACAAGTTTTGAGAGATTCTAAACACGATTTTACCACTTTTTAGAAAATGTCTGTCTGTCTGTCCGTCTGTGATATTTAAAAACAAATATCCGTGAATAGACTTTTTTTTTTTTTTTTTTTTTTTTTTTAAAGATAAGAAGATATATATATTTATTGAAATATGAATAATGAAATTGGAGTAAAATTTTATCAAAAAGCAGAGTTGGCATGGCACGGTTTATACCACGGTTTTATGATTTTATGGTTTTTTATTTGTATTACCAAAAACAGTTTTTTTTTTTTTTTCCAAAAAATTCAAAACTTTTATTCTATTTTCCCTTTTTTGATTGAAATTTCTAAATTGTTTTGAGGTAAATATCTTTTACTTTTAATTCAATTTATTTCAATTGTAATCTTGCCTCAAAGAAGGTTTCAATTATGTGTTTTATGCGTGACTGCTGTATTAAAAGTTACTATATATATATATATATATATATATATATATATGTATGTATATATACACACACACACACAAAAGAAAAAAAAAAAAAAAAACCTAGAATTTGAAAAAAAAAAAAGTCCATTAATCAACTTAAAAATTATAAATGAAAGGGTGTAAGGCTAAATGTAGTAAAATAAAACAAAATAAATAATGATGAAAAGCAAATGTATTTTATACAAGATATAAAGTGAAAATTGTATAATTAAAAAAAAAAAATATCTCTTATTTAATTAGATGATGCAACAGAATTTCATATCAGAAAGTACAAACTTTAATTTACAAAATATAAGCTTGTTTCTTGTACATTGTTACAAAAAAAAAAAAAAAAAAAAAAAAAAAAAAATAAGCACAACCAACAAAAAAAAAGCTGAAAATTCTCATCCCTGTTTATTATTAATTTAAATTATTTTTAGATAAAGTAATAATGAATATTAGAGTATTAATTATTTTTTAAAGTGGCAATTTTATTTATAAATATATATAATGTAACTGAGAAACATGTACTAAGGATTTGGAATATAAAAATCTGGTATGAAACAACCACACGGCTTCTATTACCCACTATTACATGTATTATATGCACATTTAGAGATAATGTTATCAGAAGACATAGAATTGACCTAGTGAAATAGACACCCAAAAAATTTTCCAGTAAGAGAAAGTTAATACACGTGTAAAGACATATAAAACAGAGTTTACACAGCGATTTATTTAAAAAAACATTAGTAGTTTTTTTTTTTTTTTTTTTTAAACACGAATTTCTGAGATCTAAAACTGATCTATCTGATCAGGATGACTATTATTTTTCCTATGATAACCAAGTAAAGCATGAGAAAGGATGTCTTAAAATGGGTTTATGTAACAATTTTCAAGAAAATCGTTGAAGTCGTTTTTGAGGTACCGACTTTTCCCAAAACTTGGCATAATTAATTGTTGACCAGAAAACAAGAATTACATGCAAAAGGATATTTAAAAGAGATTTAATACGGCAAGTTTGAAAAAATTTCATACAGCCTTTTTGAATGGAACGCACTTGCAGGACCTGAAATTCAGCTATTTATAAAGGACGCCTATCAATTTTCCTGAACGAACCAACTATATCATTCGAAAGGACATCTAATAGAGTGTTTATACAGCAATTTTGAAGAAAATCGTTCGAGATGTTTCAGAACGAGATGAGAAAATCGTTCTGAGATACGGACTTACGGCCCCCACTTCCAGTTTCGGATGTCCAACTTTTGGTTTTCCAATTTTCACCAAAGTTTGGAAAATTCATCTGTACACCAGACCTGTTTCAGTTGTAAAGTTTCGTTTTTCAATCTTTATTAGTTTCCGAGATATAATAGCCAGAAAATTCCCCACATACACACACACACTGACCAATTGTCAAAAACCACTTTTTTAGATTCAGTTCAGGAGACCTTAAAACATGTAAATCAGGTGAAATCTCGATATCCAATTTTTGGACCGAATACAATACTTCCATTACCTACGGTAGTCGGGTAATGGAAGTAAAAAAAAAAAAAAAAAAAAAGAAAGAAAGAAAGAAAGAAAACTATTATAGAAAAATTGGAAAATTTTTGCGATTCTTGTAAATATTCATTTCTTATTAAAAGTAGCTAAACAAACAAAAAAAAAAAAAAAAAAAAAAGTAGTTATTACATTTACCATAGTAACAGGGAAGGAAAATTCAAACTTTATAAATTGCGTTTTAAAGGCACTGATCGGTAATGTTTTTATTGGTTTCCAATATTCCAATGATACCTTCTCTTCCTCCTTCTTTCGAACCCATCAACAAAATGGTTGCCATTAGACACTCAAAATATGGTTTCAGAAATATTAAAATCGTCTGCATCACCACGCTAGATATTACGAAAAATAAAACCAACAGTTTAAATTTTAAAGGATTGGATTATGTTTACGTGCGACAATAACACTTCAAAATATTTTAAAATAAACGCATGAATATACTATAATAAATTTCACATTCCTATAACTTTCAGCATTTATGAAAGCACGATGAATAACATTAAAGCAACCATGGAAATATGGGAATAAAAACACTGACTTTTCTAACTTATATGTTTTTAGGTACCTGGAGTTTTTTTTTTTTTTTTTTTTTTTTTTTTATCGATTTCCGATACTGAAATATAAATCGATGATTTTGACAAAGTAGCGAGAAAAACAGCAAGCATGATACTTGCTTATCCATTTTAAACCACTGACGTGAGTATTTTTTTTCATGAAACATATGAAATCTATGTATAGGAAATTTTTACAATATCAGATATTCAGTTTCATAATACTTTTGAAAGAAAAGATAGCATATATTTCCGGTTCATTTAAATATATTTAAATAAATTATCACCAAAGTTTAAGAAATCTAAATTTAAAATCTTTATACTTCTTTTGAATACCAAATGGGATATAAGATAGGCGTCTTTTCTTTTTTTTAAAAAAAGCATTAGCATATTCTAAAATTCGACTAGTTTTAAATTTTTATTCATTTCTTTCAAGAAATTATCAAAAGACAAGCTTTTTTTTTCTTCCTTTAATCGCGATACTTTTACAGTTTATTGCCTTGGAATTCATTTGAATTAACTGAATGACAATGTGATCTTCTGGTTTTTTTTTTTTATGAAAATGAAAGCTAATTTTATTCTCATAAATTATCAAAATTCGAAATTTAATCGACAATGATACAAATACGAAAATTATACATTTTGACACTTAGAGTTGGTCAGTTATAGTACATTTTAAGATTTTATCAATCAATGTGTATTTTATTACATTCAAAATGTATGATGGACGTCATTTTTCACGTATGAAAGCCTTTGTATTATTTTAAAGACTTTTATTTCCAATTTCGAACTGATAAAACAAAAATCTCTAAAAAAAAATTCTTTTAACCAAATTGTTTTTTTTTTTTTTTTTAATTGTTTCATTATCATTTTTTAATCGCCGCAGTTATGCCACTTAAGGGGATGGTAGATGTTATACACTTGCGTACATAATCTTTGAAATATAACAAAATAAAGTAAACTAAAATGTATTTAAATTTATTTTAATTTAATAAAATAAACAGTGGGTACTTCCCTATTTATTAAGATCAGACAAATAGTTTGCGTACAGGGATATACAAAATTACGAAATATATATTTTGCCCCTACTTTAAAAATACTGAAATTACGAGGGGGAAAAAAAGGGGGGGGGACTAGCTGGCATAGGTGGACTCTGCGCAGTTTCCTCATCACATATTTGTTTCCACACATTTTAATTATTGTTAAAAACTATCAAAGCAAAATTGACATATCGCATCCCAGAAAGAAAACTGACACAACTTAAAACTGAACATTTATACAAAATTTTGCCCTATTCTGTCATGTTAAGAAATTCATAAAATTCCAATTTGTGAAATTTTGAAGGTAGAATGTTCATAATTGCTGATGTTAATCTCAGCATCAAAACTGATATTTGAAAGCTGGTCAGACATCTTTACGATAAAAATATTCCATTTAATGCCCGTTTAAGTGAAATTTTGCCCTATTCTCCTATGTTTAGAAAATCGTAAATTTCGAATAACTTCTGAAGTTTTTTTAATTAGAATGTTTCAAACCAATAGGGTTCTTGCCAGTATCTTAAAGGATATTTTAAAAGTAGGCTAACATCTTTACGATGAAAATATCCCTCAAAAAGGAGATTTATGCAAAATTTTACCCTATTCTGCCATGTTAAGAAATTCGTAAATTTCCAGTAACTTGCGAAATTTACGAAGTACCATGTTTATAGTTTATGATGTTTATCCAGGCATCAAAACTGGTATTTAAAAGCTGTTTTTACATCTTTACGATAAAAATATTTCTTTTCATGCTACGTGAAATTTTGCCCTATTCTCCCATGTTAAGAAAGTCGTAAATTTCGAATAACTACTGAAGATTTCCAATTAGAATGTTGCAAATGAATAGGGTTCTTGCCAGTGTCATAAATAATATTTTAAAACTGGTCCGACCTCTCTGCGATCATTTGATCGTGAGATATCGTATACACAATCTAACAGACACCCTACAGACGGACACCATACCCATTTTGATATTTTCGGATACCTCACACCTGAAAACGTGTAAAAAAAGTAAAAAAACTGAGGTCGAAAATTTTCTCGATTACCTAAGTTCCCCATACATACCTATAGCATGATGGGGAACTAAAAACCAGAGTACAATTTAAATTTTATTATGATTATGACTGTAACAAATAAAATACCTGTAAAGTTTTTGTCAATCTAAACTAATCCTAGTGAATTACAAAATATAGTTCTAAATTTTTATTATACGACAGTTTCCTCTTAAACAGTCACTGAAAAATAATTGGGGAAAAAAAATTCCTGAAATCAGAAAATATATTAAAACAAAAATTCCAGAAATCAGGAAAAATCTTACAATCATCCCTGATATCATGCCTGTGGGAAAAATTTCTCGACAGTACCTTAAGACTTTACTGAACAAAATGAAATGAATACATATTTGGCGATATGTTCTAAAACATAATATATCTATGGTAATGTAGGGTAAAAGAAAGTCGTGTGAGTGTCACACCAATTTATGATGAGGATTGCTACACAAATCAAGGGGGGGGGGGATGAATCCCTGAGTTTTTCCTGTCACTTTTGAAAGTAAAACAGATGATGCGCAAATATGCAGCATTAGAATCCAGTCAGTTGAACGTACGTAGGATACAGTATTAACTTACTACAGCGGACAGAAATCATATATATAAATGATAGATATCGTAATAAAATTTAACTTTAAAATATAGCAATTAATAGATACAAAACAATACCAACACAACAGCTTAAGAAACAATAAGAGACAAAAACAATTTAAATTACTTACGCCGACACGAATGATAATAATAATAAAAATAATCTGGTGTGTCACTCACACGACTTTCTATTACACTGAAATTTAATACTATAGTATAAATACAGGTTGCAGATTAATAGGTATTATAAAGAGTACTGTTATGTAAACCTGTGTTAAACAATTCATATTAGGCTTCTGAAGAGTATTATATAATAATTAGTTCTGTGTGAGGGGGGCTACCGCCCTCCTCGACCCCCCCATTTCATTAATGCACCTACATTTATATAGAATTTAATTCGATTATTAAAAAATAATTCTGTTTTATAAAATAATATATTAAAATTATTATTTTAAAAAATTATCTTTTATGATAATGCAGACGATTTCCATATTAGAGAGGTAGTATAACACCAAATATCCAAAAAAAAGTCCATTTTATTCTCGGGAAAAAAAAAAAAAAAAAAAACGATTTTTTTTTCTAAGTTTTTTATTTTGTTAAAAGTAAAAAAAATCGATAACTTTGTTTTAAATTATCGCAGAACGATGGTTCAACCATTCGTTTTAAAGGTATTGGCGAGCTCTTTTGAAAGATACCCATCATGAAAATTTACTCCCCTCGAGGAGGGACTTCCCCCCCCCAGGGGGGGGGGGGGGGCGAGGAGCCTACATACACAAAATTTTTTTCCCAGTTAACTATCTCTATTACAAAAAATATATATTTGTTTCATTTGGTTTAGTGCAGTCTATAGACGTTAAACTCTACTTACCTGCAATTTCCCCCATTGACGTAACGTATTAGAATTCTCTTGATTGTCCCTGTACACGAACCATTTGCTTGATCTTAACGAAAATCTTACTGTAGCATCCCTATATGATACACATTTAGAATACCAAGTTTGAACTTCCTGCCATAATTTCTTTTTGAGATATGCTGATAACAGACAGACACACACACAGACCATTTGCTAAAAACATGTTTTTCGTATTCAGGGGACCTCAAAACGTGTAAATATAACAAAATCTCGCGTTCGAAAATTTGACCCCAAAACAATACTTTCTCTACCTTATGGGTAAGAGAAAGTAAAAAGGACCATTAAACTTAATGACAGAGAAAATAACTAAAGGACCACAGAAATAATAATTGGATAAAAATGCTTAAAATAAGAAGTAAAAACTCGTCAGGGGGCATGTACTTCATAAAGCTGTGAAAGCTGCATCGATTTCGTAAAACAATATAGCTAATGATGGCAATTTATATTGTCCATATATTATTATTATTATTTATTTATTTATTTATTTATTTTCCGATTATAAAACACTAAAATTTAAAAGATGATTTTGCTCTAAAATTATATTCCTCTATAAAATTAGATAATTTACAATTAATAACTGAAATAAAAACTTTAACATGAAAAAATTTTCCCAAGTGAAAAAAAAAGAAAGAAAAAAGAAAGAAAGAAAATATCATAGAAAGTTCTAAGCCTATTGATCTGCAATAACCCTACTGATTCGCAACATTCGTAATGCAAAACTTCGAAATTTACGATTTTCTTAACATGGGAGAAAAGGTAAAAAAATTTCACTTAAACATACATTAAAAGGAATATTTTTACTGTGAAGAGGTCGGACCAGCTTTTAACATCATTAACTGTAAAAATTCTGCTTTGAAAATTTTGTAGGTTATTTGAAATTTACGAATTTCTTAACATAGCAGAATAGGGCAAAATGTCGCATAAACGCCCCTTTTGAGAGAGATTTTCCTCGTAAAGATCAGACCACTTTTAAAATAGTTTTTTGGATACTGGCATGAACATCATCGATTTTCAATATTCTAATTTTAAAAATTTGTGAGTTATTCGAATTTTATATTTTTTCTTAACATGGCACAATAGGGCAAAATTTCGCAGAAACTGCCATTTTGTGTGATATTTTCGAAGTAAAGGTTTCAGATCACTTTTAAAATATTATTTAGGATACCAGCTTGAACATAATTGACTACGAATATCCTAATTTGAAATTTTCGTAAGTTATGCAAAATTTAATATTCTTTTTTTTTTAACATAGAAGAATAGAACACCATTTCATTTAAATTTGCATTATGGGATTATTGCATTCGAAATAGTCTGGAATTGCATGAAAACTAAAATATAAAACTAACCCCAATAAAATTAAGAAATTAGGATAAAGTAAAGGTATCGTATCGAACTAAACGGTGGGTCGCCTGTTACGTGGGACATTTCAGTCTTCACCGCGTCAAGTGATCGATCAAATTCATTTTTCTTAATATGGATATAAGTCCCGTAGTAGAAATTTAAGACAACATTAAGAAATTTGAGGGAATAGAACAAGTAGAAATTTAATGGAACTGAACATCTATGCCAACTAGTTTCAAATAGATTTTTCAAATTTCCAGGTCCTGTAACAACCCTGATTAAAGGTGCTAGTTTTAAACTTATTCATCTGCCTATAGAAAATGATACAATGAAGAAAAATAATTATAAGATTTAAAAAAAAAAAAAATTATATACCATATTTTTAAAATTTCTGTTGAATCATAGCTATAGAACTACATTAGCACTTTATCAATGCGTATAAAAAATTTTAAGTGACAGTGACATCCATTTTAGCGAGATTGATAATTTAACTTTTTATAATTTTTTAACCTTCACGTTTAATTAAATGTATTTATTTTTATGTCGAAAGAAAATGAACTCTTTTTATTTTTTATTTATTTATTTATTTATTTTATTTATTTATTTATATTTTTTTTTGGGGGGGGGGGGAGGCGCAATTAAATTATAATGTTTTAATGGCTATTTTTTAAACTATTAAGAGGTTATTACTTTCATATCATAATAAATTAAAAGAAAACTAATCAAAAAATTCGAAAATCGGGCTTCGAAGTATTGTGTTGTCATCGGGTTCTGAGCTATTCTGTCTAGTAGGGAAGTTAGTTAAAAATCGTTTGCAAGATTCGTACCGGACGAACAAGAATAGAAGTTAATAAAAACATGGCAATAATATACACTTATAAGGCCAAATGCAAAAAAGTTGCGAGAAACTTTTTGAATGATCGAACACCGGATGAACTTTTTCAGAGCATCCATTCAAGACGCACGTCATCAAAGCGTAGAGAATGCGTTCTCTCTCTCTTGCGCCATCCCCTACACACTGCTGCTTACAAAAAAACTCGTCCAACGTGTTCTCCTCTTCAGCATCTTCCAATTTGAATAAACCTGTTTCCTCCATAGGTGTGCTACGGAACATCGGCCAGAGATCGTGAAGGCTTACGAAAGTAAGTCGTGACGTACTCACATTTTACCCGATGAAAGATCGCAAAGAGAGGTTATGGAGTCAAGGGACGATTCGAGACAAATATTGGGGCCGCTCTCAGCTGGGCCTTGAGGGCCCGCTTCACTCACCGCCGCCAGAAGTCGAAGCTAATGTTATTCTATGGGGAAATTTTCTTTACAAATAACTTATTAACTAATACATATTTTTAAATTCTGTTTTCACATTCTGAAAATTCTCAGCTGTTAAATTGACGGACCTTTTTTAAAAAATTATTTTTTTTTAAATTTTTTATATTTTATTTTGAAGCTGCAAAATACGAATTTTAATATGTGAATTTTTTTCATTTTGCAATTTCAAAATAAAATATTAAAAAAAAAATAATTAAAAAGGTCCGTCAATTTAACAGTTGGGAATTTTCTGAATGTGAAAACAGAATTTTAAAATATGTATTCGTTAATAAGTTATTTGTAAAGAAAATTTCCCCATAGAATAACATTGGCTCGGGATTCCGGCGGCGGTAAGTGAAGAGGGCCGTTAATAAGAAAGGACCTATTTCGTTACACCTCGTAAAAAAGTATTTCATTTAGATTTTTTTTTTTTTTTTTACTTAAACACTATTTTCAATATTAACATCAAATGACAGCCTATACTTGGTTTGATAAAAAATTAGCTTGATCCGTGCCCGAAGATCTAGCATGAATTCGAGGCCCTTCGAACAAATTAAAATATTTTCTCAAAACAAATATCGAATTTGTATTTGAGGTTTTGGCTGCCGGCGATGAAATTTAGAGTACCCCTTTAATAACAAATTATTAACTTCCGTTATTTTTATTTATTTATTATTCATTTGTTTTTATTTTTTATTAATTTGTTTGTATTTATTTATTTATTTATTTATTTTCAAAAATATTTCAAATGATAATCTACATAATATTTCTCTAACGTGAACCAGTTTCAATTATTTTTTGTCAAAACGATACGATAGGCGAAGATAAAAAAAATATATATATACATGGACAATATTTGAGCACGCGGACTTAGCTCAAAGGACTAACAAAAAAAAAAAAAAAAAAAATGACGGCATTTGTCTGTGATTATTTTAGGAAAATATGTATTTTTAACAGTTGTTTCTTCAGAATATTTGCAAGCGTCATTTTTAACCTAGCAGTATTTTAAAGATATATACAGAATATGAACTTTTGTGTCATAAATGGACTAAAAGACACAGTCATAAAAAATATAATCAAAACAGAAATTAGTTTATTTTATTTTATATATATATATATATATATATATATATATATATATATATATATATATATAGGTCGTGAACCATGAATTTTATTTGGAAACCTTTCTTTGAATGATTTTGGTTTCACTATTGTACAATATTAATTTGGTTTAAATAATAATTTGGCTTCTGGTAAATTAAAATTTTAATTAGGTGGCGAAATTAGTATAACATTTATGAGTTTCAAATTTTAAAGGTAAATAATAAGAAAAGAAATAAAGTGCGAATACTTTGCACGGGTTTTCTCTAGTAATACTTGGATTTAGTGACCATTACAGACGAGGAAATTTAAAGTGGGAGAGAGGAGCCTTAAATTAAGTAAAATGTCGAAGAAATGATCTTGAATTTCGGATTGAAGATCCTAAAAGTAAAAAGTCTGTTTTACGACGAAATAACCAGCAAGAATTTCAAGAACTGGCTTTGAGTAAAAGATCGAATACTGAGAATTAACGGGAAATAATTGCCTATTTCAGCAGTTGACGATAGGGAGAGGGAGGGGGCATACATATTTCAGCATACAATTATTTTTCATTTATTTATTTTTGTAATAATGGAAATACTAATAATAATTTTTGAACATGTGAAAATATAAAAAAAATGAAAAAGAAAAAATCTGTACTGCAGTGGTGAGTATCTCGATGAATGCTCGCTTTGCGAGCATCAAAACTATGAATGAAATTCTATCTATCACAGAATTTAATTTGGTACGATAGGACTACTTATATTTGTATTTTTAACACCCGTTAAAGAAAAAAAAATCTGAAAACACTAGCCTAAATAATCAGGAAATATTCAGCCAAGACCCGTTGGCTCTGTGGTCACAACTACGAACCCGAAGGTTGTGAGTTCGATCCTCACCGATAGGAAGTAAAAAAATAAAATAAAATATCTGAAAACACTAGTGTAAATAATCAGGGAAATATTCAGCCAAGACCTGTTGGCTCTGTGGTCAGAGTACACAACTACTAACCCGAAGGTTATGAGTTCGATCCTCACCGATGGGAAGTGAAAAAAAAAAAAAATATATATATATATATATAAGTTTTTACGGGTTTCATTAAGACAGAGTAAGAAATTAAATGGTGATATTGGCAGGCATTTTCGAAATGGAACACTATAAATTGGCAACTATGCAAATTACTAGATTGAAAGAAATAGTCCTGTCGTACTCTAAAAAGCATTAAAAGAAAAGAAAGAAAACAGCGAAAAAGTGGCCAGTAAACTAAAGAGAACTATCGACCATTGGCCAGTAACGTCAATTTTTAATTTTCAGATCTATCAAAAACAAGTTTTATTTGTAAACAGACATTATGAAAACCAGGTGTATCTATATGTTAAAGGGATGGAGAAACTTTTCAAAAGGCGTAATGTAGAAACTTTGTCGGATCCCGAAATAGAAGAATTCCCCATACCATAGAAGCGACGGAAGTGCAGCGAAGCAAGAAACGGGAATCGCTGAACTTTAAAAATGATCGGACTTCTTTTTTCCCGGGTGTCATACAAGAATGAACAAGGCTCCATTTCAGAAAATTGTACTTTTTATTTTATTTTTCAAGTTTGTTGACCCTCCTCCTCCTAAAGCAAAAATCGACCGAGTTGGGAAAGGACAGAATCAGGAGCAAACGTCTATTAGAGTGCGACCGCCTTGCGCTGAAAATAAATAATATATCTATCTATATATAATTTGAATAATTTAATACCATTGTAACATTCAGAAGACAAGATGAAGATACCAACATAAAATTAAATTTTAATTGTGATTTATTTCGAATAGAAATTGTCACGTATTAATTTGAGTACCAATGATTAGTAAAAACATGTTAAAGTACTTACGCAGAAGAGAAATGACACTAACATAACACATAAGCCTAACGATGAGAGAATTTGCAAAAACTATGAATTATTAGTAACAGTCAACATTTTAGAGAAAAGAGAAAGGATTATATATTTAAGTAATATTATAGTGATTGTGGAATTTAAAAGTATGCGTTTCTATTGGTTTTTCTTCTTTCTCGTTGAGTTTGACATTAATTACACGTCCTCTGGGTGATAATGGGCATAGCTTACTGTAAATTTTTAGAAAATTGCACACAGTAAGACAGAAACATCACCTAATTTGCAAGCAACAATCAATCTACGCCCTTGAAAAAGTATTGATGATGTATTTTTTAAATAAAGCATGCTTATTTTTTTTTTTTTTTTTTTTTTCAGAAATCTTTATGTTTTATTTACTTCTTCATGTGATACTTGGTTTCATCTACTGAAATATTTGAAAAGGTTTTCATTTTATATATATATATATATATATATATATATATATATATGTAGTCGAACCTCGTTAACGTGAACACTATTAACGTGAATTACTTTTACCATGAACTGTTTTCACAGTCCCCGTCAAAATGAAGATTAGTTTAGTTATACGAAGATTAGCTACTGATAGCATGAACTACTGATAACATGAAAAAAAAATTTATCCCCCATGAGATTCACGTTAACGAGGTTCGACTATATTTGCAAAAAACTCGTAAAAAGGGTTTTGAATCAAAATAATATGCACGAGTACAGCAAACAAAATTGCTGCACGCAATTCTGGTTGCTGCACTTGCGCCTACTTTGTTCGCCTGACGAAAGGTCCTGCTGTTACTTCAACCTAAAAAATCCTTTTTTTTTTTTTTTTTTTTCGGGGGTGCGATTAATGGCGTTTATATACAAAGATGTGTTTCTTTACTGCTTTTCAACACCAGTTCTTCGCTGCATTTTAACATCTATACCCCTATGAACATGCATTTAAAATTAATAAGTACAAAACTTTGAATAAACACCATAAAATGCAAGAACTCGCAACAAATTTTTCGCGTTGAAAGAAAGCACGACCTTTTGTCAGGCGAAAAAAGAAGGCACGAGTACCCCTTTTCGAAAGGGAGCGTTCTCTTTGCTCATGTTGAAATCACTTCTGATCATAGAATTTTTTAGCTGCTCACCTGTATTGCATTGAGGAGTGAGTGACTCAACAAAAACGAATCTGAAAGTTTTAACTGCGTTATGCATTGCTTGCATGCACCCGTGATTCTCGAGCTGTTTTGTAAATTCCGGGGAGATGTACCAATGCTCTACAGATATTCCCAAGCAACTCCTCTTTTCCGATGAATAAATGAATGGGATGAACGATTGGGATATTTCTCTAAAAGCCTCTTATTAATAACATAGATTGTGGGTGAGTTATGCTAGAACATGATGTGGATCGGCCTTTTCTAAAGGTTATTTCTTTGTTAATTTTTTTTTACTTTGGTCACATTTGAATTAGAAGACTGATAAAATGGTGGATAAATAGGAAAATAAAAGAACTGTTACATGTTCGAAATTTTCGATTCTCGTGAAATATCGACACTTGTTTCGGACCCAAGCTACGTAAAACTACGTAAAATCAACGTCCTTGAAATTTGAAGTGTAGGACCTCTGTATGATATCGCAATGGTTTGTTCGTGGTTTTATTTCACCTGAAATAAAATGTTGATATATATATTTCCCATTTAGATATAACGACAAATCTGATTGGTAATCGTGAAGGAAATATTTACGTTCATATCCCGCAATAGATCAAACAGTGTAGAAAATGCATTCAACATCTGGAAAATCAAATGGGTGGGGCTTTCGTAAAGAGCTGTTAATGGAAAAGGGCGGATACTTCCCTACATCGGCTCATATGCATTTTTCACGCGTTACATATAAAAGTCGAACGTATTTTTAGAGCTATCACCAGAGTCTAGGCAGGTCTTTAAATGCATTCTGTAACTTTGAAAGTACTAATCAATAATTGAAAACAATTCATTAGATTTTACAGTGAAAAATTAAAATTCATCTTTGGTGTTTGATTCCTCCGCCCTCTTTTCTCGTTAAAGGTCAAAGAGTTGTAATCATCGTTTAAATCTGTTACATTTCGATAATGCCAAGCAAATGAAACTGAAAAATGATTTTAATGATAATGGAGTATTATTAGCCATGACGTTATCAACAAATATATAAATAAGAAAAGGTTATATGGAAATATAGAGGTTGATTAGGTTGAGCCGTTGCTGTACGGTAATGTTTTACACATTAAAGCTAGTTTTGACGGGGACGTACAATTTAAAATGAATTCCAAACCACTAACAGCAACACCATCCATGCCTGGGCTAGGATTCGAACGCACGTGACAACTAAGGGTCAGGGGCTAAACCTTCCATTGATTGATGTGAGAAAGTTACAAAGATATTGAAAATAATCATGCGTTTTCTTTAGAATATTTCCAATTTTTTTTTTTTTTTTTTTTTACGAGGAGGCAAATTTGAGATCTCTTTTTATAGTGTTAAATTCGCCTTGGGAAATATATGGGAGATACAGATTTTTTTTTTTTTAAGTAAATAGATGTTCTTTGAAAAACACATTATTACAACATTTTGATTAATATAAAAAGCAAAACTTTAGGCTTTTAAAATTTTATTATGAATCATTTCTATGTTCATTCAAAAGATGCTGTGATACTTTTATACATTACTATGAAATTTATTTATAACTATGCTTAATATAGTATATGTAAAACTTAATTTGTGATACTTTAAAATAAAAATATAGTTGTTTTTAATAAGATATTATTTATAAGTATGTTTTAAAAGGTAAACATATTAATGTTTTTGTAGAAATATTATTATAATATTTTGATTAATATAAAAACAAAACTTTAGGCTTCTAAAAATTCATGATTTATAAACCATTGATAGATCATTTTGATTGATAAATCATTTTATTTGAAGCACAAAATATTGTATATTTAATTTTTTTTAGTATTGTACTTTTAGTATTATGTAGTTAACCAGTAAAATAAAAATGCATAGCCTAATATTTTGTACTTAAATATTTTATAGATTTTTTTTTTTTTTTATGACTGCTGATATTGCAAGTTTTTAAGAAAAAACAATAATTCTGAATGTTAAACAAGCTCGAATTGTGTCTGAAATTCTTATAACTACCCTGAGACGAGAAATATGAATGCTTTCTGGACATGTATAAATTGTAATAAATTTAATATTTACTCATACAGATTTAAAAAAAATAATTACTCTAAGCTGTAGAGTAGGGCCCACCAGAGGCCAAGCGGTTCTACACTCAAATCTGGTAGACGTGAGGTGCCGGGTTCGATCCCAGGGCACGCTCGTCGGCCTAGCCGTTCAGAGTTTTCGTGGTTGTCTCCGAAACTTGCATAAATGCGGGCTAGGACCCTTTAGAAAGACGCACATTGAGGGCATTACCCCTTAGGCCTAAGACACTATAGTAGTCAATCAGCCTTACTCTCACGAAACACCAATAGTCCAAGCTAGAAACAGGTACAAATATTTATACAATCAATAATAATAAATAGATTAAAATGTATTAAATTATTTTCAAATTAATATTAATTTGCTGCCCACGTATATTATGCTTTACTTAAAGAAAAATAAAAAAATCCAGTATTCCTGTGTTTTTATGGCTTATGTGAAAATTCATAAGTAACTTTAGAATTTCATAAATATTAATATAAATAAACATACAAAATATGTCTATGCATACTTTGTTTACATTTCTTAGGCTATAAACCAGTACATTTACCTAAATTTTTATAAATTATCTACAAATTGTTTTAAGATTTGTTAATTTATAAACAACATAATACTTAGATATTCACTTGTATATGGCATACATTACTAAATCCTATTTCCAACCACATTCTAGTTCATTTATAGATTTTGAGTTTTGACAATACTGGTTTTTGACGGTTTAAACCCTTGTCAGGTCAAAAACCACTTTTTGGCATCTTTGGCATCAAAAACCCAACCCTGCCTAAGAATGGCGATTTTTGGTGTGTAAGTGTTGATTATAATATAAGAAACGCGATTTTTGGTGTGTAGGTGTTGATTAAGTATACGCAATATGCACTTTGGTGGGATTTCGCGAAACTTCTAACTTACCTGCGGGGGAGGGAGGGAAAAAAAAGCGGGTAACTGACTGCCGAAGGCAATAGGGGCCCGAACTCCCCATGTTGCGAGCGGCAAAAAAACCTCTACTGAACTTTAACTTAGGTTTCCATTGATTTTTTTTTTTTTTTTTTTTTTTTAAGATTTCATTAATAATGATATGGAATTTTGAGAATTCGTTTAAATATAGTGTCCAGCGAAGTGAGCAAAGCCTGCTAATTCTACCATAGCCTCCTAAACTAGATGCCTGTCGCGTTGCTCGTAAACTTGGTAACGATTCAAGTGGTAGACTGCGCCACCTGGTACAGATTGCGCGACTTGTTTGTTCAACAGCCACCAAAAATTTTTAAAGTGGGATTTGATATGCATAAAAGGCGAACAGAATCGAAGAAATATCTATTATTATATATATCATATATCACTTCTTAAAATTATTGGTGACAGTTGAATAAAAAAGTTGCGCAATCTGTACCAGGTGGCGCTGTCTACCGCTTGAACTGTTGCCAAGTTTACGAGCAACGCGACAGGCATCTAGTTTAGGAGGCTATGATTCTACAATAACTCTCTAGATAACAATTCAACTGATAATTGCCATCATCTCTTGTCACCTTAAAAAACGCAATATTTACAAAATCCAAACAAAACACCAGACTAATTAAATAGCTGCCATCTAGGCAGCAAACAAAAAACAAAATATTTTTCTCAATTCTTGATGAACCACACGCATAGGCCTTTAAAAAAAAAAAAAAAAAAAAAAAAAAAAAGACCGAAAGCCTAAAATGCGTAAAACAGATTATCGTCCGTGGCAAAAAAGAGACGTAATGACAATCGCCACTGAAAAAAATAATGAACGTCAAAGTATCTATACAAAGTCCATCCGCTTTGTTCCTCTATTAATTTTGAATATTTATGATCTGATAATTAGAGGGGTTTTCTGACGTCAGATTCGTGGGCAAAGAAAGCCTGCACGCATCGCGATCGTTTTGTCTGCCTAGCTAGGCAAAAGAAATGGACCACCCTTAATGTTCGCTAGTTTTTTTTTTTTTTTTTTTTTAAGGATTTATTCATTTATTACATCTGTGTACCATTAAAATGATTTCTTAAAGCTAACGATCAATAAAATAAAAACGCTAATTTCGAATGATCGATCACGTGACTGATTTAATTTCGGCGTAAATGGTTTTTTTTTTTTTTTTTTTTTTTTTTTTTTAAAGAAAAAAACGTCTTCTAAATTAAAAGAAAGGATTTAATCAAAGTAGGTGAAACTCGTTAAGAATTGGCTTTTGGGACACTTAATAGAAAATCTAAAAATTTTAATATATACAGAGGGAACAATTTAAATAAAAGAAAGAAAGAAAGACAAAATTAAATTTCGAACGTACAGCCGCTGAAGCAAATTAACAATCATTAACTTAATAAATCATACTATAGATATTAATTTAAATATTATATTGTTATTATCCGTGTACTAATTATCGTTATTGTTAATTCATAACCAATTAAAATAGTCATCGGTAGAAATAATTGCATTTAAAAAATGCTTATCAATTTATAGGCCGTAATGATACTTTTCTTTTTGTGTGTGTGTGTGTTTGTGTGTGTAACTGTAAAAGAGTTGTAAGTCCTGCACTCGTCAAAATGTACAGAGTTCGTGCGACGACGACCTATAACATACCTATATGCTTACTTAGAAGAGAAACCTTTACGACTTGTTTTATTTGCAGCCGGAACATTTCCGGCCGCAAATAAGGCAAGTAGTGAAGGTTTCTCTTTTAAGTAAAGTTTGAAAATGCCTTGTGTAATCAATTTAAGTAATACCTATAAGTGTTAGCTCAATCGAATAAGGTGTTTAGACGCTAGCACACTTCAAATAATTCGCGTTCATATGCCATAATGATAAAGAATGTTTCTTAATGTCCCTGTAAAGGCCTACAATTATCAAAATCAATACAGCTCGTGAGACTTACATCAACCGACTTTCACTCAACTGAACAAAACGTTTAAACGTTATTGTGTTCACTCATTAAACACAGGACCTCATTACACACAACCGAATGGGCCGTAGCCCAGAGGCCTTTTGATTTGTAGGGCCTGAAATTTATTTTGCATTTCAAAAAAAGTTTAAAAAAGAAATACAAAAATGCTCTTGAAAATATCACTTCATGAGAATTTTTACTTCTGAAAACAAAATAAAATTTTACAAAAGAAACATTCAAATATGCATTTTTGGGGAAATTTTACAAAAGAAACATTGTATTCAAATATGCATTTTTGGGTGAAATAGTATGAAACTTTAAAGCTTTTTTCGATGAATAATCATGGAAAAAATGATAGGTAAGCAGTCTTAATGTACAACGGGCCCTGGGCTTGGGCCCACTTTTGGCTTTCCCTACACACATACATATATCCGTATAAAAGTTGCAAAAAAGAACCTCCTCAAATCGTACTATATAGGTACACCAAATTTAAGAAAGTGAAAAGTCTCATATGACAGACGATTCGAATTCACAGCTTTTTAAGTTTTGTTGGAAATGGGAAAACAACAATTTAGATTTTAAAGTACTATCTGTATAAGAATATATGCTAAAGGGTAAGGAAAGAAAAAAATTATTTCTATCGTAAATCGCAATGTAAGCTATTCGTACCGAATCTTCGCAGTTTAAATGGAAATACTTTTAAAAAAGGTTTCTAACCATATTAAAGGAGAAAAAAAAAAATGAGATGTCACGAGAAAGCAGCACGGTCATCGGCACACACAAAACAGCGTGTCGAATCGATTTTAACAAGGTGGTATTATTTTTCTTTCTTTTTTTTTTAAGCACATAGAAACAACAATCTATCGATCCACTTAGCAATCCGTAAGTACGAGTCAAAACTCGACTGGTCCTGAAACAAAGCGCGTGCACTTCTGTTTCCAAACAAATAAAGCCGACACATGAAACAAAACAGGCAGCTACTACAGAACTAAAGTGTCGACTTCATTAAAGCAAAGCCTGGCGAATTTTTACGGGAGGCAACTCATTAGCGGAAGCACTCTTATCTCCCGAAAATGGAAAAGGAGAAAAATTCCTCCATCATTAATGAAGTAGTATTCTTTGGAAAAAAAGAAACAGAACTTGTTTTGAATTGTTATTGATTTTAATTTTATTAATTTATTTTTTAATACACTTCATTGGTCCTGTAATATGCTGTCTGCAGTTTTTCAATGTAGGCAACAAATAATGTATCGGAAAATGTTTTTTTTTCAAACATTTTATTTAAAATTTTTTCGTTTAAAGGGAGGGTAGACAGTATAATGCTTTATTGTAAATTACAATATTGAAATTTTCCGTATATACGAACTGGAATACAATAACATTAAATTATGCATATTAAAATTTCTTTAAAACTTACATATAAGCTATTTTAATTTTATTATTTATTTATTTTACTTATTTTGAACTTGTTTTGAATTGTTATTGATTTTAATTTTATTTATTTATTTTTATACACTTCATCGGTCCTGTGATATGCTGTCTGCATTTTTTCAATGTAGGCAACAAATAATTCATCGGAAAATGTTTTGTTTGAAACATTTCATTTAAAAATTTTTCGTTTAAAGGGAGGGTGGACAGTTTAATGCTTTATTGTAAATTACAATATAGAAATTTTCCGTATATATGAACTGAAATACAATAACATTATGCATATTAAAATTTCTTTGGAACTTACATATAAGCTATTTTAATTTTATTATTTATTTATTTTACTTATTTTTGAAAAGAAAATTAGATGCTTCAATTAATCTGCGTGAGTGCCACAACAGATTATTATTATTTGTTTGTTAACATAACAATAGGAAAATAAGATTAGGCACAACGCTCTCAGTTATTCATAATTTTTCATGAACGCTGGTGATGTCGTCAATTAACCCGTTAGCGCGTAGTGTCCTCATTTGAGGACAGCTAATAAAATGGCGCGTATATTTTTGTGGTTTCTTGGAAGGATTTCTGCTTTTTATTGACAGTTTATAGCGTCACTGTAAATGATCCCTGAAAGTTTTATGTGCCTACTATTAATTATTATTCCATAATTTGGATAGTCATTTTATGATTTTTCATTCGTCGCACATACATTTGTTTTTTGCGCAGGTGTACTTTAACTTAAATCAAGTTGAATAATAATATATATTATAATACTTTACTTTCGAGATCTTTGACAGCAAAATATAATAGGAAATTAATCTGTTATCTCGAAGTTTTCTCGCTAGAACACTAAACGTCAATAAATGAGGATAGGCTTTAAATTTAAAACTATCAGAAGAAAATTTTGAAGTTAATATGTTTTATTGCCAGTTGTCTATATTAATTTAGAAGTGAAATAATCAGCTAATAATATTTTGCAAAATTAATTCGGGCGTTAACGGGTTAACGCTTGAACTAAACCGCCATCTCTAATTAAATAACATTAGATTCATATAAAGAATAATTTTCTTTTATTACAATAATCAAATATATATATATATATATATATATATATATATATATATATATATATATATGCATATAAAAGAAAAGAAAGATTTATCATTAGAATAGAAAAAAAAAAAAAATAGGGGGGGGGATGTTTTTAATATATACACATTTATAATTTTAAAACTCTTCTTCTCCCCCCCCCCCCCCTTTTAACAGAATTTCACACATACACACAAAATAAAGAGGGAGTGGAGAGAGAGAGAGACTGAAAAAAAAAAAGGTCAAGTAAGTTGTATTATTTGCTGTATTTCTTTAAAACAATTTTTAAACCCGATCAAGTTATCGCTTTTTTCGGCGTCTTGTCAGTTTATCATGGGTCGCTGAAGACCTGAGCAGTGTTAGAACATGTAATTTTTAATGAAAAGAATCTGATAAAATTCATGAACACTCTTGAATATTTCTTCTTTAAGGGCAAACAATGAATATTGCAAAAAAAAAAAAAATTAAACAAATATTTTATTTTTCATCGGAGATATACCCATTTCCATAAAATGCAGCAATTTACTAAAAAATTCATAACTTTTGCACAAATTCAGATATTTGAAAAATTCAAATTGCATAGTAAAATTTAAGAATGGTATTTTAACGGAAAAAAACATGGACACGATGGTCAGGTATTTCTTCTATAGGTGAATTCTGAGGGATGAGACAAAAGAAAGATGACTCGGGTCTCCAATCACCATACCCTCCAACATACTAATTAATATTCCGTTGTATTGTTAGCCCCGCCTTATTTTTCACACCAGTAAATTTTTAGAGTATTTTTCTTCTTATTTAATCGCAATTAGATTTGGAGAATATTACTCTAATAATTTATTGGTGGGAGTAAAAGGGCGGGACTAACAATACTACGGAATATTAATTAGGATGTTGGAGGGTATGAATGACCCACGATTACGCGATCGAGTTAAAAACAGGCTGCTGTTTATTTAATTTATTTTTCAACTATTTTATTAGTAAGTTATTTTTATTTTATTTATTTAATTTCCATGGATGCCTGCTGTCGCCTTTTATGTTTGAACACAATCTTTAACGAGTTAACGCTGGACAGGTAAAAATGTTTATTTACTTTGTACCATAAGCAATTAAAAAGTGGATTTTTGGGGAAAAGTGTAAATATATATCATATATATTTAATATCTCCCTCCCTCCCTGCTTCCCCCCCCCCCTCTCACTTTTTTTTTTTTTTTTTTTGGTACTTGCTTTGCTTGAATAAACTTTGTACTTCAGTGTAACTAGAAAATTAGTTTATAAACTTCTTTTTTACAAAACTTTACGCATACAACAAATATGTGTGTGTGTGTGTAAAGCTTTAGCCCTTTGTAGCGCGTTGCGAGGACGCAATTATTAAGTTCCAACTGCAAAAACTCATCCCGGAAATTTTTTAGCAAAAATTTATTTTATAACGTAGCAGAAAAGGTCAATTTTTTTTTTTTTTTTTTTAAACACTTAAAATTTAAAATTTCTTCTATTTTAATTTTGTTCGTGTATTCCGGTGGCATTGTAATTTAAATGATCCTTTGATTACCTTGTGTCGCAAAGGGTTAAAGAAATCGGGTTTAAATGTAGATTTCGACCTACAAATTATTTTAGCGGTAACAAACTTAAAATTATGGGTTTTTTCTCCAATTAATGATTAGAAATGGCGATTTATTAGTTTCATGATTAACTTAAAATCGTTGGTAATTGTGATTTTGCTGTATTCCGTTGTCTGATCGTACTTAAATAGTAGTTAAAATTGGAGCAATGTGAGCGGTGACACTAAAAGAGAGGGTACATTTGTGGAAGTGTGAAGGGACAACTTTACCAAAAAAAAAAAAAAAAAGACGTTTCCATAAATACCAACTTTTTTTTTTTTTTTTTTTACAGGAAATTTTTAATAATTATTTCAGCAGTTTTCTTCGATGAAACCTGATTTTTTACAAAGAAATAATGGTGTGAAAAAACCGTATAAGTTCACACCTATGCATTTCGCATTGCGAAAAACAGGCATCAAAATATTGCAAAAAATTTATGTTTATACAGTTATGAATAATTTTTTAACTTCTTTGTTACTAGGTATAGAAAGTTGTAAAAATCTCTCAGAGTATCTAAAAAGCATACATTTTATGCAAGGAGGATACATCTTTGGGGTAAGAAAGAAGTACATGTTTAGAAGGGCAAAGAGCGTGCATTTTTATATTTTAAGGAGCATCTAGTGTGCTCACGAAATTTTAAAGGGCAGGCAGGGTGCAATGCCCATCTTAAAGACTCTAGGAAAGAACTTGATTAGGGTAGGTGCTCCAGTAATTGACATCTATCCCGAAATAATTAATAAATAAGAAAAATAATAAAATCATATATTTTACATTTTAGTATTTTAGCATTTTATATCAAACACTAGAGCATAGGGTGCTAATAACTGGTAAAATGAATAACAAGTAGTGTCAAACACTGGAACATAGGAAGCCAATTACTGATAAAATGAAAAACTGGCATGTCAATTACTGGAACATTGAGTGGGGGTCAAATAAAAATTCATAAAAAAAAGAATTGTTATCAAATGTATGTATTTTAACATATATGTGGTTCTGAATGTCTTTCATACCGTATGTACTAAGTTAAGATTTCTAAAAATATTTTCTGGTGACTAGAACATTAAAAACATCAGAGATTGCTCTAAAAGTGTCAATCACTGGTGCACTTACCCTATGTTTTTATTCCTTGTTTAAGCAAGTAATATAGAAATTTACTTTTACTGGATATAAAAATTGAATCACCGTTCAAAATCTTTCCTAATGGCAGCTTAAATGAATAAGTGAATAGATGACAAAGACCAGTCTCCCCCGCTCTCTTCCCTACATGCATCTTTCACGCTTTATTCTCAATTATTCTAAAGAAAGTGTTGAAAAAACAGGTAAGAAAACAAAAAATAAATAAAAAGAGTCATGTAAGAGTACTTTTAATACATTTTAATAAACCATGAGCCGTAAACAATAACACATCTTTCAAGCCAGCTGCTGTCCAAATAAACGACGCTCACCGGCATATTAATCCAACACAAAAGGGGAAAATAAAAAAAAATCCCGTAAATTATCCCTGTACGAGAGAAACGGGCAGGAGAATTTTGACATCTATCCAATAACTTCATTACCATGCTACGACATAACAGCGAAAATTTTTAAGAAAGCGTGTATTTCAATAATAATTCCTTGAAAAGAAGGAATAATGCGGCTTTTTTTTTTCTTCTTCGAAGGAAAATTGATTTAGCGGCCAGACGTGTTTGAAATGTCAATAATTAATGGAGATAGGGTGGAGTTAATTTTATTGGCACCATCATCGTGAAAATTCTTTAAGACCATTTACACATTTTTACAGAGTATTTTCTCTCCCCCCCCCTCCCTTTTTTAATGGTGCTTTTTTTTTTTTTTTTTTTTTTTTTTTTTTTTAAGTTTTAGTAAAACACGTGATAAAAATTTTAAAAATAACTAAAAAGTAATAGGTTATATGTTCAAGTTTCCAAAACTTCCTCCGATAAAATATTTATATATAAATAATAGTATTATTATTTTTCAATACAGTTGAAAAGATATATTTATTGTTCGCGCTTACTTATCATATACGGGCAATTCTTAAAATGTAGAATTGTTAAACGTTTAAATTATGCGCAATTTTTTTAAAGTTTTCAAAAGTTTTTTTTTCCCCCAATATACTTTTATGAGCCTTGAAAATAATATACTATTATTAAAACTAGTATGATGTGGCCACCACATGGCTTTCTTCTATATAATTTTACACAAAATTTATTCAATACAAATTATTTATTAAATTATCAAATTATTTTTCATTATATATGCAGACGATTTTTATCTGACAAAATTATATTATCACTAAAGCATGTACATTTATACGAAATTTTGTCCCATACTGCCATGTTAAAAATTTAGAAAAAAAAAAAATGCAATAACAGCGTTACCTGTTGAGCCATTGTTCCACAAATCAATTCAGCACCAGTTTATGTCAGGGTCCAACTAAATACCAAGTTTGGTTAAATTTCGTTCATTGGTTCGTGTGATACAGTGTCCACAAAATTTGTGATACACACACAGGCAGACAGACATTTTCTAAAAACAGTCAAATCGTGTTCAGGACATCCCAAAACGGGTAAATCCATCCAAACTGGAATTCGAAAATTTCACGAATCCAATACTTTCTCTATATATACATATAGAGTATACATGCATACATAACATATACATTATATATACCCGAAAAAACCCGGATGGGTTTTTTCGAGCTGGGCCCACTTGGGCGAACTCTGCCTCACGGCCCCTCTCTTAGTTAGGTCCATTACTGCACGAGAATGTATTATCATCGGCTATTACCATGTTTTTATTAACTTCAATTCTTGTTTGTTTATCCGGTACAAATCTTATAATCGATTTTTAACTAACTTCCCTACTAGCTAGACATTTGAAAGTTGAAACTTTCACAATAGCTCAGAACTCGATAACAACACAATACTTCGAAGCCCGATTTTCGAATTTTTGATTAATTTTCTTCTAATTACGTAAAATATGAAAATAATAATCTCCTAATAGCTTTAAAAATAGCCATTAAAATATTAGCTATAATTTTATTATTGCTAAAAAAATTTTACGAGTTTCGACATATTTCTCTCGACATAAAAATAAATACATTTTTAATTAAACATGAGCGTTAAAAAATTGTAAAAAGTTAAATGATGCATCTCACAAAAATGGACGTCATTGTCACTTTAAAAATTTTATGCGCATTGATAAAGTGCTAATGTAAGTTCTATAGCTATGATTCAACAGAAAATTTAAAAACATGGTGTATAAAAAGTTTTTTATCTTATAATTATTTTATACTTTAATCTGTAATCTATTTTTATAACACTGAAATGCAGTGTAAGAGAAAATATTGTGTGAGTGCCACCTCGGATTATTTAACTTAAACTCAGAGAAAATGTAAGCACATTAGACAAAGGAGGCAACAGTAAAATGTACGTTGAAAAAAAAAAAAAAAAAAAAAAGGGTGAAAGAGAGAATATCGAAAACTAAATCTTATCCGCCGGTATACCTTGAAATAAAACTTGATTCTTGTAACATTTCAAGTTTTTTGAAAATAAATAAATAAATAAAAACTTATTAAACTTCGGCGAGAGAAGGGGTGGGGGGAAAAGCAACCTTGGCGATGAGTAACGAATAGCCGAGGATGACCCAATCAACAGCACCTTGACCAGTGACTCACGTGAACGAAGAGAAATTATAACTGAAGAACACTTTGCATATTTATCAACAACTCAACAAAGACTAGCGATTTAAAAAATATACGTAATGCTCCAACACTGCTCTACGATTATAATATAATTAAGAGTTGGGGCTTAGGACGTCCGAAACTAGGACAAGTGGTTTTTACCATTTTAGTGTCCCAAACTGTCTAAAACCTAAAATTATGAGAAATTTCATTTCATAACTTCTGTTCTTAGAAGCAATTATAATTAGTAATTAAAAGTATTTTACAATGGCAATGTAGTTAATTTTTTTAAATAATTTTATTATGTGAATAGAATTTAACAATAAAATGGAAATTTCAGTACCTTTAATAATAATAATAATAATAATAATAATAATAAAAGTGATAGTAAGGGGTCAACTATGTTTTTTAAAGACCTGGGGCATTTTTGAAACCCTCAAGGGTCTATTCTGGAAAGTAAATAAATAATCTAATTTTTTTCCCCATCAGTTTGAAGCAATTTATGTTGTGTGGTAAGTTTTTAAATTTCTCTTTCGGTGATACTTTCCATTTCCCCTGTTTTTATCGATCTATAACAAAATCATTAGTTTTATGTTTCAGATAACTGAAAAATTAAAATACACTGATCAGTCAATATAAATGTTATTTTAGTTAATTTTACAAATGTTTAAACTCATTAATGTAACTTAAGAGTTTTAGTCAGCTTTTGTTTTTAATAGGCATTTCATGTGAAAATTTGTACTAGTACTTTACAGCCTTTGGAGGTGAGGTCCATCAACACATATGGAGGCCCTCGGCCAGTGTCCACATGTGCCTGTGTCATAATCTGGCGTTGTTGATAAAATACACAAATTAAACGACGTCACACTCTACTGTCTAATGAAAAGGTAAAAATTTCCTAAGCTGCCGAAATTGCAATTAGTGCTGGAAACATGCTTTGTAAATAATGAAGATTTAGAAAAAGAAGAGAGAGAGAGAGAAAATGAAAATAGGAAACTGTCATCTGGAAAGCGATAAAAACCTTGAGTGGAACAAATTTTAACTAAACAGTCAAGGTTTCTCCAAACACGTGTTGGACAGCGTTACTTTTCTTTCAATTACGCTGTTTTAAGTTTTATTGATGTCATGTTAGCGATTTTTTTCTCCGTTTATAATTTTTTTAAAGTGAAAGTTTTATGTATATATCAAGGATGAGAATGGCAAGAAGATAAAAAAGCTGAAACTATGTTCAAAGGCGAGACACTGATATGAAACACTAAAATTTTGATAACAAAATCATTATATTAAATGAATTTTTTAGCATATTTGTGTGTATTACTTATAGATTCATCAAACTATTTATTTTATTTTTATTTATTTATTTATTTATTTTATTTTATTTACGTATTTTTATACGTAAAAAATCAGTAAAAAAAAAAAAAAAAAAAAAAAAAAATTAAAAGTATTTTTAATATTGAAAATCAGCATTAAATTACAGCACAAAACATAGAAAATAATTTATTACTGAATCCACAAAGTAACAACTAGATACATCTAGAATATATTATTAATAAGCTATAAATAATGCCAACACGGGAGAACATAATAAAATTCGTTAGGTTTTATAACATTTTCTATAAATTTTAAATTTTAAACTTTTTATTTATTTAAATAGTTTTCGAGTAATTTTAATATACTTACTATAATTCAAGGCATATGTACGCAAATTTTCATGACTGTAAGATAGTAATGTACGAAAAAGATTAATAACGCTTATTATCCCGTTAACTATATTCGACACTATCAAATACACTAAAACGTCTTAAATCAAATGAATTACAGATTAAAAAGTTTTATTATTAATATATAGAAGGGAAAAAAAAAAGCAAGGAGGTGAATTATAAAAAATGTTTAAAGCCTTTTCCAAATCCTACGACAGATAATTTATAGGGGGGGGGGGGGGGATAGGAATTGAGAAACTGATGAAAAATTAAAAAGAATAAAGCATATCAAATATATATATATATATATATATATATATATATATATATATTTTTTTTTTTTTTTTTTTTTTTTTTTCAGTATAAAACTTGAAATTATTAAAAATATTTTAATATAAAAAGATCTCAACAAAGCGCAATTGAAGAGGGGAAAAAAAAAAATAATAATAATACGCTTGCTATCAGTTCCAATTTTTTTTCTTTTTCTTATTATTTAAAAAAATTATTATTAAGTCAGAATTTCATATTAAAAAAAAAAAAATGCACAAAATAAAATATTTTATGGGAGAATGTGTATAAGACAATGTAAATTATTTTTAATTCATTCTGAGAGAAAAAAAAATTGTAATGAAAACTGATTTTTTTTTTTTTTTTTTTTTAATGAACTTTTCGTTTATTTACTTTTCATATATTCTTTTTATATTCGGCACATTTTTTATAGTCCGTCTTTATATCAGTTTCTTAGAATATTTATCTATTTATTTATTTTTTCTTTTCCCAAATGAAATTATAAAAAGAGTGACGTTTATTCTGGTGCCAGTTTCCAGCAAGTACATATTTTAATTTTCCTCCAAAGTTTTATTTTTAATTCAAACGTTTCTCCTTTAGGTAAAAAAAAAAAAAAAAAAAAAAAAAAGTAATTTCACATTTCAATGAGAGGTAGAAAAAAAGAAATCAAAGAAAAACAGCTATCTCTTACACATCTTTATTTATTTATTATTTATTTCTGATCAAGCTATTAATTTTTTCCTTCAAAGTGCCATTCACAATATAAAATATATAGGGGGGAAAAATACATAAATAAAAGAAGGAAAATAAAAGATTTGGGGAAAAATCAATACAATAATTAAATATTTCAGACATAATTTTATTAACTACAAATGTATGATTTCCAGGAAGGTAAACATGCGAATTTAATAGCAACCTATGATAACTGAACTGGAAAAATGTTTTTGAGTTCCCCATTCAACTGTTACCGATAATTTATGAACTTCTAAAAAAAAAGTATGACAAATAAATAGGCTAAACTATAATTGATTTCGAAACGTTTTACAGTAAAATTTGGAATAAAAATAAAATTACTTAACTCACAAAATTATTTTATTTTTTTATTGAATGAGTTATTATTATTATTACTACTACAATAAACACAGTTTATCATTGACGCCACTTAAAAAAAAAAAAATCTGTCCTTTTTTAGAATCCGAAGAAAACTTTGATCACAATGTTTTCTTTATTTTCAAGAAAATAAAAAATAATAGTAATGATAAAATAAGCAAGTAAATGAAAATCATACGAAAACATATGTTTCATATGAAAACATACATCAACAAACTGCATAATTTTTTTAATATCTCCTAAATATATCTACTGAGAATATTTGCTACTGTGTCGTACCGCTCAATGGAAGGAATGGAAAATATTCCTTATATAACAGCAATCTCGCACACATGAATAAAAACGCAAAAAAAAAAAAAAAAAGATGTTCTTTGGAAATTAGTTTCCTTCCTCAAATAGCAGAAGAAAAACAAAATTATTTCGGCACGAAATCTTAAAAATGTTTTCGAAAGATCGCTTATCACCACTTTTCTTTCGTTAATTCACAGAGAAGAGGAAGGATTTTCTTCTGTTAACATTTTTTATTTGTAGACAAGTTTTTGTATATTCCTTTTTCAACTTTCAAAATTAATAATTTCGAGCCTTATTCTATGAATCTTGTATTCAACTTTTAATACATAGAAAAGTATTTATTACTTTATTTGTAAACCTTTATGAACGTCTGTTAGTTCTCAATTTAATCCCTTGAAAGACTGTGTACAGCCGTATACCACTTAATATCATAGGTGCCCAAGTCTCCCGTTTTCCAAAGGAGACTTCAAACCGGAAAATTTTTATAGCTATTTTCGGTAATATTAATCGTCAAAAAAATATATAACATATTCCATTTAAAAATATTGGTATCAATTCTGATTTAAAAGTTTAAAATGTTGGCAGCTATGTAGTATATATATATATATTATAGTCTATGATAGATGGTATAATAAATATATACCACCTAATTCCCAACTGGAAAATTTTGTCCCTGAATATTTCCCTAAAATTTTTCTTTTTTAGCTTGGCGGAAAAAAAAAATTATTTTATTTCTTTTTAGTACGACAGGACTATTTCTTTCAGACAGCGATTTTGCGTTGTTGCCATTTATTGTATTACACCTTATTTATTTATTTAAAGATTTAGATAATATTCAATTTAGAAAATAAAAAGTGCGCATGGAGAATGAAATATAATAGATATAATGGTACTGGGTAATAATTGATAGAGATGTCAATGGTATAAATAAAACTACTTCAGCCTTTTTCTTTCTAATATTAAACAGAACAAAAACTAATAATATTTCACCTGGAGAAATTTTGTATAGTTAGATCAATTAAAGAATGTTTTCCCTTTTTTCTTCATCGGATTAAGTTAAAAAAAAAAAATGAGAAAATTGTGTTAAAGCAATGGTACAGCTTGGACCTTTTGGCGAAATTTGAAATCTGACAACGAAGTAGCGCGGACGTTTCTCGCCAAGATGTTTGATTACGCAACTGCGATATCCATTGCCGAAATGACAACAAAAATATAAAAACCGCCAAGGGTCTCCCATGCTAAGCTATGCAAAGTAATTTTAAGAAAGGAATGTAGTACTCGATGCTAGGAACTGAAATACATTTCCTGTATATGCATTTATCGAAGAAAAGAAATCGAAAATAAGGTTGGTTTTAAAAATAAAATATTACTCCTTCTAGAACAACGTATAATAGCATAGTGAACTAACTACATTAGCACTTATCAAAGTGTATAAAATTTTTAAAGCGATAATGACGTCCATTTTTGTGAGATGCATATTTTAACTTTTTATAATTTTTTAACATTCACGGTGAATTAAATGTATTTATTTTTAATGTCAAAAGGAAATGAACTCGTATTTTTTTTTTTTTTTTTTTTTTTTTTGCAACAATTAAATTATAGCTCATATTTTAGTGGCTATTTTAACGCTATTAGGAGCTTATTATTTTCATATTTTAATTAATTAAAAGAAAACTATTCTAAAATCTGACTTCGAAGTATTGTGTTGTCACCGTGTTCTGAGCTACTGTGAAAGTTTCAAATGTCTAGCGAGTAGGGAAGTTAGTTAAAAATCGATTGCAAGATTTGTACCGGACAAACAAACAAACAAGAATCGAAGTTAATAAAAATATGGTAATTTAGTGTTGGATATTGAGTAAAAAATTCCCCAAACGTGGCAACACTGAGCAGAGGAGTGAAATTAAATAGGACCGGCAAAGGGTACATTTATACTATGGGTCTTTAGCACTTTCCAACAAAGATGAAAAGATTAATCGTTTTCTGCTGCGCTTTATACATTTCTTCACAGACAAGCCTCTATTTAAACAAGGGAAGTTTCATGGTGAAATTATATTCATTTTTAAAAATTCTTTTCAATAATCATTCAATGTGTGAAGAAACAAGAACAAAAAATCATGCGGTACGCATTCATTATTAACACTTTCCAACTGTGCATACTTCTTGTATCATAACTTTCAATGTCCCTTCCCTACGTGATCACGCAACGGTCAGACAGGAGGACTGAAAGGCGTACAAATAGACTACTCGTATTCATAATCACTCTTAAACATTGTTGGAAAGTGTTAAAAATGCTTAACGCAAAAGAAAATGCTGCCCTTAATGTATCTGGATATTTTAGTGTAGCCCTGTAAATCTGAAGGTTAACCCTATCATATTCTACACAAAACATTATTTTAGCATATTAACAATAAATGTCAATTCTTCATAATTCTTACACTAGAAAGTTATTTAAATGTGATTTATAAAAATATCTGTCCTAAAACGCGATGCATTGGGATTTTTTGGAGGTATCTGTACACAAACCAGTTGTACAGAACCTATTAATGTCATTTTAAATAGGAAACATTCCATAGTGAACTTAAATAAAATTTAAAAATTCTTAAAATATTTAAGAACGCTGGGGGCGAGCAGACAGACAGATAAAATGATGGACAATCGGACAGATAAAAAGATGGACAGTCGATCAGACAGACACAGAAATTGAAAACCTATTCATAATTAAAAACTGTTATAAAGTGTTAAAAACGTTTAATATAAACGAAAATGCAACTCCAGCAAATTTCCAATAATAGCCCATAATTGAATATTTTTGTAAATCTAATGCTAATCTGTAAATCTAATGCTAATCATACTATATTCTATAAAGAGTATTTTTTTTTTTTTTTTTTTTTTAATAACATATTTCAATTTCATTAAGATTTGTGCAAAGTAAAGTTATTAAAATTTAGTTTATAGAAATATCTCTCATAGAACTCAATGCTTTGGAATACTTTCAGGTGTGCTGTACACAAACCAGGTATAATATTTACTCCATTTTCAATGGGGAGCATCCAATAGTGAATTTGAATAACATATTTCAATTTAATTAAAATTTGTGCAAAGTAAAGGTATTAATAAAATATGGTTTATAAAAATACATCTCACAGAACACAATGCTTTTTAATAATTTCAGGTGTCCTTGTACACAAACTAGTATAGATGTTCATTCTATTTTCAATTTGGGAACATCCAATAGTGAACTTCAATAACATATTTCAACTTCATTAAGATTTGTGTAAAGGTATTAAAACATGGTTTATAGAAATACATCTCATAGAACATAACGCTTTGGAATACTTTCGGGTGTCCCTGTACACAAACCAGTGGTGGTATTCACCCCATTTTCAATAGGGAACATCCGACAGTGAACCTGAATAACATACATCAGTTTCAAGAAATTCCATGTATATTTACGGGAAGTAGAGCGCGGACAGACAGACAAACCGAAGTCATTAACACTTTTCAATCTTGTTGGAAAGCGTTAATTAAAAAAAAAAAAAAAAAAAATGCATCGTACACACTTTGAACCGCAGGAGTTCGCATAGTGTGGTGAGGTGGAAAATTTTAAATTTGGCTTAACACAAGCTCTGCAGCTTTATCATCACATGCTCTAAAAAAAGTTCATTTTAAAAACTGTGGCAATCTTATAATTTTCAAATGTTAATGCAGTGAATAAATTGCTTGGAGCAAATGTCAATTTTTTGTTAATTTCATTGATATAAAGCTTTTTTCTAAAATTAACTATACGTCATAATATACAAGTTCAGTGCAAATTAATCAACACTGTAAAAAACTGATAGATGCAAGTTTTTTGAAATATTCAGTGGGTAACCAGATAGTTGCCACAATTGTGGCCACTAATGGCAAGTTTTTTAGTGGTGACTTATTACTACTAAATGGCCACTGCTAATTTTCCCGTATATCAATGATTACAAATGTGTTATGGTGTGTGCGTGGGGAAGGGGGAGGGCTTAAAACCAACTCCCTACATCAGATAATTAGGGCTGACAGAATGCCCTCCATGTTAGGTCTTTCTGAGAAGGCATAGCCTATATGGACACTAGCCATACGATTTTCGGACAAAACCACGGAAAAATCCGAACGGCAAGGCAGACGAGCGTGACCTGGGTAACGGTTATATAAAAAAAAAAAAAAAAAAAAAAAAAAAAAAAAAACTCGATAAGTAACTCAAAAATAGTTTTTTTTTTTTTTTTTTGTTATTATTATTCCACCAAGGGTTGGCTGTACTGAATGAACACTAAGGTCTTTTTGTGTTCATGGTAATACAATCGTGGTCATGTTTAATGCAGCAGATTCTCTTCTAACATATTTTTAGAATGCGTTTTCCATTTGACAAGTGCTGCTGTACTTGTTAGTCTGTGAAAGGTTCCTCCGAATCTGTTTTTGAAATAACTGGATTAAAACGACTGTAATAAAAAATAAATCATAATAAATATTTGTTAGCTTAATAAACACAAAACGTTTAGCACAGGCGCAAGTCATTTCGAAAAATATTTTTATAATACACGATAATTCATCATTACAATGATCAAACACCAGTACGGAAGATTTAAATGAATGAATAAACAATTACATATGAAAGTGCAGCCTTATACAAAGCAAATGATATTGAAAATGTTAATATGAGTTGTGTCTGAAATATGAGCAATGTATAACAGAAAAATAATAATAATAATAATGACAACTAGAAGGAGCAGAGACTACCACGGCTTAAGATAAGTGAAGGGGGGTCAAACCAGTTTGGTGGGCGCTCAACTTTGCCCAAACCCTCTACAAGACCGCATATGATAACTAAGAAAAAGGTTAAAATGATGATAATAATTACTGCAAATAAAATAAAGAAATTTAAAATTCCGTAATCCTTTAATTCAAATTTTATAACCACGTGTATTTATTTATTTATATTATTCATTTCCCATAACGTAGTTGAAATCTACATAGTTATTACTAGATGGCTACGCCCACTTCGCTGGTCCCTCTTTTTAAAGGAGTCACGATAATTAATGAATTCTCAAAATTGCAGTAATTTTTATCATGTGAAAAAAAAAAAAAATCTGATCAGGAAAAAAGTTGCAAAGGGTTCCCACTGCCTTCGGCAGGCTACTGTGCGCTGCGCGCGCGCATTCATATTTTACACTCTAAATGAATCACTATATTACCAAAAAGGAAAAAATACATATATAATATAAAAGAATTGTCTCATCGGTGGGACAATCGGTCCTGCCACACACTTCGCGATTGTTCCTGCGCCCACTGTTCCCGCCCCTCTTAATGATTCTATACTTTCAAAAATATCCTCAATCGATTTATCGGGCCTTAAAACTTAATAATACTAATTTTCAACGCTCTAACTCTTATTTCTATTATTTTCCCCCTTCGCCCACCCCTCCTGCCGTTTATCCTAATAATTTTACAAATTCAAAAATATCCGCAATCGATTTGTAGGTATGAAAAACCTCTATGTACCAATTTTGAACGATCTAACTCTATTTTTATTTTTTTGCCCCTCCGCCCCCCTTTCCGCCCCTCCTAATAACTCTACCCTTTTGAGAATATCCCCATTCGACTTGCAGGCCTCTAAAACCTATCTGTACCAATTTTGAAAGGCCTAACAGTATTTCTACTTGTTTTTGTCCCACTGCCCCCCCCCTTACCGCCCCACCTGGGGGCTGAATTTCTAAAATTCCAAAAATTGATTTTAAGATATTTGTATTAGCTATATTTTAGAGCAGAAATTTCACGTATTTTTTATTTTTTTTTTTAGATACATAGGATTATGTGAAATCACGTTTTGCCCCCCCCCCCCTCCCTTGGGGACCGAATTTGGTTTTTACACATTTGTGTTAGCTATATTTTAAAGCAAAAATTTTACGAATATCTGTTTCTTGTTTAAGATATGAAGGATTTTGTGAAATCACGTTTTGCCGAATTTTGTAAAATTGCTTCTTAGTGGATGTCTACGTCATAGAAGGAACATTGTCACAAAATTTCATGCTTCTAGGTCCAGAGGGGTTTGGACTGGGCGATGATGACTCACGCACTCACGCACTCAGGACAAACGATTTTATATACAATAGATTTTTCTTTTCCCTGACGTATCAAAATTATTCTAAAAATTTAAACTGCTTTATTTATTGAAAATCAATGAACGAATCTTTCAAATCCATATAAACCCTATATGCAATTATATTTTCTTTATAACAATACATTGTTGCGATTGTGATGTTAAGTTTTAATGTAAATGATTCTTTTTCATTATTTTATCAGACTAAAATGCACGAATGCAAACCACAGATAAAATTTTACTTCATTCCAATGCATTTGTTTTAGCTGTTTTATCATTTTCAGTGTTATTTTCGAGAAACTTGTCTTTTATAATTAAAAAGATAAATATTAATTTACCATATATTGTGTAATTGATGGCGTTGGACTAATTTAACGGCAGTCTTCACTTACTGTCGCCGGAAGCCCAAGCCAATGTTATTGTATGGGAAACTTTCTATACTTATAACTCATTAACTAATAGTAAATATTTTTAAATTCTGTTTTCACATTCACAAAATTCATAACTGTTAAATTGACGGACCTTTTTTAAAACGGATTTTTTTAATTTTTAATATTTCATTTTGAAACTGCAAAACGAAAAATTTCACACACTAAAAATTCGTATTTTAAAGCTTTAAAATAACAAAATTAAAAAATTCCGTTTTTAAAAAAGATCCGTCAATTTAACAGCTGTGAATTTTCTGAATGTGAAAACAGAATTTAAAATATGTTATAGTTAATGAGTTATTCAAGAAAAGAAAATTTCCCATAGAATAACACTGAACTGGACTTCCGGGGACAGTGAGTGAAGACTGCCTTTAAATTAGTCCAGCGTCATCAATTACACAATATATGGTAAATTAATATTTATCTTTTTAATTATAAAAGATAAGTTTCTCGAAAGTAAACACTGAAAATGATAAAACAGCTAAAACAAATGTATTGGAATGAAGTAAAATTTTATCTGTGGTTTGCATTCGTGCATTTCAATCGAATAAAATAATAAAAAAGGATCATTTACATTAAAATTTAGCATCACAACAATGTATTTCCCATAGAATAACATTGGCTTGGGCCTCCGTCGACGGTAAATGAAGACGGCCCTTAATGCTTTTCAAAAGGGTTGAAAAGTTATTCAGTTCATAACTTCCGGTTGATTTATCTACCTATATACAATTAATTTCTTCGGCCCCACTACAACCTACACTTTCCATCATTAAAATTATCTCGCAGCCAAGGTTCGGAATACCTCATTGAGAGAGACAGAGGTTAGAAAACATTGCGTGTGAAAAAAGCGGCAGTTTAACCCATCCAGGTAGAAGGAAAACTGAACTCGGGGGGGGGGGGGGGGGGAAGCGGCCTACTTAGGGAAACCTCTTCTTCTGGAGGCATGAAAAGAACACGAAAATCAAGTTCGTTTGACATATTTAAAATGGAGATGCTCGGAGAATCTTGAATAAATGGACAATGAAAGCGTCGCTTTTCCAGGTTCAGGAACTCGTTCTAGTTTTGCTCCCGTAAAAACATCGCCCGCTCCCCAAATCTAAGCTTATCCCGAAACCGGAGTATGTGCAAGGGCTGATAAAGGTTGGTCACTCCCTCTTACGATTTCCCCGTCACCAAATCTTATGTAAATGTAAGGCGAAATGTGTTTATACAATTACTCAATACCTAGAAAATTCACAGCCGTTAAATTAGTACCCATTTAAAAAAAAAAAAAAGAAAAATCAGAATTGTTACATTGTAAAACATTTTGTCTTACACTATACCTGTAATCATTGTAACAAATTTTATCTGGTGGGTACAAATTTTTTGTGTTTTGTATTTGGAAAACTTAATATCAAAGCAAAATTGTTAAGTGCAAAGTAAAAAAAAAAAAGATACGCGAGTCCGTAGCTTCGAGGTAAATAAAGCTTTTGCTTGCTATAAGGAGGGTTCTGGTTCGATCTGTCTGGTCAAATGGGTAAAAATTTGTTTTTTTGCAATGTGCATAACGGAAAAAATCTGTTTCTACGAATATTTTCTGTATTTTCGGTTACAGAAAATCTCTGTCTACAATTTTTTCTTGTAGCATACAGATATTTTCTGCCAACTTTTGTTGCCAGGAATTTTCTGTAATATATCCGAATTATTTTTTACACTGTATGATCAAACACATAATTGCACAAAATTTTAGAATACGCTGCAAAAAGAAAATATATTTAAATACTTTATACAGTAAAAATATTTAGGCAGCTGGCTATATTATATAAATGGACCACTCGGGCGGTGAGGGGGGGGGGGGGGATATTACCATTTATACGAGAAAAATATTCAATAAACAAGTTTATTGTAAGGGTGACTTCAACTCCCCGTAGCCTACGGAAAATACCGGCAATGACAAGTGAAACAAATAAAAGACCACCATCACCAATAAAATTACATAGCAAATTAGAATAATTTAAATGTATCAAAGCGTTGGCAAGGGCACCTATGAAATTACATTAATTTAAATGTATCAAAGAGGGAATAGGGCAGTTAATGGATCGGGCATTTCAATTTCATCTTAAACGACCTTTAAATAGCGGTTATCAACTATTAAAAGGAGGAATTATTGGATGGGCAAGCAGATCATTTTTAATGTTGGATCCAAAATGAAATTGGCCATTTAGAAAATGCTCGATGACATTCCGCGTCCCGTTCGCTTACACAATAATGTTTGATGAACGACCGCACCACGCCCCAATCGAAACGATCCGCTGAAGGTCAGGCAGGAAAAAATGCGGAAAGCTCTATTTCCTCGCACTCTCAATTTACTCCCATATCCTATGCCTACCCAAAAACCTTCAAAAAAAATTCTTTTTTTTTTTTCTTCGTTTTCTCCTTGATTTGTCGCTTATATGTATATATATATTTATAATATAACGTAATAAATGTAAACATAATAAAATTTAGCATATAAGATAAACATTATGTATGCCAATTTCATCGAAAAAATTGTATATGAATATAGTCATGAGTATTAATATAAAGATGAATTAGACCATAATATTCACGCTGTAATGAATGATGGAACCCACTCACGCCAATAATGAAATGTAACACAATGAACAAAATCAGCGGCGTATCCTGAATGACGTTTTGTGTATGCTCCATACGGGTGACTACATAGACCTTATATATATAGACTATACCACCAATAGGACTTCCCATTTTTGTGAATGTCTTCAACATGAGGGTGTAATCTGAAAACTTCATCCTTTGCGGTCAGCGATGTATGTCACGTGACAGAGAGTTGAGGGCGATTCTTCCATAAGAAAGCATTTATTTTTGTAAGAATTCAAACAAAAAATTCTCTCCTTCAGAATGGTTTCTCACAAAATAATTTTTTTTATAATTAATCTATGACATTTTAGCTTTCCAACGATGCGTAAATCTAAAGGCTCAAATAAAAAATATGTGTACAATACAGAAATTAAAAAACTCTAAACTACTTTCTTTCCTATGGAAAAATCACATAATATTCATTCTCGTCTCTCTCTCCTGGTCTGCATCAAGTGATAATTTCGCTGGGGAAGCTACTTCATGTGGCAGACAGATAATGAGAGGGGATGCGTGGTCTATTATATAAGGTCTATGGGTGGCTAGAAACAGCTCGTTATCATGAAAAGGTCATTCTTCTGATTGACTGTTGAAAAGTCGTCATACCTACGTTGTTTCTCGAAATAAGTAAATTAACAAACAACATGACTGAATATCCATTTTAAATGTACTGTTTCTAACCATCCGGAAGGAGCATACCCAAACCGTCATTCACGATACGCCACTGAACAAAATCAATATTAGAGAATCTTCACAAATGAAAAATCTTTAATAAGCAAGATGAACAGTAACAGATTTAATATCACATAGGAAAAACGTTCAAAACTGGAAGAATTTCTCGTCAGGGACGTATATTCTCCATAGAACAGACAATCGCAAGATTTCAAAGCGTGTAGAGCAGTTTTAAGCCAAAACCAACAGTGTATGTCTTGCGACAAAATCCAATATTAAAAAATAAATAAAGACATATGTAAATAAACAAAATCCAACGACAAACGTTACAGAAAGTTATAAAAATACTTAACATGATTACACATGGTTAAATTCACCGGATTCTCAATTCCCACAACAAGTTGAGTTGCCATGAGCAATTCACTAAGTTATTTCTTTTTATTTTAATTATTTTTTTGACTGACAAATTATACCTAATTTAATCCTAGAGGTTTATTATTCACCATAATATTCAAATCAGATTATTTGTATAGACACCCGGCTATCCCATCCACGAACGACTGATCGCAGAGAGACGCGGACGAAATAATCCAAAGATTTCGAGTTGACCATTCACATTTAAATTATTCCAATAGGTTAAATTTAGAAGACAAAAATAGGCTTCTTTATTATTATTTTTTCTTCGTGTAAATGAAGTGCATGATAATCATTGCTGAGCTAATGAACATCATACATTTTGACATTCATGCACAGTTTAGAAGCGGTATCCAATGATTTATTTATTTATGTACAACCTTCACCAGTGGCCGAACGGTGGAGGCGCTCAAAGCTGATAGTCGAGAAGTGCCGAGTTCGATCCCAGGTCGACCTAGTCGTTCCGAATTTTCCATAATTTTCTCCGAAACTTGTGTGAATACGTGCTAGGACCCTTTAGAAAGGCGTTCCCTCTTAGGCCCAGGTCCCTAAGGCAGACAACTGGCTTTAACCCGAACACCAATCAACACCGTATAATGTACATGAGGGCATAATAGGGATTGCTGGACTACCGTGGTACCAGGGTTGGCAAGTTTCTTCCAAGGCGGAAAAAACCGCGGAAAAAACCGGCCGGAAGAAATAGGTTTCTTCCAAGTGGAAGAAATGGAAGAAACTGTTTTTCTTAAAAAATTATCATATAAATTGCAGATTTGTAAGATACAATGAATGCATTTGTCTTATAAACAACTTTAAGTAACTTTAATTATACCTATAAAAATTTAATTACATATTTAATTAATAATTATGAGACTTTTACCGAAGTGATCTTCGGTATCTGATAATCACGTTCCAAAATACTCAAAATCTAGTAAAAAAATCAATTTCAATTTAAAAAGCGTAATGTTTTTATTATTTAGACAAATTTATTTCTTTAACTGGTAATAAATAATAGTTTGTATCACTTGCTTATACTTTCTGATAAAACAGCTCTTAACAAACATTCAGTTAATTAAAAGAACTAGTATTCAATAATTACTGTATTACAAAATGTCATCAAAAACTTCATTTTCCTAATACAGTACAGTGAAAAAGAAATTTACATCTCATATTTCAAATAAATTCACATTTCTCACATTTTTACTTTTTTTTAAAATCAAATTTTTAGCTTAATCCTTGCTTTGAAACTCAACTTGGGAGGAGGGGGGGGGGGGTAACATTCTTGTATTTATTATCCTGCAATTCATACAGACTAGTACTTAAAACAAATCACTATTACATCAATGTTTAACAAAATTAATCAGTGATGAATATTATTTCTGAACTTTCAAAAATATTTAGTTTCATATTTTTTAAATATGTTTGTTTACATTTTATAGGTACCTATTATTTGAATATGCTTAAATTATTTATCATATATGAATGTGATCGATTAGTTTTATTAACATTGAAGAAATACTTTATTCTAAAATTTATTAGAAATCGTCTTTCCATTCTGTTGTCTATTCTCATGAATTAATAATAACTGACTCTGTATCTGCAAAAGAAAACTGTAAACAAAGGCAATGATCTCTAATCTACAAATTCCTATAATCCGCACAACCTCTAGACAAAATTTGTTAGAGGGAGTTAAAAACAGTAAAACAAATGAAATGTTTTTTAGAGTAGTTCAATACTTGCACTTTATTTTTCAACTTAAAATAGATAAATACAAACTATGCTTTTTTTTTTTAATCCTAGGGAACTTGCAGGAGAGTTTAAAAGTAAGTATATTACTTATTGATACAGTTTACCAGCTTCGAGTTTATACAAAAAATTGTATCCTTTAAAAAAAAAGTGCAAATATTATGGTTAATTCCGTAATTATTATCACTTGTACTGTCTGAATGTATACTAATATGAGATAGTATATATGCAAAAAGTTCTAAAAATATCAGCATTGAAAAGTAAAAACCCATCAACTATATATATTTAGTGTTTGTTATAAAATAACTTATCTTTCTAACAATATTTTTAATATTAATTGGATTATAGTTTAGATTTGACATTATATTTATGCTTTGAGTTTATATAGTTCATAAATTTTAATTTCGAACATCTGTTTTGTCTTCTGGTTAGTTTCTTCCATTTCTTCCGGTTTCTTCCAGTTTCTTCCGGTTTTTTCCAGTTTCTTCCACTGTCCTGGAAGAAACCCAACCCTGCGTGGTACTGATGAAATTTTGATTTTACGCAAAGTAATGTATTTATATCATGATGTGTTGTTGTTATTAAATACCATTTCTGCTTATTTTAAGTTAAGTTTTAAAAACTGAGAATGAAATTAAGGCATCAAAAAAAAAAAAAAAAAAAAAAAAAAAAAAATCAAAGCACTCTAGGAAGCAACGATATTCATTAAAAAATATTTATATGCATAAGTATTGCATAAAGAATAATAATAAAGAAAAGGAATTTATAAAGAACTAATGCTTCAGCAAAAACGTCACTTCCTATTTATTCTAACTGCACATTTAACATAATATTTCTACATTTTTTTTTCCTTTTAACTTAACCCGGCAATGCAGCTACGACCAAAATACTGCAGACTTCTTATCTCTGGAACCGAATGGTGAGTGTGGAAAACAGTTTCGGTTTCCAAAGGAACATCTGCTAGTTTGGTGTGAGAAGCGCATGCGCTTGCTACGAGAGAAAAAAGAATAAGTTTAGTTTTTACTCTGACTTCAGCAATAAGATGTACGGTGATTACTGTAAGATGTTACGAATGAGGATATGTTTTATCTTCATTATATTTTATTACTACTACTTAATAATGTATATATGTACATAGAATATGTGTATATAGAATATGTATATAAAGGATTCGTTAAAGTAAGATAGAGCCCTGTTTATTCGAGTTCCTGGCTCCTGAATTATTAGTTATTTTTATTTTTATTTAAGTATATTAAGAATTATTTATATGTTGAAGCAACATTTTTGGCGAGCCAGCCAGCCAGGATTCGTAAAATATACGATTTTAAAAGGGCTCTTAAGTTGTTTATAAGATTAAAGAAAGAAAAAAAAAATAATTACGTCTAAATCAACAGATCAGAACAGAAGTTTTGGAATCAAGTTTCAAGTTCTGTTTTGCCAGCGGAGCTGAATACGATTATCAGGTAAGCTCTCTCTCCCCTTTATTAAGACACTGAATAAAATATATATATATATTTCATATATTTACGAATAAAGTATATTTTCAATAATTTGAGAATAAATAAGAATGAAATATTATAACAATAATACGTAGCACCCAAATGTAGGGTGCCAAGTCATGTTCTTAATGAGAAAATTTAATATATTTACGTGATTTATTGAGTGAATTATATTATAAGATAAGATTATTATTATTATTGTGAATATTATGTGAAGGTAATCAAAAAAAAAAAAAAAAAAAAAGAGTTCATTTGAATTGAAGAACAATAAGAATAAGTGTAATAAAACAACGTAAAATTTTGTGTTCTATTAGAAATTGTTAATAAGAATTTATTAAATATGGCAGAGTTAGAAAAACAAAAGAGAAAAAGAACAGTAATTAGAAGTTCCACTACGAAATTAATTACTAATTGCGAGCAGTACATAGAAGCAGATGTAATCGAAACATCTGTTCTGCAAGAACATTTCGATCAATTAACAGTAAAATACGAAAATTTAAGGAATCTCGATGAAGAGATTCAAAATCTTATGAAAAAGGAAGACGATTTAGAATCCGAATTTGAAACTGCAGAAACTTATGCAGAAAAAATTATTTCTGTTAAATCAAAAATTACTTCGGTTTTAAAAAGTAAGGAAAACCTCGAAAACACAAACACTAAAAAGGATGATATCATAAGTGAACAGTCATCTTTAATTTCTTGTTCACATTCTAGAATAAAACTCCCTCGTCTAGTGATTGAAGAATTTGGCGGGAATCCCGCTAACTGGCTCTCATTTTGGAGCCAATACGAGAATGCAATTCATAATAATACTGATTTAACAGACATAGATAAATTTAATTATTTGCATTCTCTATTAATAGGATCTGCGGCTGATGCCATTAGAGGCTTTTCGTTATCCAGTGAGAACTATCAATCTGCAGTTAAAGCGTTAAAAACAAGATTTGGTCGTAATGACCTAATAATTAATGCACACATTGGAAAGTTATTGAATTTAGATCCAGTGAAAAATTCAAATAACACAGATGCGCTGCGCAAGCTCTACGATAACATTACAATTCAAATAAGAAATTTAAAATGCCTAAATGTGACATCAGGAACATACGGCACTCTGCTGACACCAATTTTACTCAAATTGATTCCCACTGATTTAAATTTAAATTATCAAAGAAAAAGACAGAACCTTGAAAATTTTGACATTGATGAATTATTAGACTTTTTAAAAGCTGAAATTGAGTGTCGTGAAACGGCGATACAAATACAAGAACTGTCTTCACAAAATCCAAATGTAAAAGAAAAACAGAAAAAAATTCCCGAGTCTAAGACACTCCCTACAGCGTGTAAATTGATGAACACTAATGAAAATAATAAGGAAATTAATTCAAAATTTAGAAAGGTTGATATAGTGTGTGTTTTTTGCAATAAATCACATGCATCGGAGAGTTGTAATGAGGTCTCTAAGTTAAATTTGGAAGATAAAAAGAATATACTGAAAGAAAAAAGGGTTTGTTTTGTTTGTCTGAAGAAAAATCACAGAGCAAACCAATGTAGATCAGGGCATAGATGTCTTATTTGTAAAAGACGACACTACGCTATAATATGCCCGGATTTACCCTCAAACAAATCAGATATTTCAAATAAGATTAATGAAGAAATAAAAATAAGTACATTAAATAATCATGTACAGCTCTCTGATGTATTTCTGCAAACGTTAATCGTTAGACTGCACAATAATAATAAAGAAATGCTTGTAAGGGCAGTCTTGGACTCTGGAAGCATGAAAAGCTATATATGTAGTGATACAATTGAAGAAATGAAGTATGTCTCTAGCAATGAAATAAACTTGCGTCAATCACTTTTTGGAGGTATCGAAACGAATGAAAATGTTTATAAAAATTATGTAATTGAATTAAGTAATATGAACAGAAGTTATAAATGTAAATTTGACGCATTGGCGGAAAAACGTATTTGTTCTGAGCTTGGCCAAATCCCATCTGGTCCGTGGTTAAATGAACTTAAGAAATATCGTATACAGCTTACGGACTTAGAAAATAAATACAAAGTGGATAAGGAAATAAAATTGTTAATCGGGGCTGATATTATGGGTAAATTGTTAACGGGAAAAATAGTACCCCTTAAATCAAATTTAACCGCTATACATACTAAATTGGGATGGACTGTTCTAGGAAAATTTTTTGGCACAAAGAGCAATACACCTAGTAATCATTCTCTCGTTATCTCTTCTCTTTTGGTTAAGAACCAGTGTGTAAGCGATCTGTGGAAATTAGACGTATTGGGAATTACAGATCCTGCACACCGTAAAACTAAGCAGGAGTTAGAAGAAGAGACTAACAAGTATTTTAAGGAGACTCTTCGGGTAAATTCCGACGGCAGATACGAGGTAGCTTTACCATGGGTAACGGATAATTCTGCCTTACCTGACAATAAAAAACTTGCTGAAAAAAGTCTGTTTAGTACGAAAAGAAAATTAGGTAATTCCGGCAAATTAGAGGATTACTATGGGGTTTTTGATAATTGGTTATCACTTGGCATAATAGAAGAAGTGACAGAGACTAAATCAGAACAGGTACATTATTTACCGCATAGACCCATAATAAAAGAGGGTAGTACTACGAGTTTACGGCCAGTGTTTAATGCGAGTTCACATTCTCAGGGTTTTCCTTCATTGAATGATTGTTTATCTACGGGACCTAATTTAATAGAAATTATTCCAACAATACTAAATCGATTTCGTAAAAGCTACGTGGGTGTTACGTCAGATATAGAAAAAGCTTTCTTACAGATTTCAATAAGAGAAAAGGATCGCGACTTTTTACGTTTTCTGTGGTTTGGTAGAGATAATTCGGAACAAATTGAGGAGTATCGGCATCAAAGGGTTGTTTTTGGTTTAACATGTAGTCCCTATTTATTAGCCGCTACCTTACAGTATCATTTAAGTAAAGTACCCGAAAATTTAAGCAATACTGCAGAAATTCTTAAGACATCATTTTATGTCGATAATTGCGTAACTAGTTTGAATTCTGAGTTAGAAATGAAAAAGTTTATCTTGGAGTCACAAGTAATAATGTCTACAGGCAATTTTAATTTACGAGGGTGGAAATCTAATTTGCATAGTGTCACTCCAGACAATGAATCAATCACTGAAGAAAACATCTCCGTCTTGGGTCTTACGTGGTATACAGACAGTGATACTTTATCCTGCAAAGTGCCGTCAATTGATGAGCCCGATAAACTAATTACGAAAAGGTTAATTTTAGCCATTGCTCATCAAGTATTTGATCCAATTGGATTTACGGCACCTGTGACGTTAATTCCGAAATTAATTTTGCAGGAAACATGGAATTTAAAACTTAAGTGGGATGAAATTCTTCCGGATCATTTAATACGAAAATTTACAGCATGGATCCAACAACTAAATTTAATATCAAAAATAAGGATACCAAGATGGCTTAATATTTCCCCAGACGTTTCATTAAGTTTGCATGTATTTTGTGACGCGAGTCAAAAGTCTTACGCGGCATGTGTGTTTTTAAGAGTCTGTCGAGGTGATCACGTGACCGTCAATTTAATACATGCTAGAAGTAGGGTAGCGCCTCTAAAGGTTCTAACTATACCGCGGTTAGAGCTCCTTGCTTGCTTGATCGGCGCTCGGTTGCTTTCGTCTGTGGTAGAAGATATGCAATTTCCCAGTGTTGATATTCATTGTTGGACGGATTCTACTACTTCGTTATGTTGGATCCAAAGAAATCAAAATTGGGGGACTTTTGTCCAAAATCGTGTACGTGAAATAGTTTCCTTGACATCTCCCACCGTGTGGCGCCACGTTCCAGGTGCTCTTAACCCTGCCGATATAGCTTCTAGAGGATGTTCAGCCGAAAAATTGTCACAACTAAGATGGTGGGAGGGACCCGAGTGGTTACGCAATAACGAGGAGAGTTGGCCAAATTCAGAGGAATCTCCGGATGAGGATTTGGTTGGCTCAGAAATACGAAAAACTGTAATTATTGCCTTAAGCCAAACCGACCATAACAGCGACTGGTATTACAAGTATTTTTCATCTATAAGAAAAATTATTCGGATGATAGCGTTTATCTACAGATTTTATTTTAAGCTAAGAAAATTTCCCAGTGAATCCTCAAAAACTTTGTCAACTTCCGAACTTGAAAGAGCTGAAATCGCTCTTCTGAAATTGGTACAAAAGGATTCATTTAATAACACAAATTACGACAAACTTCAAAACCTTAGACCGATGATTGACAGTGATGGTTTAATTAGAGCAAAAACAAATATTTCTTGTAGAAATGACACTAATAGTTTTAAATTTCCTGTGATTTTACCGTCCGATCATCCAGTGGTTCGACTGTTAATAATGCATACTCACAACGAATTATTACACGCTGGTGTTAATTTGATGATGTCATACTTGAGAGAAAAATACTGGATTATTAGAGCTCGTAAGACTATACGAAACTGTATACGAAAGTGCGTTAAATGCCAAAGATTTAAAGTCAAACATTCTGATGTTCTACCAGGTCCTTTGCCAAAGGAACGAGTAAATGATGCAGCTATTTTTGAAATTGTAGGCATCGATCTAGCTGGACCACTTTATTTGAAAGGAGGTCAAAAATCTTATATTGTACTGTTTACCTGTGCCGTCTATAGAGCAATTCATTTAGAATTGATCACATCTTTAACAACCGAGGTTTTTTTGCAATCATTAAGGCGTTTCATTTCACGACGTGGAAGACCATCAATTATATATTCAGACAACGGTACGAACTTTAGGGGAGCAGAGAAGCTTTTACATGAACTAGACTGGGAGAGTATTACCTCCAAAGTTGCTGAACAAAAAATTCAGTGGAAATTTAACCCTCCGACCGCCCCGTGGTGGGGAGGTTGGTGGGAGCGCCTCATTCAAATGGTTAAACAAATCTTAAGAAAAATTTTGGGGCGTGCTACACTTGGTTATGAAGAACTGCAAACCATTTTGTGCGATTGTGAAAAAATAATTAATAGTAGACCACTTACTTACGTGTCCGAAGATGTGAACGATTTATCCCCTTTAACTCCCGAGATGTTTCTGCACGAAATTCCCCATTCTGGTGTGTCTGACATTGACATTTTGGACAAAAAGAAGCTCAGTAAGCGAGCTAAGTACCTACAGAAAATGAGAGAGAACCTCAGAGTACGATTTCGCACGGAATATTTAGGATATCTACGTCAACAGTCCATAAGAAACTACAAGGATAAGCCACTAGAAGTGGGCGAAGTGGTGTTATTAGAGGATGACAACAAAAAGCGTGCCTTCTGGAATGTGGCCAGAGTGTTGAAATTGATCCCTGGACGTGATGGCATAACACGACTTGCTGTGGTGAAAACTGAAAAAGCCGAATTTTTACGTCCTATACAACGCTTATATAGACTTGAACTGGACCATTCTACCAAAAGTTATAATGAAAGTGATGACAATATTCCTGTAACAACGAGCAGTGGAAGAACTGTAAAAATTCCAATAAGACTGTAAACTTCATCAAGTGACTTTAATTTTTTGTTTTTTTATTCATTTGTTTATGTAACTATTTTGTTTTTCATCTAAGTTTTAGTATCATGTATTTAAGTATGTTTTGAGTATATTTTCAGATAATCCACTCAAAAGGTGGGAGAAAATGTGGAAAACAGTTTCGGTTTCCAAAGGAACATCTGCTAGTTTGGTGTGAGAAGCGCATGCGCTTGCTACGAGAGAAAAAAGAATAAGTTTAGTTTTTACTCTGACTTCAGCAATAAGATGTACGGTGATTACTGTAAGATGTTACGAATGAGGATATGTTTTATCTTCATTATATTTTATTACTACTACTTAATAATGTATATATGTACATAGAATATGTGTATATAGAATATGTATATAAAGGATTCGTTAAAGTAAGATAGAGCCCTGTTTATTCGAGTTCCTGGCTCCTGAATTATTAGTTATTTTTATTTTTATTTAAGTATATTAAGAATTATTTATATGTTGAAGCAACAGTGAGGAACTAGTATATTATTTAAATAAATACGCGAAAACACATTCTGAACGTCGAAAGTGGAACTTGATTATTATCGTTTCGAAACCGGCTTTTTCGTTGAGCAAATTTTGTATGTCAATAAGTAAATATAAGACTCGATGAAATGCGGAAATAATGCAATTGGAATGTTAAAAAACTGAATACATTTATTTTAAAATGTGACCTGTATTTCTTTAGGGGCCATTTTAGTGAAACGATGTAAATCTGTAGAAAACTCGCCAAAAATTAAGGAAATTTCTTTATTTCTCCACAGAAATGCCAACTTCTAATGACAAAAAAGCAGGAGATTTTTTAACAGAAATCATGAGACTTTTTCCAACACGAAAGTTTGTAAGAAAAATGAGTAAAACAATGCAAATTTAATTTTAAGTAAAGCTTTATAAGCTTAGGAGGTATTTACAAAGCATCAGTATTAAAATTAAATGAATAATATATATTTCTTGCAGTACAACAAACTATCAAAAAAAAAAAAAAAAAAAAAAAAACCCTCAGACATACAGTTGCTTAAAATTTAAGTAAAAATAGACAGATTTGATCATTCTGCTCCTAATATAAAACAATAAGAATCTTAATTATCTTTGTTAAAGAAATGAAAATATCAGCTATATTCTAATGAAATTTGAATTCGTTAAGTTTTCAATAGTTATGGTATTAAAAAAAAAAAAAAAAAAAAAAAAAAAAAAATCTTTTGATAATAAGACATTTTTCATTATGCAAAAATTAGTTTCAAAGCATGGTATAGTAATTCACATTCACACTGAACTTGATAAATTGCAGGGCAAGATAAATTTCAATTTTCTTTCAATTTTTTTTACCCAATCCCACAAATTTTAAGCATAAATTATGCTAAGAGGGATAGATAAAAATTACATCAGAAAAGCAGGAGAAATGAGTGGAAAATCAGGAGCATAGAAAAACAAGCAAAAAACAGGAGACTCCTGCCAAAAGGAGGAGACTTGGCATGTCTGTAATCATATTATTTTCCAAAGCCATATAACTTCACAACGTCCATATTTACATTACTATTTTATAATAATAATAATAATTAAAAAATAATTAAAAAAAAAAAAAAAAAAAAAAACATGACTTTTAGGTGAAAGTTTGTTTCATTTTCTTTATTTTGAGGGGGAGAGGAAATGTTGCTTTCAGAACGCAGTTTTTGGACCGGGTAAAACCTGATTTTACGCAGTATTTCATTTCATCCAATTTGGACCACATGCATATGAAATATTCGAGTAAGATGCACTATTAGATTATAGGATTATGAACTATTGCTAAGATGATATTGATTTAAGTTTATTTTTCATTGAAATAATTTATTTTTGGCATTTAATATAAAAAAAAAAATTGCACATAAATTGTCAAATGAACATCAGCATCGGAGAAAGAAAATCGAGGAAAGCTTCTTTTTTTAGACAAGATGAATGTCAATTCTTTATTATAGTACACAGGAACATTTACATAAATTACAATTATTTTCTTTGGATGGTGCCTAAATAAAAAAAAAAAAAAAGCAAAATAAATCTAAACCAGCTCAAAATATCAAACTACAGGCGGTTAATTTTAAAGAACATGACAATCTGTCGAATCCATTTCTAATCCTCAAAAACCCTCTTCTTCCTTGGTTTTTATAATAGTTCTTCCGTTGAGGGATGAAATATTACTAAAAACTTTCTTTTCTATTGATGAAAAATTATCAGATCGATTTGTATGCAAAAAAGGCCTCGTAAATCTTTCATTTTTATCAAAATGAGCAAAAACCGTTTCCTAGGTCTATGTCCGTTTTCTTTCTCACGGCGATCTCTAATGAAATAGAAACAATGCTTTCATTAAAAATGAACTTAGATAGGTCGCTAACCTATTAAAAAATAAAACAATTTTAAATAGTGCTTTAAAAAAAACCAGCCATAAGAAGACCTTAACAAGAGAGAGAGAGAGAGAGAGAGAGAGAGAGATACATTTATTTATATATCAGAGGCATTATTTTTGTCATGACCTTTATTTTATTTCCCTTTCTAGCGATCAAACAATGGTTGCAGTTATATACCGCAACCATTTTATAATCGTATTAAAAAGAACTAACGCTATAAATAAACACACCTCCAGTAATATATATATATAACGCCGACAGTAAAAACTGATTATGATCGTTTGAATCTGCAGGCAGCATAAAAAAAAAAAAAAAAACCTTTTATCCATAAAACACATCAGTGTGTGTGGGGGGGGGGGGGATAAGAAAATACCTTTTTGAACGCATATTTGTCGAAGTAATTTTATTATTAGTTGCACAGCAAGACGAAAGTCTTTCTCAAATATTGATTCGTATTCAAGGAAACAACTGTGACGAAAAAATAACTGTGAAATCGGGTTCTTTGGAAAAAGCCATTTCGTAACAATTTCCGTTTAAATTTTAATCACTTCTGAATAACATAGCAGAAAATAATGATAAAAGGTACATATATTATATAGTCAATACTTAATAACTATGCATGTTAATTCTATACTAGAAATTCTTTTTTGAATGAGGATATTTTAGTGAGAAATTTATTTTACTGTGAACGAACAAACCAGTGTTTCCGCTATGGTAGCATTTTTCGCGAAATGCTAAAAGACTTATCCAAAATGCGAAAATGAAATAACATGTTTTCGCTTTAATTGTAAACCAAAAAGCTTTGAATAGTAATAAACAAATTTAACTTATATTACTTTCTCTCTCTCTCTTTTTTTTTTTTTTTTTTTTTTTTTTGTAAGTTAGGCGGTATAAGCTTAATGTAGTTTTACATGCTATAGTGATAATTATAGCTCCAGAAAAAGAATATAAGTCGTATCTAAGATGTTCACATTGCTTTAAAAAAGTTTACAAAATAAAGTAATAATCTAAAATGTTTAATATTTTTCCTGTCTGCCAATAAATGTGTTAAAATATATGCTTGTACTATATTCTAATTGATCTGGTTACAGTGGTTAGTACAATTATGAATTACTTTTTTGTTTTTCATTTCAAATTAAAAAAATTTTCACCTTCTGTGTATAACTCTTTAAAGACCAGATTAAAAACTTTTACGTTTAATTTACAAATGAAAATCAAACATATCGAGGCGTTTAGAATAATGTGTAAACTGATATTCATCTTTTTCTACTGTTTCTGTTATTTTTGCATTTTGCTAAAGCTTTTTTATTTTTCTGATTTTAGCTTTTTTGCTAAAGAAAATTTTTACTCAACTTAAACCCTGGAACAAACGAGTCCATTCCGGAGAGTATGAGAAGTTTTTACACAGAAATTATGAGTCGAATATAGATTTTGGTTAGTTTATTTCGAAAAACAAAAATAAAAGTGTTTTAAAGGATATGGGTGGGACGTTTTAAATCGTTTTTGTAAATTGATGTCTTAGTGTTACGAAATTGAAATATATCAAATCTATTAAAAGCTCTCGAAAACTATTTAGATTTAAAAATTTCTGAAAAACTGATTTAAAAAACAATAAAGAAAAATCATGCGGATCGCACAGATTATTAAAACTTTTTCAACTGTGTGAATTTATTGTGTAGTTTAAATGTACTTTTAAAATGTTTAAACAAAAAAGGAAATGCAATTCCGGCAATTTTCAATTGCAGTCCTTAATGTATCTGATTACTAACCACTGTCTTTTAAAAATTCTGAATATTATAAAATATAAATAATATTTTCTATTATTCATTTTGTTACGCAGTTTTCTTTCAACATCAATCACCTTTGTAATGTTTATTTTGTTTTATATTATTATGTAAGTATAATCATTTCTAAGCCAGTGTCCTGAAGAAAAAAGGATAAAAAAAGAGAGAGAGAGAGAGAAAGAGAGCGATATAGTATAGAACTATAGATGATTGTTTAAAAGCATTTTTTATACACATGCAGCGTCTTTTTAAAACTATACGTTTTTCAGTGTTTCAATAGGTCATTATATATTGTTGACGCACGTTATTTATTTATTTTTTCCCGGTTTTCTTTAACTTAGTTGTATTTACAAAAGTTTTTTTTTTTTTTTTTAAGGTTTGTTTAATCTAGAAATAATTATCTTTTCCAACATAGAATGGATACATCAATCAAATCTATAATTACAATGGACAGAGTTTTGCAAGGCAGAAAATTAATATTTCAAATAGATTACATATATGTAATAGATTTAGATTTTCAATTCTTGAACTGTGTCGTCAAATGGACATTTTTTTTTTTTTACATCGACGAAGTTTGCACTAGAAAAAAAAAAAAAAAAAAAAAAAAAAAAAAAACTGGATGGAATTTTCCTGCTCTAACTAAAAATTTAAGTTGTATTTTTCAAAATTGAGTGAGAAGTTATATAGTTTATTTTAGCAATTTATTAGAACAGGGTTTTTTTTTTTTTTCATTTTTTATCCCCAAAGAATTGCAAATATGCAAATCGAACAGTTGTTAAAAATAAATAAATATTAAAAATGGAAGTTTACCCCCCCCCCCCCTTTTATGGTTAAGGACTGATGTATTCAATATTCAGAATATAAATTTTCATCAGAAATGCAAAAGGAATTGCAACTTAAGTTCTTATTGCTTATTCTATTTTATTTATATATTTTTAATTTGATTTTGAGTCAATCTTCCACACATTGTAGCTGCTTGTTAATAAAATATACATTTTTTCATACGTTGTAACAAAACTGTAGTACTTTGAAATGATTACTTAATTTTTCCATTTTTATTTTAATCAAGAAATTCTAGAGAAGTTAAAAAGAGATGATCACACACAAATCAATTAATATAATTACCCAATGCAACTAAAAACTGGATAATATACTCAATAAACAATTTGAAAAAACTTGGCGGGGGGGGGGGAATCTCCCTCGTGATATATTTTAAAATATACAGGGATTCTCACAATTCCACTTAGGGTTGGAAAAACCCCAGCCCAGTGGGTTTTTTTTTGGGGTTTTATCAGGTTTTTTTGTTTTTTGTTTTTTTTTTTGGGGGGGGGGGGGTTATCAGGGTTTTTTCGGGTTTTAACAGAGTTTTCAGGAATATTTTCTTCTTTTTTTTTTTTTTTTTTTACACTAAGTAATATTATTCATAATAAGATAATTTAAAAAAATTTTAAAGTTTTTTTTAAATTTAATTTTAAAATTTCCAAAGTCTTTTTATGATTAAGTTATAAGGAAATTTTTAAAAATTAAATAACTGTTCTTTAAATATTCTAAAATTGTGTTTATCTGCCCTTTACAACAAAAAACTGGATTTTAATAATTATTTAGTGTTGCTTTATTAATTTTTCATAGTCAATAGATCCTCATATATATATATATATATATATATATATATATTATTGCCCCTTTACATTACTTAACAGTGTTGCACTGTCAAAGTTTTCAGACTTTTTATATAATATATATTTTACGTTCCTCTAGCCCACGGTTTTCTTTATATTAACAAACAACGCTTTTTTTCTTGCTTTTGTATACATAATTTGTTATTCTGTTTTAATATATATATATATATATATATATATATATATAATATATATATATAATAATGATGATCTATTAAGCATAGTAGAAGCCAAGCAACAGATACAAGATCACTGAAACACCAATGACCAATAAGATTTAAAAAAAAAAAAAAAATCATCAGTGGATGAAATACACTAATGTAAAGAAACCAGATCTATTAATTAACAGCCTGCAAAACAAACGAATCAATAAAGTAAAACAACATATCTTAACTTAAAACCATAAACTTATCAAAATTAATGAAAAAACAACCCAAGAAACACAAGATAGGAAGAAGGAGGCAGGCGGCAAGACTTGTGACTTGCCTGTGGGGTTATAAACACTAGTTTTATGCCGGCAACACTCCCCCAGCCTGCCACAACCAGAACAGGAACCATATGGATTTATATATATATATTTTCTTTTGCTATGGGGATTTTTCAGGATTTTTTTTTTTTTTTTTTTTTTTTTTTTACAAGGCAGTTTAAAAACCTCCAATATTTCTGAAAATTTCTTGTTCATGTTTTATTAGTGTATATAATATTTGTTTTATATTTATATGTTTATTATAAGTTAGATAAAAGTGAAGTTTTAAATAAGGATTTTGAAAAAAACCACACGGGTCTTTCCGGGTCAGGTAAAATCAAAGCAACCCTGATTCCACCCTCTAATGTGAACCCTGATCGTGATATTTTAGAGTTGAATTTATTAATAAAGAAGAGGTTATTTGATACATTTTCATATCTGCCAACCCTTCATTCATATTTATCATTCTACTATTTCTTTAAAACTGTTTCTCTTTTATTTAATCACAAAATTTCGTTCTTAAATAAGAGTGATTTTTGCTTTAAAAAATTATCGGTATTAAAAAGTCCGGAGGTTTGGCAACTTTGAATTTTAATTTCAGATGCATTTATTATTATTATTATAAAGCGATAAATCATTACATTTTACACACAAATAATAATAAATTAAATAACAAAAACATGTTTTATTGATTAAATATATTATTAAAGATTAATTTGAAAAACTCTTCAACTTTTTTTTCGCTTATGTTCGCTGTTAGTCCAAGTAAATATGTGTTAAAACGGATGATAGAAGTTAATTCAGGTTTATTAAGAGCGTTACAATACCTGATCCTGCCGAAGTCAAAGCCCATGTTATTCTATGGAGAAGATGTGTTTATAGCCAAACATATTTCTTTCATTTTCACATTCATAAAATTCACATCAGTTAAATTAGTACTCATTTTCCAAAAATTGATCTTATTAGTGCTGCACCGAGTAGCACTTTGGCCGAGTACCGAGTACTCGGCCTTTTACTACTCGGCCGAGTACCGAGTAGTTGTAAGAAAGAATAATTGAAATTGACGTATATATGAAGAATTTTGCACATCTTGAAATTTAAAAAAGGCTTTTTGAACACAAAATTAAGTTAAATGGCAAACAGCATGTTTACATGAAACGGTTCAGAACTTTTGTAGTGTATATACACAATTTGGTTCATTGTTATATTTGATACTTCCAGCTTAGTGGATTATTAAAACCATAATAACTGATAACTTCATTCTTTATTATATACTAGTCTTTCTCAGATGCGAATCATTCTCAGATAATTCTTAGAGAATATAAAAGTTTTTTATAGGCTTAATTTAAGATGCATGAAATTTACATATGAAATGAGAACATTAAAATAAATATTTTATCATCATTTCAAACATGATAGACTTCATTAATCTTCAAATTCTAGAAGAGTAAAAAGGTAGGTGGTTTCGGGCCATAATTTGCAGAACAACAAATTTGATAATATATTTTTAATAACATTTTAGTGTATTTACCTTTTTCATAATTATTATTTTTAAAATTAAAAATCAATCTTTTTTTTTTACAGTTTTAAAAGTGTCTTACTTTTATTTGCACAAATACGTAACTAAAATTTTATCTACTATAGTAGTATTATATAAGGATTCTTTTTTCTAAAATATTTTATTTTTGTCTGTTTTATAGAGACAATTTTATGTACAAAGTTTTTGTAAAAAAAAAAATTGCATATTACACACATACAAGATGGTTATACTTAAATTCTTGTAACAAAAATGGATAAGCTCAAATCATGAATCGTCTCTATATCGAGTTTAGTGGCAATCTACTTGCCCGTTTTAACTGCAGAAAGCTGTTTGCAGCAAAAGTTTAGTGACTATGTTTATATTTTCATATTTTTTTAGTTTAGTTATTAAAAAACAACTCTTATGAATACATTTCTTTCAATAATACATAAAAATAATGAAATTCTTACAACTACTCGGTATTGGCCGAATACTTAGTCCATATTTGGCCGAGTACCGAGTACTCGGCAAACTAGCCGAGTAGGCCGAGTACCGAGTATATAACGAGTACTCGGTACAGCTCTATTATTTCCTAACTAAAAAAATGCGCAAAATGCAGTTAGTTAATATTTCGCTTTTTTAACCCATTAGTAGTTGCTAGTTGGTCGATTCGCCGCCAATACCTTCAGTGTTTATTTAACAGCCACCAAAAATTTTTAGAAGTGGCATTTGATATACATAAAAAAGCGAATCGACTCGAATAATCGTCGATTATGTATATCAAATGCCACTTCTAAAAAATTTTTGGTGGCTGTTGAATAAACACTGAGGGGATGGGCAGCGATTGGACCACCTAGCGACTACTAACGGGTTAAACTCAAAAATTTTATCTTAAAAATTAAAAAAATGATACTAATTTAATGGTTGTAAATTTTCTGAATTAAAAAAAAAAAAAAAAAAAAAAAAAAAAGGGGGGGGGGGCTTTAAACAATGGGTAAGTGTGTAAACAAATTTTCCCATAGAATAACATGGGATTTCCCCGTCCGCAAAATCAAATGTTAAATTTATTTACGGTGTCATCACACAGATAAAATACACTGAAGGTTAAACCATGCAAAGGGAATATAAACAGAATGATTTTTTTTCCCTCTCACTTTTTTGCATAACTGTATTATTAATCATACCAGGATTCCATCGTTTTATTATTTCAATTGTATAACCGCAAATTTCTTATTTCTGCAACTGTGGCGAGCAGATGGAAGAAAAAAATATAAATATGTATATCGCCTCTGGAGAATTCAATAAAATCATTTGAATTTAACACCGATATAATAAGTATGCGAAATTGAAAAGGCTTGCTTTAAAAAGAGATTATTCTTGGGAAACGATATACCTAACGTATACATTGTATTTATGGAACAAGGCAATGTTAAAAAGAGCCATATGAAAAGTCCTGTTCGTCAGCCAAATCCCATGCTATTCTAAGGAGAAATTTTAAAATTACCTAATGTATTTCAGTGGTAGAAATTAACAAAATTAAGTCCCTTGTCCGCAGAATCAGAAGTTTTAAGATTTTAGTGGTGCGTACATACATTTTTTACAGGTCCGTTCACCCATTCCATTAGATTTAAAAAAAATATTTACAAATTTATAAGACAAAATAAATGTACATGATAAATACACGATAATTAAATATATTTATAATTAATTAAAAAATATAAATGAAATCTTATATAAATACAAAATGTTTGTATTTAACCAAAATGTTTATATGTTATTTACTTTTTTGCAGGTCCGTTGAATGTTTTTGTGATCCCAAACAAACGGACCACAAAATTTAATAAATGTTAATTTCGAGCCCTGCATTTCCCCCCCTCCCCCTCGTTTTCACATTTAAAAAAGCCATCACATAAGCATAACCGTTAAAATTTGGCTGTTTTCCAAAAAATATTATTATTATTTATGAATTTTCTAAATGTGTAAACAGAATTTTAAAAAATTTAATTGAATTTACGCCATTTCCTCATAGAATAAACATTGGCTTTGACTTTCGGCACGTTGAAAAATCTGTCTGTCTTAGAAAAATGAAAATTTGCTTACGTATGTATAGAAATGTATCAATATATTGAAATTTCTTTAAAACATAAAAAAAAAAAAAAAAAAAAGAGTTTAAATTCAAAATTTCAACTTTTTTTTTTAATGTTTTATGGCACAGAGTTTTTCAATTTCCCCCTTGATTTTGCATTATTATTGTTTATCAATATATTCTAAACATATTTCTGGCATTAATTTGTTACGTTTGGATACAGAAATTTCATGCAAATTTTTAACATTCAAACATAAAAATATTTATTAAAAAAAAAAAAAAAAAAAAAAAAAAAAAACTTATCAATCAATCCACAAATATGTTTAGAATATATTAATAAACTATAATTGTAAAATAGAGAGAGAAAAAATTGAAAACTGAGAAGCATGGAACATTTTAAAATTTTTCAAAAAAAGTAAATTTTGAATTTTAATACATTTAATATTGATACATTTTAAGAGAAACTTATTTATATTCATGGAGTTCTTTTTTGATCAGTAAATTAATATTGTTATTAAGTAAATTTAAATATAAACCCATTACCCTCCGGTGTTGAATGAATGCAACACCAGAAATAATCGCGTTTAACAGTTAACTAAAAAAGGTATTTTATATTATTAAGTATTGTTTTTAAGTAAGGAAAGAATAGATGTTTATTTTATTACAAAAAAATTCGATCTGAAAAATAATTTTATATTTAAAAATAAATTTGAAACTTGAAGCACTAATCAATCCAAAACTTTTGAAAATCTTCATATATGAATAAGTTTACATAACTTGTTTAAAAAAAAAAAAAAAAAAAAAAAAAAAAAAAAAATGGTTTCATAGAAAAAATAATTACTTTTGAAGTCATCTGTAGTTTTTGCTGTTTTATACTCCCTCATGGAAATTTCCGTAAACATTCATTTGTTTTCATTCTATACTTTTATTCCACTGAAATTGTACAATATACAACACCCTGTATTTAGTAAGATAAGACTAATTTTTAATAATTTTATTTTAAATTATTGTTGTATATGATCAAAATAATGAGTATTACTGTTTGCATTTAGAAAAAAAATCATTATTTCGAGTTTTTGCGGTTAATGGGTTAAACAGATTTTATAATCGTTATCCTTACTTTGGATTATAATGAAAATGCCTCTTTTCTTAGTCTATATTAATTAGTTTTCTTTTTTATTATTATTGTTGTTGTTTATTTATTTTTGAAATGTAAAAACAAACTTACATTGGAAAAACACTTTAGTTTGTACGTCCATTACTATTTTGTTACATGCTTATGATAAATTTTCTATATATAATTATAATTAAATATTTTTCAATTAAGTTAGTAAGTATTTTCCTTAGTTTCTATTTGCCTTCCATTTGATTTATGGTATATTAAATTTAACTTACTTTCGAGTTTCTTTGATTACGAAAGATTTGGCTGAATTAGGAGATAGTCTGTAATTTTGTTTGGCTTTAGGATTACAGATACAAAAAAATTCACCTAATTTTTGCATACATTATTCCGTCTTTGCCCCTGATGAATATGAAGTACTGTGATAATGTATGTTTTCATTTTTGGGTTTTGAAAATATTTTTTTCAATTAATCTTCCATTTCTTCATAGCTCCCTTTTTTTCTTCCTTCCTCTGAAATGTTTGAAAAGGTTTTTCATATATAAATATATCAGCATATATAGTTACGCTCATCGCTGACTGAAGGAATCTGTCCCGCTTAAAAAGGCTAAGAGATTTCCTTGGACTCTGTCTGTGTGTGAACGCAAGTTGACACCTCAATTTCATATTTCAGTTAATTTTTTTAAATTTGATCGTCCGATCGATAAGCTGTTTAATCCGACGGATTCAGAAAAATCGCCCCTTTCAATTGATACCTTATTTGTAACGAATTTTTGATTAGATTTTTTAAAATTAATTAAAATAGCTTAATAATTAATTTTAACAACTTTAAAATAAACATTTAAATTTTTAATTGTTGCCTTTTTTTTTTTTTTTCCCTTTCCCAGCATAAAATGAAATATGCTTTCTCACATGGAAAATATAATATAATATATATATATATATAAATATATATTTTTTATATATAATTAAATATTAAGTTTGCTCATGCATATGAAAAAAATGACGTCTATAAAATAATAATTTTAAAGGTAACGAAGAGATAAATAAAGTGCGTAAATTTCGCACGGGCTTGCTAACAATTGAATTATTTGAAGTGAAAAATAAATAAAATGAAATGGTCATTTTTCAACAGGCGCCTTAGTCGCCTACAATTAAGTAATATATATATATATATATATATATTATGAACACCTTTTCGAACATTGTACAAGATGATATATATATATATATATATATATATATATATATATATATATATATCGATCGTTCGCTAAGCTAAAAGGCGACCTGTTTAAAGAATGGAATTCAGCATTCAAAAAACTTTATTTTTCATTGAGATATCCTTATAATAACAACAAAAATCCAGTAGGAAAGAAATAAAAAGACTGATGTGCAATGCAGCTTTAATCATATTAGTCTAACTCAATTCCTAAAATATATCGTAACTTTTATAAGTTTGCCTCTCTTGAAAAATCTTACGGGGAGACGCCGCTGATAATAATGAAGATATAATTACACATTAACTAAAGTTGAATGCACAAGCACGAAAGGGAGAAAAAAAAAAAAAAACTCGTTGCTTTTGTACAATTATTAAAATTCTGGGAAGGTAAAAAGAAGACGCAGATGTTTAACGCAGAAAAAGTAGCTGCAGCTGGCCCACGAAAAGCAACATTGTCGAGAGTAAGACAGTTGTGTAATAAAAGCTTTTTTTAACGGGTCGGATCCACATATAAAAGGCACTTTTATTCTTTTTTAATACTACTTCATACTTCGCCTTCTGGTGATTCGAGAGATCAATCATTAACTTAAAAATCTGAATGGTATTATAATTAATATTATTTTAATGAACTCAGCTGGAATTATGAAAATTTCTTGAATTTTTTTTCCGGTTAATACTCTTATAGTAGAGTAGCATGTTTATAAACATTTTAAATATTTTTAAATATTTTCTTTTCACAGAAATAGATTGGTGATAGAGGTCAGGTGATATGAGATTTCATATTAATCTTACAAAATAATCTCTGGATATTTTTTCACCAATTAAAAAAGGGGGGGAAAAACTGAAACCAACGTATAAAAAGTTACATTTAAAACGTATAAAATAGTATAAGCAGCAGACGAAGTATAAATTCTCAGTAATAATTAATTCACCATTAATAATTTCTACAATATAAGATTTTTTTAATAATAAAAACAGATGTGTTCTAACATTGTATTTACTATTAAATGATATTTAACCTGAATGGAAGTAATAATAAATTATTTCAACGCATAAACGAATTTCCTTAGTAAATCAAAAATTCGTTCTGGAAACGGACTTTTCTGACCTTTTCATTCCCCGTGAAGCCAATTGATATCATAAACATTTAAACTTTTCTTTTTTACCATCAAACTCCCACCGATTCAAAACAAACATTATTATAATCTATACATATTTTCCTGCCGAAAAATGCATATTTTAGATGGTTTCACTTTCCCTACTAGCTAGGCCATTTGAAACTTTCACAGTAGCTCAGAACCCGGTGACAGCACAATACTTCGAAGTCCCATTTTCGAATTTTTGATTTGTTTTCTTATAATTAATTAAAATGTGAAAATAATAACCTCCTAATAGCTTTAAAAATAGCCATTTAAATATTAGCTATAATTTAATGGTTTCCAAAAAAATTTACGAGTTCATTTTCTTTCGACATAAAAATAAATACATTTAATTAAACGTGAACGTTAAAAAATCATAATAAAAAGTTAAATTATGTATCTGGCAAAAATGGACATCATTATCACTTTAAAAATTTTATACGCATTGATAACGTGCTAATGTAGTTCTAAGCTATGATTAAACAGAAAATTTAAAAACATGGTATATATATATATATATATATATTAATCTTACAATTATTTATTCATTAAAATGTTATGATTTTAAATAGCATCAGTGGTTATATTAAGTACAAATTAGCATTACTCTTAGTTATTATATTGATTCGTTGAACTCTGCTATTACTCCTATTTTCAAAAATTATTTATATTTCTTTACTTTTGAAAAAAAATATGAAAAAAATATACGTTTTATTGTTTTATTAAGGGAAAAAATTGGGAATAAAAGGGTTTAATTAGTTCTCTCTGTCGTTTGAGCCTCTCCGCGTCTCCTAGACTCATTTATCCAACCCTTAGAAGCCCAACGTATGCAGCTGTTTTATTAGGGATTATGTTGAACTTAGAATTTTTCGTGGAGTATTTAACTTAGGTTTTATTAGACTAATATTTTAATTTTGAATTTAAAGATACGAAAACTTAACTAAGTGCATTTTTCTCATTTTACTTTCCGAACACTATAGTGAGGAAAGTATTGTAATCATGTCAAAAATCCGAATTTGAGATTTTGATGTTTCTATACGTTTCGAGGTCCCCTCAGTCCGTTTTCACTATTTTTACGATGATGTGTGTGTGTATCTGTGAGTGAACACGCTAGCGTCTAAACGCTATGTTCGAATAAGCTGAAAGTTGGTACGTATATTGTAGTCACTATAGTACGAACCCTATTGGTTTTGGTGAATCTAGCACCTGTAGTTTTTTTTTTTTTTTTTTTACAGGGACACCAGGAAAAATTCTTTATCATTATGGCCTATGGGACCCAATTTTTAAAAGTGCGATAGCATCTAAACGCCTTATTCAATTGAGCTGAAAATTTATATGAATATTATAAATCACTGTTGCACTAACTATACGCATTTTGGTGAATCTAGCATTTATAGGTTTTTACAGGGACACAACGAAAAATTCTTTATCATTATGATGGGCTCAAAGTTGGGGGATTTTTATCACTATGGGCTCAAAGTTCAGTAGCGTTAAATAAAAATCGTGTAATATAGGGAGAAAAATACTCAAACACTCTATTATGGTTTTCTCTCCTTTGTTTGTTTAACAACTCCTATTTCTTTACTTTATCTACAAAACTGTTAATTACTCAATGTTCGGTAAGTCGAGTGGAGTCACTCCAGATTTTTTTAGTTGCAAAATGAAATATAAAAAAGTTAAAAGAATAATTATTTTCGAAAACGAGTATTCATTTGATGGTTGAGAGTCTTCCGAATGTGAAAACGAAATTTTAAAAAACGCATAAAGTAATGGAATCATTCTGTAAACAAATTTTCACATAGAGTTTCAGAAGGAGGATTTGGGGACTGGAGATGGAGAAATTCCAAGGAGAGAGGAGCTTTAATCAGGTTTTTGTTTGTTACAAGGTTTTATTTTTGTAAATTACTTGAATTTTGAAAAGAAAAAAAAAATGTGAAATTGTTTAACCATGCTGTGGTGAGGTAATATTTTAGCTGTTAAGTATACATTTTTTAAAGGATAAAATTTAGGTTTTCTTTCCTTTCTCTCAACTGCGGGTCATTTCGCTGACAATTGATAAATATTACATAATTACATTTGATTGCAGCCTAACTTACTATTCAAATTCAAGATTTTTTTCCCTATTCATCGTCGAAATAAATGCCGCTTATCAAGATATTCACGCTTATACAGTCGGCCCCGCTTAAACGAATATCTACCGTTCCAACTATATTAATTCGATTAAGCGGGATATTCAATTATGCGGGAGAAGACTAGAAACGCAATTGCATGTATAACTATAATGGTTTTATGCTCACATGAAAAGATAAATTATCGATACCCCTTTCTTATTTAAATATTTAACAAAGCTTTTACTAAGTTAAAATATTATAGTAATTTGTAAATTCAATTAATGCTGGGATAAATACAAAATATAAAGTGTACTTACAATTTTACTTTTAACAAAAAAAAATAAAAAGAAAGAAAAAGAAATCAGTTGTGATTGATTACTTTAACATAGACTTAACTAAACGTTATTCGATTTCTTTTTCTAAAGCACATAAAAGGATTATAGTCGCTTCTATGAGACGATGAATAATATTAAAGAATTTTGCAACTTCACTTATCGTTCGCTTGCTCTTCTTTATCACTTTCATTTAAAGGTTATATGGGGAGATTAAACTCTACATCTCCTTTTGTTTCTCCATCTTTATCCACATGTATGAGTTCATAAAGTTCTTTTTCAATCATCTGAAAACTTTCAAAATTTGTGATTTCTAATTCCTGGAGATAATTTGTATTTTAATTTCTAATTTTCTCATCAGTTGCTGATTTTATAAATTTGGCTTTTGCAAAACAATTTTTATCACCTCGGCAGGAATACCGTCTCATGTTTAAAGAGCATGCCTTAGTTATGTAAAGTTTTTAAAAGAAGAAAGGATTTTTTTTTTTTTTTTTTTTTTTTTTTTTTTTTTTAATGAGAGAAAAAATTTGCTCAGAAATAGAGGAATTTTATTTAAGAAACTTTGAGTATTTATGCGATTAAGCGGGGTGGCGTTGTAAAAAATATTTCTTTAAATGAGGAAATTTAACATGACTTCTATGGGAAAAAAATTGGTTCTATCACTTTATATTCTTATAAGCGGGGTATTCGATTATCCGTTACCCGATTAAGTGGGGACTACTGTATTTCAAAGTTGATTACCGAAATACGTGTTTATATATAACGCAAATCAGAAAAATTCCTGCTTTTTGTCTGCGTGTGTATTGGTTGTACTTTTCTGATGATTGCCGAAATATGTAACTTTCTTTTTTTTTGCCCTGGCATTTTTTAAAGAAACATTTATTATCTTCCGATTTTTATGGAAGGTTCTTATTTTTGAACTTAATTTTATTTTTCTTCTTTCTAGATATACCTCCGGTCCGACTCTGTGACCATAAAATTATTTCAGTTGAAAAGGCACCTACAAAAGCTATTCCGTTACGGTAAAGCCGAAATTAGGAAGTTAACACAGTCCAGTCTGAACATCAGGACTGGCTGGAGGGTCAATGAACTGCAGTCCTGTCTTTCAGTGGACTCGGTGATGCGTTGTACACCACTGGAACGTCGAGTAGGTTAAAGCATATAGCCAAGTCACCAGACATCCGATTTTAGACGAGTTCATTTTTAAGCGATCACAGCTATTTTAAAAATACACGCAGCGCGATATTAAAAATAAAATAAAATAAAATAATTATAAGATAAAAAACTTTTATATACACCATGTTTTTAAATTTTCTGTTGAATCATAGCTATAGAACTATATTAGCCCTTTATCAATGCGTATAAAATATTTAAAGTGATAATGATGTCTATTTTTGTGAGATGCACAATTTAACTTTTTACAATTTTTTAACGTTCACGTTTAATTAAATGCATTTATTTTTATGTCGAAAGAAAATGCTTTTTTTTTTTTTTTTTTTTTTTTGCAATAATTAAATTATAGCTAATATTTTAAATGGCTATTTTTATAGCTATATTAGGAGGTGGTTATTTTTTATATTTTAATTAATTAAAAGAAAAACTACTCAAAAATTCGTAAATCGGGCTTCGAAGTATTGTGTTGTTATCGGGTTCTGAGCTATTGTGAAAGTTTCAAATGTCTAGCTAGTAGGAAAGTTAGTTAAAAATCGATTGCAAGATTTGTACCGGACAAACAAACAAGAATCGAAGTTAATAAAAACATGGTGATAATTAATATTAAATAATTAATAAGAAATTCTATATTTTTTAAATTTATCTGTAAAAATCTTTATATATATGTATAATGATTGATTTTAAGATATATATATTCTTTGCTTGAATACGAGTAAAACGTTCCTAATGCTATAAAAATTCATCCCAAAAGGAAAATTAAAAAAATACAAATAAAAAATAAACTAATTTATCGGGAATGTTGAAAAAATAATCTCGATTAGCAACGGGACACTTGTAAGCTATGTATACTGAAGTTTTTTAGCACGTTTTTTTTTAGTTTATTTTTTTAATGGATATTATAAGTCAAAAATTATCTAGTGAAACTGTCAAAAAGATCTGCACTGCAGTTTGGAATTACTAATACGTCGTAAATTTGCTTAGATGTCTACAGTCGGCAGAAAAGTATCCGAGCACTAGCCAATAATTCAGATATCAAAAAAGTACACTTAATGCTGTTTTGTTAAAGAAATCCTTGTCGAATTCTGTTCTTAGACTGACTAAGAACATGACTCGACAAGGATTTATTTAACAAAGCAGTATTGAGTGTACTTTTTTTTTTAGACAGGGGTTATTGCTAATGTTCGGATACTTCTGCTGCCGACTGTGCATTTGAAGTAAACATGGCAGGACAATACATATTTTAAAAGAAGAAATTTAATTATAGAAACATTTTTAAGGTGGCAAAAGTATCAGAACTGTCATAAGGGTTGTTGAAATCGTTCAACTATACTATGTTTCCTATTAAAAAACGATGTAAACTTCGTGAATTGTTATTGTTGGAAATACATTAAAACAAAATCAGGGCCACCGGAGATGCTAACACTGAGAAATCGAAGACTTATCCTGCCTGCATAATATATTAAAGAAAAATCCAAGACTTATTGCAGTGAAACTCACAACAGGATTAGAAGAAAAGCTTTGGAATAAAAAGCATCATCAATCTGTCACTTTATTTTATCAATCGTAATAATGATGCGCGGAAAAAGAAAATCAAAGAATGTTGAAAGTTCTTTTAGATAAAGCACATTTGATCAGATCAACAGTGAATTTAATTTAAAAAAAATAATAATTAATAAAATAAAACTGCGTTATTTGATTTTTGTTAGCCTAGTAACTTAATATTTCCTTTAAAAAAAAAAATCATAATATAGTTTAATTCGGGAAAAAAAAAAAAAAAATTAGAAATTTCGAAACTAGTTCGACGAAACTATTAACTTGATATTGAACATGATGTAGAACGACTGTTAAAATGCAATGTTTTATACGATACATTTTTATCTTTTCACAAAAATAAAAATTTCACAAAGGTGTTTTGTTTCCCCCCCCAAAAAAAAAAAAAAGGAACCCAAAAATTAAAACCTGGATCGATTCTTGAACTTTAATTAAAGCAAATAAACTAATTCAAAAAAAAAAAAAATTTTTGCTCTAAAGAGAAATTATATATTAACGATAAGTATTTTACAGAACTAAACAGATTTCGATTTTCTAATATTTAACACAGATTTTTTTTTACATAAATATCAATGACATTTCTTAATTTTTGAAAGTTAATTTCACTGGTTAAATTTTTATACTATCTACTTTATTTTATTTATTTTCCCATCGGAATAATTTATCGATTAATCGCACACAGAATTATATAATTATTTAAAAAATATTTCACATTATTGGCTGCCAATCGTACAACCATGTAAAAATAAATAAAATTGAACACAAATTCGTTTTATTATAAGAGAACAAGAGACCTTCAAAAAAGGAAAGTACTTCATAGTTTTTAACTCTTATAAATCATACAAAGTTTTTACTTTTTTTTCCAAAAATTGCATAAATTGCGCATCATTTATTGATGACGTTTCTCCTTTTGACGTGCGAGGGGAGGGAAAAACAATGTAAAAACTGGTACTACTCTGAAAACAATTAAAATATATTCAAGCTAAATAAATAACTATTGATCGATTCTTTCCAAAGTGGCGTATTTGTCCATTCAGGGGGGTCGATCCAGGTTTTATAATTTCTGTCCCCTTTTTGTGAAAAACAAAATATTTTTTGTGAAATTTTTATTTATTTTATTTTTGTGAGAAAAAATAAAATAAAATAAAAAAAATGTGTATAAAACCTTTATTTTAACATTCATTCACAACAAGTGTTTAATATGAAATTAACATAGTTTCGTTGAACTAATTTAAAATAATACCGAAAACATGGAAACATTTTATAAAAGGATTACTTTTATTGAACAAAATCTTGTGAAAGGGCTCATTTCATAAATTTGAATTTTGTGAAGGGTCCCTTTTTTATGTATTTGAATTTTGGGAAGGGTCCCTTTTTTATGTATTTGAATTTTGGGAAGGGTCCCTTTTTTATGGATTTGAATTTTGTGAAGGGCCACTTTTTATAATGTTGAATTTTGTGAAGAGACAGCAAAGGGGACCCAATTTTTGCCTAGAATGACCCTTGCCATTCTTTGTCTTTCACAATGTTTTAATGTCTTTTTCTTTCTTTATTGTAATATAAATTTATTTAAAAATTTAAATTCTGATTTCTCTCTCTCTCTTTTAAGGGGATAAGAAAAGATGAACTGTCATTTTTCTTCTTTTTTCCAATAATAGAATCAATAACATACACAGGAAATTTCGTACTCTGTACATCAAGAAATGATGTACTTATTAACATATAAAATTTAAAGAGTCAGAAGTCAAATTTCAACACTTCAACAGCAATAGCACCCAGGCCCTGCGGGGCAGTTGCCCTGGGCTCCCCTTCTGAAAGGGACCCCCCCCCCCCCCCAACAGGCATAAGCAGAAATTTTGTAACCTAAAGACCTCTTATGCCACGCCACTGCAAGGGGGGCCCCCAGAATAAGCTGCCCCGGAGCTCCAGGTAGTCTAAGTCGAGCCCTGATAGCACCCGGAGTTCCTTCGAACGATAATGCGATTTTAGATAAATTTAGAAGCTATATTGAATAACTCACTCGGGAAAAGTTTCAACAAAACAAAATATTTAATGATCCTTTTTAATTTTGCTAATTTCACAAATTTGAAAAAACAGAAATCAATCCATGTTTAAATTTTTGAAGCTCGTTTTCTTGCAAATACTTTTGAGGGAAAAAAATTATCTCATAAAAACTTTTATTAGTAACTCTATTTAATATTAACTAAAAATGTTTCAATGAAACAAACGCAGTTTTAATTTTAATTCAATAATTAGAATAATAGTAAAAACAAGGTTTATATGTTGAAAAATTTTATCAAGAGGAAATTTTGTGAAAGGGTTGTTTTGTGAATTAAAATTTTGTGTGGAGGGGTGATTTAAAAAAATAGAATTTTGTAAAGGGTCAGCTGAATGTCTCCAATTTTTATCTGGATGACCCAGTAGATTTTTGATGAATTTAAAATGAATCAATATAACTCATTTTAGCAAAGTTTCTTCAAAACAAAATCTAATGATCATTTTCAGTTTCGCCGATGTCCCTCTTTTTTGAAAAATCAACTCCCTCTCCATCTCCCCTCTTTTTAAAATTTGTAGCACAAACTATAAACATCCTACCTATTGTCAATTCGATTTTCTTAGCAAAATCGAACCAATTTTCATGCAAAACACACATCGATATTCTCCCATTTTGTACACGTCTAAGGATTTTTCATCGGAGATTACATATTCAATGCATCACTGGTCACCACTTACCTACTTCGGAAGCTTGAGCATCACACACCAACAACGTATTCCATAGAAACACCAATATTAAACACAGTTTCAGGTTCCTATCCATTGAGTAACACACATCCATGGCCGATCACAGCCCTGCAAGAGGAGTCAAAAACATCCAAAACTGGGATTTTTTTTCGATGACACGTTCCCTCTAAAAGTTTTTTCGCACACACAAAAACACACAACACACTCACTGATTTAGCATCCACATAGTTTTACACTGGGTAGTCCTGCCGTGTTAGTTCTTTGATCTACAGGTTCGGCAGCATTTCTGAACGCCGTGCTCATGGTAACTACCTGCTAGGACTGCCAGAATAATCGTTGTCGAGATCGCGCCAATTACCTGCGCCAAGAGATTCTTGGCGTATTCGCGCTGAAGATAGTCATCTGGAAAATGTTGTTGGCGAATGTTTTTTTCTCACGGGATGTTTTAGGAAAGATGCTTTGTAAGATGTCTGTGAAAAATAAGGAACGGAATGATAAAACAAGTTTTCCGTCAGATTGTGACATTTTACTTTCAAACGTATGTTTTTTTTTTTTTTTTTTCTGTGACAGCGTTTCGACAAGTACGTGGAAGTTTCTAAAATTTAAAAGATAAATTAGTGATGTAAACGAATTAGGCACAATTAACAAGTGTGCAACATAATAAATAACAAATACGATAAAAGACATTTGAAATTATTTGGTTTGGCCACTCACTTTATTTTCTTGTACCTTGCATTTTAATAGAAGAAATTTTTTGGAAGTGTCTTAAATTCTTAGATATATATTCTTAGATGCCTGTTAACAGACAAAAGCTGTTAAACACTTTTTAACATAGTCAGAAAGTTTTAAAAAGAGAAAGAAGAAAGTTATCAATTTAAAAAATCTTCGTCGTTTTTTTTTTTTTTTTTTTTTTTTTTTTTTGGCCCTTTTTACTTTAGTTAAAGCATAATAAATAGCATTATACAAAGTAATCCCCCCCCCCCCCAAAAAAAAAAAGTAAGTAAGAAAGTAAAAGAAATAATGATAATAATAAGAAAGAAAGAAAATAGATTATTACATTACTCTTAGTAATTTTTCTTTTAATAGATATTTAGATCGATTCATTTAGTTGAAGTCGGATAACGTATTTTTAGATAATACTTAAGTTACATTTGATTAAAATAAAATTTGTTTTGGCATGGTCACTGAAAGTGAAGGTTACTCTAGGATTCAGAATTTTAATCATTTGCATTTGCAATAAATCAATATTGAACCTATGGTTCATGTATCTATGGTCATTATTTCTATTTTTTATTCATCATTAGTTATTACTAGACAGCGGATTACATGTAATTGCTATGCATTTGCATACTTGAACTCTTTTCTTTCTTTCTTTATTATTATTATTATTATTATTATTTTGTATTATTGCATATAAATTCATAAAAGCTTATATGTATATATATATATATATATATTACTTTAAATACTCCACAAGTTTTAGCTGAAAGAAAAAAAAAATCATTTTCTTTGAAATTTATATTTGGAGTTCCATACTTTTACTTTTTTTACACATCTTTCACCTCTTGCGTTTCTTTTGTCTGTTATTCTCAGTTGTCAAACATGTAATTAACACAAAATTTTAATTAAGGGCACGCTTCACTTACCGCCGCCTGAAGCTCAAGCTGATGTTATTCTATGGGAAATTTTGTTTACTTATAACTCATTAGCTAATACATATTTTTAAATTTTGTTTTTACATTCGGGAAATTCACAACTGTTAAATTGACAGAGTTTTTTTTTTTTTTTTTTTTTTTTTTTTTTTTAACGGATTTTTTTTAATTTTAAATGTTTTGTTTTGAAGCTGTAAAATACGAATTTTCAATGTGTGAAAATTTTCATTTTATAAGTAAATAAAATTTCCCATAGAATAACATTGGCTTGGGCTTTCAGCGACGGTAAGTGATGCGGGCCGTTAAGCATGGATGTTGATTTTCCTTTTTTGGAAAGGATTTAACTGCAGAAGGACAAATTGTTCGCATGTTGTAAGGAATAGAGCAAAATTTCACATGAACGTCAATCTTGAGGGATATTTTCATCGTAAAGATGTCAAACCACTTTCGAAATTTTATTTAGAATACTGGTATGAATATCATAGACTATGATTTTTCCAATTTAAAAAATTCGTAAGTTATTTGGAATTTACGATTTACTTAACATGTCAGAATAAGGCAAAATTGAGCATAAACTTCCATTTTGAGGATCATAAATACATTAGACAACTTCAAAATTACATTTATGATATTTGTTTGAACATGATTGAATACAAATATTCTAATAGGAAAATTTCGTAAATTATTCGTAATTTACGATTTTATCAACATAGCGAAAACTGTAAATTTTTCATATAAATATGAATTTTGAGGATTATTGCATTGGAAATAGTAGCATGAAAACTAAACAATGGAATTGGCCCTGATAAAATAAATTAACAGATTAGAATAAGATAAATATATCGAAGTGAACGGTGGATAGCCTATTAGGCGGGGATTTCATTCTGTCACTGTATCAAGCTTTGGTCAAATTCATTTCTTTTAACATGATTATAATATGTCTCGCACTAGAAATTTATGAGAACATAAATATGATGGGGAACTGAGCAGAGTCCACCTATGCCAAGTAGATTTCATAATGAACATTTTATCGTACTGTTTCTGTTCGGTATTAGGATTAAGGCGAATTAATTACACGAGGGTCCTAGTCTTGGGTGGGGAGCCTTCCGTGGGAGGAGTTCTAAGAGTCTTTCTAAAGAGGATCTTTCTAAGAAGTCCTAGCCCGTATTAACGCGAGTTTCGGAGAAAATCACGGAAAACTTCGAACGGCTAGGTCGACGAGCGTGACCTAGGATGGAACCAACAATTCCCATCAACCAGCTTTGAGTGTAGAACCGCTCGGCCACTGGTGGGGCAGTGTATGTTCGGAAAATAAAAATTGAATAAAAGCCAACATGAATTTTATTAGTTTTTGCCTTATTAATGTTTGCCTCATAGAATAATAATAAAGGAAGAAGGAGCATAAGTGTTTCTACATAAGCTGTTGTGTTGCCACAACAAACAGCGATAATAGCGCTGAGGATGGGTGCCCTACTTCAAGGTTGAGAGGAGCAAAAGTAGCTTTCGCTGGCATTTCACTAGAAGGGGTTTGTAAGCATTAAGAGTATTGGCGTGCTCCTTCTTCCTTTATTATTATTCTATGGTTTGCCTTTGTCATTAAATTAAACCCTATCCCTATCAAAGACAGATTTATTTTTAAATTATTATAGTCACACGACTATTTTGAAAGTTCATCAATCAAATACATTCGTTTAAGAGAAAAATCTTATTAATATACATATGTATATATATATATATATTTTTTTTTTTTTTTCTTTTCTTTTCCCGCCTGTCATACTAATATTGATAGCAATAATGAATTGAATTGCAAAAACTATAATTTGTTATCGTCGCAATTTCCGCACAGCAATTGTTTGAACTAATAGAATTTCAATTTAATTTTGTCATTACAAATGCAGCAGATGTGTATAGAAAAATGTAGAGAATGTATGCAGAAAATATTGACAAATGACGAAAAAAAAAAATTTAATAAGTTTCCTCTAAATATTATGCAATTTCTGTGAAGTAACCGAAGCAGAAGTCGAAACGTCACAGCATCTATTTGAGTTAGGGGTATACTAATAATCAATGATTTTTTCAACGAGAAATATACTTTATTTCATCTGAAAAAGGCATGTTAATTTAATTAAATATTTAATGTCGAAATGCGTTTAAAAACTTTCTCGTAGATCGTAATGTATTTGATTTTATTTTGAGAGACCTTGAACAAAATCATCCTGATATCTGGTTTGTTTCATTTTCAGTGAAAAAGCAGAGTATAGTGAACCTGAATAACATATATCCGTTCCAAGGACTTGTAAAAACATTTTAAAAAATGAGAAGAAATTGAGATGGAGGGACACACCAACAGATAGGCGAGTGAGCATTGCAAATAATTTTTAAAGAATGAGTCAGTAACGCATTACAGAACTAAAAATGCACTTGAGCAATTTCAACTTGTAGCTTGCAATATACCAAAATATTTTTTTAAGACACTGTATACCGTATTCTACAGAAAACACGCGTTTTTTGCATATGTAAAATAAAGATTAATTTCGTTATCCATTGAGCAATATAAAATTTTAAAATCTGTTTTAAAAAATACCTCTCGTGAACAGTAATGTGTTGTAATTATTTTGTGAATCACTGTACCCAAAATTGTAGTGCTGCCTATATCATTTTCAATAGGGTATAGGGAACATGCTATAGTATACCTAAATAACAAATATCAATTTCGAGCAGGACGCAGGACCTAATTAGGACAAGCGCCCCAGTCCTCCATACTAGAGTGGGTTTTCCAAATCAAATGTAAAATTTAAATCAATCCCTCTTTTGGTTATAATTATAAATAAAGAAGTGTAAAAGGATCCTCTAAGAAATGTTCGGCCCAGGCCCACGCTATCACTCAATCCAGGCAATCATTGAGCGACAATCAGTCAGGTGATTTCAAGACTTTCTAAAAATGTTTTTAGGATTGCGAGCGTTGACAGATGGACAGACAGACAAACCGAATTTCATAAACACTTTTCAGCTTTATTCGAGGATATTAAAATTATGGGTCAGAACTTATAATGCTTTTTTATACTAAAAGAGTACCCACAAGGTCTGTAATAGAACGTCTTTTCAAAACTACGTAAAAATTTCTTGAGCTATTGCAATAGAGCTTAGGGTTTATAAAAAGGAAAATTTCTTTTCTTTTTTTCTTTTTTTTTTTTTTTTTTTTTTTTTTTTGATAAAACATCAGATTTTACCTATAAATGGCTAACAAACATGTTTCCTTGCTACAGTAAATAAATAAAAATTGATTTATGTAATTTTTATCTTCTTTACGCATTAACAGAATCATTTCCGTAATTGACTAATACTGCTATCGAAACACAGCAGAACCTCTTGGCCATGGTGGGGCCTAATTAATCAGGAATTACTAATCAAAACTAGTGTAATGGGGGTCATCACAAAATTTTCTTCTATATTTGCCGATACAAATTCACGCAGTACAAATTATTTATTAAAATTATTTTCCATGGTAAGTGCAGACGATTTTCATCTCAGAAAAATATAAGCCTAAATATATCTAAAGAAAATCAGTGCAGATGTGCAGTGCTAGTTGGAGGCATACAGAAAAGTTCGCAAATTTGTGACGAGTTGAGATATTTTAAAAACTCAAATAGTCCCAGATTCATGAAATTTTTCACTGTCTGAAAACTGGTGTATGGATACTTACCCCAAACCTTTGGGTAAGTAGAACCACAAAACACAGAATTTTCATAAATATTGTTACAAAAAACTTGTCGACTTTCTTGAGTGAGAAAGTAATTTGTTTAAAGAAATAGGCAGGTTCTAGTCGATGAATGCATTTTATACTACGTAACTCCTCGAATCTGTACAACAAAACTGTGAAAGAATTACAACAAATTATAATTACAACGAATATTCTCGAAAACAGTCCAATAGTAGTGTTAATTCTTCTAATATTCTGGAAACAGTCCATTGAAGCGAGTGTGACACTCGTATTGCAAAAAACACTTTTCGACGAATGTTCTGGAACAGTCCAAGAAAATAGTGACTTGTTCCAGTAAAGCAAATAACATCAAATACTCCAGAGCAGAAATCTTTTCTAGCCCACGAACAAAGTTCAGTAGCTTGAAGAACAATCCAGTGTTGCCTTTCCCCCAAAAATCCCCAACTCGATTTTAACTAAAAAAGTAAATTTTTTTCAAAATTTTTTAAAAATATTTTAACAGATTTAAGCCCAAACATTTCCCCCAAATGATGCTCATTTTTTAAAATAATCCCCATATACAAAAGTAACTTTTATATACGCACTAATTATTCGAAAATTTTAAATCTTCGTGAAATACTTTAGTGCCGAGGCTGTACGTAAGATGTATACTTTCATCCTTAGGATACCCTGAAGATGTCCTGGGGATAAAGGGTACCTATAAAAGCCCCTACTTGCTAAAGAAAGCTATTAAAACACAAATCTTCAAAGTTGTTGATGTCGTAAACTTTAGAAACAGATTAATTTAAGTCAAAATAAGTTGAAAAATTCCCCACGTTTTCCCCCAAAAAATCCCCTCGAAATTCCCACAATCATTCGGTCCCAAAAATTGTCCCTAGAAGCCTAAAAAATCCCCAATCTGGCATCACTGGAACGGTGTCGTGCTAACTCCGACGTGCTGATTGCGACCAAATCCCATAACAATACACCGCACCCCAAGGACTGCTCGCGGAGGACTATTAGGGTTTCAGATTTATAGCTATCGCGCTGTACACGGAGTAGATCCTATTAATCCGTGGCGCTGTACCATATAGAAGTATTTATCTTCTTCGTTGGCAAATATTTTTTGCCTCTACACTCTTTTCGTTTAAAGAATATTTCTTTCAAAATCTTTTTATTTATTTATTTAGTTCTGTAATTCCCTGTATTTTGAGATACAATTCCAGCATAAAATGAAAATATGATGTACTGTCCCATAAGTCCCTAAATGATCGCTTTGTAACTTACAGCTTTTCCTTTTTTCTGTTCGGTAATGCGAATGTTTTGATGAGACTGATAAATAAATCTTCTTCATACATATCCAAAGAAATTTTAACATTTAAACAATTAGACATATTAGATTTTTAACAATTAGATTTATAGTTTCTAAAACATTAGTCTTAACATTCTAATACTTTTTGCACTTTTGCAGCAACTATTTAAAAGTCCAGGCGTTAAAATATTATCTTTTGCAATTTTCTTTGTGGTTGAAATTATAAAGTTAATTTTCAATAAAATATTAATTATAACTCATATAAAATATTATTCCTAAAACCAGAATAAATGACATTCTCAGACAATTAAATAAAATAATTTTATTCTATTATTAGAAACTTGACTGTTGTAACTATTCAAAATACAGTCGGGTTTCATATTGGTAAGAATCATCATAAACTTCTCTTTATAAACTAATTAATAACATTGAAGACAATATTCTTAAAAATTTCGCATAAACTTATATTTAGGATAAATGAAGAATGTAGCATTATTTGTCATCAAATTTAAGTGTTATAACTGAATAAATAAATAAATAAAATAATAAATACAGTATTCATTCAATATGGAAATAACCCCTAATAAGGTGTTTTTAAAATATAAATAATAATAATAAATATATTAAAGAATTACACCAATTTCATTTATTTATCATAATTTAAGGGCAGAATTAATATAAGGGATGTTCCTTTCTTTCCACAAGATGGTGCATAACATGGGTCCCGGACAAAAGCCCCACCGGACAAAATCCCCACGGACAAAATCCCCACGGACAAAATCCCCGCCGGACAAAAGCCCCGCCGGACAAAATCCCCGCCGGACAAAAGCCCCACCGGACAAAATCCCCGCCGGACAAAAGCCCCATCGGACAAAAGCCCCACCGGACAAAAACCCCACTAAAGTTCAAATATACAGGGGGGGAGGCTAAAGGGGACCACAATGAGTATAGCAAGATTAAAAAAAAAATATATATATATATATATATATATTTTAAGATATTAATGAAACTTTAATTATCATTAGAGTTTTAAGTAATATATACTGAGAGTTACATATATCTGATAGGCAGGGGTTTCTGCTAAAATTTAGCCATCATTACTACTCGTTGTATGTGTAGATGAATGTATGTGGATGCTTTTAATTTCTGTGTATATATATACATATACAGTGAAAGATTATACACAAAAAATTAAAAAATAAAATATATATTAAAAACATCTTTATTTATTAAAAATGAAAATTTTTAATGTTTAAATTAATTTGTTTAATAGAACTATTTGAGCTTTTAAATGGAAAACCTATTTTTTTAAAATTAATATATATATATATATATATATATATATATATATTTCTATGAATGATTAAAAAGTAAAATAAAATAAATAAATAAATAAATAAAAATAAGTTTTAAAAAATCAACTAAAAATTTTAGAAAACTAATTTAACTAATATACATATAATATATACATATAATAAACTAGTCGAGATTATTTAATACTATTGTTTTGGGTTTTAATATTATTAAAAAAAAAAACTGTTTTAAAATACTTTTAATAATAAAAGATTATATATATATATATATATATATATATATATATATATATATATATATATATATATATATGAATGATTATAAGGAAAACCTAGTTATAAGAATATTTAATGAAATATTCTAAGTAAAAAACTAATTTATTAATTAAAAATAAAATTGTTAAGATTTCAATTAAGTGAGATTGTTTAATACTGTTGTCTGGACTTTCAGTTAAAAAGTTTATTTAAACATCCGAGCGGTAATCGATGCTAGTAGAATGGAAGTGTTAAGTTCGATCCGAAGTCGCGTTCGTCGACCAAGCCGTTGAGAGTTTCCCGTGGTTTTCTTCGAAACTTTCGCAAGTATAGGCTAAGGCTCCCGCCTCCTATTCCCACCCCGGAGAGCATTTCACGCAGGTGTAGGGCACTCAAGTTATCAACCGGCTTTAACACTACCACAATCACCACGAATATTTTTTTTTTTTTTTTAATATTTTTTTTTCTTTTTAATATAAAATGATTCTTTTAATATAAATGATTATACATATATACATAATTTATAGCAATATATTTTAATTAAAAATTAATTTTAAAAGACATAATTGAAAAACTAATTTAATTATTAAAAATATACATTTCAATAAAAAAAAAAAAAAAAGAGAGAGAGAGATAGAGATTGCTTGAATAATAATGTTTCAGATTTTAATTGTGAATCTTATTGTAAAATATTTTTAAGAAAAAAGATTTAAAAGAAAAAAGAATGCTTATATATATATATATATATATTTTTTTTTTAAGGTTAAAATTCATTTAATAAAATATTTTAATTGATAATACGCAATTTAATTATTAAAAATAGATTTTTTTTTAATTATTGAATTTTTTAAGATAATTCAATATTGTATTATATATAATATTACTGTTTGGATTTAATAGAGAAAAAAAAAAGTACATATATATATATATATATATTTTTTAATATAAAAATGTTTCCTACTAATAATTATCGAAAAAGGAACTAATTAAAATAATTTGTATATTCTATGCGAGGTACATATTTAAAGCACAATTTGGTACCTTTATACTAAATACGATGTAACAAAATTAATATACATATATTTGATGTATACAAAATAATTTTTCCTGTAAAATCAGGGCCCGCTAGCACTCGAGAGGATCTGTCCTGTAAACTGGTAGACGTAAGATTACGAGTTCGATCCCAGGTCGCTCTCGTCGACCGAGCCGTTCGGGGTTTTCCGTGGTTTTCACCAAAACTTGTGTAAAGGTGCGCTAGGACCCCTTAGAAAGACCCCACGGAAGGCACTCCCCTTCAGGTCTAGGACCTTAGTGCAATCTTTCGCCTTTACTCCTAATACCAATAGCAATATCTGTGAAATAAGATATGATTCGCGTAATTGATTGACTAACAGGGTGTCACAAAGTATTTCTGATTCATTGTGAAGTATATAAATGGGAAAACTACTTAATATTAATTTTCAGTGTTGTACGATTTTTTTTAGTACATCATATGGTGTGCATGTACAGTTTAGACGATATATATTCGACATAAAAAGTAATCTGTTTAATGCTTTCTCTTATACATGCATATGTATATATGTATTATGAATGCGTTTTCATACATGCATAAGTATACACGTTTCACACACCATGAAAGCCGAAAATTATTTCAGCAAATTTTGTCTGTGTGTGTGTGTGCCATCGTGTCTGTACGCGTACAACGCTATTTTCATTATTATAAGATATTCCAATATTAAAATATTCTCATTCGATTTGTAGACCCACAAAACAGTTATATTAATATTTTGAACGATCTAACTCAATTTCTATTTTTTTGCCCCTTCGTCCCTCCCCCCCATTCGCCCTTTCTAATAATTTTAGACTTTCGAAAATATTCTCATCCTGTTTGTAAATTCCGAAAACCTATATGCCCCAATTTTAAACGGTCTAACGGAATTTTTACTTTTTTGCCCCTTCGCCCTCCCTTCCCGCTCTTCTTAATAATTTTACACTCTCAAAAATATTCTCATTCGATCTGCAGACCCCCAAAACCTTTATGTACCTATTTTGAACGAGCTAACGCCAATTCTATTTTTTACCCCTTCGCTCCCCCCACCTCATTTCCGATCTTCCTAATAATTTTAGACTTTCGAAAATATCCTCATCCTATTTATAGGCACCAAAAATCTACATGTACCAATTTTAAGCGATCTCACGCTAATTTAAATTTTTTTGTTGTCCCCCCCCCCTTTTCGAGCCAACTAATAATTGTGCACTTTCGAAAATAACCTCATTTGATTTGTAGACTACAAAATCATAGTAAAATTAAGAATAACAGAAGATTAAATGTCACCGAAATCCACGTTAACCAAAAAGAATTAATTTGTAATTAAATTAATAATAATTCGTGAAGAATTTAGTACAGATAAGAAAACAATTAACAGTTAATATCTTTAATAAACTATGAACTATCACACCGAGTTTCTAGTGGGAAAAGTAACAGATTTATTGAATAATTTATTTTATAACGAGTTTAATTAATTTTGAAATGTTAATTTTATCCAAAATATCATACGTAGGGCCTTTGTCCGGGCTAAGTGGGGATTTTGTCCGGTGGGGATTTTGTCCGGGGGGATTTTGTCCGTGGGGATTTTGTCCGGTGGGGCTTTTATCCGTATCCCGCATAACATTCTCTTTAAAAATTATTATAGTGTGTATATGTGTAATTAGAATATAAAATTGTCTTTAACAGATTATTTTAGTAAAATGAGTAAAATTAATTATACTGCCAAAATAAAATTTAAAGAATGTGTTTATAATTATTAAGAAATATATCATGTATAAAAAAAAAGAAAGAAATTTCTGTACAGTATTTGACGCTCTTTGACATATTGATGTATAACAAGCAGTAATCTTTATATACATAAAGGGCATCCGGAAAAAAGTATTTTATATTGTCATGTTAACTATTTATATAAGATTTTGCATAACTACCACTTACTCTTTATTAAAATTGCAACATACAGTTGAAGGCGGGGGAGGGGGGGGGCAGAAGGAAATTAAACATTTTTAAACCATCCTGTTATTTATTTTAAAAGAGACAAGATTAAACAGGTCCTATTATTGATAACTATTGCTTATTTTTTATGAAAATCGCATTGAGTGTTATATATAGCTGAGAAAGGGGAGGGGAGGCAAGAAAGTGGTGCAGATTTTTTTTTTTTTTTTTTTTTTTTTAACTGTGTTATTGATTTAAATGGAACTTTGTGTAATTATCACTTACTGTTTAAGAAAAGTTACAGTGAGTGTTACATATATTGTTACACATATCCCAAAACTTTTCTCCTTTCGCGACATAATGTAGATTTGACTGATTCATAAGTTGGAGTTTTTGAAGCAAACTTATATCCTTTATTGTATAATTTTGACATCTCTTCATGAAAAATTCTGGAAACAGGTGATGCGATTTCTTCACAAACTCTTCTTTTTTTTTTTTCATTTTTCTATTGTTTTTTCAATTTCAATATTTGCTGCATTCGGCATACAAGAATGTTCACTAAAACTTAACATTTTATAATCCAGATCTGTTTTAACTTTTTCTGCACATTTCTCTTGTCTTTCTTTTAAGCATATCCAAGATATGTATTCATTATTTTTTCTGTGTATTCTATGTTGACAACCGTTCACTATCAACAAAGGTTTATTTTGCGAAGTTGATAGTAATTCAATTTCCATTCAACATTAATTTTAAATAATGTTAGAAAGCATGAAAAATTATTTTAGTTACATTGAGCGTGTGTAAAAAACTAGTAAATTTATCGCCAAAATTCATCTTGGCTACATTTCCGGTCAATAGACGTTAGGCATTACAAAAGGGGATTGACTCCTTTGACTATGTCCGGAGATGGCACGTCGGAGTTAGCACGTAACCTTCCAGTGGTTCAACCTCCGAAGTGCAATCGCTCAGAATGGGTCTCTGAAAAACTCTGAATCGCAGTGACTACACCTCTCGCTGAAGTCAAACTCACTCTCACTCCTACCTTTTGGCGATGGAGTTTTGTGGTATTTCAATCCAGAAACACATAGAAAATTTTTAATCTCGTTTTCCCTGTCCATCGGACAACTTCGAAATTTCGGGAACCCTAAACTACTATTTTTCGCCAAATTTGGTTGCTGAGTCACCGAATTCGTCGCCGAGGCTGACCCCACTGAAAGTGAATGAATTACCACCTTATTTTCACTTTGCCCGTGAAATTACTTTCACTGTAACAGAACAATTGGTGCAGAGGAAAGGACTTAATCTGTTGTAACAATATATATATATATATATATATATATATATATATATATATATATATGTTATGATAACAATAAGAATGAGAACGAAAAATAAACAGATGAATAATTTGCCATAACAACCCAACAAAAGCGAGTTTGGTAACTAGTTAAGCTAAATAAATTGTTTAAATAATGTGACCAGTATTTTCTAATTTATATTTGAAAAAAAAAAAAAAAAAAAAAAAAAAAAAAAGAAGAAGAAGAAGAAAAAAACTCACTTTAAAATAATTTCTATTAGAATACAAAACATAACAAGAAGGAGCTTTTTAATAATTGTAATCAAAAGTTTTCTATTCGAAATATTTAATAGCACATTATTAAATTATAAAAAGCCCCTTTCTTTTCCTTTTTTTTTTTTTTTTTTTTTTTTTTAGGACTGAGAACTATTAGTCTTAATCTGAGATTTTTGCAGTATCATTTTTTGATAGTTGGACATTTATCGAAATTTAAAATTTATCGAAAACATAATTGAATAATTTGAAAACAATGTTATAATTTGAAAAAAAAAAAAAAAAAAAAAAAAAAAGTAAATGTTAAAGGGTTAAAAGTTATCAGCAAGGGAGTTAAACGCACTGAAAGTTAATGTAACAGACAATTAATTAGATTCGGAAACTGTTTCAAAATGTATGCGATTTGTGTGTTTTTAATCTCTTGTTATAAATGTTTTAATTTGAAATCAACTTCGTGAAGTAATACAAAAAAAAGAAAAAAAATTACAACTGTCCCAAGAAAAATAAGGGATTTGACCGTCACAAAGAAATAATTTATGATTTTTGTAGTTTTATTGCGTCCGCATTTTCTATAACGTAGTACTTATCTTTAGGATAAACTAAAAACTTCATGTACTTGCAAATGAATTCATAAATGTTTGCGAATGTAACTAGTTTTATAGTTTGGTTCTGCAAACAAATGACTATTTCTGTTTCATTTAATACTAGTGCCGTTGTAACACACTCAAAGAAATGGGACAGCCACCCTCTCTCAAACTGAAAAACTAGGTCCGCCCCTTTCTTAGCTCTTCAACTTCAACTACAACCATTTTGGACAATAAGAAGTCAGTTGTTAGAAAGTCCTTTCGCTAAATCCCTGGAGACTTTCCTTTTAAAAGAAAATCTAGGAGTTATTCCTTTCATTTTTTACTGTGTCCTGTCCTGCACTCTCTAGAAGTACTCATTCATATACCGGTCAGAGAGGTTTCAGTGTCTAAAATATATCTTCTGTGATTCGTGACTTTTTTACTTTCTCTTACCCACAGGGTCGAGAAAGTATTGTTTTAGGATCAAATTTTCGAACGTGAGTTTTTGTTATATTTACATGTTCTGGGGTGCCCCGAATACGAAAATCATGTTTTTAGCGAATGGTCTGTGTGTCTGTCTGTTATCAGCATTTCTCAAGAATAAATAGTAGCAGAAATTCCAAACTCAGTATGCTAAATTTGTATCATATAAGAATGCTACAGTAAGCTTTTCGTTGAGATGAAGCAAATGGTTCGTGTACAGGGACACTCAAAGGTATTCTAATACATTACGTCTATGGGGGAAATTGCAGGTAAGTAGAGTTTAACATCTATAGACTGCACGAAACCAAATGAAACGAATATATATTGTTTGAAATAGAGATAGTCAACAGGGAAAAAAAATTGTGTATGTAGGAGCCTCGCCTCCCCCCCCCCCTGGGTGGGGGGAAGTCCCTCCCTCTAGGGGAGTAAATTTTCATGATGGGTATCTTTAAAAAGAGTTCGCCAATACCTTTAAAACGAATAGTTGAACCATCGATCTGCGATAATTTAAAATAAATTATAATTTTTTTTCATTTTTAACAAAAAAAAAAAAAAAAAAAAAAAAAAAAAAAAAACTTTTTTTTTTTTTTTTTTTTTTTTTTTTTTTTAAAGAGATATTTTTATAGAAAGCATCGAATGTTTTTTGGTAAGCTTTATGTTTTCGAAGATGTTAAATCCAAAAATGACCTCCATTTTTGCCCATCGTCACGTACTGATTTTTTGCAAAATAACAGGAGTTTAGAACGAAAAATATCTTAATTATCCCTAAAGTCTCTATTAAATCAAATCTATTCTTTCGCGTAATTAAACGAAGAACGTCGGCTTTCTTGTGTAAGAAAGTAGTTTGTAAACAGGCGGGTTCTAATTGATGAAGGGTCTTTGTTCAACATAACTTCTCGAGCCAGTACAAGAAAACTGTGATTACAACGAATATTCGAAACAGTCCAGTAGTACTGTTAGTTCACCAAATATTCTAGTGGCAATCCAATGAAGTTGTCACTCACACTGGAAAAGTCCCTATTCGATGAATGTTCTGGAACAACTCAAGAAAACTAACAGTCACTTGTTCCACAGGAGTAAAGCAAATAATGTCAAATACTCCACAACAGAATTCTTCGCTAACTCACAGAGTTCAGTCGCTTAGAACACAATATCCAAAGCGCAATCGCTCAGAATAGGTCTTTGAACAATTCTCAATCGCAGCAACTACACACTCCCTCGCTGAAGTCAACTTACTTCTATTTATACCTTTTGACAATGTAGTTTGGCAGTTGGCGGTATTTAAATCCAGAAACATATAGAAAGATCTTGATCTTGGCTTCTGTGCATGGGACGACTTCGAAACTTCGGGAACCATAAACCACTGATTTTCGCCATATTTTGTCGCCAAGGCTGACTTCACCAAAAGTGAATGAGCTGCCTCTTTTTCTCCACTTTGCCTGTAAAACTACTTTCATTGCAATAGAGCAATTGATGCACGGAAAAATACTTCATCCGTTGTAACAATATATTTAACGTTCCGTGTTCACTGTTTTTGTCTGTAAAACCTTTTGTTCTTTTTTTTTACCCTTCCTCCGAACATGCTTCCATTTTCACCCCTTCTAATGCCTACATATCCATCCTATTTTTAAAATAGTATTTTATTTTATTTTATGAAATAGTAGCAAACCCGTGCGAAATATTCTCATTTTATTTCTTTTCTTATTTACATTTAAAATTTGAAACTCATAAATGTTATACCAATTTCATCACTTTATTCAAATTTTAATTTGCCAGAAACCAAATTATTAATAAAACCAAATTAATATTGTACAATAGTGAAACCAAAATCATTCGAAGAAAGGTTTCCAAATAAAATTCATGGTTCACGACCCAATTTTCATACTTTCACAGGCAGTACAGTTTTAACATTAGGACTCCCACGACGCCTTTTAAATTTTTGTCGTCCTGTTGGCGATGACTTTTATTAATTTTGGTATATATATATATATATATATATTTAAATAAATAAATAAATAAAATAAAACAATTTCTATTTTGATTATATTTTTTATGATTGTGTGTTTTAGTCAATTTATGACACAAAAGGTCCTATTCTGTATATATCTTTAAAATATTGCTAGGTTTAAAATGACGGTTGCAAAGATTCTGAAGAAACAACAGTTAAAAATACATTTTTTTCGTAAAATAATCTCATCAGACAAATGTCGTCATTTTTTCTTATTAGTCCATAGAGCTAAGTCCGCGCGCTTAAGTAGTGTCCATGTGTAAATATTATTTTTTTATCCTAGCGTATCGTATCGTTTCGACAAAAAATAATTGAAACTGGTCCACGTTAGAGAAATATATTATATAGATTGTTTTAAAGGAACAATTAGTGAACTTGTTTTTAAAATCAATTATAGGATACTAATTTTCCTTATATTACGCAAAATTCAACTAAAAGTTTGCGTTTTGGAAAAAACAAAACAAGACGTGATAAAATTTTTAAACTGAACTTTTCGGTTTAAGCGAGTAAAAAACTGTAAGAAAAAAAAAATAAAAAAAGGTGAAAAATGTTTTGCAGTTTTATAGTTGTAAATCAGTATAATTCATAAAATAATGAAGCTGTGGTATAAGGCATAGCAAACCTATGGCATTTAGGGAAGGACTGAGTTACACAAGTGGGGGCCCCAGGGCAAAACTATTAACTGGGGCCCCCCTTCTATCATTAAAAGCCCAAAATTAATTTTGTATACACATAAATTGCTTTTGATTTTAAAAGACAGCTGATTTGGAGGTCCGGGCGCTTGCCCCATTTGCTTCATGGGAAATCAGACCCTGCATTTAGGCATCGAATAACTCATATATTATCTTTTATAGCGTAAATGTTTCCATAGACAGTTGCCTTTTCCTATTTAAATTTTTGAATATACGCAATAGTCGCTGTGAATGCCGATATGCTTGACCGTACTTGGCACAGACACATGCAATCGACTACTTTCTTAATATTCTTGGCGTATAGATGGCAATCCATAAAAAAGGAACATAAAACTTTTTGGTTCTACGTTTTGGTTATATCTAACAATTAATGTTATAAATTTAAATCTATCTTGATTGTTTTATGAATTATTAACTTCATTATTTTATGAATTATTCTGACTTGTCACAGACATCCTGTGTTATATGTTTCTCAATATATTAGTGTGTATTAACATTACGCGTAACAATCAAGAAAGTGAAAGTATATGCTGTTCTCATAGGTTATGAAACAGTTTCTAACTCTAGCTACTTGTAACGAGTTTTAACATTCTGTGTACTTTAATTGAGTGAAAACACCTTGAAATATAATTTGTTTCAAATTTAAAAAAAGGAAATTTCACAATGTTTTTAAACTTTACTTTGTCAGTAAATTGTGTAAAAATTGCATCACGCGTGTTGAACTTGGACTAAATGTATATGTAACAATTTCTACTTTTAACATTTATATTTTTCTACGGCTTTGTAAATCACATATTAATGCCATCCTTACTGGAACACATGCATTTATGCATCCAAATAAATGCACATTTATTTTGCCATGCTTTGTGCAGTATAAAAATATTAAAACACGCTTTTCCTTTGAAAACGTCAAAATGTATCATCCCATGAAAATTCCCATTGCTCAAAAATAGGGCAAGAGTTATAACATTCGATAGCACCTGTGAACTTATCTGTGGACCTCTCCTCTCTCCTAAATTGTATTCCTGAACTTTCGATGTTTGGCTATTACAAATGATCCTGAAATCCCGTTACCCCTTTTACAGAAATTCTTTTTTACTTTCTTCCCCTGTCTTTCTCCTACCGTTGTAATAGATAATGGCTCTCCATGCCTGATGAGACCCTGTGAATTCAAAAACGCTCTCTCTCTCTCTAAAATTTCTATTTCTCCGTTCACCAAATCCCATGTTATTTCCATGGAGAAATTTATTATTAGAATGAAGTCATTATCTAATATTTGTTTTGAAATTCCGTTTTTACACTCACAAAATTCAGAACCGTTTAGTTTATTCTTGTTTTCCAAAATATTTTAATTTGATGCTATAAAAAGCTGATAAGGTATATAGTTAATAACAGGAGACTTGGCGTTGGAATATTAAAACCCGAATAAACTACTACGTGAGAAACGCCAAAGAAAAATATTTGAGATGCATACAGCTGTTTCGGTAGCCTTAAGCGTACCGTCTTCAGTGCAAAAAGAACAGTAATAAACTAATAATAAACTAAAATAAACATCTTTTTGCACTGAAGACGGTACGCTTAAGACTACCGAAACAGCTGTATGCATCTCAAATATTTTTCTTTGGCGTTTCTGACGTAGTAGTTTATTCGGGTTTTAAAGGTATATAGTTCTTTTTTTTTTTTTTTTTTTTTTTAGCTTTAGGAGACAACATTAAAAATTAGAAAATTAAACATTTAGAAAACAAAAACCAATGAAACGGTTATGAATTTTCTGGTTTTTGAAAACAGGATTTAAAGAGAGAGAGGATGGAAAAAAGAAAGGCCGTAATTTTCGGCGTACAATTCGCAGGTAAGGTAAGTGAGTTTTGCACCAGAAATTTTAATTGACAAATAAAATTATACTTTTACGAGCTGTTTCTTTGAAGAAATACAGTAGGTTTTTCCGTTAAAGGGACTCTCTACCTATCATCTCCGAAGGCCGAAGCCAATGTTATTCTATAGGAAATTTTGCCCCATTATAATTCCTTAACGAATACATATTTTTAAATTCCGTTTTCACTTTCCGAAAATTCACAACTATTAAACAATTTACTGCTTTCTAAAAATTGATTATTATTATCATTATTATTATTATTTTTTTTTTAAGATTTCATTTTTAAGCTCCAAAATGAAAATTTTCACATTGCGAAAATTCGCTTTTTACAACCTCAATATAAAATACTAAAAATTTTAAAAATAATTTTTAGAAAGCGATAAATTGTTTAATAGTTGTAAAGTTTCTGAATGTAAAAACGGAATTTAAAAATATGTATTAGTTAATAAGTTATAATGGGGCGAAATTCTCCATTGAATAAAATTGGCTCTGGCTTCTGGGGACGATAAGTGGAGAGGCCTCTTAAATAAAATTTCTCGCAAAGGAATGACGTATCTTATCTGCGAATTATACGTCAAAAATTACACTTTTGGGCAATGAGTCATTTTGTTAACGAATATCCCCATAGAAATAACAGGGTCGCCAACGATGACAGAAAATCTCCCAACGTTTTCTGGATCGCCAAAGGTGGACATGCACAGTCACGTAAAAACGCCAATGAATCCCCATTATTATTCATTACATAATATATATTTTTAAATTTCAGTTTCACAATCAGGTAGTAATTCACGACAGATAAGTAAGTTCTTTTTTTTTTTTTTTTTTTTTTTTTTTCAAATTTATTTTAAAGTTGTAGAATGCAAAATTCCCCTTTGTGAATTTTCACATTTTGCACCTTTAAAATAAAGTTTTCAGAAAATCAGTTATCAAAAAACAAGATCTCATTTATCGATCTTGAATTACATGAATGTAAAAAATAGAATTTAAAAATATGCAATATGGCTAATGAATAACAATGAAGATTATATGGGATTATTTTTCCCATAGGTGAACATAGGGCTTGACTGACATAGACTTGTTGTATTCCGTAAGTATTTTCTGTATATAGAACGCAAAAGTGATCATACGGATGACAGATCCTACAATTTATAAGGAATTTGGTACAAATATATTTATAAGTTGCATGAAAATAGAATAAACTGCATATTTTTTGGTGTATAGAATTTCGTGACTCGTGTAAAGGGTGCGGTTAGGGTGTTGCTCTACGGTCTTTATTGAAGGATCATTAGACAAGGACATACGGGGATTCCAAACCACTACGAACATTCACGCCTTAATCGGGATTCGAACCAGGCACCTGGTAACTAAAGGTCAGAGTGCTAACCACTCGGCCACCATATTCTCATTTGTGTACAGGAACACACACAAGTATATTTTGATACGTTACTATTAAGGGATGAAGTTTCTTTAAAGCGAATTTTAACATCGTTATATTACACACGTAATGGAATTAATAGGCATTATTAAAATGCTTAAAAGCATAATTCCTGTAGAAAATGCTGTGCATCAAATGAATAATGAGTATACAGGGTTGCACAAAAGAATAGCGATTACATAACTTATTATGCGTGATCAGAAGTGAGTGTGTGTTTTCGGTAGGGATTTACTTATATTAAGTAATAAAAGCTAATAGTTAACAAATATTGGGGGCTCCCGTCAACCCAACACAAGTTTTTAAAAAACCTAATCCGATTGGTCGTTAAATTCATTAATCACTTTTCCAAGAAAACGCTTTTTCATTCCAATTTACGTGCGCTTTTTCAAAATAGTGTCAGATGGATTCAATTTTCATTTTAGCGATTGGCTTTACTAAACCCAGTGATTTAAGGTTACTCTCTCCTTCTTACAATTACCCTCTAGTCACCAAATCTCATGTTATTCTGTGGGGAAATATTTTTATAGAATAACTCATTACCTGATGTATTTTTAGTTCCCCATCATACTATAGGTATGGGGAACTTAGGTAATCGTGAAAATTTTCGACCTCGGTTTTTTTCACTTTTTTACACGTTTTCAGGTGTGAGGAATCCGAAAATGACAAAATTTCTATGGTGTCTGTCTGTAGGGTGTCTGTTAGTCTGTTAGTCTGTTAGTGTGTTAGTCTGTTAGTGGGTCAGTCCGTTAGTTTGTTAGACTGTGTACACGATATCTCAAGAACAAATTGTCGCAGAGAGGTCAGATCAGTTTTAAAATATTACTTTCGACACTGGCAAGAACCCTATTCATTTGCAACATTCGAATTTAAAAACTTCGTAAGTTATTAGAAATTTACGATTTTCTTAACATGGGAGAATAGGATAAAAATTCACTTAAACGTGCATTAAATGGAAACTTTTTATTGTAAAACTGTCAGACCAGTTTTAAGATATCAGTTTTGATGCCGGAATGAACATCAGTAACTATAAATATGCTACTTCGAAAATTTCGCAAGTTATTGGAAATTTACGAATTTCTTAACATGGCAATATAGGGCAAAATTTCACATAAACGCCAATTTTTAGAGATATTTTCATCGTAAAGATGTCAGACTACTTTTGAAATATTATTTAGGACACTGGCATGAATATTAATGACTATGAATTTTCCAATATAAAGATTTCGTAAGTTATTGGAAATTTACGAATTTCTTAACATGTCAGAATAGAGCAAAATTTCACATAAACGTCAATCTTGAGGGATATTTTCATCGTAAAGATGTCAAACCACTTTCGAAATATTATTTAGGATACTGGCATGGATATCATAGACTATGAATTTTCCAATTTAAAAAAATTCGTAAGTTATTTGGAATTTACGATTTCCTTAACATGTCAGAATAAGCCAAAATTGAGCATAAACTTCCATTTTGAGGATCCTAAATACATTAGACAACTTCAAAATTAAGTTTATGATATTTGTTTGAACATGATTGAATACAAATATTCTACTAGGAAATTTTCGTAAATTATCCGTAATTTACGATTTTATCAACATAGCGAAATTGTAAACTTTTCATATAAATATATGAATTTTGGGGTTTATTGCATTGGAAATAGTAGCATGAAAACTAAACAACAGAAATGACCCTGATAAAATAAATTAATAAATTAGAATAAGATAATTATATCCAAGTGAACGGTGGATAGCCTATTAGGCAGGGATTTGATTCTGTCACTTTATCAAGCTTTATTCAAATTCATTTCTTTTAAGATGATTATAATATGTCTCGCACTAGAAATTTCTGAGAACATAAATATGATGGGGAACTGAGCAGAGTCCACCTATGCCAACTAGTTTACAATGTTTCTATTATTAACTTCGATTCTTGTTTGTTTGTTTGTTTGTCCAGTACAAATCTTGGAATCGATTTTTAACTAACTTCCCGACTAGCTAGACATTTGAAACTTTCAGGATAGCTCAGAACATGGTGACAATACATTTTTTTAACACTTTTAGTCAACTGTTTCAGGTCCCTACTGCCATCGGCAGCGTTTATATGATTCGACAGAAAATTTATTCAAATAACTTCTCGACTAGCTAGACATTTGAAACTTTCAGAATAGTTTAGAACACGGTGAAAATGCATTTTTTTAATACTTTTAGTCACCTGTTTCGGGTTACTGCTGCCTTTGGTAGCGTTACCAGTACAAAGCTTGCAATCAATTTTTAACTAACTTCCCTAGCTAGGCATTTGAAACTTTCAGGATAGCTCAGAACACGGTGACAATACATTTTTTTAATACTTTTAGTCAACTGTTTCAAGTCCCTACTGCCTTCGGCAGCGTTTATATCATTCAACAGAAAATTTATTTAACTAACTTCCCGACTAGTTAGAAATTTGAAACTATCAGAATAGTTCAGAATACGGTGAAAATGCATTTTTAAAATACTTTTAACCAACTGTTTCGGGTCCCTGGTGCCTTCGTCAGCTTTGCCAGTATAAAGCTTGCAATCGATTTTTAACTAAAAATTCCCGGCTAGCTAGCTAGCCATTTGAAACTTTTATAATAGCTCAAAACACGATAACAATAATTTTTTTTAATACTTTTAGCCAATTGTTCCGGGTTCCCGCTGTCTTCGGTAGCGTTTATATGATTCAACAGAAAATTTAAAAACATGGTTAACATAAAAAGTTCTTTTTATCTTGTAATTATTTAAATTCCATTTTCACATTCGTAAAATTCACAACACTTAAATGAGTACTCTTTTTTTTTTTTTTTTTTAATATATTGTTTATTTTATTTTATTTATTTATTTATTTATTTATTTATTTATTTTTAATTTTATTTTACAGCTGAAATATGATAAAAATGCACTTAGTTATTTTTTCACATTTTTAAAACCAAAATTTAAATATTTAAACAATAAGGTTAAAAAATGAGCACTCATTTAACATTTGTGAATATTCTAGCATGTGAAAGCGGGATTGAAAGGAAATGTTAATTCATCAAATTTCCTGCAGAATAATACAGGCTTTGTCTTCTAGGCGCTCTAGAGAGGGAGTCCCTTAAGCTTCCACTCCTGTTTCAAAAAGTAAGTAATGTCCCAGAAAGACTTTTTTTCAAACTTAACACTTTGCCAGCCCCAACGCTCTAAAATGTTCTAACATAGATATAGCAATATATAGATAGATCTATCATCCCCATGTTATCGAGCAAAAATTTTTGTTGCTGAAAAAAAAATTTGGCATCAGCCATTAGAAAGTACTGAAAAAAAAAAAAAAAATGAATTTGAAGTTGTATGTGGGGTTTTTCATTCACCTTTAGCACATGCATTACTTATAAATTTTATTTGCTAAAATAATTGTGTATTCCTGTGTGGTGTATATTCACACGGAGAACGACAGTCATTAATAGGTAAAATGGCTGTCTTTCCCCAATCGAAAAGGAATCACATTTTCCCCCCTCAATGATCAATCTATATATTATTACTAGATCTAAGTGTCCTCTAAACAGTGTTACCAAATTTAAAGAATCTTTTATTTAACTAACACCAGTAACTTTGAGGAGTGATATTTGATATACAAAACGGGCGAGTTACCGTCGAAGGCAACTTACGGTTAAAATTTAGTGACGGACATTGAATAAAATGTACCTAAATTCGACAACACTGACCAGAGGAGTAAAACTAAATAGGACAGGCAAAGGGTTAAAAAATAAAGAAACTTAAAATTTTCTCTACTGTTTCTACTACTCATAATTATTTTCTAAAATACTTTTTCATGGAGTAAATTTATGTTTGTTGGAACCGAAACATACTTTCTTATAGTTTGCCTCAGTATAAAACGAAAAAAGGAAAATGCCATTTATGGTTAATGTGACTTTCATCTCACAGGGCTGTCGACCAATTGTTGTAATAACATCATCATTTGAATGCATCGAAGTACGTTAGAATGCAGAAAGAGAGACAAACATTTTTCACCTTTACTGGACAATATAAGAGTATATTATATTATTTCTCTTATGTTTGTGCTCTGAGAAATTGCCGGGCAGAATTCATTCTAACATTTCATTCTTCTATACTTACAGTCATTGTTATACAATTCGTACTCTCTCATCCGCTGTTTACTTTTGCTAGAAGTAATCATCTCGGATTTTAATTTCACGCCTCATTACCTCTAATGCACCTCTTCTCGTCGACAATATAAACTGCCAGACAATTACTAAACAAACTTCTTAAGTTTATTTATTGAGCTGGAGTTTGTATAGCTCTTATAAGAATAATATAACAAGTATGTTTATACAAGTACGTTTAATGTATTTCTTTTCAAAATAATTTTCAAAATGACATGTTATAATAGTCATTTATTCAAATCCCATAATAAGTGTGATTTATTTTTTTTTATTTTTTATTTTTTTAAATAAAAATAATAAGAATACAATTGGGTAAAAATAATTTAAACGTGCACTACCTTACCTTAACCTTGCGTAAATGACTGGACACATTCGATTTTTGTAAAATTTCTCGAAAAACACTTGACGAGTTACACTGAAACTTTGGGCTTACAAAGAACATGTTACAGCTCATATGTTTCAGAGAAAATTTTGTGTTGAAATTAAAAAGGGAACAAGAAAAAAAAAAAAAAAATCTGGTGCGAAACGACCACAAGACTTCCATTACTCATTATTACACGTATTACATGCATTTTTATTTTATTTATTTATTTATTTAATTTTATTTTTATTTATTTTATTTATTTATTTATTTTATTTTATTTTTATTTATTTTATTTTTATTTATTTATTTATTTATTTATTTTGAGATAATATGATCAGAAGACATAAAACTGACCTAACGAATTAGAAACCTAAAAATTTTCTGGAATGAGAAAGTTAATATACGAGTAAACACATGTAAAACAAAGTTTACATCGCAAATTAGAAAATAACAGAAAAATGGCTGAGTTCTGTTTTGAAACACCAATTTCTGAGATTTAAAATTAGCCTTCCTATAAGCAGGATGACTGTTAATTTTTCCTGTAATAACCATGTAATACATGAGAAAGGATATCTAAAATTGATTTACGTAACAATTTTCAAGAAAATCTTTAGAGACGTTTTTGAGATACAGGATTTCACCAAAACTTGACAAACTCAATTGATGACCGGAAAACATCAGTTACATATAAAAGGATGAAAGGATATAAAGAGTTATTATGCCGAGTTTGAAAAAAAATCCGTATTGCCGTTTTTAATGGAACGCACTTGCGAGACCTCAAATTGAGCTATTTATACACGACACCTATCGATTTTTCTGAACTAACAACTATATCATTCAAAAGAACATTTAATAGAGTATTTATATGCAATTTTAAAGAAAATCGTTAGAGCCATTTTTGAGATACGGACTTACGGTCCCGCTTCTGGTTTCGGATGTCCCACTTCTGTTTTTCCAATTTCCACCAAAATTTGGAAATTTTATCTGTACACCAGACCTGTCTCAATTCTGAAGTTTCGTCGTTCTATCTTTATTAGTTTCGGAGATATGATAGACAGAAGATTTCGGACATACATTCACACACACTGACCAATCGCCGAAAACCACTTTTTTGGACTCAGGGGACCTTACAACGTGTAAATCAAGGGAAAAATCGATATCAAATTTTTGGACTGAATACAATACTTCCATTACCTACGGCAGTCGGGTAATGGAAGTAACAATGTTTAGGATCACATTGTAAAAATGTAAATGCATTGTAGCTGTCGTATATGATTATAAGTCTTACCCGTATTCATTTGAATATGTACCCGAATCAGTTGGTTAAAGGTATTAAAAAAAAATGCATTTTCACCGTGTTCTGAACTATTCTGAAAGTTTCAAATGTCTAGCTGGTCGGGAAGTTAGTTAAATAAATTTTCTGTCGAATCATATAAACGGTGCTGAAGGCAGCGGGACCTAAAACAGTTAACTAAAAGTATTAAAAAAATGTATTATCACCGTGTTCTGAGCTGTCCTGAAAGTTTCAAATATCTAGCTAGTCGGGAAGTTAGTTAAAAATCGATTGCAAGATTTGTACTGGACAAACAAACAAACACACATACAAACAAACAATCAAACAAACATACAAACAAACAAACAAACAAACAAGAATTTAGCTAATAAAAACATGGTAAAATATTAAAGATCTGTAAAAATATGAACATTTTTCCTAAATAATTTCTAACTGCACATAAACACGCAAGTGTTATTACAAAAGCTATCATCGATAGAATGAACAGAATTTTAATTCCGCTGTAATAATAATAATAATAATAATAATAATAATAATATTCCAAACTATAGCGGGTTTTACACATTTTTTTTTTTTTTTTTTAATTTCAATCAATTATAATGTAGTATTCATTGATTGAAAATAAATCTAGATAAAACCCTTATCGTATTTTAATTTTTAATTTAATTTATTTATTTATTTTATTTATTTATTTATTTATTTACTTTTTTTTTTTTTTTTTTTTTTTTTGAGGAGAACCGAATTTTAGTTTATTCTATCGACGATATTTTTACGATATTTGCTTGGGATTTTTATGTAAGATTTTTAGATTTTCTTGTATCTTGAAACTGATGCATGTTATTCAAGTTCACTATAACTTGTTTCCTGTAGAAAATAGTAGTGATTAACGTTAATGATTATTTTACAGAGTCATACAAAAAATCTTCAAATGAATTATGGGATATAAGTGGAAATTGCTCCAATCCCATTTCAGTTGCATTGTACGTTTTGTACATTTTCCAACAACGTTGAAAAGTGATTGTTAATTTCAGTTTATGTCTCTGTGCATGCTTTACTTCCACGGGCTTCACTTGCATGATTCACTTCCATGATTCATTTTAATGCTTTAAAACTGAAAAATGTTATTTAGTCATTATAGCATGTATCTTACTGAAACAGAAGTACTGGTTTGTGTACAAGGGTTCTTTCTCTCTTTCTCTCTGTCAAAGAAGAAGAAAAAAAAAGGATACCTTCTCGTCTTTGAAAAATATTTATTTAAAGCCTTGTGACTTGTGGTCATATAGTGTAGGTGCTCCAGTGATTGGCATGCTCCAGTAATTGACACCTATCCCAAAATAATTAATAAATAAGAAATGTAATAAAATCGTATATTTTACATATAAGAATTTTAACATTTTATGTCAAACATTGGAGCATAGGGTGCTAATAACTGGGAAAATGAATCACTAGCAGTGTCAAACACTGGAACATAGGGTGCCAATGACTAATAAAAGGAAAAACTGGCAGTGTCAATTACTGGAACATTGAGTGGGTGTCAAATAGAAATTCATAAAAAAAAAAAAAAATTGTTATCAAATGTATCTATTTTAACATATATGTGGTTCTGAATGCCTTTCATACCATATGGCATATGTATTAACTTAAGATTTCTAAAAATATTTTCTAATGACTGGAAAATTAAAAACGTCAGAGATTGCTCTAAAAGTGTCAATCACTGGTGCACTTACCCTATAATATTTTTGGTGTCCCTAAAAGTCTTGTGCTAGGTCGCTAGACCAGTCGAACCATGCGTTAAATAGACCTCATGAGGCGCATATCCTCCTTGAGAGTCCTACATCGGGTCGGTTACGGTTCGAATTAGCATTAATTTTTGACCCGTAGGTAAAACCGTGGGTCTACTTGCAAATATTATTCTTATCGGAAAATTTTTATGTTCTTTTTTTTATAAACATAAGCTTTTGCAGAGATTGGATGACATTCTCTTCATACACTCATGTTTGTGAAAATTGCAACATCATGAAAGAATGGGAATATCAGAATGATATTTATTGGGTACATACATTATAGTAAGGAAAAAAATTTTTAATTTCAGGAAATTTGGAGCAATATGTACTGAGAAAACAGTACATGAAGCAGCGCCCTCTGTGAGCAATGGCAGCACTTATCTGCCTAGGCATTAAATCAAACAGCGATTGGATGGCATGTACGGGTACAGCATTTCATGAAGCTTCAACACGATGCCACAATTCATCGATCGTAGTCACTGGGGAGTGGTGGGGGCCAATCGCTCTTCAACGATTAAACAGTCATTTTCATTGGTGCGAGATCAGGCGAACGCGCTGGCCAGAGCAGCACTCGAACACATTCTGAACCAAGGAAGGTCCGGACAATACTGCTCGTCAGAAATGTAATGGCTGGTATTCAGAGTGGCGGGAATGAAAACAAGAGGTGATTGAGACGTGTATCCAGTGGTATCGTATACCATGACTCCAGGTGGTGACCCTGTATGCGGCTACCAAAATTATGATTACCCTCAAAACTGCATCACTATCTTTAATGTGTGATCAACGACAAGCCTGGATGCAGGAATGGCGTAAAGTCGCCTTTCAGACATATCGCAATCCTGTTTACAGCATCAGGATTGCCCCATCCGTATTTAACGGCATTGTGAATCATGCACATTGCCAACTGGAATTCGACATCGTCACACTGTCCATCGCCTGCAGTGATGGTATGGGGTTTTATTGGATACACATCTCGATTACTTCTTGTTCGCATCCCCGGCACTCTGAATAGCGGCCATTAAATTTCTGGTGAGTTAAGGCCCGCCCATCTGCTCTATATTCAAGGCCTCCGTAGCACAATATTTAAGCAGGATAATGCAGGACTGCAAGTTGTCTGTATTGTCTGGACCTTCCTTGATACAGAATGTGTTCAACCGTTGCTCCGGCCAACGTGTTCTCCTGATCTCGCACCAATGAAAATGACTATTTAATTGTTGAAAAGCGAGTGGTCCACCACCACTCACCAGCAACTACGGTCTATGAACTGGGGCATCCTGTTGACGCTTCATGAAATGCTGTACCCGAATATGTCATCCAATTGTTGTTCGATTCAATGCCTCGGCAGTTATTGCTCCTAGAGTTCGCTGCTTTATGTACTGTTTTCAGGATCTATTACTCCAAATTTCCTGAAATTTTAATCAATTGTTCTTCCTGCTATAATGTATGTGCCCAATAAATATCATTCTTATATTCGCATTCCTTCTTGGTGTTGCAATTTTCAAAAATATGAGTGTAACATAACTTTAATTCGTAAAGAAGAAATGCATAGATACTTAACGTTTAAAACGTTACATGAGAAAATTATTTGTCTTCCAACGTATATTTGCTTCCTTATTTTTATTTATTTATTTATTTTCCCCCCCCTTCCTTTTTTTTTAAAAAAAAATAAACTGTAAACATTTAAAACAGTGGATTTTTTAAAAGTAAGTACAATACACAAGAAATTTTGTTACATTGTACAATGAAGTTTTGTTTGTAATTAGACAAGTTATTTTTAATATAATTTTAATTATACATTAGTTTTAATATAAATATACACTACTAATATTTATTTAATAATTAGTTCTCTGAAAGGTTGGTTCAATATAACTGTATTTAGTGAAATAGAATTTCAATTCGGTTTCTTGCGGGTGCGGGTCAAGTTTACTCTAATCCTCCTATAGGTCATTTCCTATAAGGATCTTGACTGTCTCGTTTTGGGCAATTCCTTTTTCGGGTACTAATTGTTAGTAGTAAACTTCTGCACTTAAGTAAGTAATTACCCACTTAATTATGTAACTAAAGTTCCCAAAATGACCTCTGTTTTCCGTCGCTTGTCAAAGAAAACAAATTATTATTATAGTGTATTATTGTTCTGGTGTCTCGAATTATAAAATCTATTTGTCTAAGAGGAATGCGGCGCTTTTTTCTTCTCCATTTTCCGTACCATTTAAAGGGATGGTCATGAACAGCTAATGTCCGTTATTGAACAATGAACACGATCAGGAAGTGAGCGTTACGAATGAAAAAGCTTTTATTCGATTTTCGTTTATTTTAACAGCGTTCCTCGCCAATGCACGGGAAAAAAAAAAAAAAAAAGTGTATGGGGAGCAGCTTTCAGAATTTCATGATTCAGTTCAAAGCGTGGTGAGTAATTGCGAAAAGAATATATTTTGTGCAACAGGGTTTATAGTGTGCTATCATGTTATGTTCGCTGTTCTCCGTAGGAGCGTATGACATTTTTCCTTTTGATTTGACAACTTTATCTTGAAGATTGAAGCATTTATCTATACTGTAGGTTTTCAAAGCTTAGCATTCAATATTTATTTCTTAAATCCTAAGATTTGAAAACTGCAAAATTCCAAAACGAACAAAAAAGAAAAATCATATGATTCGCACAGATTACAGAAATATATATATATTTAATAGTTTTTTAGAAGTTTCCGTAAGTTTTCAAGATAAAAGGGAGAGGTGGTACATTTCGCGGACCCTGTATAAACACACATATTCACATGAATATACATTATTTAATAAAATATAATAAAGGATTTTATTATTCTATTAAATAATTTTCTCATTCGCCATAATCTTGCACGTTACATTCACATGTTGTTGTCGATATATGAGAAAATTATTTCTTCATTGGCGTTGGTTGAATTAAACTCTGCTAGTCGTAGCTATCACAAAAACATTTATTTAAATAAAGTGTTGAGTTGAAAAGAGATTGGCAGTGGTTGGTCCACTGCGCTTACATTATCAGCACACACAATAAAAAATGGCACATATTCTAAAATAAAAGAACTCTCTCGTTCCCAAAGTATTTTCAGTTTGAAGCGCGTGCGACAAATAAAAAGAGAAAATCTTAACCATAGAGGAAACACATGTTATTAAATATAAATATTGCATGGTCTGACTGTGAGGTTACGTTGTTTTCAGCTGCATCTTAACCTGACATTCTTGCATCTGAAAATGCTAAAAAATAGAACAAGAAAGGTGAGGATTTTAAAGGTATACCAGTTTATTAAATACAGTCGGTAACAAAAGTCTCCGAACACTAGCAAAAATTCCTATGTAAAAAAAGTATACTTAATACAGTTTTGTTAAATAAATCCTTGTGAAATCCTATTCTTAGTCAGTCTAAAAGCAGGATTCGACAAGGGTTTGTTTAACAAAACTGTATTAAGTGTACTTTTTCTATATAGGAATTTTTGCTAGTGTTCGGAGACTTTTGTTACCGACTGTACTTTAGCAAGGAGGATGGGGGCTGTTACCAGCGCCTCCTATAATAATCATTGAAATCCAGCTGAGCTTTACGTCACAGTAGATTGGCCGATTACGCCCAATCAACACTTTCTATAGTATGGTGTGGATTGGATGTAATCGGCCAAACGTCCATGACGTAAAGCTCAATTCGGACTTAGGAAGCATTATTATAGAAAGTTTTGCTCCTACCACTGTCCAAATCTGTTATCATGATCGTTGTTTTTTGTTTTTTCATCAATGGATGAAGGTATTACTGCGCTGTTTTATAAATCGGCGGTATGATCTTTCAAGGAAACTACCAACTCATCGAAAAAATTTCAATATTTTCGCAAAACGCAAATACAACTGCATGCTACCGATACTGCATTCCAAACTCTTACTAAGGCTAAACTAAATCCGAGGCATGTACCACAGAGCAGATACACAGGCGCGATGTACATTGATCCAATAGATAAGCATCGAATTTAGTTAAGCCTCTTACCAATAAAATGAAAAGTGAAGTGAAATGAAGAGAAGTTTTAGACGCGTGAATCAAAATATGAGGTTTGTTTTGCTTGTTGTAATATTAAAGCACGAGGAAAAGGGGCCCATTGTATATGAGTGCCTTGGGCCTCCAAGTGAGTAAATCGGTCCCTGGCTCCTACCCGTTAACTGAAAAACGATTTTCCCGTCTCGAGTCACTTGCATGTAAGTCTATGGCGAAATTTGTGTACAGAATTGCTCATTACCCAGTTGGTATTTTTAAATTACGTTTTCACATTCTGAGAATTCACAACCCTTAAATGAATACCCGTTTTCCAAAAATTGAATTTTTTTTTTTTTTTTTTTTTTTTAATTCCATTTTACAACTCAAAAATGCAAAAAACGCATTCAGTGAAAATTTGCATTTTTAAACTCAAAATTCAAATTAAAAAAATTTTTAAAATAAATTTTTGGAAAATTTGTACTCAGTTAACGGTTGCGTATTTTCAGAATATGAAAACGGAATTTGAAAATAACTATTAGGTAATGTGTAATTCTATAAATAAATTTAGTCATAGAATAACATGGGCTTTGGATGACCTTGATGATCCGTGACGTACTCCCTTAAGTGGAACGAGTGTTTTTCGCCTAGCTAACTGGCGACATTAAATTTCGTGTAACTTGCGCTGGATGTTCTCTGGACTGTAATCTCTCCTAACTGAAAAAGCTTCTATAATACTCTCTGCTAAGACTCTTCAATAATTCGCTCAAAAAAATAAAAAATAAAATAAAAAATAAAAATAAAAAAAATGCACTGATCATATTAAAGAAACACTTCCATATCCATCCTAATGGAACTTCACCTAAACTTCTACGGGGGCCGTGTTGCTGTAGCTTAGAGGATAGAGCGCCGAGCACATAATTGAAAGATATTGGTTCTATACTCGAAATGATTTTTTTTTTTATAGTGTGACTGGTGCGACGTAAAATCCTCACTCATACACCCACCTCATCTAATACTTTGATTTAACATCCAAAACTATTTAAACTAATAAACCTTCAGAAAACTTGACTACTTATGCATATAAATCACAAACATACATGCTCACACACGTATTCCCTCTGGGGGTCACCGAATCGGGAGAGCCATCCCTTCCGTGGAGGATCAAAATTGTGATGGCATGTCTCCGGACCACCTCAGGGGTATGTCCCAGACCGTCGCCAATTGCCCCTCTGCGCAGCACTAGTGCGACGTAAAACCCAACCATCCATCCACACATATATTCATATTATACACATAGGCATATAACCTCACAGATGTTACACACAAAAACGCATATCGTATTACAAGCTAATATTCTTGGTCTTAAACGCATTCAGCCGAGCTGATTGCTCTTATTATCGTGATTAATCTAAGACAACTGTAATAGAAATCCATTAGCACAAATTTGTGATGGTAACTAAGCCGAGTCCATCTTTGCCAACTTGTTTCAATGCATTTTCTTAGGGAATTAAATTCCCCATTGGACTATCCTAATAATTCGATTTCCTGCCTCAGTAAAAAACTGATTGTTATTTTCCCAATAATATCAAGAAATTACAGTAAAAATATTCATTCATGAAACATATGCTTGTTCTCTGAAGCTAAACCCTATTCTTTGATCAAATGATTTCTTTCCGGTGCTTAGAATTTTACACACATTTATTTTCCTCTTGCGGTTATGTCTATGTGGAAAATTTTATTTTCCCTGTACTTTAAAAGAGGCTTCTTCTTTTAAACGAAATGCAAGCGGTATTAAATTAAGTTGTGGTATTCGACTCTGGTCGGGAAATTTATTACAGAATTTTTATAACATTTTTTAACCCCTTTAAGTGCAGTGTCTTAGCCGGAAAAGACACAATTACTAATTACGTAATTACCAGCTGCAAAAATTCATTCCTTAATTTTGTAAACAAAATTTTACTTATATATGTAACTTAGAAGAAAAAATCATTTATTTCTTTTATTTTAACTTTACTGGTAAATCTGGCGGTTGTCTAACTTAAAATGAAAATAATTTCCTTACGCCTGAAAAGGTTAAAAATTTCAAATAATAATCAATAAGAAAAAATTTGTATACAAATATTGATTTTAAAAACATGCAGCTATTGTATCGGACCGAAATAAGGAAGTACGAAGATGAGGGGTGGGGTGGGGGTGGAATGCACGAGGGATGGTTGGATGGTTGGGTTTTACGTCGCACTAGTGCTGCGCAGACGAATGCACGAGGGACGCAATAAAGTAGCAAAACACACAAAACCTATTCTGAAGAGGCTAAGTTCTGTACTTCATGGGTTCAACCCGTCTCTGGTCACCAAATGCCCCCTATGGCGAAATTTGCTTATAGAATTGTTCATTACCTAGTTGGCATTTTAAATTCCGTTTTCACATTCGGAAAATACACATCCGTTAAATGAGTACACGTTTTACAAAAATTGAATTTTTTACTTTTAATGTTTCATTTTACAGCTAAAAAATGAGAAAAATGCACTTAGTTAATTTTTTACATTTTTTACCTCAACATTCAAATTAAAATAATAATAATAATAATAATAATAATAATAATAAATTTTTTGAAAACGAGTATTAATTTAACGGTTGTGTATTTTCAGAATGTGAAGACGGAATTTAAAAATGCAAATTAGGTAAAGAGTAATTTTATACATAATTTTACCCATAGTATAACATGAGTTTTGGCTGACCTTTACGAACTGTGATGTACCCTCTTAATGGGACTGCTTTTGCAGTCGAGCCTCCTTTTTTTCTCGCCTAATAAAGGGCCGTGCTACAAATTTCGTCCAGAAACAACGATTGTCTGTCTTTTCAATTTATGGTGTTTGTTTGGAGTGTTTTTACACATCATTCCTCAACGTAAGCCTGTCAGTCATTTTTATTGTTCAAATAGGCATTTAACTTAAATATACAAGAAAAAATGGTATATTGTGGCCATGACAAAATTTTCTTCTCTATTATTCTATATGGTAGATATAACTTCTCAGAATAAATTTTTACATATGCTGTTTGGTACAATTTTAGCCAATAGGTGCTGTGATATTGTTACCTGAAAAAATGTATCAGGGTATTAATAGCAGTATCATCTTTCGGTTAATATGCGCCCAAATTAAATCAGAATTCATTTTCATAATGATCATGTCAATTATAAAGTTTGAGCTTTTATACGTTATAGAAATTGAGAAAGAAACTTCTCATGTAAGAGGAAAATTGCAGCATAGCCGCTCTACCTGTTGGCCTATATGCACCTAAATTAAATCAGCATTTGTTTTAATAATGGCCCCCTTCACATAGGACGTTTTGTGCAATTATACATAATAGAAGCTGAGATATATAGCTTCCCCGTCAATGGGAGAAATGGCATATTAGCATCAACTGTAAAACGATTTACACTCAAGATTGATAGGTACCAATTTTTGTCAAGTTGCAACTAAATATAAACTTTTATGAAATCTGTGCGTTGGTTATTGTGCTAGATCTGCCATAAAATTCTCGTCATACACAGGCAGACATTTTTTTTTAAATGGCAGAATCGTTTTGCGGATGTCTCAAAACATGTAAATCTATTGAAAACCGAAAGTCGAAAATTTTTACGAATCCAATACCTATATCTATTGAATAATATATCCAATTATGTCTATTGAATATGAATGATAGTGAAAATAACACTACAAACTCATTACCACAAACACAAAACATAACATTCTAAGATACAAATCACAATGCCAGTTAGGACATCATTTGAGTGCCCTCTGAAGCAATAATAACGACAAAAGATCGTTTTTGGCGGCAAATGTCGAAAACAGATAAGAAAAATCACAAGCTAGCGATTCTAATGAGTGCTCGCCATTGGCAATGGTCAAAAAATGATTACAGAGCCATTTTTTTTCGAAGCGACATTGGAAGACAAATGACATTCGTTGATTTCGCGTAGGTCCGATACAGCCGATTGCGTTCTACAAATTACTGATTGAGTGGGGAGATATCCAGCCATCAAAACAAGAGCGATGGTGGAGGCATATTGATGAGAAATTTTACCACATTAAATATACTTTTCTAAGATGTCATTGTGAGAGTTAAAACTATAACCTGAAATTTGAAATTTTAAGACTCCTCTCTTCCTCTAACAATTTGTTCATCTCCGATCGCCAAATTCTATGAAACTCTGTAGAAAAATTTATTTATAGAATTACTTTTTACCTAATGCATTTTTTTTTAAATTCCGTTTACACATTCGTAAAATTCGCAACCGTTATTGCAAAGACTCATTGTTTAATTTTTACTTCCATTACCCGACTACCGTAGGTAATGGAAGTATTGTATTCGGTTCAAAAATTCGATATCAAGATTTCACCTGATTTACATGTTTTAAGATCTCCTGAGTCCAAAAAAGTGGTTTTTGGCAATTGGTCAGTGTATGTGTGTGTGTGTGTGTGTGTGTGTGCATGTATGTGGGGAATCTTCTGGCTATTATATATTGGAAACTAATAAAGATAGAACTACGAAACTTTAGAATTGATACAGGTCTGGTGTACAGGTGAATTAAATTTTGGTAAAAATTGGAAAATCAGAAGTGGGACAGCCGAAACCGGAAGTGGGGCCTTAAGTCCATATCTCAAAAACGGCTCTAACGATTTTCTTCAAAATTGCTGTATAAACACTCTATTAAATATCCTTTCGATTGATATAGTTGGTTAGTTCAGGAAAACTGATGGACGTACTGTATAAATAGCTGAATTTCAGGTCCTGCAAGTGCGTTTCTTTTAAAACAACTGTATGAATTTTTTCAAACTTGCCATATTAACCCTCTTTTAAATATCCTTTTGCATGTAATTGTTGTTTTCTGGTCAACAATTAATTATGCCAAGCTTTGGTAAAAGTCGGTACCTCAAAAACGGCTTTAACGATTTTCTTGAAAATTGTTACATAAAAGATATCCTTTCTCATGTTTTACTTGGTTATCACAGGAAAATTAATAGTCAGACAGGTCAGTTTTAGATCTTGGAAATTGGTGTTTCAAAAATAAATAAATAAATAAAAAACTCTACCAATTTTCTTTTCATTTCTTTTTCTTAAAAAAAAAAAAAAAAAAAAAAAAAAAAAATCAATGTGTAAACTCTGTTTTATGTTTTTACACGTGTATTAACTTTCTCTTACCGGAAAATGTTTAAGTGTCTACTTCATTAGGTCAATTCTATGTCTTCTGATAACATTTTGGAGATAATGTTTGCATATAATACGTGTAGTAGTGGGTAATGGAAGTCGTGTGGTTGTTTCACACCAGACTTTTTATTTTAATGTTTAATTTTACAGCTAATAAATGAGAAAAATGCACTAGTTAAATTTTCGTATTTTTAAATTAAAAAATTAAAGAAATTAAAGAAATAGATTTTTAGAAAACGAGTACCAGTAAAAAAAAAAAAAGAAACTAGGAAATGTGCAAATTATTAAACAAATTTTCCCATAGAACAACATTAGCTTTGTTTTTCGGTGGCGATAGAGAGAGAATCACAGAATCTCTGTAATGTACGTTAATGCCGAAAAACGAAATTTTCACAGCGTTGGTTAATGAAATACATGCTTAGGGAAATAACGAGAGAGAAACAACATATGGCGAATTGTTTAATTCTTTGAAGTCGCCACTTTATTTTCTTTAGTTGCCATGTGTTGAGAGGATTTCTTCAGGTCTAAACTGCGCTGTCCTATCACATATTAATTCAAGAAACGTAAAACTCAAAAGAAAGAGAACGTCTAACTGTTGTTGAAAACAACCGAAAAAAATCTGGTGTGTAACAAACAACCACAAGACTTCCATTACTCATTAGTTTCCGTATTACATGCACTTTTTGGAGAAAATGTGATTAGAAGACATAATAAATTAGACATAATAATTATTGACATAATAAATTATTGACATAATAATTGACACAATAATTATTGACATAATAAATAATTAAATTGACATAATAAGTTAGACACCTAACTATTTTTCTGCAAGAGAAAACTGATCCATGCGCAAAGACATATGAAACAGAATTTGCATAGCGAGTTAGAAATAAATAAATAAATAAATAAATAAAATCGGTAGAGCTTTTTTTTGAAACACCCATTTCCGAGATCTATAGCTGACCTACATAATAATGAGGATGACAATCAATTTTCCTGTAATAAGGACCAAAAAGGAGTTTATGAAGCTATTTTCAAGAAATTCGTTAAAGTCGTTTTTGAGCTACCGACTTTCACCAAATCTTAGCAAACTCAACTGTTGGCCAGAAAAATATTATTATATACATAAAAAAATATGCGAAAGGGTGTTAATATGGCAAGTTTGAAAAAAAAAAAAAAAAAAAAAAAAGTACTGCTCTTTTTAAAGAAATGCACTTATGTTCATATAGTAACTTTGAAGAAAATCGGTAGAATTTAGAAACTTTTTAACAACCTCGAAAATTCATTTTTGATAGTATGGGATAGAAGGCTGACTTTTTACCGACTATGTGAAAAATACCAGAGCGGGGAATCGAACTCCGGGCCTTCCGCTTAACGCGCGGATGCTCTAACTGCTGAGCTACCCTGGCTGATAACCAGTTCGGCACTTCTCACATAATATATGTTGGCAAGGTCATCGAGTCTGCATTAGAGCATCTATATCAAATGACAAATTTGAACATGGCATAACTCCAATAGGCAACGAAATTTCAATTTAAAAATTTTTTAACAACCTCGAAAATTCATTTCTGATAGTATGAAGTAGAGGTCGATTTTTTACCAACTATGTGAAAAATACCAGAGCCGGGAATCGAACCCGGCGCTTTCCGCTTAACGCTCGGATGTTCTAACCACTGAGCTACCCTGGCTGACAACCAGCTCGGCACTTCTCACATAATATACGTTGGCATACTATCAAAAATGAAAATCGTTGGAGCCGCTTTTAAGATGCGAAACTACGGTCCCACTTCCGGTTTCGAGTTTCTGTTTTTCTAATTTTCATCAAAAGTTGAAAAATTCATCTGTACACCAGGCTTATCTCTATTCTGAAGTTTCGTTTTACTTTCGAAGATATGATAGTCTGAAGATTCCCCGCACATAAACACATTGACCAATTGCCGAAAATCACTTTTTTGGTCTCAGGAGACCTTAAAACATGTAAATATTGTGATAAATCGATATCCGTTTTTTGACTGAATACAATACTCCCATTACCTGCGGTAGTATAGTAATGCAAGTAAATATAATTTAAAAGTATTCAAAATTAAAATGCCATTTGCCCAGCTGACCTGCGAATTTTCTTGTTCAAAGCTTAAGAAAGCCTTAGAAAACATATTTTGATTTTTTTAGAAGATTATAAATACTTTTAACAAGCAAAAGTAATTGGGTGAGTCCACCAATGTGGATTCCAAATTTATGTACGATGATTCTTTCGGCAAGTAAGGCTCCAATTTCCTCCAGCCCCACCACTGACCGGGCAGTTCTGTGTTCAAAGCTGGTAAATGGGAAGCGCCAGATTCTATCGCAGGTCGCGTTCATCAACCTAGCCGTTCGGAGTTTTCTGTGATTTTCTTCGAAACTCGTGTAAATACGGGCTAGGATCCCTTAAAAACATCCCCACGGAGGGCATTCCACCTACAGGTGTAGGACCCTGGTGTAGTCAATCGGCCTTAAGATCCGCAACCTAACCCCGTTTCCTCCAAAACGTGATCCCGTAATGGCATTACATACCGCGCCTTGACAAGAAAAGTAACGCAATTAAAAAGTTTTGCATTTGAGAAAAATCAATTTAAAGATGATGACAAAACATTGACTAGCCTACAACAAAACTGACACAACTCAGGTGGATAAAGTGTAAGATAGAGATGTGCCGGTTTCCGTGCACATTGTAACACTTCATACACATTTCTCAATGCCATAAACTAAAAATTGCCATTTTTTCACTTTTGGCACTTTTCCTGCCGGAGTGTAATATGTTCGCACTTTCCAGGGGGAACAAGTTTTTATGTTTTAGGAGCCCCAATTTTATTTTATTTTATTTTCAATTTCTGATCTAAAATGACAAATTTTCTTTCTTAGCCGAAGATTTGTTGACACGCGTCTGCAGGTGAGCGTGAAAAATGTGTGACTCAGATGGTCGCGTCACACTGTTTGACAGACGGATGCCCTGAGTCAGATTGCATAGACGCATATAAATAGGTGATACCAGAGTAATAAAGCGAATTTGCTACTAAAAACGAGGTACGTTCGAAAAGATAACGGGTCGTTGAACCTCTTTTTACAAAAGGGCGTAAGGGCTCAGCGCCTTGCCTATCCTTTCAACTTATATCGAAGATCGATCAAGTTTTAGTTTTTGAGGCCTTTTTTTTGAAGAAAATAAATATGTCTATGAAATGTCTATTTTTAAAATAGACGTTATCGTGCAAAAACCATAGATATAATAATAAGATATAGATTGGATCAGCGAGAGGGAAAAAGTGATACCTTTTTTCTCGGGAAAAGTCACTCTAATGGCTGCTTTTCCCCGAGTAAATCACACACAGGAATAAACACTGATAATTTAGTAAATAAAATTTGTGAATAATTTATTTACTAAAGGTAAATGAAAAACTCCAGATACAGTTTCAACTTCATTTTTCTTCTTTTTCTTTTTTTCAATACTCTCTAGAGGCTGATTTTAGAACTTTTTTTCGGCATCAAAAATTTTTGCTCTGGGGGATGATAGATCTATATATATTACTATATCTATGGCAAAAACTGGCTATCATTTTATTTTTAACCCTTTCTAACAAAGTTAACAAAAGTTTATGCCATCGGTTTTTGTTCGTCTATCTGTCCACGCTCAAATTTCCTTACATATTTTTAGAATGGCGGCCGCGTTGCTACTTTATGTTGCGCTCGTGCCTACTTTTCTCGCTTGACGAAAGTCCTTCTTTTATTTCAACCCTAAAACATTGTTGCAAGTTTCAGTAATATAGGATTTTCGCTTACGGAGTTTTTATTCACCAACAAGAAAATAGTTCGATATGTCATTTCCGGAGCTTGAATGCTCTTTTGGGAGTCATCTAAAAGCCTCATGCCCCTTCTGTTTGTTTAACCACGGAAAACGGAAGTGGGGGGGGGGGGGGGGGGGGAGGAAAAGGATTTTTATGTTTTCGGGTTACTGAAATTTTACAAAGAAATATTCCTTCTTTGAAACTTATTACGGTATCAAGGGAAATAGTGCATCGAGAAAAAAATTCGTCTAAGAATTTCACGATCAATTGATTTTTTTTTTTTTTTTTTTTTTTTTAAATAAATAAATAAAAAGTAGTCTGTTGTGGCCATCACATAACTTTCTTCTATACTTTGCTATACAAATCTATTTAGTACAAATAATTTATTAATTGTATTATTTAATAAAATTATTTTCCGTGATGAGAGCAGATTATTATTATTATTATTATTATTTTTTTTTTTTTTTTCGTAGAACTATAACTGTAAATGGCCAAAGAAAGTCGATTTTATGCGCTAAAAACATCTTTAAGAAGAAGTAACCTTCCTTTCTTCCTTCTCAAGATTTTATTTATTTATTTTTTCATATCAATAACTTTGTTTTAAACTATCAGTCACAGATCTACAGTTCAACCACTTGTTTTAAAGGTATTGGCGAGTTGTTCTGAAAGACCCATATTGAAAATGTTTCCTCCCCCCCTCTTCCCCCCTTAGACAGACTCCTTCCTTCCCTGAGGAGATAGTGTTGCTCCTACGTATCCAAAAAGATTTTTTTCTAGTTGACTATTGCTATTATTATTATTAAAGTTTCATAATGATTTGTTAAAAATAATAATCATTGTGCTTATTTGTAAGAAATTTTATTCTATACTGCCATGTTAAAAACGGTTTCCAACGCCACGCATTCAGCGATTTTCACCAAAAGCTGATAGGCACTATAACATGTCAAGGTGCAATGGCATATAAATTTGCATGAAATTCAGTACGTAAGTCTCTCTCCCTGAGATATAGCTGAAATAAAATTTTTCTCGCACACACACTCACTGACAGACAGATATTTTCTAAAAATGCTCGAATCATGTTCTAGATCTCTCAAAACATGCAAATCCCTATATATATATATATATATATATAATATTTGGCCAAAATTACTAGTCTTATCTCTAGTTGTTTTTACAATCACTAAAATCTAAATCTCTCTCTCTCTCTCAGTATTTTTTAACAGTCTGTACAATGCATTTAAGAAGCCTTTAAAATTTTTGTGTCTTTGTATCCCCCGTAATTTTCGTAATAGCCTTAAGCGGTTCTAAAATTAAATCCTTCGATAATGCAATATGTTTTAGACTTTTTCTTTCTAAAGTGATGCGGCTAATGCGGCCTTGAAAGTCTGGGGATAGATAAAATAGTTGGGAATGCGTCCGTCTGTCAACGGTCATATTAACGGACGAGATAGGAAAACAGGGAAAATGACCCCAATTACTTACAAATAAAAATGTATTAAAGCGAATTAAAAAAAAAAAAGAAAAAAAAAAGTAACAATCTGTCTTTCATTCTTAGAAATACCGAAGCGGTACTTAAAACGGAACGTTTATTGGATCAAAGCATTTGAACATTTTATTTTCTTCTGTATCCATAGAATAGAAGTAAGGGTCGGAATCAAAAAACTTTTTCACTTACGGTTTTCGAAATAATTACACGCATCGAGAAGTCCTAGACAAGATTTAACCTCTTTTAGAAAATATTCGACTGTCTGTGTACAACATAAAATTTTTAGCAGCTCTAGTTCAAGTACTTGTAGGAGATTGGTGTGTGTTAATTAATAGATGATAGACTTATTTTTCATAATTTTTAATCGACGACACAGTACAAAACAACACACACTACACATATTTGACGTAAAAGATAGAAGGGGACAAAGCCCGCAGTTATAATGTGGGGATAAACCCGCTCATACATTCTTTTGGGGATAAAACCCGCGATTACAAAATGGGGATATACCCGCTAGGCAATTCGACTTCTATTGCAGCCGAAAGCCAAACAACAACTGAATTCTTGGCGCAGTCACATGACCACGAAAGCCCGCGGTGCTCGTTCGGCATGCGCAGATGTCCGAACAGAATTAATGCACAAAATTTCATACAAATTTTTTATAGTTGCACCTTGATGCGAACTGGGTGTCCTATCAAATATCGGAGAAAATTTTCTGACAGGGGGCGCTACCATCTCCCCCCTCCCCCCCCCCCATCCAATTTGACAGTGTAGTTCAAAATTTCATAACAATATGCCCAATGAACATTATTCTAACGAATCATTGAGAATTAAAATAAGTTATTCATAATAATAATGGTCGAGAACTTCTTCTTTCTTTTCTTTTCTTTTCTCTGCGTGTGTGTGTAATGTAAAAGCATTGTTTTTCCCCGTGGACGGAAATACCTCCGGGACAAGATCATAACCAAGGGTGGTTTTGAGGGGGGGGGGGGTTTAAGTCCCCATAAGGAGAATATATATATAATAAGAATTACTTTTAACACTTCAATGTTAAATAATATATATATATATATATGCATACTAGCAGGGTACGCCCGCTTCGCTGGTCACTATATTTAAATGAATTTTTAAAAGAATTGAATCACTATTTTTTATATCACATTATAAATAAAAACTGAAAAAAAATGCATTGGAATCGCTCTAATTAAACTTAATTTTTAATCAGTTTAATCCTTTCTACTATGTAATACCATTTTTTTTTTTTTTTTTTTTTTTTTTTCGTTAAATACTATTACAAAAAAAAAAAAAAAAAAAGATTTTTCTTTCAAAGGAATTAATTAAAAATAAAATAAAATGAAAAATAAGAAGTTGTTATACTATAAAAAAATTATATGAATATGACTGTTATATATATCAATACAAAAAACCCTTAACGGGTTAAAAGTTCGTGACGCAGCATTGTACTTTATGGCTATAAGAATTAGAAATACGGGTCTTAAAAATAATGATATCAAATTTTCAGTGACGCTTTGATATTAATTAAATTATACATAGATTTTCTTATTTGAATTTGCTTTTTCCTTTTATTTATATTTACAGTGTAAACGTTATTTTCAACATAAAATAATATATAGCATTTACTCATTGATACCTTTCCATTCACATCTCTTATACTATGAAAGCATGTGTTTTAAAAGAAATTATATGAAATTCCAGTAACGCAGTGGTGTTACATTAAGTGATTTGTTTTTAAATTTCTCTGCAATTATTTTGTTTTGCATATTAAAGTATATGTGCACATTGAAATATTGCTTTTAATTTTCAAATACGCTGTCAAATATATCACTTTCATTAAGCTTATATTATGTACTGAAATATATTTATTTCAATGAATTATTCTATCTTTTGCGTCACGCCATCCAAAACTGTAAGTAAAATATATGGAAATGTTTACTTTGTGTCATTTCATCCAAATAAATTGAAAATGCATGCAAATAGATATCGTGATGCAAAGAAAAAAACTGTGAAATTTTTTTCAGTTTTGGATGGCGTGACGCAAAAGATAGAATAATTCATTGAAATAAATATATTTCAGTACATAATATAAGCTTAATGAAAGTGATATATTTGACAGCGTATTTGAAAATTAAAAGCAATATTTCAATGTGCACATATACTTTAATATGCAAAACAAAATAATTGCAGAGAAATTTAAAAACAAATCACTTAATGTAACACCACTGCGTTACTGGAATTTCATATAATTTCTTTTAAAACACATGCTTTCATAGTATAAGAGATGTGAATGGAAAGGTATCAATGAGTAAATGCTATATATTATTTTATGTTGAAAATAACGTTTACACTGTAAATATAAATAAAAGGAAAAAGCAAATTCAAATAAGAAAATCTATGTATAATTTAATTAATATCAAAGCGTCACTGAAAATTTGATATCATTATTTTTAAGACCCGTATTTCTAATTCTTATAGCCATAAAGTACAATGCTGCGTCACGAACTTTTAACCCGTTAAGGGTTTTTTGTATTGATATATATAACAGTCATATTCATATAATTTTTTTATAGTATAACAACTTCTTATTTTTCATTTTATTTTATTTTTAATTAATTCCTTTGAAAGAAATTTTTTTTTTTTTTTTTTTTTTTTTGTAATAGTATTTAACGAAAAAAAAAAAAAAAAAAAAAAAAAAAAAATGGTATTACATAGTAGAAAGGATTAAACTGATTAAAAATTAAGTTTAATTAGAGCGATTCCAATGCATTTTTTTTTCAGTTTTTATTTATAATGTGATATAAAAAATAGTGATTCAATTCTTTTAAAAATTCATTTAAATATAGTGACCAGCGAAGCGGGCGTACCCTGCTAGTATGCATATATATATATATATATATATATATATATATATATATATATATATTATTTAACATTGAAGTGTTAAAAGTAATTCTTATTATATATATATTCTCCTTATGGGGACTTAAACCCCCCCCCCTCAAAACCACCCTTGGTTATGATCTTGTCCCGGAGGTATTTCCGTCCACGGGGAAAAACATTACACACACACGCAGAGAAAAGAAAAGAAAAGAAAGAAGAAGTTCTCGACCATTATTATTATGAATAACTTATTTTAATTCTCAATGATTCGTTAGAATAATGTTCATTGGGCATATTGTTATGAAATTTTGAACTACACTGTCAAATTGGATGGGGGGGGGGGGAGGGGGGAGATGGTAGCGCCCCCTGTCAGAAAATTTTCTCCGATATTTGATAGGACACCCAGTTCGCATCAAGGTGCAACTATAAAAAATTTGTATGAAATTTTGTGCATTAATTCTGTTCGGACATCTGCGCATGCCGAACGAGCACCGCGGGCTTTCGTGGTCATGTGACTGCGCCAAGAATTCAGTTGTTGTTTGGCTTTCGGCTGCAATAGAAGTCGAATTGCCTAGCGGGTATATCCCCATTTTGTAATCGCGGGTTTTATCCCCAAAAGAATGTATGAGCGGGTTTATCCCCACATTATAACTGCGGGCTTTGTCCCCTTCTATCTTTTACGTCAAATATGTGTAGTGTGTGTTGTTTTGTACTGTGTCGTCGATTAAAAATTATGAAAAATAAGTCTATTATCTATTAATTAACACACACCAATCTCCTACAAGTACTTGAACTAGAGCTGCTAAAAATTTTATGTTGTACACAGACAGTCGAATATTTTCTAAAAGAGGTTAAATCTTGTCTAGGACTTCTCGATGCGTGTAATTATTTCGAAAACCGTAAGGGAAAAAGTTTTTTGATTCCGACCCTTACTTCTATTCTATGGATACAGAAGAAAATAAAATGTTCAAATGCTTTGATCCAATAAACGTTCCGTTTTAAGTACCGCTTCGGTATTTCTAAGAATGAAAGACAGATTGTTACTTTTTTTTTTTCTTTTTTTTTTTTAATTCGCTTTAATACATTTTTATTTGTAAGTAATTGGGGTCATTTTCCCTGTTTTCCTATCTCGTCCGTTAATATGACCGTCATTACTTTTTAGGGGTTAATGATCAAAACGCAAAATTAAAGGAGCATGGTAATAACACTGTATTAAATGTGTTGTTTTATAGGTCACACTCGAACAAAATAACAAACTAAATAAAATTTCAAAATTTTATAAAAAGTGATAAAAAAGATGGACACATGCAACATTACAAAGGTGACATTTACAGTACATTAGTACATTAGTACTAATTACTAGCATTTAAAATGTACTAGTTTTAGTACATTTTAAAAATGACAAAAATTTCTTATTTATATTTATTTCTTATTATAATGTTTTAGGTATAGATTTGATTTAAAAGAGTAAAATAAATAATAATAGAAAAATCTTTAAAAAGTGAAAATTTTATACTGGTAAATATTTAAGTAGTATAGTTTGTTATGAATTTAATTTAAAAAAAAATCTTAATCTATTCAAAATTTTATTATAGCTTAACATTTTGTAATTTATATATTATATATATACTAGAAACTTAATGAGCAAATTAATTATTTTCAAATTCTGTTTTAAGAATTTTTTCAATCCGTAGTTTAAGTGATTTATCACCTAATTTTGAAAAAATTACAAATATTTGCATATGATTATCATATTATTTGTCATTTTTATGAAAATAAAGGAAAAATTTTTTGTTGTTGCAATCACCTTTTAAAATAGAACCAATTTTGAAAGTTAACAACGTATCAGCATGAAAACAATGTAAATACAAAGAATATTTTTGATAAACAAATGTCATATAAAATACAAGTACCTAAATAAATAACTCATTTAATATATATATTAAAAAAAGAAAAATATTTTTTATTTTATTTTTTGTGTTTATTTTTGACGCTCCCCGATAGAGGGAGCCAAAACGATTATTTGATATTCAGTATTTCAGATGGAAGAGAAGAAATTCGTCCGCGAAACTGCCGCATCACGGTATTTTCGGAGTAAAAAATAGTTCGATTTTTAAACTGAGTTATAAAAAAAACAAGAGTTTTCCTAGGGAAAAGGGAGATGTCAGGCACATCAGATAAAAGCGATTAATATCATATATCAATTAAACTAAATTCGCTCGAGCCATATTCGAGAAAAATTTGTTCCTTACATACGCCGTCCATTTACAACTTAAATGAGCCAATTCATATCTCGAAATATATTGCACGCAGAAATGTAGAGATTTCAGGGTAGGATCAGACAGAAGGTGAAAGTCTATTTTGAAAATATCAGAACATAACCTCCCATATTTCCTGAGATATTAAGTGTCGGCTTTCAGCGGTTACTTTGATCTTAAAATTCCTGTATATATAAGTGTCGCAGTTTTCGTTCGTTTTTCCGTTTCCGCTGAGTGTCGTGGCGTTCGTTTGTTTTTGCGCTTGCGTCACTAGAAAAACTGCCGTTTTTCATGATATATATATATATATATATATATATAAAGCAAACATTTCAAGTGAATGAATCAAATAAATAAAAAAATAAATAGCGTAATAGTCGTTGCTAAGATGCGCAGAGGATTAAAATGTAAGAAAAATTTTCGAAAATGGCTAATTTTAAAGCTATTACCTGGTTATTATTTTCATATTTTAATTAATTTTAAAAAATCGAATCAAAAATTCGTAAACAGGCTGCGAGATGCATCAGAACAGGTCATAATGAACCATCATGCAAATTTGTGTAGCTCTGCGATCAGCCGTTTTCTTAAAAAGCTCCGAATATATATACACACTGACACATCTTATTTTATTATATATATTAATAATATAAGAGATAGAAGATGTTTATAATAGTAATAGCCAATTAGGGGGAAAATAAATAAATAAATAATAATAATAATAACATAACATGCGTAGGAGCAACACTGACTTGTTAATTTTCAATATGAGTATTTTTCAAAAGATGTGATCAATACTTTTAAAACAAATGATTGAATATAGGTATTTAATAATTTAAAACAAATTTGTCGATTTTTTTTTCATTAAAAAAAAAAAAAAAAAAAATTCTTGAAAAAAACATTATTATTATTTTTTTTTTCTGATATCTTCTGTGAGGCACAAAATTGACTTATAAATATGAGTTTAAATATGAGCTATGAATACGAGTTTAAAATTTTAAAGGTAAGTAAAAAAAGAAATGAAGTGCGAAAATTTCACACGGGTTTGCTAGTAATAGTTTATCTTCTTTCTACATTTATGTTTGTGAGAGGTAGAAGCGCTCCTGCATGATGCACTAGTTGAAACACAATGGGTATTATCAAAAAAGCAAATAAAGTACTCAGATTAACAATGCAAAACTTTCTGATACACTTACACTGCCCATCTGTAAGCGGTCTCATTCCTGTTTATATTTTTTGAATAACTCGAAATGCTCTCATGTTATTCAGGTTCATTATGATAGGTTTCCTGTTAAAAGTGGAATAAATAATCCTACTGATATTCATAACAGACACTCATAAAGCGATTCGGGTACATTAATGTCAAAGAGATGAATTTTACACCCAGAGAAAGGACTTGATTTAATCTACAAAGTGGGTTTTGTTGGGGTTATTTTGTTGTTTTAAACTAAATTCTCATTAGAAGTAAAAAGATCAGTTTTGTTTTAACTACACAAGATTTAGTGTTAATATATTTACAAAATTTAATCGAAATTTCTTTGCATTTGCTTATATCACCAAAATATTTTGTTTATTTTTACATTGACGCTTGCATATTTGTAAGTAAAAAACAATTTTTTTGTCAGAAAAACAAAATATTACCATGTTTTTATTAACTCTCTTTCCTGTTTGTTTGTTTGTTTGTTTGTCAGGTACAAATCTTGAAAATGATTTTTAACTAACTTTCCAACTAGCTAGACATTTAGAATAGCTCAGGATAGCTTAGAACACGATGACAACACAATACCTCAAAGTCCAATTTTCGAATTTTTGATTAGTTCTATTTTAAGTAATTAAAATATGAAAATAATAATCTCCTAATACCTTTAAGATTAGCCATTTAAATATTAGCTATAATTTAATTTTTGCCAAAAAAAAAAAAAAAAAAATAAATAAATAAATAAATAAATAAAATAAAATAAATAAATAAATAAATAAATAAAACGAGTTCATTTTCTTTCGACATAAAAATAAATACATTTAATTAAACGTGAACATTAAAAAATTATAAAAAGTTAAATTAGGCATCTCACAAAATTGACGTCATTATAACTTAAAAAAATTTCTACCCATTGATAAAGTGCTAATGTACATCATGATACTAATATATGTTGTTCTAAAAGATTAATATTTTAATTTTAAAACCAACGTTATTTTTTTTTACCATGTTTTTATTTATAATTTAATTGTTGCCAAAAAAATTTACAAGTTCATTTTCTTCCGACAGGAAAATAAATACATATGCTTAAACGTGAAAAATAAAAAATTGTAAGAAATTAATTTATGCATCTCACAAAAATTGACGTCATTATCACTTTAAAAATTTTATACACATTGATAAAGTGCTAATATAGCTCTATAGCTATAACTTCCCGACTAGCTAGACACTTGAAAGTTTTAGAATAGCTCAGAACGCGATGACAATGCATGCTTTTAATGATTTTATTCGATTATTAGATGCTTGAAAATTTCTTACAATTGCTGTCTTTACTACGCATTGGATCATTTTCTTTCAAGTTAAGGGGATAATTCAACAAAAAATTTTAAAGTATTTACTAATGCGTAGAATTGTCAAGTTTATATGATTCAACAGGAAAATTAAAAATATAGTATATAAAAAAGTTCTTTTTTTTTTTTTTTTAGAAATTTTTACTCATGAATTCATCAACCGTGAATATTTATTTAAATCAAATTGGAGTGTAAAGGTTGATATTTTTATTTATTACCAACTATGCGTAACCGGAGGTGCCCGGGTTCGATTCCCGGCTCTGGTATTTTTCGCATAGTTGGTAATAAATAAAAATATCAACCTTTACACTCCAATTTGATTTAAATAAATATTCACGGTTGATGAATTCATGAGTAAAAATTTCTAAATTGAAATTTCGTGGTCTATGGAGTTGTGCTACGATTATTATTGTCTCACCTGATATATCTGCGTTTGCAGACTCGGTGACTTTGCCAACGGATATTATGCGAGAAGTGCCTAGCTGGTTGTCAGCCAGGGTAGCTCAGTGGTAGAGCATCCGTGCGTTAAGCGGAGGTGCCCGGGTTCGATTCCCGGCTCTGGTATTTTTCGCATAGTTGGTAATAAATAAAAATATCAACCTTTACACTCCAATTTGATTTAAATAAATATTCACGGTTGATGAATTCATGACTAAAAATTTCTAAATTGAAATTTCGTGGTCTATGGAGTTGTGCTACGATTATTATTGTCTCACCTGATATATCTGCGTTTGCAGACTCGGTGACTTTGCCAACGGATATTATGCGAGGAGTGCCTAGCTGGTTGTCAGCCAGGGTAGCTCAGTGGTAGAGCATCCGTGCGTTAAGCGGAGGTGCCCGGGTTCGATTCCTGGCTCTGGTATTTTTCGCATAGTTGGTAATAAATAAAAATATCAACCTTTACACTCCAATTTGATTTAAATAAAAGTTCTTTTTATTTTGTAATTATTTTTGTTTGAACGGCAACAAAAATTATTTTGTTAATGAAATCAAAATTTCTAATGGAACACATTTAAACAGAAATTTTTGTTGATTCAACAAATCTTTTCTCTCAGTCTGTTTAAGCACATTTCGACATCTTTATACTACACAAAAATAGCAAAGTTGATATATTTCGTGAAAATATATGATATATAATAAGTCTCCTATATCATAGCCTCCTGAACTAGATGCCTGTCGCGTGGCTCAAAAATTTGGCAACAGTTCAATCGGTAGACAGCGCCACCTGGTACAGAATGCGCGACTTTTTTTATTCATCTTTCACCAATAATTTTTAAAAGTGATATATGGTATATATAATCGACGTTTTTCCGATTCTATTCGCTTTTTATGTATATTAAACCCCACTTTAAAAAATTTTATGGTGACTGTTGAATAAAAAAAACCAAGCAATCTGTTCCAGGTGGCGTTGTCTACCGCTCGAACTGTTCCCAAGTTTCCGAGCCACGCGACAGGTATTTAGTTTAGGTGGCTATGCCTATATAAATGTATGATGTTGAATTGTTTGGAAATTAATTTCGTTTATTCCCAACAGTGGACTTTTATATTTTCACACCAACTTCACAATTAAGCCACATTTTCATTATTGATTTTGACAGCTGATATAGCAAGGCTTGTTTATGAAAAAATTTGTTTGATTATGATTCCGCACAACTGTTTTTGATTGCTGCCCTGCCAAATATCGAAAGCAACACTTTCGGCATATTTTGCTCTTTTTGTCGAAACGGCAAAAATGATGTTCAAGCAAGAAAAAAATTATCTAATGTGAATGGAGAAAAGAGAAAATATACTGACAGAACACCACTGCCAAAACTGGTTTGCAAAATCTCATTCCGGCAATTTTGATGCTAAAGATGCAATCACGTTGTGGTAGGCCAGTTGAAGCTGATGAAGACAAAGTTAAAGCATTGATTTATGCAAACAAACCACCGAAGAAAAACGCGTGAGATCGCAGAGATTAAATTAATCGAATTCGATCGTTCATGATCATGTGAAACGTCTGGGTTTAATTTTTAAACTCGACATATGGGTTCCCCACATTCTTAGCGAAAGCAGTTTGCTCCGTCGAATTGACGTTTGTGATTTGGATCTCAAACGTTAAAAAAAAAAGAATCTATTTTTGGAGCGGATCATCACTAAGGATGAGAAATGGGTTGTCTTCAAGAATATGAAGCAAAAGATATGACCACAGAATAAAAAAAAAAAAAAAAAAGATTAAGTTTAGAGTTCTTCAAAACTCGATATTCGTCAAAAAAAAAGAAGAAGAAAAAAAAAAAAAAAAAAAAAAAGAGGGGGGGGGGTGCTTTTAAATAACCGCTTTTTTTTCTTCTTTTTTTTAAATCTTCTATCATTCTTTCTTTAATCTTCTACCATGATCACTTCTAAAGTACACTGTCATCAAACTGGACAAATAGAATGATTCAATCAAACAGAAAAAAACAGAACTGATCAACGGAAAAAGCATATGTTCCACAGATATTACGCAAGACCGCATACAAGTTTAGTAACTCGCCAAAAGATTTGGAACTTACTTGATTTTGGAACGTATGTGTGGTTCTGAACACATATATGTTAAAATATATACATTTGATAACAATTTTTTTTTTATGAATTTTTATTTGACACCCACTCAGTGTTCCAGTAATTGACACTGCCAGTTTTTCATTTTATCAGTAATTGGCACCCTATGTTCCAGTGTTTGACACTGCTAGTTATTCCTTTTACCAGTTATTAGCACACTATGCTCCAGTTTTTGACATAAAATGTTAAAATTCGTATATGTAAAATATATGATTTTATTATTTTTCTTATCTATTAATTATTTCGGGATAGATGTCAATTACTGGAGCATGTCAATCACTGGAGCACCCCTATACCCTGCAAAATAACTTCATTAGTAAATAATCTTCTTCCGATATCGTCTGTAGATTTACTTAAAAATCCTGGATGTGCAATTCCAGTTTTTTTATACATTTTGTACAAAGCCCAATAATCTTGAAAATTATTTATGAATTCGCATTAATAATGCAATGGATAAGAAAAGTTGGAATGTGATTTATATTTTATGACAATCGCGTGTTTTTTTTTTTTTTTTTTTTTTTCTCTATGCCTTACATATTGTACGATAACATAACATCCTATTATGAAATATAAATTTAATTTTCCCAAATTATGAAAGACATATTTTGATATCGGCATTTGTAAAAACAGCGTTTGGGCAATACTTCGATTGGATTCTCCATTCAAGTCCATTCCAGATATTTCGAAAGCAAATATTTTTCACAAAATATTATGTCGCACATTTTACATTTCACCTTAAAAATGGCATTACACAAAGATATCGGACAGCGAAACTATTCTCTGAAAACAATGTCGAAACCAATAATGGAAAATTGAACGGAATTCGTCGGCAATAATTAGTTCGTTTCATATATAAGTTATGTAAGAATTTGAAAAATGGTTTTCAGTATCGTATCAGAAACGAATCACACCCCTCTTTCTAATTTTATTCCAACTGTCGAAAAATTATTCACTTAAAAGAATGCCTTTTGCGAAAAATAAATTCAAGTAATTCTTTTTAAATGAAATTTATTTTAGTAACGAATTAGATGTTTATTAGTAATAACAATAATACTTTATAAAAAATTAATCTTTTAATAAAAAAATTATTTATTTGATTAATATAAATAATTATAAGATAAAAAAAACTTTTTATATACCATGTTTTAAATTTTCTGATGAATCATAGAGCTCCTATCAATGTGCATAAAATTTTTAAAGTGATAATGAAGTCAATTTTTGTGAGATGCATCATTTAACTTTTTATAATTTTTTAACGTTCACGTTTAATTAAATCTATTTATTTTTATGTCGAAAGAAAATGAACTCGTAAATTTTTTTTGGCAACAATTAAATATAGCCAACATTTTAATGGCTATTTTAACGCTATTATGGTGTTATTGTTTTCATATTTTAATTAATTATAAGAAAACTAATCAAAAATTCGAAAATCGGACTTCGAAGTATTGTTTTGTCACCGGGTTCTGAGCTACTGTGAAAGTTTCAAAGGTCTAGCTAGTAGGGATGTTAGTTAAAATTCGATTGCAAGATTTGTACCGGACAAACAAACAAACAAACATACATACAAGAATAGAAGTTAATAAAAACGTGGTAAAAATTATTGAATTCACTAATCATTTTTACTTTCTTCTATATTCAATAGAAGAAAGTATTGGATTCGTAAAAGTTCTCGACCTCGGGTTTTTAATGGATTTACACGTTTTGAGAGCTGTAGAACACGATTTGACCATTTTTAGAAAATGTCTGTCTGTCCTCCCATCTGTCTATGTGTGTGTGACAAAATTTTGTGGCGACTGTATCTCAGGAACTACTGCACAGAATTTCATACAAATTGGTATGTAGTTACAACTTGACATAAATTAGTGCCTATCGACTTTTGGTAAAAATTGTCCAACAGCTTGCGTTGCCATCCCATTTTTTCTAAATTTTTAACATGGTGGTATAGGACAAAATTTTGTATAAATATGCATAAAGAGAATTGTTTTTTAATAATTATTATGATATTTAAAAGAATTTTTTGTAATAGAGATAGTTAACTGGGGGGAAAAATTGTGTATGTAGGAACCTCGCCTCCCCCCCCCCCCTCCGAGGGGAGTAAATTTTCAAAGAGCTCGCCAATACCTTTGAAACGAATGGTTGAACGATCTATCTGTGATAATTTAAAATAAACTTATCGATTTTTTTTTTTAATGTAATATTGAGAATAAAATTGACTTTTTTTTTCGATATTTAGTGTTATACTACTTCTCTAAAATGGAAATCGTCTGCATTATCATGGAAGACAATTTTTTAAAATAATAATTTTAATAAATTATTTTTACTGAGTGAATTTGAATATGAAAATATAGAAGAAATTTATGTGGTGACCACAACATACTACTTTTAAATTAAAAAAAAAAAAAAATAATAATTAGCAAGTGAATTATATAATGAAATTTGTTAATTAACACGACTTTATTTAATCTCAACGCACGGGACGAATGGAGTTCAAATAATGCTTATTTTATTTATTTATTTTTTTTTTTTTTGAGATTAGGAAGGAGTTGGACTTATTAAAGTATATTTCCATGAGTCCGGTTGATAACATTATATGCATGCATTTATGGCCTCTACTCCATATTCTAGTAATTTCAGTTTTATTCGTTTGAATTTACTCCTGTTTTACATAGTTTTTAGTTCTTATAGGAACTATATATATATATATATATATATATATATATATATATATATATATATATATATATATATATATAATTAGAATATAAGATATTTGTTTGCGATTAAGAAATGTCGATTTGTTTGCACAGCTACACAAAAAATATATTTTGTTTTTATTTCAATTATGGAGAAAGAAATAGAATGAACAATGTCTTTAGCCCTCTAGATTTAAAGAAAAACATAAGAAATATCGCATTTTGTGCAGTCGTGTATAGGGTCTAAAATTTACAAACGCACCCTACAGCACGCTGAGAATTTAATTAGACCATAAAATTTCTTTCATTCGAATTCTTTCATAAATCCTTGAATAGAAACTAATAGTGCCATTTTCAGTAGGAAATATGCTGCAGTCAACCAAAATAACATAGTTTTCTCTGTGTCTATTAATTTGTAAACATGTGAAAATAAAATTTGCATGGCATGTTCTTTATGAAATTATTAATAAAATTTTATTTAACTTTTACATAAATAAAATTTTAACTCACATTTATTCAACTTTTCTCAAAAGTAAGTTTTGGAAGAATTGAAGAACTTGAACAATTTTAGAAAAGAAAAACTAAATGAGAAATGAAGTTAAAGACGCATTTCAGACTGTTGAAGTTAATCTTTATAATAATCTTTAAGATAATTTTTATAATATAAGCTTTAAGATAATCTTTATAATATAATTTTTAAGATAATATTTATCGTAATCTTTATAATAATCTTTATAATAATCTTTATAAAGAATCTTTCAAGTATTGCGTTAGTGATATGGTTAAATTAAAGCCAGATTCTTCTTTCTATATTCAGTCTTCAGTGTTTTCTTTTCTTTCTTTCTTTCTTTTTTTTTTTTTTTTTTTTACATGCGAGAAACTTACTATATGTACTATATATATATACACATACATACTTACAGTGTTGACCAAATAATTGGTAATTTTGTTTGCTAAAATTTTTTCATATTTTTGCAAAAAGACACATTTTTAATGTAAAATTATTTAGTTAAACATTACTAATTAATTATTGATAAAATGTAAAAAAAAAGTTCTGTTTGCTGCAGTTTGCTGCCAGAAATTTTCTGTAATTCAGAAAAATACGTTCTATCAACGGAAAAATCACGTTGATAGAACGTATTTTTATGAATTACAGAAAATTTCTGGCAGCAAACAGGACTTTTGTTTCGACAGTGTATCTTGTACATTAACTCAAAAGACAGAATCAAAACTTGCAAAATAATAATTTAATATTTGGTTGGCATCCCTTCAAGGAATTGTTTGCAAAAATATTTTTAGTTCATCGTCATGGAGCTTCACCTGTGTTAAAGTTATTTAAAATTCGATTAATGGTTTGATAACCAAATCCCCAGGGGGTGAAGAAATGCCCGTACATATACAAATTGTTTCTTGTCCTGGTTTATTACAAAATGTATATATTTTTTAATTTCACATTTAAAAGTTAGCAGCAATTTAATTCAAGATCTAATTAAATATCAAGTTTGGCTAAATTTCGCCCAGAGTTCAGGAAATACAGCGCACAGAAAATTTTGCCGACACACTGACAGTTAGTTTCTATAAATGGTCAAACCGTGTTCAAGACATGTCAAAAACGTGTAAATTCGTCAAAAACCAGGGGTCGAACATTTCCAATACTTTCTTCTTATGTATATAGAAGAAAAAAAAAATAATAATTAAAAGAAAAAAAAAGTAAGTTTCGTTGAAAAAGTTTTGCTTTCGTGTTATATGTGACAAAAAATATTTGAAGTACGTGTTCAAACTCATTGAAGAGCGCGTGTTTCCTCTGTACATACTGGTGCTTCTATTTTTTCAGCTTTAATACAATTATGAATCAGGAATTTTTGACACGCGCTGTCCTGTCACCTGTCTAACGCAAAACATATTATAGAATGGTTATTGCGTAAATAAGAACTATTAATAACTTTTTGAAGTAATAATTAAATGTCTAACACTTCTTTTCCCCCAAGAAACACATAAACAACAATAACAACAACAAAAATATAGCAACAGTTCGCAATTTTCTTTTCCCGTTTAAATTCTTAATTTAAAAGTGATGCTTGTTCCAGATTTTAAAAACTAAATATTTCACAAAAATACTGGATAATATTTCTTTCCTTTTTCAATTCCTACTATTAGTTCACTTTCTCCCTATATATATCTTGTACAAATCTTGCAATCGATTTTTAACTAACTTCTCGACTAGCTAGAAATTTGAAACTTTACAGGACTGCTCAGAACACGGTGACAACACAATACTTCGAAGTCCGATTTTCGAATTTTTTATTAGTTTTCTTATAATTAATTAAAATATGAAAATAATAACATCCTAATTGCGCTAAAATAGCCATTAAAATATTAGCTATAATTTAATTGTTGCCAAAAAAAAATTACGAGTTCATTTTCTTTCGACATGAAAATAAATACATTAAATTAAACGTGAACGTTAAAAAATTATAAAAAGTTAAATTATGCATCTCCCAAAAATGGACGTCATTATCACTTTAAAAATTTTATGCACGTTGATAAGAGCTCTATGGTTCATCAGAAAGTTTAAAACATGGTATATAAAAAGTTTTTTTTTAATCTTATAATTATTTTTATTTAATTTTGCACGTGCGCTTCTTATTTCCTAATTCAAAATTATTTAAAAAAAAAAAAAAAAAAAAAAACTTTTTTGATAGTGTTTGTAAGTAGGAATTGACTTAAAATTTTTTTCTTTTACATTACTTGTTTTCCTTAACACTCTTTTCAACATAATTGAAAAGTATTTTTGATTTGAGTTCGTCTACAGATGGTCGGTCGATAAACGCTCAATTTTTTTTATAAATATTCTTAGAATACTTTGAAACTCATTCATATTATTCAAGTTTTTTACTGTAAATGCTTTCCACTACAAACGTATGAACAGCACTATTGATTTCTGTACAGAGAATTCACAAAAGATTTAGGATAATTTACGGTCTATGAGAGGCATCTGCATCAAACATAACGAAATGAATACACATTATTATTCACATGCACAAAAGCAAGATTTCTATATCTTTAGCTATGATTAGCAATAATGTTTGATTTACTCAAAAATATTTAGATATATTATGGAATAGGAGAGGAAATAACTCAAAGATATTTTCAGTGACTTTGATAAATGTATACGAAAAACCTATATAAATTCCAAAATACATTGCTAAAAGATATTTTATATTTTATCTCTCTTTAAAAGTAAAGCTATAAAAATAAATTTTAAGCGATTTGTTTTAAAATGTCATTACAGAGGTAATTTACACTAAAAGTTGGGGTATATGATATGGCATATAAATGCAGTGGAAAGTACATCATGATTTATGCGTACAGCGTGATTTTTCTTGGTTGTTTCCTTTCATATTGCGCACATTATCACACATGCTGTCTCAGGCAGGTTTGTGGCGCAAATACGTTTATGTAGGTTCCGTTACAAATATAACATTTTAACATTTTCACTATCTTTTATATTCAATAGAAAACATTGTTATTGAGTTCATAAAAATTCTCAACTTCCAGTTTCGATAAATTTACACATTTTAAAATGTTCTGAATACGATTTAATTATTTTTCGAAAATGCGTGAACTAATGCACAGAATTTCATTTAAAAAGTTATATTTAATAAAACCTTGATATTAATTTGTAGCTATAAACTTTTGGTGCATATCGCTCAACTGATACTTTGTCATCCACAGAGACCATGTTTTTTGAAAACCTTTGGGTACTGATGCTATTTGGACGCCCACTCCTTGCTCTACAAAAGTCACTAAAGTGGACAAAATCGGGTTTAAAAAATAAATAAACTAGTTGATCTGCAGATCAGGCGCCTCAACGTCCTATTTGCATCAGACATTATTCAATAGGACATTTTTATTTATTCCTTATTGTATAATAGTATATATTCATTCGATCGACTTATTACCATAATCAGATACATTCCTGAGGGGGGCTGCCGCCCCCCTCAACCCCCTGCTGTATCTCTCTTTGTATACCTATTTGTACATCATATAAAGTCTTACGGAATTGTAAATATTTATTTTTGTATGAACATTTATTTTTGTATAATTTATTTCAAAGAGGCTTAGTAAGTCGATAAGATGCTAATTTTGTGCATTTCTAGTCGTTTTAGCACTAAAATAGCCTATTTTTCCTTTAAAAACGCATTAAAAAGCTCCAATAAGGGAAGAAATGGATTTGGCGCCAAATTTGGCGACTGTTTCCCTCCCTGGCGATTTTTTGGCGACCTTGGCGAGAAAGTCCTTATTAGGAATATACCAAATATGGAAGCTTTAATCTCATTGGCTGATGATATACGAAAATCTTCCAGAACAGTCTGTGTTCGATAGAATAGTATAAAAGGAGCATTTTTTTAGCCAAGGTGGCCAATCTCAGATCTGTGTCACTTTCGTCAAATGGCTTTGCTTTGAGCCTCTTTGAATGAGATTTGCTTTATGTGTTATTGATAAACAGTTTGTATTGTTCTTTTGCTGTTAACGTCTGTTGTTTAAGCTATGTTTACTGGTTGAATTGAAGCTATACTTGGTTTATAGACCTGTATTTTTCTGGAACTTTCTGTGAATAAATCACTGAATTTTTTGCAAGTTTCGCCTTTCATTCTCGGACAACTTACGAACCCCCAAGTACGCAACAATATGTATTCTTAATAAACGTCGGTATTGTATTATTTCCCTGAAATTCATAAATACCAAATTTCATAACTATCAAATTTCATGCAAAAAAAAAAAAAAAAAAAAAAAAAATGCATAGCATATCGGAAATGTTTTGCCTAACCTTTAAACTAATTATCAATTTTATGCCCCCAATTTTCAACAGGAAAACATGCTTTTAAAATTCTAATAAAATTTCATTATATTTGATTAAGCATGTTAAAATATACTTTTACGAAATACCGACTATAGACCGTAATAGTACGAAATTCCTTTATGTATAAAGTAGCCACAGTCATTAAAAACGCCAATAATAAGAATAAACCTAATTAATTATAACTCATTAATAATTCAAACTAATTTGACATCATTTGGATGATTACAGTACATACTCGGAATTATTTTGTGTGGTCCCATAAATTATTTAGTCTTTACATAAACTTTTTTTAGAGTAAACATGATTTTAAGTGTCTTTATAATGTATGTTAACTTTATTAAGTTCAATTCAGCATAAACGCAATAAAGTGCGCGCTTAAATTAAAAATTTGTCCATAGGCTCTAATGTTACGAAATTCTTTCGTGTGTCTTTGTAAACGAACCGTAAACATTGTATACACCAGTAAAAACTATTCAGCTTATTTTGCTTTTAAAATTAATAATTGTTCCAAATTTAACATCGTTTGGATGACTACGTGACATTGTCAGAACACTTTTGTAAGGTCCTGTACATTAATTAGAAAGCTTAAAAGCACATATTTTTTTCAAACAACATAAGTTTAAGTATCTTACTCATGTACGCTAGTTTCATTTTCTTCATTGCAAAGTAATGATATTAAATTGCGTTTAAACGAAATTCACCCCATACGCCGAAATGTTAAGAATTTTGGCGTGTCCCTGTACACATTTTATAAAAAAAAATATAGCAATAAAAATTATACAGCTACTTATTTGCAAAGCTGGAACGTGTGCGCCAATTTGCAAGTCAATCGAAGGATTTTTGAGGCCGCTATTGTGGTACGTACAAATTGTTCCCATAGGCTGTAAAGATAAGAAAAACTTTGGCGTGTCTCTGTACACGAACGACAAATGGAATATACACCTAACACTATATAGCTAATTCCGTTGGGCTCATGAATATGTGTACCAAATTGCAAGTCAATAGCGTTATTTTGGGGGCTGCTATCGCGGTACATACAAATTCTTTCCATAGGCCGTAATGATAAAAAAAACTTTAGCGTGTTCCTGTACACGAACAACAAATGGAATTCACACCCAAAACTATACAGCTAATTTCGTGGGGATCATGAACATGTGTACAAAATTTCAAGTCAATAGCGTGATTTTTGCGGTCGCTATCGCACGACAGACAGACGGACAGACGGAACCCAAAATCCTTTTGAGTCTCAATAGAGGGCCTCCACTGACGTTTCGGCAAAAATTGAAGTCAATACCTTGATTTTTGCGGTGGCTATCGCGGTACATACAGATTCTTCCCACAGGCCGTAATGATAGAAAATCTTTGGCGTGTCCCTGTACATGAACTACAAATGGAATACCCTCCTAAAACAATACAGCTGATTCCGTTGGACTCATAAACATGTGTACCAAATTGCAAGTCAATAGCGTGATTTTTGTGGCCGCTATCGCGGTACATACATATTCCTCCCATAGGCCGTAATGATAAGAAAAACTTTGGCGTGTCCCTGTACACGAATTACAAAGGGAATACGCACCCAAAACTATACAGCTGATTTCGCGGGGCACATGAACACGTGTACCAAATTGCATGTCAATAGCGTGATTTTTGTGGCCGCTATCGCGATACATACAAATTCCTCCCATAGGCCGTAATGATAAGAAAAACTTTGGCGTGTCCCTGTATGCGAACTACAAATGGAATACATACCAAAAATTATACAGCTGATTTTGTGGGGCTCATGAATATGTGTACCAAATTTCAAGTCAAAAGCGTTGTTTTTGCGGCCGCTATCGCGCGACAGACAGACACACAGACACAGCCCAAAACCGTTTTGAGTCTCAACAGAGGGCCTCCACTGACGTTTCGGCAATAAATAAATAAATAAATAAATAAAATAAACATGAAATATTTTTTAATTTATTTGAAGTAATATATCTTGAGTAGTGCATTTTTTAAAAATTTCCTACGGTTTTTTTCTCAGTTTTTAGCAGTCTATAAAAAAAAAAAAGATTAGTTTTATGCTCAAGACAACCAAAAAACTAAAGCGCACTGATCAGCCAACATAAATGTTATCTAAGTTTCAGGGATTAGTGACAAAATTTAGCAACTGTTTAATCTCTTTAATTTAATATAGAAAGAGAGCTTTAATCAGTTTTTATTTTAACTAGACATAACACGTGAAATTTTGTGCAACGTTTAGAGGTGATTGGTGATGTGTATAGGCCTTAAGCCAGTGCCTCGTTTGCCCGTGCCATTATAATCTCAATCTGGCGTTGGTCGTCCAGTTTTTGTAACAATTTTCAATACGGCAGTAAAGAATAAAATTTCGTATAAATATACATAATGATAATTATTTTTAACTGAGCACTGTATATATAATGATAATGATCCATTAGGATAAAATTTTTGTATATGTAAAAGAGCACCCTACCCCCTCCTTCTTTTCCAAGCTCTGTGGTTTCAAATTTTCAGTATTTTGGAAAAGAAATTTTTTATTAGTTTAAAACCAGTGGTTGAAATATGTATGTGTGATGATTTGAAAAAAATCTATCTTTTTTTACAAAGCCTTCTTTCCCTGCCCCTCCTTTCCCCAAAAAATGGAATTTTTATATGCCTTTTATGGAGCACAAAATCGGCTTTCTTTCATAGTTTAGAATTATCCTTTTCTGATATGAAAATCATCTACATTCACCATGCAAAATAATTGTAATATACAATTTGTACTGCGTAAATTTGTATAGGAAAAAAATGAAGAAAGTTTTGTGATTGCCACAAAATACTACTTGGGCAATGGCACACATTTGACTCTAGTGATTTCAGTGATGTCCACAAACGTTTTTCTTCAAACGTCTCCGAAATACATTTTTAGTAGGGGTAGACACTACCATGAACTAATCTTGGGCAAAATGGATGATTATAAAAAAAAAAAAAAAAAAGCTTTACCGGATTTTTACATTTTTCTCCTCGCATTTAAATTATACCTTCCCGAAAAAATTAATCTTGTCGCAGATTAAATAAAGAAAGATTAAATGCAAGGCCACTTTCATCATTAATTTTGAAGTATTTAGTCCTAAATGCAACCTGTTCCGCTTTCCTCCAGCCTTGCTTTTGTCATCAAAAATCGTTAAATTTATGACCGAACAAAAACACTTTTGAGTAATATTGCTTTATTAAATCTGCTGAAACGCCATTTTTGTTTTAACTTTACGTTTTGTTATTGAATTCGTTTAAACACTTGTTCTGTTCCTTCATTCCATATTTTTCTTACAAAAACCTTTTAAACAGTATCTAAGTGCAGTAAAACGAAAGGAACAATTGATTTTGAAGAAGGAAAAAGTAAGAATCTTGTAAATAAATAATTAAGAGAAAATAAATTAAGAAATGGGATATTACCGAAATCTGTTTCTATCGAAGTAATGCAACACAGCATTTATTATTTATATTTATTTTTACCCCGAGCTGCACATTTAAGCACTGATTTCGCGTTAAAAAAAAAAAAAAAAAAAAAAAAAAACCAAATTACTTAATTTCAAAATTTGCAATTTTTTAAGTAGGTTTGTTTTTAATAAAGGATCCTTCAAAGTCCATTTTTTATTCAGTTACTTATTATTATTATTACTATTATTATTATTATTTAATTTCTATATTTTATTCTTCGCTTTGGATGTGATCTTGAAAAATCAGTTAAAATTTCAAAATGAAACTAGCAGGCCTAGCCTAATTCTCTGTCACTACATATAAATAAAATTTTATTAAAAAAAAATATATATATATATATATATAATTTGAATACTTTAATTCCTTTACAACACTCAGCAAATGAAAGAGAGATGAAAATACCAACATATGAAATTTTAAATGAGATGTATTTCGAATAAAATTATTGTCACGATGATAATCTAATTTAATTACACTGAGTAGTATAAACGTGTTAAAGTACTTACGCAGAAGAGAAATGACACAGTTAACACATAAGCCTAACGATGAGATAATTTGCATAATCCATTAATCCAATAGAAACATTCATCAAATAATAGAAATGGAAAGAGATAAATTAACCAAAAGGATCTGTTAAAAGAAAAGAGAATTCATGAAATGAAAAATAGAATATATATATATATGAATCACTATTTTTTTTATCACTTTATATGTAAAAAGTATAAAAATGCTGTTGAAATAGCTCAAAATCTCGTTCCTGGTGATTACATATAATCTTGGATTTTAAGGTTTCTCTAACCTATCCCGCTGCAGCTGATTGTATTTTGTCGCCCATTCGCTCCAGACATTGAACGCTGCTGCTGACGGCAACATTTTTATAGCAATATGTTGTGTCAATTATCTTGTAGTCACTTTGAGTTTCAAGTTGATATGTTTTATATTAATTAAAATAATTTAATTTTAATGGCCAATTCTGAATACGGAATCCTTTTGGTTATTTTGTGTCGTTTGATACCTTCCATGTCTTTCAGAATTCTGTAGTTTGTAAGGAGATAGTCGGGCATACATACAATCGTATTTTAAAAGAACGATAGCTCGGTCAGTTTTAATGATAGAGGGAGACCCGTTTTTGTTGCTGATATATTATAGTATAACGATTTTATTATAATAATAATAATAATAATTATTATTATTATTATAACTATAGAGCCATGTGGGTCCGATAAAAATTAAATTTCTGTAATTTTTGAAAAACCGATTTCGTGAATTTTTTTTCAGGTTTGACAACGTTACTAAGGACAATGAAGACAATTATGCAAAGAGAAGAATGTCCTTAACACGAGCGGATGCGAAAATAAAAGTTATCTAATGACATTTTGCATTGTGTATATATCGATTGAATATCATTGATACATATCATTGATTCGAAGAAAATCGAGCAGAAAAATGCCAGTTTACTAAAATATTGCAGTATTAGTTTCATAAACATTGTAGGGTGATTCTATGGTAAATATAATGGCATTGTAACACACAGAGATGTTTCCCCTTCCACCACTATTTTATAACAACAATCACTATCCTATTTAATCAGAAGAAACTGCTGTAACAACGCAATAAAGATTTCTGTATGATAATAGTGGTAGGGAAAATATATAGTTAACTTTTGTGTGATTGGTATTACTTTCTAAGGTGGAATTACCCTGTTATGAATTTTACAGAATAAATGTTTTTTAATTGCTTCCTTCGCGTTTTTGAAGTTATTGTCGCTGTTTTTCAAGTACCATCTATGATCAAAATTTGAAACTAACATTTTTATTTGCTTAAACAAAACTTTTCATCGTAAGAAGCAGTGAAATACAAACCGCAGTTTCGTAACGACAATTACTCGATTTGTTATTATTTTTATTATCAAAGTTTAAAATGTGTCAGTAATTTTTGGCCAACCCTGTACATTAAAGGTAAAAAATGAACAATGTAATGGGTTAATGCAGTTGGAAAATGTTTTATAATTTATTCGAACCGCACGATTTTTGCTTTTTTATTTTATTTTTCTAATTCAAATTAAGTGCATAAAAAACATCCGACGAAAACTTTTTTTTTTTTTTTTTTTTTTTTTTTATGTTAATGAACTAATGTAAAAAAATATCCGAGAGAAAATTCTTCAGGGTAATTTTCATTCACTGCATATACTAGTACTATTTTCATAAAAGGGCCACGACTGATTGAGTCCATTAATCTCTTGCGTGGATAATTAAATCATCAATATTATTTCTCCTACCTTAGTGAATCGATTTTATGAATGATTAATTTATTACAATCATCTACTCTTTCCCCACTTAATGAGAGCAGTGGTGGTTTCAAAATTAGTTTTTCTGAAACGTAATCTCGACTCATTAATTTATTCCTCCAGATTAAATGGAATTTTATATTATGAAAATGGCGGCTGTGGAACATTCAATCTCTGTTCCAGAAGTTTTTTCCTTTTTCGAAAAAAGAAAATCGAATGACTCTATTCAATGAAAATCGAATAATTTTATTTTATGAATATTTTTGTATGTAAATCTTTGCGATCAAGTTTCGTTTTATTATTGTATGCGCGCAGCCGAGAGTAAAAAAGGAATAATGAAATACCCATTAATATGAATTATTAAGAGGTTTCGAGTTATTAAAATTACAGAAACTTGGAAGTTTAGTAATCAATTTTTTAAAAATAGTGTCCTGCATAGCTTCTGTTATTCAATATTTATACAACTGTATGCATAAAACATACTCAAACAACAACAAAAAAAAAAAAAGTGAAAAAATATTTTTTAAAAGTTTTAATTACTTCTTGTTAAAAATTTTTCATTAAGTTTAAAAAAATTTATAAAATTTTGTTAATATTTTATTATTATTATTATTATTAAGAAGATGAAAAATATCCACTCTGTTAGCACTGATTAAAATATTTTTCTAATGAATTTTTCTTCTTCTTCTTCTCCTTTTTTTTTTTTTTTTTTTTTTTTTTTGTGTGTGTGTGTGTGTGTGTGTATGGGAAAATAAACCTTTTGCTTATAAAATGAAGATGTTTCATTGAAATAACTCACTTTTAACGCACTTTTATTTAATGTAATATTTAATATGCATGTTTTTGTTTCTATGGTAGTAATAAAATTTGAATTTAGGCTTTTGTTTTTCTATAGGTTAAAATAATTTTAAAAACAATTAGCAGCAGCGAATACAGATGAAAGACGCATGCGCACAAAATGCTTTTCCGAAGATAGAATGTCTTCTAGGGATATTGTAAATTTAGAATCTACTACTGTAAGAATAATAAGGAAAAAAAATAATAATAAAACAGCAAGCGAAATTAACAGAACTTTCAAAGCCTGTTTTTGAAAGATACCTGACATAATTTCGATCATCAGCGATAGTTCCGATGCATAATTGGCAAAATTATATGCGAGTTCCGACATCTCCGACACGGAACTGATATAAGAATGATACCTAAATATTTCACAAGTGCCTTATGATTATAATTTCAGATTTAATTTTCGATATGTATCGTTTTACACTGCGGATCCCTTTAATCGGTTTTCTTTCCTCACGATAACTGGTAGTATGATTTTACACTACACCATATTAAGTATACAAACAATTTCTCTTATATAGTATTATTATTGAAATCTTTTAAAAAATCTGATTTTGAGATTTTTGGTGTTTCCATACGTTTTGAAGTCCCCTGAGTTCATTTTGACTATTTTTACGATGATGTATGTATGTGTGCGTGTAAGTGAACACGATAGCACCTAAACGCTTTGTTTGAATGAACTAAAAGTTGGTATGTATGTTATAGGTCCCCATAGCACGAACCCTATTGATTTTGATGAATCTAGCACTTATAGTTTTCTTACAGAGACACAAAGAAAAATTCTTTATCATTATGGTCTATGAGCCCAAATATTTTAAAGTGGGGTAGCGCCTAAACGCATTATTCATCTGAACTAAAACATTATACACATAATATAAGTAATTGTCGCACGAACTGTATAGATTTTGGTGAATCTAGCCCTTATAGATTTTTTACATGGATACAAAGAAAATTCTTTATCATTATGATCTATGGGCTCAGATTACTTGAAGTGCAATAGCGTAAAATTAAATAAAGGAGAAAAAATGCACAAACAACCTTGTATAATTTTCACTTTTGTTTATTGAACAACTCGTCTTAATTTCATTTATTCATACAACCGCTAATTACTGAATGTTTGGAAAGTCGAGGGGAGTCACTTCAGATTTTTTTAAATAGCATATAGACTAAGATCATGATTCGATAAATATTTACCTAACAAAACAGTATTAGGTGCACATTTTCTAAATTCGAATTATTGCTATCGCTTCAATAATTTTGCTGCCGACTGTAAAACTATCAGGTGTCGAATACCTGTCTGATAAGCATTATTTGATACATTTGTTTTACTAAAATATCTTATTTTTAATGCCGTACACACACCGCTTTTGTGATTTAATTTTATCTGTCCCTGAAAAAAATATCCCAATGTTACTAGAAAATGAAAATAGCTGACAAATATGCTACACAAGATACCAATACTACCATTAATAAATAAGCAACCAGGAACGTGCAAGTAAATGTTCAATATTATATGGAATCAAGTGATATTTCGAGAGAGAAATCTTGCAAATTTATCGAAAATGAGGAGGAAAAAGTTATTCTTCATCGTGATAAAGCAACAAGCCAAGCTGTTAAATTCACTGCCTAATAGCTTGAGAACTTAAAATCTGAAGCGGGTCCAAATGAGATCAGAAAAGAAGAAATTCTCACGAAATCTCCTGATATAAGCCCTCTTTACTTTTTATTTTTATTTTTTTTATTTGGATACCTTAAGCAGACACAATTTTTAAGGAAGCCAAAAACAATTATTGGACAATTAACACACGTTCAATAAGTCCCGGGACTAATCCCCAAATAGCGTCGCAAATGATATATTTCTGTGTGGTGTGGGTAATGTAAACCTAACTTTCAAAAGATACACGTTAAATTTCACGATATTTCGATCGTTTGTTGCCGAGATATCAAAGTTTTAGTGACCCTACTTTTGGTGTTTTTAAAATGAGGGACAGAGCCGAATTTCATGAGTTGATTAATCATTGCTCTGTGATAGGCAAAAATATTGTTGAAATTTAGCAATGGCTTAACAGTTTCAATAGTATTTTTGTCCATCAAAAAACAACGTTTGAACAACAAACGAAATTCAGCTTTTTCCCTCATTTTGAAAACATCAAAAGTAGGGTCACTTTGATATCTCGGCAACAAACGATCGAAGCATCATGAAACTTTAACGTGTATAACATGAAACTTTAACGTGTTATATCTTTTGAAAGTTAGGTTTACTTTACCCACGCAGAAATATTTCATTTGTGATGCTATCTGGGATTAGACCCGAGACTTATTGAACGATGTGTTAAGCGTTTTAAATGATAAATGGAATCCTATTTCTCCCAAAACTTGTAAAAACAAAGTATCCATTTCATGGAAAATGCGTTGTCGTGACCAAGTTGAGCACACTAAAGCAATTCTAAAAAAATAATTATTGTTTTCAAATTGAGTCATTACGGAAAAAAAAAAAAGAAAGAAAGAAAAAGAGAGTGTGTTATACAGCATTTCATTAGATACAATGTTCTAATGTGCAATAATTTGTAACTATAATTGTTCTAAATGTGCGATAATTTTTAAATGCATTTTTTAAGCGCACTTTAACAGCGCGCTGCATTCGACAGAACGAAATTACATTATTTTATATGTTTAAAAGCATGAATTGTATAGAAAATCGTGTGCATAGAATTAACAATTAATTTATAGCAGGGCTATAGAATATGATGCCAACACGTTATTCGTAAATACTTCTGGATGTTTATTTCCAGTGGCATGATGTTATACTGGGAGAAGAACGCAAATTTTCATTTAGAAGTTGCTCTTGCTCCTCCCCAACCTCTCGAAACTTACCTCTCGAAACTAACTTCTATATAAATCTGTATACTGTAATTTTTATACAGACCTCGATACTAACCTCTACACAGACCTCTATATGAATCAACGTCTCAACAATAACTTTTTATACAGAAATGAGAAATCTGTCAACCGATTATTTTTAGAACCAATTTTTCAAGAAGACAAATCTGAGCCTTATTGTGTAGGGCATCCAGTGTTGCCAGATTTGGGGACTTTTTTATTCAACATCCACCATTAAATTTTTATTGCAACAGTTGCCTAATCACATCGAAGATTAATCGTCTATTATGTATGTAAATTTTACTTCTCAAAATTATTGGTGGTCGTTGAATAAAAAAGTCCCCAAGTCTGGCAACACTGAGGGCATCACCGAAGTTGAGCTTTATATGAACAAAGTTCCTTGTCTTTACTAATATCTGTAAGTTAAATGCTGGTTTCTTATCATAGGTGAATTCAGACGCGAGAATAAGGTGTATCCAATTTATTGAATTACCTGTAAAGTTATTGGAGGATTTTTCTATATGAGCCCTTTAACTGCCAAGTGGTGTAAGTCCAAAGTTATGTTTGTTTACCGCATGTACAGACTTACATAACTTGTTCCCAAATTGTGCAGCAATTTCATTCAGTTGACAAACAATGAGCTGTTCTCAGTGGTATAATATAAACTAGGACTTACACCACTTGGCAAATGAATAGAGGACCCCTCGAGGAACAATATCGAGGAACCCCTAACCTAGGGCGACCAGATTTTTTTTAATGCAAAATGAGGACAAATTATGCAATGTCCTCATTTCCATGAGAAAAATGAGGACAGTCTTCTTTAAAAATGAGAAAATTTCTGAGGACATAAAATATAGTGCATAATTAGCTTATATTAACCCCACTTGCAGCCATTAATCGTCACTATGATAAATTTATACTACTTATGAACTTACACGATAAACATCATAAAAAAATATTTATATAAGTATTATTAAATTTATAATAAAAATTATCATAAACTCGTACTCACTATACTTCCCTTCCTACTATATAATGATATGCTATGCTGTTAATATTAATTTCTGATATGTGGTTGACACGAAAGTGCCAAACTAGTATTTTATATCTGCTTCTATTAATACCTTTATAAACTGTTTTAAATACAACTGCTGCTGTTGTATAGACCAAGTTTTTAGTATGAACGAAATCATAATTACTTCAAATGGAAATGGTTCAATAAAGAACATTTTTAAAGGAAAAGGCAATCTGAAGGATGTCGAAAACTGGCTAGGCTAGGAATAAGAATTGATCTATCTACAAACTGAGTTATTATGATGACCATCGAGTAGCACCATTTACTCACTTGAGGAGAGAAAAAAATCGTGAGGTAATCTGTGTTCAGATCCTATTCCTGATTAGTCAGTTTTCAATCTTGCTAAAAAATGTTTTTCCATTTAAAATGTTATTTAAATTTAGTTAGTTATAAAATCTAATTAGTAATAAAATAACTTCCAGCTTCATGTTAAATTTTTAAATACTTTTTTTTGTTTTACTTTTATGCAAATTCAGCTTTTTTTTTTTTTCAAATGTTGGAAAGATTAAAATCTCCCAATATAAAAATATATTCTGTGTAATACGGTTGGATTGGATGGTTTTTACGAAATTGAGTTAGAGGTTAGGGCCTAACCTCTAACTGAATTTCGTACATTTTGGACTTACACTACTTGTCAGCAAAGGGGCTCATATAGACTGTTGCATTTTTCGCTTGTAAATATAAGTCTTTGGGAAACAGCATCCAAGAACACTGGACGGACATTTGGAAATGACCCAATTTGAATGGGATAAATTGTCATAAGGGTGATAAGAAAAAGGTCAATGTCATAGTTAATTTGAGCAAGATCTATTGTCTAGAATCAAGGCTATCAGACAGAAGCGTATCCCAACAAGAAAAACATCGTTCATAAGTGAAAATTATTTATAAAAATTGTGTCCATCCATTACTGACCTTCAGTAAATGACAGGAAATACCGAAAATTCTTCCAATACTACAGTAAAAAGCAACTTGTTTAATTAGTATTATTGAAAAACATTCGCTTTTTGAGAAATATGCAGTATATATATGTTATTTATTTAATTAATTTTGTTGTGTTTTCCCATGCTTTTTTCCTTTTATCACATTTTTGTACAAGATTGCTATCGAAATACGTAGGAAAAATGGAATAATTAAATACATAATTTTTTTTTTTTTTTTTTAATTATATATTATGATTGTCATTTTAAATTGACAAATTTTTAATGTTTTTAGAAAATGCACACGCAAATTGATGGAACTGGTTTTGTTAAATGAATTTCTACTAATTGCTATTTGAAAACGAAATTCTTTTATTTTAATTTAATTTTTTAATTTATTATTTATTTATTTGCTTATTATTTCTTTATTTTTAAATTTTTAAATGGCAGAAAATACCGAAAACGTTCCGAAATTACTGTGCAAAGCAACCTGTTAGTATAATTGAAGATAATTTGTGTATTATTATTAGTAGTAGTACCATTTTCGAAATATCCAATATAATTTTTTTCCCTATAGCATATTCCTATTCTTTTTTCATTTTATTATGTTTTAGTACAAGTTTTCCACTATAATACAGTGAAAAATAAAATAAGGAAATAAAATAAAATAAAATAAATAAATAAATAAATAAAATTTTCTTCGAAATTGTATGTATTTTTATTTTCTCTTACCCACAAGGTAGAGAAAGTATTGTTTTTGGGTCAAATTTTCAAATTTTCATCTTTGTTTTATTTACACGTTTTGAGGTCCCCAGAATCCAAAAATCATGTTTTTAGCGGTTGGTCTGTGTGTGTCTGTCTGTTATCAGCATATCTCAAAAATAAATTATAACAGAAAGTCCAAACTTGGTATTCTAAATGTGTATGATATAGGGATGCTATACTAAACTTTTCGGAGATCAAGACATCTATGGGGAAAATTGCAATATTCCCATTCTTTTTTCATTACTTTCCGAACACTATAGTGAGGACAGTATTGTAATCATGTCAAAAATCCGAATTGGAGATTCTGATGTTTCTATACGTTTTGAGGTCCCCTGAGTCCGTTTCCACTATTTTTTCGATGATGTATGTATGTGTGTATGTATGTGAGTGAACACGCTAGCGTCTAAACACTTTGTTCAAATAAGCTGAAAATTGGTACGTATATTGTAAGACACCATAGTACGAATCCTATTGATTTTGGTGAATCTAGCACTTATAGTTTTTTTACAGGGACACCAGGAAAAATTCTTTATCATTATGGCCTATGGGGCTAAATTTTTAAAAGTGCGATAGCGTCTAAATGCTTTTTTAATCTGAGCAAAAAATTTGTACACATGTTATAGGTCACAGTTGCACGAACTGTTTAGATTTTGGTGAATACTTACAGTTTTTTTTTTACAGGGGCACAAAGAAAAATGCTTTATCATTATGGCCTATGAGGGCAAATTTTTAAAAGTGTGATAGCGTCTAAACGCCTTATTAATCTGAGCAAAAAAATTGTTCGCATGTTATAGGTCACAGTTGCACCAACTGTATAGATTTTGGTGAATTTAGCACTTACAGTTTTTTTACAGGGACACAAAGAAAAATTCTTTATCATTAAGGCCTATGGGACCAAAATTTTAAAAGTGCGATAGCATCTAAACGCCTTATTCAATTGAGCTGAAAACTTATATGAATATTATAAATCACTGTTGCACTAACTATAAGCATTTTGGTGAATCTAGCATTTATAGGTTTTTACAGAAACATAACTAAAAATTCTTTATCATTATGAAGTTCAGTAGCGTTAAGTAAAACATCGTGTTAATATATGGAGAAAAATACTCAAACACTCTATTATGTTTTTCTCTCTTTTCTTTGTTTAACGACTCCTCTTTCTTTACTTTCTCTACAAAACTGTTAATCACTCAATGGTCGGAAAGTCGAGTGGAGTCACTTCAGATTTATTTTATTATGTTTTAGTACAAATTTTCTGCTATAATACAGTGAAAAATAAAATAATAAAATAAAATAAATAAATAAATAAAATTTTCTTCGAAATTGTATGTATTTTTATTTTCTCTTACCCAGAAGGTAGAGAAAGTATTGTTTTTGGGTCAAATTTTAAAAATTGAATTTTTGTTTAATTTACACGTTTTCAGGTCCCCTGAATCCAAAAATCATGTTTTTAGCGGTTGGTCTCTGTGTGTGTGTGTCTGCCGGTTATATGAGCACATCTCAAAAACAAATTATAATAGAAAGTCCAAACTTGGTATTCTAAATATGTATGATACAGGAAGGGATGCTACACTAAATTTTTGTTGAGATGAAGCAAATGGTTCTATTACAGGGACACCGAATAGAATTCAAATACATTACGTCTATGGGGGAAATTGCAGGTAAGTGGAGTTTAACATCTATAGACTGCACTAAACCAAATGAAACGAATATATATATATATATATATTATATACGTAAAAACATGTTTCTTGTAGAATATGGTATAGAAATCATTCACTGTTCATTTACAGTGCTACACAAAAGAACTAGATTATAGTACGACAATACTTGAAAATTGGTGGAAGTTGTGCCGTGTGTTATTAATATAGGATTATATTTATGTCCTCCACGTGATGTGTAGATAACTTTTAGAAGCGATACAGGACTGCAATATTTAAGCCATAACAGCCTTTTTTATTGATAATGGAAGTGCTTCACTGCAATATTTTACCATATCCAGGAAAGCTGCTCAGGAATTGAAATTAATTCCTCATAGCCTCTTATGGTAAATAATCTATTTTTTTTTTTTTTTTTAAAGCTAAATATTCATCACTTGTTATTTTGTACATTCAGACGTTTTGAGGCTTCCTGAATACCGAAGTCAAGTTTTTAACGTTTAATCTTTGTTTGTATCTGTTAGAATAAATTAAAAACAAATAATTTCAGGCGATCTAAATGTTGTATTTTGAAGTTAATGTGTTTGTTACTAGGAAGGTTTGATCAATATTGATAAGTTTCAAGGAATGTTGGTGTGAAAGTTGTCTCAATAACTTTAACTTTTGAATTTAATAACAGATTCAAATTCTATATAAATGTAGGTACAGTAGTGAAACGGAGGGTCGAAGGAGGGTGATAGCCCCCCTCACACAGAATTACTTGTCAAATAAAGCTGCTCTGAAGCCTAATATGAATTGTTTTAACATAGGTTTGCATAACAGTACTCGTTTGCATCAGTCGTTTGTATCACTCGCTTGCATACAGTCGGTAACAAAAGTCTCCAAACACTAGCAAAAATTCCTATGTAAAAAAAGTACACTTAATAGAGTTTTGTTAAATAAATCCTTGTCGAATCCAGTTCGTAGTCAGTCTAAAAACAGGATTCGGCAAGGATTTATTTAACAAAACTGTATGAAGTGTACTTTTTTTACATAGGAATTTTTGCCAGTGTTCGGAGACTTTTGTTACCGACTGTAACAGTACTCGCATAACAGTACCCTTAATCTCCAACCTGTATTTAGAGTATTAAATTTCAGGGTAAGAGAAAGTCGTGTGAGTGACACACCAGATTATTTTTATAATTATCATTTTTAATCTGTAAATTTTCAATGGTTTTGGAAAATGCGTATACATTGCCATGAAACTGGCTTTGAATTACTACTAAATGCTATTTGGAAAATTAATTCGCTTATTTCATTTTTCCTTATTTCTTTCTCTTGCCTTACCAGTGTATGGTAGAGAAAGTATTGTTTTGGGGTCTATTGCCCAAATTGAGTTTTTAATATATACTACTGGCCATTAAAATTGCTACACCAAGAAGGAATAATAATAACGGAATGAAATTTGCTGTACACATACATTATAGTAGGAAGAACAATTGATTAAAATTTCAGGAAATTTGGATTAATATGTACTGAGAAAACAGTACATAAAGCAGCGACCTGTGTGAGCAATAACAGTACAGTACATATCAGTCTAGGCATTGAATCGAACAGCGATTGGATGACTTGTACGGGTAGAGCACTTCATGAAGTTTTAACACGAAGCCACAATTTATCGATGAAGCACTTCATGAAGTGCTCTACCCGTACATGTTATCCAATCGCTGTTTGATTCTATGCCTAGGCAGATAAGTGCTGTTATTGCTCACAGAGGTCACTGCTTTTTGTACTGTTTTCTAAGTACATATTACTCCAAATTTCCTGAAATTTTAATCAATTGTTCTTCCTGCTATAATGTATGTGTACAACAAATTTCATTCCGTTATTATTATTCCTTCTTGGTGTAGCAATTTTAATGGACAGTAGTGTATTTACATATTTTGAGATCCCCTAAATCCGATAAAGGTGGAAAAAATTGAAGACGAGTGCATCATTCAATAAGAAAGGTGCACTCGCGCCTACTAAAATATTTAAAGGGCGGTTTCTGAATTTGGCTTCTTCTGAAACACTGCTTGTTAAATTTTGGAGTAGTACTGCCATCTACTGAACAGATAAAGAACGAAAGTCTAAAAATTAAATAAACAGAGGGGAAAATATTGAAAAGTTGTTGCTTAAAAAAGTGTTAAATGCTTGGTTTCAGTGCGAAACTGATGATCGTTAATGGGTTAAAGAACAAGAAAGAAAAATCATGCATCACTCCTAGTTATGCATAGATGCCAACATCCTAATTAATAGTCGGTAGTATTGTTAGTACCCGCCCCTTTTTCTACACCACTTAATTTTTAGAATAATTCTCTTCAAACGTAATTGCGGTTAAGTAAGAAGAAAAATACTCTAAAAAGAATGACCGGTGGGAACAAAAAAGGCGGATACAAATAATACTGCGGAATATTAATAAGGATAATAACAGGAGACTTGGCGTTGGAATATTAAAACCCGAATAAACTACTACGTCAGAAACGCCAAAGAAAAATATTGGAAATGCATACAGCTGTTTCGGTAGCCTATAGCGTACCGTCTTCAGTGCAAAAAGGATCTTTGCACTCATCCTTTTTGCACTGAAGACGGTACGCTATAGGCTACCGAAACAGCTGTATGCATTTCCAATATTTTTCTTTGGCGTTTCTGACGTAGTAGTTTATTCGGGTTTTAATATTAATAAGGATGTTAACAACTACTGAAACATGCATTAGAGTTAGAGTTGTTAGTTGAAGTTATATTGCAGTTAGAGTTGTAGTAAAAGTGAAAAAAAATGATTGAATGAATTTTATTTCGAAAACAAGAAAAGAAAATTAATACATCAACCAAAAATTAGGAAACACATTTTCTTATATTTGAGCAGTAATAAATAAACATTCTAGTTCAAGCTACTAAAATCTGCTAAAGAAAAATTTCGATTTAAAAAAAATGCTTTATGAAATACCGACATTATTTTATGCAAAAGGATCAAAACATATTGACGTACAATCGATAACGGCGCATGTTACTGCATATTGAAATGAACGCTCATCTGCTAGTAAACTACATTGATGAAATTTTAATGCCGTCTTTGAAGTTTGCTGAGATGAAAATTATCCATTCGTATAACTTCAAACGCGTGAAGTTAAAATGTTAAAATAACTTTTTTAATCTGCATCTTCGTAAATACTTCAAGCGTGTGTGTGCATAGACGAGGAACGAGAGGTAGGGATGAGAGGTAAATCATTTTCATTTATATGCAAATTCATTCCCGAGCCACCTCCTCTCTAGCGTAAACTCGAATAAGATGGGTTATTTCTATGCATTAGAAACGAAAAATTCAAGACTATTTAGTTTCAGATAACGGTTTTTCTGTTTTCTAAGGCAGGCCACTAGAAATAAAGTAAAAAAAAAAAGTAGCACCGCTTGTGCTCGCATAGCACCTATAGTTTTAACATAACGCCCCTTTAGTTTTAATTATACGCCCCTATAGTTTTAACATAAGAAATTATTCCTACGGTAGATATTACTTCTATAGAATTCAAAAATTAAAACTGTATAACAAAATGCAACCAACTTCGTTGCTTTCTTTATTCTATTCTATTTCTTAAAACAATTTTTATAGATGCCACACGCACCACACAAACTTTAAATTTTACATCTACTTTTTAAGATAGCACGCGATCATGTTTTATATAAAAATCAAATCATTAAATTCATCTTTTTACTTATTTTTATTTCATTTTGCCCGCGCACTTTTTATTTCCTAATTCAAAATTATTTAAAAAAAAAAAAAAAAAAAAAACTTTTTCGATAGTGTTTATTTCGATACGTTTTCGTTTGTTTATTAATTTTCTTTTCTTTTCTTTTTCTTTCAAAAAAAAAAAAAAAAAAAAAAAAAAAAAAGATTTTGATGAAATTCTGGCAAAAGCAGAATTTAGTTTAGGACGGAGGATTATTAGTTTTTTTTTTTTTTTTCAAATTATAACATCGCTTTCAAATTATTCAATTATATTTTCGATAAATTTTCGATTTCGATAAATGTCCAACTGTCGAAAAATGACACCGCAAAAATCCCGGATTGAGACTAATAGTCCTCAGTCCTAAAAAAAAAAAAAAAAAAAAGAACTAAACTTGTAACTTGTATACACACACACACTTATATATGCTGCAAAACAAGGGTACAAAATTACAGTCACACACTAAACATCAACAAACAACAACTGAAAATTATATGTCATAAGCGATTATGATTAAATTAAAAAGTGAAGAATAACTAACTGTGAAACTCCCCGAAAACAGCTATATATTTACCAAAGGCAATTTATAACTGTAGGGCAGGGTCCGATAGATCCCGGGTGATTAAAAATATCCCATTGGTGAACAGTTATAAAAGACTGACGAAAAAATTCATGCATTTATAATATTTTTCATCTAGATAAATTTTCTTTTCCTGAAATTTCTTATATATTGAATGAATGATATGAGTTTGTTTCTGGGAAAAATGTAACAATTAAGGTAAACGCACCAGTAGTGGACCCTGTACCAGTAGTGGACACTTTTAATTTTAAACTCGGAAAATAAGCTACCTAAAAATTCTGAAGATTCGAGCGATGTTCAGGAAGGGAGTTATAGTCCTTTACTGTTAAACCCTTTAACAAAAAATAATTCCGGCCATTAGTTTTAAAATAATGTTACTTTAACTAAAAAAATTTGCACTTTTTGTGATTTTGCCGTTTTCTTCTTATCATTTTGAATAAGGAAATGAAATTTTATTTGCTCGCTCTCTGCTTATTTTTAACTGATTTCTTCTACCTTTTGCTTTCATATGACTAAAATAAGTATGCAACATGCATTTATTGTGCTATTTTTCAAATCTTGTATTAACACATAGTATTTTTATGGGTGTCCACTACTGGTGCCAAAAAATGTCATCATGACAAATAGTGGACAGCCCTGTCCACTACTGGCTCATGTGACTTTTAATGCCAGATCCAGTAGTGGACACAATTCTGTAATCTAGCAATTTTAGAGTTGAATTTTTAAGCAAAAATTCAAAGGGGTCCACTACTGGAACAAAAAAGGGTCCACTACTGGGTTTTTAGTGTGTCCACTACTAGCTCATTTTAAGCTCTTCATATTTTTGATTTTTTACATATATAAATGCTACAATTAGCAATTTTCATAATACAGTCGTGTTAAGAAAGAGATAGTAAAGGTCTGAAATATTAATTATTTTTTGAAATTCTAAAATTTAGGAAATTACACAAAAAATAGCCGGAAAATGTCCTTAAAGTGTCCACTACTGGTGCGTTTACCTTACTTGTGTTTTTGAAAGATGATTTCTCATGAAAGATAGATTCCCACATTTGACGAAATTTTTTAGTATTACACTACCACTTATCAAGATATTGGTGTGAACAAGGTTTCAAAAATACCACGAGTACTAACAAAAGCAAATTCTGTTCGAATTTAAAGCGCAAAATGATGAATAGTATGATGTTCATCCATTTAAATGGATCCTCTTTAAACGATTTCAGTCCTGAAAAATCAATAGATGAATAATATTTTAAGGCCAAAACTCAAAGACACTGTTAATATATTAAATATTTATATTAAAGGTATGAAAGATATTCCATTCAGTGAAGTTTTTCTTTTATTTTCCTCGAGTTGTTTTCATCTTTATAGGTAAAAATTAGGTTTTTTTTTTTTTTTTTTTTTTTTTTAAAGTTCATATATTTAATTGAATAGTTCATTTTTTACTTTATCTTACACATAGGGGTCGAGAAAGTATTGTTTTAGGGTCAAATTTTCGAACGTGAGTTTTTGTAATATTTACATGTTCTGAGGTCCCCTGAATACGAAAATCACGTTTTTAGCGAACGACCTGTGTGTCTGTCTGTGTGTCTGTTATCAGCATAGCTCAAGAACAAATAGTAGCAGAAATTCCAAACTCGGTATTCTAAATGTGTATCATATAGAATTCTACAGTAAGCTTTTCGTTGAGATGAAGCAAACGGTTCGTGTACAGGGATACTCAAAATTATTCAAATACATTACGTCTATGGGGGAAATTGCAGGTAAGTAGAGTTTAACGTCTATAGACTGCACTAAACCAAATGAAACGAATATATATTTTTTGTAACAGAGATAGTCATCTGGGAAATTTTTTTTTTGTGTGTAGAAGCCTCGCCTCCCCCCTCCCCCACTTGGGGGGAAGTCCCACCTCGAGGCGAGTAAATTTTCATGATGGGCATCTTTCAAAAGAGCTCGCCAATACCTTTAAAACGAATGGTTGAACCATCGATCTGCGATTATTTAAAATAAAGTTATCGATTTTTTTTCATTTTTAAAATTTTTTTAAATGTATTATTGAGAATAAATTTAACTTTTTTTTGGATATTTAGTGTTATACTACTTCTCTAATAGGGAAATCGTCTGTATTATCATAAAAGATAATTTTTTTAAATAATAATTTTAATAAATTATTTTTTAAAAATAGAATTATTTTTTAATAACTGAATTAAATTCTATAGAAATGTAGGTGCATTAATGAAACGGGGTCGTTGAGGGGGGCGGTAGCCCCCCCTCACACAGAACTAATTATCATATAAAACTCTTCCGAAGCCTAAGTTGAATTGCTTTAATATAGGTTTACATAACAATACTCGTTATCTTGCCTCTTAATCTCGAACCTGTATTTATAGTAATAAATTTCAGGGTAAGAGAAAGTCGTGTGAGTGACACACCAGGTCATTTAATATGAAATAATACATAGAAGACCTGGATTAATTATACAATTAACGAAATATTGCCCCTAGCCTCTGTAATTTTTGCCATGAGTGCTGACACATAAAAAAAGTTCGCTATCATCTTGCTCCTAGAAATTTTTTTCCTGGCTGCTAAGATATTGGAACTATGTCAGTCCTTGCTGTAAGGAAAATAAAGATAAAAGTTGTTTCTGTTTCTAACAAAGATGAATAGTGTTTATCACTTTGGTTTGTCTGTCTGTCCAATCCACTTCTTTTTATATCCATTACCGCTTATAGAATACCTTGAAACTGATGTATGTAATTCAGATTCCTTATTTCAAATTTCTCATTCAGAAGGGTAAAAGTAGCATTTTAGTTTTCTGTACGGCGACTCCTAAAATAATTCAGATACATAATGATCTAGTCTCTTAAAATGAAAGGATGAAAATGACTCAACTTGAATGAATTTTCACTCATTTGCCTAGAAGAAACGCACCCTTTCATCTTGAGCGAAATTCAGGAATTTGAATGAGTTAACATAATGCACTCAAACTTGAGTTATATATTGAATTTGAGTAATTTATTTATTTTATTAATGATTTTAATACAAATGATTTTAATAAACTGAATCACTTTACAATGGCGTTGCCCGTTGCACTAGCATGCTACTGAAGAAATGTGTTGTAACGAGAGCGATGTTGCCATATTACAAGTGGTTGAGTGAATAGAAATAACTCAAATATAGATGAATATCGATAATTCAAGTTCGATGAAACAAAAAGCTACTGATTAGCTCAAAAAATAGCATTTTTAACTCAATTCGACTTAAAAAAAAAAAAAACTATTTCACGCAGTGAATTAACTTTAAGACTAATTTTAAGAGAGTTTGAAAGATATTCCTTTAAAGACTATTTAATATTTTTATATTACACAAAACATAACGAATTTAGCAAACGTTATTCAGATATACAAAAGAATTTTTAGTATAGGGTATGGTGAGGTAGTGATGGGTTTACTGGGCGACTTAAAAATATTCACATGCATTGCAGAATGTAAACGGAAATGTTTTGAAATGCATTTCCAGTTATTGTAAAGCAGTGTTATATTGCTAACATTTTAATGCACTACAATGGTGTGTATGTACCATGTTTTGTATATAGTATGCTACCCCCCCCCCCCCAAAGAAAAAAAAAATCTTCTTTCTCTTTTTTAAAAGTAATTTTATAAAGGTACTTTTTGTTAGATTTCTTCTTCCCCTTCAAAAAACAAAATACATTTTAAGATGGGATCTCTAAAATGAAATAAGTTAAAGGTTAAACTCTGTAAAAAAAAAAAAAAAAAAAGAAAAAAGAAAAAAATTCCTAAAATAGGTAAAAATTTGTAAGATATTTGGGTAAAGCAATGTTCCAAATTGGAAAGTTCTGTTTATAACCCAAAATGGGTCAGAAAATCTATCTATTTTGAGTTTACAAACTTGTTATGTAGGGTTCACTATCTTATTTTATATTTTTGATAATAATAAATAAATACATTGTAGAAAATAATGTATCACTCACCTCTTATAAAAAAATAAAAAAATAAAAATTCTAAAATGCGTAGATGATCTAAACGAAATATAAACATTTCGTATGAAAACGTATGTGTAGGCAAAAATATAAAATAAGATAGTGAACCAACCATACATAACAAGTTTGTAAACTCAAAATAGATAGATTTTCTGACCCATTTTGGGTTGTAAACAGAACTTTCCAATTTGGAATATTGCTTCACCTAAATACCTTACAAATTTTTACCTATTTTAGAATTTTTTTTTTTTTTTTTACAGTGTATGGATCGTGTTGAGTAAATTATTATTGAATCACAACAAAGGTAAGACTTTAAAGAAAAATGATAAGTTCTTCACTTACCTTGTATTCAGTAGTGTAGTAGGAGCTTCTTTCTCCAGGCATATTTTAATCCAAAAAAAGGCTTTCTTCATAGTTGTTAAGCATTCACTAATAAGCATATATTACAACTAATAATGTAAAAAGATAATTATTTGAATTTGTTTAAATGAATCTGAAAATATTTCTGTGTTGTAATTAGCTTTATTATTGTATATTTTAGGAGTGCATTTTTATGCATCCTTCCTGGTTTAGGAAAAGTTACAGACTGCTTCAAGAATTTAAATTACAATTTTTAAGTATATCATTATGGATCATAAATTGTTATATTATATTATATTATGACATTTGAAAGGAAAAAATTAATATCTTATTTTGTTTATACAATCATTAAACTACATTGTTGAAAGAAATAAAACAGTAATTTAGAATAACATGATTTTCCATAAAGTTTAAAATTAATAGTTCTGTAAAATAAATAATGGTTTGAAAATGTTTATTTAGAGAAAAGTAAAAGTCATTATGAGTCTATAAATCTTTCACTCGCGGTGTTCAAGGTCAAATTTAATTATAGTTGATATTACTTTGTTTATAGTTCTGAAATAAATGACAGTAAATAAATGAAAAGTTTATGGAGATGATAATACATCTATTAATTCCCCCTTCAGCTCCATAAATCTTTTAAGTTCCACTAATCAATTTCAATTTCTCTCGGTGTTTTTCGTGAATCTGTCTTGGAAGTGCCTTGGTGAAGATATCACCAGTCATTTTGTCACTTGGACAATATTCGGGTTCTATCACACCTTTTTCTTTTAGATCCTTTAAGTAGTTGAATTGCAGGTCAACATGTTTCAGTTTTCCAGTAAAACCGATGTCTATCAGTTTTATACACGAAATATTGTCTTGAAAAACTTTGATAGGTAACTCTTGAGGCAAGTGCAAGTCTTTTAATAATTTTAGTATCCACATGATTTCTCTCGCAGCAGTCGTGGCAGAAATAAATTCGGCCTCAGCCGACGAAAGAGCGACACAATTTTGCCATTTTGTGATCCATTGAATAGGATTATCTCCTATTATGAAAACACTGCCTGATGTTGATTTTCTGTTGGACTTGTCTCCTCCCCAGTCCGCATCTGCGTAAACTACCAGTTTAGGTTTTTCATTGGCACTGATAACGAAATTTAGATTTTTTGTGGTATTTAAATACCTGACAACTCTTTTTACTGTTTCCCAGTCCTTTTTTCTTGGACTTTCATTTCTCCTACTTAATATGTTTACGGCAGCTAATATGTCAGGACGGCTAACTGTAGCCAAATATAGCAAACTTCCTATTGTTTGTCGGTATTTAGTGTTGTTTTCTAATGGGTTATCATTATCATCAAATTTTAAGTAATTTGTTTCCATTGGTGTATATGTTGGTTTAGAGATTTCTAAATTTAATTTACGTACTAACTCTTCGATTTTCAGTTTTTGATTTATTTCGAAATCCCCTCTATCATTTCTAGTTATTTTCATGCCCAAATAGAAACTAACCTCTCCTAAATCCTTAACTTCGAATTCTTTGCTTAATTTCCTTATTATTTCATTAATTTGCCCGTTATTTCCGGCAATTAATATGTCATCGACATATACTATAATAAATGAAATGTTGTCTGACGTATTGTTTACATAGAGGCATGAATCAGCTTTGCTCTCGACATAATTTAGGGTTTTTAGGAAACTCCCAATTTTTAAGTACCAAGCTCTAGCAGCTTGTTTAAGCCCATAAATTGATTTGTTCAACCTACACACTTTATTTTCTTCCCCTGGATTAATAAAACCGTCGGGTTGTTGCATATACAGTTCTTCGTTTAAGTCACCGTGTAGGAATGCTGTTTTAATGTCTATGTGTCTTACATTTAATTTGTGGTAAGCTGCAGAGTTTAGGAAAGAACGTATTGTAGTATAGGACACCACCGGTGCAAATGTTTCATCATAATCTTCCCCAAATTTTTGGAGAAATCCCTGAGCTACCAGTCGTGCTTTAAATTTTTGTATTTTCCCGGAGTCATCATATTTTGTTTTAAAGGTCCACTTTGAACCGATAATTTTCTTTCCTTGTGGTGGATCTACTAATGTCCACGTGTTGTGTTCTTTTAACGATGATATTTCATCCTCTGCTGCTTTTATCCAATTATTTTTCTCAACGGGATTTGTGAGATTTTGAACTTCCGCCCAACTTTGCGGTTCATGTATTGGATCATGTTTTACCATGTAAATTAGTCGATCTGGAGGTACACCGATATTAGATCTCGAGGATCTTCTAGGTTCATTGTTTATTTCAAGTGTTTGTTCGGTGTTATTTTCAGGTGTGTCATTAAGTTCTACATTTACAGTTTCCTTTTGACTAATATCATTTTCTGGTTTTTCTTGTGATGAGAGTTTAGAGTTTTGATTTTCTATAAATTTAACCGTTCTTGCGATAATAATACCTTTTCCTCCCGTGTAAATCCTGTATCCCTTTGATCTATAGTCATAACCTACGAAGATTCCCTCTTGCGCTTTATTGTCTAATTTTCTTCTTATTTGTTTATTTATGTACGCAAAAGCTTTACACCCGAATACTCTCAAATGAGATAAATTAGGTTTAATTCCATTCCATAATTCGTAGGGACTTTTATTATTTCCTTTTGTGGGGAGTCTATTAATAATATAGTTTGCTGTGTTGACAGCTTCCCCCCCAAAATTGCTTATCTAGATTTGCTTCTGATAGCATACTTCTCACCATTTCTACCAGTGTTCTGTTTTTCCTTTCAGCCACTGTGCTGGGCAATAAGGAACTGTAAGTTCGTGTTTAATTCCCATTTGATTTAGGTAATTTTCTATTTCACTTCCCACATATTCTCTCCCGTTATCAGATCTGACTCTTTCAGGTAATTTTCCGAACTTATTTTTGACTAATGCTATATATTGTTTGAGCATGGTTAATACCTCGCTTCTATGTTTCAAGAGATAAATCATGCAGAATCTGGTGTAATCATCGATGAAAGTTAAAAAATATGTTTTCTTTACAGGCGATGAATGCTAAATTTTTTAATTTATTTCTTGTATGAGTTTCATCGTCGGATGCATTTGATTCATCCCTGTCATGTTTCATTTTTGGTTCACTATTTTCAAAACATAAAGATGAATTAAAGTTTTTATTTTTATTGTTATAGCCACTTGATGAATAGTTTTGTTTTTTGTTTTTGTCTTTTCTGTACCAACAGTCGTTGGTATTATGATTTTTCATCTTGCAGTATGTGCAGAATTTATTCACTTGTTTTTTCGGAAAGTTTTGTTTGTGTCTTTTAATTTGATAAGCTACGGCATTATCATCAACTTGCAACGCTTTGTTATTACAAGATCTTCTGTTATATTCATCCATCAGCTTACTTTGGATATAACTAGGTGTAAGATCCTCTTCAGATTTTGCTTCTAAAGCAGTAATAAGAGGATCATATGACGGAGGTAGCGAACACAGTAAAAGAGCTGATAGATGAGAATCATTGATATTTTCGCCAATGGCAGTAAGTTTCTCTTTGATTTCTAAAATGTTTGTGATGTGTTTAATCATGTTGCCTCCTTCGGCTAATTTGCAGCTATACAAATTTTTTAGTAAGTATAACTTGCTTGAAAGGTTTGTACGTTCGTGTAAATTTTTTAGTTTAACCCATGTCTCTTTTGATGTGGACAAACCTTTCACATGTACTATCTGATCATCACTAATGAACAGGTTTATCATGGCTTTGGCTTTTTTGTCTTTTTTGGACCAATCTGAAGTGATAGGCTCTGGTGGAGTTTCAGTTATGGCGTCAAAAAGATCTTCTTTTATCAATAACATTTCTAGCTTAAAAGACCAGGTAGCATAATTAGAAGCATTGAGCTTCTCAATAATTGCATTGTCTTTATAAGACGCCATTGTTAATTTTAATTTAATTTACAGTAATAACTTCCACCACTAATAGCCTATGTAATATGAATTTAATTATTGTATGCCAGAGATTTTTAAGTCGGTCTTCATAATCAATGTTGAGTAAATTATTATTGAATCACAACAAAGGTAAGACTTTAAAGAAAAATGATAAGTTCTTCACTTACCTTGTATTCAGTAGTGCAGTAGGAGCTTCTTTCTCCAGGCATATTTTAATCCAAAAAAAAAAAGGCTTTCTTCATAGTTGTTAAGCATTCACTAATAAGCATATATTACAACTAATAATGTAAAAAGATAATTATTTGAATTTGTTTAAATGAATCTGAAAATATTTCTGTGTTGTAATTAGCTCTATTATTGTATATTTTAGGAGTGCATTTTTATGCATCCTTCCTGGTTTAGGAAAAGTTACAGACTGCTTGAAGAATTTAAATTACAATTTTTAAGTATATCATTATGGATCATAAATTGTTATATTATATTATATTATGACATTTGAAAGGAAAAAATTAATATCTTATTTTGTTTATACAATCATTAAACTACATCGTTGAAAGAAATAAAACAGTAATTTAGAATAACATGATTTTCCATAAAGTTTGAAATTAATAGTTCTGTAAAATAAATAATGGTTTGAAAATGTTTATTTAGAGAAAAGTAAAAGTCATTATGAGTCTATAAATCTTTCACTCGCGGTGTTCAAGGTCAAATTTAATTATAGTTGATATTACTTTGTTTATAGTTCTGAAATAAATGACAGTAAATAAATGAAAAGTTTATGGAGATGATAATACATCTATTAGATCGGATAAGTATTGTTGGAAAATGTTTAATAATCTACGCCAACTAAGTGATTTTCCTTTCTTTCCTTAAATATAGTTTGCTGATTAAAAAATAAAAATAAAAAATAAAAATAAAAATAAATAAATAAATGAGACGGCTGTAAAAATAAATGTTTTCTTTCGATTAGGGATTCTATATTTAGAATTAAAAAATATGTATATCATTCTAACCACAAAATTAAAAACGAAAGAAAAAGAATCCAGTTTAGAAAAAAGAAAAAGAAATAGAATTGTGTCTCACTTGAAGGGTGACTTGTTGTCATAGCAACATGCAACAATGAGCACGATTTTATTTGAAGGGATAACATAAAAAAAAAAGTAAAGAAGGCAAATGACTGATCCGACATTTGTTTTAATATGTAATGTTTTTTTAAACTTTAGTCAACGTTATTCTATTTCGAGATAAGGCAACATTGTAGGTCAGTTTTTATGTTTTACATTAATGGGTTAATAACACACGAAGCTCATCTACCCTAATTTTAAATAGATCGATTTATTGAAGAACACGTTCTGCTTTGGAACTGTGAAATAAGGAAAAAATTTTAAATTAAAAATAAATAAAAAAAATCTAGAATGACTCCACTCGGCTTTTCAAATGGTTGTATAAATGAATTGAAGTAAAAGAAGTCGGTAAATAAACGAAAGAGAAAATCATAATAGGGTAATTGAATATTTTTTTCCATATAGCATGTTAATTTAACGCTACTGCGCTTCAAATAATTTGAGCTCATAGATCATAGTAATAAAGAATTTTTCGTTGTTTCCCTATAAAAATCTATAAGTGCTAGAGTCACCAAAATCTATATAACTCGCGTAACGGTGACCTATGACATGTATTTAAATTTTCATCTGAATCGGATAAGGCATATAGACTAATTTGTGACTATAAGACATAAAGAATTTTACTTTGTGTCCTTATAAAAAGCTATAAGTGCTAGATTCACCAAAAACAATAGGGTTCATGCTAGAGTGAACTACAGCATATGTACCAGTTTTCAGTTCATTTGAACAAAGCGTTTAGACTCTATCGTGTTCAGTCACACACATACATACACATACACATACATACATCACCGTAAGCATAGCAAAAATGAACTCAGGGAACCCCTAAACGTATAGATACGCCAAAATTTTAAAGTCGTATTTTTGTCCTGATTACAATACTTCCTTACATTGTATGTTTGGAAATTAAAAATTAAGAAAATGCAGTTCGAATAGAAGAGAAATTGCTTTGAGTAGACACTTACCTGCTACCTGCACTGAGAAAAAATTCTGTAACTGACATCTAGAATCTTAATTGTGGTTCTAGAAAAAATAGTTCCATGTCATCCTTATAAATTCTAATCCCCTTTGAAAACGAGTTCTAGAAACCCCTATTAGAGTTCTAGAACGTTTGTCTATATTATCGAGGGCAAAGTTATTTAAAAATCTCTGCAAATAAATGCGAATACAAGAGGCGTGTTTCAGCAGCTATAATCTTGGTTTATTACGCAATTCTGGAAAATCAAGCGAGAATTTCTCGCAATACGAAAGGTTCAGAATATTCAGAATATTGTTTGACCATCTAGAAATGTGTAGACTAGAAATTCTCGATCATTTCGTCTATTCAGTTTATTCATGGACCTTATGCGCGTAGCTCGGAAATCTGTATTTCTAGTTTAGGGATTTAGAAAATGACCACTTATTCATTCTAGATGAAGGCGGTATATTTTTTTTCTCAGTGTGTTTAAGCACCAATGTATTTTATCCTCGGGGTGACGATTTTGAATATATTTCGCTTTAAACCATTTATCTACCGCGTTTCGTACTCATTAATAAAGATTTAATGAGGTAGTGATTTAGTGTACTATTGGTACAGAGAAGTCGAAAAACGTAGGGCCAGCTTCACTCACCGTCGCCGGAACCCGAAGCTAATGTTATTCTATGGGAAATTTTCTTTGCAAATAACTTATTAACTAATAGATATTTTTAAATTCTGTTTTCACTTTCTAAAAATTCCCAAACTGTTAAATTGACGGACTTTTTTTTTTTAAGTATTTTCTTAATTTTTTATATTTTATTTTTAAGCTGCAAAATACGAATTTTCAATATGTGAAATTTTTCATTTTGCAATTTCAAAATAAAATATTGGAAAAAAAAAAAAAAAAAAAAAAAATGCGTTTTTAAAAAAAGTCCGTCAATCTAACAGTTGGGAATTTTCTGAATGTGGAAACAGAATTTAAAAATATGTATTAGTTAATAACCAAAACTAAATTCAAAACTGGTGTACAATCAGTATATATGTTACCGTTAAAACGCGAAATCCGTTAATCTGCAGATTACCTAGCTAATCTGCAGATTAACTAAAATGACCCGTTAAAGTGCAGAAGAAAGAGTTTTCCGCATTTTAACTAGGTAATCTGCAGATCAACGGTTTCAGTATCGTTAAAGTTCAAATGTTTGTTTCGAGCCTTAGTTTTTTTTACATTCACTATTACGTCAAACAGCCATGTGATACAGATACGCGAATGACCTTTAAACATAACTAAAACTTTTACCCCTTCCCTTCTGCACTTCCGCTACGCTATGATGATAAACCGACACAAACGGCAAACGCAAAATGTGGAGGATGGAAGCCATGATTAGGTTTATTATTATGACTAACACAAAATTTAAAGTAACAAGTAAGTTATAATTGTTTTAATTTTGATTTTATTGCTATCTTTTATAATTCTGTCAATATAAGTTTGATAAGGGTCTGCATTTTATTAATGAAATGCAATCTTAATTAAAAGCTGTCTCCCGTGAAACTCCATTTTGAATTATGAATATTAGATTTACATTACATTAATTATTTCCTTCCGAACTAAAACTATTAAACCATAAACTTTTTAAAACTAATTTATTTTAAAATTGATTTAAATTACTATTACTTACTGAAAAAAAAAAAAAAAAAAAAAAAAAAAAAAAGATATATTAATTATTAACTTTGAAAAATATTATGGCATTTAATAAATACTTAATATGAATTTTTTTTACATTTTTTAGCATTTCATTACATTTTTTTTTTAATTTTTTTTTCCTTTCAGTTTCAAGTTTCCTGTACATATTTTATATATCATGATTATATTTTTATTTATTTTTATTTTTATTATTATTATTATTTTTTAATTTTGTTCGCTTTTTCAGATAATTTCGTTGTAATCACATAAAAAGTGTTAATAAAGGGTTTTTTTTTTTTTTTTTTTTTGTAAAATTAATATATTTGCTAAACTTGTACAGATATATGTATGCTGCAAAATATAGTTTAATAAAGCATTGAAAACTGTCATTTTAAATTTCATGCATTCTAAAAAATGTTAAAGCAGTTTTAATTATTTGAAGTACTTCTTAAATAATGCTTTTGATTTGTCTAATTTAATATTTCTAGTAATATTTTATATAATTTAATACTTTTAGTATTTAAATAGTAATAGCAATATAAGTTGTTAATAAAACTTTTTTTTAAATTTTAAATTGTTAAATATTTTTATTTTGAAAAGAAATCGTTACTGAATTACAATTCTAACATTCATTTTTAAAATAGAATTTATTGAAAGCTTTTAAAGCTATTATATTTCATATCAAAAATGCATAACATCTTCAAACTTATATTGACAGAATAAAAAAGATGAAATAAATAAAAAATAAAACAAATATAACTTTAAAAGATATAAAAATTAAAACACATACAGATTAAAATAAGTAAAGAAAGAAATAAAAAAGAAAAGAAAACTATTTTTTTTTCCGAATGAAAAAACAAATACAACACAGCGTGCTGTAAAATTACAACACCAGATATCTTATTTTTCACTTTAACTAGTGCCTAGTAGGGAATGTGCAGATTATCTAGGTAATTCGCAGACTACCTAGGTAATTTGAGAAATAAGACAATTTTCCTCACTTTAACGGATCACCCTAGTTAATGTGCAGATTACCTAGCTAATCTGCAGATTAACTGATTTCTGCACTTTAGCGGTAACATATAGATTGCCTCCTCTTGCTTTTGCCTCCAAGGCAGTAGCACGTGTTTTTCTGCACCTGATGAAGAAAGGCTACGTCCTTTCGAAACCGGTTGTGCTGGCTTAAAATCTATATATTAGTTAATAAGTTATTTATAAAAAAATTTTCCCATAGAATGGCATTGGCTCGGGCTTCCGGCGACCGAAGGTAAGTGAAGAGGGCCGTTAAGACCTTAAACAAATGTAAAATAGTGTTTACTTTTTATTTTCCTTATATTATTCCTAAGACTAATGGTAGATTCTTCAGGTAGTATGGAAATTAATCATACCACAAATGAAGATCGGGGAAAAAAATGCCTAGCAACAACAGCAAGAATGATACGGATCTGCGAAAATGTACTTTTCAATTATTTCCGCACTGCTTTGGGTGTCTCTGATGTGTTTTGATACGCTGAATTCAGAAGTGCTTGTCTTTTTTCCCATCTATCACGTAAGGCTCTTTCACAAATGAAGGTTGTTGTCGTGAAAGGAATATGCCTGAGGGAGAGTGCCCTCAGTGGGGATCTTTCAAAGAAGAAAGATGGTGATCGGAAAAATGAGACTATAAGAAATCCAAAAATATTTATGTATAAAATACATTAATGTAGGCTGTTACTTACACATTAACTTTCATTTGTGTTTCTTTATATAGAAGCTCTCTTTAGAGCTTTTTCTCTTGTGCTCGACCTAAGGCCTTGAGGGGAGGGAATTCTCTATGCAGCATCCAACAGTAATCTGCTAACATATTAACTCTCCATTGTCCCTGAAACCTCCTCTACGTTTCTTTGACGTCTTAATGAAATATCTCGCCTTGTTCTTCAATCACATCACCCAGATTTTACAGGAAATAACTTAGGTGGAATTTAAAACAGTGGAGCTTTAAACTAAACTCAAAATATCTTTTTTTATTTGGGGTGGGGGAGGTGTCAAAACCGTACATGATGGAAAATTTTGAATAGCTTTTTCTTAATCAGCATCTAAAAATACACCCGTAAAACACATCACGTCGATGAAAAAAATTTCATCGTATTTCATAAGCCATAAACGCCAACTTTTCAAGATTTCAGAGGAAGCACGATAGATCCTGGTGTTCTTATAGGCGCGATCGTAGGGAGTGAAAGAACAAAAGCAGCAGTTTTAGTTTTAGCGAGTAAAATTTAATAAAAAAATTACAACCTTGCCCTTGATAACCGATTCAGTTCGATTTGCTTTTGGTTGAAGGGGGGATTGTACTCATTTATAAAAAATTTTAAAAACTAAAACATTACTCACAAACACAAATAAATAAATAAATAAAAATAAATAAAGATCGTAGTGCATATTCTGCTGAAATTATCTTTTATACAGTTCTGTTAAATAAATAAATATTGGTGCATACGGCATTTCCACATAATACATTTCAAAGGCATGTATTAATTTCTTTCTGTTTATAAAAGTTTTAGCTTATTCAAGTGCAATTCAAAGACTTACTGATTGTAGACCGTAATGTAAATCAGATTATTTTATATAGCACAGCTAAAGAATTACAAATGATATGTATACTATTCTCAAAAAATGGGTTTTGTACAGAATCTTCATAGTATATTACTATTTCATAACTATTCAAGTATAACCGGAGTTGCCGATCTCCGTAAATTTCCACCACTACCTATAAATAACGATCTTTTGTACTATGTTTATGTGATTAAAAGAAGCGAAGATTTCTGTACAAAAATTTTTTAGTGGAACAGAAGCATGAGCGAAGACAAGGCAGATTAATTAAATTGATAAAAATTTTCCAGCTGCTTGGGAAGTGTAAAAATTAAACTTTCATTCAATACACCATTAGAGTATATATACAGTAACCGCCACTTAGTAAATTCACTGATTAATAAAATCAACCGCTTAATCTGATCAAATTGACAGGACCGGAATCAAATCACTACAAACTACTTTTAAAGCCGTCGCTTAATAAAATCAGCATCGCCGGTTAATAAACTCAAAAATATCCACTCGGCAACAAAAATGTAATTTATACACACTCTTTTTTTTTTTTTTTTTTTTTTTTTTTTTTTGCATTGTGATTTTTTTTTTTTTTAACAGAAAACGAAATTAAAACACAACAAACCCTCCTTTATCGCTCATTATCGAAGATTTGCAGCACAGTTACAAATTAAACACGTCCCATAACTTATCTCCGTAACAATTTCAAGGAATGATATTCTTCAAAGCGCAGTAATAAGTTACAAATTTGATTTGAAATTATTATTATTATTTTAATTATTAAAAGGCAATTTCTAGTTCTTATTTTCAAATTACTATAATTCATAAGGTTTAAACGGAAATTTTTTTAAATTTATAAGAAAAGTTTCAACTTTTGGGCAAAAGAATGATAATTTTCCTCAAAGAAAAGCGCATGGGAATTTGGAATGTGTTTAATTTACTTATATCGAAGGAACAATTAATTAATTACCTCTCAAAAATTAATTAATATTACTAATTTCATTATTCGTTACCTTTTGAAAGTTTTTTTTTTTTTTTTTTTTTTTTTTTTTGTCGTTTCCAAATTCAAGGAAGTAATATCTTTTCCTTAAGTGCAGGAACGTTCGCCGGATATAAAAATCAGCCGCTTAATAAAATCATTTAGGCTCAGAACAAATGTGATTTTAATAAGCGGCGGGAACTGTAATCAGAATTATATATGTATCTGTTGCTTGGCTTCTACTATGCTTAATAGATCATCTTTATTATATATATGTAAAGTTTTATAGGTATAAAGTTAAAAAAAAAGAGAGAGAGAGAATTTTTGAGAAGGTGACATCCCCTGAAAATTTTCAGAAGGGTACCTCGGCTGTTCCTGGCTTCCACAAAAGTGATACTCTACTGATATAAATTATCATTGACGTGTTAAAACAGCACATCACGAAACGATGTTTCTGCTAAACGTCGAAGTTAGGAATATCCCGTCGCAGAAAAAAAAAAAAAAAAAAAAAAAAAGGAACATTTGGATTGTCCCGCTCCATTTAACGGGATAGGTCAGCGATTCAACTTTTTCTTTTTTATCACTTAAATTTGTTTTATTTAGAATTTATTTATACATTTTCTTCGACATGGATTCCGTACATTTTTTTTTTTTTTTTTTTTTTTTTTTTTTTTGTCACCGATGGAGATAGGCGACAAATACACAGGTGAAGAGTAGATTTTTTTTTTTCTCTCATTTTATTTTCTTTTTTTCACCTTGCTTGGCTGCCTCGGATGAGTCAGAAAACCCACTTCGGCATCTAATGATAATAATGATTTTAGAATTTTTATTTATTTCTTTTTTCTTTTTAATACGGAGGACCATTGGTCTCAATCTACGGATAAAACGTTGTCGGTCGTCAGTTTTACAATAGTTGGACATTTATCGAAATCGAAAATGTATCGAAAATATAATTGAATAATTTGAAAGCGATGTTATAATTTGAAAAAAAAAAAAAAAAAAAAAACTAATAGTCCTCCGTACTAAACTAAATTTTGCTTTTGCCAGAATTTCCTCAAAGGAAAAAAAAAAGAAAAGAAAATTAATAATAATCAGTATCGAAACGGACAGTATCGAAAAAGTTGAAGAAGAACCTTTTTAGACAAAAATACATAATTTATTTTAATTTTTAATTGTTGATTTTAAATTTTTTTTGAAATGAAAAGAAATTCACGCGTAAATATTAAAATTGATGTAAAACTTTGTGAAAAATTAAACTTGCAAGGTAAAATTGACGGCATTATTATTATTTTAATTAATTAATTAATTATTTATTTATTTTTCGTGAAAGCTTTCTTAGGTGCACTACATTGTAAATAACATGCTAGAAAACACCGTCATTTCCATGTAAAATAATCACCTTCTCTGTGTGGTAAATTTCGATTTTTCGATCATTAAGTAATGAACGGTTGTATAAATAAATTAAAATGAGAGAAATCATTAAGTATGCAAAAGAGAAAATTATAATAGGGTGTATGAATACTTTTCTTCATATAGTACGTTGTTTAGTTTAACGCTATTGCGCTTCAAATAATTTGAGCCCATAGATCATAATGATAAATTTTCGTTGTGTTTCTGTAAAAATCTATAAGTGCTAGACTCACCCAAATCTATGAAGTTCGTACGATGGTTACCTATGACATGCATATAAATTTTCAGATCAATCAGATGAGGCATTTAGACGCTATTGCATTTTAAATAATTTGAGCCCATCAGCCACAATGATAAAGCATTTTCCTTTGTATTCCTCTAAAAAAAAAAAAAAAAAAAAAAACTATAAGAATTAGATTTACCAAAATCTATATGGTGTCTGCGACTGTGACCTGTAACATGTATATGAATTTTCAGTTCATTCAAACAAGGAGTTTAGACGCAATCGCACTTTAAATAATTTGAGCTCAAAGGGCATTGTGATAAAGAATTTTTCTTTGTGTCCCTGTAAAAACCTATAAGTGCTAGATTCACCAAAATCTTTATGCTTCATGCGACGGTGACCTACAGTACGTAAAGGAATTTTCAATTCAATTGGATAAGGCATTTAGATGCTAATGATTTCAGCCCATAGGCCATAATGATAAAGATTTTTGTGTTGTGTCCCTGTAAAAAAAAACCATAAGTACTAGATTCACCAAGTGCTATACAATTCGAGCTACGGTGACCTTTAACACGTGAACATAAATGTTTAGCTCATTCTGTAAAGGCATTTAGACGCTATCGCACTTCAAATAATTTCAGCTCGTAGGCCATAATGATAAAGGGTTCTTCGTTGCATCCCTGTAAAAAAAATATACGTGCTAGATTCACTAAAATTCGTGCACTTCGTGCAACAATGACACAGCAAGTGAATGAATTTTCAACTCAATTGAAAAAAGCATTTAGACGCAATCGCAGTTTAAAACATTTTGGTCCATAGATCATAATGATAAGGAATTTTTCTTTGTGTCCCTGTAAAAAAAAAAAAAAAAAAAAAAAAAATTAAACGATACATTCACCAAAATTTATATAGTTTTTGCGTATAAATTTTCAGCTCATTCGACTAAGGCATTTAGACGCTATTGTACTTTAAAAAATTTAGGCCCATAGATCATAATGATAAGTTTTTTTTTTTTTTTTTTTTTTTTTGTGTGTGTGTGTGTGTGTCCCTGTAAAAAAAAACTATAAACGATACATTCCCCAAAATTTATATAGTTTGTACGACGGGGATTCATAATATGGGTATAAATTTCTGTCGTGCTGCATGTAATTTTCTAAAACTTTACAAATATGTATAGATATATTACTCTAAAACGAATTATTAAGATTTCAAAAATTCTATTTTTAGGAAACGAGTACTCATTTAAACGTTTCTGAGTTTGCCGAACATGAAAACAAAATTTAAAAAATACATTAGGTAATGAGTGATTCTATACACAAATTTAGCCGTACAGTTTCATGGGTTTTGATGACCGGTAGTAGGGAAACTGTAAGAGGGAGAAGATATTTACATAGCTTCTTGATTCCGATATATCCAAACGCGACACAAACTCCGCCGTAATAAAAATAGCCTTAGAAAGGAATTCCGGTATAATTATGGGCCGCGGTAGCCCAGTCGGTACAGCGCCTGCCTCGTAATTGGAAGATTGTGGGTTCGGTACTCGAGCCGGCCAAAGACCGTCGTGTACACTAATGGTGGCTGGTGCACGTAAAATCTGTCGTGGCCGCAATGTCCTCCATGTTCCCATAAAAAATTATACCTCTGGGGGTCACCGAAGCGGGAGAGACATCCCTTCCGTGGATGATCAAAATTGCGATGGCATGTCTCCGGACCACCTCTAGGGGTGTGTCCCAGACCGTCGCCAATTGCCCATCTGCGCAGCACTAGTGCCACGTAAAACCCAACCAACCAACCGGTATAACTGTAATAAAGTCTCATCGTCAGATTTTTAATTTCCTTTCACATAGTTACACATTTGGATCAAATTTTAACCGTCGCTTTTTTCACAAAAAAGAAATCCATACGTCTGAGAAAAGGGCCTTTATAAATATTCATGATTGATATTATTAGTGTTTTAAAAAGGGCAAAGCCTTTCGCGTTAATGTCTCTTGCAAAACAGACCTGCATGGGACGATAATGGGAGGGATACGGGAGATGCCATACTTCCTTACTACGCCCTTTTAACATCATTTGTCATCCCATTTTTTTAGAACCACAGACCTACTTGTTACAAAATATAATTTTTCACGTCGTCTCCAATTTTATAGACTGCATGGAATAATTTACTACTTTCTTCTATAATCAATTTAACGAAGTCCTGGATTTGTAAAACTTTTCGATTTTCTGCTTTCAATGGATTTACACGTTTTAGGAAATCCAGATTTGACAATCATTAGAAAATGTCTCTCTCGAACAAACATTTTGTGGCATCTGTAAATCAAGAACAATGAAAATACATATAATTTTATGAAAAAGAGGGAATATAAGATTACTCAAATACAAGTGTGATTATAATTAAAGTTACGATTTCAAAACGCTATAATCTTAAAACTACCCATCACAGCGATTTGATGTTTTACCGGAGCAATCGTGAGGCAATGACATTTTGTTTGGGGGAGGAAAAAAGTAGTTCCAACATGTTCCTATAGATGGCGCTGTCAGGGTAATATCAGTGGAAACGCCTAAATGCAGGGCCTGATTAAGGGGGAAGCTCGCTCTTCACACATTATTTATACTTACACCGTTATTTTTTAACGAATACTTTCCTGCTATAATAAACAGAAAATTTTCATTAAAAATTATTTTAAAAGAATTCTGGTGTCTAATACCGGTGAGTAAATTGGATTGTTTTACACCGTTCATTTTTTATAAAAAATATTTCCTCGTCAAAGCGTGGAATTTCTATGACATGAAGTAAAAAATAATTGTAAAAATATTCCGGTATGAGCGAGCTTCCCCCTTAATCAGGCCCTGCCTAAATGGATTCATTAAACACAAGAATGTTGTTAACAACGCAATGGAATAGCAGGAAACAATAGACTTCAAGGGTTTACTACATTTTTTTTAGCAAAAAGACAAGAATACGTGTTTACAGCGGAAACAGTCATAGTGAAAGTAGAAAAAGATGAGCACCAGGAAACAAATATAGTGTAACCACGTTTCCTACGCCTAGCAGTGAGGACGAGTCTAAAATCTTGGAGGGTTTCCAAGTTGACCAACAGGTTTGAATTTCGTAAACATCCAGTGATTCGGTATTCCCTTATCGCTTATTTTCTCTCAACGAAAAGCTTGTCTCCCCTGTTTTACTAGTGGACTCGTTGAATTCGCACTTGCGCAGAGGCTTCCATGGTCGCAAGAAATGTAGTTAAAGAGTACTTTACGGATAATTAACGGCGCATTTTGAAGCATTTTTTTTTTCTTTTTTCTTTTATCAAACAAAATTTCATTGCCTCGCGATTGCTTTGGTAAAATACCAAATCGCTCATATGGGTAGTTTTAAAATTATAGCGTTTTGAAATCGTATCTTTAAATGTAATCACGCTGTACATTACGTCAGAGGGGAAGATTTTTTGGAAGGCACAGTTTAACATTTATAGGCTACACTAAATAACATGAGATGAACATTTATTTTTAATGCATAAAAGCATGTTCTCTGTAGATTAGGTATGAAAATCGTTCACCATTCGTTTAAAGAGCTACTCAAAAGAACTATGAATACAGTGACTATATTTCAAAATTGCTGGAAATGCATTTCAAATTGTGCTGTTTGTTGTTAATATAAAACTGTATTTAAGTAGATAATGGGGTGTGTGCATGATTTAAAGACGGCATAAAGGGCTATATTTCCTTTTATGTAATTGGTGGAAAGGCTTTACTATAATATTTACCACGTCCAGGAATGAAAATTAATCCCTTATACCTATACGGTAAATAAAGTATTTTTTAAGTTAAATTTTCAACGATTGTTTTTTGTATAATAAGGCGTTCTGAGGTTCCCTGAATACTGAAATTAATTTTTTTACCGGTTGATCTTTGTGTATGTCTGTTGTTAGCGTAACTTGAAAACAAATATTTCCAGGCAATTGAAATGTTGTCTCATGAAGTTCATATGAGATTGCTAGTTTGAACGTTTGATCAAGATTGATTAGTTTCAAGAGATGATGTAGAGGAAATTTGTCTAAATAATTTGGAAAAAACTTTTAAATTTAAAAACGGCCTTGAATTCTATACAAATGTAGGGACTATATAAAAGAAGGGGAGGTTATAGGAACGGTATATAGGAACGAGAGATTTTTCTAGAATGTTCTATGATTTTTCTTGACAGTTTTTAGACTTTTGGTTAGAGCGTCAGGCTGATAACGTGATGGTCCCGGATTCGGTCCTCAAAAGACAATATAGTGCTTTTTTGCAAATAAATAATAGAAAAAAAATGTCAATTTATAAAAGAAAATTTTCCCGTTGTCTACACAATATCCCAAAAAATTTTAATTAGATTTTTAAGAAGCTTTTTCCTTTTTTTGTAACTAAAAAGCACAAAATAAAATTTAAGTAAAAAATCATTTTTTAAAGTTAGAAGCTTTTTATTGTGAAGCCCTAAAAAGCATAAAATAAAATTTATTCTGGCAAAGACATGCTACAAAGAAATGAAAGTTTTAACACTAAGAAAATTTTAGAGAAAAATATACGTATTTTCCTTTTGCAAGAGATGAAAATTTTTTAATGTTCAAAATATTTTAAAAAGCTTTCGAGACATTTGAAATTTGTGGCCTAACGAATGATTATACCAAAACTAATAACTAAGAATATTCGTCTCGAAAGCTTTTTAAAATATTTTGAACATTAAAAAATTTTCATCTCTTGCAAAAGGAAAATACGTATATTTTTCTCTAAAATTTTCTTAGTGTTAAAACTTTCATTTCTTTGTAGCATGTCTTTGCATATCCCTCTCTCACAGGATTATATGTAAAATAAAACTGTCCCTAAACCTGTTTTAGATTATTTTTAACACTAGAAAGAGTAAAGGAGTCGAAATGACTGCTTTAATCATTAGATTTACATTGTACGTTGCAAATGTCACACTTCGTCTTTCTAGTGTTAAATTAGTTTATACATTACTTGTTATCTTACCCCTTAAAGCTGCGTTCAAACTCTGGCAACAGCAAAGCGGCAAGTGCGGCTCTATTGAGATTTCTTTGATGTGTGATTTGGGTTGTCGCGAAGCTGGAGAGAGGTTTCCTCCTCTGATAAACCTCCTACTGCGACAATTGCATGGGGAACTTGGGTCTCTTTTGTAAAAGAGCAATAAAAAGTGATGTCCCTCATTGTAAACATGTGCAAAATTTCAAGGGTCACTTTCGGACGATGGATAATTTATGACTTTGTCGCTCTGCATCGTTGCCAGTGTTTGAAGGTAACTTAAAAGTGGACAAGATCTAAGTTTTTCCGACAGCTACAGCCCATGTTATTCTTTGGAGAAATTTGTTTCCACAGTTACTCATTAACTTTTTTTTTTTTTAACTTTGTTTTTGCATTCAGAAAATTCGCAACCGTATTTTTTTTTTTTTTTTTTTTTTTTAATATTTTATTTTTTAATTAGGAATTTTTGTGGAAAGATCTTCCAAACTGTTATCGCCAGAAATATTAGTTTTCACTGACAACCCCCCCCCCTCCCCCCGTCGCCAAAAAGAAAACATTATAGAATGTGCACAAGTTTCGTTAATTTCGTGAAAACCAAGGAGAAAGGTTTTAAAAGATTAAAAATCGATCTGACTAATTTTCATCGCCAGAAAAATCATCTTTCATTGCTAACCCACTATTTGTCCGTGGGAAAAGTTACAGAAAGTAAAACCGTTTTGACCACATTTTGATAAAATTCTTGTAGAGACTTAAGTTAATTATTGCATTCTTTAATTCCACAATGGCGCCTAGATATTTTTATATTTTCGGTGAATTTCTTTACACGTGACCTAGAATATGTACATAATTGATGATTCTTTTTTTACCTTGATGATGAAATTAGCATGTTAAGAACACGTTCCACATTATTCTAATCTTTTATGCAATAAACTCATCACGATATCAGGTTATTCAAACGAACGAATCAAACCAGCCATAAATTATTTCTTTGATAACAACCCCAAAATGATCATGAATAATGTACCGCTGATCAAACTGCACCACCCTTACCCAATTTATAGCTTATAAAACAAAGGTATAAGAGAGAGAGAGAGAGAGAAAAAAGAACCAGTTTCACCGTTCTAACATTCCTTCCCCTATTAAGGTTAAGTCAAATTTGTTTGTGCCTTGTAATAACATTCTCTGACTATATATATGTATAAATAGGAACGTGTTTATTTACGAGCATATTTATCGTAGTGTGTCCCACTTTCATGTATCATCATCCCTTTGTCTCTTACGAGTAATTGTTACTCGTAATGATGCTGAATTTACAATTCACAAGAGAAGAGATTTCTGTTCTCAGAGGTGGCATCACGTGAGGCACAGATGAACTCTCTAACCCCCGCGCTTTTGGGTCATGGATAACACTCAAAATCCTTTAACGACTAACTAAGCCGGGTCATTGTCAAAATAGGATATTTTGTAGCTATTTCCCTATTCATCTTTTCTCCAGTGGCAATATTTTGAAGAAATCCCTAAAGTGAAGGAGATGGAAAAGGAAGATGAAAGAAAAATCGTATGCAAATCATGAAACGATTTCAAAGAGAACGAGTTTATAGTGTTTCATTTAAATTATTTTGCAGACCCTGTACAGAAAAAAACGTGCATACGTTTTCCTTTGGCGATTTTGGTTTCTATACTGATACACAAATTCATTTCTTAACCTCTTTGCACCCAAAGTTATAATACCAACATAAATATTTTAAGGAGTTTAAGCACTTACGTTCACTTTATACATTACAGAAAAGTGCATTTTTTCTGAAAATGATAGGGGATTGATTATGTGAATAATAATGTATGGTGTACATATTTGGACTTCAAACAACTAAACTCTAAATTACTATTACTGCATTATTAAATCTGTCTAACTGCAACACAACTTAAAATTTGATTCCCCTAAATAAATTAATGTATATTACATTTTTGATAATTGTCCTGCGATTATGTCAACGTATTTTGAATAATTATGAAGATACATACTTCTTTCGACCACACTGTTTTAAAGCCCTTTTGTAAAACTTGATAGTATGACATTCTATTTCTGAAATAAACTTAGTTTTGTAATGCCATGCATTGATATCGTTTTAAAACCAAATCATTCAGCTTTTTATTAGTCTAGTTAAAGATGCAAAAAATATTAAATGGCTTAGATTTTATAAAGCAAAGAATAGAAGTCCACGTATGTGAACCTCTGAAACGAAGAGGTTAAGCTCATGGAGTTCTACTGTACGAGTAACTTTTAGAATTTTTTAATCTGTATGTTGGATCTTACAAATAAATAAATACAGTAATATACGTTTATACGTCTCTCGTTTGTACGTCTTTTATATTTGTACGTCCTTTCTGTGAAGTCCCGATTCATTCTTATTCATTTTAATGCAAAAATTCTTCGTTTATACGCCGCTAAAATCGGTTATACGTCTTTTCCACGTTACCGAAGTTCGCAAAATTTCTCGACCTGTCATTATTTTCCATTCTAAATAAACGGATTTTTCAAGTATTTTTCCTAGACAGCATTTTCAATGGAGGAACACGGGAAAAATCGAAGAATACTGATCAAAGAATCAATTGAATTCACAGTGGAATTTTTTATACTCATACACAAGCAGCAAATCCGACGAATATTAAAGATTTTTAATGTTATTAAATAACTATCTGTACGGACATAAATCGTATGCTTATTATTAAAGATACGCAATGTATATAATTAATATTCAAAATGTGTTCATAATAGTTCTTAAGAAATGTAATATGATATTCAATATATGATACATGTAATTTGTACCCAGTCATACATTAAAAGTATGATTTTTCTCACTTTTTGTAATAGATCTTTTTTTTTTTTTTTTAATTTATTATTGTCTTAAGTGTCATTAAATTTGTAGCAATCAAAGTGTTATTATTAAAATTTCGATTATGCGTCTTTTTATTTATACGTCCTTTTACGTCAGTCCCTTGAAAGACGTATAAACGGTGCTTTACTGTAATATCTATTTTATAGACTCCCAATCACAATATTATAATCTATAGACTATAATGCTTCCTAATCATTAAAGAGCCATAAGCAACACGCACGCCATTTTCTCCTTAAATCACGAAGAAGAATTAACACATGTATCAAAACACCGTGAAATTTTTATTCTAAATGTACGGAAGCGTTAGTGATCTTTCCTCAATTATAATGTCCAGAGTTGTAAAGTGTAAATTTAGCGTAGTATCCTCCAACGTTATGCAAATATGCTGAAATTGGTATAGGGGAGACTGGGGCACAGTGGACCATCCCTATTTAAATCTCTTAATCTCTCTCCCTATTTAAAACTCTTTTAGTTTATATTGAGACTCATATATGGCAGCAGGCCCTGACTAACGGCAGGGCATACGGGGCAAATACCCTGGGGCCCCCTACAGGCGTATGCAGAAATTCTGCAACCTAAAGATCTCTTATGCCACTGCAAGGGCTCCCCCCAGAATAGGCTTGCCCCCTAGGCTCCAGGCAGCAGTCGGGCCCTGTATGGCAGCATGGTACTACTTGTATACATCCAAAAAACCTCATGGTAAAGGCTAAGGTAGTCATTTTATACAATTTTTATGTTTTGAGCTGCTCAAAGTAATTTTTCAAGTTTGAAGTTTTTTTTATTTTATCAGGACTGAACTATTGACTACAAGTATTGGATAGTTGTTAAGAAAAGGTAAGATATTGTTGTTTTTAAATTTATAAAAACTATTAGCATATTTACAATCTATATATAATTTTAATATTATTATTTGTTTTGTCTGGACATGGGGCACAGTGGACCGCCTTCCAATGTGCCTAAAAGTCCAAATTATATTTAATACCTTATTTATGTTAGTTAAATTTACATATACAAATATAATGTGACTCAAAATAATTAATAAAAAGAATAATAATATTAATGTTATAATAAAATAAATTTCTGAAAAGGGAACATAGTTGAATAGTAGTATAATAATTATGAATATCTAAATTTAATAACTATTTGAATTGTTTAGTATTAAAAAAAATAATAAATAAAATGATTATGTGATGTAATAAATAGTAGGTTATATAAATTTATTGTTGTTGTTTTTAGAAATAACATGTAAAAGAAAAAGGTAGAATAATTTTAGTTAAACTTATCTCACAAATATAAATGATTAATATTTCAAAATAAGTAATAAAAATATTTGAATAGTAATAAAATGTTTAATTATATATTTCATAATTTTTATAACTATATAACTATATAACATTAATAAACAATTAAAAATATATCTTATTGTTTTTAGTGATGGCACGTAAAAGACAAAGGAAATCTGATATAGGATTCTTCCTCTAATTTGATTTCTTATTTATTTTGATTTCCTTTAAATTTTGGTAATTTTATTTCAGGAAAATGTTCGAATTATGCTATTTAGACTAGAATTGCATAAGAAACTAATTTTAGAAAAAAAAAAGTGAGTAATTTATATTAATTGAATATGAACAACAATGGTTGGTCCACTGTACCCCGATTTGTGTACCACTGTGCCCCGGTGATGGGGCACAGCGGTCCACTTTGTGAGTGCACACAATTTATTTTTTTATTCGTAATGTATTAGAAGTATTGTCATAAAAAATTTGGACATGTCAAGAAAGGTTTAAAGAATGGTTGCTAATTTTTTAAGGTATCTTGCTTTTTTATTTTTGGTGAAAAAAAAAATTAAAAGTGTAAAAGTGGTCCACTGTGCCCCGGTCTCCTCTAGACACAACCCAAGAAACAATAAATAAAATTTAATGTAGATTAGTAAAATAGAATCGGCAGAAAAAGAGTATGATAAAACTCGGGGCTTAATTAAATGAGGAGAAGGGATTTAGATAAAAAGATAAAAACGTACTGACTTATATAACTGTCGAGAAACCTTTGATCTGCAACGTTTACTAGTTAATCATTAGTTTTACTTTACTGTCATCGTATTATTGAGGTATTATTATTTCATTCTTATTGCTCTTATGTTCTTAAAAATACGACGTAGAACTTAATTATCCCTGTCTTTGCAAAGTTAAATAATTGTATATAAGAAAAGTTTACATACTGAGTCTGACACAGGTGTCTATAATTTGTTCAGGCGAAGATTTGTAACTGGCAAATAATAACTAAATATATAAGTAAATAAAATAAATAACTAAAGTAAAACAAATTCAAGTAATTTTCCAGTCACTTTTATTTGAACAAAATTTGGAATATCTTGAGGTATATTTTCGGGGAAATGTTGTTCGCAGCCTATTACAATAAATAAATAAAATAAAAAATACAGTCGGCTTTCCGGCCAATTAAACAATTAAAAAACGTCCTTTTTAACTTTAAACCCATAACCCCTTCTCTGGATTTAACTGGTGTAATATATTTAATTCCTTGTAAAAATTGCAAATATGTTTATATAGGTGAAACTGGCCGTACAGCAAAAATTAGATTACAAGAACACAGACGATCTTTTAAAAATTGCAACTAAAATTCTAAAATTGTAATCCATTCAATAGAAACCGATCATATTCCTGACTTCGATAATATAAAAATTCTAAATTCTGGCTTTCATAATTATAAATCCCGTATTTTCCTTGAGAGCTGGCACACTGCCAAGCATCTCCACACTATTAATGAAGCATGCGCACTGGCTCCTCAATATTCAGTACTCCTTTAAATTCCTTGAGTGTTCATGTGATGTTTGCATATTGTGTTGTAATTACTGATGAGGAAACCCGGACGGGTTTCGAAACGTCTGATTTTAATTGTGTTTATATGTAATTTTTGTATTTTAAATGTATTTTAACTTAAAAATGTTTGTCTCATAAATAAAACGTTTTTGAGACGATATATATAATTGAGACGGTTTGATGTTTGTGTACGTTACAGTGAAACTATTTCAATAATGTTCCGGTTATTTTTATTTGAATAGAAATCGGAATACCGTGAATTCTATTTTCGAAAAATGTTCTCAGTCGATTACAAAAATAAAATAAATAAATAATAAACAAATAAAGTGACATTAATGCAATAGACTTCTAGTTATTTTTTATTTGAACAGAATTTGGAATACCTTCAGTCAGTGGCAGATCCTGAACTTAACTTTTGGGAGGGGCTAAGATTTTTCAAGATGTTATTTCGGACCAATGAAAAATTTACAATCGTAATATTAGTGTGCATTCCGTAGATACATTAGACTGCATTATATAATTGTTCGAATAATTTATTTATTATTATTATAATGAGAAACCTTTTAAGTTGCAGAAAATTTTTTTGAACAATACTTGCATGTATGTAATACTGTAAGGGGAACAGTAATTAAAAGCATAAAATGTAATTAAGGTGTCTGCAAGTGCGTGTGTGTGTGGGGGGGGGGGGAGGTAATAAACATTTTTAAAAAGAAATGATAATCCCATGTTTTATATACGTGCAACATGATTGCTCACAAAATTTGCATGTATACACTGTAAAAAATAAGTCCTATTTGCTGCCAGAAATTCTCTGTAGTTTGAGAAAATACGTGTAATTTACGAAAAAATTACATTATCAGAACTTTTTTTTTTTTTTTTTTTTTTAAATTTGAGAAAATACGCGTAATTTATGAAAAAATTACGTTGTCAGAACGTATTTTCTCAAATTACAGAGAATTTCTGGCAGTATATAGGACATATTTTTTACAGTGTAGTTATGATTTGACGTTATTATATGAGTTGTACAAAATAAAAGTATTAAAATGGAATTTATTGAAATAGCATAGAACGTAATATTTCAAAATTTTTTGGGGGGTGTCTCTGTACATAAACCATCAGCTGTAATTACCCATTTTAAATTGGGAACATCCCATAGTAAGCTTGAATAACATATATCAGTTTCAGGATTCCTTGAATATTTACGGTAGTCAGAGAGCTCTCAGGCAGACGGACAGAAAGACAGACATATAGACCAATTCACATAATAATCACTCTTAAACATCTTTAGAAAGTGTTAAAAACGATTAATCCAAACAAAGATGCAATTTCCAATGTAACTGATCATATTTTTGTGGCCCTACAAATCTCAATGCTAATAATACTATTTTCGATAGAAAACTTTTTCTTGTGCATATATGTATTGTTAATGTCAATTTCTTTATGATTTACATGAAATAAAAGTGTTAAAATTTGTTTCATAGAAATACCTCTTGTAGAAATACCTCAATGCTTCGAAATTCTTTCTGGTGTCCCTGTAGACAAACCAGTGGCAGTATTTACTCCATTATTAAAAAAAAAAAAGAAAGAAAGAAAGAAAGAAAAAAAAATCCCATAGTGAACTTAAACAATGTAGTGTATGTGCTCCAGTGATTGGCATGCTCCAGTAATTGACATCTGTCCCGAAATAATTAATAAATAAGAAAAATAACAAAATCATATATTTTACATATAAGAATTTTAACATTTTATGTCCAACACTGGAGCCTAGGGTGCTAATAACAGGTAAACTGAATCACTAGCAGTGTCAAACACTGGAACATAGGGGGCCAATGACTGATCAAATGAAAAACTGGCAGTGTCAATTACTGGAACATTGAGTGGGTGTCAAATAAAAATTCATTTAAAAAAATATCAAATGTATATATTTTAACATATATGTGGTTCTGGATGTCTTTCATACCCTATGTACTAACTTAAGATTTCTAAAAATATTTTCTGATGACTAGAACATTAAAAACGTCAGAGATTGCTCTAAAAGTGTCAATCACTGGTGCACTTACCCTATATCAGTTTCAAAGAATTTCATGAATATTTACGGGAGTTAGAGCGCAGACAGACAAACTGAAGTCATAAACACTACTTTGTTGGAAAAAGTTAAAAAAAGGAATAAAGTGAAACCTTTGTAAGAAGCCACTCACGATGCTGTTCGAAAAAAAAAAGGGGGGGTTCTTTAAAGTAGTGAGTTTTACTGGTAGTCGTTCAGAAAATCCTAATTCAGGCAACAATTATTATGAATGAAATGGATTCAATTATTCAGATTTATGTTATTTGTTTACACTGTTTTATAATTGCAATAAGTCATTATAATAGTTTTAAATTTTAATGCTTTTTTGCAGTAATTTTGTTTCTAAGAATTCTTTTATATCTTAGATCAAAATGATCAACTTAAAATTATTTCTGAATGAATAAGAAGTCTTTATTAAACCCACTGAAAACTCTTGATGAAAAAAACAATAAGTTTAATTTTCAATGTTTAATTTAAACTAGGTTTAAATTAAAGAAGCTTAGGAGCTCTTAGAAGCTTTAAGAATTATCACTTCAATATTGGTAGGACAAAAAATTCAATCTTCCAAGCCTGAATTTCCCCTATAATATGCACATTGTCTTATTAACCCTACAAGGCTCATTTTTTTTTTCTTTTTTTTCTGTGCGACAAAAATATATAGGTTGTAATTTGTGATCAGAAGATAGGGAAAACTTATAAAAATAAAAATAAAACCCTATTTTACGGAAAAATCAACTTTTTAGCTCAACGTACCGTATGTGGAACATACATAAAAATATGATTTACTAATACGTTTACTATTGCAATATATATAAAAAAAAAACTTACCTCTGCAAAATATACACTTCGTTATAACACACAGTATTTTTTTTTTTTTTTTTTTTCCGAGTCAAAACTGGTCAATAACTATTCTTTTTTATTTTTGAATTCAGACGAACGACTAACGTATCACTTTCATTCAAATTTCACACTGAGTGCACCAAGGCCGTAGGCAAGGGGGGGGGGGCGACGGGCTCAAGCCCCCCCCCCCCCGAAATAAATGATGAAAGACTGATTTCGTGTAGTACGTATCAGGCAAACATTGCTGTCTTGAAAAAAAAAAGTATTTAAAAATAATTTAATAAAACCTATTAATTTAATTAAATTTCCCATTACGTTCTTTCTTTTCTATATTTAAGCTCTAGAGCGCCGTAAAACCCATTCAACCTTAATCTCGCTATATTTATTCGCTTAATTTCATCCACCTTCTTGTCAAAGCTATAATGGACTGTCCTACGTCATGAATTCAATCTTTTTACTTTCGTCTGTATTCAATAGAAGAAAGTATTGGATTCGAAAAAAAATGTTGATTTCCTGTTTTCGATGGATTTACATGTTTTGAGAGATCCAGAACACGATTTAACCATTTTTGGAAAATGTCTGTGTGTGTGACAAATATTTTGTTCCAATTGTATCTCAGGAACTACTGCACTGCACAGAATTACATATACATTTATATGCAGTTGCACCATGACATAAATTAGTGCCTAACACTTTTTGATGAAAATCGTCCAACAGGTGGCGTTGCCGTTTGAATTTTTCTCAGTTTTTAAATTGGCGGTATAGTACAAAATTTTTATAAATGTACACAATAAGAATTATTTATCATAGTAATAATTAAGTAGGCAAAAAATTTTGGACACATAGGAGCAACGCTTCTCCCTGGGGGTGAAGTCCCCCCCCCCCAGAGGGGGACAGTTATTCGATATGGGTATCTTTTAAAAGAACTCGTCAGTATTTTTAAGACTAACAGTTGAACTATTAATGTATGATAATTTGAATCTAAGTTTTCCTTTTTTTTTTTCCCTCATTTTTAACAAAATGAAAAAGGGCAAAAAACATTTTTAAAGATATTGTTAGTGAACATAAAATTGACTTTCTTGGGACATTAAGCGTTACATTTCTATTAGAAACAAGTCATCTGCATTCATCATGGAAATTAATTTTAATAAACAAAAGTTTTAATAAAATGATTGGTATTGAGTGAATTTGTATAGGAAAATATAGACGAAATATTTGTGTGCAAGTGCAAGGCCTGATTAAAGCAGGGGCATGTAAGACATGTGACCTGAATAGCAGGGGCCATATAATTCGCCCTGAAAATGCCATTTAGCCTTTTATGCTCTAAAAATGGTATCATATAGTGTAAATTCTGACATATTACTCTTATAAACAGGTATATATGTAACCTGTGTTTATTGGTGCACAATGAGAGGAGGTGGCGGGCTCACGAAACTATGTGTGCCCCGGGTCTCGCATGAAGTTAAGGGTCTTTTTGTGTAGGGTCTGATTAACTTCGTGTGAGGCCCGAGGTAAACACACTTTTGTGGGCTCCACCCCCACCATTCGTACTGTGCAGGAGTCAGCAAAAGTACATATATATACCTGTATATGAAACTAAAATAAAAAAAATTTGCATTTTATGATACCACTTTTGTCATTTTTAGAGGCAAAAGGGCATTTTCAGGGGCAATTTTAGGGCTCTTTGCTACTCAGGCCTGGGGCACCATGTGCCCCTGTGTGTGATTGCGTGTGTGTATGTTTTTTCATGGGGTATGCGTATTATTATATCATATTCGATGACCTTGTATTAGAAATGTGATGGGCCCCTCCCGAAAAAAAAAATCCTGGCTACGGCCTTGGAGTGCACAATAACAAAAACACGAACGGCATCTTTGGGTAAAGATTCGTATTACTACATTGCTAAATGTCAGTCGCTTCTATCAAGATGTCAAGAGATGTCGCTACTAATAGTTTTATAGCTATAGGAACGATTAAAGTCGGTGTTCTACATATGGAACTGGGTGTCTTGTAGGGTTAAACACTTATTTTTTTTACCGACATATTCATAGGAAATATCTGCTATAATTTCAAAGCTGGCGAGCAATAAGATCAAGGCCGTAGCCAAGAATAACAAGAAAGGGAGGTTAGGGGCTTAAACAATCCCCGTAATTTTCCAGATTAGTTGAAATTTTTTTAAACAAACTTCCCCTTTAACACTCAAAATTGTGTACTAAAGTTTAAAACCCTCTCGATTTCTTTCTTTCTTTCGTTTTGTGCTTTTCCTAGGTTTTCCTCAAAACTAATTATTTTGTTGTGGTTGCTCTAACTAATTTAGGCCTATTTGTGTTTCACTGGCTGAAGAAGAATTTTATTTATCAGCTTGTGTAATATAGATTTGTCAGTTATTTAAAGTTAGAGTGGCATTTCAGCTGGTTTTCCTTTCTTTTCTCTGAAACTATTTATTTTGTTGTGGTTACTCTAACTAGTTTAGACCTATCTGTTTTGCACTGGCTGAGGACTTAGTTTAACTAGCAGCTTGTGTAGGATAGATTTGTCAGTTGTTGAAGTTATAATAACATTTCAGCTAGGCATTTGAGAAGAACAATGTAAGAATTAAGCCATACCTGTTTAGGACTGGTCGGCAGAAATTTACAGTAAATTCCTACAAGATTAAAATTGTAGTTAGATGTCTTACTACTCATTTCATGCCCTAGTTTAATTGTTCTAGATTTTGGTAAGGGTTGTAAATTTCATGCACTAAACTTAAATAGTTAAATTAAAAATAAAATACTGTAAAGTTAATATATAACATATGCACCACCACTAAAATAGTTAAGCTATAACAGAAAAACAGAATATATATATATATTTGTCTATGGCCTTCAATAAGAGGTTTTCTTGTAAGGAATTACATACAAAAAATGGTCAGTTTACGTCAAGAGTTAACCAATATTACCTGCTCTCGCAAAAAATATCCTTTATCAGTATATGCGTTTGTACATGGGCATTGAATCGAGGTAAATCAGTATTTAAGCCAAAAAGAAATTTTGGGAGCGAGAAAAATTGGCCCTTAAACAGAGGTGGACTTTTAGAGAGGTTTTTGATTGCTCCTGTTTATTGAACTATGACAGATAATTACTTAAAACGTTTTTATAGAAAATGTTATTGGATCATTCCAACATGAATTTAAGTTGTTTTTCTTTAAAAAGGTAAATAAAAGTAAAATGAAATGAAACTAATTCAATAAAAATTCAAGATATTTTTATTTGATTAGAATTTAGAATATCATGAGTTCGAGAGAATGTTCGAGTTCATTACAAAACAAATTAAAATCAAAAATCGAAAATGAGTAAATTTATTTCCGTCGAATTCCAGTCATTTTTATCTGAATAAAGCAGGAATATCTTGAGGTTTATTTTCAAAAAATGTTCGTAGTCGATTAGAAAAATAAAATAAAATAATAAAGTAAAATTAATTCAATTGATTTTCAGTCATTTTCTATACGCGTTTGTAATGATCGATAGATGGCGCTCTCTGAACTGCAGTTGTTAGTAAATATAATAGCCACGTGTATATTATTATTGTTCTTTCTCCGCCATTACATCATGGAAAATCGATTGCATAATATGATGATATGCAGTGGTGTGATAATTTCACCTTAGCCCACCAGAGGACGAGCATTTCATTACAATCGCGGATTTGAAGGAAATTTGAAACATCTTGAGTTATATTTTCAGCAAATGTTCGCAGTCGATTAAAAAAGTAAAATAAAGTAAAACAAAATAAAAAAGTAATTCAGTAGAAGTTCAAGATATTTTTATTCGAATAGAATTTGAACTATCATGAGTTATATTTTCTAGAGAATGTTCTAGTTGATTGTAAAATAAATAAATAATAATATGAAATGAAAAAAAGAAAAGTATAACTAATTCAGTTAGAGTTCCAGTCATCAGCATATATAGTTACCCTCATCCGTCACTGATTCTGTCACACTTTAGGCTTAAGAGATTTCCTTGGACTCAGTCTCCTAATTTTCCTACTTTAGTCAATTAAAAAAAATGTCATTGCCCGATCGATAAGCTGTTTAAACAGACGTATTCAGAAAAATTGCGCCTTTCATTTGGTACGTTATTTGTAACGAATATATAATTACATTTTTTAAATTTAATTAAAATATAAAAATAAAAGCTTTAAAATACATTTAAATTTTTAATTTTTGCCATTTTTTTTTTTTTTTTTTTTTTTTTTCCAGCATAAAATGAAATATGCTTTCCCGTAAAAAAAAAAAAAAAAAAAAAAAAATAATAATAATAATAAATAAATAAATAAATAAAATAAAATAGAAATATAAATAAATTTGCTCAAGCATATGAAAAAAATGACGTCTATAAAATAATAATTTTAAAGGTAACGAAGAGATAAACAAAGTGAGAAAATTTCGCACGGGCTTGCTAGCAAATGAATTATTTAAAGTGAGAAATAAATAAAATGAAACGATTATTTTCCAACGGGCGCCTTAGTCGCGCTACAACAAACTAGTTTGAATATAGTTTGGAATACTTTAAGTTATAATTTCGAATATTGTTCTCGGTCGATTACAAAAAGAAAATAGACTCCGCTCAGTTCTCCATCATATATATGTTCTCATAAATTTCTAGTGCGGGACATATTATAATCATGTTCAGAGAAATGAATTTGACCAAACGCTTGATACAGTGGCAGAATGAAATTTCCACCTTATAGGCTATCTACCGTTCACTTCGATATATTTATCTTATTCAAATCTATTAATTTATTTTATTAGGGTCAGTTTCGTAGTTTAGTTTTCACGCTACTATTTCCAATGCAACAAGCCTCAAAATTCCTATTTATATGAAAAAATTTTAATTTCGCTATGTTGATAAAATCTTAAATTACGAATAACTTACGAAATTTTCCTATTAAAATACTTTTAGTCAATCATGTTCAAACAAGTATCATAAAAGCTATTTTGAAGTTGTTTGATATATTTATGATCCTCAAAGTGGACGTTTATGCTCAGTTTTACTCTATTCTGCCATGTTAAGTAAATCGTAAATTCCAAATAACTTACGAATTTTTTAAATTGAAAAACTCATAGTCTATGATATTCATGCCTGTATCATAAATAAAATTTCGAAAGTGGTTTGACATCTTTACGATGAAAATATCCCTCAACATTGACGTTTATGTGAAATTTTGCTCTATTCTGCCATGTTAAGAAATTCGTAAATTTTCAATAACTTACGAAATTTTTATATCAGAAAATTCATAGTCAATAATATTCATTCTAGTATCCTAAATAATATTTCAGAAGTGGTCTGATATTTTTACGATGAAAATATCGCCCAAATTGACGTTTGTGTGAAATTTTGCCCTATTCTGCAATATTAAGAAATTCGTAAATTCCCAATAACTTCCGAAATTTTTAAAGTTGCATGTTTATAGTTAATGATCATTTCGGCATAAAAAATGATATTTTAAAACTGGTCTGACATTTTTACAGTAAAAATTTTCTATTTAATGCACTTTTAAGTGCAATTTTGCCCTATTTTCCCATGTTAAGAAAGTCGTAAATATCTAATAACTTACGAAGTTTTTTAATTCGAATGTTGTAAATGAATAGGGTTCTTGCCAGTGTCGAAAGTAATATTTTAAAAGTAATCTGACTTCTCTGCGACTATTTGTTCTAGAGATATCGTGTACACAGACTAACATACTAACACATTAACACACTAACACACTAACAGACTAACACACTAACGGATTAACAAGCTAACAGGCACCCTACAGACGGACACCATACAAATTTTGTCATTTTCGGATTCCTCATACCTGAAAACGTGTAAAAAAGTAAAAAAACCGAGGTCGAAAACTTTCACGATTACCCAAGTTCCCCATACCCATAGTATGATAGGGAACTAAAACAATTAAATAAATAATTAAAATAAAGTAAAACTAATTCAAAAGAAGTTCCAATCATTTTATTTGTCTAGAGTTTGGAATATCTTATGTTATATTTTCGAGAAAATGTTTGCAGTCAATTATAAAAGAGGTGGGGGGAAAGTAAATGAAGTATTACTAATTCGGAAGTTTAGAATATTTAATATCTTTTTTTTTTTTTTGTTTTTGTTTTTTTGAAAAATATTCGCAGTCGATTATAAAATGAATAAACAAACAACTATAAATAAATAAATAAACATAATATAAAAGAAAAGAAAGGGAAATCAATTCAACAGAGTTCCAGACATTTTCATTCGAATGGAATATGGAACATCTTGCGGCGTCATATTATCAAGAAAACGGGGGAAAGAAGGGGGGAAAAAAAGGTAAATAAAATAAAATAAATAAATAAATAAAAATAAAGTATTACTAATTCAAGAGATTTAGAATTTTTAATAGCTTCAATTATATTTTTGAAAAATATTCGCAGCCGATTAAAAAAGGTAAATAAATATAACATAATATAATATAATCTAATATAAAATTAAGTAAAATTAATTTAATAAAATTCCAGTCATTTTCATTCGAATGGAATGTGGAATATCAAGAGATATATTTTCGAGACATGTTCGCAGTCGATTACAATAAATAAGTTAATTAATTAATTAAATAAAGTAAAAGAACAGAATTTGAAATATCTTGAGTCATATTTTTCAGAAAATGTTTGCAATTGATTTCAAAAGGAATAAATAAATAAATAGAATAAAAACTAAATAAATGTGTAAATAAACGAGATAAATAAATAAAATAAAGTAAAATTAATTTAGTAAAGGTCTAATCATTTTTATTTGAATAGAATTTGAAATATCATAAGTTACATTTTCGAGAGAATGTTCGAGTTGATTACGAAATAAATAAATAAAATGAAATATGAAATAAAATGAAACTAACTCAATCGAAGCTTAAGATACCTTTATTTGAACAGAATTTAAAATATTATAAGTCATATTTTCGAGAGAATGTTCGAGTTGGTTACGAAATAAATAAATAAAATGAAATATGAAATAAAATGAAATTAACTCAATAGAATTTTAAGGTATTTTTATCTGAATAGAATTTGGAATATCTTGTGGTATATTTTTAATAAATGTTTGCAGTCAATTAAAAAATAAATAAATAAATAAATAAAATAAATAAATAATGTAAAATTAATTCAATAGATTTTAAGTCATTTTTTATTCGAATAGAATTTGGATCATCTTGAGTTATAATTACGAAAAATGTTAGCAGTCGATTAAAATGGTAAAGTAAAATAAAATGTAAAATTAAATTAAATTAATTCAATGAAATTTCAAGATATTTTTATTTGCACACAATTTTCGATATCAGGAGTCGAGTTAATTACGAAATAAATAAATAAAATTAAATATGAAATAAAATGAAATTAACTCAATAGAATTTTAAGGTATTTTTATCTGAATAGAATTTGGAATATCTTGTGGTATATTTTTAATAAATGTTTGCAGTGAATTAAAAAATAAATAAATAAATAAAATAAATAAATAAATAATGTAAAATTAATTCAATAGATTTTAAGTCATTTTTTATTCGAATAGAATTTGGATCATCTTGAGTTATAATTACGAAAAATGTTAGCAGTCGATTAAAATGGTAAAGTAAAATAAAATGTAAAATTAAATTAAATTAATTCAATGAAATTTCAAGATATTTTTATTTGCATACAATTTTCGATATCAGGAGTCGAGTTAATTACATGAATTGAATGTTCGAGTTAATTACAAAATAAATAGATATTAAATAAATAAATAAATACAGTAAAATTATTTTAGTCGAGTTCCAGTCATTTTTATTTGAATAGAATTTGGAATATGTTATGGTATATTTCAAAAAATGTTTGCAGTCGATTACAAAAATAAAATTAATTAATTAATAAAATAAAGTAAAATTAATTCAATAGATATCCAGACATTTTTTATTTGAATAGAAATTGGAATATCATGAGTTATATTTTCGAGAAAATGTTCGAATTGATTTCAAATAAATAAATAACAAAATAAAGTGAAATGAAAAATTAAAGTACATAACTAATTCAGTAGAGTTTCAGTCACTTTTACTTGAATATAGTTTGGAACATTTTAAGTTATAATTTTGAAAACACTTCTCAGTCGATTACAAAAAGAAAAACAATTAACTAAATAATTAAAATGAAGTAAAATTAATTCAACATAAGTTCCAGACCTTTTTATTTGACTAGAATTTGAAATACGTCATATTTTCGAGAAAAAATGTTTGCAATCGATTATAAAAGGAAAAAAAAAAAAAAAAGTAAATAAAGCATTACTAATTCAAAAAAATTAGAATATTTAATATCTTCAGTTATATTTTGAAAAATGTTCGCATCGGTTAAAAAGAAAATGATTAATTAAAAATAAATAAATAAATATAATAGAAAATAAAATAAATTAAAATTAATTCAATAGAGTCATTTTCATTTGAATGGAATGTGGAATATCTTGAGTTACATTTTAAAATAAAGTATTACTAATTCAAGAGGTTTAGAATTTTTAATAGCTCCAGTTATATTTTCGAAAAATGTTCGTAGCCGATTAAAAAAGGTAAATGAAGAAATAAATACAGTATAAAATAATATAATACAAAATAAAGTAAAATTAATTTAATAGAGTTCCAGTCATTTTTCATTTGAATGAAATATGAAATACCAAGAGGATCAAGAGGTATATTTTCGAGAAATGTTCGCAGACGATTACAATAATTAATTAATTAATTAAGGTAAAAAAAAAAAGTAAAAGTAATTCAGTAGAGTTCCAGTCAGAAAATGTTTGCAATTGATTACAAAAGGAATAAATAAATAAATAAAATAAAAACTAAATAAATGTGTAAATAAATGAGACAAATAAATAAAATTAATTAAAATTAATTTAGTAAAGTTCTAGTTATTTTTATATGAATAGAATTTGGAATATATTGAGTTATACTTTCGAGAAAATATTCTCAGTGGATAATATATAGTCAATAAATAAAGGCAGAATAAAATAAAATAAAATAAATTAATTAAAACTAATTTAATAGATTTTTGTAATTAACCTTTTTTTTCCTTTCTATTTTTTTTAATTTGAATATAATTTTGAACATATTGAATTATATTTTCAAGAAATAGTTCGCAGTCGACGGAGGAAAAAAAAAAGGAAAGAAAAGGAAAACATTTTATACGATACAATAGCATGTCAATTTTACATCATTATAGGTCATCTACTATCCCGAGCTATTTATAAAACTTAATCAATTATTATTAGCTTTTTTGTTGTTGTTGTTGTTGTTCTAAATGTATCCATCCGCTGATGACTCTTACATTTTTCAATTTAGTTAATTTACTTTGCGTATTTTTGATACAAAATTCAGTGAATAATAAGTCAAAATTTATGGTTAAACCGCTAAGTCCATTGGTTATAGCTCTCTATAACTGTTTTTATACATATAAAGAAAGGAAGTGTTTCAAGATTCGATTATTTAAATATAAACTGATATGTTATGGCCATTACAGAACTTTCTTCTGTGTTTTCTTACACAATTTTCAATAATTTAGACAAAAACAATTATCACTGCATTTAACATTGTATGAAAAAAAAAGGGGGGGGGGGTAACTTCGTTTCAAATTATCCCATTTAGCCATTCGTTTTAAAGGTATCGATAAGTTATTTTGAATCACATATTAAACATTTACACCCCTAAGGGATAACTCCCTTATGGGAAAAAGCTATGTCCTACATATGCAAAAAATTAATTTTGAAAAATAATTATGAAAAATAATTTTTAAAACAATTTATTTCTGTCATAAATTTGTTTTGTTACCTAATGATAATGATAATTTGCCGAATTGAAATTTTAAATGCCAAAATAGCAATAATGGGCCAAACATAGCAATCTATTGGTTCATATCACGTGATTCATGTTGAACCACGGAAAGTTAATCCTTTATCCATTGAATCAGCACTCTACTTTATTTATCTTGTTAGTTTTAGCAACAAGCAACGATTTGAACAAGTTGCAAAACCTTTTTTCCATATTTAAAGTTTAATTTTTTCAAATGGCTTTAAGCTATATTGCTTGCCTAAATACCTTATACATATGGAAATGAGCGTTTTGTTGAATTTAAACGCTACATACATATTTATGTTATGTTCGAACTAACTGGAAGATAGTATAATTTAGGAATGAATCATCAGTCCTTTTCTGTATTCATGTATTTTCTAAGTGGGTTTACATTATCGTCTGCCGCGCCAAACAATACAAAAACATATTACAAGTTGTAAGTTATAGAAAACGCAGATAAACAATTGAAAAACTCAGCGAGAAAAAAAAATCACTCAAAATGTTAAACTGTACGTATAGATAAAACAAAGTGAAGTGCATAATTTAGCCGCCTACGTAGATGGTATCATCCCTTCCCAGGTTTCATGTTCTTTTTTTTTATCAGTTTGTTCACCTTTCAACTCAACTCACCTCTCTGACATGAACTGGAGAAGATTTTTGCCTAATTAATTCTATCATTCTTCCGTATCTGATATCAGCGGAATAATAAATTGTTACAATTTTGATTATGATATCATGTACATTCTAGAAAATGTCTTAACCGTGAATTCACTTAGCACTTATGTATTTATAATAAAAATACACTGATATTCAAAAAGTAGGTACAACCTGCTTTTTCGTCTCCTTCTTTTTTGTATAATTTTGAAACAAATAAACATATGAATATGAAATTTGGTTGGCGTATTCGTTATCAAATCATAAATCGAATTTTATGTAATTTTAATATAATTAATAATTTTTAAATAGATATATCTTTAATTTTTCTCAAAATTAAGCATTGGAAGAAATGAAAAATTTAAACAATTTTAGCAAAGAAAACTAAATGAGAAAATATGTCAAAAGTGAATAGGTGAAGAGGCACGTGCATCCACACGTTTGATTAAAACCAGATTTTCATTTTTTCCCCTGTATTTATTTATTTATTTTTTTATTTTATTATTATTATTATTATTTTAATGTGAATAACTTTTTTAAAATATACAACATACGAACATGAAAATTGGATGAGATGTTCGTTTCAAATTTAGGGGAGACCAGGGCACAGTGGACAACTTTAACAATCTTAATTTTTTTTTTCACAAAAACCAGAAAAGCAATGTACTTGAATAAAATAGCAAACAATCTCTAAGCCCTTCTTGACATGTCTTAATTTTTTTATAACAATATTCCTAATGCATTATGAATGAAAAAAATAAAATGTGAGCACTCATAAAGTGGACCACTATGTGCCCCATGACCGGGGTACAGTGGACCAGCCTCTTCTGTTAGTATCAAATTAATATAAATTGCTTTTTTTTTTTTTTTCTCTCTAAAATTAGTTTCTTATACTATTCTAGTCTAAAGAACATAATTCGAGCATTTTCATGAAATAAACTAAATTAAATTAAAATAAACAAATATAAAATCAAATCTCAGTAAGAGAATTTATTAAGTTAAAATAGATAATTGTTCTTTATTCTTTTATTAATATTATTTAAATTAAATGTTTCCTTTTAATTCAGATATTAATAAATATCATACTACTATTCAAATATTTAATATATTTTTTAAATTATTTTGCATTTTATTTGTAGGATAAATTTAACTAAAATGTATTAAGCTACTTCTTTTGCTTTTCACATGTGATCTCTAAAAACAACAATAATAATTAATTTTTCCTACCTTTTTTTTAAATTAGATATTATTTTTTCTTTTGTTAATGCAATATATTTCAAATAGTTATTAAATTTAGATATTAATAGATATTATGTTACTATTCAAATATTTATTCTTTTCAGAAATTTATTATTCTTTTTATTTATTTTAACATTAAGATATTTATTACTTTGAGATATTAATACTTGACATTATGTTTGTATTTATAAATTTAATTAAAACAAATGTAACTATTAAATCTAATTTGTACTTTTAGGCACATTGGAAGGTGGTACACTGTGCCCCGTGCCAGAGTAAAACAAATAATAATAATAATAATAATAATAAAATATACAGACTATAAATATGCTAATAATTTTTAGGAATTTAAAAACAGCAATATATTGCCTTCCTTTAACATTTATATAGTATTTATAGTCCCTAGTTCAATCTTCATAAAATTTTGAAAACTTCAATGTAGAAAAATTACTTTGAGCAGCACAAAACATAAAAACTGCTCAAAATGGTTACCTTACTATTTCCCATGTGGTTTTTTCGTCTGCGTACAATTAGTACCACGGTGTTATACATGAGTATCCATATGAACTAAAAGAGTTGAATCTTAATAGATTTAAATAGGGGTGGTCCACTGTGCCCCGGTCTCCCCTATTTACTGACATTTTATGATTTTGACGATACTCAGACCTTATAAATTAATAATTATATTTTTTCAAAAAGTCTCTCATGGAAGACAAAGAAAAGTGAATACATGAAGAAAAATCCGATTTTAATTTAACATTTGGAAGCCTGTGTCCTTTCAACTATTTGCAATGCACCTTTGAGAACTGTTAAAATTATATAAAATTCGATTAATAATTTTACAACGAATATGTCATTTAAATTTTATATTCATATGTTCATTTGTTTCAAAATTAAGTACAAAGAAGAAAACAAGAAACCACGTCATACCTTAACTTTTTAAGGGCAGTTTAGTTAAGAATTTTTGCACTTTTTTACTTCCATTACCCGATTACCGTAGGGTATGGTACTGTACGAGGTATGGTATTGTATGAAGTATTGTACTCGGTCCAAAAATTCGATACCGAGATTTCCCCTGATTTACATGTTTTAAGGTCTCCTGAGTCCAAAAAAGTGTTTTTTGGCAATTGGTCAATGTGTATGTGTGTGTGTGTGTGTGAGTATGTATGCATGTGGGGAATCTTCTGGCTATTGTACCTCGGAAACTAATAAAGATAGAACTACAAAACTTTAGAATTGAAACAGGTTTGGTGAACAGATGAATTTTCCTAAATTTGATGAAAATTGCAAAACCGGAGTGACAACTAAAAATTGAAAGATTCACACAATGATTTTTCTTTTCAAAAAATGATCATAATTATAAAAAATTTAAATAAAATAGCAAAAATATTTATCTTTTATTAGAAGTGTCCGCCAAAACATTTTTTTTTCTTTTACCCCCTATAAATTAAGGAGTAACAAGCAAGGCGAGTTCGCAAAACTAACAGTTTTATACACTGAGAAAAAAAATATACCGCCTTCATCTAGAATGAATAAGTGGTCATTTTCTAAATCTTTTAACTAGAAATATAGATTTACGAACTATGCGCATAACGCACGCCAATAAACTGAATAGACGAAATGATCGAAAATTTTTAGTCTACACATTTCTAGAGGGTGAAACAATATTCTGAATATTCCGAATACTGCAGTTATGAATTCTGCGATGTCAAAAGGTGGGTGACCGCTGATCTAGAACGAGTACCACATTCAGTGAGGTTTTTGCTTTTTTGTGATGTAAGGAACACATTATTTTTGGCTATTATAATAAAATTTGCTCAAAAAAACATAAATTTTCTTTAGATTCTCTCTTTAATTTTTTTTTTTTTTTTTTTTTTTTTTTTTGAGGGGGGGGGAGGGCAAAAAAAATTATAAATAAGTATTTAATTTAGGGTTTTTTTCCTAAACGGGTTGAGTTAATTTCAGGCTGCCAAAATTCTGGTGCCAAATCTGACGCTAGAACCTTGATCCTAGGTGAATATTAGACTTTGTTAGATTTAATTGTCATTCAAACGCGTTGTATTATAATTCTGATTGTGTATTTTTTCTTACATTCATATTCTAGTGAATTCCGAGTCAAATTTCAGTTTTCCTGTCAAATATTCATGTAAATGTAAAACTTCTTTTTACTATTATTCGCCATGATAACTCATGAACTCTCAACGAGACAAAAAGTAGAGGGCTATGATTCAATGGATAAAGGATTAACTTTCCGTGGTTCAACATGAATCACGTGATATGAACCAACTATGTGTGGCCCTTTGTCGCTATTTTGGCATTTAAAATTTCAGTTCGGCAAATTACCATTATTATTAGGTAACACGACAGTCCTATGGCCGAAATAAATTGTTTTTAAAATAATTTTGCAGATATTTCACATTATAATAAATAATAAAATACTTATGTTTTTCATTATTTTCTTAAGAAAGTTTAAAAGTGTTTATAAAGAAAATTTAAACTTTTAAAATAGCTAAATTTAAAAACAAATAATAATTCCTCAACAAATTGTATTTTTAAATATTTTGTCGGTTAAATTTTGACTGCACGAAATAAAAAGAAGTAAAATAAAAATAGATATGATTTAGAACTAAAAAAAAAAAAACTAGTATGTTGTGGCCACCACAAGACTTTCTTCTATATTTTCCTATACAAAGTCACTCAGTAACAATATTTAAAAAAAAAAAAAAAAAAGTTTTTTTTCATTAAAAGTAAAAAAAATCGATAACTTTGTTTTAAATTATCACAGATTTATAGTTTAACCATTGGTTGTAAAGGTATTGACGAGACCTTTCGAAAGATACCCATCTTGAAAATTTACCCCCCTTCCCCGGGAATACCCCCCCCCCCCCAGGGAGAGAAGCGATGCCACCATATGCACAGAATTTTTTTCCTAGTTAACTACTACTATTATCAATAATTCATATTAATTTTACAATCACCAGTTTAAAATAACGCTCATTATGTACATTTATACGAAATTTTGTCCTATACTGCCATGTTAAAAGTTTAGAAAAAATGCGATCACAGCGTCACCTGCAGAGCGATTGATCCCCAAATCTAATCAGCACCATTCTATGTCAGGGTCCTACTATATACCAAGTTTGGTTAAATTTCATTCATTGGTTCGTGTGCTACAGTGTCCACAAAATTCGTGATACGCACAGACAGACAGACATTTTCTAAAAACAATCAATTCGTATTCAGGACTCCCAAAACGTGTAGATCCGTCAAAAAACGGAGGTAGAAAATTTTCGCGAATCTAATACTTTCTCTATATTACATATAGAAGAAAGTAAAAAGAAAAATATATTAAATTATGTAAGTAAACAAAAACATTGGCGGAGATGACTTTCGTAATCTCCAAGCAGTTGCCATAGAAATTTATTGAAAATAAGCTGTAACCAAGGAAAACGATGCATAGAAGAGTTTTAAGGTGAAAGACTCTAATACAAGACGATGTCCTTTTCTCTTATGTACTGATTGAATAATGATCCAAATATTCAAATTTGTTTAAATGCCTAATGACTTTCAATGTTCAGAAAGTGAAGTAGAGTTTAGTCACTCTGGATTTCATTATTATTCCCCTTATATTACAGATCTGGGCTGATTATATAGCCTTAAGAATGCACATAAGCCTGATTTACACTTTCTTAATTCCTATTTTATCCTGTGGACTTTTTCTTGCATGGTATTATAAGAATAGCTTATTCAAAAAATTAGGTTTTTTTAATTCTGTTTTTCAATTTCATTCTTTGAACTTGCCCCCTTTTATCTTAATAAAGAATTTTATTTCTTTATATTTTTTTAAATCTTCACCAAAATCAAAGGCGATATGTTTAAAGAATGGAATTAAAAAAAATAGAATTCGAAGAACTCAGATTTTGAATGAACTAACCTTCCAATACGAAAACCAAAAATCCCATAGGGTTTTATGGGAAGGGAGAAAGTGCTAATCTAACTTATGTGCAGCTTTAATGTTCCCCCTTCCCTCTTACAATTTTTCCATCTCCGGTCACCAAATCCCATGTAAATCTATGGGAAAATTTGTTCGTAAAATTACTCATTACCTAATTGGATTTTTTTTTTTTTTTTTAATTACGTTTTCCTATTCGGAAAATTCGCACGCGTTTAATTGATACCCGTATTCCAAAAATTTATTATTTAAATTCGTATATTTCATTTTACAGTTAAAAAATGAGAAGAATGAACTTTGTTAATTTTTCGCATTTTTAAACTTAAAAAAAAAAAAAAAAAAAAAAAAAAAGATCAATTTTTGGAATACGAATACTAATTTAACAGATGCGAATTTTCAGAATAGGAAAATTAAAAGAAGAAAAAGAAAAAAAATATATACATATATACATTACTTATAGAATCCTTGTATAAACAAACTAGCAAGCTTCACCCGCTTTGCTGGTCATTATTTTGAAATGAATTCTGAAAATACCATATCATTAATAATAATTTTAAAAAATCTCGAAAAGAAAAAAAAAAAAAAAAAAAAAAATCATTGAAATCAGTCAAAATCGAAGTTAAAGTTCCCGCTATCTTCGGTAGCGGTTTTCCCGCTTGCCACATGTCGGTTCTGGAGCCCCCATGTGTTCAGCAACGCCTTACCTGCATTTTACTCTCCCTCCCTCGCGGGTATAAAGTGGAAAGTTTTGCAAAATCCCATCAAAATGCATATTGCGTACACTTAATTTCGCATTATCTCTTTATACTATGAGTTAGTTACATATAACCGACCCACACATCAAAAATCTCTTTCCTAAGATAATTTAGTGCAAAGTTACACATGGATATGCATGGATCCCCCCCCCCCCCCTCAAAGAGGCAGTAGGGTACAATTTCACAAAATCCCTTTGTAGTGTGTGTTGAGTACGCATAAGCAACCCACAAATCAAAAATTACCATTCTAAGATAATTTGACAGAGTTACGCATGGAAACATGTCTAGTGCCCCCCAACCCCTAAGGGGGGTGGGGAATTTCAAAAAACACCTTTGTAGTGCGTGTGTTGAGTAGGCATAACCAATCGATATATCAAAAAATCGATTTCCTCAGATAATTTGGAGCAGAGTTACTCTTAAAAAAATGTTTTTGCCCCCCCCCCCCACACACACACACTTAAAGGGGGGGAAAGGGAAATTTTGCAAAATCCCTTTATAGTGCGTGTTGGAAACATATAACCAGCTCGCACATAAAAAAAATCTCCTTTTTAAAACAGTTCGGAGCAAAGTTACCCATGGAAACATGTTTTTTGCCCCCTTCCACCCCCAAGGGGGATAGGTTGGAATTTCACAAAATCCCTTTGTAGTGTACTGTGTCTGGAGTGCGCATAACCAATCGACGTATCAAAAAATCGCTATCCTGAGATAATTTGGAGCAGAGTTACTCTTAAAAGCGTGTTTTTGCCCCCGTCCGCCCTTAAACGGGGGGGGGGGAGAGGGGAAATTTCGTAAAATCACTTTATAGTGAGTATTGGGAACGCATAACCAACCCGCACATAAAAAAATATTCTTACTAAGATAATTTGCAGCAAAATTAATGCTTGAAACGCATTTATTGCCCCTCCACCCCCCAAGGGAAGGAAGTGAGGAATTTCGCAAAATCCCGTTATAATGGGTGTTGGATACACGTAAATAAGCCACACACTAAAGTCTGTGGACTTAGTTCCTATAGATTTCCCCAGACGAATTTAGCGCTAAAAGGGGGGCTCGAATTTGCCCCCTCGTAACACCCCTCCTCCCCCCCCCCCAACCACCACCAAAAAAAAAAAAAAAAAAAAAAAAAAAAAAAAAAAAAAAAGAATCGAAAATCGCAAAAAACCAAAAATGAGTTTTTCGAAATGTACTCAAAAAGACCCTTGGCGGCTGTTTATATCTTTGTGCTATTATTGGTAGAGTTCTGCTCGAGAATCCGTATTTTGCTGGATTTGCCTCCGAAAATCGTTTTCCCCCTTCTGATTTTTTGTACTGAAATCAAGTCTCCCCATATGCAGTTTCTTCGCTGTGAAGTAAATTGGAACCGAGTTTTGCTTATAAGGTGTTTTTGCCTTCTTCGCCGTCAGGAGGGGGGGGGGGGGGGGGTATTTCGCAAAATCCCGTCTTATTGTGGGCCAGGGTCCTAAAACCAACCTGCTCACAAAAATTTGTGACTCTATCTCCCATAGAATTGCCACGGCTCTGCTGAGTCAGTGAATCAGTGTGTTTACTTTTTACCATGTTTTATTAACTTCGATTCATGTTTGTTTGTTCGGTACAAACCTTGCAATCCATTTTTAACTAACCTCCCTACTAGCTAGACATTTGAAACTTTCAGAATAGCTCAGAATAGCTCAGACCCGATGACAACATAATACTTCGATGCCCGATTTTCGAATTTTTAATTAGTTTTCTTTTTAATTAGAAAGTAATAACATCCTAATGAATAGCTTTAAAAATAGCCATTAAAACATTAGCTATAATTTAATTGTTGCCAAAAAAAAAAAAAAAAAATTTACGGGTTCATTTTCTTTCGACATAAAAATAAATGCATTTAATTAAACGTGAACGTTAAAAAATTGTAAAAAATTAAATTATGCATCACACAAAAATGGACGTCATTATCACTTTAAAAATGTTATACGCATTGATAAAGTGCTAATGCATGTAGTTAGTTCTATAGCTATGCTTCAACAGAAAATTTAAAAACTTGGTATATAAAAAGTATTTTTTATCTTATAATTATTTCGGACTGGGAAAATTTAAGATGCAGAGAGGAACATGGTAACGAGTCCAAATAGGTTATTAACAATGAATCATTCGCTTTGATAATCAAAATAATCATCTCTAACCTTTAGACCAGAAAAACACGAAACGGCATGACTTCATTCATAATTGGAGAAATGCAATTAAAGATGCGTTGCGTAAAAAATAACCGAAGGGGTATTCAGCGAACATTACTTGAAGAAGTAGTTTTTTTTTTTTTTCCCTCCTCTCTTTCTTTCTCTTTTCTTTTAAACTTAAGGAGAAAGTACTGGATCTGTGAAAATTTTCGACTTCCAGTTTTCAGCGGGTCACATTTTGATTTAACTAAATTTACGAAAATGCTTGTTTGTGTGTGTATGCGTATGTGTTATCAAAACTTTGAGGACGAACTAATGAACGGAATTTAACCAAGCTCAGGTATTTAGTTGAATCTTGATTTAAATGGGTGCTTTTTATATTTTAGGATCTCTCTCTCTTTTTTTATTATTTTTTTTTTTAAAGTTTTATGTATAGCAGTACAGGATAAAAATTTCTTTAAAATGTACACATTTAATATTATTTTTAACTAATCATTCTGAACTTACGAAAAAAAAAAAAAAAAAGATTTTTGACAATAATAATAGTTAACCAGGAAAGCAATTTTCTAGAAACACCACTTCTACCTGAAACATAAATTTTCAAGAAGACAATTTTTCAAAAGAACTTGTCGATCGATATCTTTAAAGCAAATGATTGAATCATGTATTTGTGATAATTTGATAAAAAGTTTATATATATAATGTACCCTGAAAGAAAAGGCACGATGTTTATTTTGTGAAAAGAGCTATCCTCATGTCATTTATGTGCATTTTCTTTTCTTTTCTTTCTTTTTTTTTTTAAATTAATATAGAGAATTTAAGCACTAATATCCAGTTATTATAAAGGAGATAAGACAGTGGAAAATAAAGCCTTGTTCATGACGAATTTATTTCATCGTAGCACGTCAAAGACATGATGATAACTCTTTTCCCGAAATGGACATGATGTGCTTCATCTCCGGAGTACAAATATACAGGGTGATTATAAGTAAAGTTATGAATTCAAAACGCTATAATTTTTAAAACTGCCGTTGAGAATGACTTGACATTTTACCAGTACAATTGTTAGGCAATGGAACTTTGTTTGGCAAAGGAAAAAAAAGTTCCAAAATGTACCGTTAATCCTTCGTAAGATGTTTGTTTCATTAACCTCCTCTTTTTCTCTTGTCACTGTCACTGTTTCTGCTGTAAACACGTATTCTTGTCTTTTTGCTAAAAAAGTTGTCGTAAACCCTTAAAGTCTGTTGCAGAGATGCCAGATGGTCGAAAATTATTTCCCCAAACAGGTCTTAAAATTTCCCCAAATCAAGGGTTTTTTTCGAAAAAATCCCCAACAGGTTTTCCACTAAAAGGGGGGAAAAAAAACTTTTTTCAAAAAAGAATATCAAGCAGATTTTTCTGATTTGAGCTCAGATTTTCCCCCAAATGAACTCAATTTTTGAAAAAAAATCCCCAAATAACAGTAAAGCTATTGAAAGTCTCTAGTCGTAGGGATAAATTATTACGTTGCCAACATTGACAGAAAGTTGAAGAACTCCCCAGATTTGTCCCCAAACATTTTAGAATTCCCCAAAAAAGTCCCCACTAACATTTGGTCCCCAAAATTGTCCCCAGAAGCTTCAAAAATCGCCAAAATGGGGACAAAATCCCCAAAATGGCATCACTGGTCTGTTGTTTTCTGCTATTCTATTCTATTGCTAACAACATTTCTGCGTATAATGAATCTATTTAGGCATTTCTTTTGAGATTACCTTGACAGCGCCATCAATAGGCCAGCGCCATCTATAAATACTTTTTTCCTTCGCCAAGCAAAATTCCATTGCCTCACGATTGTTCTGGTAAAATATCAAGTCATTTTGACCGTTAGTTTTAAAATTATAGCGTTTTGAAATCGTAACTTTAGTTGTAATCACCCTGTACATATGCATATCTGATAAAATGCACTTTTTTTAGATGTTGTGTATAGTATACAAAATTGACTCCCTCATCCCTTCCCTACATTTAGAGTTATATTTTTCTGAGATGAAAATCGTCTGCACTCAGCTTGGGAAATCATTAAATAAATAAAAATTTTATTAAAAATCTAGTATGTTGTGGCCACCATATGACTTTCTTCTAAATTTTCCTATACAAATTTACTCAGTAAAAATAATTCATTAAAATTATTATTTAAAAAAAATTATCTTCCATGATAATGCAGACGATTTCCATATTAGGGAAGTGTATAACTAAATATATAAAAAAAAAGTCCATTTTATTCTCAATATTAAAAAAAAAGTTTTTTTTTTCGTTAAAAGTAAAAAAATCGATAAATTTGTTTTAAATTATCACAGATCTATAGTTCAACCATTTGTTTTAAAGGTATTGACGAGATCTTTCGAAATATACCCATCTTGAAAATTTACTTCCCCCCCCAGGGGAGGGGTATCGATGCCCCCACATGCACAAAATTTCTTTCCTAGTTAACTACTACTATTATCAATAATTCATATTAATTTTACAATCACAAGTTTAAAATAACTCTCATTATGCACATTTATACGAAATTTTGTCCTATACTGCCACGTTAGAAGTTTAGAAAAGATGCGATCACAGCGCCACCTGTTGAGCTATTGATCCCCAAATCAAATCAGCAACAGTTTATGTCAGGGTCCAACTAAATTCCAAGTTTGGTTAAATTTCATTCATTGGTTCGTGAGATACAGTGGACACAAAATTCATGATACACACAGACAGACATTTTCTAAAAAACAATCAATTCGCGTTCAGGACATCCCAAAATGTGTAAATCCATCAAAATACGAAGGTCGAAAATTTTCACGAATCCAATACATTCTCTATATTACATATAGAAGAAAGTAAAAAAAAAAAAAAAAAAAAAAAATGGTGTTGCCTGATTTTTTTTTTTTTTTTTTTTTTTTTTTTAGCGAAATAAAGAAGAAGGTTTTGCGAGGGCTCCAACATAGCAATTTTTCTTTTAACTTTGTGCATCTTTTAAAATCTTGTTGAATAATGCTATTTGTATTAAGCTTAGTCACCAATACATGATCGATCGGAAAACCTGCTCTCTTCGCTTCACTTGTCACGAGCCTTGACCCATTTGGAAGTGGACAAAAAACCCACGAGGCCTGGGTACGTTTGTGAATATTCCTCAGTATTTTGATTGTGACGGTAAACAATGGCCGAGCAAAGCGAGAGAGAAAACAATGCAAGAACACGGCACGAACAGTTTACATTATTTTATTTTTGGTGTGTTTTTATCTCACAGATTCGCCCGGAATACACGATTGTTTTCTTTGGATTGATTTGGGATGAAAAAAAAAGAACAGAAAATAACGACAAACTGTAATAAGGGTGATCGGCTTTTCGTTTGGGAACGTAGAACAGGAAGACACGCGAATTTAAATGTCCGTTGTTTAAAATTTTCAGGGTTATTTCCGCGTTGATGGTACACCAGGTGATTGATGTGCTTTGAGACGTGTGTGTAAAAATGTTTATTGTCCGGTACTTGATTACCGCACAAATGTGGAAAGTACACGCTTCCATTCATATATTTTGAAAAATCTCCTACAAATTGCATACTTTTAATTTCATTAACCATTCAATTTTCTTTTCAATTTACCAAATTCTTTAGATACCTTTTTCTCGCACAATATCTGCGTGATAATACTTAATTCTTACACTGAGAAAAAGAATATACCGCCTTCATCTAGAACGAATAAGTGATCATTTTCTAGATCTCTATAAACTAGAAACATAGATTTCCGAGCTATGCTATAAGGCACGCTAATAAGCTGAATAGACGAAATGATCGAGAATTTCTAGTTTACACTTTTCTAGATGGTGAAACAATATTCTGAATAGTTTGAATCCTTTGTATTGCGAGAAATTTTCAATTGATTTTCTAGAATTGGATCATAAACCAAGATTATAGTTTCTAAAACAAGCCTCTTGTATTCACATTTATATGCTGAGATTTTCAAATAGGTTTGACCTCTATAATATAGACAAACGCTCTAGAATTCTAATAGGGGTTTCTAGTATTCGCTTTCAAAGGAGACTAGAATTTATAAGGATGACATGGAACTATTGCTACTAGAGCCACAACTTAGATTCTAGGTGTCAGTTACAGAATTTTTTCTGAGTGTAATATGATTTTCAGATGAATCTCTTAAACAAAATTACTTGAAATTTTCTTTATTATTATTATTATTATTATTATTAATAAAAGATATCTAAATCTTTAACATTTGCCTTATAATTCCAATTTTAGATTTTTTCCCCCCTCTGCTAAATTAAAGTTTTTTAGAATTGAATTATTGTTATATTAAAAATCAATTATTTCCTAAAATTTGACGGAATTAAATTACCATATGACCATACATAACAGAAATTCCATAGTTAACAAATGTATCTACGAAATGACTAAAAAGAAATAACGCTCATTCTATTTATATTGAATGAAACATCTTAAAAATATGATAGATGGCGCGATGACTGTCCTGTCGAATAGCATAGGCACCATTAAAATGCGAAGCTCACGAGCTGGCTTTACATTCTTTCAAAAATACTTCTGAATATGAGATTTTATGCATTGATAGCTTATGAGATTTTATGTATTGATAATTTATGAGATAACATGCATTTCAAGTGCGTTAAATTAAATTTTTGTAGACGAAACCTTATAATCGCTTTGTCTCTAGCAGCCGAATTTATGCTTTGAGTCTGGATTGATCAATTAGATAACACCTTACCCTATCTTTTCGACAAAATTTAATCGCAACTGGTCCACGTTACAGAAATATTATATTGATTTTACCTACTTTTTCTTATACATGTAATGGTAGAGTAAGTATTGTTTTGGGGTCTAAGTTTCGAAAATGAGATTCTTGCTATATTTACATGTTTTGAGGTTAATTCCAAAAATCACGTTTTTTAGCAGTTGATCTGTGTGTGTGTCTGTTATTTATAACTTAAAAACAAATAATTGCAGGATATTCAAATTGTTTTTTTTATAAAAAAAAAAAAAAAAAAAAAAAATGTATGCGGTTACCACTGGAAAGATTTGATCAAGACTGATGAGTTACAAAGTGTGGTATGGCTGAAATTTGTCTGAAATTTGGAAAAAAATTTAAGTTTAATGATTGCCTTAATTATTTTTTATAATTATAAGCACTATACATGAAAAGGGAAGGGTGGAGGCATTATCCCTTTCACTCGAAAAATACTCTATAACAAAAAAAGTGACGCACCAAGAAGGAGTAATGCAAACTGGACACAAATTGACATACATACAGGTTTTGATGGAACCAAGCTCCAATTCATCATTTTCGTCGATCCTACGTGCAACTGGTACTTTAATGACTTCAAATACCCTTAATAGGCAGCTCAGTGAAATGGGGTTGAGCTCAGTCTCCGGATCTCTCTTCCACTGATGACGTTTGGAGCATCATAAAAAGGGTCCTACAACCAGCTCGGGATTTTACCAATCTAACGCAACAATTAGACAGAATTTGGCACGATACTTCACAGGAGCACATCTGTCAACTCTATCAATTAATACCAAGCCTTATGAGTACATAAGGGTCAGAAGTGGACCAATGCGTTATTGACTTGTTTACTTTGTGAAGCCGTTTCTCTTGATTAAATCATTCAAATTTTCTGAAACTGTAATCAATTGTTTTTCTCCACATGTACATCATATCTACCAATTTTTGTCCCATTCGGACCACCCATTATACCCCATCTACCAATTTTTGTCCCCACTTCTTCTTGGTGCGTCGTTTTTTTTTTTTTTTTAGTTTTTTGTTATAGAGTGTATATATCAAATGAATATGTATCTAAAGTTATTTTGAACTATTGTGAAAGTATATTCAGGCACAGTACTTGTTATCCTACACTTTAATCTGTAATCTGTCTATATATTGTACTGAAATGCAGGATAAGAGAAAGTCGTTTTGAGAGCTACACCAGATAATTTTAATGAATGCTCCTATTCTTTATACATTAAGTTTTACTGTTGTAAGCTTCTCAGAAAGAAACGCATCCCATAAGTATTTCCAAGAGTGATTCTGAATTCAGAAAAATAATAATTACAAGATAAAAAGAACTTTTTATATACCGTGTTTTTAAATTTTCTGCTGAATCATATAAATGCTACCGAAGGCAGCGGGAGCCCGGAAAAACTGGCTAAAAGTATTAAAAAAATTCATTGCTATCGTGTTTTGAGTTAATTAATTTTCAAATAATAAGCCATTTGATAAGTTTCAAATAGCTAGCTAGCAAGCCGGGAAGTTAATTAAAAATCGATTGCAAGCCTTGTACTCGTAAAGCTGCTGAAGGCAGCAGGAATTCGAAACATTGGCTACAAGTAATTAAAAAAAAAAATGCATTTTCACCGTGTTCTGAACTATTCTGAAAGTTTCAAATGTCTAGCTAGTCGGGAAGTTAGTTAAATAAATTTTCTGTGGAATCATATAAACGCTGCCGAAGGCAGTAGGGACCTGAAACAGTTGACTAAAAGTGTTAAAAAAATGTATTGTCACCGTGTTCTGAGCTATCCTGAAAGTTTCAAATGTCTAGCTAGTCGGGAAGTTAGTTAAAAATCGATTGCAAGATTTGTACTGAACAAATAAACATATAAACAAACAAGAATCGAAGTTAATAAAAACATGGTAAAATACTTAAAATTTTAGCACAGGAAAAAAAAAAGTTTTCGTTTGAGGAGAGAACATATAATTTATTGTAGAGATGTCCAATCCACTATGAAAAATTTTAATATTAATTATGTTTAAGCAGTCACATGAAACTAAATATTTTAGTCTTATTTTATGAATTTAACTATCAGAAAAATTGGAATTCTGGTATTGAAAATGAAATAAATACCTGAAATCTGGTAAATTACCCGAACACAGTGGCCCATGTATTTCGTGAGAATTGAAGAGGCCTATAGTTAATTGACAAAAAGGTTAGTAGCAGTAAATTAGTGTTGTAATGGGATTATATTCCACGAAGAATAATTCTACAAAATCGAGTTATGAAGTGCTTACTGTGTTTCTAATTCTTCTACATCTTTTTAATTCAATTATTTTTTACTTTAGTTTAAATCTGTTTCATACTCATTGTACATATAGATTTATAAGGGGGTAGTTCCATATAACATACAGAATTCAGCCCTTATAGTTATTTTGCACTTGAATGTCCATACTATGCCAAAAAAATATGTATCTATATTTTTTTCATATTTAATGACTATTTGTAAATATTTCAAGCTGTCTACTATATTTATATATCTTTACGGTCGTATTCACCATTAACTTTAACTCCTAGTTCAACGCAAAAACTCAAAAAGCGTCTAAAAGCAGTGTACAGATTTCTAAAAAATTGATTGGTTCCTTCTGCCATCTAGCGACGAAGATTTTATATAATCTTTGATTGGTTATTTTCCGCTAAAAAATCGAAAAGTAACTATGCCACTAGATGGCATAAGCAACATATCCAACTTCGCTGCAAAGTTGTAATCTGACATTATGTGCTTTTCTAGTTTTTGTGTTCAACCGGGAGTTGAAGCTACTGGTGAATACAGCCGTTAGTGCAAACAGTCAGTGAAAGGAGTGGAGGAACAGAATTGATCTATTAATTTAGAGGAGTAATTGGCCGATATATGGAAACCTATAGGATTTGTTCCTTACCACTGTTTGGAAAGTTAATCGGGACTTGATAGTATCTGTAACGAAACGGTAAAAGTTTTTCAAATGTAATTTCCATGATTCAAATGATGCCATACGACAAGTTCCTTTCTTCTTTGTCACCTGACTGAGGCTTTCCGAGCGCCTCTCATTCTACTAAAGAACCTGTCATAAAATTTTATTACTCTGGAGGAAAAAAAACTGAATTCTAAAAAAAATTACATTACAATTTGTTTTATATCATTTTATAAATAAAAACTCCATTAAAATAGCTCAAAACGTTGCTTCAGGTACCTGTTTCCTTCAGCAGCGTTTTTTTTTATCTCATTCTGTCGCGTCCGGATAGGTTCTTATCAGTGACATAAGTGGTATTTTATAAGGTGTGCCCAAATGAAAAGGAGACCTTAGCTGTAGCAGCGTTACATCAAATCCCAGTGAGTTAATGTGTGGGCCGATATATGGCATGGTGGTATTGCTACATGCACATGCACAGTTAACGGCTTCGCATCAATATCCTCATTGCTGGAGAGTCATTTCCGCAGTTCGTTGCATGATGGGTTCCTCCAGATCAGCACAAAAAGATCGGCTGTGGATGAGCTCGTACGGCAGAATCGCCGGATCACTACACGTGAAATTGCTGTTGAACTGTCGATAAACAAAGGAACTGCGCATCACATAATCCACAAAAAGCTTGGTTATGGCAAAGTTTATGCACAATGTGTGCCCAAGCATCTGTCAGAGAATCAGAAGACGGGAAGAATGGATGTTTGTCTGACCCATCTATTGAGCCATCCACTCTCTTCCTACGCTCTGGGATCAGTATATCAAATGGCAATTATTTATAGTTGTACTATACCACATGAACTGTAATTATAATATTGTTATTAAAATTTCTTCACATATAACTTTAGTCTCCTTTTCATTTGGGCACACCTTTTGTGCTGATCTGGAAGAATCCATCATGCAACGAACTGCGGAAATGACTCTCCAGCCATGAGGATACTGATGCGAAGCCGTTAACTGCGCATGTGCATGTAGCAATACCACCATGCCATATATCGGTCAACACAGTAACTCACTGGGATTTAATAAAACGCCGCTACTGCTAAGGTCTCCTTTTCATTTGGGCACACCTTATAAATCTAGCCTGACCACTTTACGATCATTAATTTTCGGAATAATGTTTATACAAGCTAACGAACTAGCTAACACGTTAACTAACTAATGAAATAGCTAACAAACTGGCTAACTTAGTGACGTACATCACATTCATTTTGCGACTTTCAGATTTTTCAGACATCAAAACGTGTATAAGCGTCGAAAAATGGAGTTCGAAAATTTCCCGAATATCTAAGTTCTTCATACCTGTAGCATACTGGAGAACTAATTATAAACATTTTTAAATAGGATCAGTGAGGTAGAATACATTGCAAATGTAACAGGTACGTCCAACTCGAACGTGTTTTATAATTCCAGCGAACTGCCTGATTCTTCTATCTTATTACTGATTAATATATTTTTTTTTTTTTTTTTTTTTTTTTTTTGGGGGGGGGGGGGGCAAAGTTTAATTTTCCAAAAGTTATTCATTTATTATTATTTTAGCGACTCTGATCCTAAAAACAAACCCAGCCAAAGCTAAAGAGACACCCATCCTGTAGGCCACGCAGTGCTCTTAAAACTTTATACGCATTTTATTATATTGTCACCACTACTGTCAATAATAATAATTAAAAAAAAATCTTTTTTTGATATTTTTGAATGTTTTAATGCTAAAATATTATGTAATAAAATATTCGTTTAAAATAGTGGTGGCATTACAATAAAATGAACGTAAAATTTTAGGAACGCTGCGAGGCCTGATCTTACAACTGCTTTTATTCGTCCAACTTTAGCTTGGATGAAGCTGATTCCCATCAAGCTAATCACGATGCTTCACCGTTTAATAAATAGTATCGTGAACGATAACGGCGATGACACTGTATTGTTCCCGAACGATCCTTCACTGATCGAAAAATAAACGAAGCGTGCTGCTTCAGATCAACTTAAATGAATATTGAATAAAGATAGCGAGGGCCGGTCATTTTTTTCTCGAGCTATGACACTTCGCCAATGTCCATTGTTCAACCCCATAGAAGCGACAGTAGCATGTGAAAATTTGCCGAAGCATTGTTCGTCCGAATCATGAACGTTAAATTAAGCAGGAGGAGAGTTTACGTAAGATAAAAGATTAATGATGCTGAATAAATAGAAGAACGTTGTCTTATTAGTTCCCCATTATATTATAGGTATGGGAAACTTAAGTATTTGTGAAAATTTTCGACCTCGGTTTTTTGACATTTTTACACGTTTTGAGTTTGAGGGGATAGGAATCCGAGAATCACAATATCGAGGTGATGCCTACCGTCCGTCCATAGGTTAGTCAGTTTTTTAATTCTTTAGTTAGTTCGTTAGTTACTATGTTAGACTGTGCAGACATTATCTCAAGAACAAATCGCACCCCTGCAAGAAAAGCGATACAACTCAAAAAATGACAATTTTGAGTTTATTCATTGAATTGTGTGTATGAAGTGCCTGAACGTACGTAAGAAGTGTAACGTGTGTATATCGCCGTTTAGCCGACTGAGGTGCAATTATGTCAGTTTTATTGCCGGCTAATCAATACTTACCTTTAAGGGCCCTCTTCACTCACCGCCGCCGGCAGCCGAAGCTAATGTTATTCTGTGGGAGATTTTTCTTTACAAATAACTTATTAACTGATACATTTCACATTCAGAAAATTCCCAGCTGTTAAATTGACGGACCTTTTTTAAAAAATTATTTTTTTTTAATTTTTAATATTTTATTTTGAAGCTACAAAATACAAATTTTCAATATGTGATTTTTTTCTTCATTTTGCAATTTCAAAAAAAAAAAAATTCAAAATTCAAAAAATACATTATTAAAAAAGGCCCGTCAGTTTAACAGTTGGGAATATTCTGAATGTGAAAACAAAATTTAAAAATATGTATTCGTTAATAAGCTATTTGTAAAGAAAATTTCCCATAGAATAACATTGGCTCGGGCTTCCGGTGACGGTAAGTGAAGAGGGCCGTTAAGTCGATTTTTCTCAAATGCTGCTTTTTTGAATTGTGTTACTTTTCTTGTCGGGGTGCGAAATGAACGTCAATAAATCGTACTAATTTTTAAATATTATTTGTGATACTGAAAAAAAAAAAAAAAAAAACATATTCTAATTTGAAAACTTAATTAGTTATAGGAGACATGCGCAATTTTCTTAACAGCAAAAAAATAAAGCAAATTGTTGTGCATTATGAGGAGTATTTTCATTGTAAAAATGTAGACTATCTCTTAAAATATCATTTATGATACTGACATGAATAACATAATTCACGTTAAACATGCTAATTCAAAAACTTTAAAGAGTTTAAAATATTTAGTTTTAAAATATTACTTGTTATGGTATTGGTAAAATCCCTATTAATTTTCAACATTGTACTGTGAAAATTTCGTAAGTTATTCGAACTTTACGATTGTCTTAAAATGAGAAACTAGGGCAAAATTTCTCATAAATATCCCTTATGAGGATTATTGCATTATGGAAATAGTAGTATGGAGTGGCATGAAAACTAAAATAACAAGCCAACCTTAATAAAATAACCAGTAAATTATTAAAATGTAAATATCGGACGTAGGGTTGTCTAATGGGTGGGGCATTTCAGTCTGGGCCAATCAAGTTCGTTTCTGTTAACATGATTATAGTACGCCTTGTAGTAGAAATTTGTGAGATCAAATATATGATGGGAACTGAGCAGAGCTCATTTATGACAGCTAATTTTTAGGCTTTTTTTTTTTTTTTTTTTCTTTTTCATTCTTCAGCTTTGCACCGTATCTAATTTTAAAAATCTTATGGGATAATTTTCCCCTTTTCTCTTTTTCTTTGCCATTCAATAAAAAGGAAGAATTTATAACTGATATTGATTTAAAAAAAAAAAAATTACAAAGCATTTTCTATTTTTGCTTCTTGAATATAGCGAACAAAATCAACATAAATAAACACTTTTAACAAATCAACAAGTGTTTATGTTGATTTTACAGAATTGTGTCAAATCAACAGAAACCCTCTTGATTTTACATGTTTTACCAATTATACATACATACATACATACATATATATATATATATATATATATATATATATATATATACAAACTTCAAATTTAATCACTAATAAAATACTTAATAAATTATTTTATTGAAAGTAACTGACATTAAAAATGTATATCCTGACTGCTAAAATTTACCCTGATTTAAATTTATATTTTTGAATGCTGCTGGCATTAACAATGTACCTCTTGAATGCTAAATTTTATAATGGCTTATAATTCTCAACTTTATATGTATACAGTAGAGAATCATATTATTAGATTTTTTCCCCCTTAAAAAATACTAAACGAAATGGTCTGAAACTTCAGGTATGCAAAAATAAAATTAAAAACTCACATTTTCCACTATCGTTGTAGCCTATAATGCAATTAGGGGACCAACCACAAATTGAACAAAAACGCAAATACTTCGGATCACCCTGTATCAAGAAAAGCTACAAATGACTTGTAACTTTAACACATTGTTGCGTATATTTTGTACAATATTTCTATGTCTTGTTTCGAGAATTGTATAATTATTTAGGCAAATATAATTAATTTTTTTTTTTTTTTTCAAGTTTTTCGTTTATAGATAGAATGGTTTGCCATAAAAGTTTACAAAACTTGAGGAAAAATTGACAAAACACTTAAAAAAAACATTATTCTGAAACATAACATTCACAAGTGCAATGCTCCTTCAGATATGAGCATTTATAGTAAATATTATTTTACTGCGCATGCGGTAAAGATAGAAACCTTTTTATTGCATAGGTTGAAAGCAAGATATATTGGGCAACTTTTGTCAAAAATTCATTTAAAAAGAGTACAAATTAAGGAAATTGTCGGCAAAAGAGTGAGCTACATTTTAGGTATTTTCCAGAGTTGAAATTTCATAAGGGGTTTTTCCAATGCCGCGTAATTAATTTGAAGATCCAATTATTTCAGTCACGTTGCAAAAGTTTTTTTTTTTTTTTTTTTTTTTTTTTTTTTTTGTGTGTGTGTGTGTGTGTGTGAAAAAGCACTTATAGGCTTGTGACTCTAATATATTTTTATTTATTTACTCAGATTTGTGAGTTCATAATGTTTCGTGAATTTTTCTGCAAGTTCTGTAAAACTTTATGGAAATTCGTTTTAGTTATAACTTATAAGCATAAAACTTGACAAAAAAATTAATAATTTTTAAAAATATTTTTATATCTGCCTAAATAATTGGACAATTATTGAAAGAAAGCATAGAAATATTATACATAGTATGTGCAACAATGTGTTAAAGTTACAAGTCATTTGTAGCTTTTTACGATACAGGGTGATCTAAAGTATTTGCTCTTTTCTTCAATTTGTGGTTAGACCCCTAATTAAACTATGGATGAGTGGAAAATGTGAGTTTTTAAATGTTCTTTGCATATCTGAAGTTTCAAACCATTTCGTCCAGTACTTTTTTTAGAAAATCGAAAAAATGTAAAAAAAAAAAAAAAAAAAAAAAAAAAAAGAATCTAACAATTTCATCAACCACTGTATATGCAAAATGACGCATTATTCGGAAGTTTTGGGGAAGTGAAGAACATGCTATAATTCATATGATTTCGATGAGAGGTTTTTGGCGTAGTCAAAAAAAAAAAAGGATCGACAACAAATTAAAAAATGAAACATATATATATACATATTTGAAATCCCCCTCTAATAAATAATGCTTGAATACGTTGTAACTGTAACATTGAATTACTGCGCTCCTTTAAAATATTTGTATTCATTTATATGAAAAGAGAACATATATTCGCATATAGAAGACTTCTTAAACAAAATCGATTTTCTTTTTCTTTCTTTAATAGCATGTAGAATTTTTAAAACAATACAATGCCATTTCTAGAAAACTTGTCTGATGAAATGTCAGCATTTATACCAAATATTTTTTTCATTTCGCATGTGCAAACGTTAGAAAAATGTCATTTACATAAATTTTAGCTAATTGTAGAGAATTACATATAGGAGAGACTGGGGCACAGTGGACCACTTTTACACTTTTAATTTTTTTTTTCACCAAAAATAAAAAAGCAGGTACCTGAAAAAATTAGCAAGTATTCTTTAAACCTTTTTTGACATGTCCTAATTTTTTTATAACAATACTTCTAATACATTACGAATAAAAAAATAAATTGTGTGCACTCACAAAGTGGACCACTGTGCCCCATCAACGGGGCACAGTGGTCCACAACCCGGGGTACAGTGGACCAACCTGTGTTGTTCATGTTTAATTAATATAAATTACTCTCTTTTTTTTTTTCTAAAATTAGTTTCTTATGCAGTTCTAGTCTAAATAACATAATTCGAACATTTTCATGAAATAAAATTACCAAAATTTAAAGGAATAATAATTAAAAAAAAAAAAAATAAGAAATCAAATTAGAGTAAGAATTCTATATCAGATTTCCTTTGTCTTTTACGTGCCATCACTAAAAACAATAAGATATATTTTTAATTTGTTTATTAATGTTATATAGTTATAAAAATTATGAAATATATAATTAAACATTATGTTACTACTCAAACATTTTTATTAATTATTTTGAGATATTAATACTTTACATTATATTTGTGAGATAGGTTTAACTAAAATTATTCTACTTTTATCTTATACATGTTGTTCCTAAAAACAACAACAATAAATTTATAAAACCTACTTTTTATTATATCACATAATCATTTTATTTATATTTTTAATATTAAACAATTCAAATAGTTATTAAATTTAGATATTCATAATTATTATACTACTATTCAACTATTTTCACTTTTCATAAATTTATTTTATTATAATATTAAAATTATTATTTTTTTTATTAATTATTTGAGTCACATTATATTTGTATATGTAAATTCAATTAAAATAAATAATGTATTAAATATAATTTGGAGTTTTAGGCACATTGGAAGGTGGTCCACTGTGCCCCATATAGAGGTGGTCCACTGTGCCCCATGTCCAAACAAGACAAATAATAATATTAAAATTCTATATAGACTATAAACATGCTTATAATTTTTATAAATTTAAAAACAACAATATCTTAACTTTTCTTAACAACTATCCAATACCTGTAGTCAATAGTTCTGTCCTGATAAAATAAAAAAATAAAACTTCGAACTTGAAAAATTACTTTTAGCAGCTCAAAACATAAAATTTGTATAAAATAGCTACCATAGCATTTACCATGGGTTTTTTTTTGAATGTATAGAACTAGTACCATGCTTCCATCTATGAGTCTCAATAAAAACTGTAAGAGTTAAATATTAAGAGATTTAAATAGGGGTGGTCCACTGTGCCCCAGTCCTGTCTCCCCTATATCAAACACTGTTAAATTTCAGAAAAATATATGAGACATAATGATTTAAAATTCAGTTGCTTATCGAAACAAAATCTCAAAGGGTTATATCCATATTTTATTGTGAATCTACATACATTATATAACCATTAATTGATTCAAAATACAGATATTACGTAGATATTGCATTATTTTCGCTAAGATAACTTGGGTAGTATACAAAGAAATTCTTAGTTTCCGAGCACGGGTGATCCCAGTGCCGTGTAACGACATTTACAGGCAAAGTATGAACAGGCTCAAGTTGGAAGTCTTTGGGAGGTTTTGCGACCAATTTGACGAATCCCTTGGTGACTTGTAGAGGATATTTTTGTGTTGCCATTTAAATAACTTTTTGATGCTAATCACATCTTATTTTATAGAAAACGCTTTTGGGGGCGTATGAATAATACAGTTTAATTTCGTTAAGTTTTGTGGTAGATAATATATGAACAGAGCCACCAACATTTTTAATATTTATTCCATAGCATTGCTAGTACCCGTTTTTTATTTACGCCACTTTTTTTGTCCAGTAATTTTACCAAATATGCAATTGAAATTAAATAAGAAACAAAAATTATATCTTTAAAAAGCACAGTGTGAAAAAATGGAAAAAGCATCAAAATCGCCGTTCTAATTAAATCAACCTTCTAATAATCATTAATCTTCTTTATAATAAAAGACTAAGATTTTCAAAATTATGTCACAGTTAAAATAATGAATTGGAATAAAGAATGTAATATTTTATCCATGGCTGAAACGCATGCATTTGAAATGAATAAAATAACGAAAAAAGGATAATTAAACGAAAAAACTTACATTATAATCGTAACAATGAATTTAGATAAAGAAAATAAAATTTTATCCATGGTTTGCATGGTTCTAAAAGATTCGATGATTGATTCAAACAATAAATTAAACAAAACAATTTTTATTTTAAAAATAAATTATTTTCGTTGTTATGTGGAATTTTAATGCATCAGGCCCAAAAAATAATAATAAATTAAATACACTAAGCGACAGAAAAAAGCCGCACTCCAGAAAAAATGACTTATACCTTTTCTATTTGTAATAACTTTAAAATTAATGGTTGAAACAAATAAAACTGTCATGTTTGCATAATGCCAAAGGGTTGAAATGATACCTATGTACATTTTCGATTTAATAATTCACTTTATTGCACTCTACGAAGTACTTTTTAAAAATCTGCATAAAAGTTTCTTTTTGAACATAATGCAATAACCATACACTTTGTATTCTATTATGATTTTTTATATGAAATAAACAAGTTATATTTTACTATATGAAATAAAACTATTTATTTGTTAGATCTAAGCAATTTTTTGTTAAAAATATGTATTCTGCATTGGGTTAATTCCACCTTTATATGGAATGACTGCTTTAATGCGCAATGGCATAGTTTTATACAGTGTTTTAATATAAACCTCAGAAATTTCAATGTGTCAAATATCACAAATAATTTTTTCTAGTTCTGGCAGAGTTATAGGCTGCAAATTTCAAATCCTCTTCCCTCTCCCCCGCCTTTTTATAAACGAGACATTTTCGAGCGGGTCGCAATTAGGACTATTTTCATGTCTGGTAAAAAAGAAATTCTACGATATCTTTTGTGGGATTTAACTTAAAGTGAAAAAAGATATGAATACTTACAGAATTATAGATTCTCGTGGGAATGGATAGGAAATTTTGACAATTTGAAGTGAATAAACTTACCACAGACGCCGTGTTAGTAAGGTGCATTATCATCTTGGAGTGCTGGTTGCGGAAAAGTCTGAAATACCTCCAAAATAGTCGGTCAGGCGCCCCCTTTATATTAGCCGTGCTTTATTTCGAGTTAATTGATCGCTTGAGCATGGAAATTACCCCGACTCCTTGAAAAGTTATGCACCTCCGTACCATAATGTACGGAGAATATGTCACTATTTTAAAAGTGCGATTTTCATTCAGTCGGTCATATTTTCGTTGTCAGATCTGCTTTTTTTTTTTTTTTTTTTTTTTTTAGCTCGAAATAAGTTAAACTTGACTCATGAGAGAGAACCAGTTCAGCCCAATAATTAACTAGTCATTTTTTAGTTTTTTTAGCCATCTGAGGTCTTGCTTTCCTAATTTTCTTCACTAAGAATGGAATTTTTTCAAATTTTCTGTCATTTAAACCTGCTTTGTTTAATAGTTGCTGCACTGTAGTTAAAGAAATTATGCTGCTAAACACTTTTTCTAAATATCTTTTATGTTCTAAATGTAATACAAACCGATTTTATAAGCAATGGCTTTTTCACTTACGGTCATCTCGCTTGGGTGAGCAACATGGCCGCCTAAAGCCAAATTTCCAGTTTAAACGGCCAAAATATTTTATATCTAGCTCAAAATCATTTTACCAATATTTCGTTAACATTTAATTATTTTGCCATCGCACGTGTTAAAATATTTTTTTGATTTTCATTCAAAAATTAATACTTTTTGTTGCATCGTTAACTGCCTTATTCTTACCATTTTTGAAACAATTTCTAAAATTACAATTTTCCTGATAATTGATTTTTTTTTAACACTGGACTCAAAGCTAAAATGTATGTGGAGGACAACATAATAAAACCTATTCGATTTTTTTTTTTTTTTTTTTTTTTTTTTTTTAACTGTAAAATTGGCGGTTGTAGAACTTAAAAAGCAAAATATCCAAATGCGGCTTTTTTTTTTTTTTTTTTTTTTTTTTTTTGTCGCTTAGTGTATGTACACTTCAATCACGTCACGAGAAATTAACAGTATAAATAAATAAATAGACACGGGCTTATAAACTTTGAATGGAAAGGTTAAGATGTCATTTTTAATTTCTTGGACATCAAAACCTATGAATATCATGATGTAAAAGGTGAAGCCGTTTGTTTTCAATATCGTGTAAACCAATGTTTAGTAATTTGAATTGTCAAAGAGAAATAAATTTGGAAATGTAGATGTTTTAAATGATATCTACATTTCAGTAGATATTTTAAAAGATATCTACTACAAAAAGAGTAGATAACATAAGTCTGTAGATATTTAAAAATTCATAAAAATTGAAGGAATTAATAGAATTGAACGAGTGTTGTGAAAAAGTTATTCTCGTGAACGAGGATTATTTTTTTAAAAGAAAACAAGAATTGTTAATTTTTTTGTCGATAGAGGGCGCTGCATGCATTTGTAACGAATAATATAGTCCTATAAATTACATGGTCCTATAAATTGCATGGTTTTACAATTAATACAATTTATTTCTTATTTTGTTCCTACTTGAGCATACATGAAGTTTTAATTGCAGTTTTGACTTAACGGATAAAGCGTTATGGGTGAAGATGTTTTTCCTCTGGTACGAACAGCAGACTGAAGTTGCAGTTAGCGGTGTTGTAGCTCGTTTTCAAACTGTGATTTGTAGTGATGGCGAACATATAGAATAGGATTTATATGTCTGTAAATATTTATATGCAAATAAATGTAGTTTTTCACGGAAATGTGTGATTAGCTCACGTGCAGCACCCTCTATCGATAAAATTTTTTAACTATTATTTTTTTCTTTACAAAATAATAATAATAATAATAATAATAAATAAATAAATAAAAATTTAAAAAGTCCCCCTTCACGAGAATAACTTCTTCGGAAACCGCGTTTAATTTTACCAATTCCTTAAATTTTTATGGATTTTTAAAATGTCTTCAGACGTATGGTACACCCGGTACATGTGTAAAAGTCGAGCACTAGGCGGTCGCAGACCGACTAGTAATAATAATAACAATAACAATAATATTAATGATAACAACAGCAACAACAATAATAATAATAGTAATAAATGCACTGCAATCGGTTTATTCGTTTGGAAGATACAGTACCATATAGACTTCAAGACAAAGGCTTTCAGATTTATATCACTCCCCTCTTTTAGTCGGCGGTTGAAAAGGAACTGCTGTGCAATGAATAATACAAACAGAATGTCCAAGTTCGTCATCTGTAGATCCACTGACGAACCACTAATGAATGCAGTGCAGAATTTTATTCCCGTTTAAAACCCTTTATCTACTGCATTATGATACAGACAAAAATTATGTTTGAAACATATATTTTTGGTTACTAAAGTGCATTATTTAAAGATATATATGTTAAAAATTATTTATATCACCTCATCATGATAATTAATGAGAATTTTGTGAGGTCGTGCTTTAGTGTACCACTGGTACATAGAGGTCGAAAAAACTATTTTGACATGAAAAAAGTGTAGAGAAATATTTACTCTTTATGTTCCTCATTTTTTTTTCTAAGATTAGTGGGATATTCTTGAAATAATATAGGAATTAATTATAACACACATGAAGCCCGTGAAAATATTAAGCAAAAACAGCAAGTGCACTACATAAAATCCCTTATGGAACAAAAATGGCTATTTGTATCGTCTAATGCTTTGTAGTGAGATTAAAGGGAGGTACATCTCTTCCCTTCTTATAAATATCTTTGACATTTCTTCTATAAATTCGATTTTATACTCTTTTTAAAGTAATGGTACTTTAAAGTACCGTCAGTAGATAAAGGGTTAAGAGAACTCTCTACCTACCGTCGCTGGCAACCAAAGCCCATGTTATTCTATGGGGGAAAATATGTTAGCAAAATGACTCATTATCTAATATACTTTTTTAAAATTCATTTTCCTTTTTCAGAAAATTCCTAAACGTTCAAATTTTTGTTGTTTTCTTTTTCTTCTCTTTTTCTTTCCCTTTTTTACGTTTTATTTTGAAGTTAGTATAAAGAACGAAAAATGCACTTTGCTCATTTTTCGATGTTCACAGCTTCAAAACAAAATATTACTACGATTATTATTACTTTCGCTTACCCATAAGATAGAGAAAGGATTGTTTTTGAGTCAAATTTTCGAAAGTGAGTTTTTGTTATATTTACACGTTTTGAGGTCCACTGAATGCGAAAATCATGTTTTTAGCGAATGTTCTGTCTCTCTGTGTGTGTGTCTGTCTGTTTTCAGCATATCTCAGGAACAAATAGCACCAGAAAGTCCAAACTTGGTATTCTAAGCGTGTATCATATAGGGACGCTACACTAAGCTTTTCGTTGAGATGAAGCAAATGGTTCGTGTTCAGGGACACTCAAGATTATTCTAATACATTACGTCTATGGTAGAAATTGCACATAAGTAGAGTTTAACATCTATAGACTGCACTAAACCAAATGAAATGAATATATATTTTTTATATGCGTAAGAACATGCCGCATGTAGAATATGGCAGTGAAATCATTCATTGTTCATTTACAGAGCTACACAAAAGAACTAGATTATAGTGCGACAATAGCTGAAAATTGATGGAAGTACATATCAGGTTGTACCGTATATTATTGGTATAGGATTACATTTAGTTGCACTATGTGGTTTGTACATATTCTTCAAAAGATACACAGGGCTGAAAATATTTAAGCAATGACATTCTTTTTTATTGTTAGTGGAAGTGCTTTACTGTAATATTTTACCATGTCCAGGAATGGAAATGGATTCCTCATAGACATATGATAAATAGTGTATGCTTTTAAACAAAATATTCATCGCTTTTTTTTTTGTGTATTTACACGATTTGAGGCTTCCTGATTACCAAAATCAAGTTTTTTAAAGTTTGATCTTTGTCTGCGTCTCTTAGAGTAACTTAAAAACGAATAATTTCAGAAGATCCAAAAGTTTTATTTTTAAATTAATTATAAGTTTGCTGCTGGAAAAGTTTGATCAAGACTGATAAGTTTCAAGGAATGTTGCGTGTGAAAGTTGTCTGAATAATTTCAAGTGAACTTTCAATTTTAACAACAGATTTAAATTCTATATAAATGTAGGTTCAGTAATGAAACGGGGGGTAGCCCCCCTCACACAGAACTAATTATCATATAAAACTCTTCCGAAGCCTAATTTGAATTGTTTAACATAGGCTTACATAACAGTACTCGTTATGTTACCTCTTAATTTCCAACCTGTATTTATAGTATTAAATTTCAGGGTAAGAGAAAGCCGTGTGAGTGACACACCAGATTATTTATTATACTTTTATTTTAATTCATTTTTCGCATTCAGAAAATTCTTTCGATGTTTACAGCTTCAAAACTTTTTTTTTTTTATTATTATTTATTTTCAAAAAGCAAAAATAATTTTAACATATGTGAATTTTTGGGGAACATGGATTTTTATTTATTTATTTATTTACTTAAAAAAAGGGGTTATATGGATTTTAAAAGTAATATATATCTATATATATAGCGGTGTATATTTTTGATTTTGTAATTCGCTGTATTACACCCTACGAAGTACTTAATAAAAATCTACATAAAACTTTCTTTTTAAACGTAATATAATAACCATACACTTTGTATTCTATTATGATTTATTATATGAAATAAACATGTTATATTTTAATACATGAAATAAAATAAGTTTTAAAATACGTCGTAATCAAAAGGAAAAAAACCTTCCTTCATGCACAAATCAATTCTATTCTGAAGAAGAGTGCAAAATTTCAATAAAATCGGTAGCATTAATTTTTGAGAAATTTTGTATACCGATTAAAAAAAAAAAAAAAAAAAAGTGTTTTCAGAAAAAAGCGATTAAAGTTTTAAGCAAATAAATACAACGAACCTAATGTGGAAAAAATTCCAAAGACTCTCACTAACAGACTTTTATTCCAACTGACTTAAAACTTTGGATAAATATTCTAGACAAATTACTGTTAAATAAAAAAACTAAATATAAAATATTTTTTGAAAATTTCAAACCCTTTTAACCCTCTTAGGTAATGAACATTTTGCGTATTTATTTATTTATTTATTTTTTCCCGTAGAATAACATGGTATTTGGCTGATAGGCAACGAATCCCCCAAAGGCACGAAATCCGTGCATTAGGATTGTGCCGTAATAATGCCATCTTCGTGACGTTTGTTAAACGGAAACAACCTGTAAAGTACATCATTAATGCAATACATCCCTGATATCTCTTCACCCACCTTGCATTCATTCTGTCTTGAATGGTCGACCCGAGTGCTTTTGCAACACCACACCTTACACTCGAGGAGATCATCCCACGTCGAGACCTTGCGCTCTTTTTTTTTTTTTTCCACTCGTGATACTGCATCGACACACACAAAAAGACTTAAAACAATTTTCTTTTATTAATGAAACAAACTTGCACCAGGAAGTAAACTGACATTAGGGTGGGTGTTTTAGGGGGGAAAAATCACACAGTCTGGGCTGAAAACTTTTCCGGTCTTTAAAAGAACGGTTCAAGTTCGAAACCCATTTTCTGAAAAGATCAATCTGTATGTGTTTATAAATATATATTTAATACATATATATATATATATATATATCTGTCTCTGAATTTTTTTTTTCTTACAGTGTCCCACCAGTGTGTCGTTTTCGAAGCCAGTAGACGGTTGGATCCCAGGACACGCTCGTCGACCGAGCCGTTCAGAATTTTTCATAGTTTTCTCCGAAAGTTGCGTAAATATGGACTGAGACATCTTAGAAAGAACCTCATGGAGGGCATTCCGCCCAGGCTTAGGACCATGTGCCTTAATACCTACATCACAACCACCTGTCTTTCTTTCTTTTTCCTTTTTTTAACACTTTCCAACAAGGTTGAAAAGTGTTTATGACTTGGGTTTGTCTGTCTGTCTGTCCGTCTGTCTGTCTGTCTGTCAGTGTGCACTCTAACTCTCGTAATTTTTTATGGAATCTCTTGAAACTGATATATGTTATTCAAGTTCGCTATCGGATGTTCCCTATTGAAAATGGAGTTTATACCTCTACTGGTTTGTATACAGGGACCCCCGAAAATATTTCAAAGCATTGTGTTCTATGAGAGGCATTTGTACAAACCATATTTTCATACCCTTACTGCACAAAAATCTTAATGAAATTGATATATGTTATACAAGTTCACTATCGGATGTTCCCTGTTGAAAATGGAGTTTATACCTCTACTGGTTTGTGTACAGGGACCCCCAAAATTATTTCAAAGCATTGTGTTCTATGAGAGGCATTTCTACAAACCATATTTTCATACCCTTACTGTACAAAAATCTTAATGAAATTGAAATATGTTATTCAAGTTCACTGTCGGATGTTCCCTGTTCAAAATGGAGTTTATACCTCTACTGGTTTGTGTACAGGGACCCCCAAAATTATTTCAAAGCATTGTGTTCTATGAAAGGCATTTCTACAAACCATATTTTCATACCCTTACTGTACAAAAATCTTAATGAAATTGAAATATGTTATTCAAGTTCACTATTGGATGTTTCCTGTATAAAATGGATTAAATACCATCACTGTTTTATATACAAGGACACTCAAAAGCATTCTAAAGCACTGTGTTCGATGACGGATATTTCTATAAATCAAATTTTAATAACTTTATTTTCCATGAAGTTTTAGGAAATTGAAATATGTTATTTATATGCACAAAAGAATACTTTACATAGAATATAGCATGATTAGCATTAGATTTACAGGGTGACACAAAAATATTCTGTTATATTAAGAGCTATTAATAAAAGTTTGCTAGAATTGTAATTTCGTTTACATTAAGCGTTTTTAACACTTTCTAACATTTTTTTAAGTGTGAATATGATACCAATTTGTGTATCAGTCCGTCTTCCCGCGCTCTAACTCCCGTAAATATTTATGGAATTTTTTGAAACTGATATATGTTATTCAAGTTCACTATCGGATGTTCCCTATTGAAAATGGAGTTTATATCTTTACTGGTTTGTGTACAGGGACACCCGAAAGTATTTCAAAGAATTGTGTTCTATGCATGAGAGGTATTTCTGTAAACCATATTTTCATGCCTTTACTGTACAATATCTTCATGAAATTGAAATATGTTTTTTAAGTTCACTATTGGATGTTTCCTGTATAAAATAGATTACATACCACCAATAGTTTATGTACAGGGATACTCAAAAGTACTCCAAAGCATTGCGTTCTTTGTGAGATATTTCTATAAATCAAATATTGATAACTTTACATTCCACGAAGTTTTAGAAAAATTGAAATATGTTATTTATATGCACAAAAGAATGCTTTGCATAGAATATAGCATGGTTATTATTAGATTTACAGGGTGACACAATATTCAGTTATATTAAGAGCTATTAATAAAAAATTCCTAGAATTGTACTTTCGTTTACATTAAGCGTTTTTGACACTTTCTATCATTTTTTTAGTGTGAATATAATTTCAATTTGTGTATCTGTCTGACTGTTCTTCTGTCCGTCTGTCTGTCTCTCTGTCTGTTTTTCTCTGCTCTAATTTCCGTAAATATTTATGAAATTTCTTCAAACCGATATATTTTATTCAAGTTCACTATCGGATGTTCCCTATTGAAAATGGAGTGAATACCTCTTCTGGTTTGTGTACAGGGACACCCAAAAGTATTCGAAAGCATTGTGTTCTATGAGAGGAGTTTCTATAAACCATATTTTAATACTTTTAATGTATAGAAACTTTAATGAAATTTTTTATATGTTATTCAATTCCCTGTCGGATGTTTCCTATGTAAAACAGAGTACATTTCTTACTGGTTTGTGTACAGAGGCACTTGAAAGTATTCCAAAGCATTGTGTTGTATGAGAGTTATTTTTATAAACCAAATTTTAATAATTTTATTTTATACAAAGCTGAATGCAATTGAAATATATTATTCGTATGCACAAAAGAGTGTCTTCTATGTAATATAGTATGGTTAGCATTTGATTTACAGGGCCACACAAAAATAATCATTTACATTAAGAGCTATTAATAAAAATTTGCTGGAATAGCACTTTTGTTTTCATGAGCGTTTTAACACTTTCTTATAATTTTAGTGGGAATATTGTGCATCTGTCTGTCCGATTGTCTACCTTTCTATCTGTTTGTCTCCGGCTCCTACCATCCGTGAATATTTTGAGAAATTTTAAAAAATGATACACTCAAGTTCCCTATTTAAAATGTCATTAATAGGTCCTGTACAACTAGTTTGTTTACAGGGACAACAACAAGAAGAATAAAAAAAAAAGCCAATGTATTACGTTTTAGGACAGAATTTTTTAAAAGTTATATTTAAAAAAACTTTCTACTATAAAAATCATAAAAACATTGACATGTATTATTAATATTCTAAAATATTGTTTTGTATAGAATATGATATGATTAACTTTCAGATTTACAGAGCTACTGTAAAATATTCAGAGAGATTAATAGCTGTAATTATAATGTAACGGCTTCATTTTCTTTTTCGTTAAGCCTTTTTAACACTTTCCAAAATGCCTAAGAGCAATTTTAAAGTCAATTATTCTATCTGTATATTTTTCAGTCCTTCTGTCTGTTGTGTGGTAACGGCGACAAATAGCATTAAAATTTATTCGATACAACAATTGCGTATAGTTGGAAAGTGTTACTAATCAATGCGTACTGCATGATTTTTCTTTCTTGTTTTTTAATTTCTCCTGCAAATGGAGAATTTGCAGCTCCCTCATCTCATTGTTTCAGTAGGAAATTCTTAAAAATCCTGATTCTTGTGTTACTTTCTGTTACCATGGCAACACAAATATTACTGCGATCGAATGTCACTTAAATATTACCTAAATATGGAGGGTACAATCACTTGTACAACTTTACAAAGTTACTTTCCTTCTCTAAATATAATTCAATGCTAATTACATGCACAAATATAATTATACTGCTCAGATATAATTCTATGCTATAAATTCTATGCACACATTGTATCAAAATTTTGGCAACATTCATCTGTTTTCCTTTTTACCCGGTAATGCACTTATACCAGGAAATAAACGCGAGCTATGCGCTGTCAGTTAACCGATCAAAAAGTGTGCCATTAATCGGACCTTGAGACGCGTACAAATCCGCAGTAAAGTGCGCCCCTCAACCCCTCCCTTCCTTTATCATTATTATCACCACTGAGATTAATTTTCACCTTCTCAGCACGCGAAAGATTTAATAGGATTTACCTTTTAATAAGATTGCTTCTGAGTAGATTTGAGAGAGGTTTTTCTTGCAATGAATGACATTATCATTTTTTTTTTCTCCCTTTGATTCTGGATTTTTCTTTTAATGGGAAGGAGAGAAGAAAAAAAAATATATGTGCCAATCCTTGATTATGGGGTTTTGTATTTTTAATGAGTTGTCATGTAAGCAGAATTTTCTCTCCCTGGTGTCCTGCGATTCCTGCTAATGTTAAATTAGCAGGAATCGCATCGGCTGCAGGATTGAGTCCTTAAAAATAAAATTGTAATATTCTTCTGGAAACCCTGAGTGGTAATCTAAAAAATAAATGAATATGCCTAAATTTCTATCTTAAAATATTATATGGGTTTCAAAAGCTAAAAAAAGCATATTCTCTCTCTCTCTCTTATATATACCGGGTGCAGTGATGCCAGATGGTTGAAAATTATTTCCCCAAACAGGTCTTCAAATTTCTCCAAATCAGGTTTTTTTTTTTTTTCGAAAAAATCCCCAACTTGATTTCTACTAAAAAAGGAAAATAATTTTTTTTCCAAAAATAAAAAATAAATAAATAAAATATCAAGCAGATTTAAGTTCAGATTTTTCCCCAAATGAAGGCAATTTTTGAAAAAAAAAATCTCCAAATAACAATAAAGCTATTAAAAGTCCCTAGTCGTAGGGATAAATCATTACGTTGCCAACATTGACAGAAAGTTGAAGAACTCTCCAGATTTGTCCCGAAAAATTTTAGAATTCCCCAAAATAGTTTCCATAAACATTTGGTCCCCAAAATTGCCCCCAGAAGCCTCAAAAATCCCCAAAATGGGGATAAAATCCCCAATCTGGCATCACTGACCGGGTGTCCCATAATTCTGAGGACATTCTAAAAATTAATAACAATTGAAAGAATTGGTAGATTTGAACGTGGTTTGCGAAAAAGTTATTCTCATGAAAGAGTTTTTTTTTTTTTTTTTTTTTTTTTTTAAATTAAAATTTTCGTCGGTGGGAGGACGCTGTACGTGAGCAAATCACAAACTTCGATTAAAAAAAAAAAAAGTATACAGTGAAAAACGTTTAACACGAAACTGAGAAGACCAAAATATATTTTCGTGTAAAAAGATTCGTAAAAAAAGTACAAATCTGGACAACGTTTTCAATGTCGTTAATTATTATTTCCGTTTCCTGTAAAACTACTACTAACTTGTGTCCATTAGGATAAAAATCAAGTACAAATGTTATTGTATTTTTTTGGGGGGTGGGGGGTGGGGGGGGAGGGGAAACATGTCTTTTACTGTTTTTTTCTTTTTCTTTTTTTTTTTTTTTTTTTTTTCAGCATCATACTGTTTAAAAATTGATCGAGATCATACATTGTTTTATTCATCTCTGAATTCGAATGCACTTCTAAATAACTGCACACACTCATCATTTTCTTCATTTCTCAAGCAGAGGTGGACAGGAACTACAACGTTGATTCAGTTGTCAGAATCGTCCTCAAAATTTAATAAGTGGAATTATTTTAATGATGAACGATGTCAAGAATCTCATTGTCTGTGATGTAAACACATGATCATCGACTGCAACATATTGTAGCATAATTGTCAACATTTTAATTTATTCCGGAGAATTTTTAGTCACGCCTTTAATCCGCACCACTTTATTTATAGAGTATTTTCCTTCAATATATAACTACGATAAAATAAGAAAAAATTACTCTTAAGAAAAAAGTGGTATGGAAATATAGGCGGGTCTAAAAATGCTTCAGAATAAATTAAAATGTTGGCATCTCTGTTGTAGCAAACATGTCACTGAAAATCGAAAGCGAATTTTTTCGTGCTAAACAATTTTTATTTCGTGTTAAAAAAAAAAAAAAAAAAAAAGAAAAAGAAAAAGAAAGAAATGTATTAAATAGCATAGTATACTGTCCGGACCGCTATATCATTTCGTCTTAACCGATTTTTCATGTTAACCCGTTAGTAGTCGTTATAGACAGCGCCACCTATTACAGATTGCGCACTTTTTATTTAACTGTCACCAATAATTTTAAGAAGTGATGTGATCGACGTTTCTTCGATTTTATTCGCGTTTTATGTATATCAAATGCCACTTCTAAAAATTTTTGGTGGGTATTGAATAAAAAGATCTGACAACACTGAAGGATGGGCGGCAAATCGACTAACTAGCGACTACTAACGGGTTAAGCGTTTTTGTGTTAAACGTATTTCACTGTATTTATTTCCATGCTTCACTCAGCGGTTCTTACAAGGAAACGTACTTTAGCTAAACTCATAGAATTCGATGAAATTGGTACAGGTGTTAGAAGATCATATAGGAAATTCGTTTTCTGAAAATTAGCTGCTTAAGTTCATTAGGAAAAGTGCAGAACGATGTTGTAAATTGAAACGGGGTTACTAGAACCTTCCAGTTAGCATCAATTGGCGACGGAGAACACATGGGCTGTTCATTTAAGAACTTGGAGCTTTTCTCTGCATCCTCGCCAAGTAGGGTTGCATTTGACGTGAAAAAGGTTGACTTTTATTAATTTTTTACCGCATTTCCATTGCAATTAAGCAGCTAATTTTTTCACCATAGGTATTTTGAGACACCACCAGTAATTTTTTTGTTGAATTCTATGAGTTTAGCTTAAGAACTTTTCCTTGTTAGCTCACGGAAAACGTCTTCACCAATAACGCGTTATTCACCAAGTCAGCTTCGCAATTAAAACTTCCTGTATGCACAAATAGAAAGCAAAATAGCAAATAAGATGTGTTAATCGTAAAACTGTGCAATTTATGGGACTCTGATTTGCATATTTCTAGTTACTCGTCCATGCAGCGCCCTCTGTCGACGAAAAATTTAAGTTTTTTTTTCTTTACCAAAATAAATAAAAAATAAACTTCCTTCACGATAATAATTTTTTCGCAAACCGCGTTCAATTCTACCAATTTCTTTAGTTTTTATGAATTTTTAAAGTGTCTACAAAATTATGGGACACCCGGTATATGTAATAAATAAAATCTCATACTCAGATTTCATTTTTGAGAATATAAAAGAGTAAAATTTTCATTGAAAAATTTAGAAAATTCAGCCGGTGTGAGCCCTATTTTACGGAGACCAGTTAGAAAAGCTGTGGGCACGATTTCTCAAAAAATAATTCATCAAAGTATCTTATTGAAAATTTGTACATTTCTTTAAAACAAGATTGACTAATACTTGAACGAAAAATATATTTTTTTTTTCCCATATAAATCTTTCGTTGAAGCACTAGTCAATTCTGTTTTGTAGAAGTGTGCATAATTTTTAAAAGGTCGGTGCATTAATTCGTGATATTTTAGTTTTTTAGGAATGGCCCCCTATTTTTATCATTATCAATTTTTCTGTGATTTTATGGCTATAAATTTGATTTTTAGGAAGGGTGAGGATTATTTTAACCGTTAAATATCTTCTGAGGGACTACAGAGTTTGAAAACTGTAAAAAATGGACATTTGCGACAATAGAAAAATTTTGGAGGGAATTTGCCACTGAAATTATACATTACGTATCTTATGTTTCTTTTTAATCTGTTATTAATGTTATTTTTTAAAATTTATCATACATTTTACATAAGGTCATTTTACATAAGGATCGGCAAGAATGGTATCAGATCTCGAAAAAAAAAATGTTTTTTGCAGAGCAGTGTTTTCTATAATTACTTATTTCATCTAGTTGTTTCTTTTTTTTAGAATTTTATTCATATATAATTTTATTGCTCATAAAAAATTAAAATCAACATTTTCTTTACATAAAAAAAAAAGGGTTAGAAGATAATTTCTTCTATATCTAATAGAGAAAAGAGCATTTTCCCTATAGGCATTGAAAAAAATAAAAAAGTTCTTTTCGCTTTTACGTGCTTATTTGTGGCTTTGAGTGTTTTCCATTACTGATTCATTCCATTCTGCAGACGCATTCGATGTTTCGTAATCCGGCTAAAACGTCCATCAGGAAATGGCACGTTTCATTCCAATTTCCTGTTTCGCCGCATCTTTTATTTTTCTTTCGTACCTCTCTCCCACATTCCTGTACACTTCAACTCCACTCCGACACCCAGGAAGTCAATCTAGGGAACAAAAACTAAAGATAGGTGTGAGAGAAAAATCAGAAATTACATAGAAAAGTATTCTCTGCAGCGTTACAACTCTGCAAGAGAGGGATATTTGTCTCCCTCTCCTCTCCTAAAAAAAAAAAAAAATTATTTATTTGTATTTTTGTGACATTACTATTTCATTATAATGTAACAAAAAAAAAAAAAAAAAAGATATATGTATTTTTTGATTATGCTTTCATCTGCTTGTCTGTCAATTTATCTGCGGCATTGTATCTTCCAAACGGATGCACCAATTCCAGCGGTCTTTTTTAGAACTCCAGTTTAATATGAATGCTTCTTTGCAATGTTTAATGAAAATCCGTTTAAATGTTAATTATAGATTCGGACCAAAAAAAAAAAAAAAAAAAAAAGCCACAATTGGGTATAGGTCGGTGTTCCACAAGGAGGATGTAGCTCGAATATGTTAGCTGACTTATAACCTTTACCATTATGAACAGGGATTATGTATTGAAAATGTCTATTTTTACCGATACATTGATGACATTATAATTTTTTATATCAATAATTTTCCCCCTAATTTATTCAAATTTGAATATCCTTCTCACCTTACCTTAACTCAGAATCTTCTCAACAACAACTGTATTAGTTTCTTAGATTTAAAACTTAAACTTGATGGGAGTAAAATTTATACTGATCTGTATGACAAAACACAACATTTTTGTTTCAAAGTAAATTTATTTACACATTTTAATTCTTGTCTACATATCTCTGTTTACAGAACTATCAGTCTCAATCACCTCTTTCGCATACATAATCTTTGTTCATTTAGGTTTAAAAACAAAAATATCTCTCACACAATTAATGCTGCTAGAAAAATGGGTTATCCTAAAAAATTTATTTATTCAATTGTTTATCATTAAAGGTTTCTGTATAAACATAAAATAACTATTTAAGGTTAAAAAAAAAAAAATTGGTGGATGGGTGGGCAGATGTTTGATTAAGGAGGATGGGTGTTGTTGATTGGCTGGTTGGTTGGGAGGGTTTGCTGTTGAATTAAAAAAAAAAAAAAAAATAATAATAATAATGGGATTATTGCTATTGCAAGTTTTATTCTTCTTATTTTTTCTGGTTGATATTATGTAATATGAACTCTTTTTTTCGTTAAATTTAATTGTGTGCATTTGGCTATTATTGGCTTCCCATGTTTAGTCTGAACAATCAATTAATTTAATAACAATAATAATATTTAAAAAAAAATCATCACATTTAATAATAACTTTAATTATTGAAGACTGCCTTGTATTGCTTATCCTTACATGTGTCCTTTTTGGGATTATTGCTTGTGATTGAGTCTTTTTACAACTTAACATTTAATTCTTCTTAATACTTTAAGTTTAAATAATTTAGTTTTAATAAAATTAAGATCAACTATTAGTTTAATTATTTTAGGTTTAACATTAATAAGATCCACTAATCATAACTCTAATTATTTAATCGGTGCCACATTTCCTCTTAATTATGTAGTTAAAACTTCTTAAATACACTCCTTATTGCATTGGTTAGTTTGATCCTGAAATAATTTAACTGACTTATTGTTTATCTAGCTAAACGATAGATGGCGCTTTCTCACTGCTGACTTAATGTCTTCCTTCTTCAATCCTTTCTTTGAAAGTTTTAATGTTTCTTGATTTACGTACAATTTAAATTAACAATTAACTAGCTTAAGCTTTAATTAACTTTAAAATACTTTCACTAACTCAATAAATATTACTCTGTGTATTTTATCGTTCATGAAAATACTCAGTCGTTCATTCTTTATCGATTAATCGATGTTTGCAAAGCTTTTATTTATTTTTATTTATTTTTTTTTTTTTTGGGGGGGGGGCATCATCCTATTCTCCTGTTTGTGTTAAAAGTTTTACATGTGGCTACTATGCTTTTTTCTAGTTTTTTCTCTGGTTTCCATGAAGAATTAATTTAATATTTTAATTAATTTCTCATTCAATATGGTTTTGCGGCTTCGATCGGGGCTGAAACAATAAAAATTGCTATAATTAGCTATATTGTTTTACGATATCGATGCAGCTTTCACTGCTTTATGAAGTACATGCTCCCTGAAGGGTTTGTACTTCAAATTTTAAGCATTTTTATCCAATTATTATTTATGTGGTCCTTTATTTACTTTTTCCGTCATTAAGTTAAAGGGTCCTTTTTTTTCCCATTATTATTATTATTCATGTCGGCGTAAGTAATTCAAATTGTTTTTGTCTCTTAATGGTTCTTAATCTGTATCGCAACATTTTTGTGTCAGTCTTACCTATATGTTACAATGAGTTCTATTTTTGTTGTGTTGGTATTGTTTTGTATCTATTAATTGTTAAATATTAAGGTTAAATTTTATTACGATAACTATCATTTATATATGTTTATATATATATATATATATATATATATATACATACATATATATATTTTCTTTTCTGCAACAACCATTTTTTATCGTTTAACAAGCAAATTTTCGAACAGATTTTATTACGACGTTATCCACATACACGTTAAGATTTAGTCTAGCGTTAAAAACAAAATGCAGTTGTCAGAAAAATTCTAATTTTAGAAAGTATTTCAAAAATAGCAAAAATGAGGCAGTTAAGAATGCCATAAAAACTATTAATTTTAGAATGAAAAAAAAAATAATAATAATAATACTCAAAGTGAGAAATAATAATTAAATATTAACGAAATATTGGTGAGATGGTTTTTAGCAACATATAAAATTTTTTGTCTGTTTAAACAGGAAATTTGGGCGGCCACGTTGCTCATCCAAGCGAGATAACCACAAGTTAAAAAGCAAATATTTAAAAAGTCAAATTGCATCATGTTCAGAGCTTAGAAAAGTTTAAAAAAAAATATATATATTTAGCAAAATAGTTTCTTCAATCATAGAGCAGCAACAATTAAACAAAGCAGGTTATAAACCAGAAGATCTGCATAAAAAGTCATTATTATGGAAAAGAATTAAAAAAAAAAAAATAGTTGATTAAAAATTAATATATATATATATATATATATATATATATATATATATATATCAGTTAATCATTGGGCTGAACCGTTTTTCTCTGATGAGTCAAGTTTTGCTTATTTAAAGCTGACAGAAAAAGCTAGTAGGACGACGGAAAAAATGACAGACTTAATGAAAATTGCGCTCTTAAAACAGTGACACATTCTTCGTACATTATGATACAGAAGTGCATAACTTTTCAAGGAGTCGGGCAAATTTTCATGCTCAAGCGATCAATTAACTCGAAATAAAGCACGGCTGTTATAAAAGGGGCGCCTGACCGACTATTTTGGAGGTATCGCAGACTTTTCCGAAATCAGCATTTCAAGATGATAATGCATCTTGCTACAGGGCTTCAGTGGTACGTTTATTTGATTCAAATTATTAAAATTACCTATCCATTCCCATGAGCACCTATAATTCTGTAAGTAATCATAACATTTTTCACTTTAAGCTAAATTCCACAAAGAATATCGTAGAATTTCTTCTTTACCATACCTGGAAGTAGTCCTAACCTCAATCCACTCGAAAATGATTAGTCTCTAAAAAAGTGGGAGGGGGAGGATTCAAAATTTGCAGCCTACAACTTTGCAAGAACTAGAAAAAAAATCTATATTTGGCGCAGTGAAATTTCTGAGATTTATATTAGAAAACTGTATAATACTATGCCACTGCGCATTAAAGCAGTCATTAAATATAAAGGTGGAATTACCCAGTGCAGAATACATTTTTTTTTATAAAGTATAATTGTTTAGATCTAACAAATAAGTAGTTATATTTTATATATTAAAATCAAACATGTTTATTTCATAGAAAAAATCATAATAGAATGCAAAGTATATGTTTATTATATTACGTTTAAAAAGGAAGTTTTATATAAATTTTTATTAAGTACTTCGTAGAGTGTAATAAAACGAACTATCAAATCAAAAATGTACATAGGTATCATTTCACCTCTTTTTGGTATTATGCAAACATGAGAGTTTTATTTGTTTCAACTGTTAGTTTTGAAGTTATTACAAATAAAAAAGGTATAAGTCAATTTTTCTGCAGGGGACTTTTTTTTTTTTTTTTTTTTTTTTTTTGTCTCTCACTGTATTACACCTCTTTGTGGTCAATGCCGTTAAAGTGGCAAAAAAAAAAAAAAAAAAAAAAAAAAAAAGAGAGAGAGAGAGAGAGAGAGAGAGAGAGAGAGAAAGCGAACCTAGCCTTTAAGTATTCCTCTAAAACAGTTCCTTTTATATTATTTTATTATTATTATTACTATTTTTTTAAGAATTTTTTGTCTTGGCATTTAATTTAATTTAAGTTCCATGGGCGTACGTATTTATCAATGGCATTTGCCGTATAAACGGATGGGGATAAAATTTAAATAATTTAAACACAAATACTTGCTTTATTATTATTATTTTGCTAAATTCGGTGACATTTTAGAGAAGCACCTAAAAGCAGGGCGCCTGCGCGGGTCGAGTAAAATTGACCCGCACCCGACTCGCACGAAACATTTTTGATCCACAACCCACCCGACCAAACCCGCAGCTTCTGACCCGCAACCCGCAAAAAAATTATTATTCAATTTACATTTTATAAGAAACTGAATTAAAATTCTATTTCACGAAATGCAATTATATTATTGAACATAGCGTCCAGAGATTTAATGATTACTAAATATTACAAGTATATAATTCTATTGAACTACTGTATAGTTAAAATTATATTTGAAATAACTAGTCTAATTATAAACAAAACTTCAATGTAATAATATCATTTATTGTGTATTACACTCACTTAAAAAACAAAAAAAAAAACACTGTTATAAATATTCACATTATATATTAAAAAAATCTGGAGTGACTCCACTCGACTTTCCGAACATTGAGTAACTAACAGTTTTGTAGATAAAATAAAGAAAGAGGAATTGCTAAACAAACAAAAGAGAGAAAACCATAATAGAGTGTTTTTTTCTCCATATATCACACGAGGTTTTATTTAACGCTACTGAACTTTGAGCCCTTAGATCATAATGATAAAGAATTTTTCGTTTTGTCCCTGTAAAAATCTATAGATGCTAGATTCACCAAAATGCTTATAGTTAGTGCAACAGTGATTTATAATATTCATACAAATTTTCAGCTCAATTGAATAAGGCGTTTAGATGCTATCGCACTTTTAAAAATTTGGTCTCATAGGCCATAATGATAAAGAATTTTTCTTTGTGTCCCTGTAAAAAAACTGTAGTGCTAGATTCACCAAAATCTATACAGTTGGTGCAAATGCGACCTATAACATGTGTACAATTTTTTTGCTCAGATTAATAAGGCGTTTAGACGCTATCACACTTTTAAAAATTTGGCCCCATTGGCCTTAATGATAAAGAATTTTTCTTTGTGTCCCTGTAAAAAAACTATAAGTGCTAGATTCTCCAAAATCTATACAGATTGAGTGTCTATGACCTATAATATGGGTATAAAATTTTTGCTCAATTGAATAAGGCGTTTAGATGCTATCGCACTTTTAAGATTTTGGTCCCATAGGCCATAATGATAAAGAATTTTTCTTTGTGTCCCTGTAAAAAAACTATAAGTGCTAGATTCACCAAAATCTACAGGATTCGTACTATGGTGACTTACAATATACGTACCAACTTTCAGGTTAATCGAACGAAGCGTTTAGACGCTAGCGTGTTCACCCACAGACATACACACATACACACATACACACACACATACATACATCATCGTAAAAATAGTGAAAACGGACTCAGGGGACCTCAAAACGTATAGAAACATCAAAATCTCGAATTCGGATTTTTGACATGATTACAATACTTTCCTCACTATAGTGTTCGGAAAGTAAAAAGTAAAATAAGCAAGAACGTATACTTTGTAAAGTAAATAATTTTCTTATGTAACGTTTTAAGCGTCAAGTATTAATACTTATATACTTTTCTACTTAATGAATTAAACTTATGTCATGTATCATGTTGCTTTACACTGCTGTAGGGTAAGAGAATTCTGCATTTAAAAGATTATATTCATATGAAAAGCAACATAAAAAATTCTTCGTAGAAAAATATTTTATCGGTCAAAAATTGATGCTAATGCGACCCGCACTTCATCTGCAAATCGGGTAACTGCGGGTACCCAAGCCGAAGCAGGACACCAGGTAAGACTTAATATTTAAAATAGGAAAACAGGAAGACTGCAAAGACTTAAGTGCCCTCTTCACTCACCGCCGCCGGAAGCCGAAGCTAATGTTATTCTATGGGAAATTTTTCTTTACAAATAACTTATTAACTAATACATATTTTTAAATTCTGTTTTCACATTCTGAATATTACCAGCTGCTAAATTGACGGCCTTTTTTAAAAAATATATATATTTTATTTTTTATATTTTATATTTTATTTCGAAGCTGCAAAATACGAATTTTCAATATGTGAAATGTTTTCATTTTGCAATTTCGAAATAAAATATTAAAAATTAAAAAAATACATTTTTAAAAAAGGTCCGTGCATTTAACAGTTGGGAATTTTCTGAATGTGAAAACAGAATTTAAAAATATGTATTAGTTAATAAGTTATTTGAAAAGAAAATTTCCCCACACTGTTAAAAATTCAACAAAAAATTCTGTGTAATCTGTTATCTTAAGTGTTACGTAAAACTACAGCGAAAAATAAAAGGAGATATTAAAAAACTTATTTTATACATTCATTTTAATAACTAATATTAATTTAGTTATTTATTGGAGAGAATATATTTCGGACTTGGAATGCTTTTTCTAAGGTAGAAACAGTCATTTTTAATTATAATTAAAAAATTAAATAATAAAATTAGATAAAAATACAGAATAAAGATTGAGAATCTCGATTATTCACTTTTAACTAAGAATTACTGTAAATTTACAGAGACTCTGGATAAATATTTACATTAAATTTACAGAAATTTTTAACAGTGCATAAAATAACATTGGCTCGGGATTCCGGCGACGGTAAGTGAGGAGGGCCGTTAATAATTAAAAGCAGATTTTTCAAAGAAAATAATCTGGTGTGTCACTCACACGACTTTCTCTTACACTGAAATTTAATACTATAAATACAGGTTGCAGATTAATAGGTAAGATAACGTGTACTGTTATGTAAACCTATGTTAAACAATTCATATTAGGCTTCTGAAGAGTTTTATATGATAATTAGTTCTGTGTGAGGGGGGCTACCGCCCCCCTCAACCCCCCGTTTCATTAATGCACCTACATTTATATAGAATTTAATTCGGTTATGAAAAAAATTTTCTCTTTTAAAAATATAATTTATTAAAATTATTATTTAAAAAAATTATCTTTTATGATAAGGTATAACACCGAATATAAAAAAAAAAAAAGTCCATTTTATTCTCAATATTGAAAAAAAAAAAAAAAAATCGATAACTTTGTTTTAAATTATCGCAGATCGATGGTTCAACCATTCGTTTTAAAGGTATTGGCGAGCTCTTTTGAAAGATACCCATCATGAAAATTTACTCCCCTCGAGGGGGGACTTCCCCCCCCCCCAGGGGAGGAGGCGAGGCTCTTACATACACAAAAAAATTTTCCCAGTTAACTGTCTCTATTACAAAAAATATATATTTGTTTCATTTGGTTTAGTGCAGTCTATAGACGTTAAACTCTATTTTCCTGCAATTTCCCCCATAGACGTAATGTATTAGAATTCTCTTGATTGTCCCTGTACACGAACCATTTGCTTGATCTTAACGAAAAGCTTACTGTAGCATCCCTATATGATACACATTTAGAATACCAAGTTTGAACTTTCTGCCATAATTTGTTTTTGAGATATGCTGATAGCAGACAGACACACACACAGACACACACACACAGACCATTTGCTAAAAACATGATTTTCGTATTCAGGGAACCTCAAAACGTGTAAATATAACAAAATCTCGCGTTCGAAAATTTGAGCCAAAAACAATACTTTCTCTACCTTATGGGTAAGAGAAAGTAAAAAAAAAGGACACGTGAAGATTGAAGTCTCTGCTGGAGGCTTCGTAGCGCCAAACAAATAAGCCAATTTTAATGCAGACTTTTTTTTTTTTTTTTCTTGAAAGCTTTTTTAATGAGCGTTGCTTTTTAGCTGTTAGCGAGAGATGCTTCTTAATTTATTTGACGTTTATCACTTGATGTGGCGAGTGTTGTTCTAAGGTTTGCTTTTAACTTGTCTTGTATATTTTCTTTTCATTTAAAGTAAAATGCAAATTCATTTGTTTATACATTTTATACACGAGTATAAAATTTTCTGAGGAATTTAGTTTCATAAGCAATGAACCCCGTGATTCTAACTCGTGATCTCCAAGTTATCTTTTAGGGAAATGTTCAAATGCTTTATTATAATTTCCACTTAAGTTTTGTCACTGGTTAGAATTTGTTACTCAAATGTCCGGTAAGAGTTGAAACTTTAGTAAGTCGAATGGACTTATTCCACTTTTATTATCCTTTATATTTGATGATAATGATGATGATAAAAAACGACAAGGGACGGTCAAACTAAATGATATGCTCTTAATAGAGGATTTCCTTTTTATTTTTTCCAATGAAGGAGCTAAAAAAAAATAGTGGAGGAAAATTTATACAGTCATTTAAAAGTCAATAGAAATGAAGTACAACCTCCGTTCAACTGAAATTCTTAATACGTGTGTGTGTTATTTCTTATAATGCAAAAACTGTTAGCCGTAAAGTAGTTAAGCTTTGTATTTGGTACTGCTAAAATCGATTTTTATTTTCGGAACATACAGTCGGTAACAAAAGTGTCCGAACACTAGCAAAATTTCCTATGTAAAAAAGTTAACTTTTTATCAATACGGTTTTGTTAACTAAATCCTTATCGAATCCTGTTCTTAGACTGACTAAGAACAGGATTCGACAAGGATCTATTTAGCAAAACCATATGAAGTGTACTTTTTCTACATAGGAATTTTTGCTAGTGTTCGGACACTTTTGTTACCGACTGTACGTTATGTAAGAAAAATACTGTAATCATGAAAAAGTTCAACTATGCTATTTTATTTATATATTTTGATGTCGCCTGAGTTCGTTTTTGCTATTCTACACGGTGATGTACGCAATGTGTGCGTATGCATGTGAGTGAACACGATAACGTCTAAGCACTTTATTCGATTAAGCTGGAAGCTGATAGATATTTCAGAAGTCCCCGTCACACGAACTATATAGATTTTTACCAGTGTAAGACTTATAATGCTTTTATAGGGACACAAAAATTCTCTATCATAATGGGATGGTGAATGGACTCAAATTATTTGAAGTGCGATTGTGTGTAAACTCTACATTCGATCAAGATATAAACTGGTTGACATGTTATAGGTTAATATCGCAATAACAGTATAGATTTACATGAGTATACATACAAAGTAAAAATTTTATACATTGCGGTTTTTGGGATTAAACTAATTAAAGTTCACTTTAGTAATATTAAATTGTTTAAAACATTAAAAAAATATTTGATACTGGGAGCGTACCATTTACAGTTCTTTTACAGGGACGCACAAAACAATTTGTATACATTACGATCCATTAAACGACATACCATTTGGGAAAATACTAAAACTCTGGGTTAAGATTTTCCTTTCTCCTTATTTAGCCCTAGAACACTAGAGTACGTAAATTTTACGTGCGGTCTTCTTTATTGGTTCTTATCTGCCCTTTCCCTTCTACCGATTACACTTGTTTGACCTTCAGTTTAAATACAAATTATTATTCAATTAATGAAAAGTTAGTAAAATTGGATAAAACAGCAAATAATTCAGCATATTTAAAAACAACGTTAATGTACAATAATACAAGCAAATAAAACGAATTTTACATGAGCTCGTAAATTTTACGTAACTTTAGTGATAGCGGATGATATGAACACGCTAGTCTTCTAGGGTTAAGGTCTTTTCTTATTTAAATTTATTTAAAACAACCGTTAATTACTATAAATCTCCGGAGGGAAATTAGATTGGAGTTACTACAGTATTTTATTATTATTATTATATTTTTTTTTTTACTTTCTCTTACCCATAAGGTAGAGAAAGTATTGTTAATATTACTTTTTATTACTAGGTAATATTACATAGAAGGTTAGACAAATAGACAGCAAAAACTCAAAATGAAATTCAAAATGGTATTCGAAATTCCTCCAAAATATTATACCATATTTGAAATTAAATATTAAATCATGTTAGTGCGCGTTTACAAATGCATACGGAAAAGAAGAGTTGAGTTGCTTTTCACAGTTACAGTTAAAAATGCTAAATAGTAAATCATTAAAAATAATCTGGTGTGTCACTCACACGACTTTCTCTTACCACCTGAAATTTAATACTATAAATATATGTTGGAGATTAAGAGATAAGATAGCGAGTACTGTTATGTAAACCTATGTTAAACAATTTATATTTGGCTTCGGAAGAGTTTTATATCATAATTAGTTCTGTGTGAGCGGGGGGCTACCACCCCCCTCAACCCCCCCGTTTCATTATGCATCTACATTTATATAGAAAAATAATTTATTAAAATTATTATTTAAACAAATTATCTTTTATGATAATGCAGATGATTTCCATATTAGAGAAGTAGTATAACACCAAATATCCAAAAAAAAAAAAAAAAAAAGTCCATTTTATTCTCAATATTTAAAAAAAAAAAAAAAAAAAAAAAAATCGAAAACTTTGTTTTAAATTATCGCAGATCGAGGGTTCAACCATTCGTTTTAAAGGTATTGGCGAGCTCTTTTGAAAGATACCCAACATGAAAATTTATTCCCTCGAGGGGGGACTCCCCCCCAGGGGGGTAGGCGAGGCTCCTACATACACATTTTTTTCCCCTGTTGACTATCTCTATTACAAAAAATATATATTCGTTTCATTTGGTTTAGTGCAGTCTATAGATGTTAAACTCTTTTTACCAGCAATTTCCCCCATAGACGTAATGTATTTGAATACTTTTGAATGTCCCTGTACACGAACCATTTGCTTGATCTTAACGAAAAGTTTAGTGTAGCATCATTATATGATACACATTTAGAATACCAAGTTTGAACTTTCTGCCATAATTTGTTTTTGAGGTATGCTGATAACAGACAGACACACACGCACAGACCATTTGCTAAAAACATGATTTTCGTATTCAGAAGACCTCAGAACATGTAAATATAACAAAAACTCGCGTTCGAAAATTTGACCCAAAAACAATACGTTCTGTACTTTATGGGTAAGAGAAAGTAATAATAAAAATGAAAAAAAAAAAAAAAAAAAAAAATGTGCCCATGCATCAAATTATTTCAAAACTCCCAGAAATTTTCAAAATTCCCTGGAATTTACAAAATTTCCTTCCGAAGCCAAGAAATCCGGTTTATTTCCGGGGAAGAAACGGGTTTTTTACAGCCTTTACAGCACTACTTTTGAGTATCTTGAACTGTAATTTCACACACTTAATAAAAATAAGAAGTGAAGAAAACAAAAGAAGCTATACATAATAATACCTTTTAACAATTATAAGGGTATTTTTTTTTTTTTTTTCCATACTTGTTTGGCTTTCGGAAGATGAATCATCTTCGATCGTTTTTCTTGTTTTTTTTCCGAATAGTTAATAATGAATAAGACATTGGCTTGATCTGGTGCCAACTTTTTACTACTGGAAGGACCTGAAGTATTAACTGTAAAACTTGCAACTTGCAATAGCTATAACGATGTTACCAATACACAGTTAATTAAGTTCTTTATAACACTTTCCAACAAAGTTGAAAACTTTAATATTGCACCAAAGGGCTGGTGTAAAAAAGTAATAAATAAAAAAGTTTGTAACCAAACACCATAACTTTCAAGAAAAATGCAACAATTGTTTCGGATCAAAATGATAGCACGACCCTTCATCAGGCGAAAGAGAGCAGCTGGCCCTGGGTGTTTTTCCAGTTCTTCGTATTGTAATTCTGTCATGTGATATCTGTTATTATCTGGCGAAGATTTACAAGCGGACAACAAGTCAAGCATACAAATCTGATGTATATGTGTTAACAAACGAGAGCAGCATCCAATGTTATCGCTTAGATTTTGCCCTCTCAATACATTTTTCCGCTGATGTAATACATGTTAATTTAGTAATTTATTTATTTTTGCCATTCCTTATACATAAACCAGTAGTGTTATTTATATCGTTTCGAATTAGAAACATGTCATGGTGTTCATAACGTATATCAGTTTCAAGGCATATCGCAAGAATATTATTACATACAGGATATGAGATAGCAGACAGACAGACGATCTGAAATCATACATATTGTTCAACTTTGCTGGAAATTGTAAAAAAGACCTCTTCCAGGGAAGAACGATAAAAGAAAAATATATTTACGATAATCGTTATTTGTACATTGTAGAAAGGGAGTACTTTCTAGAAAACATATATTACTTAAGAAAAAACCATAAACAAATTTTTCTGACAAAGGTCAACGCAGCGAGTTTTCCTTTTTTTTTTCCTCTTTGTAACATCGTCAGAAGAAGATGCAGCCCAGCCAGTAGATTTACACGATTTGGTCCGATAAAAATGCGTGACAGACTCTTCGCTGATGAGATTACCAGTCACGTACCTATTAACTGCATCCAAGGTTTAATATATTTGAATGATTTCGAGAGACACATGTGGCAACAGTTGATTGGCCGGCAGCAGAAAAGAAAACGGCTTCTCTGAGAAACATTGCAGTAACGCTATTTTCAAGCTGATTATATATAAAAAAAAAAAGTTTTTGTAAAATATTATCTTTATTCAAACATCATTAAAAGATTCATAATATCTCGAAAGTCAGTCATTTATACAGAGTTTCAGATTGAAACTAGGTGAATTTAACAACACACTAGCGTTACTCAGTGGACAATTGGCGACAACCTAGGGGTGGTCCGCAGTCATGCCATCACAATTTTGATCCTCCACTAAATACAGAAATATTGATTATAAAATTACTAGTTTACTGAGAATAAATGTTGATCTATGTCGCACTCTTGAAGGAATGGCATAAGAGGAGACGACACGTCCGGAAAAAACCTGAATCCAAATTCGTAACCGCAGAAACGATTAAATAACAGTTATTTACTTGGAGGAATAGCATAAGAGTTGGCTCGATGGATGGATGGGTTTTACGTCGCACTAGTGCTGCGCATTGGGCAATTGGCGACGGTCTGGGACTCACCCGCCAGAGGTGATCCGGAGACATGCCATCACAATTTGCCTAAGAGTTGGCCTACAGCGTATCATCATGCAGGGCAAATGAAGTGAATTGTTGTCTACTCAAAATGGCTGCCGCGATAGCAGACAAAAGCTGCAGGAGACATATTGTGTCTACCAAAACATTGGCCAGTACTCTGTGTTATTTATTTATTTCACAGCTTTGAGACCTACAATGGACAATATTTGTTTGATTGGGTTCGAGGCTAAATCATACCCAACATGTGACTTCTGATTCCCGATTTCTCTATAAATTTCCCTCTAGATACAAATATTTCCCCTACACAATGCAAACATTTCCCCATAAAGCATAAATGTAAACATTATAATCCTGCATTTTCCCCTGTAATAGCCACGTGTCAGGGGTTTATTACGTAACGCGGATAAAGTCCATTACAATGACTTTCGTTTCGAATGACCCATATTACATAATTCCACAATGGCTTCTGTGGTCGCGATTTTGGCTTCATAGTTTTTCGGACATGTCATCTCCTCTTACATCATTCCTGTGGAATTATGTAATGGACCATTCGAGACGAAAGTAATTGAAATTACAGATCTCAAAGCTGTCAAAATACACAGTACCAGCCAATGTTTTGGTAGATTCAATATGGCTCCCGAAGTCATAAGTAGACAACATAGTTAACTTCATTTGCTCTGCTTGCTGATACGGGAGAGAGTCCCCTTCATATTCTGAATATTCACAACTGTTAAAGTGGTACTTATTGTCTAAAAATTGATTTTTTTTTTTTTTTAATAGTTTAATTTTGAGTTTTAAAACGTAGAAAATTAACTAAATGCCTTTTCTTATTTTTTAGCTGCAAAACGAAAAAGTTTAAACAGTGAATTTTTGGAAAACGAGAACTCGTGTAAGAGTTCTGAATTTTTCGAATGTGAAAGCGGAATTTAAAAAAATACATTAGGTGCTGTGTCATTCTAAAAACAAATTTCCTCATAGAATATCATGGGATTTAGAGACTGATGCTGTAATGTATATAATGAATGTCAAATAGTTAAGTTATACAGTGAAGTAAAGGAAAATTAAGATATATAAATTAAGATCTATATAAGATTTATTACCTTCAGGTCTGTTAAAAATAATTCATTTTAACCTCGGGTTTAAAAATTAAAATAAGTATGACCTCAAGAGTATGAGACCACCCACGAAGAAATAAGACCCATAAATAAGACTATGTGACTTAAAAATTGAAGATTGGATGAAATATGTCTAAAGCTCTAATAAATCTAAACTAGTTATTTTCCTTTTTTTTTTTTTTTAAGTACTCTATTACATTTGAAGCAACTTTAGTGCTATTTACCAAATCTGCCATGCACACACAATAAGTGACTATCACGACCTAGACTTATTGTTAAAAATTCTTTTCATACAAAAAGCGGCATTTTTTCCTGAAAGTTCCCCCTCGTGATAATTTCGAAGTGAAAAATAAAAATAAAAATTACAGTGTTGTGCTGTTTTTATATTTATTTATTTATTACCTGGTAAAGGGACATAACAAATTGCACACGAGAGCGCAGAGAAAAAATAAATAAATAAAGTTAAAAAAAAAAAAAAGAGAGAGAGGGGGGGAAAAAAGTGCCGTCCAATAATGCGATAGCAAAATTTGGAATTCCACAGCACGTTTCCAGGCTCGGCAGAGGGCAGAGGTGCACCTGTGAAGTTGCTACAGGTAAATGTCTCGTGCCAGCCCGAGCCAGGTACGCAAGGACCCGCCGCAATGGCGAGGTGAGGCCGCTATATTTGGCGACGACGCGCGTGGCTATTTTGTGAGCGATCCTAGGTGGGATAAATCGCCAGAAAAAAGAACATATTTTACTGGACGTAACGAAACGAGCGCTTTTTATGTTTATTAAAAATATTCGAATGGTAAACGTTTTTACAACTTGTTACAAAAATGACGCGACTCGACACCATTCTAAAAATAAATTTTGGATGCAAATTTATATTTCCTAATGTAACTCAATTTGCAAAAGTAATTAGTTAGTTAACTTGTCGGTTTTCGGCCGTCTGTCTGTAGCAGTTGTTATTTGTTTACTGCTTTTCCGTAAATGTATTTCTCATGCCTGATCATTTAGCATTGGTTTGCATGATATTTTAAAATAATAGCATCACTTTTTACACCCTAATATGTTAAAGTTCAAGAAATTAAAAATAATAGTTAATTCAACTTTAATTAATTATATTTGTTTAGCCCTAAATAACGCAAACAATGTGTTTAACATAGATATAATCTTATTTCTTTTAAATTATCATTTTTTTATTATTATTATTATTTGATTCATGTCGAACTATGCATAAAATTTAATTTTCACAATACATACTTGCAGTTGTGATGCCCTTTATTTTCTGTTAAATTGTCCTTTTAGTATTATAATAATATTTCATTCGTTCAAAAATACGGGTAAAATTTTATTTTCAATATCTCGATACATTGTTCTAGTAGTTATGAGGTTAACTTTAAGTAGAGTGGTTTGAACCGGTAGCGTTATCGCCATGAAATGAGGATTAATTTTATTATGGAGATTCTTGTAAAATTCAAAGGCTAATTTTGTATTTTAAAAATATTCATTTATCCATTCAGATTAAAACAGACTTCATTTTATCCGTTAGCCTTTTATAAAAGACAATGTTCTCGATCGGGAAGAACAAAATAATAATTTTAATCTTAATTGTGATGGAGAAAAACTAGTAGTTATTAAACAAATATGGAAGTACTAAATACAAATAATTATAAGATTAAAAAAAACTTTTTATATACCCTGTTTTAAATTTTCTATGACGTCAAATTTTGTGAGATGCATCATTTAACTTTTTATAATTTTTTAACGTTCACATTTAATAAAATGTATTTATTTTTATGTCGAAAGAAAATGAACTCGTATTTTTTTTTTTTCAACAATTAAATTACAGCTAATATTTTAATGGCTATTTTAACGCTATTAGGATGTTATTATTTTCATATTTTAATTAATTATAAGGAAACGAATAAAAAATTCGGAAATCGGACTTCGAAGTATTGTGTTGTCACCGGGTTCTGAGCTACTGTGAAAGTTTCAAATGTCTAACTAATAGGGAAGTTAGTTAAAATTCGATTGCAAGAGTTGTACCGGACAAACAAACAAACAAGAATAGAAGTTAATAAAAACATGGTAAAATCGTAGCTTTTCAAATAAAGAGGTGAAATACGAAATTAAAAAAAAAAAGAAAGAGAGAAAGAAAAAGGAAGAAAGAAAAGTCATGCAGTACGCATTGATTAGTAACACTTCCCAACTGTACGCAATTGTTGTATCGAATAACTTTTAATATTCTTTGCCTAGGTTATCACAAAACAGACAGAAGGACTGAAAAACATACATATAGACTAATTGGTTTTAAAATTACTCTTAGGCATATTGGAAAGTGTTAAAAAAGCTTAACGCAAAAGAAAATGCAGCCGTTAGATTATAATTACAGCTTTTAATCTCTCTGAATATTTTACTATAGCCCTGTAAATCTGAACGTTAATCATATCATATTCTATACCAAACAATATTTTAGAATATTAATAATACATGTCAATGGCTTTATGATTTTTACAGTAGAAAGTTTTTTTAAATATAACTTTTAAAAAATTCTGTCCTAAAACGTAATACATTGTCTTTTTTTTTATTGTCGTTGTTGTTGTCCCTGTAAACAAACTAGTTGCACAGGACCTATTAATGACATTTTAAATAGGGAACATTCCATAGGGAACTTGAGTGTATGATTTTTTAAAAATTCTCAAAATATTCACGGATGGTTGGAGCCGAAGACAAACAAATAGAAAGCTAGACAATCAGACAGACAGATGCAGAAATTGAAATCATATTCCCACTTAAGAAAGTGTTAAAATGCTCATGTAAACAAAAGTGCAATTCCAGCAAATTTTTATTAATAGCTCTCAATGACACTCATTATTTTTCTGTGACCCTGTAAATCTATTGCTAACCATACTATATAACATAGAAGGCACCCTTTTGTGCATACGAATAATATATTTCAATTGCATTAAGCTTTGTGAAAAATAAAATTATTAAAATTTGGTTTATAAAAAAAACTCTCATGCAACACAATGCTTTGGAATAATTTTAAGTACCCCTGCACAAAAACAAGTTAGAAATTTTCTCTATTTTACATAGGAAACATCCGATAGGGAATTGAATAACATATTAAAATTTCATTAAAGTATCTATACATTAAAGGTATTAAAATATGGCTTATAGAAACTCCTCTCATAGAACACAATGCTTTCGAATACTTTTGGGTGTCCTTGTACACAAACCAGAAGAGGTATTCACTACATTTTCAATAAGGAACATCCGATAGTAAACTTGAATAAAACATGTCGGTTTAAAGAAATTCCATAAATATTTACGGGAATTAGAGCGCAGAAAAACAGACAGACGGACAGCAGAAGAGTCAGACAGATACACAAATTGAAATTATATCCACACTAAAAAAATGATAGAAAGTTTCAGAAACGTTTAATGTAAGCGAAAGTACAATTCTAGCAATTTTTTATTAATAGCTCTTAATATAACTGAATATTTTTGTGTCCCCCTGTAAATCTAATGCTAACCATGCTATATTCTATGAAAAGCATTCTTTTGTGCATATAAATAACATATTTCAATTTCCTAAAACTTCGTGGAAAGTAAAGTTATTAAAATTTGATTTATAGAAATATCTCTCATAGAACGCAATGTTTAGAATACTCTTGAGTGTCCTTGTATATAAAACAGTATTGGTATTTACTCCATTTTATACAGGAAACATCCAATAGTGAACTTTAATAATATATTTCAATTTTATTAAGATATGTGTACAGTAAAGGTATGAAAATATGATTTATAGAAATACCTCTCATAGAACACAATGCTTTGAAATACTTTCGGGTGCCCCTGTACACAAATTAGTAAAGGTATAAACTTCATTTTCAACAAAGAACATCCGATAGTGAACTAGAATAACATATTTCAATTTGATTAAGATATGTGTACAGTAAAGGTATGAAAATATTATTTATAGAAATACCTCTCATAGAACACAATCCTTTGAAATATTTTCGGTGTTCCTGTATGCAAACCAGTAGAGGCATAAACTCCATTTTTAAAAGGGAACATCCGATAGTCAACTTGAATAACATATATCAGTTTCAAGAAATTCCACAAATATTTACGGGAATTTGAGCGCGGACACACAGACAGACAGAGAGACAAATCGAAGTCATTAACACTTTTCAACCTTGTTATGGGAAGTGTTAAAAAAGTTAGAAAGTGTTAAAAACGCTTAATGTAAACGAAAGTACACTTTTAGCAAATATTTATTAATAGCTCTTTATATAACTGAATATTTTTGTGTCACCCTGTAAATCTAATGCTAATCATGCTATATTCTATGCAAAGCATTTTCTTTTGTGCTTATAAATAACACATTTCAATTTCATATGTCTTCGTGCAAAGTAAAGTTATTAAAATTTAGTTTATAGAAATATCTCTCATAAAACGCAATGCTTTGAAATACTTTTGTGTGTCCCTGTACACAAATCAGTGGTGGTATTTACTCCATTTTATACAGGAAACAGCCGAAGGTGAACTTGAATAACATATTTTAATTTCATTAAGATTTGTGTACAGTAAGGGTATGAAAATATGGTTAATACAAATGCCTCGCATAGAACGCAATGCTTAGAAATATTTTCGGGGGTCCCTGTACACAAATCAGTGGTGGTATTTACTCCATTTTATACAGGAAACAGCCGATAGTGAACTTGAATAACATATTTTAATTTCATTAAAATTTGTGTACAGTAAGGGTATGAAAATATGGTTAATACAAATGCCTCGCATAGAACACAATGCTTAGAAATATTTTCGGGGGTTCCTGTACACAAACCAGTCGCGGTATAAACTCCATTTTCAATAGCGAACGTCCGATAGTGAACTTGAATAACATATATCAGTTTCAAGAAATTCCATAAATATTTACGGGAGTTAGAGCGCACACAGACAGACGGACAGACAAACAGAAAAACCGAAGTCATAAACACTTTTCAACCTTGTTGAAAAGTGTTAAAAATGAAAATTACTCAACTTGAGTGAATTTTCACTCATTTGCCTAGAAGAAATGCGCCCTCTTATCTTGAGTAAATTCAAGAAATATAATGCGTTAACATAATGCACTCAAACTGGAGTTTTTTTTTATTTTTTTATTTGAGTAATTTATTTATTTTATTAGTGATTTTAATACAAATTATTTTAATAAACTGGATTGTTTTACAATGGCGTTACCCGTTGCCTTTGCGTACTACTGAAGAAATGCGTTGAAGCGAGAGCGATGTTGCCACTTACAAGTGGTTGAATGAGCAGAAATAACTCAAGTATCGATAAATATCGATAACTCAAGTTTGCTTAAATAAAAAGCCACTAATTAGCTCAAAGAATTGCATTTTTCAAGTCGATTAAAAAAAAATTAACTCCTATTTGAAATGGTGAATTAACTCATTTATTTTAAGAGAATAGTTTTATATTTCACGGCGCTTAGAATAAAATTCATAGAAAATGATATCACCATTAAATTATTTATTTATTTATTTATTTATTTTATTTATTTATTTATTTATTTTTTGGAGCAGATTTTATTTGCGTTTCAGAGCCCATCAGCAAATATGATTTAAAAAAATAAATAAATAAATAAACGTTATACATTGTAAATCTCGCAATGATTGTTTTAGTTGAAAATAATAACACGATCCTTTATACACGCATTTCTAACTATCAAAAAAAATAAATAAATATGGTGTGAAGTAACCACACGACTTCCATTACCCACTATTTCACGTATTATATGCATTTTTTAAAAATGCGATCAGAGGACATAAAATTGACCTAATGAAGTAGACACCTAAAAATTTCTTATAAGAGAATGCTGATATATATATAGAGAGAGACATGTAAAACAAAGTTTACACAGCGAGTTAAAAAAAAAAAAAAAATGGTAGAGTTATTTTTTGATAGACCAATTTCCGAGATCTAAAACTGACCTACCTAAGCAGGATGACTGTTAATTTTCCTGTAATAAGCACATAATATACGTGAAAGGATATCCAAAATGGATTTATGTAACAATTTTAAAAAAAATCATTAGAGCCATTTTTGAGATACCAGCTTTCACCAAAACTTGGCATACTCAGTTATTGACCGGAAAACAATAATTACATAGAAAAGGATATTTAAATGGAAGTTAATATGGCGAGTATGAAAAAAAATCCGTACAGCCGTTAAAAATAAAAAAAAAATAAAAATAAAAATGCACTTGCGAGACTTGAAATGGAGCTATTTATACAGGGTGACTATCCATTTTCCTGAACTGACCAACTATATCATTCGAAAGGACCTTTAATAGAGTGTTTATAAGAAAATCGCTAGAGCCGTTTCTGAGATACGGAGATACGCTCCCACTTCCAGTTTTCCAATTTTCACCAAAATTTCGAAAATTCATCTGTACACCAGTTCAATCTTAATTCTGAAGTTTCGTAGCTGTATCTTTATTAGTTTCGGAGATATGATAGTCAGAAGATTCCACATACAGACACACTGATCAATTGTCAAAAACCACTTTTTTGAACTCAGAACTCAGGAGACCTTGAAACCTGTAAATCAGGTGAACTCTTGATACCGAATTTTTGGACGGAATACAATACTTCCATTACCTACGGTAATCGGGTAATGGAAGTGAAAATTAACATACCAATGAACTTACAAAGTAATGTTTAAATGTCTTTTAAATACATTGTTAAAATTTAACAGTGTTAAATGAAGGAAATTTTGTTTTAATTTAATTAAGCAAGGAGAATTTTGAAACATTTCAATAATAGTAGTAAATTGAATTATTTTTTTAACACTTTCCAACAAGGTTGAAAAATGTTTATGACTTCGGCTTGTCTGTCTGTCTGTCTGTCTGTCTGTCCGTCTGTCTGTCTGTCCGTCTGTCTGTCCGCGCTCTAACTCCCGTAAATATTTATGGAATTTCTTGAAACTGATATATGTTATTCAAGTTCACTATCGGACGTTCCTTATTGAAAATGGAGTTTATACCTCTACTGGTTTGTGTACAGGGACACCCGAAAGTATTTCAAAGCATTGTGTTCTATGAGAGGTATTTCTATAAACCATATTTTCATACCTTTACTGCAGACATATCTAAAAAAATTGAAATATGTTATTCAAGTTCACTATCGGACGTTCCCTATTGAAAATGGAGTTTATACCTCTACTGGTTTGTGTACAGGGACACCCGAAAGTATTTCAAAGCATTCTGTTCTCTGAGAGGCATTTCTATAAGCCATATTTTCATATACCTTTACTGTAGACATATCTTAATGAAATTGAAATATGTTATTCAAGTTCACTATCGGACTTTCCCTATTGAAAATGAAGTTAATACCTCTTCTGGTTTGTGTACAGGGACACTTAAATGTATTCCAAAACATTGCGTTATATGAGAGATATTTCTATAAATCAAATTTTAATAATTTTACTTTCCACAAAGTTTTAGGAAATTGAAATATGTTATTTATATGCGCAAAAAAATACTTTGCATAGAAAATAGCATGATTAGCATTAGATATACAGGGTGACACAAAAATATCCATTTATATTAAGAGCTATTAATAAAAAATTGCTATAATTGTACTTCCGTTTATGTTCAGCGTTTTTAACACTTTCTAACTTTTCTTTTAAGTCTGAATATGATTTCAGTTTGTGTATCTGTCAATCTGTCTGGCTGTCTGTCTGTCCGCGCTCTAACTCCTGTAAATATTTTTGGAATTTCTCGAAACTGATATATTTTATTGAAGTTCACTATCGGATGTTCCATGTTGAAAATGGAGTGAATATCTCTTCTGGTTTGTGTACAGGGATACCCATAAGCATTCGAAAGCATTATGATCTATGAGTGTTTTTTTAATAAATATTTTCCCTATAGAATGTTCCCCATTTAAAATGAGATTAATTAGTCATGTATAACTAGTTTGTTTACAGGGACAACAACAACAAAAAAAAAAAAAAAAAAAAAAAAAAGCCAATGTATTACGTTTTAGGCCAGAATTTTTAGAAAGTTATATTTAAAAATCTTTCTGCTGTAAAAATCATAAAAATATTGAAATGTATTGTTAATATTCTAAAATAATGTTTTGTATAGAATATGTTACGATTAACTTTCTGATTTACAGGGCTACACTAAAATATTCAGCGAGGACAAAAGCTGTAATTATAATCTAATAGCTGCATTTTCTTTTTCGTTAAGCCTTTTTAACACTTTCTAAAATGCCTAAGAGTAATTTTAAAATCAATTAGTCTATCTGTATATTTTTCAGTCCTTCTGTCTGTTGTGTGATAACATAGGCAACGAATATTAAAAGTTATTCGATATAACAATTACGTACAGTTGTAAAGTGTTACTAATCAATGCGTTTTGCATGATTTTTCTTTCTTGTTATAAATTTAAAATAGTTTTCGAGAAATTTTAATGTACTTATCATTGTTATATTTCACTGCATGTGTATAAAACCTTTTCATAACTCTAAAACAGTAATCTATATAATATTTCTCTTACGTGGACCAGTTACGATTATATTTTATAGAAACGATACGATAATGACAATAAAATATTCGAGAATTAAAAAATAATACACAAGCAATATTTAAGCACGCGAACTCAATTCAGTGATCGAATAATAATAATAATAATAATAAAAATTGACGACATTTGTCTGATGAGATAGTTTTATAGAAAAATTTATTTCTAAAATTTGCATCTTTACAACATTTGAAAGTACCATTTTAAATCTGGCAATACTTTAAAATTATAAACAAAATATGAATTTTTGTGTCATAAATTGACTAAAAAATGCAACAATAAGAAGTATAACCCAACTGGGTACTAAGTATTTAAAAAAAAAATTACGCCAAAAGGAATAAATTAAAACACATCGCGAACATGACGGCAAAAATTTAAAAGCCGCCATAGGGGTCCTATACTAAAGCTGTCCTGCCTGGGGAAGTATGTAAACTAGATCGTCAAATATGAATTTTATTTTGAAATTTTTCTTTGGATGATTTTGGGTTAACTATTCTTATCGCCCCCCCCCCCAAAAAAAAAAAATAATAATAATAATAATAATAATAATAATAATAATAATTTGGTTTCTGGTGAATTAAAATTTATATTGGGTGGTGAAATTGGTATAAGACTTCAAATTGTAAAGGTAAATAAAAATAAAATTATACTTTTAAAAAATTAGAGTACACGCTTTTATTGAAATGTGAATTTAAAAGCACAGAATATCTATCTTTATAGTATTAAAATGCAGGGTAAGAAAAAATCGTGTGAGTGACACACCATAATATTTGCATCTTTAATTTAAAAAAAAAAAAAAAAAAAAAAAGATTAATTGTTGCCACTCAACGTTATACAAATACGGCCAAATCCTGTGTCACATACGATAGAGCTTTATATATATAGATTTTCTTGTTTGCCCCTAGAACCTGCCCCTGATGGGATAGGAGCCTGGAAACACTTATATGTAGTAATGTCATCGACTATGAAGTCGTGTGCAAGATTTCAGACCAATCTAAATAACAGAAGAGGTCGAAAATTGAATTGCAAGATTCCGTTTCATACAATAATAGTTACATCATATCAAGTTAATAAAAGCATGTTAAAAATAAATAATTTAGAATTAAACAAAAACCATTTTTAAAAAATCTCCCCTGACTGGGCTCAAACATTAGACCTTTAGGTTCGTAGCCCGGAGCTTTACCTCACAGCCACAGCGTTCACGTAAGGAAAGTCTTTTTTTACAATATAGATTTTTTTTTTTTTTTTTTTTTTTTGCTCCCAGAGCGGTTACAAACATACATATAGGTGAAGCTAATAAAAGCGTGTTAAAAAAAGAAATAAACTGCGAAAATTTCGTAAGGGTTTGCTAGTTTAAAATAAATAAATATTGTCCAATCAGACTATCAAATTTAGCAGTTAAAAAGAAAAAGAAAAAATAGTTTACAACTTTTTGTTAAACTTAGAGCTTCATTCTTTATTACTTATTTATTTACTTTTTTTATTTATTATTATTTATTTTTTTTTATTATTAAAGTTGTGTTGTTTGTAGAACACACCTGTTTGAACAAATGTCATAAATTACCGATACGACTTAATTTTAAATACCCTTATTCAAAAAAATTCTCTCGTGAATTCGCCGAATAACATTAAAGATTTGTTCAGCCACACCAGTTTCTAAATAAAACCCTTTAAAAGAAATAGTTGTACATCAGGTTTAAGAACATAAAGGTGTAAAAGCAACAAAAATAGTTAAACATACCTTTTATGGCAATGTGTATAGAACTTTGGATTTTTATTTTATTTTATTTATTTTTTGTTCGTAGAATGAAAGGGAAATTATTTTCATTAAATTGGTTTTCACAGCCGAACAATACGATTTTAACCTTCTACGTGGCGGCTTGACCGAGAAATCGACGCTTTTGAAATTGGCAAAATAAAGCGAAATGAAATAAAAGTAAAGTATTATTACGACGAGGGCTTTTATGCCATAATATTCAATTGTTATAAAATGGGACAAAAATTCGTGAAAGACATTATAAGTTAACTTTTTTTTTTCTGAAAATATGGATACGCTGCAGATAATATAGAATAATAATAAAAAAGGCTTTGTAATTGGTGACAACAAACTAACAAATTAATTTTCTTAAATATCGGCTTTCGAGTTCAACTATTTTAGATGAAAGTTGTTTCAGGTTCAAATCTCACGCGTTTTATTTAAAAGAAATACATTTTGTCGGATTCTGGTTGATAAAATCTGACCTGTGCAGAAATTTCAATTTTGATTGTATGCCCTATGACTAGCAGAATATTGATATGTATTATCTGCTTTCTTGGATAATAATTCAGTAATGATTTCCTTGCAACACTAATTGTGATTATTATTGTAATTTAACATTTTTAATCTCCTTCATATTTTATCGTAGAATATATATTGTAAATTTAAGAATTCAGTACCGCTATAAAATTTAGCAATTAATAGATACCTGATAATAAAAACAACCCAAAAATAAAATTGATTGTAATACATTTTAAAAGCTATGACAGAAATGTTATGATTCATTTTTAGTTTCAATTAAAAGACAAAACCAATTTAAATTACTTACGCCAGCATGAGTAAAAAGGACCATAAAACTTTGAAGGAGAAATAATTTATTTATTTATTTTATTTTATCTTGTAAAATTGATGAAAGTTCTCAATAACATTTTTATTAAAAATGTGTCTGTAAATGAGAATTGAATTAAAAAATATGAAAAAGAGACCACAGGAAAGAAGAATTGGATTAACATATATGCTCTAAAATAGAAGTATTGGCTCATCAGGGAAACATGTACTTCCATAAGCAAAAGAAGTTGCAAGATTTCGTGAAATTAAATAGCTAATTCTAGCCAAAAATAAAGCCCATGTTTCGATCTTGCAACAAAACCATTTTGAAAAAGGAATGAAATAAATTATTAAAGCAAACCTTAAAAAAATCCAGAGAGAGAGAAATCAAAGATTTAACCACATGTCAGGCCAACACCAAACACAGAGTGTAACAAGTGGCCATCATAACAATGCTAATAAAAATAATTTCCAGACAATCATCGATTAATCGATAAAGATTTTACAATTGATCAATTTCAATAACAATTAAATTCCCTTTGTAATTGTATTTTTAATATATATATATATAAAAATTTGTTAAACCATTTTTTTTTTTTTTAATTGATAACAAAATGCATTGCAAGTTAAAAATTTCGTTTAAAATTTTTTCCTGTATATTCACTATACGCAAAAATGTATTCGGTGAAATGGTAATAAAAATCTCATTATCTGTAATTTTTACAATTTTTTTATTGCATTGTACTGTATAGGATTTTATTTGTTTCGTACTATGATTCCTTGTATTTTATTTTTATTTGTAAATAAAAATAATTTTATTTTGTAGACTATGTTCTCTTTTCTTTTATTCATATGCTGTATTTGAAAGAAATAAGTTTCATTTAAAAAGAATTTAAAAAGTTTGGCCTGCACGCACAAAAAAATGTGCATGAATTTTTAAATTTTAAAGAACTGAAGAGTTGCTCTAAAAATTTGACCATTTTTGTGAGTGAACGATCTTCATCTCCTCCCTGAAATCAGTTATTTCGCCCGAATTTCGGGTAAATTGTAGTGGTTTGAACAAGGCTGTGCGTAATTTAAATAAAATTAACTACTATGTAAATGAAAAATAATTTTAAACCTATTTTGCCCCGTAGTATGACACATTTCGGTATCGTTTTCAAGAGGAAGCATGCCATAATAAAAATAAATAATATACATCATTTTTGATAAACACTTTTCAACTTAGTTTTAAAGTTTTAACACGTTCATTACCAATCACACGATATCGCGTGATGCGAGTTCTCACCAAACGGCCGATGGCGCGTTATCGCATGAACGTCGCAAGTTTCTAAGAGGAATAGTATAGTGGTCACAGCGAAATGCTGCGTAATATTTATATTGACCACTAGGGAAGGGATTTTTATTTTTTTCTGTTTGTACGAAATCCTATTTTCAGCTTAGTAATAAACGTGTTAACTTATTTTGAGCACAGTAACTAAATAATAATAATAATAAAAGATGGCCACCACACGAAATTCCAATTTTTAGCTTGGTAATGAACGTATTAAAAAAAGTTCAATGATTAAAAAAAAAAATCTGTAAAGTGCATTTTTAATCTATGCCTGAAATACGCATTATTAACGGGTCTTTTCCAATCCTTAGTTCTGTCGTGATGTGCCTCGCGTGTGCAGCGGAGTTTCATGTTGGAAACAATCGCTTTTATTCTGTCAAACGAGAAAAAAACATTGTGTTGTCATGGCAGTGAAGAGATCTTTTCAAACTGTTTTGTTTTTTTCTGATTCGTGAGTAGGAAAAAATCCAATATGACGTAATTGTTAAAAACGAATCATAGATGCATTATTTCCTTATGATGTATTATTTAAAAAAGAATACATATTATAATACCCATTCTACCTCTTGGAACATCCAGGGATACTGCCCCAAGATTTCTTATAATAGCTCACATTTATAGAATTATCATATTATAGTACATTGTCTACCAATAAGTATTCGGACATTTCCGAATTTAGACATTTTATCGAATATCTAGAAAAAAAATTCCTTGCGAATTATTCTGAAATTTTGGAAGCATAAAGAACATATTATGCCTCAAATATTTCATCAACAGTTTTGTCCCGAAGAGATATAGGGGACCAGTAAAAAATTTAAACAAAAATCAAAGTGTTTTGAATCACCCTGTAAAAAGTGCGTTTTGGCTGTAGCGTGTGATTATGAGGCTTCTTCCAATTATCTGTATACATTTTTTTGCGGCTACCTTACATATTCATGGAGATATAATGGTTTCTTTAAAAAACTGAAAAAGAAAGTGCCACTTTTTTATTTATGACACGTAGGGTATTAGATCCAGAGCGAAACCATTTTTAGGAAATATGGCATACTACCTACATTAGACACAGCAGAGCATCCTTCAATCAGAATGCAAAAACGTTACCATCAAATGAAATATGAGCATTTTTTACTAAATACTTTTTAACTACACATGTACAAGCTTTAAAAAATTTTCATTTGTATAATTTAATGCCCAAAAGTATTGGGCCACTTGCATGAAAAACCCAAACAAATATTGCGTAAATTCAAAAGCTTATACGCGATAGAATCCACTGAATTTTAGTTCCTCTCAAAAATAAGGAAAATGATAAGGAGGTTTTATCAATATTTATTTACAACTAGCAAACACTACATTAACACCATTGATTGAATCAAAATAAAAATGTGAGAACAACCCCTTATAGTTTAGCTTTTATTTTGAGAGGAACTGAACATCAATTCATTCTATCGCCGACAACTTTTTGCATTTACACGATATTTATTTGAGGCATTTGTATAAGTAACTCAATAATTTGGTTATTACGCTGTGCAATGTGCAAATGTATTTGTTTAAAACTTGCACATGTGCAGCTAAATATTATTTAGTAAAAATGTTCATATTTCGTAATGTTTTTGCTTTCTGATTGCGGTATGCTTCGTCTAATGTAGCACGCCAAGTTTTCTGAAAATGGCTTTGCACTGGCTCTTTTGCTCTGCATATTATAACAGTTTAAAAGAGTGGCATTTTTTTTTTTTAAGAAACCGTTATATCTCTATGAATATAAGTGCTAGCTTCGTAAAATTTATTCATACAATCAGAAGAGGCCTCACAATCCCGTGCTACAGTCAAAACGAATTTCCAGCACTATTTTTCATAAGGTGATCCAAAACATTTTAATTTTTTACCGGTCCCCTTTTCCTTTTCGAGAACAAACTTTTGATGAAATACATGGGGTATAATATGTCCTTTATGATCCTAAAATTTCAAAAGTATTTGTAAAGAATTTTTCTAGCTAGGGTAAGTGCACCAGTGATTGACACTTTTAGAGCAATCTCTGATGTTTTTAATGTTCTAGTCATCAGAAAATATTTTTAGAAATCTTAAGTTAATACATATGGCATGGAAGACATTCAGAACCACATATATATATTAAAATATACACATTTGATAACAATTTTTTTTTTTTTTTTTTTTTTTTATGAATTTTTATTTGACACCCACTCAATGTTCCAGTCATTGGCACTGCCAGTTTTTCCTTTTATCAGTCATTGTCACCCTATGTTCCAGTGTTTGACATTGCTGTGATATTCATTTTACCAGTTATTAGCACCCTATGCTCCAGTGTTTGACATAAAATGTTAAAATTCTTATATGTAAAATATATGATTTTATTATTTTTCTTATTTATTAATTTTATCGGGATAGATGTCAATTACTGGAGCACCTACCCTATTTTACGAAACCTCTAAATTCAAAAGGGCCCAAATACCTATTGATAGATAGTGTATATTTACTATAGCCTAAATGATCGCCTATCTCAGATTCTAGGTCCCGCTTGATTATATTTTTCATTAAAACTTTTAACAGACGATTTTGGGCAAAGATAGTCAATAAATCTGCTCTACATTTTAACAATAAGTTTATCGCTATTTCAAGTTTTGGATTAGTCGGTACTCTTTTGTAAAATTGCACAAGTGTAATAGGTTTTACGAACCCTATTTCCTTTCCCGTATAAAATCATAAAATACTTTACTAAAAATATAACAAAAATAAACAAGGCTTAGAAGTCTTTAAGTTAGCATAAATTATCAAAAATTAGACTATTTAAACTATGAGCCTAAGACTGGCTGGGATGCCCCCCGTAGAGGGGGGTGACTTGCAAGAGGTCCTAACCCACATTCTTGTGAGTTCCGGAGAAACTCATGAAAAACTTCGATCGGCTTAGGCATGAAATTCTGTAGTTTTCTCTACAATTCGCTGACTCTATGGTCTAGGCTCTTTTAAAAAAAACAAGTCTAAGATAAAATTTTAGTCAATCGGCCCAGATGTCAAATTAAGTGGCATTCCAAGTTATTGACAGCTGTGTAGAAAATGAAAGACATTGTAAACAAGATGTACTCATTATTAAAAATAAGTATGAAGAAATATTGCGATATGGAATTTAAATGTGCGCTTTTTATTTTGGAGGAAAAGGCACGTCGACACTTCTCGGAGACAGTAACGCGCGGTATTCATGAATTATTAAAAACAAAAAAAAGTTTATTCGCGATAGAATATATTACTGCTTCCACTCTCCACTGAAATTCTGTCTTGGTATTTTTAAACAGACATTTTGGATTCTGTTATTCAAATGAGTATCTGTCTTTGGAACGAATTAATTCCGTAACATCCGCGCGAGAGAAAAGAATTATTAATCGTAAATCGCCGTCTTTATTCAAAACAGAACATTATTTTAACGCGATGCCGTAAAAATTGGCGTGTGCCATGCGTAAATAAAACGAAATGTCAGCAACAAACATCATGCTTTAGGGATTATCGTCTGTTACGAAATTTAAGGAATTGTTTTCTGACATTGTTCGTTGATTAATGGGCGCCTACGCCGCACTGTGGATCGAACAATGATAAATAATCTGGTGTGTCACTCACACGACTTTCTCTTACCCTGGAATTTAATACTGTAAATACAGGTTGGAGATTAAGAGGTAAGATAACGAGTACTGTTATGTGAACCTATGTTAAACAATTCAAATTAGGCTTCGGAAGAGTTTTATATGATAATTAGTCCTGTGTGAGGGGGGATACCGCCCCCTCACCCCCCCCCCCCGTTCCATTAAAGCAAAAATAATTTAAGCATTAAAAATTCATTAAAGCATTAAAAATAATTTATTAAAATTATTATTTTAAAAAATGATCTTTTATGATAATGCAAACTATTTCCGTATTGGAGAAGTAGTATAACACTAAATATAAACAAAAAAAATTTATTCTCAATATTATTATTATTATTATTGTTGTTGTTGTTGTTAAAAATGAAAAAAAATCGATGTGTTTGTTTTAAATTATCGCAGATCGATGGTCCAACCATTCGTTTTAAAGGTATTGGCAAGCTCTTTTGAAAGATACCCATCATGAAAATTTACTCTCCTCGAGGGGGGACTCCCCCCCCCCCCCCCAGGGGGCGAGGCGAGGCTCCGACATACACAAAAAAATTTTCCCAGTTGACTATCTGTATTACAAAAAATATATATTCGTTTCATTTGGTTTAGTGCAGTCTATAGATGTTAAACTCTACTTACCTGCAATTTCCCCATAGACGGAAGGTATTTGAATACTTTTGAGTGTCCCTGTACACGAACCATTGGCTTCATTTAAACGAAAAGCTTAGTGTAGCATCCCTATATGATGCACATTTAGAATACCGAGTTTGGAATTTCTGCTACTATTTGTTCTTGAGATATGCTGATAACAGACACACAGACCATTCGCTAAAAACATGATTTTCGTATTCAGGGGACCTCAGAACATGTAAATATAACGAAAACTCACATTCAAAAATTTGACCCTAAAACAATACTTTCTCGCCCCTATGGGTAAGAGAAAATAAAAATGGACATGGGACCAAAAAATAAACTGGTATTAAGAAAACAGATTTTTGCAATGACACAATTTAAAATAATGTCTACAAAATACGAATATATGTGTGTTTTTATAATTAAGCAAAAACTAATTACATACAGTATATAAAGCTTAGAAAATAAATTTTTCAATAATAAAAATTCTCTGTGAATGTGTTAGTGATTTTTAACCATGCTCGCACATGGCGCAGAGGTTGATTGTTATTATAACTAACTTAAAATGGAATTAATATTATCCTAAAGCATAATTTAAATTTTCACTAACTCTATTTTGTTTGAATTTTACATACGATTTTACATATGAAATACGCACATAGAATTCATTAAAAAAATTAAATTAAAAGTTGAATAAACAAAATTTTTGTTTGAAGTTTTTTAAACTTTCAAATATAAGTTTGTACCCCTGAATATTTGTAGTAGTCATGTAAAAAAAAAAAAAAAAAAAAAAATTGTGCAAACTTGCGCCTTTTCAAAATAAATGGATTTAAACATTTTATGACACTTTTTACATAAGAATTCAAAAATTGCTCTACCTCTCCTAAATCTCTGAAAATAAGTAATAATTTTTTTTTAAATAATAATATTAGTATAAAATGTATATAAGTTTTAAAATTTAAAAATTTTAAATGTTTGCTATTTTTGTAAAATTTTATAAAAATAATTAGTATAATTAACAAAAACAATATTCTCGTGCAAATTTCACACATTTTTGTATAAATAAATAACTATAATGTTTCTACATTTCTAAATAATTTAGAATTTTGTAATTTATAACTTCGCATATGACATTTTATATATAAATAAGAGAAAAACCTTCATCAAAGGACAATTGTATAAATTTTTTGTAAATGTAACCAAATTAAAAATATTCAGGCATGAATCTTACACTCTGCTTTTTGTATGAGAAAAGCTTCTTTAATAATAAAAGAATTAAATAAATTTTATATTAATTTTTCTTTAACGGTATTTAAATTAACCATTGGGGCATTTATAATCTACGGTAAGCATATATTTTCGAAATTGGAAAACAGCCCGTTTTCTTGGAATTGTTTATTTTAATTTTTGAAAAATAGTTGCAAGGAAATTGTTGATCATAATTATTATCTTTTTGGTCCTCATTAACTTAAATTAAATAATGTGGTATGTTACTCACACGACTTTCTCTTACCCTGAAATTTAATACTATAAATACAGGTTGGCGATTAAGAGGTAAAATAAAGAATACTGTTATGTAAACCTATGTTAAACAATTCAAATTAGGCTTCGGAAGTGAGTAGTGTAAAAAGGACAGTTCTACGCCACGGTGGTGGGACGGTGGGACGATGAGGGTCAGGGTGGAGGCGCGCCTCCACCCTAGACCTACCGTCCCACCACCCTGGCTTAGAACGTGTCCTTTTTACACTACTTAGTCATCATCTTGGACGAGGGGTGTTGCCACCGGAAGAATAGAAACTGTGTGTTGCCACCGGAAGACTTGAAACTTTGACTATCATCTTGGATGAGGTTTGATGGTGTCATCTATCGGGGAGAAGAGGAATTTTTTCCTGAATTTACGGACTTAGTATTTTTTTCATAATTTCGGGGACTTCAAAATTTTTGCAGGAGGGTTAGATGACGTCACGATCTTTTGGGACTTAGCCTGAAAAGAGATACAGTTTAAGAAATGAGAGTTAGAAAAATGTATAGAAAAAAAGTTAGAAAGAGAATACAAAATTTAAGAAATGAGAGTTAGAAAGAATAAAGTTAGAAAAAAAGAGAAGAAAGAGAAAGAGAAAGAAAGAGTTCACCTTGAGCGCCTGGGAGACTGCCCTCCCGAGGCCCTGCGGTGCCCCTTTTCGTTCCGTAGAACAAGGCGGGAGTTAGTTCCTTTAAAAAAATAAAAAAATAAATAAAATAAAAAATATCAACCTGATGAACTCATCACATAGTTTTCTGGGGATGTCTTCAAAGCATGGGTTCAGACAATCTTCATAGGTGCGAAACAATTTAAAATATATACAGGATGCAGGAACAATCTTCATAGGTGCGAAACACTTGATATATACAGGGTGCAGGAACAATCTTCATAGGTGCGAAACACTTGATATATACAGGGTGCAGGAACAATCTTCATGGATGCAGAAACAATTGATATATACAGGGTGCAGGAACAATCTTCATAGGTGCGAAACAATTTAAAAATATATACAGGGTGCAGGAACAATCTTCATAGGTGTGAAACAATTTAAAAATATATACAGGATGCAGGAACAATCTTCATAGGTGCGAAACAATTTAAAATATATACAGGGTGCAGGAACAATCTTCATGGATGCAGAAACAATTGATATATACAGGGTGCAGGAACAATCTTCATAGGTGCGAAACAATTTAAAAATATATACAGGGTGCAGGAACAATCTTCATAGGTGTGAAACAATTTAAAAATATATACAGGATGCAGGAACAATCTTCATAGGTGCGAAACAATTTAAAATATATACAGGGTGCAGGAACAATCTTCATAGGTGCGAAACACTTGATATATACAGGGTGCAGGAACAATCTTCATAGGTGCGAAACAATTTAAAAATATATACAGGGTGCAGGAACAATCTTCATAGGTGTGAAACAATTTAAAAATATATACAGGATGCAGGAACAATCTTCATAGGTGCGAAACAATTTAAAATATATACAGGGTGCAGGAACAATCTTCATAGGTGCGAAACACTTGATATATACAGGGTGCAGGAACAATCTTCATAGGTGCGAAACAATTTAAAAATATATACAGGGTGCAGGAACAATCTTCATGGATGCAGAAACAATTGATATATGCACGGTGCCGGAACAATCTTCATGAATGCAGAAACAATTGATATATACAGGGTGCAGGAACAATTTAAAAAATATATACAGGAACAATCTTCAGGGATGAAACAATATATACAAAAATTTTCACTATGGATGCTGCGGTATTCTGTAATGGCCATAAGCCAGACTGGTGATTCCATCATCTAGCAGATACCTCTTGTCATCAAAAGGAGATAAACACTTTTTGTTTTGATTAACTGTGTAGAGCTGATGACATTCTTGTAGGATTCTGGTTTGTTGCTCATAAGTGGCTATCTCCTTTTGCAGGCACTCTTGGTAGTCTTGAACACTTAATTTTTTTCTAACAATGGAGGTTGATATGCCTTTTGCTGTCTTCTTTTCACCACCAGCTGACTGTATGGCATACATTTTTGGCTTTAATCCAATGAATTTGTAGGCAGCTTGACTGTGGAGTTCGTCTTTAAACTTTCCAAGGACCTTTTTATTTACATTAGAATGCAGCGGGTGATTTTCTGGATACTCTGAGAAGTCAAAGTGATGCTGATCTTCCTTCATATCTTCGTACATGTCGGCTGTCTGGATACAGTACGTTAAGGAGTCTGTATCCGTGAACAACAAAGTTGCACGACTTTCATATTTTTTCATAACGAAATTGTAATGAAAGTCGTACATGAGCAACTTTGCTAATTCAAGGATACAGAAACCCACGTATATCGGTCTATTCATCAGGATGGTAGGTTTTGATCTCTCCACAGCTACGAGGTTGTTGCAAAATTCTTTAAAAGTTGTAAAATTCGGTGATGCAACTAATTTTTGGGCTCTGACTTCATTGTTGCATAGTTCGATGTTTCGACGCTTTCTCAAATTTTCGATGGTCTTTCCATAGACGCTATTGTTCAACAGTTTAAAGAAATCTTTCTCAAAACTGTTCTTTGCAGATTTTCGTTTATCTGTGTTGAAGTCCACATACTTTTTAAGCCAGGGTGCTTGGTGAAATTTCAAAACCTTGTTCACTTTTAATAGCTTCATTCCGAGTTTTAGATATAACTGTAGATTTCTGTAATGTACAACATATTCATATTTATTGCAGAGGTTTGGAATCAGTTTGGGTGTTCCTGCATATTTTTGGTTCTGTAACAAGGACTTGGCATAGGAGGAGAGCATTTCTTCTGTCACGGTCATTCTTTCTGGTGCAAGTGGGTAGTTATTGTGCAGATCATGAAGATGAGACGGGTACTCCAAATCGACTTCAAAAATGAAGCCTTCCGCTGCATCTTCGGGTATGTTCATGATGAATTCTTCAGTAATGTGAGAGGGATCCATCCATTGAAACTTGCCGTAAGGCATGTACTGGGACATAGCCCAACCGTAAAGGTTGTTCGCATCCCAGTACATGATATAACTAGAAGGTTTACGTGAGTCGTAGTGAGGAGTGTGCGGGTTGTTTGCAACAGCGAAACGGTGTGAAATTTGCGACACACCCCCGCGCACCCCTTTTTCAATAAACAGCAGCATGTTGATATCCGTGAGCAACTCTAACTTCACGTCGGTCATCTTCAGACAGGCTTGCCAGGACAGTCCAGGAGAGGTGTATAAATGGGCAGCATCGATGTTATAGTAGTGAAGGCAAAGACTTCTGAAATTTTGGAACACATCGGCAAGAAGCAAAACATCTGTCTTCACATACAGGTCATGATATTCGCCGAGGTTGCTTATCTTGAAGACTTCCCATATGTTTTTCGCATGTTGATAATCAGCCTCTTCAACGGCTTCATTCGTAAGTGAGTTGAAAAACGCTGAAGGAGGCGGCAACACTGTTTCTTGGAATTTGTCAAATCCGGTGATGTAGTCATAGGGATATACGCCTTTTCTGGTGAGGAGACTTAGATCGGTACTTGATTCAAACTGGTCTTTTAGAATTTTAAACTGACTAATATCCAAATTCTTCACCAACTTTTCTAACGAAGCAGGCAAAAATTGAAACGAGTCAAGAAAGACGAGTTGTACAGGACTGTCTGGTTTCTTTAAAGTGAATGATATATATTTTTCTAATGTTGTTGCGATGACTTGTATCTGTTGATCTTGAAAATGGCCTAATTCTGTCATAATATGGTGGGCATCATAGTTCTTCAAGTTGTGGAAAACCACGGGAATCTTCTTTGGCTGCTTAAAATTGAGATTGCAGCTAGCATGGGCGGCACCTCTAAAAACTCCAGTTTCGTGATTGTGATCCCGAACTTTAATGCATCCGGGTAACAGGGGTTGACGACATATGCAACACCTTGTTGCATTTTGGAAGGCCTCCTCTTCTTGGGCAGAGAGCTTCATTGGTTTAATTTCTTGCAGTTTTTCTTCAAGGATATCTTTTTCCATGAGGATATTTTCCAAAAAATGCTTGACAGCGTTGTCTCCTCGATAGCTAAAGATAGGCTTCACGGCTTTGCCATCAGACCCTACGATTACATAAGCGTAACCGCAGGCTGTATGGCGGGCTGTATGTTGCAAGTAAGAGTTGGATGAGGATGGAACAGCTGATGCAATAGGCTCGAGCAAACTTTCAAAATCTGCGTAGATGATATAGCTGATGGGATGTTGAAGATGGGTTCCTGTGAACTCTAGTATATTTTTATCCTTGCTGGGCATCTCAATGGCTTGAGCAGTGTGTTTTTTGCAGTTTATGACATGGTCTTTTAACAAAAGTTCTGTCGAAAAACCATGCAAGCACCTGTAACAATAATACTGTTTACCGTCATGTTTTGTTCGACCACCCATCAATCTGGAAAAGTCCCGGATTAAACAGTAGTGGTGGGCACCCTCTTCGTTCGTAATGAGTAATAAATTGATAGCTTCAACATCTTCTACTTCTGAAATTCTTAAAATGGTCACTTTTGAGTTTTCGTAGCCAAAGACGTTGATTCTAAGATTGTTCAGTTTTTCTATGAGACCTATTTTCGAGATGGGAACAGGGTACTGAACATTACCCATCTTGATTTCGTCTTCATGAGGTAAGTAGTGGGAGACTCGATAAGGATGTCTTGTGTAATCCAAATTCAGTTTGTGTGCTAGCAGGCACCATAGGAAGCACTTGTTATCCCTGTTCTGTATATTTAAGATGGCTTTCTTGGCATGCAGTTTCGCTGGTAATTCTTGATAGCTGCTCGCTCTCAAGGGGTTATATTTAGCAGACTTGAATTCTAGGTAGTAGATGTTTCTCAGCACCCAGCCGGAACCTCTCTCTAAAAACTCTTCGTAGTTTTGAATGATCTTCATGAATCCTACACTTATTTGATCATCAATCAAGTCAGGAGTGTGTTGCTGGTAGCAGGGTGTTCTGAAGTACGCATCCATAATTTCCAGTTCTCCTTCGGCTGTCTCTCTTTCAAAGCAGACTTTTATTACCAGATACCATTTGATGGAATCTTTCTCATACAATTCCTGTAGGATGTTTTCATGTATCTCGGCACGAATAGAGTCTAAAAAGATTTTCACATCGTACCGAGTAGCTTCAGTAGGTTCGATGAGCACCGTCTTGAATGTATTCAAGGCCTGTGTATAGGGTCGTCTTCGAGAGAGTGGTGGAGGAGTCGTTTTCGGTTTCTTCCGGCTCTCACTTAGGCTATCCGAATGCTGAACTCGCATATGGTTCATCAATGAAGACTTAGAGGAGAAGGTGGACTGGCACTCTTTGCAGGGGTAGTTATGACTCTTTAGATGAGCGTTGTACTCGTCCAGGCGACTAAACTTTCGTTGGCATGTAGCACATTGATAGGTGGAATTGTCTGCATCATGTAACTTCTTATGTCGGTTTAAGGCATCCTTTCTGGAGAACTCCTTCAAACACACAGAACAGGAGAAACCCTATAAAAGAATAAAAAACGATTTTTAATTAAAGTATTACAATTTTTAATCAACGTGTTACAATTTTTCGAAATATCACAAAAACTTTAAGAAATAATACATACCTTAGAAGGACCGGGCTGAGGGTCTACAGATTCTTGCAATTCACTTGTGGATTGGTGCGATTTTTTATGTCTATTCAAAGCATCCTTTCTAGTGTACTCTTTATGGCAAATCAGACACACGAACATTTTTTCAGTGTTATGCGTTGTCATGTGCCGATTCAGTTTTGATCTATCCACAAACGATTTCCCACAAGTAGGGCACACAGGTCGAACCTATAATAAGAAAGGCAATTTTATAAACTTTTGTAAAAGGGACAATTTTTAAAAACTTTTGTAAAAGGAAACACTTTCACCAAATTTTTAATGCAAAACAATACATACCTTAGAAGGTTCAGGCTGGGCTTCAGGTTGGGTCTCAGGTTGGGCTTCAGGTTGGGCCTCAGGTTGGGCCTCAGGGTCTGCTTCAGGTTGGGTGACGTCGTCCCATTGGGGGTTTCGCCACTCCTCATCATTTATTTCCCCAACAGTACAAAGCATATGAAGTTCGTCATCGGGTATACCGAAGGAAATACCCAACTGAAAATAAACGAATAGGATGCAACTTTAAAAAATTTTAGAAAAATAAATTCTTCTAGTTAAAGATTTGATATACAAAAGGTTATACAAATCTAACTTTTATACAACATAAATAAATTTAATCTATTCGATGAGTCATTAAATAAACGAATCATTTTATAAACATAGGATGCAACTTAAAAAAATTTTAGAAAAATAAATTCTTCTAGTTAAAGGTTATACAAATCTAACTTTTATACACCATAAATTTAATAAGTATAAGCTATTCGATGACTCAGCAACCGATGAGTCATCAAGCGATGAGTCATCCTAAACATGTCTGAACATGAATCTACTTCATTGAAAGAGGAGTTTTCTACACGCTAGCATTTTAATAAACCAATACACTATTTTATCTAAACATAGGATTAGGTATGTAACTTTAAAAAATTTTAGAAAAATAAATTCTCCTAGTTAAAGATTGAATGAACAAAAGGTTATGCAAATCTAACTTTTATACAACATAAATTGAATAAGTATAATCTATTCAATGACTCATCAACCGATGAGTCATCCTAAACATGTTTGAACATGATTCTACTTCATTGAAATACACGCTAGCATTTTAATAAACCAATACACTATTTTATCTAAACATAGGATTAGGTATGTAACTTTAAAAAATTTTAGAAAAATAAATTCTCCTAGTTAAAGATTTAATATGCAAATCTAACTTTTATACAACATAAATTTAATAAGTATAAGCTATTCAATGACTCGTTTTAAACATGAATCTACTTCATTGAAAGAGGAGTTTTATATGCGTTAGCATTTTAATAAACCAATACACTATTTTATCTAAACATAGGATTAGGAATGCAACTTTAAAAATTTTTAGAAAAATAAATTCTTCTAGTTAAAGATTTAATTAATCTAACTTTTATACATACACGCTACCATTTTAATAATCCAAATACACTATTTTATCTAAACACAGGATTAGGTATGCGACTTTAAAAAATTTTAGAAAAATAAATTCTCCTAGTTAAAGATTTAATAAATCTAACTTTTATACATACACGCTGCTATTTTAATAAACCAATACACTATTTTAACTAAACATACTATTAGGTATGCAAATTTTAGAAAAATAAATTCTCCTAGTTAAAGATTTAATAAACAAAAGGTTATGCAAATCTAACTTTTATACAACATAAATAAATTGAATAAGTATAATCTAATTGATAGCTTATCAAACGATGAGTCATCCTAAACATGTCTGAACACTAACATTTTATTGTATAAGCTATGCGATGACTCATCACACGATGAGTCATCCTAAACATGACTGAACATGAATCTACTTGAACACTAACATTTTATTGTATAAGCGATAATTACTATATAAATCACAAAGTATAGGATGTTGGAAATTAAATAAACAACACTAGTTGATGAAAATTATAAGTAAACTGATTTTCTAGTTAATAATTAAATTTTTTATTTATAATGAATGCAAATTAAGTTTCTCATAAGTAAACAATAATAATAATAACTTTTTGATTTGAATAATATAAAAAGCACCTTTAAACGAAGTATGAGTCATAAATTTTGTAAGGAAATAAATTATTAGAATAATAAATTTTTAGTTTAAACTTATGAGAATAAGTTTTAATTAAATCTTCTAATTAAAAAGTTTTTCACTTATAAAATAATTTCTATGTCATATGATTGTAAAAAAATAAATAAACTTATTAAAATTTCTATACAAAGTTTTTCACTTATAAAATAAATAATTTCTCAGCATAAACAAGTTTTACACATACTTAAACTTCACTTTATGTAGTTTATTGAATGAAATAAAATAGATTTCGCATTTATCAAATTAAAGATTCGAAATTAAATTTATGTTTAACATAGAATAAATAAAATAGATTTCGCATTTGTCAAAATAAAGATTTGAAATTAAATTTATTTATAACACATATTATAAATAGATTTTCACTTATAGAATAAATAATTTCTAAGCATAAACAGATTTTACACATACTTAAATTTCACTTTATATAGTTTATCAAAATAAAGATTCGAAATTCGATTTATTTTAAACACATATTATAAATAGATTTTCACTTATAGAATAAATAATTTCTAAGCATAAACAGATTTTACACATACTTTAATTTCACTTTATATAGTTTATTGATTGAAATAAAATAGATTTCTTATTTATCAAAATAAAGATTCGAAATTTAATTTATGTTTAACACATAATAAATAAAATAGATTTTCACTTTGTCAAAATAAAGATTTGAAATTAAATTTATTTTTAACACATATTATAAATAGATTTTCACTTATAGAATAAATAATTTCTATGCATAAACAGATTTTACACATACTTAAATTTCACTTTATATAGTTTATTGAATGAAATAAAATAGATTTCTCATTTATCAAAATAAAGATTCGAAATTCAATTTATTTTAAACACATTATAAATAAAAATAGATTTTAGCATAGTGTAAATCAAATTTATTTTTAACACACATTATAAATAGATTTGAAAGTCATTCTATTTTGCATAGTGTCAATCAAATTTATTTTTTAACATACCGTAAAAAGTAATAATAAATTAAAGAATTCTTATTACAATTTATAATCTCATATTTCACTAAAAATGATTAAACACAGTTATAAAATCAATGATTACTAGATAAATATATACTTACTGCATTTTCAACATCCATAGCTTGATTGTCGTTGGTGTATCCTTCCATTATAGAGGTACGGGAAAAGCACAATATACGATGCGGTAAAAACACAGTAAATGTACGGGAAGAAAATTTCGCGAACGTCGCTAAAGGAGAGAGCACAAAGTACGTCTTGCCTAGACAGTAGATAATCTACGAATGACCCGAGAATTGAGTTGCAACGGCTTATCTAGATAAGGGGTTTTCCCCATGCGTCAGCCTGACTCAGCTCTGTAGATCTTACGAGAAACTTCTCGAATTCTGATTCATCATAGAGGTTGATTCATTTGCATATTTCCCCTCGTGGATTTTCCAAGGTGAGTCACCTCCTCCGTGTTCGTACAGGTATAATATCTTACGGGAGATATGAAACATACTCATTTGCATATTTCTAATGAAGAGATAATGTCTACACTTTTAATTAATGGAAAATAACAATTATTATTTCAATTTGATTATTAAAAAAATTTTTTTCAAGTGGATTGTTTCATGAATAAATGGTTTTATTATATGTTTTACGAAATAAAATATATCTTTTCGAAACAATATTTTTCCCGAATATAAGTTATTAAATGCATAGGAAATGGTTTTATTATATGATTTAATAAATATACCTTTAAAATAAATTATTGAATCCCTAGAAAGTGAATCTTTTAAAAATATGTTGTTTTATGAAATAAAATAGTCATTTCAAACTTATAAATTCATTGAATCTTTTATGAAATAAAATATTTCTAATTAAATCTTTTAAGAAATAAAATCAATAAAATATTTCAAAGACAGACAGACACAGATATTCAGTTTCAATCTATTTATTGAAATTCCATAAAAATATATACACACATTACTTATTGGATACAATTGTTTAAAGAAGTCGTTTTCATAAACACACATTACTTTTTGGATAAAGTATCTTCAATATATTTTTCATACAAGGTCATATTTAATTGTTTAAAGAAACCGTCGTTGTAATGACAGGAACAATTAATTTTTTTAACAATAACATGCATATTTAATTTTAAAAGTATTTCTTCACGATATAATTGATATTTTTCAAACATAGATTTCATTAAACACTCGTGTGAATTTTGATCGTCTGAATTAAAAACACATCCGTCACATTGAAATAAATTTTCAATTCCTAACTGAATTTCATACACGATAAAATCGAGTAAGATTTCCTTAGCACTTTGCTCATTTTCATGAGAAATACACACAAGGGGTTTATTTAGAATTAACATAGGAAGTTGAACGGTGAATATTGCATCAATAATAAAATGAGTTATTCTCATTTTGAGTTCTCTAAGCCTAAAAATTTGATCCTTGGACAATTTAATGACATTCGGTTTTAAATAAAAGCCAGAAGGATTTAAAGAAAACATTTGCTGTAAACTACAATAATCCTCATCTATGTAAGCCATTATTAATTGATTGTTAGAAATAAAACTATCATTTACTGATTCAAAATTAAAATTTTCAATCTTACTTTGAAAATAATACCATGTCTGAGCTGTCATTACAACGCCTTCTTTAGTAGGTATCCATTGACCCGTGGGTAATTCTTTAAAATTACGAATGTGGATTCTCACATTAAAATTCTTTTCTATTACAATTTGTAAAAAACTGCTAAAGTTTAAATTAAATTCACCTCGTATAGGATCCCAAGATTGTTCACGTACCCATTGGTTTAACCAATCATTCACATTCAATTCTTCACACATGTCTTGAGAACAGTTTTTAACAGAAGTATCACAATGAGAGTTTTTTGAAGTATCACAATCAGAGTTTTTCAAAGTATCGCATGCACTAGACGAAGCATCACTTATATCAAGTCTTGGTTTCTTTAAAGGTGGCATGATAGGGTTGGGTATTAAGTGACGAAAAGTCAGGCTGATTCTCATATCTTTGATGCTAGGATTCGGTGCAATGCCGTGGGTAAACAGTTCGTTCGTAGGCTTTAACATACTGTAGAGAGAACCATGTTCTAATGAAATCAAAGTAGAAGGTGTTTTAGGCTTCTTGAATTCAATTGTTCGTTCGGCACCAAAGCTGAGGACTACGATAGGGAAAGTTGCATCTAATCCACTTTCGTTGTCTTTATGTTGAGGTATGTAGCTGTATCCATTGCTGTAGAGGTTTAGCAGAACATAGTTGAAGGTAGAAGCCGTCCATTTTTCCACTCGATCCCGCAATTCCAATACCAGACGTGTCCAAGGGTTAGCAGGCACATGAGTTCCGCTGTTGGCATAACTCAAAGTTGAATCGCCGTATCCTAGAACTTGTCTTTTAGGCTTAAAACTTTTTCCATGAATTCTAAAGGTTGGCGTGTAGAAAGGTAAAGTTTTTAACTCGGCAAAATACCGATCTGCTTGTTCCTTTTCTATGAAGTTTGAAACATACTGGACATTCAGTCCGTTTTCCGTGAAACTCACTGCAGACATGACGAGACAACCAACACACACGAAATCAAATGGTAGACTGAGCCGTGATCGCTGATAAGCAATCTCTGATAAGATAAGACTCTCGTCACGTGACCAGAGGTAGCCAATCAGATAACTCGTGACGTCACTCACCACGTGACTGAGTATAGCCAATCACATTACTCGTGACGTCACCCTAATCACGTGACCTCGCGTCGCTGATAAGAACTCTCCTTATCATTCATTTCTCTCAAGGCAGCCGTTGGAGTAGGACGTGTTTTCAGGTAAGTGTATTTTATTCTATAAATAATCACACGTATGGATCGATACAAATTCATTTTATTTAGTATGTTTCCCAGGTTACAGGGTTGAGTTTAACAACAGGTTTTTTTACAATAAGTTTCTTTTTCGGTTTGACAATGTTTTTTCTTGAAGACAAATATCGATTCTTAATAATACTTTGGGGTACTCCCATATCTTTCAAGGCTTGCAAAAATTCACTTTGTCCTGTAATAGGTGGTTTTTTATTCACAGAAAAGATGAAATGAAAGAGTTCCGCTAAATTAGAATGCTCCATGGTCCTTCCGTTGTAAGTAATCTCTCCTTTCGGGTTCCACTTAAACTTGTTTGAATGAGACTTGAGAAAATTTAATAAGGCTTCGGCTTGTTTCTTCATGGGTTTAGCTACAGACGATAACACAAAGGTTTCATAGTCTTCTTGGGGTTCTTGTTTTATAGACTCCACTTGTTTAGGTTCCACTTTTTCAGGTTCTTCTTCGAGTTGTTTAGACATCCAAGGCAAATTATATTCTTGCAAATCCATTTTTCTTTTTAAGAGTTCGTAGTAGTGCTGAATTTTTTCGTGATCCGGTAGAGAACTATTTAATATTTTAGCCATAGCTAAATCAAATTCCGTCATTTGCTTTTTAGAAGGCGTATGCTTAGAAAATTCTTCTTCCGGTACCAACGCATACTTAGCTGCGAATTCCATTGATGATGCCGGTTAAAACAGACAATGCAGCCGGAATTAAAATATTTAAAAATCCACCGTGTTGAACAATCAATTTTTTCTTGTTGAATAAACTTCCTTTCTTTGTACCAATTTTTCGAAGAGTCGTCTTATATTTCCTTAAAGACCTTTTCTGATGAGAGGAGAGAGGCACGTTTCCTTTTAATACGTTCAGGGTACATTCGCAAATAGCCTTCACAGATCGAGTCGGTAATTTTTTTAACAAATGCTTGCGTAAGGTTTGAGGACAAGACTTTATAAGCTCCAAGTCTCGAAGTTGTTTCCTCGTTAACGTCATGATCCCAAATGAATTAAAATCGGTAGGGCTTTCCTTTTAAACCTTTTTTGGGCTCGTACACAAATTGGGTTTCCCCCGGTAATATACGCGTTCTGAGTCGCATTCCTTCGGGGGTTTCATTCCTTAAATCCACCAACAAATAAGAGAAGGGCTGTTTGGTAGCATCCTCGAACACTTCTTGAAAAAACTGAGTTGATCTCGGGTATAATTGTCTGCCCAAGTGCGTAATTTGGCTCATGTCCCGACGATTTTTAAAAAGTACTAAGTATTGACTGTTTAAGGAAATACCTCTCATTTCTTTACCTTTATGAAAAAGGTTTTGAGTAATAAAGATAATACTTAAATTTAAATGGTGACTTCCTTTGGTAAAGAGGTGGGTTAATCGTTCATCACCCCCACATTCCACCATTAAATCATCTAAAATCATTAAAGAATGGGTACCTAAATATTCCCGATAATTAGAAGGAAACCCTTCCACGAATGTCACGTCGGGAATTTCCTCGTGAAGCTTTTGAGAGATGCCGTAAAACCAAACGACTTTATCGGGTTGAGGGTTAAACATACGCCGTCGTTCTGCCAGTAAATCCCGCAGAAACCAACTCTTACCGACCCCCGTGGGGCCTGCTAAGAGCATTGTAAAAGGGTGTTGAAAGCGTGGAAACTCCATTCTAAATAAACACAGACACATAAGTTTACATTATAAATAGTTTTTTATTGATAAAAAGGAGCACGTGTGCGAAATCGTTTGGATACAAAATTATAGACTCTATGGTCGTTACATATATTTTCAGTTACAAACTGCTTTAAAAAAATCTTTCAAAGTTTTGCCACGACATCGGCAATAAATATAATACACACAAAATTGACCACAAACAGCTGTCACATGACTTTGCAGCGGAAGTGGATTAAACACCACTCGTGAAAATTGAGATACATAGTTCGATATAGGTCCTTTAAAAAAGTTCGGCTTGTTTCCATAGGAATCAAAGAATTCCGCTTCTGTAGGGGAGGATAGGTAGAATGCCACCCAGTGGCTTCCGGCTTCTGTAGACTTGTCCACGTTGCATACAAAACATGCAGGATAACGCTCGATCTTCTTGGGTAATTGATCACTGGGGAAAACACCGGAAAAGTATTTCTTGGTCACTGGATCGTGGGATAAAATAGTCTCGATTTCTATAGAATTCATTTTCAGTTGGGGAAGTCACACAACACATGTCGTGTTTTACTAATTTCTATAATGTTTTCAAATTCCGCATACACCAATACAGTCGTGGTTCTTTCTAAGGAGTCTGCAAACTTGATTTCAATTCGTAAATTTCCTTGATGCTGTAGATTCAGATGGGGTCCGTCACACATGTCAGGGCTCAGGTCGAAAGCATACAAAGTATGTCCGTTCGCAAAGTCCTCTCGGGTCAGATAAATGCCGGTATCCCGATTAAATCCCGAAAACAAACGATGATACGCTCTTATATAGTTATTTTCTTCGAAATCCAATTCCAAGGGTTTGCTGGGTACGGGTTGTCCATCCACGTAAACACTTAAAAAGTTGACCTTGTGATGATAGAAATAAAAGGGATTTAAATCATATTGACCAGTGTAGGCACTATTTTCTAAAAGTCCAATAATAATTCTTTTCGGCATGCCTCCTAAAAACACATTGTCTTGCATAAAGGATTTACTTCCGGTTGAGATCGAATAGGTCTTGCATAACACTCGATCGATGGGATACTTTGCTGTACTTTTCTCTAAGGCCTTGGCATGACCCAGTAATACACCGGGGCTCACTTTCACTTTACGTATGAAAATAGAAGCATGTTCCAAAATCACTTTGTAGTTGGGAATGGGTTTCGCCGCATCAATTTTACACATTAAGGAAAATTCAGGCTTGCTTCGGGTCATCTTAATTTTCAAGTCAACCATATTCAATAGCAATCGATTTTGTTGAAAAATATCACAATGCAAAGGTCCAATCATATCTAACGTTTTGCTTTTATTCGTGAGTGCGTAACGTATCTTCAATCCGGGGTTGTCTCCAGCAGGATCTGTAGCAGCCAAATTCTCATCTTTGTAAAAACATTCGCAGGTCAATAAACTTTTCTTGGCATCTTCTCCATAATTCAACAGCGTTTCAATATAGGCGCGGTAGGGGTAGGTGTTACTCGACGAGGAGATCACTCTTTCGTTCAGGCTAATATCCACTTGAGAAAACAAGGCGTGTAAAAATAAATTCACGGGGGCAACTGCATCCGTTTCCGCTAAGGGTGATCCATCAAACTTGGTAATTTTCACTTTCACATACAGGTAGGAAGCCGATAAATCAATATAGTCTTCACCATTTCCGGAAATATTAAATTCCACAGGTCCTCCGTCTCGAATATTCGCAAGAGGGTGGTATTCAACAAAGTATCCTTTTTCAATAGCCGTTTGCGTGGGTGGGATCAAAAATAAATCCAATTCGGATTTCGCACAGGCAGCAGAATCTTTATGGATGAGTCCAGACATCTTTAAGCGAAAATATCTTGTACCTTCACTTTCTTGGCTTTACGTCGAATGACTGCTTTGGTAGAACGCTTCCTCTTTTTATACCGGCGGCCCGATCCAATCATCGTCTTCACTTTAGTAGCGGCTTTGTCGGTTAACGTCTGTCCAGCTTCTTTTAATCTTCGCTTGGCGGCCATTTTAATGTCTTCTCCGCGAGACAGGTCACTTAACACGTTCACGCCTGAATGAAACAACTGCTTGCCGACCGCTTTCGCTCCCGATTTGAAGAGGGGTACTGCTGCACGAAAAAGGGATCGAAACAGTCCACCGAATCCATATCCCTTTTGTAAAGTAGTGCCTTGATAATAATTTAGACCACTACCCGACTGATGGGAATAGTAATCTTCAAAAGATTTCGCACAACACTGGTAAGGAATAAACATCACGAGAGGTATTTTTGACGAAAGTGAAGCTTCACGTACGAGCGCCCACGTTCAAATGGCGTGAGTTCGCCGAGGTGGTTCCTTATAACGATTTCCAAAGAGTCGAACGATTTTCGGCTGACAGGTAAATAGTGTGGTCGGTCAAATGTCTCACAAATCATTTCTCCATCTTTTCCCCTCACATTGACAATTCGTAAAAGGGGTGCTAACACATCTCCAATAATTTGGGGTTCGACAATATCCGAATAAACCAGCAATACTCTATAATGCGCACAGGGATCTGCGACATAGGTACTAAAAATAGTTTGCTCGATATTTATATCCGGCGAGGCGATTTCACCTGGTTCGAATCCCAACATCTGCGCTATCCCCTCATGCAATATTAGTTTTGTTTTATCTTTCACGTTAATACACACCTTTTTCGTGTGCGGATCATAAGTGAAAGAAATTTTATTTTTAATCTCTTCAATAGACATTGCTTTTAAAATGTCATCAACCGATTCGTAAAAGCCAGGGGGAATTCTTCTACCAAACGGGGATTTCTGGTCATTCAAATCGAAACCAAATAAATTATTATTTTGATTCACATTATACCAGGTGTGAGGGTAAATAAATTCGACAAGGCCTACTTCCCATTCCCCTTTCAATTCAACAGGGGCGGGTAATCGCGTAATAAAATGAGAAATTTTATTCTCAGGAAAATAATTCCGGGAACTGTCCGAAGGTAACGTCACGTAGAACGACATTCTTTCAAATGATCTTTCAACAATCCAAACACTTGTTTTATAAGGCGAATAAATCAGAGGATGGAATCCATTGGTCAAATTTGCTAGGATAACCTTTAAATTTCACTTTGTATTCCACACGCTTTTTCCGTATCCGCTTATCTAAAATCTTTTCAATCGTATAATTCTCTTTTGGTTTCACTTTCTGAAGTTCTTGAGGGTAAAAGGTTCCTTTAATGGGTTCTTCTAACAGATCCTTGATTCGGTAGACGGGAGGGTCTCTTCTCACACATTCAGTCACCACAAACACTTCTTCCGTCCAGTTCGTTTCATATCCTTTTTCGAAGGTTAATTTCTGCTTGGAAACTCGTACAACATCTCCCGGTTGAAACATGCAGGGTTTTCTTTTCGCATTTTGCATGTCACCGTATAAAGTATCCCATACATCGCTTTCATTTTCAGCGGTTACTTCAACTGGAGCTCTCTTGATACTTGAATGGTAAGTATGATTATAACTGTGTAACAACTGATCCAACACGTCTAAATAGCGGTAGGTATGATTATGGGTAAAATATTTCCACATTTTCGTTTTCAAAGTTCGGTTAAATCGCTCCACGACAGATGCTTTCGTATTGTTATTCGTCGTAAAAAACCGCACGCCTTCTTCTTTCAAAAATTTTTGAAAAAGTCTGTTTTGATACTCTTTTCCGTCATCCGATTGCAGGGACTTGGGTTTCCTCGTTGCAAAAATAGACCGGAACGCCTTTACAATATCTTCACCCCGTTTTTGCTTCAAAGGGACCGCCCACGCAAATTTAGACAGAATGTCTATACAAGTCAGGATGTAGCGGTACCCTTGATTGAACTTTTGCAAACTGCCGAGATCCACTAATTCGGTCTGCCACTGTTGATCGATTGAATACACTATCACTCGATTGGTCGGGAACTTTCTTCGAACAGGTTTGTGCAACGTGTATGCATCGACTCCGCTCAGCCAGTCCTGAATCTTCTTCTTCGAGATTTTGCCTTTGGCAGCACGAAATAAGGCATTTACACCACCAAAACTTCCCTCGTGACTTGGATTCTGATACACCTCCATCGTTACAACACAAAATTTTATTATGACTCACATTCACACGAAAGCGCATCATACCTTCCTCGTACGAAGATACTTTTCAGAATGACTCACTAGCGCAACGCCTCTCTTTATATACCTTATAAGTGCACTCACAAGCATAGCTTCATGGTTTGATAAATAAAACCCTTATCCACTTATCAAGCCGTGAAACTATTTTACCTTCGGTTCGAATCTAACCCCCTGCAAAAATTCGAAAAAATTTTGAAGTCCTCGAAATTGCGAAAAAAATACTAAGTCCCGAAATTTAGGAAAATAAATCTAACTCCTCAAAATCCCCCCTTCTCCCCGATAGATGGCAGTACCAAACCTCATCCAAGATGATAGTCAAAGTTTCTTGTCTTCCGGTGGCAACGTAAAGTTTCTATTCTTCCGGTGGCAACACCCCTCGTCCAAGATGATGACTAAGTAGTGTAAAAAGGACACGTTCTAAGCCAGGGTGGTGGGACGGTAGGTCTAGGGTGGAGGCGCGCCTCCACCCTGACCCTCATCGTCCCACCGTCCCACCACCGTGGCGTAGAACTGTCCTTTTTACACTACTGAAGTGTTTTATATCATAATTAGTTCTGTGTGAGGGGGGCTACAGCCCCCTCAACCACCCGTTTCATTAATGCACCTACATTTGTATAGAATTTAATTATGTTATTAAAATTAAAAGTTTATGTAAAATTATACAGACAATTTTCACACGCAACATTCCTTCAAACTTATGAATCTTGATCAAACTTTTCCAGCAACAAATTTATATTAACTTCAAAATACAACATTTGGATCTCCTAAAATTATTTGTTTTTAAGTTATTCTAAGAGTAATATAACACTAAATATCCAAAAAAAGTTAAATTTGTTCTCAATATTACATTAAAAAACCAAAAAAAAAAATGTTTTGTTGAAAATGAAAAAAATCGATAACTTTATTTTAAATTATCGCAGATCCATGGTTCAACCATTCGTTTTAAAGGTATTGGCGAGCTACTTTGAAAGATTCCCATCATGAAAATTTACTCCCCTCGAGGGGGGACTTCCCCCCCATAGTGGGGAGGCAAGGCCCCTACATACACAAAAAATTTTTCCCAGTTGACCATCTCTATAACAAAAAATATATATTCGTTTCATTTGGTTTAGTGCAGTCTATAGATGTTAAACTCTACTTACCTGTAATTTCCCCCTTAGACGTAGTGTATTTGAATACTTTTGAGTGTCCCTGTACACGAACCATTTGCTTCATCTCAACGAAAAGCTTAGTGTAGCATCCCTATATGATACACATTTAGCTGATAACAGACACACACACACAGACCACTCGCTAATAACATGATTTTCGTATTCAGGGGACCTCAGAACATACAAATATAACAAAAACTCACTTTCGAAAATTTGACCCTAAAACACTACTTTCTCTACCGTAAGTGTAAAAGGAAGTAAAAATACCTCCGAATTTGAGTAAATATACTCTCTTAAAATAAATGAGTTAATTCCCCATGTCAAGTAGGAAGTATTTTTTTTTTTTTCGACTTGAGTTAAAAATGCAATTCTTTGAGGTAATTAGTAGGTTTTTTCTTTCTTTCTTTCTTTTTTTTTTTTTTTTTTTTTTTTTTTTAAGCGAACTTGAGTTATCGATATTTATCGATACTTGATGTATTTTTACTCATTCAACTACTTGTTAATGGCAACATTGCTCTCGCTTCAAAGCATTTCTTCAGTAGCACGCAAGGGCAACGGGCAACGCCATTATAAAATAATCCGAATTATTAAAATCATTCGTATTAGAATCATTAATAAAATAAATAAATTACTCAAATACAATAAATAACTCCAGTTTGAGTGCACTCATTCAATTTCCTGAATTTAATTCTATATGAGAAGGCGCGTTTCTTCTAGGCAAATGAGTGAAAATTGAGAGAGATTGAAAGAGATATTCATTTCACTCATTAAACTCTTAAAACATTGTTGGAAAGTGTTAAAAACGAAATTCAATTCCAGTAATTTCCAATTGTAGCTCGTAATATATCTGAATATTTTAGCGTAGTCCTGTAAAATTTAACGCTAAACATACTATATTCAATAGGCAATACTTTTTTACTGAAAAATTTATTTTCATTATGATTTGTGCAAAATAAAGGCATTAAAATATGACGTATAGAAATATCTTTCATAGAACACAATATTTTGAAATTCGTTCTGGTGTCCTTCTATATAAACCAGTGGTGGTATCTACCCGATTTTCAATAAGAACATTTTTTGTGAGCTAGAATAACATCTATCCGTTTCAAGGAATTACATAAATATTTACCGAAGTTGGAGCGACAAGAAACAGACACACAAACCGAAGTCATAAACGCTTTCCAACTTAGTTGGAAAATGTTAAAAATGACGTAATAAATCTTTCCTACAAGTTGTTTGGCTTAATTTTCTTTTATGAATCCCCTGTACTTTCGAAATCTGAAAACTTTATCTCTAAATCCCTATTTGTGAACCTAAAGTGTAAAAATGTTTATAAAGAAACATGGTATTCCTTTCAGCGTCATAGATTATATACTAAGCCTCCTGCCCTTGTAGCTGAAGCAAATATAAAACCATTCTAACTTAAATTCTTCAGCACTCATTTTACTTCCATTATCCGACTACAGTAAGTAATGGAAGTATTGTATTCGGTCTGAAAATTCGATATCGAGTTTTCACCTGATTTACTGTTTTAAGGTCTCCTGAGTCCAAAAAAGTAGTTTTTGGCAATTAGTCAGTGTGTGTGTATGTATGTGGGGAACCTTCTGACTACCATATCTCCGAAACCATTAAATATAAAATTACGAAATTTCATAATTGAGACAGATCTGGTGTACAGATGAATTTTCCCATTTTTGGTGAAAACTGGAAAACCAGAAGTAGGACATCCGGAGCCAGAAGTGGGACCGTAAGTCCATATCTCGACTCTAAAGATTTTCTTCAAGGTTGCTACCTAAATACTCTATTAGACGTCCTTTCGTATGAAATAGTAGTAAGTTCAGGAAAATGGATAGGCGACAGGCGTCCTTTATAAATTGCTCAATTTCAGGTCTCACAGGTGCGTTCCCTTAAAAACAACTATACAGTTTTGTTTTGTTTTCAAACTTGCAAAATTAACCACATTTTAGGTATTCTTTTGTATGTAAGTATTGTTTTCCGGTCAATAATTGAGTATGCCAAGTTTTGGTAAAAGTCGGTATGTCAAAAACAGCTCTAATTATTTTCTTGAAAATTTTTACATAAACCCAATGTAAATATCCTTTCTAATGTATTACGTGGTTATTAAAGGGAAATTAACGGTCATCCTGTTTAGGCAGGTCAGTTTTAGATTTACCCCCGAAACCGCCGAGCAAACCGAAGGTTTATAGCCGGCCCGAAGGCCCAAGGACGGTCGGAAAAAGAAGCATCCACCATCTAGCCGAAACTCAGCCAGGAGAACAAACCCAGAAAACCAGCAGAAAAAAAAAAAAAAAAAAAAAAAAACTTGGAAAAATCAAAAATACAGAGTCACATGGAAGTATTACATACAAAGCCAATAATACAAAAGCATAAAACAGCAGAACAAAAACAACCGTACTGAACAAAATGTCAAGCAGCGTGAATACAAATATACAGGAACACGCAAAACAGCAACAGAAATTCCCACAAAGCAACAAAGACCATATAGCCAAAATACAAAAACAGTATTAAAAATAGCAATAAGCACAAAGTTTGAAATACAAAAACTTAAATACAGCTAAAATAACCCAAGTTAACAAACTACAAGGTTAAAAAAAGTTAAAACAGCAGTTTAAAAGTTAAAACAATGCATAGCAAAAACAAATACCAAAACATTAGAATAAAACACTAAGGGTAAAATACAACAGTTAAAAACAAGAACCTAAAATATATTAAAATACAAGAACAAGCGGTAAAACTACATAACAATTACAAATAAGCAACAGTAAGACACCATTTACAATCCAAACAAATCAAGAGCCTAAAATTTATAAGTAATAAAAGTAAAACATTCGTTCAAATGATTATAGATGGAAGCAGCTCGTTTACACCAGAACCTAGAATTATCTCTTCTCTGAAAGTAGTCACCAAGACCCTCCGCAGAATCTCTCTTAATAAATTGACCAGAAAAGGAACACCTAGTCGTCAGGTAGTGCAGAAAGTCCCCAAGAGAGCCACAAGGACAATTTGGACTGTCCCTATCTTTAGCTTTAAAGTGCAAATAGTAGGGAAAAGCACCATGACCAGTAGCAAAGTAATAAAGAACTTGATTCTTTAGTTTAAAATCAAGAGAAACGTTAGAAAAATGCTAAAAGTAAGTCTGCCATTATCTGAAGAATCCCACTCACGCTGCCAAGCAATTTTCAGGTCATTGTTCAGAAATTTCTTAATAAGTGAGTTAGGATAGGGAATAACTACTTTATTACCAGTAACACAAGCATTCTTGGCCAAGAAATCTGCAATTTCATTACCCAAAATACCAGTATGTCCCCTCACCCATTTAATTACCACATTACTATTACAGGTTTGGATGAGGTCCAGGACATCCTTAATTAACATGGTACTAGGATAAAGGTTTCTACAAGCCTGAATAGAAGAGAGACTATCAGTGAGAATAACAACAGAATTGAAATTTGCATCCTTTAACCAAGTAAGCGCTTCTTTAATAGCAATCAGTTCAGCTTGAAAAACAGAGTTATATTCCCTGAGCTTCAGCAAATCAAATTTAACTATATCATTATTGTAAATAGCAACCCAGGCAGCACCAACACCCTCATCCGTCTTACTGCCATCAGTGTAAATCCTGAGCAAATCATTACTGTCCAGATCAGCTAAATTTTCAAAATCTCTACACAAACCCGACGAGTCAATGTTATACTTGAAAAGTCTTTTATCAAAGTCATTTTTATCATAATAATCACCATCAAAATAGAGAGATTTATCACCATAACGGACATTGTACTTCTTAATAAGCCTCTCCGCCTCCAAAGTCACGGGAGGAACCCCAGTAAGATGACGAATAGCATCAGTGGAGACTGATTTATAAAAATGACAAATATGGATAATGAACGTGCGCTGGCAGGAATTCAACTTTCTAACACCATGACAATTCAGCCTAGGATACCACGCCACAGCAGCATAAAGGATTTTGGGCAAAATCACAGTATAATACCAGAGCTTCTTCATAGCAGGCCTGATACCCCAAGTAGCACCACTAATTCTTCTGATATTTTTACTAATGTCATAAATCGTATCCCAGATAGTCTCGACATGAGGAAGAAAACTCAACTTGGAGTCAATCAGGACACCCAAGAAAACATGAGCGTCGACGACCTTGATTGAAGAGTCCTTTATCTTAAAGATCGGGGGACGATTAGGGGAAAGACTACCAAAGACAACACTCTTAGTTTTTAACGAAGAAACGACCATGTTCCTCGACTCCACAAAGTCACTAAAGGTATTTATATTTTGGTTTGTGATATATTCAAGTTGGGCTCTAGAGCTACCTGAGCATACCAACACAAAATCATCAGCGTAACCAAATAAAGAAACCATATTCAGATCAAAACGGCCAAAAATTTTGTTAATCAGAATTAGCCAAAGGATGGGCCCCAAACAGGACCCCTGGGGACAACCCCTATCAACTTTATGAAAGTCATTCAAAAATAAACATTTAACATACGTGTTACGCAAATAGCTGGCAATAATGTTACGCAAGTATACAGGCACACCAAGATCATTTAGTTCCGCAAGAACAAATTCCCAACTCGCATTATCAAACGCACCAGTAATGTCGAAGAAAGTGGCCGAAGTATACTTCTAATTCCTCTTCCTAGCCAGAATATCATCAATAAGACTCTTAAGGCACATAGTCGTACTACGACCCTCCCGGAAACCAAACTGAAGGTAGTGCAAGATATTTCCATTCTCCAAAAAATAGGTCAGTCTACCAACAATTATCTTCTCAAAGACCTTGCTAATATTAGATAGTAGACAAATCGGTCTATATGATTTCTGATTGGTAGCCACTGTATTGAGTTTTGAGAAGAAAACAACGTTACCCCTTTTCCAAACCCTGGGAAAATAACCCATGTTCAACAATTTGTTAAAGATAGAAATAAAAAGGTTTGGGATTTGGTTAAAAATGTACACAATAAATCTTACATCAAATTTATCAGGGCCAGGGGCCTTGTTTTTGTTAAAAGAGTACAATGCATTTTTAAATTCCTTATAATTTACACCAACGACTTCACTGTTGCGTACCTCCTCAGGGACCTGATCCTGGTTAACATCAAAAGAAAAATGATACGATAACAGATTATTGTATACATCAATAGAATTAGAGTGCAAGGGCATGCCCTCCAGATTTGTCAAGGCATTAAGATTTTAATTATTCTTGCCCTTGAAAACAGAGAAGGCCCTACCGAAACTATCAGCAGTAATGTTACAATATTTCTGCCAAGAGGTCCGCTTAGCCTGCTTAATCTTAACTTTATAGATAGCACTCTCCCTTTTAATTTGAATCCTGAGATTGGAATCACCGGTTCTATCTAATCTTTTATTTAGAGCCCTTAACCTATTTCTCAAAACCCTCAGGTCAGAAGTATACCAACTTAGTTTCACCTTTTTACTATGCCTTTTGACCTTAAAATGACCATTACAAATGGTTTTGGTAAGTTTTAGATCTCGGAAATTAATGTTTCAAAAATGATTCAACTAATTTTTTTTTTTTTTCTTTTTTTAATTATTATTATTATTTTTAAATTCGATGTGTAAATCTGTTTAGTATGTCTTTACATGTGTATTAAAAAATGCCTTCACGAAATTTTTAGGTGTCTAATTTGTTACGTCAATTATCTGTCTTCTGATTACATAATCTCCAAAAAATGCACATAATAAGTGTAATATTGTGTAATGGAAGTCGTGTGGTTGTTTCACACCAGGTTTTTTAACTTTCGGAACGTTTGTTGCTATTCATGAGACACATTATGGACAAGTTTGATAATATGACACATGGTTTGAGGAGGCACCAGCACGAGTGAACGTGAACGATAGCTTATGATACAGTGTTGTGAAGGTGCCTTTATTATTGCAGAAACGTCAGTGGAGGCCTCCTTCTTGAGACTCAAAAAGATTTTGGGTTCCGTCTGTGTGTCTGTCATTCTTTCTGTCGACCGATAGCGGCCTCAAAAATCCTGCTATTGGCTTGAAATGTAGTACACATGTTAATGAGAACCACAGAATCAGCTGCATAGTTTTGGGTGTGTATTCCATTTGTAGTTCGCGTACAGGGACACGCCAAAGTTTTTCTTATCATTATACGGCCTATGGTAAGAATTCGTATGTACCGCAATAGCGGCCGCAAAATTCACGCTATTGACTTGAAATGTGGTACACATATTTATGAGCCACACAGAATTTTAGCTGTATAGTTTCGGGTGTGTATTTCATTTGTAGTTCTTGTACAGGGACACACTAAAATTTCCCTTATCATTACGGCCTATGTATGGCCAAAATTTGTATGTACTGCAATAGCGACGGCAAAAATCTTCCGATTGACTTGCAAATTGGCACACACGTACAGGCTCTGTATAGAAACAGCTGTATAATTTTTTATATCTATATTTTTGAATGGATTGTGTACAGGGACATGTCAAAACTCTTTTCTTATCATTACAGCATATGGGGTGAATTTAGTTTAAACACGTTTTGACATCATTACTTTGTAATCATCAAAATGAAATTAGCGTACATTACTGAAATGTTTAAACTTATGTTTTCTGCAGGAAATATGTGCTCTTAGGTTTCCTAATTAATGTACAAGACTGTACAAAAATGTTCTGTAAATGCAACATAATCAGCCAAATTGTGTCAAATTTCGAACAATTATTCATGAAAAACGTAGAATAAACTGAATAGTTTTTACTGGTGTATACAATGTCTATGGCTCGTTTACAGAGACAGACAAAAGAATTTCGTGACATTAGAGCCTATGGACAAATTTTTATTTCAGCGCACTTTAATGCGTTTATGCTGCATTCAACATAATGAAATTAACATACATTATAAAGATGCTTAAAAGCATGTTTACTCTAGAAAAAGGATATGTACAGACTAAATAATTTATTTACGGGACCCCACAAAAGAATTCCGATGACGTACTGTAATCATCCAAATGATCAGGTTGAAATATTAATGAGTTATAATTAATTATATAGGTGTGTTCTTTTTAGTGTATATAATTACTGTGGCTCCTTTTCTGGAATACATAAAATAATTTCTTCCTATTGCGGTCTATAGTCGGTATTTCTTAAAAGTGTATTTTAACATGGTTACACCTAAAATAATCTAATCATATATCTTATCTAATAATATATCTTAAAAATAAAGAAATTTTATTAGAATTTTAAAAGAATGTTTTTCAGCTGAGATGTGTGAGCATTGACTTGGTAATTCATTTACAGGGTTATACAAAATAATTCCGATATGCTATCTAATCATTTTGCATGAAATTTGGTACAAGTATTTATGAATTACAGAGAATTAATACAAGACAATCAGTTATTAGAAATACAAATATGTATACACACACACACACACATATACATATATATATATATATATATACATACAGATAGTTATAGAAAAAGAGACACAGCGGGGGGTTTAGGGGGGCGGCAGCCCCCTCAAAAACGTTTCTGTTTATGTAGCAAATCAATCAAATCAATATATATATGTATATTATATAATAAGGAATAAATAAAAATAATCTGTTGAATAATGCGTGATGCAAATAGGACGTTGAGGCTCCTGATCTGCAGATCCACTAGTCATCAATGACCTCAGTCTACCACCCTCTAAGGTACCTGCACTGACCTAGTAGTATACAGTTTATAGTTAATATACACAAAATGAGACGGATGCACAAAATGATTTTATGAACAAAATTTTTAAATAAATTTATAATAAATTTATGAATAATAATTTTACAAATTTAGACACAAAATAGGAGGAATACTTTCTTTTCTACTGTATGTAACGGTTAGACTGAATGATACCATTCCCAAGCTATCTACGTGAAAACTTTCCTTGGACAGCAATGTGTCCATATAAATGTAGTGCTGTAGGTCAATTTGAAAATTTCTTCTGTTAAAATATATGGTCAAGACCCGATTTCCTAGAGGCAAATGGGGCAAACGCCCGGGTCCCTATTTATAAAAGAGCCTCCAAATTTCCCAAACCAGGTGCCTTTCATAATAAAAAGCGTACTACCTTTGTCCAAAATTTACTTTGTGCTCTCTATGGTAGAAGGGGCATCCAGTTAATGATTTTGTCCCTTATCTCTGTAAGTCAGTCTTTGTGTATGAGGTAAGAGAAAGCAGTATTCAAGGAATGACTTACAGAATTTAAAGACCCAGAGCAAAATCATCTATTGGAATTCCTCTTCTATCACGCAACGCCTGGAGACAAGACAGTGAGGTTGTCTATGGGAATGTTAAAAAGATTCCACATACATTTTATAAAAAAATTGCATATAATTGCATATCACATTATTAGAAGGAACAATGCACACTTTCCCTCATTACAAAATAAGCAGCTTATATGTGTTTTTAATTCTAAAAGACTGAGGTCATATTATTATTATTATTTTTTTTTTTTTTTTTTTTTTCAGAATCAGCGAGAGGAGGCCGGTTGTCTGTTAACCTCAGCAACATTTTTGCAAAACAATTTAGCAAATCACTTAGAAACCAAATCAACATTCGTTCTCTCATTTCCAGAGGCTTTCCTATCTTCGTGTTACGTTCTTTGGAACACCATGAATAAGTCATTCTATTCAAATCTGCCTGTCACTTTATCCTACGGGGAAAAGAGAGAGACACCTGAAAAACTGGATATTTCTGAGGAACTTGTCCGATGCCGTCACATTGTTGTTGCAAGTGCCGGCTAATGTGTTCTGACTCGCGGTCTGCAACACGGCCTACCTGCACTTCCCCTCCCCCTCCCAGGAAAAAAGAAACAAGAACTACTCTCTCTTGGGTGCATACGTACATATCGGTAGAACCAGTTCGCCAAAAAAGACAACGACAGAGAAAAAAAAAAAAAAAAAAAAAAAAGGAAAGAAAAAGGAAATGAAAACGAATATGACCCCTGTCGGTCTGGGTTCAAGGTCATCTTTGCTCGTTAATGAAACGATCAGGTGATTAAAAAAATGTTCCGCACATTCGAGCCCCGGTGTCTTCCCTTTCTTTCACCAGATCTTGTTTGTAGACGGTGCGCATTGTTTTAAGGCCGCCGTGCAGGAAATGCAGCATCCATAAATGCATGAAGAAATGGCCTCACGGGTGAAATGGAGGGGCATTAGGAAAACGAAAGTACGAAATAAACTAAATATACTAATATTGAACGACATTTCGAATTTTGTACACGAAACAATTACAGAGTAGTTAACTTTTATAATTTATTCCGGAGCATTTGTTAGCTCCGCCTTTTATTTCACACCAGTAATTTTGAAGAAAGATTTTCTTCTTATTTAATTGTAGTCACATATTATCGAGAAATATTCTACAAAAATTCTGGTGCGAAGCGAAAAGAAGGCGGAGCTAAATATTCTCCGGAATAAATTATAAATTTTGGCAACTCTGCAATTATATTCTTTTTTTTTTTTTTTTTAATTATCGAGATCTTTTCCGAAAAAAAAAAAAAATCCAACGTTGCACCAGAGTTACTCTGTCATAGCTGCCAACCTAATCCTGAGTATCGTTAGTATCCTCCCCTTTTTCAACGCCACTTAATTTTTATAATAATTCTCTTTAAATGTATTTATGATACAACGAAATAAGGGGAAAAAAAACTCTAAAAAAAGACTGGTGTGAGAAAAAAAGGCGGGTTCTAACATTTCTTCGAATTATTAATTAGGATGTTGGCAGCTGTGCCCTGTGGGCAATTGCCAATTGTCTGGAATTCACCGAGGGGTAGTCCGGAATCATGCCATACCAATTTTTATTCTCCGCAGAGGGGATGACTCCCCTTCTTTTGTAACTCCCAGGAGTGTTATTTTACGGATCATGCAGGACATTCAACATCGACACCAACCACCATTAAGGGCACCAACAAACATTAATGTACACGAAGGCCTTTGACCAGCTTGAGTGTAGAATTCGCAATGTCCGCATTACAAACTTGACACTGTACAATCTGTGCTATTGCAGCGCATTATTTAAAAGAATGCACATCACCCCGGCGCGAATTCTAAATAAAACTATTGAAATAAAATAAGGCACAATACAATGAATTCTTAGAGGCGAATTTTGTGTAATTAGGCCCTAATTTAAGTGGGAACTTAGTTCCCCTACTTATTTCATTTTAGTAAATTTCTACATTTTAAACGGAATATGCATTAAATATTGCGTACTGAAACTCACCAGTGCATCAGTTCTGAAAATCCACAGTCCCTGATTTGTTATTATTTCTCCCCATAAAACGTACAGTCGGTAACGGTAACAATAGTATCCGAACACTAGCAAAAATTCCTACATAAAAAAAGTAGCGTTATTACTCATTTGTTAAATAAATCCTTGTCGAATCATGTTCTTAGTGATTAAGAACATGATTCGACAAGGATTTATTTAACAAAACAGTATTAACCCTACTTTTTTTTATATAGGAAATTTTGCTAAAGTTCGGATACTTTTGTTACCGACTGTACCAACAGCTATCTATGATCTAACGTGACAAACATTTTTTTATTTATTTTATCTATTTTTTACCAACTATTAACTAGTGGTTCTCTTACTGAATGCAAAGAGGGACCAGTTATTGTTAGAATTAACCAAAAATAAAAAGTTTGTGTTTTATCTTTTACTGATCAGTAAAATGCAACCACAATTTCAAATTACATGTATTAAAATAAAATATAAAAATTAGAGAAGTAAACAGTAGTTTGTTTCTAATAAAGAAAATAATCAGTTTAATAAGAAAAAAAATCAAAGCAGTCTTTGGGGACTGCCGATAGAAGTGAAAACTAAGTAACTTGTGAATTGTATCGTCGAGCTATTAGATTATTATTTTCGAATTATTTTTGGTTTGTAAAGAAGTGTTTATGATCTGTATTATATGATTCGGCACAATATTTGTAACTACCCAAATTAAATGAACTAAGCCTTATAGTATTAGGTAAAAATATTGATTACTTATGAAATTATTTTAATTAGTAGCTGAGATACAAAAGAAAACCGATTCAGGAGACCTCAAAACGTATAAATCAGGTGAAATCTCGAATTTCACTTTCGATAATATAAAAGAACTTTAAAATATCTTTCGAATGATGTATTAAAAATAATTTAATCATAATTAGAATTTGAAATATTGAAATATTAAAATATTACAGCGCCATCTGGCGGTAGAAATTTCTGTAATCTACTGTTCGATTCCAAATCAACAAAGCTTTCTAATGATGTATTACTTATTACTTATGAAATTATTTTAATTAGTAGCTGAGATACAAAAGAAAACCCATTCAGGAAACCTCAAAACGTGTAAATCAGGTGAAAACTTTCGATAATATAAAAGTACTTTAAAATATCTTTCGAATGATGTGTTAAAAAGAATTTAATCATAATTAGAATTTGAAATATGCGTAATAGAATAAAATTTAATTTCCAATTAAAATGTAAATTTTTTTCAAAATCGATGAAGTTTGAACTGCAATTATCCCCTGTGCTGTTAATGGCGCACAGAAAGTTTGAAAGAATTTAGAAGAAAATTGAAGCATTTTGAAATTTGCAATTTTTATTCCTAGTAGAAAAACCACGTGATGTCAATTGGTGAAAAATATGTTTCTTCCCGACCAGACGGGGTGAATGGGTTGTCATTGTAACGAACCCCTGCAAAATTTCAAAGCGTTCGCTGACGATGACGTGAGTTCCATGATTTTTGTTCACCCAAAAGTGCAACGCGCCTAAAGAAGTTTTCACTTCAAAAATCAACAGGAAACAGGAGATGAACAGGAATAAATAAATATGAGACATGCTGAATGAGACTGCTGAAATGAGACTTTTCTGAATTTCGTAAGATTTGATTTACAACTTCAAAAATAACTTTTCAAAATTCATGGATAGACTCATGAAATGAGAGACACAAACACATTATACGAACATAAGTTCTGGGAAACATCAACGTTCCTACACTTATTTTGTTAGAAATTAAGCACTGGCAATGATGGGAGAGTGGGAGGCAAAACATTTCACATTAAGACTGGGTCCGGTCGAATTTTTTATTTCTAATTTGTACATATTCTAAGAACTCGGGGAACGTTTTCGGATCGAAACAGAGATAAATTGTCACACTATGATTGATGGTCGAGTGATTACTATACAATTTGTTTAAAACATTAAAAAAAATATTTTCCGTATTTTAAACCCTTAAAATAATCTATATATAAAATAAAATAAAATGTTTGTTTGTGTGTGTGTCATTGTGTATGTTTGTCCGGAGCATTTTAGGAAAACGGCTGATCGCAGAGCTACACAAATTTACATGGAGGTTCATAATGACCTCGCCTGATGCACTTCGAACCCGATTTTCGAATTTTTGATTAGTTTTCTTTTAATTAGAAATTTTTGTTTCATTGAAATTGGATTTTGCCATAGTGTTTCCGTGTGACGCTAAAAAAGCAAGGTAAATATGAAGTAAATTTGAAAGTAAATATGAAGCATTTCTTATGTTGAGCAACGGATCAGTCGGTTAAAGCGTCAAAATATGATTGTGGTGGTCGTGGGTTCGATATACTCAGGGCCCGACTTAGACCACCTGGAGCCCCGGGGCAAGCCTATTCTGGGGGGCCCCTTTGCAGTGGCATAAGAGCTCTTTAGGTTGCAGAATTTCTGCATATGCCTGTAGGGGGCCCATTCCAGAAGGGGGGCCCAGGGCATTTGCCCTGTATGCCCTGCCGTTAGTCAGGGCCTGGATACCCAAGTTAAAATCCATGCTAGTACCAGCAAAGAAAATAGGCTAGTTATTGCTATGTTTTGCTTTGTCTGCTAGATTTTCATGCTGTTATATGCTTTATAATGCTAGCCAGCATAAAATGCTATATTAGCTAGCTTACACAGCAATAGCACGACAAGCTATATACAAGCATTTTATGCTAATTTGTTGTTTAAGCTTTTCCAAAGCCTGGAGAGGTATGTACCTTAACAAGCTATTATGTGCTTTTCTATGCTTGCCAGCATAATATGTTATGTCGGCAGCTTAAGTAGAAATAGCATGGCATGCTAGATGCCAGTGAGAAGTGAGAAAATAGCAACAAAAAAGCATCTGTTGGTTGTGAATTACTGCTAGTATAGCAGAAATTTCAAGCAAATAGTAGTCATAATTACTGCTGGACCAGCAACATACTATTCAAGCAACAGAAGCTGGATTATGTATGCTGGACAAGCAATAAACTGTGCCAATACACACCATGACTTGCTGGTAATTTTGGTGGAACCAGCAAATATTTTTGGTATTTTATGCTATTTTACTTGCTGGGATACAGCATTTAATGCTAGACTAGCAAACAAATACCAGCAAGAATTTTAACTTGGGTATACTCGGTGGCGGTTGTGTTCCCTTTTTATGCAGATATTAATAGATAAGATGTCAACTGTAAAAGAAAACATTTCATTGTCTACACAGTATCCTAAGAAATTCTGATTAGTCTTTTTCAAAGCTTTCTTTTAGTTACTAAAACGCACAAAATAAAAATTTAAGTGGAAAAAAAAAAAAAAAAAAAAAAAAAAAAAAAAAAAAATCACTGGAGCCCTAAAAATTATAAAATATATATTTATTCTTGGAGAGACATGGCTATAAAAAAAAATAAAATAAAATAAAAAATTTTCATCAATAAGTAAATTTTAAAGAAAAATATGGATGTTTCACTTTTGCAAGAGATGAAATATTTTAACTAATCAAAATATTCTAGATCGTAGAGCTACACAAATTTGCATGGAGGCTGGTAATGACCTCTTCTGATGCACCCCAAAGCTCGATTTTCGAATTTTGATTAATTTTCTTTTAATTAGAAGGTTTTTTTTTTTTAATTGGGTTTTGCCATAGTGTTTCCGTGTCATGCTCAAAAAAAAAAAAAAAAAAAAAAAACAAGGGGTTTCTGTTTTAAATTAAACGTGAAGTTTCTTTTATGACGGTTAGTGGTTTAGTTGGTTAAAGCGTCAAGTTATGATCTCGGTGGCAGGTGTGTTACATTTTTTATGCAGATATTGATCGATAAGATCTCAATTGTAAAAGAAAACATTTCATTGAAAGCACAGTATCTAAGAAAATCTTATTACATTTTTTAAAAGCTTTCTTTTAGTTACTAAAACGCACAAAATAAAAATTTAAGTGAAAAAAAAAAACAAAAAAAAAAAAAACAAAAAAAAAAAAACACTGGAGCCCTAAAAATCATCTGTACAGTACTGTGCAAATTAATTGGGACAAGCTCAAAAATTTTCACAAATGTTGTTTAATTGGTATAGATTAACTTACATGCACGGTATAACAATCTAATACGAAATATGCCCTCCTCTAGCTTGAATGAGATCTTGTACACGGTTTGGCATGGATTCCACTAAATTTGAACTTAAATTTTCGATCTCGTCATTACGAAATCAAACTTTTATAACATTCTCAATCATTGTTTTCTTTGTTGAGCAGTTCATTTTACTCACACGTCTCTTTACAATGCTCCACAAATTTTAGATGGAATTTACATCAAGAGAATTACCAGGCCAATCCAAAACCGTTAATTTCTGCTCTTGAAAAAAATTCTTTGTTAGCTTAGAAGAATGGCATGGAGCAAGATCTTGTTGAATGATACCAACATCACCAAGGAACGTTTGCATCATAGGCACGATTTTCCTTTCTATTATAGAAATGTATATTTTAGAGTTCATCATCCCTTCAACTGGTACTAAGCTGCCAGGTCCTCCAGAAGTAAAATAACTCCAAAACATCTGTTTACGAGGGTGATTAACTGTTTGAATAAGATGTTGTTCTCTGATGGGTTCTCCATCACTTAGCCTGACAAATCTTGGTCGAAACCCTTGCTCAATAAAATGAGTTTCGTCGCTAAATACAACCTTCTTTCAGTCTTGTGCATTCCAGTATTGATATTTCCTGGGCCAGTTCATACGTTTTCTTTTCATTGCAGGTGTTAGTAATTGTTTTTTGATTGGTGTTCTTGCAAATCACCCAGATTGAATAAGCCTTCGTCGAATTGTTGATGAATCCACGCTCACGCCAGTAGCTAATAATTCTGTCTGAAGATCTGTACTTGTTTTGCGAGGATGCATTTTACTATTTCCTGCAAGAAATTTATCTGTTCGAGGTGTGGTCATGCGTTTGCGTCCACATTTACCCTTCGTTTTAGAGACACTGTTCCAAAATTCTTTTGCAGATTAATAATCCTAGAAACATTGGATTTTCCAACTCTAACTGCTGTAGCAATATTCCTCACAGTCATAGAAGTATGCTGACTAAGGGTAACAACTGTAGTCCTTTTCCTGGGAGTGATATACTTTTTTTAAGTACACGTCAGAAGCAGACAATTCACACAATCGACCACTTCTTACAGCAACTGAAGCGCAACTGAAGGGAAATTTTTTTGAAATGTCATGATCATGTGGTCATACCGGTTTAGATTAGTTAAGGGCAGTCGCGCATTGTAAGAAAATGCAGTTGAAACCGGTTTGAGGCAGAAAATCCCTGAGGAAGGAACAATTTTCTTAAGAAATGTGTTTGTCCCAATTAATTTGCACAGTACTGTATATATATATAAATTACGTGTCACGATGTTTGTCCGGGGTAAACTCCTAAACTAAGGAACCGATTTTGATGAAATTTTGCACACTGTGTGCAGTTTGGTCCAACTTGAGAGATAGGATAGTTTTTATCTCAATTTATTGTCACAATATTGTTTTATTGCAATTATTTGTTAATTATAGACCTTTATTAAAGTTGCTCCAAAATATCTGTGAGTTCCATTAATTTAATTGTTGCCAAAAAAAAAAAAAAAATACGAGTTCATTTTCTTTCGACATAAAAATAAATACATTTAATCAAACGTGAACATTAAAAAATTATAAAAAGTTAAATTATGCATCTCACGAAAATTGACGTCATAATCAATTTAAAGATTTTATACACATTGATAAAGTGCTAATGTAGTTCTACCATAGATATAGTAATATATATAGATCTCTCATCCCCATTTTATCGTACAAAGATTTTTGATGCCGAAAAAACAAATAAATAAATAAATAAAAGCTTTGGAAACAGCCATTAAGTGGTATTGAAAAAAAAAAAAGAAAGAAAGAAAGAAAGAAATATGAATTTGAAACTGTATCTGGAGTCTTCCATTCCCCTTTAGCAAATAAATTATTCATAAATTTTATTTGCTAAAATATTAGTATGTATTCCCGAGTGTGTTCACTCGGGGAAAGACGGCCATATTTTGGTAAAAACGTCGTCTTTTCCCAAATGAAAAGGAATAACTTTTTTCTCCCCAATGATCACTCTATTCTATATATGCTACACTATATCTATGAGTTATATACGCAAGCGAAGTGTGACTCACTGACCGTCTGTGCAGCCAAGAAAAAGATTTCCTATGTTAATTGCCCACTGGATTTTTTGTAAGAAATTATTAAAAATCGAGGAAATTTATTTCCCGATTTTAATCCTTATATTTGGGTATAGATATGTATTAGTTATCGCGGGTGTTAGATTGAATTATTTTGCTGTCAAATTGACAAAATTTTAATTTTAAATTTCAAAACTCTATCGCCCTTGGCCTTTTTATTATTATTATTATTATTATTATTTGGCGATCAAAAGCGTAACACGAAAATATACATGCCAGATGTATGCATTGTACGAAATGTAATATGTATTATTCATTGTACGTATGTATGACATGTAATATGTATTGTACGAAATATTGTTTCATATTATTCATTACTCTTTTAATATAAGTTGTTAAAATAACCATGATTTTTGAAAGGAATTAAATATTTTCGCCAGATAATTTGGCGATATTCTTTTTTTTTCGCCAAGGATGACAGAAATGAAATCTATTCCGCTGCAAAATATTAGTATCTTGCATCAGATATTTTATTTAGACATTTGAAAACAAATTTGACTTCAAACTATGATAGAATATTTATCATTTTCCTTTTAATTAGTATATTATTAGTATATTAAAATTTAAAAGCATGGTATATAAAAAGTTTTTTTTTTTTTTTTTTTTTTTTTTTTTTTTAAATCTTATAATTATTCTTATCTTAATCCTCAATGTTTCCCATCTTTATTAACTTGAATTTACTATTAAAATTTTAACATACTCAAAAACTTCTCATCACTTCGTTAAAATACACTAAACTTTTCCAAAATCTTTTTCTATTTAAAATGATACATGTATTTACTTTAAATGTCCAACATTTCATAAGATTTCCAATTTTAAAGTTTTAAAACATTTATCAAATTTACTTATTTTTCTGGTTTAGCCTTATTGTTTTCCTTTTTATAACTACAGCTGTTGCCCTCTTTAAAATATTTAAAATGATGAGGTCATTTTATAGTAAAATTGTCCATTATAGCATATATTATATTTCACTCCTCCATAAAAATTGATTTTAAAATCGTCTGTTTCTTTTATACTTTTATTTTAATAGAATTTTAATAGAATTTAATTTATATATTAGTCATTTTAGCAATTTTATCCAAAGTAGCATTAGAAATAATATATATCACTTCTCCATTAAAATTTATAGGACCCTACAATGAAATTAATTTGTGCTTAATATGAACACTACGAAAATTTTTATCAATCGCTTCCAAATTTTGACCTAAGTTTCAAATCTCAACCCTGTGGGTTTTTACATCGGCTACAACGTTTTCGTCTTTGTTCGTAAATAATAATTTGACTGTACTAAATAGTTTACAGCCGTATAATTCAACGTATAACTTAGTCACAGCAACGCGTGGCCGGGTCTGCTAGTAATATATATATTTATTCTTGGAGAGACATGGCTATAAAAAAATAAACGTTTCACCAATAAGTAAATTTTAAAGAAAAATATAGATGTTTCACTTTTGCAAGAGATGAAATATTTTAACTCCTCAAAATATTCTAAAAAGCATTCGAGAGCAACATTCGAGATTCCTTTTATATTGCTAGATATTTGACTTTTTTTTTAAATTAATAAAAATATTAAAATAATTTCCTTATAATAGCTTTAAAATTAGCTATTTAAATATTAGTTTTAAATTTAATTGGTGCCAAAAGAGTTTTCCAATTGCTTGTTTTCGAAAAAAAATATATATATGTAGAATCTTGGCTGGGTGTCTAGAGGTGGGGCAATGATGAGATGCGACTTAGATAACGAAGACATTTATTACGTAACATACACAAAACAGATTAAATATAAGGATTAATATATAATAGCAGACTTCCTATCATTAACCAACTACTGGTTTCGAGGCTTAGCACATAATGAACTCTCTTGATCAGTATAACCGTAACAAGACAACATTTAAGCACCTACTCGTACTTATATTCACAAAAACACCTACGCGTGCTATCAAATAGTAAAAATGAAGTAATGTGCCCTCCATGGCTCTACACACTTATTAAGAGCACAACAAGCTCTAATTATGAGAACATGAGCATGTCAGCCTTCGTGCTGACGGTCTCAACCGATCTCCACTGCAGCCATATCTCAACTGACTCCCGTTCGTCATCTCGTTCAAAGATAAGCATCAGAGGCAGCGCCATCTGTTGGCTGTGCAAGGAACTTCCCACAACGCTCGGCCATTCTGATGTGCGGTGACCTCACCGTAAACCAGCCTGGGATACTAAAGGATATCTGCAAAACACAATTAAAAGAAAAAAAAAAAGAGAGAAACAGACATTAAAAAAAATTATGTACATAAAAATTCACAGTTAACTTTTTCTTTAAAGTTTATCAGTCCATATTGATTTTAGTCTAGTTTGTGGACCATAATTTCATATGGTCTGCAGAAGTACTAGTATGTATAGGTCCTTCGTGATCACCTATCTTCTCGACTTCATATCTGTCTTTGGTCTTTACTCGCACAACTTTATAAGGACCTAAGAATTTTGGTCTTAGTTTCATGCCGGTTCCAAACTGAGTTCGCTGGATGGCAACTAGATCATTAATTTTATATACATGGGCTTTCTTTCTCTTCTTGTTGTAACATCGGCGATTTTCTTCTTGAATCTTAAGAATGTTTTTTCTTGCTTCTTCACGAATGGTGTTAAGATTATCAAGCATGGAATTTATCCTTTCCTCTTCGAGAAGTTCTAGTATTCTCTTATCTTCTTTCCTTCTCATTGTTACTCCAGTGAGTAATTCGAACGGAGTTCTTTTGATACTTCTTGATACGGTGGAATTAATAGTTCTCTGGACAGCCTCAACAAACTTGTACCACTTGTTAGGGTCATTTATACATAACTTGGATAATACAGGAATGATTGTTCGATGAAGTCTCTCAATTTGACCATTCCCTCTTGGGATTCCAGTTGTGATGGTGTCATGTTCAATTCCCTCTGATTTACAGTAATCTGCAAATTCCTTAGATATGAACGCAGGTCCACGATCAGATATTATTCTTGCGGGGTTTCCAAAAATAGCAGCTTGCTGTTTTAATTTTTGCAAGGCGTCTGCTGAAGAAGTTGATTTCACCGGATATAGCCACGAAAATTTACTAAATCCATCGATGACGGTGAAAATGTGATTGTAGTTTTTGTTAGTGGTTGGTAATGGACCCACAAAATCGATATGATACGTAGATAATGGTATATCTCCTTTAGGGATAGGGTTCAAAAAACCTTCTCCTTTTCCCTGTTTCTTATTTACGAGAATACATTCTACACAACTTTTTACAACGTTATCTACGCATTTTTTCATATTAGAAAAATAGTAATCTCTTTTTACTAACTCTTCAGTTTTATTAGCCGAAAAATGTCCTAAGGCATGACATTTCTTTACGACCTCGATTTGCATGATCTCTGGGACAATTAGTACATCCCTATCATTTAACACTTTATATAAAATATTATTTTTTAACACATATTCGTCATTTTGGTTCTGTTGTAAAAGAGATTTCATAGTGTTGATAAACTCATCATCTTCTTGAGCAGTAGCAATACGATGAGTAAGAGTATCAGTTGTTACAGTCATTACAGGGTGTCTGCTAAGCGCGTCAACATGCTGCATTTGTTTACCAGGTCGATGTTCTACTTCGTAGTCGAATTCCTGTAGCAGGAAAGACCACCTGGCTACCTTAGGTGTCAATTCACGTTTATCTAAAGTTTTAGTGAACGCTTGGCAGTCAGTATAAATTTTGAACTTACTACCTAATAAATAGTTCCTAAATTTTTTAAGGGCTTCTACTATCGCTAACACTTCTAACTCATAACTACAGTATTTTTCTTCTTGTACAGAGGTCTTTTTACTCATATAATGGATTGGATAGTACTGTCCATCGTCATCTTGTTGTAGTAGGATTGCACCGAATCCTAATTTAGATGCATCTGTATGAACTTCTAACTTATAGCCTTGTTTAAAAAGGTGTAAGACAGGCGTATTAGATAAAATGTCTTTCAGCTTTTGAAAAGCCAATTTCTGTTCTTTCTCGAATTTAAATGGAGTGGAAGCACGTAATAAGTCACTGAGTGGTCTTGCTATGTTGGCATATGAACGAATAAATTTTCTAAAGTAACCCGTTAAAGCTAAGAAACTCTGCACTTTCCTAGCATTACGGGGTTCTGGGAAATTTTGGACTGCAAGAGTTTTTTCTACTGAGGGTTTAATCGTGCCATTCTCAATTACGTGACCTAAGAAATCGATCTTTCGTTTCAAAAACTGACATTTCTTTAAATTTAACTCTAGACCAAATTTTGATGCCGTTTCTAACACCCGTTTTAATTTATCTAACCCTTCATTCTCATCTTTAGATGGAATAATTATATCATCTAAATAAATAATTACAGTACCATCTTTTAATAGGTCTTTAAACACATAATTTACATATCTTTGAAATACTAAGAGACTATTACAAAATCCATAGGGAACTTTTAGAAACTCATACTGGGCATTATCGGTCACAAAAGCTGTATATTTCCTACTTTTTTTCTCTACATCAACTTGTAAAAACGCATTCTTTAAATCTAGTGTCGAAAAAACTTTACCCTCCCCTAATCTATCAAATAAATCCTCAATATTTGGCAACGGGTATTTATCTTTAATAATTTTCTTATTTAAAGCACGATAATCACAGCATAACCTTATTCCTCCATCTTTTTTCCTACACACCACTATTGGCGAAGCATAATTTGACGTACTTTCTCTAATTATACCATCTTTTAACCACTGGTCAATTTGTCTATCCACCTCTGATTTCTCTACAAATGATAATCTGCGAGAGCGTAAGCATACTGGTGTATCATCAGATAAAATAATGGACATTTTTAAATCAGTACTTTTTGTTTTAACTGGCTTATAACTTTTTATTAACTCGCTTAATCTCTCTTTTAACGACTTATCTAAAATATAACTGACATCGAATTTTTCTTCTTCTGAAAAATTGCACATATTTGAAAAAAAAGAATCTATTTCATTTTCCTTTCGATCGAATACAGGAAAAGAACACTCACTTGCTTCATCGAAATCGCTTTCCCCCGAACTCAGAAAAATCCCCCCCCCCTATGTCGGTAGAATTCGAAACATGTGTTTCCTGTTTATTTTGTTGTTTCAAAATATGAAAGATATTACCAGGGAGAATTACGTCGCATGTCAAATTGTTGCATAAAGCACCGATTATGTTTACTGAATCATGATTAGGCAAAGATATTTTAAATTCAGTTAGAATTGCATCTTTCTTTTCATTAAAGCAGCTAACTAGAGTGGTTGAAGAAATAACATTTTTAGTCTGTGGAATGCTATTTTTATTTACAATTAGAATCGAAGAACCCGAATCTTTTAACCCTTTAAGTGGAATACCATCCACTAAAATATCAACATATTCGAGCTCATTAACAATTAGGTTAATCGGACTTGTTTCGGATTGAACTACTCCTACTGAATTCGTAGGAAGATTTTCACGGAATTCTTTTTTCTCTGGAATACGTTTAGGACACATTCTAGCGAAATGAAATGTTTTGCACCACAAATGTAACACATTCTTTCATGCTTTTCGTGAGTTTGATTAGATACCGAATTACGTACTATGGGATCTTTATTATTATAATGTGTCTTTCTAAAAGGAGTTTTGTTTACAAACCGCTTATTCTCTGAACTTTCGTTTCGCGTATTATTATTAGTTTCAATTAACGATTTCCCTCTAGAAGAGTAGAATAAATCACACTCCCGACCTAATTCGTTGGGTTTAAACCAATTTTGACCTTCTCGAACACTAATATGTTCCTTAGTTCTAGAATCCAACGTTTCATATAATTTATCAGAAACTATAAGATCACACAATTGTTTAACATCGTTAACCCCTCTCAATCTACAATAGTAATCAAAAGAAGCGCTTAGACGGGAAGCGAATTGGACATGAGATTCTGACGGATTACGCAACGCATTTTTAAAATTACTTAAACATTCACGCGGCGTTGGTTGAAATTGTCTTAAAATTAATTCCTTAACTTTTTCATAATCGTTAATTTCTTCGGTGGTTACGTACGCAAGAACCTGATTACATTTATCTCCCAATAAATTAATCAATATTTCCGATTTAAATTTAGACGGTACATTTTTAGAAACGAATGCTTTTTCAAGGGATTGAAAAAATAAGTGCAAAGCTTCCGGTTTCTCAGGTACTGAAATGGTTAATGTTCGAATACTTCTAATTAAATTTTCTAATGATTGTGAAGTAGTTTCTGAATTTGATTGCTCAACATTATTACTAGAATTATTTGCTGCAGCCTGTAACTTTAAATTCTGTAACTCTATTTCTTTTTCTAACTGGGATAATTTAATTCTTTCTATCTCAATTTTGGTTTGTTCTTCTACAGATTTCAACTTTTGTTCTTCTACTAGCATTTTAATAACACCTCTAACAAATTCTAAATCATTTTTATAAATATCAGAACTCTCAATCAAAGTTTTGATTTCAAGTACCTTAGCTTCTGCCGGAACAGTTAGGCCTAATTCTTCAGCAATTGTTTTTAATTCGGCTTTTCTAATACCTTGTAACACGTTTTGAGCCATTATAACTCTAAATAATTACTTATACCAGAAAATATTTCAATATTTCTACCAAATTAATATCATACTTAAATAGAAACAAAACAATATGAGAACATTTTTCTTAAAAACGATTCTATGCTTTTTGTTCTCAAATCAAAATTATCATGATTTTTAAATAACCACATGCAGAACAATTTGTATTATACAACAGAATATTTAGATCATCTTATATATTTCTTAATGGACAATATTCCTGTGATGTCACAGTGGGTAAAATCGCCGAACACGTGGCCGATATTTTGTAAACAAATTAGATTCAAGATGCCATTTTATTGTTACGCATAACATTTTCCTAAATATTTCTCCAGTGAAACTTAATAATCAGATATCTGTTCAAACAAGAACAAAAGAGAAATGTAAACAACTAAATCGAATGATAAAGTTAAGACTATTCCATATCGTAAAATTGCAGAACATTTTATGTATACACATATATATATATATATATAATGAATAAAAGATTAATAAGAACATTTTATACACACACACACATATATAGACAACAAAGCTTAAATAATTAGAATTTCAATCACTTTAATAAAGGAATTTATTAAATGGAACATCCATTTAAATTTGTTAACATCGCCACAGTTCACATAGCAACTTTTAATTATACATATGTTGATTAATATTAAAGTATATTACTAAAACTGGATTAAAAACAAAACAAAGGTATCAATATATCACTCTTACTTCAATTTCATATAATCTGTATCTCTTATAAATAATATTGCAAGATAAAAATTTGTAGGCCACAATGCTTTGCTATGGTAGAGTTGAGAATTGTTTTCCGAAAACAGCTGATTTTTTATAGTCTCGAACCCAAAGGAGGAATATGGTCCATTATTACACATATTTCATATAATATCACCATTATCATTATTGTTCTCTATTTAATAATTGTTATCACTTTCGTTTTAAAATAATATTGTTATAATATTGTTAAAATAACATTGAAAACAACAATAAGCAAAATACTAAATGATTATTCAGAATATTTTTTCAATTATAATTCTTATTTCTATTCATTCTTCTCAAGTAATATATTTATTTTATTTCATCACACATTGAAACCAAAAGTGTTCTCAAAAAATATTTCACCATTAATTTCTAATTCAAAATAGTAACTCAAACTCTTTTTGCTCAATGCATTAATCATTATTATTTATTATCAAACAGAATGATAAATATATAACAATAACAGTTACCTTTATAACTTGTTGGTGGTAATATCGCGGCAGAGTCTCCACTTGTAGAATCTTGGCTGGGTGTCTAGAGGTGGGGCAATGATGAGATGCGACTTAGATAACGAAGACATTTATTACGTAACATACACAAAACAGATTAAATATAAGGATTAATATATAATAGCAGACTTCCTATCATTAACCAACTGCTGGTTTCGAGGCTTGGCTCTACACACTTATTAAGAGCACAACAAGCTCTAATTATGAGAACATGAGCATGTCAGCCTTCGCGCTGACGGTCTCAACCGATCTCCACTGCAGCCAGATCTCAACTGACTCCCGTTCGTCATCTCGTTCAAAGATAAGCATCAGAGGCAGCGCCATCTGTTGGCTGTGCAAGGAACTTCCCACATATATATATATATTTTCACGCGAATAATAAAAATTTTGCTGCTGAATAATGAAACTAAAATATTTACTAGATGCTAAGATACAGTCGTCTTTGAAATCGTAGTTCCTAAATAATAACAAATCTACCTGTCGTCGATAAATACCCAAATGGAAGTACCCGGAAAAGACCTTTCTACAGCCAGTGGTAACCTGGACCCGATGCAGTGCGATCGGAAAAAGACCTGCCGTGGGCAGCAGGTACCCGAAGCAAGGTTTAGGGTGATTTCAATGTAGGTAATATATATATATATATACATTTTTTTTTTAGTTTTATTTATAATGTGATATAAAAAAATAAATAGTGATTCAATTCTTTTGAAAAATCATTTAAATATAGCGACCAGCGAAGCGGGCGTAGCCTGCTAGTATATAAATAAACTATTTGATTTGAAGAGAGAGAGAAAAAAAACAAACATGAAACATAATTTAAATGTTTACCAAACTGTAAAATCGTGTATAATAGATTATCTCTATATAATGGAAAGTTCGGGTATATGAAAATATAATTTTTCTATTCGGTAATGAGTTAGTAAATAATTGTCAAAATGTTTTGAGGGAAAAGATTCAGGGACTTTTGCAATTTCAAAAAAAGCTAATAATGACTACTTCAACACTCAACACGGACAGGCCACGGTCGACGTCGACTCCAATATCTACAGTCGGCCATGAAGGAGCTAACCGGAACACGTGTTTCCAAATTTGATAAAACTTCTAAATACGTTTTTTTGTTTTTTTTTTTTTCTTTACTTTTTTTAAGCTTCTATTTTCAAAATTTATTATTTGAAATATTGCTGGCCTCAAGTCTGATTAGATTTAGATATTGATGAATTTAGGTAATGTAGTAGGCTGAAGTTTGTACAAATTGGAAATTTCAGGCGGTAGTCCGACTTATACCGTATGGTGACAATGACAATTTCAGTCCTACTCGACTCGACTTAAAATAATAATAATCATAATAATGCAAAGTCTAGGCTGTGCCCTGCCCCCCACCGAAGAAATCGACCAGATAGATGCCAGTAGGAAACGTGCTATTGTTAACCAAATCTAAATATCAAATATCGGTCTAATGTCCTTCTAAAAATCTATACAAAAATCCGAAGGACAGACAATCAGATAAACAAACCAAATTCATAAGCATTTTTAAAACTTTGTTGGAGAGTGAATAATAACTAAATTGCTTCTACTTTGTAGAAATGACCTCATTATGCATTGAACGATCCCTATTTAATTTTAGGAAGGTCGACATTATGGATACATCGCTAGAAACAGAAATTAAACACAGAATTCACCAGCAGTGCAATAATGAAATTAATCACGATTATCAATTGGAGAATGTAAAAACAGGTAAGGGATGATGTGGAGAAAAGACATTAACCTCGTTTCTATATCTGCTGCCAATAATCGATCGAACAGCTCATTAATTGAATTAATTAATCGCGGTGTGATTTATTTGATCTCCGATGGCAGTTCTCCGCAATTCCTCGAGGTCGTTCCTATGAAAGGCGATCTGTCCGAGGTGTCGATTACAACATTATTTACAACACATTTCCTTATTAACATGAATCTCTATTTTCTCATAGAATCTATTAAAAAAAGAGAAAGAAAACTATTATGTTGTAGCCATCACAAAACTTTCTTCTACATTTTCGTATACGAATTCACGCATTATTCATTAAAATTACACTGTGCTGGGAAGAAAAAAATCTGTATTCGAGAACTGATAACATTCCTGCTGATTCTTATATAAAATGGCCTCCTGATTCCGAATACAATCCTCATTTTGCCCGATCACCCACCGTTTTCTCGGGGCGTCAACCCCTCCACGAATTTTTATCACTGTTCTGTAATTTTATGGCCATGAATTTGATTTGGAAAATGAAAATAATAATAATAATAATTTAACACTTAAATACAAATATATATGTATATAATGTTTAATAAATAACATGAATAATAGATTTAAAAAAAAAATATAAGAAAAGTAATTCATAAGTTCAGAGGCAAATCTTCCCCTAAATTTCCCCCTTGCTTCAAATGTTCATGTTTTAGAATTTTTTTCTTCTGTAGCCCCTCAGAAGATATATAACGGTTAAAACAACCCTTGTCCCCCTTACAAACCAAATTTATAGCAAAAAAAATTACCGAAAAGTGATAAAAGTGGAGGGGCGTCCCCCCCAAAACGGTAGGTGTTAGGGCAAAACGGTCTTCCTATTTGGATTCCTGAGGTCATTTTACATAAGAATTTGCAAAAATGGTGCTGCGGGCGATTTTTATGCAGAGAAGTGTTATTAATTTTTTATGGATAGCGCAGACGATTTTCATTACAGAGAAGTAACACATTAAATGCCCAAAGAAAGTCAAAATTGTGCTATGCAGACAGAACATCTAAGAATTTTCCCTTTTCGTTCTTTCTATTCTTTCTATTCTTTTTTTTTTTTAGGAAAAATATTGATAATTTTGTTTCAAATTATCACAGATATATGGTTCAACCATTCGGTTTAAAGATATATGAACGAGTTCTTTTGTGCTTCCTACCCAGGGGGAAACCATTAAAAATAATAATAATAATAATAATAATAATTTAGGAAATGGTTTGACGATTGGGAAAAACGTGCATTGAAATCGGAGGAGAGTACTTTGAAGAAGATGAAATAAATTTTAACTTATAAATTGGTACCTTTTGCTTAGTGCCACCATTCCGAATACTTTTTGATCACCGTAGTATATCATATATGAGTTTTGTACTGTTTTAAATAATTTTACTCTGATAAAACGCACTCCAAATAAACTTCAGACTATGGATCTTGTCTCTATGGATTGTAGTCTAATAAAAGCATTCTTTATACTATTTTAATGTTTTTAACCCTTTGCCGGTCCTATTTAATTTCACTCCTCTGGTCAGCGTTTCTAAATTTAGGGACTATTTTCATTCAATATCCACAACTAAATTTGAACCGTAACGGTTGCCTAATCACATCGAAAGTTATTCGTCCATTATGTATATCAAACATCACTTCTCATAATTATTGGTGATAGTTGTATAAAAGAGTTCCTAAATGTAGCAACATTGTTTTGAACGCTTTAGAGTGTTAGGGTCGACAAAGGGTTAAAATAACTATTATAGCTCCAACGCTCATAAGATTATTTGTAGTTCTAGTGACGGGATTTTTAAAATGTGACTACCCAATTCAAGCTAAATCAAACGCTGCTTTTAGACGCTATCATGTTCACTTAAACACATACATACATGGTCGTAAAAATATCCTGATTAGAATAAAGATGAATTTATGATCTCTTCAAATGTATCGCTGACTCAAAATCTCATTGATGAATTCTATTCATGATTACATTATTTTCCTTGGATACTGCAGGAAATAACCGCTAAAAAATATAATATAATTGTAAATAAAGCAATACAGTAAATAACAAGGATTTGGTATGTCACTCAGCGGTCTTTTTTTTTTTTTTTTTTTTTAGATATTAAGAATTATTAGAACGAAATTAATTTAAAGCGGATTCCGAGCCTCCATGAACACTCATGTCGGACTCGAACTCGACAGCTTCCAACTGAAATCCAGAACACTATCCCTTCGGCTACCAGATGGGCAAATAACATCGAAGAACCACGAAAAGGTTTCGTGATTAATTTGCAATCCTCGGACAGGAATGACACTGTAAGAAGAGCATTCACAATTTTTTTTGGGTGGCTTTGTAGAGAACAGGAGTAATTGACTACACGTGGGTTCTAAGCCTGGGTCGAATCCCCTTTCTTTGAGGGAGGGGGGAGGGTCTTCATCCTCCTGAAGGGTGCTAGTCCGTACTTATGTGAGTTTCGGTGAAAAACACAGAAAATTCCGAAAGGTTAGATCGGCAAGCATGACCTAGAATCGAACCTGGCACTTCCCGTCTATTAGCTTCAAAGGACAAAATTCTTAGACTTTTTAAGAATATAACATTTGTTTCCAAAAACCCCAGAAAAATTATTTTTTTAAATTCGCAGTGTTTATGTATAGTTCTTTCCGTATTTTTTAATCCTTTAATAACAGTTTTGTGTTTTTTTTTTTTTTGTTTTTTTTTGCTGTCACGTGTCACGTTAAAAAGCAGTTCATAACCTATGCTTGTTGCATATTTTTTCTTTCTCTACGGAGAAGTCCGATGAAAAGCAAAAGCTATCGATTCATTGAATGAGAACTTGACCCATACGTAGCATTCTTCCTGGGCTTCAAAATAACCCTTTCTCGCCAGTCCCTCAGGGCGGTAGTGGAAGTTCTCGGGAACGCCGACCTCTCCGCCATTTCTTCTTTTTTTCTGTACGAAAATGAGAACCGGATGATGAAGAAGTATGTCAGAGAGAGAGAGAGAGGTCCTCCTCTTCGGAAAGGTGGGATCAGCGAGATTATTTGTTATAAAATGCATTGTTGAAAAGGAATCGACTAAGGCGCCTACTTCCTAGGGTCTATTTTCCTTAGTATAGGATCCGGATGAGAGTTCTAAATACAGTTCGGTAATATGATTATATTTGAACCGAACTCCTACTCAATTTTACTCAAGATTTGAGAGAAATTCTGTTTGCATATGGAAAGAGATAGTTGTCGATGGATATCGAGGCTGTTTTCTATCTTTTGAAATTTTCCTGTCTCCAGTCTGTCCCTAAATCCCATATAACTCTATGGGGAAATTTCTTACGAAAATATTACATTATCTAATTTATTATTATTTTTTTTTAATTTCGTTTTCTCATTTCGAAAAATCACAGTCATTCAATTTGTTCTCGTTTCCCAAAAATGTAATCTTTTTTATTTATTTATTTAAAATATTCGGAAAATTTTATTTTAAAACTATAAAACACGAAAAATTCATTTAGCTCATTTTTCTGATTTTTTATCTTCAAAACGAAATATTAAAATTAACAAATTAAATATTTAGGAGATAAGAACACAGACAATAAGAGACAATGTTGACTTTATTAACACGCTTTTATTAACTTTATATGATGTAACTATTAATGTGTGTAACGGAATCTTGCAATTCAATTTTCTACCACTTCTGGTCGTTCGATTGACCTGAAATTTTGCACAGTACTTCACAGTCAATGGTAATACTACATACAAGTCTTTTCAGGCTCCTATCCCATCAGGGACAGGTTCTAGGGGCAAACAAAAAAAAAAATTCCAAATTCTATATACAGTCGGTAACAAAAGTATCCCAACACTAGCAAAAATTCCTATATAAAAAAAGTAGAGTTAATACTGTTTTGTTAAATAAATCCTTGTCGAATCATGTTCTTAGACTGATTAAGAACCTTATTCGACAAGTATTTATTTAACAAACCAGTATTAACTCTACTTTTTTTATATACGAATTTTTGCTAGTGTTCGGATACTTTTGTCACCGACTGCATATATCTTTATATATATAGTTTGCAAATGAGATGACGATTCCGGTTCGTACTCATCTATATAGGTTGCGACCACCTTTATATAGTTCCAGCTTTATATATATAGTTTGCAAGTGAGATGACGATTCCGGTTCGTACTCAACTATATAGCAAATTGCGACCTAATTTCCATACTTTAGTTAATTTTAAAAAATCTAATTGTCCGATCGATAAGCTGTTTAGTCCGACGGATTCAGAAGAAAATCCCCTTTCATTTGGTACCTTATTTGTAACGAAGTTTTGATTAGATTTTTTTTAAATTAATTAAAACAGGAAAATAATAACCTTTCAATAACTTCAAATTTGGACATTTAAATTTATAATTGTTGCCAAAAAAACTTACCAGTCATTTATTTATTTATTTAGCATAAAATGAAATATGCTTTCACGCGAAAAATAAAACATTATAAAATAATCCGCGTTTGTAATGATCGATAGATGGAGCTTTCTCAACTGTAGTTGTTAGTAAATATAATAGCCACGTGTATTAATTTATTGTTCTTTCTTATTGTTCTATCGTTGTTTGAGCGCGAAAGCTATCAGTGGTATGATATATTCACCTTAGCCCACCAGAGGGCGAGCATTTCATTACAATCGCGGATAGCAAACCCGTGCGAAACTTCCGCACTTTATTTCTTTTCTTTTTTACCTTTAAAATTTGAAACTCAGAAACCTTAAGCCAAATTTTCCACCCAATTTTAATTCCTCAGAAGCCAAATTAGTATTAGAAACAAATTAATATTGTGATATGAAATGCTAATGATAATCAAACCAATATCATTCACGAAAGACTTAAAAATAAAATTCATGTTTAACGACCTAATTTTCATACTTCGTGAGGCAGGACAGATTTAGTATAAGACCCTCATGGCGATTTTTAAATTTTTGTCACCATGTTGGCAATACATTTTTATTAGTTAGTTTATTTATTTTCGCATAATTTTGTGTGAAAAAAACTTAGTACCTACTTTGATTATACTTTTTATTATTGCGTTTTTTAGTCAATTTATGACAAAAGTTCATATGGGGATTATATCATTAAAATATTGCTAGATTTAAAATTTCGAAGAAACAAGGATGTTTATTAGAAATTCGGTTCTTCTCATTTATACATTGATTTATGATAATCTTATAAAACATACATAAAAAAAAATCTCATATGAACAGACATCTAATAGAGTGTTTATCTAGTAACTCTGAAGAAAATCATTAGATCTGTTTTTGAGATAGGAACTTACAGTCTCCCTTCCGGTTTCCAATAACCCACTTTTGATTTTCCAATTTTCACCAAAAGTTGCAAAAACCATCTGTACACCAGACTTGTTTCAATTCTGAATTTTCGTTCTATTTTTATTAATTTCGGAGATATGATAGACAGAAAATTCTTCACACACACACACACACACACTGACCATTTGCCAAAAACACTTTTGTGGACTCAGGATGCCTTAAAACATGTAAATCAGGTAAAAACTCGTTGTCGAATTTTTTAACCGAATGCCACACTCCATTACCAGGGGTAGATCCAGGTTTGATTTTTGGGTGCCTTTTTGTGAAATTTTTATTTATTTATTTATTTTATTTTTACTTATTTTTATTTATTTATTTATTTATTTTAAATAAAATATTTTTGTGAAAAAATGAAATATCGTGTAAAACCTTCCATTTTTGCAATTATTGTATATAATGTTTAATATCAAGTTAAGAGAGTTTCGTTGAACCAGATTAAGGCATTAATTAAAAATAATAGTGAAAATACGGGAACATTTTATAAAGGATCATTTTTATAAAATAAAATCTTGTACAGGGGCTCATTTTATAAATTTGATTATCGTGTAAAACCTTCCATTTTCACAATCGTTGATTATAATATTTAATATCAAGTTAAGAGAGTTTCGTTGAACCAAATTAAGGCATTAATTAAAAATAATACTGAAAACATGGAAATATTTACTAAAGGATCATTTTTATAAAATAAAATCTTGTAAAGTGGCTCATTTTGTAAATTTGAATTTTGTGAAGTTTCCCTTTTTATGGATTTGAATTTTGTGAAGTGTCCATTTTTATGGATTTGAACTTTATGAAGGGTCCCTTTTTATGAATTTCAATTTTGTGAAGGGTCCCTTTTTACAATGTGGAACTTTATGAAGGGACAGTTAAAAGAACCCAAATTTTGCCTGGATCAATCCCTGATTACCAACGGTATTTGGATAATGGAAGTAAAATAATAATAATCTATATATATAAAATCGTTCTTCCTTACTGACTGAGGGGGTGATTCATCATCGCCCAGACCAAACCCCTAGACCTCGAAGCATGAAATTTTGTAACAATGTTCGTTCTATGACGTAGGCATCCACTAAGAAGCGATTTTACAAAATTTGCCCCCCAAGGGGGGGAGGGAGGCAAAACGTGATTTCACAAAATCATTCATATCTCAAACAAAAAAACAGATATCCGTAAAATTTTTGCTTTAAAATATAGCTAATACAAATGTCTAAAAAACAATTTCTGGAATTTTCAAAATTCGGTCCCCAAGGGGGGCGGGGGGGGGGGCAAAACGTGATTTCACATGCGTAAAACGTGATTTCGCATAATCCTATATATCTCAAACAAAAAATATATATATATTGGGTTGTTCGGAAAGTAATTTCGTTTTTTCCCGACAGAGGATTTAATTGTATTTTTTTGCACCCAACTTCACATTTAAGCCGTATAATTTTTATATGCTTTGAGAGCTCATATAGCAAGGCTTGTGTATGAAAAATTCCAATTAATTCTACGCAGTAGTTTTTGGTTGGTGCCCTTTTAAATATGGAGAGCGATAAGCAGCATTTTCGACATATCTTACTGTTTTACTACAGAAAGGGTAAAACTGCTGTTCAAGCCAGAAAGAAATTGACCGATGTGTATGGAAAAGGTGTGTTGACAGTACGCCAGTGCCAGAACTGGTTCGCTAAATTTCGATCCGGCAATTTTGATGTCGAAGATGCACCACGTTCGGGAAGGCCGGTTGAAGCTGATAAAGACGCGATAAAGGCATTAGTTGATGCGAACCGGCGAATAACAACACGTGAGATCGGATTGAGGTTAAATTTATCAAATTGAACAGTTTATGACCACTTGAAAGGCCTGGGATTATCCTCGAAGCTCGATGTATGGGTTCCCCATGTTCTCACAGAGAGAAATCTGTGTCGCCGTCTGCGATTCGCTTCTCAAACGTCACGAAAATGATCCGTTTTTAAAGCGCATCATCACTGGGGACGAAAAATGGGTTGTATACAACAACGTCAAACGCAAGAGGTCATGGAGCATAAAAGATGACCCGGCTCAAACCATTTCCAAAGCCGATATTCACCAAAAAAAGGGTGATGCTGCCTGTTTGGTGGGATTTTAAAGGAATCGTTTTTTTTTTTAGCTTTTACCGGATAACACAACGATTAATTCGGAAGTCTACTGTCATCAACTGGACAAACTGAATGATGCACTTCAACAGAAAAGGCCAGAACTAATCAACAGGAAAGGTGTAGTGTTTCACCAAGACAACGCGAGACCTCACACAAGTTTGGTCACTCGCCAAAAGCTTTTACAGCTTGAATGAGATATAATGCCACACCCACCATATTCTCCAGAGCTGGCACCATCGGATTATTATTTGTTCCGGTCACTCCAAAATTTTTTCGACGGTAAAACCTTCACCTCAAATGAGGAGGTCAAAAACCACCTCGATCAGTTTTTTGCCAGCAAAGACCAAAAATTTTATGAGCGTGGAATTATGCTACTACCAGAAAGATGGCAAAAGGTGTTGGACCAGAGCGGCCAATATATAATTTAATAAAGTATTTGTTTATTATACGAAAACTGTCTTTCATTTCCACAAAAAAAAAAAAACGAAATTACTTTCCGAACAACCCAATACGTGAAATTTTTGCTCTAAAATATAGCTAATGCAAATATCTAAAAACCAATTTCTGGAATTTTAGAAATTCAGCCCCCAGGTGGGGCAGTAGGGGGGGGCTATGGGGCAAAAACAAATAGAAATATACAGTTTGGGCGTTCAAAATTGGTACGATATGTTTTAGAGGCCTGCAAGTCAAATGAGGATATTTTCGATTGTGTAAAGTTATAAGGAGGGGCAGGAAGGGGGGAGGGGGGGGCAAAAAATAAAAATAGAGTTAGATCGTTCAAAATTGGTATATAGAGGTTTTCGATACCTACAAATCGATTGCGGATATTTTCGAATTTGTAAAATTATTAGGAGGGGCAGGAAGGGGGTGGGGCTATAAGGGGGGGCTACGGGCAAAAACAAATAGAAATACAGTTAGGGCGTTCAGAATTGGTACAGATAGGTTTTAGAGGCCTGCAAGTCGAATGGGGATTTTTTCGAAAGTGTAAAATTATGAGGAGGGCCGGGAAGGGGGGAGAGGAGAGGGGGGACAAAAAAATAAAAATAGAGTTAGATCGTTCAAAACTGGTATATAGAGGTTTTCGATACTTACAAATCGATTGCGGATATTTTCGAAGTTATAAAATTATTAGGAGAGGCGGGAAGGGGGGCTATGGGCAAAAACAAATAGAAATACAGTTAGGCCGTTCAAAATTGGTACAGATAGGTTTTAAATACCTGCAAGTCGAATGGGGATATTTTCGAAAGTGTAAAGTTATTAGGAGGGCCGGGAAGGTGGGGGGGGGGGCTGAGGGGCAAAAAAAATAAAATAGAGTTAGATCATTCAAAATTGGTACATAGAAGTTTCCGATACCTACAAATCGATTGCGGATATTTTCGATTTTTTAAAATCATTGGGAGGGGCGGGAAGGGGGGGAGCAGAGGGGCAAAAAATAAAAGTAGAGATATATCGTTCAAAACTGGTGCATAGAAGTTTTTGATACTTACAAATCGATTGCAGATATTTTCGAATTTGTAAAATTATTAGGATAGACGGGAGGGGGGGGGGCGAAGGGGAAAAATAATAGAAATAAGAGTTAGAGCATTTTGGGAATTTTTTCCGAAGGCAGTGAGAACCCGGTGCGACATTTTTCCCAATCAGATTTTGTTTCTCTTTTTTTCTTCACGTGATAAAAACTAATGCAATTTTGAGAATTCAGTAATTATAGTGATTCTTTTAAAAATAGGGACCAGCGAAGCGGGCGTTGCCTGCTAGTAATCAATAAAACAGTCTAATAGCATTTTATTTTCCATGATTGGTGTGATATTTATTTGTTCCTCGTTCCTTTCACTCTTTGTGTTTTCTTACGACAAGGTGGCCGATGTAGGCTGTTCGGTAAGGGGGCCTAGCTCGTAATTGGAAGATTCTGGGCTCTATACTCATGCCAGCCGAAAGCCGTCGTGTGCATTAATGATGCCGGATGCACGTAAAATCCGTTGTGATCGCAATGTCCTCCATGTTCCTATCCCACTATGCCTTGGGTGTCACCGAAGCAGGAAACCATCCTCTCCAAGAAGGTTGAAAATTGTGATGGCACGTCTCCGGGTCACACTTAGAGGTGAATCCCAGACCGTCGACAATTACCCATTGAGCAGCACTAGTGCGACGTAAAACCCAACCAAACAACCAACCCAGACCGTCGACAATTGCTCATAACCTAGCACTAGTGCGCCATATAAACCACGCAATCAACCAATCAATCTTTCGATGGCTACCATAATCGTGCTGGGTGTTTTCACTTCGAAAAGTCAGAATTAATTTATGTAGTTATTTATTTTTCTGTGATGTAATTTTCAAAAGATATAGAATTATAAATTTTCTTAATTCCAACACGGTCTGAAACATTTTACACGATGGACCACGGATGGGTCGTCTCGTCCCTATTATCTTATACTATTAAGTGAGCAATATTTGTATATATATATAAGTATATTTCACTCTTCTCGAAAACGGTAGCTCGGACAGTCACGTGATTTAATACAAAGGTGCCCTCCGAAGGGTCATTGTGCACATCGAAGGATAATCCATCGAAGTCAGATTTTCGAATTTTTGATTAGTTTTCTTTTAACTAATAAAAAAAAGAAAATAAAACTTCCCATTTCTATAATGACGCAGAATGGAGAATCTTGGGAGAGATTTTATTGGTTTATTTGATTTTCATTGATTGGAGTGTATTTTACATTGAACTACGGCTACGTTATGAGGAATTACAAGAGATTTAATTGGTTTATTTGATTTTCATTAATTTGAGTGTATTTTACATTGAACTACAGCTACGTTATGAGGAATTACGAGAGATTTGATTGGTTTATTTGATTTTCATTGATTTGAGTGTATTTTACGTTGAACTAGAGCTACGTTTTAAAGGAATTACGAGAGGTTTGATTGATTGATTTGATTGTATTTTACGTTGAAGTAGAGCTACGTTATGAGGAATTACGAGACATTTGATTGGTTTATTTGATTTTCATTGATTTGCGAAAGGGGTGTCCAGTGATTTTTTTTTTTTTTTTTTTTTTAACTTGCTTGACAGTGATTGGTGCGAAAACGAGTTTCGTGTGTTTTCAGATTCATGCACAGCAAGGTAGGGGTGTCCAGTGGTGTTTTTTGGTTTTAGCATGCGTGATAGTGATTGCCGAGGACCTGAGTTTCGTGTGTTCTGAGATTCATGCACAGCAAGGTAGGGCTTTCCAGTGATTTTTTTTTTTATCACGTGCGTGAAGCGTACATACGTGCGTTACAGTGATTGCTGCGAAAACGACTTACGTGCGTTCTCTCATTCGACCATTCATCGAATAGTGACTTTTACTGTACGAGCAACAGCTTCATCTTTTTCCAGAATATTCGAAGAATTAACATTTCTATTTGACTGTTTTCGAGAATATTCGTTTTAATAGTAGTTTTGTTGCACAAATTCGAGAAGTTTAAAAAATGTTTGATATTGCCAAGGAGATCCCATACTAAAACTGTGAAGAAAATAGTCGTCAATCGAAATATATTTATTTAAACGTTTCAATTATTCAATTAAAAAGAAGTCCTTTAAGTATAGTGCCCAGCGAAGCGGGCGAAGCCTGCTAGTGTAAGATATAATTAATATAAGACGGGTTTCAAACAATACCCCCATCTCAAAAAAAAAAAAAAAATTAAAGAATGAACATTTGTATAAGAGTGAAACAAAAATAAAACAGTTCACTCTTCAATGAAACTGTTTTTACTTTCCCATCTTTAAACTCGTCCAATTAAATGCCATTTCAATTACCTGAACAAACATCGAGAATTAGATCGGAAACGAAACGACAAAAAGCAAACACCATAAAATTGGATTTATTATCCATTCCCATGGGATCTACAACCAATTTATTCAGCCGTAAATGAAGAACGTAAAAATGGCTTCAAAATGGCTAAAGAAAAGGCGTTAGTGGTCGATAAAAAAAAGCTGGAGATCTATAAAGGAGATTTATGTGGAAAGTTTTTTATCGGTTCTTTACATCTTGGACTAAAATTGGAAAGCCGATTTCGTCGGATGGTTTAGGTATTGAAAAACATTTAAAAATTTTGCACAAAACTGAGACAAATACGAATAATTTGGTGTGGCATTCACGCTAATTTTTTCTCTTACCTTGTACTTTTATAAAAACACATTATTACAGCTCAATGCACTCTCTTTTAAAACTCATTCAATACTCAGAAAAAAAATATACCTCCTTCATCTAGAATGAATAAATGGTCATTTTCTAAATCCTTAAACTAGAAATATTGATTTCCGAGCTATGGACATAAGGCACGCCAATAAACTGAATAGACGGAATGGTCGAAAATTTCTAATCTACGCATTTCTAGATGGTGAAACAATATTCTGAATCTTTTGAATCTTTTGTATTGCGGGAAAATCTCGCTTGATTTCCTAGAATTGTGTCATAAACCAAGATTATAGTTGCTAATACCCGCCTCTTGTATTTACATTTATTTGGCGATATTTTCAAATAGGTTTGTCCTCGATAGTATAGACAAAAACGCTCAAGAATTCTAATAGAGGTCTCTAGAATTCGCTTTCGAAGGGGACTAGAACAAAATTTATAAGAAATTTATAAGGATGACATGGGAACTATTTTTTTTAGAGCCAAAATTTAGATTCTAGATGTTAGTTATAAAAAATTTTCTAAGTGTATTGGCGTGCCTTATACTCATAGCTCGGAAATCTATATATTTCTAGTTTATAGATTTAGAAAAGGACCACCTATTCATTCTAGATGAAAGCGGTATATTTTTTTTCTCAGTGAACTAAGTTTCATTTCAAATTCATAGTTTGAATGGGTAGGGTATTACGTAGCACTAGGTCTATGGAATGGACAACTGGTGACGGTCTGGCATTCATTCCAACGGGTGACCCGGAGACCCCCCCCCCCCCAAAAAAAAAAAAAAAAAAAAAAAAAAAAAAAACACCACACATTTTGATTTTCCGGAAAAGAGAAGGCTCCACTGTCCAGAGGCGTTCATTTTGGAGCATAAAGGACATTGCGTCACGACGGTCGTCTGCCTGCTCGGGTATCGAACTCGCAATCTTCCAATTCCGTGCTCGGTGCTCCGACGCTCTTCAACCCAGATACCTCATACTCATGGTGAGCCGGTCGCGTAAATGTACTTCACCACAGATTTAAATTATTATTATTTGAGCTTATACTACCTTAAGAAAATTATTGCAATCATAAAAAGAATTTTATTGCGAGATTTTAATAAATTTATCCGTTTGCGGATAAAAAATAATTCTCAATTATTTTTATTTATTTATTTATTTACTATTATTATTTTCGATTTATTCGATTGTTCGAAAGGAAGAAAAAGAGAATCTGTCCGATGTACACCCTTAATTTTCAAAATTAAGCGGAGTTATTCCTTCTTCTTCTTTTTTAATAATAATAATAATAACAATTAAAAAAAAAAAAAAAATGGAAGATTTAAAATTAAAAAAAAGTTATGCGTAACGAACTTGAGAGAAAAGGCTAAAGAAAAAATTGCAATAAAAATATGCATATTCGTTTTTAAGGAAGTTTTTAGGAGGGAAATGTTGGACATTTTAAAAAATCGTATTTCCTTTACTCTTCACTGTTTCTAAGGTTACACACTACCCACTTAAGTTTCCGGTTTTTCGGAAGCAGGAAAAGGGAAAACGCCTTCTTCTGCGTCATCCGATGATTGTTGAATCACAGCATTTAATGTCGATCTAAAGTTACGACATAACGCCTCTATTCTGCATCCCACAATGTCACCTGTTCGCCCATGTAGAGCAGATGACTGATCGTGAGTTAGTAAAAACTGCTTAAAACAGCCTAACTGAAAATGCAACATAGGTAGTCCCTTATTTTATGATGCTTTGGATCACCATGACCAGGGCCCAATAACATGGTAAACCGTGTACGTAACACACTACGAGATTTTCTTTTATATTTCCACGGACTAACTTCATATGTATTTTAATTCATTTTGCAAAATTCAACAATTAAAACATTTTGACATCAGAATTTTTATGAAAACATATATGCTTTAATAATATTATAAACTATGTTGTTGTTGTTTCTAATCACAGATGGTCCACCGTACGCTAGACCATCTCCATGTAGCCAAAAACTTCCAGAAAGTCTAAAAACAGTAGAGGGTTCTTTAAAACCTCGCCTTTTGTAAAATCCAAGCATTTTACAATATGAGAGGGCAATCACTGATCAGCTTTAAACCAGGGGCACTCCGGGAGAAAATTATGGCTCTGGTGGAAAGTGATGATGTGCTTTTCAAGAAACGCGTGAAGTCCGTTTGACGTTTCCTGTCAGAATGCAGTATTGCCAGATGGCTGAAGGTGAATTTCCCCAAACAGTTCTCAAATTTCCCCAAATCTAGGGTTTTTTCCAAAAAAATCCCCAACTCAATTTATACTAAAAATGCAAATTTTTCGGAAAAACTTAAAAAATATTTTATAAGTTTAAGCTCACATTTTCCCCCAAATGAAGCTCTTTATCGAAAAAAATCCCCATTTTCCGAAATAACTTTCAATACACTAGTTTTGGGAAAATTTTTAATTTGTGTAACTTTTTCAGTCTATTTGTCTAACTTTCTACGTCTCCTCATGTTTAATCATTTGTACATAACCCATAGTATATAAAAATAGTTTTTATTGATTTTAAAATGCATGAAAAACAAGGTTAGAGACACCCAGACAGCTTAAAGAGCTTGCATCGAACTTATATTTCACCCCTGCAAGTTTAATTCACGCTAAGACAAAACATCCAAATTTATGCTGGTTCAGCTTACTTTAAGTTGATTATTCAAGCGAAGCAGCAGTCAGTAGTGTATGTATCAGGTATCAAGCATTCAGTATGCTTGCTGCTACAGCACTCGTGAACCAAATAATTCCTGAAATAAGGGATTACAAGTGGGAAAAAAACAGGATAAATTTTATAATCAGAAAGTTGAAAAAGTTGCTTTTCTATTTCTAAAATAACATCCAGAAATGACCCCTTTTTTTCCGGTTTTTATTGGATTTTATCTTTTACTAATTTTAAAGAAAATCCCCATGTATTTCCCCAACATTTTTCTTTTCCCCAAACTGTTCCCCACAAAATCTCTGTCCCCAAATTTTTCCCCTGAAGCTTCAAACCTCCCCAAAATCGGGAGAAATTCCCAAGTCTGGCAACACTGTCAGAATGGAACTGGAGAGCTCCACCAGGGCTCCTTTCAGTGTACTATGGCCGAATGGGTGGAGTTTTACAAATTTTATTCATTTCATGTTTTTTTCGGAAGGAGTCTATTTCGTTGCTTATCATCACATCCTCAGCAGAAGCAGTCTTGGCCAAAACGTCATCAGATTCATCTTTTACATTTTAAACTATACTATATGTTATGTTTTAACCACATTTTGAGACCTCAATAAGATAGTAAAATAAGGATAATGTAAGTTATAACTAAGGCGGAAAATATTTTAGTTTTTTTTTTTTTTTTTTTTTTTTTTAAGATTGAAAACTAAATTAGGATCATATAAAAAAGTATAAAATCACTTTTAAAAACACGTAGATAATTTTTTTTCATTAAAAACGGACACAAAGCTTTTCGCTGTTATCAAAATAGCATCATCAGGTGTACTTAAGTAACATAATAGCCAGCAATATATAATTGAGAAGTTCAATACGGTTAAAGTAAAAAAAAAAAAAAAAAAAAAATTCAGTCCACAAAAGGTCGCATAGGAAATACATGGCAAAAAACTTGAAAAAAAAAAAAAAAATCTGGAGTGACTCCACTCGACTTTCCGAACATTGAGTAACTAACAGTTTTGTAGATAAAATAAAGAAAGAGGAGTTGCTAAACAAACAAAAGAGAGAAAACCATAATAGAGTGTTTAAGTATTTTTCTCCATATATCACACGAGGTTTTATTTAACGCTACTGAACTTTGAGCCCATAGATCATAATGATAAAGAATTTTTCGTTGTGTCCGTGTAAAAATCTATAAATGCTAGATTCACCAAAATGCTTATAGTTAGTGCAACAGTGATTTATAATATTCATACAAATTTTCAGCTCAATTGAATAAGGCGTTTAGATGCTATCGCACTTTTAAAAATTTGGTCTCATAGGCCATAATGATAAAGAATTTTTCTTTGTGTCCCTGTAAAAAAATTGTAAGTGCTAGATTCACCAAAATCTATACAGTTGGTGCAAATGCGACCTATAACATGTGTACAAATTTTTTGCTCAGATTAATATGGCGTTTAGACGCTATCACACTTTTAAAAATTTGGCCCCATAGGCCATAATGATAAAGAATTTTTCTCTATGTCCCTGTAAAAAAACTATAAGTGCTAGATTCTCCAAAATCTATACAGATTGAGTATCTGTGACCTATAATATGTGTATAAAGTTTTTGCTCAATTGAATAAGGTGTTTAGATGCTATCGCACTTTTAAGATTTTGGTCCCATAGGCCATAATGATAAAGAATTTTTCTTTGTGTACCTGTAAAAAAACTATAAGTGCTAGATTCACCAAAATCTATAGGGTTCGTACTATGGTGACTTACAATATACGTACCAACTTTCAGCTTATTCGAACAAAGCTTTTAGACGCTAGCGTGTTCACTCACAGACATACACACATACATACACACATACACACACACATACATACATCATCTCAAAAATAGTGGAAACGGACTCGGGGGACCTCGAAACGCATAGAAACATCAAAATTTCCAATTCGGATTTTTGACATGATTACAATACTTTCCTCACTATAGTGTTCGGAAAGTAAAAAAAAAGGATTTCTATACAATTTTCAATAATCTTACGAGCACAACGTGTGCCATATTTTATGAAGAGATGCGGCATCCTTAGAGTTAATAACTTTATTGTACTTGATGATATTTATTGCTTCTGTCATTAGAAGATCTTGAAAGTCACGAGGGGCTGAAATTACTTCGGCCTGGGTCCACAGAGGTATAGCTTCAGGGTGCTCGTAAAGAAATTCAACTACAATATGGCACATGTTGTGCTCGTAAGATTATTGAAAATTGTATTGAAATCCCTTTTTTTTTTCAAGGTTTTTGCCATGTAGTTCCTGTGCGATCTTTTGTGTGGCTACTATGTTACTTAAGTACACCTGATGATGCTATTTTGATAACAGCGAAAAGCTTTGTGTCTCGTTTTAATAAAAAAAAAATTATCTACGTGTTTTTAAAAGTGATTTTATACTTTTCTATATAATATGTGTACACGTGAAACGCTTTCTAATTTTAAACTTTCAGTAGTTTAAAATTTTAACTGAATTAGGATCGTAAAAATTATTTCTTAAAAGGGAATTTAGGTGCCCTTTTGAAATTCACCGGAAAATCCCAGGCCTCACGGGCCTATTCAGTAAAAAAGTCCTGCTATTTACTCTCCTTTACTCATATATAGTATGGTAGAGAAAGCATTGTTTTAGGGTCAAATTTTCAAAATCGACTTTTTGTTATATATTGAGGTCTCCTGAATCCGAAACTCATATTTTTAGCGATTGGCCTGTGTGTGTGTCTGTGTGTCTCTTATCGGCATATCTGAAGAACAAACAGTAGCAGGAAAACCAGACTAGGTATTCTACATCTATATAGAGATGCTACACTAAACTTTTTGTTGAGATCAAGCAAAGGGTTCATGTACAGGGCCATCAAAGAGAATTCAAATACGTTACGTGTATGGGCGAAATTTCTTTTAATTACAGTGTAAAATACACTCTATAAAAAAAAAAAAAAAAAAAAAAAAAAAAACGACGCATCAAGAAGAAGTGGGGACAAAAATTGGTAGATGTGATGTGCATGTGGAGAAAAACAATTGATTACAGTTTCAGAAAATTTGAATGATTTAATCAAGAGAAAGGGCCTAACAAAGTAAACAAGTCAATAACGCGTTGGTCCACTTCTGGCCCTTATGTACGCAGTTATTCGGCTTGGTATTAATTGATAGAGTTGGCAGATGTGCTTCTGTGAAGTATCGTGACGAATTCTGTCCAATTGTTGCGTTAGATTGGTAAAATCCCGAGCTGGTTGTAGGACTTTTTTTATGATGCTCCAGACGTCCTCAGTGGAAGAGAGATCCGGGGACTGAGAAGTTTATTTAGAAGACATGTTTAAAATATAAAAATATTTTTACAGTAAGATAAAATTATCTCAGAATTTCATATATGGTTTGTAGAGACACATATACAAGTCTACAATGTCAGTTGATTCAGTATGAAGGCGCTCACAGTGCCCTATATTCGGTGTCTTGTACCTTGTACATTACACAAGATGAGCCCATTAAAAACTGTGATAGATATATAATTTCGACTAACTGAAACATATTTTGATAGAAAGTCTGAACTAAATTCCACAAAGAGCAAGAGCAAAGGCATAGCGAGCGAATGCTCTTTCAACGAGCTACCCTGTCGATATGAGTGAATAACTGCCAGTTGATTTTGACTGGGTAACACGTCAAAAATCTCTCATTGAAAAAACATATATTGTTACTTTATTCGTGCATTTTACCGATATATAAAGTATAGGTATAGACAATAAGTTCGGGACTACCCTTTCCCCCTCATGCCCAATGTGTGGGTGAACAGAAATAATGATGTGGTTCGCAAGTCTGATACTTTGCGCATGCGTGAGACATCACAAGACATTTTGAGAAACTGATAAGGCACGCATATCACCATTCGGCTACAGACTGCAGACTGCAGTTTGTAATACCGATGTAGCAAAATGTCCTTTGTGAAGCAACGTTCTAACATTAAATTCTACTACAAATCAGGAAAAAATGCTGCAGAAATGTTACAGTTTTTGCAACAAACATATGGAGACGAAACACGTATTTGTCTTAGTGTACGATACCCAAACCAAGCATCGGACGTCCTCACGGAAATTGCCACAAACACCATGGTCGAAAAAGTTTCGAATGGCTCACTCAAAGGGGAAAATCAAGCTGAAGTTGTTTTCTGGTATGGTATCATACACTACAAATTGATCCTGCAAAGTCCACTAAAAACAAAGGACCGCATACGCAGGTTCTTTATTGTCTCCCCAGGAAGCAATTATTCGCATACGTCCAGACCTTTAAAAATTCAACACGTGATTGTCTTTTCCATGGCAATGCCCCTAGCGCTCCGATCTCTAATCGTGCAGCAAGTCCTTATTAAACACGGCACAAAAGTTCTGACACATCCGCCATATTCCCTAGTACTGGCTCACAGCGATTTATACCTGTTACAGTGAAACTGAAAGATCGTATGAAGTGCAAACGGTTTGCAAGTATCGATGGAGTGATGGCAATAACGACTACCTCTTTACGATAGCTCTCACGCAATGATTTCTACGACTGTTTGCAGAAGCTGTATCAACACTGGCGGAAGTTTATAGTTGGGAAAGGACATTGTTTTGAAGGTGGTTGTGTTTAGGTTACATTGTAAATGTATCAGTTGTAGTAAATAAAGTCCCCGAATTTATTGACCGTAGCTCGTATTTATAATTATACTACAAACGGTTTATAAATCAATTTCTAACTGTACTTCATACACCATAATACTCTTCGAATTAATTGGGAAGATATTACAAAAAAAAAAAAAAAAAAGAAATCCTAATGCAACTGGTAATACTCCTCAGACAATTTTAAATATATATATATATATATATATATATATATATATTTTTCTGAGGTGGGGTCAACCAATGTTAATCGTTAATGATTCAATAATATTTATTAATGTTAATCAATAATCATGTTCTATAGGACACATTCGTTTTTAGATTTGAAAAATACATGCTGATTTCATTAGTATTTGCGAACAGTTATAAAGATATCAAAATCGACGTTAAAGGAATGTTTCTCACCTTCTCATAGGCTGTTGTGTATTCCAATTCTTTTGTGAATTCCTTTACACCAACCTCTTTCTTCAGCTATTTGTGTCACTTTCAATAGGTTGAGGTTGAGTTGGTTTAACGTCGCACTAGAACTATTCGATGGGGCTGTTAGTGACGATCTCGAATTCACTCGTAGGGATAAGCTCCTAAGCCATAAAAATGTTGATCAGCCGAGGAGGGATGTCTCCCTCGCTTCAGTTAGTTCACCTCTAGAGTCCGAGACTTACAGATGGAATGCCCTCCGTGGTAATCTCTCTAAGGGGTCCTAGCCCGTATTTACGTGAGTTTCGAAGAAAACCACAGAAAACTTCGAACAGTTGGGTCGATGAGCGCGACCTAGGATCGAACCCGGGACTTCCCATCTACCAGTTTTGAACACAGAATCGCTCGGCCTCTGATGGAGCCTCGTTTCGGTAGCCTTTCAAATGTATTACTTTTACAAACAATTTCCATTGGGAACGTATCGTTAGTGAACTTGAATAACAAATATCATTTTTAAGGCATGTCTTTATGAATATGAAAACACAGATGACAGTGCGTGAAAGAACTAGCAACTTGGAAGCCCTCTCTAAAATGTTTGAAGGTGCCTTTCAAGAAATAACTTATAAGACGCTTTTAATAGTTTAATCCCAGTCATTTATTATTTATCAACTTGTATTCGAGTAGTTCTTAAGAAGAAGAAGAAGAAAAGAAAACTAAAATCTAGGACTCTTGAGGCCTCCCTACCTGTGTTTTTTTCTCCGAAGTTCCCAAAGCATCGCGGGTCTAGCGGGCCCTAATCTCCGTCAGTGGCGGACAGACAGGCGAACTTAATTTATAAACTACTTTCAACTTTGGGAGTTAAAAACAATTGGAGCAACAATTCGAAGGCGCAACTTTGCCAATTCAGGGGCCCTGTTTACTTGATTTTCCATTAAGTGGCCAATGGCCTCGACAAACACCTGAGTTGGTTGACCTCGTGTAACCTTTCAAAAATGACGTCATATCGCGCCAAAATGGGTTCCGAAACTGAATGAACGAGAAACGTGTTTCACTTTCTTTTAAAAGCCACTTTACAGACTCCCGGAGCCGGCTGTGTGGAGAGGATGGGGCCCCTTGTTTTTAACTCATCTCACGGGGCCCTTGTCGGATGGGTCGGGAGGGCCGGAAAGGGAAGAAGAAAATCACGTTTTTGAAGAGGAGAAAGTTTGGGATACACGTGTAAAAATTTCACTCTTGGAGAAACCCGATATGTCTACGAATTCACTTTTTATGTTTTATATCAATACAGTGAAATTCCTTTATTGGAAGTCTCTGTTTAATGAAAGTGTGGGCTTAAAAAGATATTTTTTAAGTTAGATTATAAAAATATTTTATCAGTGCATGACTTAGAGAGGATTACTTTAATTTAAAGAAAATTTGTATATGAAAAAAAAAAAAAAAGAAAAAAAGAAATATCAGATCGAATTATCAAATTCTCTCTCTCTCTCTTTCCCAGAAATTATTTTTGAAGAAATATCAACCCTTCAAAAAATTAAGAAACCCTGCTGCTTTGCTTTGTCTAAAATAGCATAAATAACTAACAATAGGCAATGGAATAAACATTATTTTCCCCTCTCTTACCTGTGACTGTCTTAGAGAAGTGAAGGGGCCCGGGGCAAAATCATTAATTGGAAGATCCTTCTGTCATAAAGCACACAAAGTACATTTTGTATACATGTAAAATACTTTTGATTTTAAAAATTAGGTGATTTGGGAGTGTTATAAATGAGGGCCCGGATGTTCGCCATTTTTCCCCATGGGAAATCAGACCCTGCCCCATACGGGTAAGTGATCCTTTATGAGTCCCAAAATAGATTTTTTTATACCTAATATTACATATGCGTAAATTCCCCCGCGAATAAATTAGTTAAATGCGTCTAAAATCCTAACAAAACGTTTGCAGATCTAGATAATATTCATTTATTTACTAGTCACTTTTAGCAACCAGCTGCCTCGACCATTGGCGAGAGGTTCTGTTCTCGGAACTGGCAGACGGGAAGTGCCGTGTTCGATCACAAGTGACGATCACGGCTACAAAATTAGCTATGTTGCTTTTAGACAATACGCGATCTACAGAAAATCAATCTATTATATATATATATTATTATTATTATTATTATTAAAATAAAGGATAAGGCACAAAAATAATTTTTACGAGTTTTTTCCTTCCTGTTTAAAAACGCAGCGTTTTTAAATGTGACATACCTGAGGCAAAATAAAGGGTTAAACGGTGCAACAGGTATGAACAGTTGAGAAGTGTTAGTACCGCCGTATAGTACAGTCTGTACAAAGTGTTAGTACAGTCGTATAGATTACCACGCGGTAATCTATAGGAACCGCGTGGTTTTTGTTTCTTATTTTTTATATAAAAAATCGAGTTATCGCTATTCGACTACACCTCGATAAACTCACCTCTCAGTGATTGTTAAAAATTAAACAGTTATCGGATCAATTACAAGTTCATTATTTTTCATCCACGTAATCTGCAGTTCACACGCAACTCAGCTTGTGTGGCGTTCTCTGCTTAATTACAAAACGTTTAAGCAATTTTATGACATCAATGCAATCGGTAATTTATGGCATTCAAAGGCTTCTGTCGGATTACCGTACGAAAATAGAAGCGGATAATCCTTCACGGCGATTTCCTTTTACAGGACAAACTTCATAAAAAAGAAAGAAATTTATCTTTAATGAATTTTAACTTAGTGTCAGGGATCTATATTCATTTTGCTTAACGATTTTTTGTTTTCCCTCGTTTATATTCATCGAAATTAAAAGATTTTTAGTATATTCCTCGACTGTATTTAAATTATATAATATATATTTTTTTAACCAATTATAAATAAAAAATATATATAAATAAACAAAAAAATACATAATAATAATTAAAATTAAAATAATAATTCACCAATAAACATAATCATACTGTCTTAATCATCACTTGTTGGCCCTTTGATGAAATTGCTTAAGAATAAAAATTAAACTAAAGTAAAAATTGGAAGTCAAATCGTACTTTTTCTATAATTACTTAAAAGTAAATCACTTTTTTCACGTAAGATGGCGCTAGCTCACGTTACGTTGAACGTTAAATCTAAACTGAAAATAGAAAAGATTAACGTTAAAATTAAATAACCCTGTTAAATATCGTCTTTTTAATAGTGTTTTTAGTTTTAAATTTTAATGACTATCACTTAATGCATTCATTTATTTCATTTCAGTAGCACCTAGATCGATTAATCGTTTCTTTACTTTTAATCTTTACTTTTCACTAATGTTCGTTTTGGCAACCTGTTTATTTCTACTATCTCTGTTTGGAATCGGTTACATGTGGACTTATTAAAAATACTTATTCCATTTTTCAATTTTCGTTGTGTTACTGTTTAATCTAATTTCCTTTTTTAGTTTGTTTTGTTGCAAGATAGGGACTTGCGTTGTATATTGCTTGAATTAGCTATACAACGATCCGAAATCTTGCATATGCTGACAGAGATGCAAGTTTCCTGTAGAGTGATCATTTCTGGTTTTCAGCATTTAAAATTCTATTTTTCATTTCATGAATTCTCTTTTCTTATAACAGATCCTTTTGGTTAGTTTATCTCTTTCCATTTCTATTATTTGATGAAAGTTTCTATTGGATTAATGGATTATGCAAATTATCTCATCGTTAGGCTTATGTGTTGTGTGTTTCATTTCTCTTCTGCGTAAGTACTTTAACATGTTTTTACTACTCAGTGTACTTAAATTAAATTATCATCGTGACAATAATTTTATTCGAAATACATCTCACTTAAAATTTCATATGTTGGTATTTTCATCTATATTTCATTTGCTGGGTGTTGTAAAGGAATTAAATTATTCAAATTATATTTATATATATATTTATAATTTCATTTTTTTTTAATTACTAGAAGGCTCTACCCGCTTAGCTGGTCACTATTTTTAAATGAATGATAATAATAAAATCACTTTTTTTTTTATTGTATATATAACTGTTGAAATCGCCAAAAACATCGTTTAGAGAGATTATATATAATTTTAGACTTTAAGATTTCTCTAACCTATTCCTTTACCGTCCAATGGCAACTGTCTCTATAGTATTATAACCAATCTAAACTAAATCGTGCTACGCATTTTTTTTTTTTTTTTTTTTTTTTTTTTTTTTTTTTTTTTTAGCATAATCAAACTATTAATCTATAAAATGTGTATTCACAAACAGAAGTTTAAAAACTTTAAAAATTACTAAAGTTAAAACTGAAAAAAAAAAAAAAAAAAAACTACTTTTAAATAAAATTTTACGGTAGCTATAACCATTTAGAATTATTGACAAAAAAACAAATTTGAAACGAAAAATTCACTGATACATTTAATGTTAAAATTTACTGACCTGTAATTTATTCTATATATATGCACTTTGGGATGCAGGACTTTTAGGAAGTAGTTTGTATTTTCTTTTGGTTTTAAAAAACAAATTCTCTCAGTAAAAGTCTCACTTCTGAAAAACTAAAGTAAGAAATTAGAGAACTTATTTTTCAATTCTTTTTGGGGCTTGCTATAAATTTAGAGTTGTTGGATTGGGTTGATTATATAGCATTAGAATTGGCTCGTTACATATTGCCTATGTAGGAGATTTACGCCTAGGGACGGCTGGTGCAATGTACATTAAATATGACAGCACTGCAATGGCCTCTACGGTTTGGGTTGAGTAATTTTGTAAACGATGATCCATTGTAAAGTGCAGTTTCCACTGCGGTTGGTTGGAAGTTGTTTCGAGCGGCGCTATTCAGAATCCTTTGATGTGGTCAAGCGGTTGGAGGTGGTTCAACTGGTTGGTTCGAAGGGAGAAAGTCCCTGGCTCTAACCCCCAGATGAGGTAATTGAGGGGCCAGAGGCAGATATATTTGTCAATTTTGAATGCTTTCCTTTGAAGTAACTGCGCAATCTGATAAAAAAAAAAGTTACAGCTGATGACAAGACATTTGGCTCTTTGTGTCGGGAGCGTGATTAATGGTTTTTTGAACCTCGAAGTTCCAACCGCAATGGAAACCGGCCGGTCATGGAAGACCATTAAGGGGACTCTGTCCCTACTGTTGCCGTAAGCCAAAGCCTATGCTATTTTATGGGAAAATTTGTTTATAGAATAACACATTACCTAATCTATTTCTTAAAATTCCGTTTTTACATTAGGAAAGTTCACAACCGTTAAATTGGTACTCGATTTTGAAAAAACTACCGAGACCATCTCTAGGAGTGAGTCCCAGACCATCGCTGGGCCGTCATAACCCGGTCGGTAGAGCGCCGAACTCGTAATTGAAAAATTGCGGGCTCGATACTCGAGCCGGTCGAAGACCGTCGTGTACACTAATGGTGGCTGGCTGGTGCACGTAAAATCCGTTGTGGTCGCGATGCTATAACTGTTTCCATAAAACACCGGAAAGTGAAAAAATTATCGGCTGATACGAATTAAAGCGACCACAAAAAATTATCGAAATTAAGCATTTTTGGCGATTTAGCGCTGTTAGGCGATAACTTCGCTAGAACTGAGATTGCCGTGTACAAACAATATAGTGTTTTGCTTCTATACCAAGTACACAAGATCAATCGCCTAACAGAGTGAAATCGCCAAATATGCTTAATTTTGATAATTTTTTGTGGTCGCTGTAATTCATTTCAGCCGATAATTTTTTCACTTTCTGGTGTTATATGAAGAGTAGAATCACATATATATATATATATATTTTTTTTTCAATATTTTTTGAAGACGACACCTTTTGAATGTTTCCTTGTTAGATAAAGAGTCATTCAACAAACATATTTCTTCATAGAGTTACACGGAATTTGGTGACCGGGAATTGGTAAGAGAAAATAGGAAACTTACAGTACTTAGGGATCGAACTCGTAATCCCCTGATTACGAACTCAGCGTCGACGCTTTGCCAACTGCGCTATTGCGTGCGGTCCAAATTTCGGAAGAGGTGTTTGTGCTTCCCCAGCCTTTTTGGTACAAGCTTTGACTTCTGATGACTTGGCCGATCAAAAAATTTATTAATTTTGCACGAAATATTTATAACTAGCAAATCCGTGCGAAATATTCGCATTTTATTTCTTTTCTTATTTACCTTTAAATTTTGAAACTCATAAATGTTATACCAATTTCACCACCTAATTAAAACTTTAATTTACCAGAAGCCAAATTATTATTAAAAGCAAATTAATATTGTACAATAGTGAAACCAAAATCATTCAAAGAAAGGTTTCCAAATAAAATTCATGGTTCACGACCCAATTTTCATACTTCCACAGGCAGTACAGTTTTAATATAGGACTCCCACGACTCCTTTTAAATTTTTGTCGTCATGTTGGCGATGACTTTTTATTAATTTTGGTGTATATATATTTAATAAATAGAATAAAATAAAATAAAATAAAATAAAATAATTCCTATTTTGATTATATTTTTTATGATTGTGTTTTTTAGTCAATTTATGACACAAAAAGTTCATAATCTGTATATATCATTAAAATATTACTAGGTTTAAAATGACGCTTGCAAAGATTCTGAAGAAACAACTGTTATAAATACATTTTTTTCGTAAAACAATCTCATCAGGCAAAGGTCATCATTTTTTCTTAGTAGTCCATTGAGCTAAATCCGCGTGCTTAAATAGTGTTCATGTATAAATATTATTTTTTTATCCTCGCGTATCGTATCGTTTCGACAAAAAATAATTGAAACTGGTCCACGTTAGAGAAATATTATATAGATTTTCGCAGCCGTATTGTTAGGATCATGCAAATTAAGCGGGATAGGACAATATCCTTGTTACTAAACAGAATGTCCGAATGTTTCATGCTCCTGCCCATATACTGAGAATCAAAAGATAACTAATAAAAACATAATAATAATAATAATAATAATAATTCCAAACTCAATAAAATCTTCACCTTATTAATTTCAATTCATCAACCTCAACTACTAAGGTGTTGATATGTATATGTCATGCGCGAGACGATAATTTTATAGAAGCGGAATATAAGACGACATGCACACAAGGCTTCTCTTATAACCACTTAAAAATATTCATACCCCAAGATTAATGTATCAGAATGCAATCTCTTATGGAAATCTATTTTCCATTCTGTTGCTGTATCGAATTTTATGCTGGCGCCAGAATATATGGGTGCGGTCCATCGGAATCGGCCGGACTTTGTTGTTCGTTCAAAATAAAAGTGGAACAGATGAAGCCATTTAAATCATGACGGTGCCCGAGGGTGGCCATTGAAAAACGAAATCAGTGATAGACATTTTGACCTTGAAATGGATCTTGACCACCGAATATTGGAGCCGATGCTCCTACCTCAGGGGATGGACGATTAAAAAGGTCTCGACTTTTAAACTTGCTGAAGTATTCGAAACGCAAGCAGAGTTGCAGAGTGATCAGCAGGAGGAATAACCTGCTGATGGTTGCTTTTTTTCCCTTCTTCTTCAAGCACATGACATTTGATGGCCACTATTTTGAATGCACTTGCTTTCCATTAAGATGACCGATAACCAAGATAAAAAGAAAATTCAGATTAATCCTTGTTTAGAAAGTTAAATCATTTGTAACACACACACATACACACACACACACACACACACACACACATATATATATATATATGACTGACAGGATTACACGACTGAGGCGCTTACTCGCTTGCGAAAGATTACTGAAACTTTAAATGCTTTTTTCTCGAAATTTTGTGGATAGTGGGTCTTACTGCTTTAATATGTTGTTACCCTCATAGTATACTACAATCCTGCGCAATTTCGTCCCGATCTGAATTTTCCATGTCGTGACCTCTCCTTGTAAAAGTTGATTCCTGCAGTAACTGCAATCATAAGATAATAAAACGTTCTACCATAATTGGGTATTTGTTTGTACCAAAATTTGATTCCTGCAGTAACTGCAACCATAAGATAAGGAAACGTTCTACCACTATTGATTTCTTGGTTGGACCAAAACTTGATTCTTACACATATATATATATATTAAAAAAAAGAATATGCAAGTATATATATATATTTAATAATTAAAATAAAATTGAGGAAAGTCGTGCTAAAGAAATAGAACAGCTTCAGTATAGAATCCCTTTGCAAAATTTGAAATTAGGCACCGAATTAGCTCGGACGTTTCTCGCCAAGGTCTTTATTTAAGCTACTGCAATACCTATTTTCATTCATCGCCAAATGGACAACAAAACTATAAAAACAGCCAAGTGTCACCTATGCTAAAGCTATACCAAAGAAATGAATATAGTAAAGGATGGCGGACGCTAGGCCTAATACATCATTTCTAATACATCATCAAGGTAAAACACATGTTAATGAGTAAAAAATATATAAATAAATAAACTGCTTACATTCTTTCTAGTAAAGGATGGCGGACGCTATGGAATGAAATACAGTTACTGCATGCATTTATATGGGAGAATAGATCAAAATAAGTCTTGTCTTACTAAATTAAATTCTGTGTACAAATAGTGTAAGCAGTTTATTTATTTATATATTTTTTACTCATTAACATGTATTTTACCTTGATGATGTATATTAGATTCATGCAAATGTAATTGGTCGTAACACTGTTTCTTGGCCTACTTAATACCATCCCTCGTTGTTAGCTACTTTTACGGGTTGTTCTAAAGAAGACAATAAAGAATCTTTGGGAGTCGCGTCGAGCCAAAATAGATAATCTTAATAATAACAAATCCTTTTGTGTTGTCCGAAATTAGTCTAGATCTACTTCATTGTTTTCGCGATTACGAAATTTTTCTTTTTTCTTCTTTAGTATCGTAGGGAAATTTTCTCTTATACTGCAATTTTACGTGGTCAGTCATTTTGTATACCCTACGGAAAGCTTTCTTTCCTTTTTTTTTTTACTTTCTTCATAAGAAGGAGGTATTGGATGTATTGGCAAGTTTTATGATGTCCTAAACACGATTTGGGAATTTTCAGAAAACGTCTGCCTGTCTGTGTATTGACAAAATTTTTGGGCCAGCTCTAGATCAAAAACTAATGTACAAAATTTCATACAAATGTATATGTAGTTACGCCTTGACTTAAATGATTGCCTGTTCACTTACGGTGAAATTCGCTCAGCAGTTGCGTTTATTCGTAGTTTTTAATATGGCAACAGGACAAAATTTCGTGTAAATAGGCACAACACGGCCGAATGCAATGAAAGAGGAGGTTTGCAGATTGTCGAAAAAATTTAAATTATTCTTCATTTTTAACAATCGACGTTATGTACTAAAGCATGAATACCCACTATTTTTTTTTTTTTTTTTTTTTTTTTTTTGGTTAAGGCTACGGTGCACAGTGAAAATGACTGTTAACGAATTCTTGTGAAGTTAAAAAGACTTATTTATAATATTAATAATCAATTTTTTAAAAAACATATGTTTATAGAAGAGCATTGTTGCCAACCTTTGGTAGCAGGGGAAGTACCTCCACCCCACCCCCTCACCCCGCACTAGGAATGTTAATTTTCAATATGAGTATTTTTCAATACCACTCGTGTCGTGGATATTTTTAAAACGTATGAATGAATGAACCATAGATCTGTAATAAATTAAAAACCAAGGTGTTGATTTTTAATATTTTAACCATTTAAAAAAAAAAAATATCCTCAAACATTTAAATAAAAAAGCACCAAAAAACTGGCGTTGTAAAAATTATTACTTACAAACTTTGAATAAACACCATAAAATGCAATAAACTCGCAACAATTGTTTCGGGTCGAAAAAACACACGACCCTTCATCAAGCGAATAAAGTAAGCACGAGTGCTGCAGTCAAGCGTTGCCGCTTTGACTGCAGCACTCGTGCTTACTTTATTCGCCTGATGAAGGCTCGTGTGTTTTTTCGACCCGAAACAATTGTTGCGAGTTTATTGCATTTTATGGTGCTTATTCAAAGTTTGTAAGTAATAATCCTCAAACATTGTTTGTAGGACACAAAACTGATTTTTTTTTTTTTTTTTTTTTAACATTGAATGTTATATTTATCAGAGATGAAAATCGTCTGCATTCATCCTGGTTGGTCGGGCTTTACGTCGCTCTAGTGCTGCGCAATGGGCAATGGGCGACGGTCTGGGACTCACCCCTAGAGGTGGTCCGGAGACATGCCATCACAATTTTGATCCTCCACGGGAGGGATGGCTCTCCTGCTTCGGCGACCCCCAGACGTATAACTTTTGATGGGAACATGGAGGACATTGCGGCCACGACAGATTTTACGTGCACCATCCACTATTAGTGTACACGACGGTTTTTGGCCGGCTCGAGTACCGAACCCGGCACTTTCCAATTACGAGCCCAGCGCTCTACCGACTGGGCTACCGCGGCCCTGCATTCATCCTGGAAAACAGTTTCAATGAATAATTTGTACTAAGTGTGCGTGGAAAATATAGAACATATTTTTGTAATGGCCATATCAACTTTTTTTTTTTTTGTAACTTTTACTAAATATAACAAACTTGTAATTGGTTTCAAAAAGCAAAACTGCATGCACAATGAGTGCTATACATTTTTATTATGACGGGGGGCCTGCTTCTTCAGACAAAATAGACGAAACGACCCCCCCCCCCTCCCTCTTTTTCGGGAAATTAAAATGAACAAACTGGTTATTAATAGAAAAGCTCATGCAACGCGCACTATTTTTTTTTTTTATTTTTTTTTAATTAATTTTTTTTTAAGACAGAATTTTAATTAATTTATTGTTCTACTTTTTAATTATTTTTCGTTTTAAAAATAAAACTTTGACATAATTAAAAAAGTGAATTTTTGGAAAAGTGAATATTGTGGCACCATAGGTACAACAATATATTAGAAAACAGAAATAAAAAGGATAAATTGGCAGGATATATGACGTCACAACTGTCACCAGAACAGAGTAAGGCACCTTCTAGAACAGAGAGGGATAGATAAGCAGAGGACATTCTCTGCATAAAATATTTTTATTAAAAAAATATCTGATAGTGATAATAACAATTTATTACTCGGAATTTAAAATAGTTCAAGTAGTAGAATTTCTTTTATTCGAACTGAGGAACAATGCATCTTTTACTTATTTTATTTATTTTTATTTTATTTGTTTACTTATTTATTTATTTTTACTCTTTTTGTATTTTAGACCATATAAGAAACGTTTTTCCTTTTTTCCGTCTCGCATTAGGTTAAATAATATTTAAAGTAAAACTGATAAAAATTGTGCTAAAGAAATTGAACAGATTTAGTATAGGACCCCTTGGTAACATTTGAAATTTGCCACCGTAGTAAATAGCTTGGGCGTTTTTTGCCAAAATCTTTGCATACGCATTTGCGATAGCCATTTTATTTCACGTCAAAATGGTAAAAAAAAAATTAAAAAGCTGCCAAGAGGGGGTCCTATACTAAAACTGTAACAAAAAAAAAAAAAAAAAAAAAAAAAAGGACATAATAACCGTTGCTAAAGGATAAAACTCAGTTATCGCATGCCTTTATGCGGAGGAATAAACAAAAATATGTCCTATTAAAACCCGAATACACCCTACTACGTCATAAACGCCAAAAGAAAAATATTTGCGATGCATACAGCTATTTCGGTAGCCTTAAGCGTACCGTCTTCAGTGCAAAAAGAATTTGCACTGAAAGAATTTGCACGCAAAGAATAATTCTTTTTGCACTGAAGACGGTACGCTTAAGGCACCGAAACAGCTGTATGCATCGCAAATATTTTTCTTTTGGCATTTCTGACGTAGTAGTTTATTCGGGTTTTAATATTCCAACGCCAAGTCCCCTGTCATTATTTAAAAATATGTCCTGTCACACTAAATTAAATAATGTTTCGTGTAGAACTTTGAATCTATTAATTAGAAAACAAGAATAGGTTCAGAAGTTTTTTATTATAAATTCTCGTTCAAAATTTTTTTTCACCTCCTATGGGGAAATGATTCTGCCCTTCTCGAAGTCCGTAAAAACATCATAAGGAACGGATTACAACAGGCGTTGTCCTTCGAAACAGGAGGAAGTTGGCACGTAAAGGAACTCAAGATTTCTGAAAAAAAAAAAAAAAAAAAAAAAAAAAAAGGAGACTCAAATAACCTTATAAGATGTGTCGACTTAAGATGTTATCCTGATGATGTTTTTTCACATACGTGCATCTTGGCTTAAAATTTCCCATTTCGCACTAAAACAGCCGACACTGATAACAGACGAAGAATAAAAAATAAAAAACACGTTAGAAATTCTGCTCTTTTTCTATCTTTCAATAAATAAGCAAACATATATCCATTAAAACCAAATATTATTATTAAAAACTTGACTATTACACTGTATTGAATAAATACTTCATGAATATAAAATTTTATATAAGGATTGTAAAAATATTTCTCTTCTTTCAATATCACCCTATAGTACAAATAATTGCTCGATAACAGTTTATCTTGCATCTTGAACGAAAGAGGGAACATGCTCGAATAAAAATGAGGAGTGCAGACTGCCATAGCTAGGCTTTATCGCTCTTTTCCCTGACAGCTTCTAACAAAAGAAGTCACAACCCTTGAGAGGGGAAAAGAACACTTTGGGTGCTGGGTGGGAAGATACCGCCCCATAAGTAGGCATGGTTGTCGGCACATGGGGACATGGTGGGACACTTGCCCCCTTTCAGAAAATTTTAATCTGTAAAAAAATATTCTGAATGTCTTCTATATTCAATAGAAGAAAGTATTCGATGCGTAAAAAAATTTCGACATCCGGTTTACAAGGGATTTACGAGTTTTGAGAGATCCAAAACACGATTTGATCCCTTTTAGAAAAAGTCTGTTAGTCTGTCTGCGCGTGTGTGATACAAAATTTGTGGCAGCTCTGGCTCAAGAATTAATACACAGAATTTCATTCGAATTTAATACGACTTAGAAATATTTCCAGCACACATACACTCTTTCAAATCATATTCCATTTCATTCGAGCTCTGGGTACTTGCATAATGTTTCACCCTAAATCAATCAATACCTATCAATATCGATCAATAACTTTAGTGCTTCAAATGTAATTTTTAGTTTTACAGGAAGGTGATCTCTTAGCTGTATCGCACTACCCCCTTTTTATTTATTTATTTATTTATTAAGATATTTTGTATTTGGTGCATCTAAAATGTAAAGTAGATGTCCATTTCGTCTTCCTCATTTCACTTACAAAATAAGCAAATTTCGAACACATAGCAGCTCTTTCAGATCCTATTTCACCATCCACCGGCCAGAATTCGGAAATTTATACAATTCTATGTAAATAGAGCAAAAGCTAAAAAATCTGTTTTGGGTCTTCTGAAGGAAAACAGTAGTAGATATCTTGTAGGATATATTTATTTGTTGTACACTATATCAGCTATAGAATATATCAGAATTTTTTAGGGACCCGTTTTTTTTTTTTTTTTTTTTTCAAGAACTATTACACACTATTCCTTAAAAATAAACTTCTTTTTAAACACGTATGCTTATTTTCTATTTAAAATTAAGGGCATGCAAAATTACAGGACATGACCTTGTTTGTGCAGTACGGCCCACCGGAATGAAATGCACTTACAATACGGCCCTCGAGGTGTTAGCTCTGCAGTCAGAACCTGCCTATTATACGGGCACGAAGTTTCTCAAGAGTGCAGAATTTTACTGATCGCTAAAAATATCTCGTTTAATCGCTGAATTTCTTTCCCTCTAATTGTCAGTCTTGTTTCACTTATCTGATTAAAATTTTAAGATAAAATCTGTCGTTAGGCTGACTCTAACAACTGTATTCACATTTGGAGACAAAAGCAGAAAGACATTCATCCTTCGTCCAAATACATTTTTAAACACTTTTTTTTCAGCTTACTTTCTCTATCATTAACATTCTGCCGAATCCGGGTTAAAAACGAAAAAAAGGGGGGAAATAAATTAGAATATCAGACCTATAGTTACAAATTCGGTACCATATGGAAGGGGAAATTTTTCTGAATACAGGGGTGCAAACAGTTTTTCGACACGGCAACTACATTTTTTTTTTTTTTTTTTTTTTTTTTTTTAAATAACTAAAGTATGAAATTTAGGCGGAAACAACTTTTGTGCAATACATAAAATAAATTAGAAATATCAATCCTATCGTTACAAATTCGGTACCAAATGAAAGAGGCGGTTTTTCTGAATCCAGGGGTGCAAACAGATTTTTGATACAACAATTAGATCTTTTTTTTAATTAACTAAAATATGAAATTTAGGTGGCAGCAAAAAAGTTACATTTTTATTGGGAATTTCTAACACACTTGACTAATAGACAATGTAAGATTATTTTTTCGTTTTTTATTATTTCTTTAGCTGACATTCCCTGTCATAAACCTTCTGCCGAATCTGGGTTAAAACAGAGAAAGGGGAAAAAATAAATTAGAAATGTCAGTCCTATCGTTACAAATTCGGTACCAAATTAAAGGGACGCATTTTCTGAATCCAGGGGGGCAAACAGTTTTTCAACACGACAATTAGATTTTTTTTTTTTCAATTAACTAAAGTGTGAAATTTAGCTGGCAATACTTCATTTTAATATTTTCCTACCTGATTCGTACGAATCAAGCTAATAGAAAAAGTTTTTAATGCAATTTTTTTTTTTTTTTTTAATTTAGTCGCTTTGTTTGCCTGTTCATTTTTTTTTTTTTTTTTTTTTTTTTTTCGATATACCGACAAAAATATTTTTCTTCATCTTTGAGAAGGTCGGGGTTCAATCTGCCCCATTGCTCTCCCTGTTTACTACGCCTCTCGTTTTTTTTTTTTTTTTTTATCTATATATTAATTTGAAACATGTTTTTGTCTGTCTCCACTAAATTGAGAGAACGGCTAAGTGTAAAAATTTGGTTGAGGTGTCTAAAAAAAGGTCTTGGTCCGTTGATATGTTATGAAAAGAGAAAAATAAAAAAAGTCGAACGGTCCCCCCCCCGGGGGGAAGCAGGGGTTAAACACACGTTGGCGAGCATAACTAAGCTCCAAATTACTTCACGGTGAAGAAATTGTACATGGGGGGGACTAGACTCGAATACTAAAAATTCGATATCTCCGATTTTGGAATTTTCAATTTTAAAGGGAAAAAGGGGAAAAGTAGATTTGAAAGGGGGGAAATTAGTTTGAGAGGGAAATCCGTTCTAGACCCACACATGTAGCACCTCATTTTAAAGGTCTTGTAATTTCATGTTGATTGGGGAAGTTTGTATAGAATATAGGGCGCCCTCTGGTGGTGAAAAATGGAACTAGGTGATTTTGTAGTAGGCCCTATCATGTTGCACCTTATTTTAAAGGTCTTGGTATTTCCTGACCGTTGGTGATGTTCGTACAGAACACACTGTGCCCCCTGGTGGTGGAAAGTGCAACAAAAGGATTTTGCAGTTGACACCACCATGTGAAACTTTATTTAAAAGGTCTTGGGAATTGAAGGCAATTGTTGATAAAGGTCTTTAAATTTCATTTTGTTTGGGGATGTTTGTATACAATATAGTGCGTCCCCTGGTGGTTAAAAAGGGAACTAGATGATTTTGCAGTAGACCCTATCATGTTATAACTTATTTTAAAGGTCTTCATATTTCCTGACCGTTGGTATTGTTCGTATAGAACACGCTGTGCCCCCTGGCGGTGGAAAGTGTAACCAAAGGATTTTTCAGTTGACACCACCATGTGACACCGTATTTGAAAGGTCTTGGAAATTCAAGGTGATTGGTGATGTTCGTATACATACTGCGCTCCCTGGTGGAGGAAAGTGGATTTTGCAGTGCATGCGTAGCATGCTTGCTATACGGTGCCGCAGCCACAGGCAGCGGTAACACGAGTCAGAGGTTCGTTCGGTTCAAGGTTAATTTTTGAGAATTTTTTCATGTTATTAGAGGCCTGCATATACGTGCCGCAGGCACTGGGTCACGAACCCAAATTCCGTTCTGTTTGAGGTAATTTTTTTTGTTACAGATGATTATTATTATTATTATTATTATTACTTTTTTTGTGATGTTTTAATTTAAAAATGGAAATTCAAACAAAATCGAGTTAAAGATATAAAGCCATACAAATTTAAGGTTCATTTAAGGTTATTATCATGGGCCTGGGCATTGCCGGGCAGGTTCGTTCCGTTCCAGGTTAATTTTTTGGAATTTTTTCATGGTATTAACGGCCCGCGTATGCGCTGCTGCAGGCACCGGGGTCACAAAGCAGAGTTTTGTTCGGTTCGAGGCAATTTTTTTTTTCTTTGTTACAGCAGATTTTTTTTTTTTTTTTTTTTTTTTTTTTCGCAATGCTTTTATTTAAAAATAGAAATTCAAACAAAATCGAGTTGAAGATATAAAATCATACAAACTTAAGGTTATTATCACGGGCCCAGGCATTGCCGGGCGGGTTCGTTCGGTTCCAGGTTAATTTTTGGGATTTTTTTTATGTTATTAGCGGCCTGTGTATGCGCTGCCGCAGGCACCGGTGTCACAAGGCAGAGTTTCGTCCGGTTCGAGGTAACTTTTTTTGTTACAGCTGATTTTTTTTTTTTTTTTTTTTTTTCGCAATGCTTTTACTTAAAAATAGAGATTCAAACAAAATCGAGTTAAAGGAAAAAAATCATACAAATTTAAGGTTCATTTAAGGTTATTATCACGGGCCCGGGCATTGCCGGGCGGATTCGTTCGGTTCCAAGTTAATTTTGGGGAATTTTTTTTATGTTGTTAGCGGACCGGGTATACGCTGCCGAAGGCACCAGGGTCACAAGGCAGATTTTCGTTCAGTAAGAGGTAATTTTTTTTTTACAACTGATTATTTTTTTGCGATGTTTTTATTCAAAAATAGAAATTAAAATCGAGTTAAAGATGTAAAACCATACAAATTTAAGGTTCATTTAAGGTTATTACCATGGGCCCGGGCAACGCCGGACGGGTCAGCTAACATGTAGTCTTAGTATTAAACGAAATAGAAAATAAAAGATAGCAAGTGTTTATTTGGAGTCATTTTGACGTCACATTGACAGTACTTTGTATAAAGTGATGTCATATATAGTATTTCTATTTATAAGCATTTTCCCGACTTTCTTTTTTTTTAAATGAAATGTCATAAATTATATTAGATGTTTTAACTTGAAATACATTTAAATAATGATGCGACGATTTTTGAAACATTACGGTCAATAAAGTGATCGTCGAATTCGACGGGTTCCAGCTAGTTATTATTATTTGAAATTTCACGCATTCTAAGAAGACACAGAAATTGAAAGTACCCATGGCACAAATATTTTGTTAGTCGAACAATTCCAGCTATTCCAAATTTATTTCAAGCGAAATATTTCATCGACATCCTCTATTCTTCAGCACTCTCAATTTTTTCGGTTTCATTTACGTACCTCAGCTAAACGTATACCTTGAGTTCGCGAGGCAAAATTTGAGTGATGGTATAATTTTTTGGAGCATTAAAATTTTTAAACAGATTCATTTTCCACATGAATCAAAATTGATAAAATAAATAAATAAATGAATAAAAACAGAAGTTTGAAACCAATCAGGCTTTTGATCGACTCGACAAACAAATTGTTTCTATTTCATAATCAAAATTATTTAAGTACAGACTGAAATTATAAAATATTAAAAGAAATCCTCCAAACAAAATATTCAGAGGCACAGATAGTTTTCTATTTACCAAATTTATTACTGGACGTCAGCCACAACTCGATTGATTGCCCCTGCCCCCCTTCAGAGCGTACGATTCCTAGCATCGCCAACAACCAATGCCGATATTATTCTATAAGAAATATTGTTTCGAGAATGACATAGTATTCAATATATTTTTTTATTTGCCGTACAACTTTAGCCTACTTTTAATTCGAGGAGGGGCTAAAACGTAGTATCCTTCGAAAGGTACGGTTAATGTAGGTTGCATAAGAAACAAAAACAAAGCAGTCTTTGGGGACTGCCGATAGAAGTGGAAACTAAGTAACATATGAATTGTATCGTCGAGCTATTAGATTATTATTTTCGAATTATTTTTGGTTTGGAAAGTGCTTTTGATCTGTATTATAGGATTCGGCACAATATTTGTAGCTACCCAAATTAAATGAACTGAGCCTTATATTAGGTAAAAATATTGTAATATGACTAAAATAATTTTCTTTTTTTTTTTATTATTTACTTGAAAATTTATATTGAAAGCTGTATATGAGGCATGCCGCGCCGTGCGCTACATATATGGATATATGTGTAGAGAGATATACTCTTTGTATATACCGGGTGATCCCAAAGTCAGGACAAACTTTAAAAATGAATAATTCGAAAACGAATCAAGATACAAAGATACGGTTTGCACCAAACGAATGGAAAAGAAGCCGGGTTTTGTGTGGCAAAGGAAAAAAAATAGTTCTGTTGGCGACCAACAGATGGCGCTGTCGTATTTCTGATGTAGGATTATGCAAAGCAACAAACGATATAAAAAGAAACAACTACAGCAGGTAATGATAGTCGAAGCTTATATGCATCGAAATATCGCATTCTCACTCGCTACTTTAATCACGCATGGGCTCCAAGATCTCCCGATCTGACACCCTGTGACTTTTGGCTGTGGGGATTCTTGGAAGTCAAAAGTGTACCGCGACCAACCGCCATCACTAGCAGCACTGAAAGATGCCATCCGCCAAAATGTGTCTGCCATAACGCAAGAAATGCTACTAAATGTTGTGAACGATGTGGTGAATCATCTCACGGCTGTACTTCTGAATGATGGACATTGAACAGTTACTGTAGTAGTACTAATTAACTGTAATTAAGCTGACTTGTAAGTTGTCAACACTTTTTTTTTCATTTGTAAATCATCTTTTGGTGAAATAAAACACTATAGCGCCATCTGCTGATCGCCAACAGAACTAAATTTTTTTCTTTGCCACACAAAACCCGGTTTCTTTTTCATCCGTTTGGTGCAAACCGTATCTTTGTATCTTGATTCGTTTTCGAATTATTCATTTTTAAAGTTTGTCCTGACTTTTGGATCACCCTGTATATAATGTATACTAATAACGCACGGAGGTATATCTATGTACATATATACACAGTATACATATAGCTCGTGGAAAGCGTTCGGTGACGATGACGCGAGTTCTATGATTTTTGATCACCCAAAATGTGCTCAACGCACCTAAAGAAGTTTTCACTTAAAAAAAAAAAAAAAAAAAAATCTAATGTGAAGCTAAGAAGGCAGACAAAAATGCTTTTATTTTTATGCACTTTTTCACTCAATCCACGTAATCTTTTATATTTAGAACTCCTATAGAAGAAAGTTGTTAAATCTTCATGTGTAATTTTTACTTTCATTACCCTATTACCGTAGGTAATGAAAGTATTGTATTCGGTACAAAAATTCGACATCGAGTTTTCACCTGATTTACACGATTTAAGGTCCCCTTCAATCCAAAAAAGTGGTTTTCGACAATTGGTCAGTGTGTATGTGTGTATGTATGTATGTGCGGAATCTTCTGAGTATCATATCTCCGAAACTAATAAAGATAGAACGACGAAACTTCAGAATTGAGGCAGGTCTGGTGTACAGAGGAATTTTCTAAATTTTGCTGAAAATTGGAAAAAACGGAAAGGAGACATCCGAAACCAGAATTGGGACTGTAAGTCCGTATCTCAAAAACGGTCTATGGATTTTCTTCAGATTTGCTATATAAACACTCTATTAGAGGTCCTATCGAATGATATAGTTGGTTAGCTCAGAAAAATGGATAGGTGTCCTGTATAAATAGCTCAACTTCAAGTCTCGTAAGTGCGTTCCGTTAAAAACGGCAGCACGGATTTTTTTTCAAACTCGGCATAATAACTCTTTTTTAAGTATTCTTTCACATGTAATTGTTTTTTTCCGGTCAACAATTGAGTTTGTCAAGTTTTGGTGAAAGCCTGTATCTTAAAAACGGCTGTAACGATTTTCTTGAACATTGTTACATAAATCCATTTTAGATATCCAATCTCATTCATTACAGGAAAATTAACAGTCATCCTGCTTAGGTAGGTTAATTTTAGATCTCGGAAATTGGTGTTTCAGAGGATAACTCAACCATTTTTTCTGTTATTTTGTAACTTGCCATGTAAACTTTGTTTTATACCGGGTGATCCAAAAGTCAGGACAAACTTTAAAAATGAATAATTCGAAAACGAATCAAGATACAAAGATACGGTTTGCATCAAACAGATGAAAAAGAAGCCGGGTTTTGTGTGGCTACGAAAAAAAATAGTTCTGTTGGCGACCAACAGATGGCGCTGTCGGATTTCTGATGTAGGATTATGCAAAGCAACAAACGATATAAAAAGGAACAACTACAGCAGGTCATGGTAGTCGAAGCTTATATGCATCGAAATATCGCATTCTCAGTCACTCCTTTAATCACGCATGGCCTCCAAGATCTCCCGATCTGACCCCCTGTGACTTTTACCTAGGGGATTCTTAAAGTCAAAAGTGTACCGCGACCAACCGGCATCACTAGCAGCACTGAAAGATGTCATCCGCCAAAATGTGTCTGCCATAATGCAAGAAATGCTACTAAATGCTGTGAACGATGTGGTGAATCGTCTAACATCTGTACTTCTGAATGATGGACATTGAACAGTTACTGTAGTATTACTAATTAACTGTAATTAAGCTGACTTGTAAGTTGGCAACATTTTTTTTTCATTTGTAAATCATCTTTTGGTAAAATAAAACACTATAGCGCCATCTGTTGGTCGCCAACAGAACTATTTTTTTCTTTGCCACACAAAACCCGGTTCCTTTTTCATCCGTTTGGTGCAAACCGTACCTTTGTATCTTGATTCGTTTTCGAATTATTCATTTTTAAAATTTGTCCTGACTTTTGGATCACCCGTTATGTCTTTACTCGTGTATTAAGTTTTCATACTGGAAAATTTTTAGGTTTTTATTTCGTTAGGACAATTTTATGTCTTCTTAACATATTATCCCCCCCCCCCCTCTAAGTAATACAACCGCTCGTGATTTAGAGTATTTCCTGGATTCAGTTTTCCTATTAATTTTTTATTTGTCTGGCAACAGAATGGAACATAATTTTATTTTTTCTAATTATTGACAGGTTGTTTCGATATTTCGATATAAACAGCATTCTTTGCTATTGGAATGTCTGAAAGAAGAACTTCGATGGTTTGGATTGAGAAGCAAATGGATACATAAATTCATAGGCATATGCATCATGTAAATAAAAATGCTAGTAGTAATTCTTTTTTTTTTTTTTTTTTTTTGTAACATAGAATAGTTACTAAGAATATTGTTTACAGGAAAATTTTGAATTTCTATATTTAATACTAGCAGGCTTTGCCCGCTTCGCTGGTCATTATATTGAAATGAATCCCCAAAACAGCATATCATTAATAATAATAAAATATCTTTAAAAAAAAAATTAAAAAAAAATAAAAAAAAATCATTGAAATCCGTCAAAATCTAATTTTAAGTTCCTGCTACTTACTGTCGCGGTATTCCCGCTCGTCACAGTCGAGTGTGGACCCCCAATGCCTTCGGCATTCCCTTACCTGCTTTTTACTCCCCCTCCCTCGCGGTTACAGTTGAAAGTTTTACAAAATCTCATCAAAGTGCATATTTCGCACACTTAATTAACACCCACACACCAAAATTCGCCATTCTTAGGTAATTTGGACGGATTTAAGCTTCAAAATGTGGTTTTTGCCCCGCCCGCCCCAAGAGGAAGGGGGGGGGGTAAATTTCCAAAATTACTTTATATTGCATGTTGCATACACATACCTAACCGACACATCAAAAAATTGAGATCCTGAAATTATTTAAAGCTGAGCTATGCTTTAAAACTTTTTTTTTTTTTTTAAATCTCTCCCCCCGTTCTTAAAGGAGGGAAGGAGGAGGGAATTTCGCAAAATCTCTTCATACTATGAGTTAGATACATATAATCGTCCCTTACATAAAAAATTTCCAACCTTAGGTAATTTAGTGCAGCGTTACGCATGAATACATGTTTTTGCCCCCATTCTCCAAAGGGCGGTAGGGTGGAATTTCATAAAATCCCTTTGTAGTGTGTGTTCAGTTCGATTTCCTCGTGTGTTGAGTACCCTTCTTCTAAAACCCTTTCCCTTCCCTCCCCCCCCCCCCTTAAAAATCCAAAATTTCAAAATCGTAGAAAATAATTTTTTTGTACTCAAGTCTGGTCTTTCCATCTGCAATTTCTTCACCGTTAAGTAATTTGGAGCCGAGTTAAGCCTTCTGCCTCCCAAGGAGGACAGGGAGGGGGGTAGTTTGCAAAGTTCCGTCTTAGTTGGGGGTCAGGCTCTGAAAACCAACCTGGTCACTAAAATTTGTGACCCTCTTTCCCACAGAATCGTCATGGCAGTGTTGAGTCAGTGAATCAGTGAGTTTACTCTTTTATATGTACAGATTTGTTTATATTTTTTATGGACTACTTGGCTTAAGGTTGCTGTCACAAAAATAGAGTCCTTGGCGTAAAATGTCCTATCTACTTCAGTATTAAAATTAAAAATATACCCAGGATTATCAGCAAATAAAGCTCTTTAATACAGATCTGAATTAGCTTTCATTTTCTTATTATTTAATTTTGATAATGACGTTATGTTGTCATGTGCCTAAGCAAATTTAATATTTATTTATTTATTTTTTTTTTTTTTTTTTATTATTATTATTATTATTATTCGCGTGAAATATTCTTTGGCAACAATTCAAAATTAAAATAAATTATTTTAAAGTTTTATTATAGAAGAAATATCTATATTATATAGAAGATTAATTAAAAATTTACATTTTTCCCGGTATAAATAGTAGCCTATGTCTTATTCCAGACTATTATCTATCTCTGTACAAAATTTCATCCAGATCCGTTTATCCGTTGTGGCGTGATTGAGTAACAAACATCCATCCAAACTTTCCAATTTATAATATTAGTATAGATTAGTTATCACGTGCATGTGTTAGATTGAGTTATTTTGCTGTCAAATTGACAAAATTTTAATTTTGAGTTTCAAAACTCTGTCGTTCTTGGCGCTTATTGTAGTTGGTGATCAAAAACGTAATACGAAAATATGCATGCCAGATGTATATTTTCGTAATATGCATTGTACGAAATATTGTTTCATATTATTCATTACTCTCTTAATATAAGTTGTTAAAATAACCATGATTTTTGAAAGGAATTAAATTATGTTCGCCAAATAATTTGGCGATATTTTTTTTTTTCTGCTAAGGATGACCGATATCAAATCTATTCCGCATTAGTATCTTATTAGTATTTTATATCAGTATCTTATATCAGATATTTTATTTAGACATTTGAAAACAAATTTGACTTCAAATTATGATAGAATATTTATCATTTTCCTTTTAATTAGTATATTAGTTGGATATTTATTGTATAAATATCATCTTTTGAAATGAAATGCTTGTGTTTTCAATCGAATGTGGAAATTTGCCTTTTTTTTCCCTAGAGTTTTGAAATCAAAAATTCAAATTTTGTCAATTTTACAACAAAAATAACTTAATCTAACGCATGGACATGATAATTAATACATACCTATACCTAAATATGGGGATTAAAATCGGGAAATAATTTTCCGCGATTTTTAATAATTTTTTACAAAAAATCCAATGGACGTTTAGCATAAGAAATATTTTTCTTGCATCCACGAACGGCCAGTGACGTCATCACTTCGCTTGCGTATTAGCACTTTATCAATGCGTTAAAGAAATTTTTAATTAAAAATTACGTCAATTTTTGTGAGATGCATAATTTTTTTTTTGTAATTTTTTATCGTTCACGTTTAGATAAATGTATTTATTTTCCTGTTGAAAAAAATAAATAAATTCGTTTTTTTTTTTTTTTTTTGGCAACAATTAAATTATGGATAAATATAAATGGCTAATTTTTTGCTATTATTAGCTTACAAAATTGCTATTTTATGCATAAAAATCGCAAAAACAATTTTTTTTTTTTTTTTTCGGAATAAAAGGTAGCCAACTTTTTAAGTTAGGGTATAAGCTATCTCCATTACAAATTTCATCGAAATCCGTCGAGCAGTTTTGGCGTGAAACTCAGTCAAATAAATTCACGGACATTCACATTTATATATATATAAGATTTAAATGCTTATTGAAACAAATTGGTAGAGTTTCGGCCATTGGACCATACTACAGTAAATTCTAAATATCCTTCACTCGGGATATTCCACTTTTTCTTTCCTCCTTCCTCACTTTCCCTTACGTAAGGTAACGGCAATGTTTTTACCCAGCTCCAGCTTTTGAAAAGAACATTGCACAATTTCTATAACATGAAAAGAAATCATTAAAAATAAAAATTAAATGAAACGACCGGTTTCCATCAGAATCAACTTAAAAGAAAAGTGTTTTGTTTGTTACGAGTTGACCCCGGCTTTTAACACAGAAAATGGATGTAGCGAGTCAGCCAAGGTTTTATTTACGTAGTAGTTAGCATAACTTTTTAACCGCTATGCTGAACGGTTCGAGCTAATTATTATAAATTAAATTGGCCTTATATAATAACAGGAATAAAATATTATTTTAAATGGTGCGTTTGATTGATTGAACACGATTGTTCAGATAATTCTTAAGGTAAAAAAAAAAAAAAAAAAAAAAAAAAATTCTTTTTAGAACTAAGAGAATTTTCTTCTTTCAATCAGCGTTGCTTAACCTTTTGTAAGCCGCAAGCTGTGTATGTGTGTCTGTTTTCCATCCCATGTTATTCTATGGAATTTTTGTTTCTTTTTTTATAAAGTTATCTCATTCGATGGATGGTTGGGGGGTTGAGTTTTACGTCGCACTAGTGCTGCGCAGATGGGCAATTGGCGACGGTCTGGGACACACCACACCCCTAGAGGTGGCCCGGAGACATGCCATCACAATTTCGATCCTCCACGGAAGGGATGGCTCTCCCGCTTCGGTGACCCCCAGAGGTATAATTTTTTATGGGAACATGTAGGACATTGCGGCCACGACAGATTTTACGTGCACCAGCCATCATTGGTGTACACGACGGTCTTTGGCCGGCTCGAGTACCGAACCCGCAATCTTCCAATTACGAGGCCGGCGCTCTACCGACTGGGCTACCGCGGCCCGTTATTTCATTCGAAAATAAAATTTTTCGATTTCTGTGTTTTTAATATTACTCTTTGAATCTGTCTTCTTTTAACATAGTGAACATTAAAAATAATAATAATAATAATAATAATGAAATATTTTATTTCATTAAGTAAATTTAGGACTCTATGTCTCTACACGATTTTAAATTTTTATTTAAATTTATTTTTTCAAGAAAATGCGTACTATGTTAAAAGGTGACGGATTCAAAGAGTAATATTCAAAAAACAGAATTCGAAACACTCGAGTACCGAACCCGTAATCTTCCAATTACGAGGCCGGTGCTCTACCGACTGGGCTACAGCGGCCCCTATTTTTGCAGGGAAGAAAAAAAAAATGTTTCGAAAAAGTAAACGACTATTTTGATGAAAACGTAGAATGAAGTGTTTTGGCAAGTTAAAAATAAACCTGACTTGCCATCTCTGGGAAAATGAGTTTCCACTGGTAACTTGTTTTTCGACCCGGGTAAAATAAAATGTAGAAAGAAAATGACTTGAAAAAAAAAATAAATAAATAAAATAAAAATAAAAATAAATAAATAAAAGTCAAATCTGATATCTTTTTGAGGGTACAAAGGTTGTTGTAACCAGTACCAGTAAAATGAAGTTTCACTGATAATTTGCACTTCACTCGGGAACCAAAGTTACGTAGATTTCGAGGGAGGGGGGGGGGAATAATATTTTCTCTCTTTTATTTTAATATAATAAATAAAAATTTTATTGAAATATCTGAGCATGTAAAAAAAGCAATAATTAAACAATATTTTATAATATTTTCATTACTAAATTAAAAAAATTCCCCTGGTGAGTCTTGATTTTTGAAGACCCTTTAAAAAAGCGGCGGCCATGATTTCTCAAAAACTAATGCACCGAATGAAAATATTGATTTAATGTTGCTCTCTTACATGCTTAAAATTTTGAATAAAAAAAATTGATTTATTATATTAAGAGAGAGAGAAATATATGCTCTTTTAGCTTTCAAAACTCATATAAACTCCCTTAAAGAAAATGAAAGATGAAATCGTTTTTCATATATTGAAATTATTAAACTAAATGATTTTTATTACCAGAAAAATAAGTTTTTATTGGTAAGGGGGCGTCCATTAATTACGTGAGGTGTTTTTGGCGATTTTTTGACCCCCCCCCCCTTCCCCCCTGGTGAGATTTCGTGAGATTTGGCTCAACCCCCCTCCTCCCTCCCCTAATCTCACGTGAGATTTTTCAAAAGGCATACTTTTACTGTAAATGCGTTGGATTTATTTCAGAAAACACAATTTGCTTTATTATTATTATTATTGAAGACTAGTTAAGACTAGTTTTTAAGATTGCATAGATCGTAGTCTAGAATCGCAGTAATAAAATTTAACAATAAAATATTTAAATAGAATTTAACTCAATTTTCTCCTAATTTTACACTGTTTTTGCGGGGAAAAAATTACGTGATATTTGTCGAGACCCCCACCCCCTCTCCCCCACGTGAGATTGGGCGAGACTCAGCTCGACCCCCTTCCCCCTGAACACCTCGCGTAAATAATGGACGCCCCCCTAATCCGCACTTCATCAGGTAAATTAAAATATAGAAAATAAACGTCCTTGACTATTTCAAAGAGATTCGAAGATAACAGACTTTTGTGCCAGCCATAAAAATCCATCTGACAATTTGTTATTAGTCTTCACTCAGTTATATCGTTTTATGTCAGCTCCCTTTTTATATTCCTCTCTTCGTGGGTGAAGAAATTGTTTCATCCTTCTGTTTTTATAACCCATTCATTGACTCAAAATATGTAATCCCCCCCCCCGACATTAATGTGGAAGCTGTTGCATTTACTCCTATAAATTACATAGTTTTAACGGCCCGACAACAATGGCGAAAAATACCATTTTGAATTGTTTTCCAACTCGAGACAAAGTGTAGCTGAACGAAAAAAAAATGTACACTGGTAGAAATCATTCGACCTTTATATATATATATATATATATATCTGTCGCATTGTTCTTGGATTAAGTGCGGGATGTCCAGTCCATCGTATAACAATATCTCGTTGCAATTTAGAAGATGAGCGACTTTGCACTGTTAAAAAGTACTGGTAATCATTTATCTTAAGTCTTACATAAAATTACTGAGAAAAATAAACAGAGTTTTTAAAAAATCTATTTTATGTATGTAGTTTAATGACTAATAATAATTTAATTAATTACACAAGTCTACATTTAAAATTTTTGGTTGAAAGTTTTGGCTGATCTTTATGTTTTTCGGTCTGCGCAAAACCGAAACTAAAGCCGATCTTCCTCTATCACTAGGACTCCAGGAATGTCTGTGAAAGAAAAAAAAAAAAAAAAAAAAAAACTGGTTGCTAGCAAAAGTGTGTGATAGCCAGTAGAAAATATTTATTTATTTGAATTTAAAAAATTGAAATTCTATGCATAAAAAACAAATATTTGCTAGTCTAGAATGATACATCAGGTGAGCCCGTTTAAATTTAACATCATGAAACCGGCTTTATTATTTTCACGGACACATACACCATCGGCATTGATACATCATTACACCAGCCAACGATTCAGCACAAGGATACTAAGCATGCGGAATCAGGAGCAGTGTAAACAAATTCCCTAAAACGGTGCACTCATTTAACACCGAGTTGTAAAACATGCACAGGGCCGGCTCAGTCATATAGGCAAACTATGGCGATGGCCTAGGGCGCTCAAATCTAGAGAGCGGCACAATCCAGACAACAAGATCTATTTTATTTATTACTATCTAACGGCACTTTAAAATAGATAAAATGTAGTCTTGGAAACACAGCACTCATGTTGTGAGAAAATTTTAAACACTTACAATCTTTGTTTAGAAAGGACTAAAAGGTACAAGTCTGCTGCTATGACTTGGAAACATTTACTGAGTTTTTCTTGGCGTGTTTTCAATTGGACGTGTAAAAATGAAATAAATGGATAATCCTCGAATTGACTTTTCAGGGCATCAAAGTCAATCGAATTTATCTGATGAGAAGCGCTAGAGAAAGACTCACAAACAACTGGCTTGATTTTACCATAATAACGATCTATTTATTTCAAAAACTTACAACGTCGAATTGAGTTTTGAAAACAGTCCGTCATTAAATCTGTCCATCTGATTGTTAACAGCTTTACACTATATCTAAAAGTCACCGAGTCATTATTTTATGGGGCTGTACTTTATTGGAACTATAAAGTTTTGACTTTCCATTCAAGGGTCTAAATTGTACATCATGTTTCATCTCATGAATCATCCCTTGCACGTCTTTTATGTTTCGGTCTTTCCTTTGTACATATTTTCTTATTTTTAAATATTTTCCCCTTCTTTTATTTTTGGAAGGTAGGAAAGTGAGTTTTATGTCGCACTAGTGCTACATATGGGCAGCTGGAACCTTTAATTTCTAGAAACTTTGCTTGAATTGTCTTTTCAACTTTAATTTTCGTATATCTTATTTTTTCTTCAAAAATTTCTCTCGCTCTTGCATTTTCTCTTGAATTACTTTAACTTTTCAACGAATCTCTTCTTACATGGCTTCTATTTTATCCTTAACTCCTCTTGTCAGGGTTTCAGCTATTCTGTCAATTCATGTTGTCTAGCTTTCATCTTCTTTTATCCATCCTTTATCTCTTCATGTCCGATTTTCATCTCATGTTGTGCAGCTACCATACGATTTTGTCCAGCTTTCAATTCTTTTAACTAGACAGTCTAAGCTTCAAGTTCTTTCATGTCTTTTGCAATACTTCTAGTCAAAATCATTAAGTGTATCTGCCTTACATCAGGTGCCAAATCAAATGTTACGAAACAGCGACTTTCTTGTTCAAGAAAAGAAGATCGTAAATGCACACATAGGTTCAAGTTGATGAATGAGTTTATTTAACTCATTTTCTCGAAACAGTCCAGCAAAAATGAATATTCTCGAAACAAACAAATAAAACTAGGATTTTTAAGAGTATTTTCGAAATAGTCCTATTGGACTGTTTCGATTGTTTCGAATCCTGGTGCAAGCAGTCACTTGTATCACAAAAGTAAAGTAAAGAGCATTAATCACATTACACTATAGAGCAGGAATTTCATTTATTCAGGATCAGGAATGATAATCAAATGATTGAAGCGCAATCTTCATGAGACAATTGCTCAGAACAATTTACTGAATACAATCAACTTCTCGGGAGTTAATCAGCCTCTTTTTAAATTCTTGACTACAAATGGTAAAATATCGGGTTAATTCTGTGCTAAAATGTAGCTCGAAATTCCAGAACTCGGCTTCTATTGAAATTAAAACTTCAAAACTTTGGCAACTCGAAACAACCATTTTTTACTGAATACTCATCAATTTGTCAAGGTCGACCTTAATAGAAATGTATAGACTGTCATTTTTGTTTCCAGTTTAACTGTAAATTTGTTTTTGCTGCAAGAGCACATTTCATGAAGCGAAGAGGTTTAATGTATTGGCACAATGTTGAGTTTAATGATTATAAAAAACTGACAAAAAAGATGAAACTTCAGCCTTTTTTTTTTTAACTTTGAGTGTGTTTTGCACGCAAAAGATATTTTTTGATTCGAATGTTTTCAGTTGCTCAGCTCGCAGAAAAGCGATTTTACCAGCGTATAGCAATCGAAAGAAAAAAGGATTACTTCAGATTACCTTTGTATACACGTCTGACGCAGATGATTCATTGAAAAAGATTATAAAAGTAAGAATGTGTATAAGTATTACATTATTATTTATTTACTTTTTGTTTTATATTTACTTTATATACGAAAAGTTATAAATATTTTAATTTTATAATTTTGAACTGACATAAAAAGAAAATAATAATAATAATAATAATAAGATTTGAAAGAAGCTAGCTCTGACTAGAAAGAAGTTTTAGCTCTTTAGACTAGGTGACTTTGTAGAGGCTATGCGTGGAGGCTTTTTGGAATTTTACAAAGTGATTCTGTTATGTTTCTTTTTCTAGTAGCTCAACTTAGTAATAAAATGTGAAATTTCGTTTTCAGTACAGCTGATACTCGAGACTAGCTGTTAACGGAAAAAAAATTTTTTTGGAGTATAATTTTGTAAGAGAAAATTAGAGAAAAAAATATCATTAGTAAAGCAAATTAGGCTCATTTGAAAAGTTATTTTCGTCCGAATCCTAAAGAAACACTATCAGGATAATAATTTGAAAAAACAAAAGATTTTTCCACCTGAATCTGAATAAGCAAAAATCTTGCTTCATCTTCCAAAATAATTAGTAAATAAACAATAGTTTGATATGAAAGAAATAAGATTGAGGATTTAATAAACAGAACATGAAAAATGCTTCCGGTTTCACTTTGAGTTTATGTATCCTTGCAATGTGAGAAAATTCTATGGGTAATCTGCAGCGAATAGACGATATGACTCTCTGACGTAATTCAAAGTCCTGACGATTTTCTTTTATTTAATCTGTAGGAGTCTTCTTTTAACCCACAAACAGTGGAATGCAGCCTATCTTAGCACAGCTTTTTCCACAAACATTGAAAGCTCCGCCTTGTTCTAGTTGTCCATTCTCGACGAACACAAGCCAGATCATGTATAAAAAATGTTAATTTCCTATTAGAAAATAAGTGAAGAAAGTTTTCGTCAGTACAAAACAAAAGATGACGCGCCAATGGTGAAAATGTGACCCAAACTCCACTACTAATGCATTACTAAAATCAAAATTTTTTTCTTGGAAACTGTAAAAGTGATTTCGGATTTGATAAACAGAAGGCATTTTCAGAAGAAATTACTATTGCGGTATCATTCCCATCGGAGTCAGAGCCAGCCCGATTACGAAAAATGAAAAAGAAGTTTAATTATGTAGTCAGCTGATAAATCAACAAATGATGCTAAACATCATTTTAAGATTAATTTTTATATTTCTTTTCTTGATACAGCAAGAAATTCGAATGATGAAAAGTTCAAACAGACCAAAAAGATAAATCATGTTTTCTGATGCCTTTCTAAGGATTGTGAGTCGTAAAAAAAAAAAAAAAAAAAAAAAAAAAACTTTCAAAGTGATTTTGAAATTATGTAGAAGATTAGGAGATTACCTGATTCAAGGAGACTCTAATAATGTTGATGAAAGTACACTACAGGAAGTTTTGAATATTTTTTGTGAAAACGAACTAGTACATTGCGTATTGAATTTAGTAACAGCAATAAAATTGTTGCTGGCACTTCCTGTGTCTGTGGCCAGTGGAGAACCCAGCTTCATATAATTGAAATTAATAAAAACTTACCAGCGTTCTATAGTGACGTGAGAACGATTTGTAGGACTATCACCATTATCAACAGATCAAGATGAAGCTAAAACAATTCCTTTGAAGTTCATTTCACAATTCATTTGAAGTTCATTTCACAATTCATTCATTTCTACTACCGCTAAAAGTAGCGCCGAAAAAACAATAATATGCAATATGTAATAAAAATAAATATTATTTATTACAGTATTTGTATGTGTATAATTGTCTGCATGTCTTACATTAAAAAAAAAAATTTTTTTTAATGGGGCGCCACGAAAGTTTTTCGCCTAGGGCGCCAAATTTGCTCGGGCCGGCGCTGAACATGCATTGAAGAAAAGTGGTATAAATCTAATGGTGTGTTCATTCAACACGGAGTCTCAAAACGTAGTGAGAGGTGCGGGAATCAAAATGGCGAGAGTTAGACTATATCGAGAGTGGAATAGGAACAGATTCTGGGACCAACTTTTTCCTGAAAATATTGAAATTTAAAATAATCTGGTTTTTTCACACACACGACTTTCTCTTACCCTGAAATTTAATACTATAAATACAGGTTGCAGATTAAGAGGTAAGATAACGAGTACTGTTATGTAAACCTGTGTTAAACAATTCAAATTAGGCTTCGGAAGAGATTTATATGATAATCAGTTATGTGTGAGGGGGGCTACCGCCCCCTTCAACCCCCGTTTCATTAATGCACCTACATTTATATAGAATTAATTCGGCTATTAAAAAATAATTCTGTTTTTATAAAATAATTTATTAAAATTATTATTTAAAAAAAATATCTTTTATGATAATGCAGACGATATCCATATTAGAGAAGTAGTATAATACTAAATTTCCAAAAAAAAGTCCATTTGATTCTCAGTATTTAAAAAAAAAAAAAAAAAAAAAAAAAAAAAACGATTTTTTTTCTAAGTTTTTTTTTTTTTTTTTTTTTGTTAAAAGTAAAAAAAAAAAAAATCGATAAATTTGTTTTAAATTATCGCAGATCGATGGTTTAACCATTCGTTTTAAAAGTATTGGCGTGCTCTTTTGAAAGATACCCATCATGAAAATTTACTCCCCTCGAGGGGGGACTTCCCCCCAGGGGTGGAGGCGAGGCTCCTACATACACAATTTTTTTTCCCAGTTGACTATCTCTATTACAAAAAATATATATTCGTTTCATTTGGTTTAGTGCAGTCTATAGATGTTAAACTCTACTTACCTGCAATTTCCCCCCATAGACGTAATGTATTTGAATACTTTTGAGTGTCTCTGTACACGAACCATTTGCTTGATCTTAACGAAAAGTTTAGTGTAACATCCTTATATGATACACATTTAGAATACCAAGTTTGAACTTTTTGCCGTAATTTGTTTCTGAGATATGCTGATAACAGACAGACATACACACAGACCATTTGCTAAAAACATGATTTTCGTATTCAGTGGACCTCAGAACATGTAACTATAACAAAAACTCGCGTTCGAAAATTTGACCCCAAAACAATACTTTCTCTACCTTATGGGTAAGAGAAAGTAAAAATGTCAAGTTTTCTTAAAGTTGAAAATATAATCGCTAGTTAAAATATACTGGTCGCTAATGGCGACCAGGCGACTGTATTCCACGAGCCGTGCCTATCACATATGGATTTTTGTCAATACAGGGTGAGAAAATACTGACACAGTTCCTTCCATGCCTCATCCACCAAACTAATTAACAGATAACTTTTATAGCATGTTTCCACGGTTAACGGGAATTAATCCTGAAACATACTAGAAACTACCGAAAATGAAGAAACTGTGTCAGCAGACACCCTGTATTGACAAAAACTATGTGTGAGATAAAAACTGGCTTCATTTTCGGACTTAATACATCAAGAAATATATGTATCAGCTAAAATTATCAAATCAAAATTTGCAAACATTATTTTTCTAGATTTGTGATATTAGCGAGACTATATTTGTCACTTATAATGCTTTTTCTAAGGTAATAACATTCATTTTTAACTTTCATTCATAAATTAAATAATAAAAACAAATAAAAATATAGAATAAAAATTGACAATCTCGATTATTTACATTTAACTAAGAAATAACGTAAATTTACAGACTCTGGATAAACATGTCAGTAAATTTAGAGAATTTTTTTTAACAGTGTTGTTGTTGTCGACAAATTGAAGATTTTTAGAGAATTGAAGTGTTTTGATGCAAATGTAAAATAAGGAAGAAACTTTTTGTTAAATTTGTGTATTAAAGATCACAATGTTTGTTGGGATGTTGAATAATATGAAGTAGGTAAAAGAAGGAGCATTTTAATAAGCAATGAGAAAATTTCAAAAATTTTCAAAAAGTATCTATATTTTGACTCATTCTCTATAAGTAATTGGGCCCCACCAGTGGCCCAGCGGTTCTGCGCGCAAAGCTGGCAAATGGGAAGTGCCGGGTTTTATTCCAGATCCCGCTCATCGATCTAGTCGTTCGAAGTTTTCCATGGTTTTCTCCGAAACTCGAAAATACGGGCTAGGACCCCTTAGAAAGGCCCCCATGCAGGGCATTCCACCAGGCCTAGGACTCTAGTGTAGTCAGTTGGCCTTAGTCACACCCATTCACCTATCCTCTACAGACAATTATAAAGTCAAAATATTGGTAGAAGTAAAAAGAAATATTTTAAAAAGTTAATTATCTATTTGAAGAGCCTTTTGATCTGGGGACCTTGGGTGAATAAACGTTTTGCTTATGCGGTAGCATGGGGCTATCTCAATCTTTTTTTGTTGTGTTATACATAGGTCATTCGTAAACACTTTTATGTAAGAGACAAAAAGAAGACCGCCATGTACTCTATTTAGTATGAACCCATAGTCGAAGATAACGCAGACTATAAAAGAATGAACTATGCCGTAAATCATGCCTGCCTCCCACAAAAATATGCCGTCCCTCTATTATCAGTTTATATACATGGTATATTCTGACTTCCCCTCCGTTATTTATCAGGAAGAGTATTATAGAAAGAAGAATATCCTATCTTGCACCTCCTGAGTCCTCATGTTTGCTTTTTTTTGTTGCTATTGCCACAGGTGTAAGTCTACCAACTTAAGAATATCTAATCTGGAAGTTCGAAAACTCGAGAACCGCTAAGTTTTTATTTATTTATTTAATTCTTCTATATACATAAGAAGAAAATATTAAATTAGGGAAAGGTTTTGACATTCGGTTTTCGGTGGATCTAAATGTTTTAGGATGTTCTGAACATGATTTAATCAGTTTTAGAAAATATCTGTCTGTGTATGCGTTACCAAAATTTTCTGGGCGCTGTATCTCAGGAAGCAATGGACAGAATTCCAGAAAACTTTGCATTTGTTTGGATCGTGATATAAATTGATACTGATTAGGTTTCAGTATATCGCTCAACAGGTGACTCAGCTATGTTGCAATAACACCGATTTATAAGAAGGCTCTACTTTAGCTTCTATAGCTTATAAAAGCAGAAAATTTGATATGTGAGAGGTCATTAATAATAATAATAATAATAATAATAATAATAAATGCTGGTTTACTTTGGGTGTATATCAGCCGTCAAGTGACACATTTTGTTGTAATTTTCTCCGTTTACGCGAATGTTATATTTAAGTTTCTATGATATATAAATGTACCGACTTGATATTTAAATTAGATATTACGAATAATAAACTCATTTATAGTTTGGTTGTATACCTGCCGACAGAAGACACTGATGCTTCTACTCATTATACTGTTATATTATATTAGTATTATAGAATATATCGGTTTCATTCTCTTTTAAATAGTTTAGTATATTTTTGATAATTAGTTCTCATAGAATGTGACATAGGTCAAATCCTTCATACCTCCCCACAAAAGAGCACCTTTAAAATTATTGACATAAACACCAATCCATGGTAATTATCGTAAGCAAAGCAAAATAACATCTATATCAATTGTTTTTCAATATTTCAAATGATTATATTGAAACGAACTTCCATTAATTTAAGTCCATAGACCATAATGTATTAAGAATTTTACTTTGCATCCCTGTATAAGAACTATAATTCTTACACTGCTGCACTCATGAAAATTTATTATATAGTTCTTACAACGATGATTTATTATTTGCCTAGCAATTTGATTCGAGTCGAAAAGACAGATTAAGCGCTAGCGCTCTTCAAATAATTTGAGTCTTTAGGCATTAATAATAATTTCACTTTGTGTCATTCTAAAAGAACTGTAAGTCCCACACTTATATAAAATACAGTGGAACCTGTCTAAAGTGACCACCCTAGGGACCGGCTAAAATGGTCACTATACGCAGGTGGTCACTTTATAAAGTGTCTTTAAAATTGGAAAAGGGTCACTTTAGTCAGGAAAATGGTCACTTTAGCCAGGTGGTCACTTTACCAAGGTGGTCACTTTACCAAGGTGGTCCCTTTTACAGGTTCCACTGTATATAGAGTTTGGGTGAAGATTGATCGATTGCCTACCAAATTAGAGCTCAATCGAATAAAACCTTTAAGAGCGCTGTCGTATTCACTCAAACAGATGCAAACACACACACACACACACACAAAAAAAAAAAAAAAAAAAAAAAACATGTACATCACCATAGAAGTAGCATGGTTGAGTTCAGAAAACCTCAATACGTATAGGTGCATCAAAATTTCCTTTGTAGAATTTTTTCCATGGTTAGAATACCTTTCTCATATAGTATATGTTCATTTAGTAGAGTGACCATATTTTTTTCACTGAATATGGGCACAAATATGGCGGTGTCCTCGAATTTCGAGGACAAGAAATAAATAATTAATTAAATCCCCTTAAATTGTAAAATTTTAGTAATTTTTATGCATAACGCACCTAAAATAACTTATTTCAGCTTATTTATTATACACATAATAAATTATTATGATAAAATAACAATAACTTTATAACCGATGTCCCCAAATGTGTTGTAATATTTTTGGGGACGATCGCAGTTTTCGAGGACTGCCCTCGAGATTCGGGGACATATGGTCAGCCTATCATAGAGTAAAAATATTTTTATTTTTTGGCAGTTGTTTTGAAACTATTGGTCGTCCACATTTTTTACCCCTATTCATCCATTTTACAAAATTGTTCTTACACTCTAACACCGCTAAATTATACAGTCATAAATATGGAACATTTTTCAAACATAAATTCTCGTCATCCTTTTTAATAAAAGTATCCCAAGCATAATGGAAAGACTTTTCATGAAAGTGACCGAGTTCTATATAATACAGTTTATTATATATGGTACAGTCGACTCGCGTTACAACGATCCCATCGGGAAGACCCTCTTTGGGTTGTTATATCAAATTGATCGAAAATAATTTGTCAAATGATGCCCTTTTTATAAAATTGATTTGATAAGGGTTGCTACTGGCTTGTGCAAAATATGAACTACATTAGATTTTAGGTGGAATAAAAGCTATAAATTAAAACCAATTAAAACTATTAACTATTAATAAATTTTTGCCAAGCTACTTATATGGGGTTCGGACTACAATTATAATGTTAATATCACACTGCATCTCATTTTTTCCGATGAAATAAAATTTCACGGATATTTATTTATTTATTTACTTTCTGTATATATATATATATATATATATATATATATATATATATATTTTAATTAACGATCATACCTTATTCCATACATTTATTCCATAAGTTGAAGTACAGATCAATTTTGAGGTCGTTATATTAAGAGTCTTGGCTTTTTCCTAGTCGCTATATCAAATGTGAAATAACATTACTTTAAATGAGAGATGGTCGGAACTTGCAGTTCATTGTATCGTGTTGGGTCGTTATAGCACAGGATGGTTATAATGCGAATCGACTATATTACGTGCTATTGAATAAGAAGCAAAATGTAGTGCACCATTAAAATTATTCATACACATCAGGATACATAAGTTGAATTGGCCTCGATATGTACATTTTCAGCCAGCTATGTTATGCATTTTAATACTTTCCAACAAAGTTGTAAAGTTATAGGTCAAACCACGTAACGCGTAATTACAGTCGGAAAACATTTCAAAATCCATCCAAACCACATGATTATTCTATCCTCTTTGTTATTTGAATAAGAAAACTTAATAAGTCGATGTGTAGACCAGGGGTGGCCAACCCGCGGCCCGCGGGCCGCATGCGGCCCGCGAGGAGATTAACGATATTTAAAGTTTGACAACTTTGGTTAACGGAACAAAAAGTTTTGGTTAACAAAAATTAATAAATACGTACCGACTTTTCAAAGTGAAAATAGCTTTCAACGATTCTGGTAGCTAAAGAACTGTTGTAATGAAATATTACTAGATCCACTATTCATTCTTTTTATTATAGTTTTAATATACAGTCATGAATTTTCTACGATTCTATTTTTAATTTATGAATGAAAATAATATAAATTAATGTATTCTGCTCCGAATTTTCACCCTACCCTTCCCCGAAAAAGTATATACATATATGAATCATATACTCACAAACACAGATGCACATATGCATATGTACAGTCATAAAATAATAATAATTTCCTTCCCCGACTAATTTCGCCTTAAATTATCGTAGAAACCAGCAGCTGAAGCCTAACGATTGGCAATAACATCTAGTTTTTAATTCAATTGCTAAATTTTTTTTAGGGTATCATGTACATACTAAAACTTGTACAAACTACTTCTTCTACTACTTTTTTTTTCCCGAATTGCAACACCCATATTTGACTACATATTCGAATTTCTGAGGTCCAGTCGGTTCGAAAAAAAGTATATTTTATACTCTTTACATCAAGTCTTTATAGAGTTACAATCAAATATTGATCAGGGTAAGTCTCTGTATTTAAAAAAATTAAATTCAGATATCACACAGAAAAGTATTATATCCATTCTGGTAATAATCGGAAAATAAATATAATAATTTTAAATATAAAATAATATAAAGTAATGCTAATTAAGTAATGATGTGTACGTCTAAACTTACTTCAATAACTAATTTATGCGCAAGCAAAGTAATATGTGACACAAATGAAAACAAAGTCACAGCCCCCTAAGAGCAATAAAAATTGATATATCACTATATTTCGAAAAATAATGATAGAAATGAATTGTAAATTTAGAAACCCACATTTTTGATGATGCCCTTTCAATTTGTGCAAAAATTAATGCAGGTCATAACTCATAATTTTTTGAAATATGAACTGATTAATTATTTTCATAATTCAAAAAATGTTTTTTAATCAAAAATATGGATGGAATATATTTGGGTTAATTCATACTAACGTAAAAAGAAAAAAAGAAGAAATTTTAATATATTAATTTTTTGGGAAGACATGAATTAGTGTTTATTACTTGATTTAACATTAGCATCTCCATATTTTAACAAATTATAACTCTGAAGAAAAATTGAGAGAAACATATAAACTATACCACTTTCTGGGCTGATTTGAACCAAATAATCCAAAAAGCTTGTCAAAATTAGAGGTTGCCTTTGAAAAAAAAATGAAGTTGATGTCATTTTTAATATGTAGGTACCCCTTAAGCAAAATCTAACTAAACCGTTCTAAACTAGGCCTGATTACTAATCGATTGGCACCAGCCTCAAGTCTCTACACTAATTTACGGCGAAATTAGTCGGGGGGGGGGGGTTATTACTGTACATACGGTGCGGCCCGAATGAATAAAATAGATTTCCAATGCGGCCCACCAAGTGTTTTGGGTTGGACAGGCCTGGTGTAGACGAACGTTTCAGAAAGTTCGTAGACTTAAAGTCGTTGCAATTTCAAATTCTTTCAGTAGAACAATTATAACCTCTGTCAGAATGCGTAAAGAGAGAGAATAAAAGACCATCTTTTCAGAATTGCACCTGATCAAACAAAGCAAGTCGTAAAACTTACAGAGGTTATAAGGATGAACTCTCCGTCGGTTTTTACAGCGGAAAATATTTCAGAAACAGATTTTATGGACACTTAAAAATAGAAAAGAAAAATCCTCTGTGGTATTTTTTCGGCCATTTTGTTTTTCAAGAATATTTTAACTGTTTGAAGCACAGTGGTATATAGCACATTCCACTCGTTTTTTTTTCTCACACCTGCTAAGATATATTCCGGAATTTTCTTTGCAAAATTTTGCTTTTAAAAGAGTGCGGAGAAAAAATCATTTACTTTTTTTCAAAAAGAATCATTTATATATGCTCATGATACGAGAAATAAATTAGTCGATAGTCTCAGACTGAAATGCCCCTCTACAAGGCTACTGTAACTCATAGCTGCCAAGTGTTCCGATTTTCCCGCATTTGTTCAGTTTTGTACCGGAAATCCGATTTTACCCGAAAATGTTCTGATTTTTCGGCATCACAACATTTAAAAAGAAATAAAACAATTGGTGATCAAACGCTTTGCAGAATCCTTGCGATTTTCAGTCTTTTTTCCATCCACAGCATAAATGCCAATGTTCATTTTAAACTTGCTTTATTAGATTCTGGAATTTATAAATAGTTAGTATTGTTCAATATTTCTCACTCATGTAATTGTTTTGCCCCCCACTTGCTAACGACCAGCAATGAAAGGTATCACAGAATCTTTTCGATTACCTACCTTTTTCCATCCGCAGCATAAATGTGAATGTTCTTTTTAAACTGTCTTTATTAGATTCTATAACCTATAAAGAAGTAGGATTGTCGATTATAACTCACTCACATAAATTTTTACCCCTGCCCTCCCCCCCCCCCCCTATTGATTGGAGATCAAATGCCCACAAGAAGCCTTGTGGTTTTCAGTCTTTCTTTATCCGGAACAAAAATGTCAATGATAATTTTAAACTTGCTTTACTAGATCCTAGAATCAATAAAAAGGTACAATTGTTAAATATCTCTCACTCATGTGATTATTGTTGTGACCCCCCCCTCCCCCGCCTGTTTAAGGAATATTTAAAAACCGTTTGATGAACTAGGATTTTACTATAATTAATCCATGTATTACATGTTTCAAGTGTTGATAAACCTGTGCGTATATTATACAATAACGTGTAAATGTGGCAAAAATGATCGAGATTTTGTCCCTCGCCAAAATGCTCCTATTTTTGTTCCTGGTGGGTTGGCAGCTATGGTAAATCCTCTTCGATCCATTTACATTATCCAAATCTACTGATTAATTTTATCAGGTCCGGTTTGGTATTTTAGCTTTTATGCCATTCTATACTATTTCCAATGCAATAATTCTCATAATGCGAAATTTCGACCCGTAATCGAATAATAAGAAAACAGTAAATTTCGAATAACTTAAGAAGTTCACAATATAGAAAAATTGAAAATGAATAGAGTTCTTGTCAGTATCATAAGTGGTATTTTAAAACTGGTCCGACCACTTTTGTTCTTGAGATATTGTCAACACCGACTAACAAATTAACAAACTGACTAACGAATACACCGGACACGATACCGATTTTGTAATTTTCGGTTTGCTCAAACTTCAAAACGTGGGAAACTAAAAGGGAAAAAAGGCAGATATATTATTACATAAAGGTCATCATGGGGGATGGGAGGAAATGAAATTATTAAAATTATTATAATGAAGATGATTATGTTATTACATAATATCCACACTGAGAAAAAATTCTGTATCTCACATCTAGAATCTAGACTGTGGCTCTAGTAAAAATAGTTCCATGTCATCCTTATAAACTCTAGTCCCCTTAGAAAGCGAGTTCTAGAAACCCCTATTAGTAACCCCTAAAGCGTTTGTTTATATTATCGATGTCAAACTTATTTAAAAATCTCTGCAAATAAATGCGAATACAAGAGGCAAGTTTTAGCAACTATAATCTTAGTTTCTGACCTAATTCTAGAAAATTAAGCGATAATTTCTTGTGATACAAAGGATTCAGAATATTGTTTTCCCATCTAAGAATGCATAGAGTAGAAATTCCCGATCATTTCGTCTATTCAGCTTGTTGGCATGCCTTATACGCATAGCTCGGAAATCTGTATTTCTAGTCTAAGGATTTAGAAAATAACCACTTATCCGTTCTAAATGAAGGCGGTATATATTTTTTTCTCAGTGCAATTGTCGTATCATGCTTGTTACTCAGGTCCTCCAAAAGTCACAGTGGGGCGCTAAGCGACCCTAAAATATATTTTTGACCATAGGATGGTCTCTATAAGAAGTAATTAAAATGAATTACATAATTACGTCAATAAATCAGTAGTTAGTAGAATTTTACAAAAGCTTAGCTTATAACGGTTTTTAACAGAGCCAAACGAATGCACATTCCAAGCGCACCACCTGTATAAACTTCGAGTCACTAACTTCTCTGGTATGCGTGTATTCAGCTTCTGAACACACCTTCACTTTGTCAGCGTTGAAATATTTCTTCTGGAGAACAACAAAAGTTTTACTTTTGTACTTTTTTAAGTACTCTGCCATTGATTTAGTAAGCTTGTAAAAAGAATTTATTAGGAGACGCTTTAAACGCCATGTTATTCTATGAGCAAATTTGTTATGAGAATGACTTGTTGCAAAAAACTCTGTCTATTTAAACTGCCTTTTTACATTTAGGAAATTCACAATTGTTTAATTACACTTGTTTTCTAAAAAATATATTTATAATTTAATTTTGAATCTGAAAGCAATAAACTGAGAAAAATGAACTAAGTGAAATTTGCGCCATTTTTTTTGCTATAAATAAACTGTAATAAAACATTAAAAAGTCAATTTTCCGAATACTAAGACTAATTTAACGGCTGTAAATTTTCTAAATGTGATAAAGGAATTTAAAAAACACATTAAGGTAATCATTCATTCTCATAACAGATTTCCCCATAGAATAGTATGGGGTTTGTTTACCGGTGACGACAGTCCTCACTTTTCCAATTGATATTCCATTACGCAATGTTTTAAAATGAAACATTATCTCAGTAGTATTTTGCATAATTTAGGTAGGATAAGATTTAAATTTATATAGCAAACTGCGCGTTCATTAAAAATAAATGAACAGAGGAAAAAAAATCGTACAGTTCTCATAGATTATGCAAATTTTCTACCGGCAGTTATCCGTTCTGCCATTTAACCTTCAATGCAATTTATCTTTCTGATAACATTTTAAAATTGATTTTGCTTAGTTATGGTGTTATGGAATAAGAAATCTCACAAAAATTACTTTTGTAGCTCTATTTTTAAAAGCAAAGCATAAAAGCTTAGCTATTGCGTGTAGCCCTTTTTCTAAAAATTGCAGGTTGCGCAAAATATGTTTTATTCTTAAGAATGGAGTTAGAAATATTCCAAAACTATAATTATAACAGCATTAAAGATAAAGCATAAGTAAATTCCTTTGGTGTAGCCTTACATAGTCTAAAATTTGTACTTACACCATATAGTTTACTTATTTAAAAAAAATGTTTAAAAAACTGAAAATTAACATTGAACAATATCCGCATTCGTTCCGTAACGTATCTGAGCAAATTTTCGAGACTCTGCAAACGAATTATTAAGGAAATTCCCTGTCTGTCGTCCTGCAGCCAAACACGTGTAATTCTATGGGGAAATTTGTTCGAGTCATTACCTGTGTATATATATATGCCTTTTTCACATTCAAGAAATACTAAACCATTAAATTTATTCTTATATGCATATAATATATATATATATATATATATAAACATAATTATAATTTATTTTGTAGTTAAAAAAATTTCGAAAAATGAACTAGATGCAGATTTACACTTTAGATTTGCATAATAAAATATTAGAAATTAAAAATTAAAAAAGCAAAATAAAATATATGAATTTTGGGGGAAACGAATACTTATTGAACGGTCGTAATTTTTCTGAATGTAAAAACGGAATTAAAAAATACTTTAGGTAAGAAGTCATTTTGTAAACAACAGAATATAAAAAATATATTAGTAGTGAGTCATTATGTTACCCCATAGAATAACGTGGGTTTTGGCTGCCTTAGACGGGAAAATTATAAGAGATAGAGAGGAGCGTTATAGCTAATGTATTCTATAGAAAACATGGTTTTGTGCATTCGAATAATGTTAATTTCGTTATGTTATGTTCTGTATAAAGATATTAAGGTATGCTTTAAAGCAAGCCTGTCCAACCCAAAACGCTTAGTGGGCCGCATTGGAAATCTATTTTATTCAGGCGGGCTGCACCCTATGTATATATGTTTATGAGTGTATAAATCATGTATGTATGTACTTTTTGGGAGGAGGGCAGGGTGAAAATTCGGAGCAAAATACATTAAATTATTTTAATTCATAAATTAACAATAAAATCGTGAAAAATTTATGACTATACATTTATAACTACAATAAAAAGAATGAATCATGGGTCTAGTATTATTTCATTACAACAGTGTAATTCTTTAGCTACCATAATCGTTGAAAGATATTTTCGCTTCGAAAAGTCAGAACGGATTTATTACTTTTTTATCTATACACTAAAGTTGTCAAGTTGTTAGTCTCCTCGCGGGCCGCAGAAAACTACACGGCGGGCCGTATGTGACCCGCGGGCCGTGGGTTGGTCACCCCTGCTTTAAAGAAAGACTCCTCATACATGCTATACTTCAAATTCTTTTGGAAGTCCATGTACACAAAGCAGTAATGCTTATTTATACCATTTTCAATAAGGAACATATCACAGTGAACCTGAACAAAACATATCTATTTCGAGGTATTCCAAAAATATTAAGAGCGCTGACAGACGAAAGAACCGATTATAAAAAGAGATAAACTTTTAATTAAAAAAAAAAAATTATCTGCCGAAGCTCAATTTTAAAATATATCTAAAAATAAATACCTATTGAACCACGTTTTTCTTTCTTAATCCGAAAAAAAATAATCTCAAAATTTCCAACTGCCTCGCCTCAAAAACTTCCATTTAAAAAAAAAAAAAAAGAAAGAAAAGAAAAGATAATTTCACCTTTAATTAAACATAGACGGGACCAAAAAAAAAAAAAAAAAAAAAAAATCTTTTATTTCTTCAGAACATACTCTGTTTGGTTCTTTGAAGATAAGACCATTTTTAATGAGATTATATAATGAGATCCTTTTTTTTTTTTTTTTTTTTTTTTAATAAGTTTTGAAGCTATATTTAATTTACTCTTTCATTGCATTAGAAAAGGATTAAGGATAAAGGATAAAATCTCTCAGAACTATTACCTGAGAGCAAACTTTAAAAGTCGAAGTTAAAAAGAATTATCCTCAAAAATTTAATGCGTTATTCACGAAATGAAGCGAAGTACTATTAGTTTGCAGAAAGAACGTAAAATATTTTGATAGGCAATAAGACCTATCTATCTCGATTTTCTATTTTTCTTTATTTATTTGAAAGAGAGAGAGTTAGGTTTCGAGACATACAAGCTTTTGAAAAATAAGCTAAATGCTTATATTCTAAATATACAGGGTGATTATAAAGTTACGACTTCAAAACGCCATAATTTTAAAACTACCCATCAGAGCGATTTCATATTTTATCAGAGCAATTGTGAGGCAAGGAAATTTTGTTTGGGAGAAAGAAAAAGTAGTTCCAATATGTTCCTACAGATGGCGCTGTCAGGGTAATGTCAGCAGAAACGCCTAAATGGACTCATTAAACACAAGAAAGTTTCTAGTAACACATAGGAATAGCAGGAAACAATAGACTTCAAGGGTTTACTACAATTTTTTTTAGCTAAAAGACAAGAGTATACGTGTTTGCAGCGGAAACAGTCATAGTGAAAAGAGAAAAAGAGGAGCTTCATGAAACAAATACTTTACGGATAATTAACGGCACATTTTGGCACTTTTTTTTTTTTTTTCTTTTGCGAAACAAAATTTCAATGCCTCACGATTGCTCTGGTAAAATATCAAATCGCTCTGATGGGTATAGTTTTAATATTATAGCCTTTTGAAATCGTAACTTTAATTATAATCACACTGTATGTAATATTGAAAATTCAAAATAATACATTTACAAACATACTTTATAAAATGTAATCCGCGAAAAGTATTTGATGCTAAATTTTTGTACATTGGACAGTTTTGTGCAATTTTGTGACCACAAAGTTATCTTGACCCATATAGTTCTGAGAACCAAGAATATTTCTCAGTGTTTCAACAGCCTTTTCTGCTTCTTCGTGAATATTGGCTCTTTCCACACAAGTGTTGTCGTCATGCTTGAGGGCGAATCAGAAAGTCTTTGTCCCTATCACTTTATTAGCCAAAATTAGGTACATATATGTCAATCGGCTGAGGTCACCCCACTCTCCTATGTCTGTCACTCTAACTCTCAAACCACTAGGATTTGTATTTGCGTACTGGCATGGCAGCTCCATTCCAGTACAAGATTTGTCTGCTAAAAGTGGCAACAGCGAACAAGTTGAAGAAAACCCACCGAACAGATCGGTAGAGTGAGTTGAGCGAGGGAGGAGAGAAGGCGAATTCTGTTTTGCAGCTGAATGCTGCCTGAGTTTATTAATATTCTGATCTATTTAAAATAATGACCATCTGATTTAGAGCCCCTCTGTAACTAACCCCCTCCCTATTATTCAATAATATTCAATCTACTTAGCCTCCTCCTCCTTGTCGATGTATAGGAAATTACATATATATGTACTATTCTAGTTACCGTACACAATTTTGTCACATAATACCCACATCAATTTAAACATTTGTCCCAACGCAGCACTAAATTTTAGATGCTTTTATCGCGAAATTCTTCCGGCTGATTGCAAAACCACCGTCAAACTACTGTCTTGGCTTCAACGTTGCACGTGAATCCTTCTCCTGCTCTTTAGTGAAATTACGACTGTAAATGCGAAGTCAACATATCCATTCCCAGGGTGGACCTTCCTTGGACCGGCCCAGCCTTAAACGATAACTTCGCAGCATAGCACTGGTGTCAGTTGTTGAAGAGGCGGTTATGCTTCACACGTCCACAGCGTACGAGGACGCACAAAGTACAATCATCAATGCTGACAGTTATTGTTCCATACTGTCGCGTCTGCGGACTGCCATCAGGCGAAAACGCCGAGAGATTCTCGGTGTGGACAACGTTTTGTTATCCTCTACGACAATGCGAGACCACATGTGATAATCAGAACCATCGACAACTTCCATTTATTTTACTGGGAGAGTCTGGACTACACACCATACAGTCCGGAACTCGCCCCTGGTGATTTACAAGCTTTCGGTTTGCTGAAGAAGTTCCTGGCAAGGCAGCGATTCATGTGTAACGATGAAGCCAAGACAGCAGTTCGACGGTGGTTCCATAATCAGCCAGAAGAATTCTACGACAGAGATATCTCAAATTTAGTGCTGCGACGGGACAAATATCTGAACTGGCGTGAGGACTATGTGAAAAAATGATGTAAGATAAGTAGAATAGTACGTATATTTGTAATTGCCTGTAAGTACCTTATTATGGGTAATAAAAATAGGGGCAAACCTGTTTCATCCTCGTATATACCTTAATTTGTATCGACAAAGGCAAGATTTTGAGATGACAGGTTTCGATAAAAGCGGGTTTGACTTACCTAATTGTTCCAAAGTTGGTTAACGTATTCTTTAGAGTACCGAGATTTGTTTCCTATGTAGAAAAGAAAATCCAAAATTTCAGTGGAGAGGGGGGGGGGGATTGGTGTACGATCACATTTAGTCAATAAAGAAAACAGATCAGACAATACTCAAATCTGCTTCGACTTTACTCAGAAAGGAACTGTTTGAAATAACTCAAATCTGAGTTGGTCTCAGCAATTTAATGATTTGAGAGGAATTTACTCAGCATAAGACGACGTCTTTCAATATAATGAATGCGTGAAAAATAGTCCAGTTTCTCTTACGACTTTTAGAGTGTAGTCGATAAAGAGTATATTCAGACTCAATTTGAAGTAAGGTTTGACATGTTGTCCTTTAATTTCTATCAGTAATTTACTTCCAAGAGCAGCATTACTTGATTCCGTAACTTTAATATCGTTAATGTCTAGACACTACAGTATTTATGCAGGATTTAGCCCTCACTCCCTCTACCTCTTCTCAATGAGGATGAAGCAGGCATCTATTCTCCGACTAGACTATACCTCAATTCCGACTGTGGCAGTCGTTACTTTGATCACGTGACGTCACATTCCGACTTTTGATTTGACGACTGTCGTTGTTTAAGGACGGTCGCTATGGCAGTCGGATCGGAGAATAGGTACCCTGGTCTTAAATCAACATCAGTATTTCACTGTACACCGAATATGCATTAAAAAATGGCAACTTTTTTCTCCTGATCTCACTTCATGCGACTTTTGTTTGCGAAGTTATTTGAAGAGATTGGCGTTCATTGTGGAGTTATACAAAAAGACTGAGGTCAGCACACTGACAGTTTATCAATTAAAAAAAAACTGAAACACTCTTCGTCCGTAAAATTTCGATGGAGATTTGCTACGTTCAATGTTTTCAATTTTCGGGACATTTTTATTCAATATCTACCACTAATTTTTAATTGTAACGTTTGAGTAATCACTTTGATGACTAATGGTATATTATGTATTTCTCCTCAAACTCATTGGAGATTATTGAAGAAAAAAGTCCAAATATTACTCCTCAAAACCATTGGAGATTATTGAAGAAAAAAGTCCAAATATCACTCCTCAAAACCATTAGAGATTATTGAAGAAAAAAGTCCAAATATCACTCCTCAAAATCATTGGATATTATTGAAGAAAAAAGTCCAAATATCACTCCTCAAAATCATTGGAGATTATTGAAGAAAAAAGTCCAACTATCACTCCTCAAAATCATTGGATATTATTGAAGAAAAAAGTCCAAATATCACTCCTCAAAATCATTGGAGATTATTGAAGAAAAAAGTCCAAATATTACTCCTCAAAACCATTGGAGATTATTGAAGAAAAAAGTCCAAATATCACTCCTCAAAATCATTGGATATCATTGAATAAAAAAGTCTAAATATCACTCCTCAATCATTGGAGATTATTGAATAAAAAAGTCCCTAATTTTGGCAACATTGGCTACATTCTGCAATGAAAAATGCTGTTCATATAATCAACTTTTGGTCATTAAAAGACCAATAAAAAGCATAAAAAGCTTTTATTAACTGCAGTCGTCTTTTTTTTTTTTTTTTTTTTTTTTTTTTTTTTACCAGCTAAATACCACACTACATACAACGGCAATTTTCCCGTAGTTTGCACTTTGAGGATTCTATAGACACACACACACATATACATGGTGTTTCAAGAAAGACTCCCGAACTTTTAAATGACAATTTTGAAACAGCAATGGACAGAACGATGAAACGATGTAGTATATTAGAAGGTTTTAAATTTTAAATACACCAGTTTGCAAATTAGTCAGAAGAATCACCAATAGGGGACACAGCAATCTGTATAAGGTATCCTTTAAATAATGAGTCAAATCATTTTTCATAATATAAAACAAAAACAAATCACATTTCTATAGATTCTGTACGGCCGCTTTGAGTAAAAGCAACATGGCACAAAGCGGAGGATGAAGTTTTACGCCATCTTTTGCAGAGTCTCTACCGTAATGGATGCGATGCTTCACAGGTAAACAGTTTGAATTATCTCAAAATTTAAAGATACTAACTGTAAACTGTGTCCTTCGAATGTCCACTAAGAAAGATTCTTTTATACGGTCATATTCTTTCTTGTTTCAACAGCGGATTTGCTCAAAGACTGATCACTCTATGACTTCGTAACTTGTAGAGACTTATAGCTTACAATGCTGTCAGCAACATTTGTAAAATTTGACTTCATTAAATTTCCTATACTCCTTTAATACAACTCCCTGTTGTCTTATGGTAGTAGAATAGACAGAAGATTAAATGACCTGTACTTCTGAATACAAAAGTTCGCTGTGTTTGCAATGCCCTCTGTTGGCGAATCTGGTAACTAATTTTGGAAACTGGTGTATTTAAAATTCCAGTTCTGCCTATCCAACACACCATTTGCTTTATCTTTCTGTCTATCACTGTTTCAAAAATTATATCACTTCAAAATTAGAAAATTCTTTTCTGAAATATCCTGTATATATATATATATATATATACGTATGTTAGCAGAGAAATACATAATCAGAAACGTATGTTAACTCCATGTAACGCACTATCTAGAGGACGTTTTTGAAGTGTTATCCCTAAGCTTATCTCATGAATCGTCCTTCTCCTTACCAAATAAGGTGACAATCTGTTTGTTCGTTTTAACAGTAAGGCTCTGTTTATATATCGGATGTTCAGTTGTAACCAGCCTGCACTGTTAAAAAAAATGCAATTTTGTTGCCAGAAATTCTCTGTTTTTTGAGAAAATAGTCGTAAATTACGGAAAAATTACGCTGACAAAACGTACAGAGAATTTCTGCCAGAAATTACAGAGAATTTCTGGCAGCAAAGTTGCATTTTTTTAACAGTGGTATGTTTAATATCAATATTTAAGGAATTAAAGTTGAAAAATGTATGTATCAAGTATGTATATATAAAATATACTAGTAAGGCGCCCATTAAAAAATTATGAATAAAAAAATATTTCATATGATGATGCTTCACAACATATTTTTGCCGCTAGGAGGTTCTGTAAGCTATTTTAAAATAGAGACCCTGTATTATAGAGGGTCGCCTATAGAGAGGTCGCCTATAGCGACCCTCTATAGAGGGTCGCTATTTTAACATAGTTTAAGATGATAATTTCACTTAATACAATCATTAATCTTATTCATGTACACGAAATATTTTTCATTCATAGATTATGAATTCTTTTTGACCTCCATGGGGAGTTGTAAAACACTTTAAAATATCTTTATAATCATTCACGCACTTAAACGTACAATCTATCCTAATATCATACAAATCCTGACTTAAATCATAACTGTCACTGACTGGATTCGAACCGACGACGCTCAGCAGTCCAGTGTCTTAATCATATGGCAATGCTATCACCTGTTATCACTTGCAGTTTCATTTCATGCAATAATTATACTTAATCATGTTTGCATGTAAAATTTATGCAATTCTAACTCTATCTTGCAGCGTTACAGAGTTAATCAATCAGTCAGTGAGTCAGTGACGAACATAGATTTTAATAATATACATGCATATGTGTTTGTGTTTATGTATAATTAAAGCAATTCAATTAAATAGTAGTGACATTTACATTTAAAAACACAATATGCGATTTCTACATCACGCTGTCTACATGTCTACAACCACAGGTAGGTATCTTTTTACAACATTCATCCAATGTTTAGATTAAACATTCATAATTTAAACCTCTTCAACACAAGAAGAAAAGCGGGTTAAAAACAAGTAACTTTCCCAATGGGATGATTTCATGTTGCATACTTAACAAATGTCTATTGACACTGTACACAAAATTTGGCCACGGTTATTTTGCAAGCGATTGCATCTTTCAACCAACAGCACAAATATGGGCAAATAGGGTCTTTTTATTCGAACGTTGTTGATTTGTTTTAATACAGGAAAGTCACAAAAGTCAAACACATATTTTTTTCCCATTGGTATTATTGACTCAGCTTTTTTATTTTAAATAAAAATGGCCAGAGCATGCGACGTCCATGCTTAGAAGACTCTTTTCAAATGCTTATGGACAAATGGCGAACTAGTTTTGCAATCGAAATTCAAACTAGGAAACGAATGTCTGATTCTGAACTGAAACGTTTCACCTGTTTTCCTCAAAGGAAAATAATTGACATAAAACATTATTGCTTAAATTTTGAAAGATAAGTGAAATTGCATATTTCACAACAACGTCTAAAAAAAAGTGCTTATCACTTCAGTTGACCTGTCTAGCTTTTTTTTTTTCCATCTGTCTGTGGGCTCTGTCATTTCCGTTAATATTTTTAGGAAGCCTTCAAACTGGTATAATTTAATATCGATTTCAAAAATCCCATTATGCGTGATTTTCACAAAAATCGTTAGAGCCGTTTCAGGAAAACTAGAATTCCGCGATATTTTACCTCGGGTGAAGCGCGAGTTAACTGTGAGCTCATATATCTTCACCTATAAATCTTGAACTGTGATCTAAATTCAGAAATTGCCTTATTTTGCTATGAACTAAATCTTCTTGGCGATCGTCTAGGAAAAATTTCGTAAACACACTCGAAGAAACGATCAACAAAGTATAACTTGAACTCCTTTCCCAAGTGATCGCGGCTTCATTACATGCATTGTTTGTGAATTGTGATTACACATATACTTTGTCACGATCTTCTCCAAAACAAACGTGGAATAACACTTTTCAAAACCCGTAATATCACTAAAGGCGAATCGCCAAAGGAAACTATGGAATTCTTGTAAAATAATACTCTTTTCTCTTTCTAATTCCTGTTCTTTAATGTGTTTCATAAAGGTGATTTCTTTTCATTTTATTTTTTGTGGGAATTTAAGTCATTAGACTTTTTAATATTACATATTTGAATACATCAAATCTGTTTTAGAAGTTCAATGAAAATGAGTGTTTACGGAGAAAAAGAATTGGTTAGTATATAGTGAGGAAAGTGATGACCCCAATCTGACCTTTAAATGAAACACAATTTATCACTTGTAAATGTATGTATTTTACGAAGATTTACATTTTTTTTTAACCGACTTCAAAAAAAATAAATATAGTTTAAAAAAACTAAAAAACACGCTTTTAAAGCACATCAAACTAAAAAGTGAAAAATAATTCTTAATATAAGCTGAAAACAATAATGAACGAAAAATACTAGTATAATTGTGAAAAGAGCGTGGGGTGCTTTGTGCCATATTTTTCGTTTATCGAGCAACCCACGCTTTTTTCACAATTATACTAGTATTTTTCGTTCATTATTGTTTTCAGCTTATATTAAGAATTATGTTTCACTTTTTAGTTTGATGTGCTTTAAAAGCGTGTTTTTTAGTTTTTTTAAACTATATTTATTTTTCACTTTTTAGTTCGATTTGCTATGAAAGCATGCTTTTTAAACTATATTTTAAACTATATTTATTATTTTATTATTTATCACATAAATAGCTACAGTATGTAAGTTTTTGGTTAAAATATTTACACACAATCGAAAATATCCCCATTCCACTTGCAGGCCTCTTAAATCTATCTGTACCAATTTTGAACGTCCTAACTGTATTTCTATTTGTTTTTGCCCCATAGCCCCCCCTTACCCCCTCACCCCCCTATCTGCCCCTCCTAATAATTTTACAAATTCAAAAATATCCGCAATCGATTTGTAAGTATCGAAAACCTCTATGTACCAATTTTGAACGATCTGACACTATTTTTATTTTTTTGCCCCCCCTCCCCTCCCCCACTTCTTGCCCCTCCTAATAACTTTACACAATCGAAAATATCCCCATTCGACTTGCAGACCTTAAAACCTATCTGTACCAATTTTCAACGGCCTAACTGTATTTCTATTTGTTTTTGCTCCATAGACCCCCCTTACCGCCCCATCCCCTACCCGCCCCTCCTAATAATTTTACAAATTCGAAAATATCCGCAATCGATTTGTAAGTATCGAAAACCTCTATGTACCAATTTTGAACGATCTGACACTATTTTTATTTTTTTTTGCCCCCCCTCCCCTCCCCCACTTCTTGCCCCTCCTAATAACTTTACACAATCGAAAATATCCCCATTCGACTTGCAGGCCTCTTAAATCTATCTGTACCAATTTTGAACGACCTAACTGTATTTCTATTTGTTTTTGCCCCATAGCCCCCCCTTACCGCCCCACCACTACCCGCCCCTCCTAATAATTTTACAAATTCAAAAATATCCGCAATCGATTTGTAAGTATCGAAAACCTCTATGTACCAATTTTGAACGATCTGACACTATATTTATTTTTTTGCCCCTCCTAATAACTTTACACAATCGAAAATATCCCCATTCGACTTGCAGACCTTTAAAACTTATCTGTACCAATTTTCAACGGCCTAACTGTATTTCTATTTGTTTTTGCTCCATAGCTCCCCCTTACCGCCCCACACCCCTACCCGCCCCTCCTAATAATTTTACAAATTCAAAAATATCCGCAATCGATTTGTAAGTATCGAAAACCTCTATGTACCAATTTTGAACGATCTGACACTATTTTTATTTTTTTGCCCCCCTCCCCTCCCCCACTTCTTGCCCCTCCTAATAACTTTACACAATCGAAAATATCCCCATTCGACTTGCAGGCCTCTTAAATCTATCTGTACCAATTTTGAACGACCTAACTGTATTTCTATTTGTTTTTGCCCCATAGCCCCCCCCTTACCCCCTCACCCCCCTACCCACCCCTCCTAATAATTTTACAAATTCAAAAATATCCGCAATCGATTTGTAAGTATCGAACACCTCTATGTACCAATTTTGAACGATCTGACACTATTTTTGTTTTTTTGCCCCCCCCTCCTTTCCCCTCCCCCTCTTGCCCCTCCTAATAACTTTACACAATCGAAAATATCCCCATTCGACTTGCAGAACTTTAAAACCTATCTGTACCAATTTTCAACGGCCTAACTGTATTTCTATTTGTTTTTGCTCCATAGCCCCCCCCCCCTTGCTGCCCCACCTGGGGGCTGAATTTCAAAAATTCCAGAAATTGGTTTTTAGATAATTGCCTTAGCTATATTTTAGAGCAAAAATTTCACGTATATCTATTTTTTTTTTTGTTTGGGATATATAGGATTATGCGAAATCACGTTTTACGCATGTGAAATCACGTTTTGCCCCCCTCCCCCCGCCCCCCTTGGGGACCGAATTTCAAAAATTCCAGAAACCGATTTTTAGACATTTGTATTAGCTATATTTTAAAGCAAAAATTTTACGGATATCTGTTTTTTTGTTTGAGATATGAAGGATTTTGTGCAATCACGTTTTGCTCCCAGAGAAGTTACAAACAAACATACATACATACATACATACAGGTGAAGCTAATATAAGCGTGTTAAAAAGAGGAGGTTCTCAATTCAAATCGTAAGTTTTTTTTTTTTTTTTTGTTAGCTCATAACTTCTGAACGGATGATCCGATTTTGATACTTTTTGTTTTGTTGTAAAGGTCTTGGTCTGAAATAGGTCCCATTGTAATATCTTTACGATCAAAAGAAAATACAGGGTGCCCAAAAAAGTCAGTCCCGACACTTTTAACTGCTGAACGGCTGCAGCTACAGTTATAAAAATGGTATGCAGGTATAGTAAAGTGGACATGTGCTACGCGATACAACCACCTACAGCGCATCCTGGTGGAAAACAGCGGAATTAGCGTTCCTATCTTGGAAACGGTTCAAGATAGTTGAGAAAAATGAATTATAAAATTGAAAAGCATCACGATTTAATACGAAATAACAGTTTATAGACATTAATACTAAAAACAGAACGCTTAAAACGTGCATTTGTTTGTTCACAATTTCCTATTTTGCGCACACTTGAACGACATTGCATACGTTGTAGCGTAGCAGGTGACATTTATGCTCAGTAAAATTCAAAGTATGGTTATTGTAAGCGGTCACATGCACATCGATTAACACATAGACGTTTTAAACCGGCTTTATAAAGGAAGAGGTTCTCAATACAAATCATGTTTCTTATGTTGTTGTTGTTGAAATTTGTTATTTGTTAGCTTATAACTTCGTAAGCGATGCTTTAATTTTAATACTTTGTTGTTGTTGTTGTTGTTGTCGTAAAGATCTTGGCCTCAAATAGGCTTCATTATGATTTCATTAAGATATAAAGAAATTACAGGATACTCACAAAAGTCTGTTCTCACTCAAACTGCTGAAAGCATGCAGCTACACTGGTAAATTAGTATGCAAGTATCGTAAATTGGCCATGCGCTACCAGATGTGATCGCTTATAGTAATACCTGGTGGGAACAGAGCGAAGTTAGCGTTTATATCTCGAAAACAGTACAAGGTACGAGAGAAAAAGTAAATTACAAAGTTGTACAGTATCAATGATTTAGTACGGAAACACACCTTGTAGACATAAATGTTAAAAACAAGATATTTAAATGTTCATCTGTTTGTTTGCAGTTTTCTACACTGTAAACAAATCAAAAACCTTTATTTCGGTGTTGAAACTTCTGTCCGTCAACTGCAATGCATATTTTGCTCTTTGTTTGAACTTTACGCTGCGCTTTTTCCAGCTTAGCGGGTGACACGTATTCACTATATAAAGTTCATTATATGCCTAACAGAATTTTTTGTTACGAATATAGAGTATCCGTTCTTTACATTTCTAAAGCCTTTTTAATTTAACGTATGTTCATTCAATAGATAGTTTTTTTCTCATATCCGATAAAGGCAAGAATGTGACACAACTTAAAAATGCAGCATTTGAGAAAAATCAACTTAAAGATAACTTGACTAGAATAAAACTGACACAACTGTCTCTCGAGTGGATAATTTTCTAGATGGAGATGTAACTTTTTTGTTCACATTGGGTGCATTTCATATATTTTTCAGTGACATAAACCATTTTTTGAGTTTTGTCGCTTTTCTTCGGGGTTGTGATTTCTGAAACTGCCGTCGAAGGTCTTCTGATGTTCTGCTATATGAATAAATTTTCACTAAAAATAAAAAAAATAAAATCTTGTTTGTGAAAAACAGAACCGACTCCAAAAAGCAACTACTATTCAAACAACTTAAAAAAAAAAAAAAAAAAAGAGGTATAAAATGAAATTGTAAATTGCGCCTAAAAGTATAAAATAATTTCCTTCGCCAAACAACCTATAACACTACAATTAATCATAACTTTTGAAGTCGGGGAAAAATTAAATAAAAATTGATACCTTTATTCAATATAAAAATCAAATTCTATTCAAAGTACGCATTTCACATTGTCACCTGCAAAACGCAGCTGAAAACTATTTTGATTCAAGAAAACAAATGAGATTTCGTAAACTGCAAAAGTTGGCGGAGCTGCTGGTATCTGGCGTTCTTGGTGAAAGGAAAATCGCGAAATTATCTGGGAAACATATTTAATTTCTTTGAGAAATCATTGTTATTTTAATGAGGAATATTAAGAGAGCAATCAAGAATATGAAACAATACTTCGCACAATATATATATATAATGAAAATTTACATCTTGCGTGTATATTTTTGCCTTACGGTTTGATCGCAAAATCCAAAAGCCGCCTAGGATATGATAGTTATCAAAGTTATACCATGTTTGCAAAGGAAACTCTTAACTTCGTAGAAATATAAATACCGAATTGTGAAGGATGTTCATTGTTCTATGTGGATGTTACTAATGAACCAATTGTATACAACGATAAATACCTAAATAAATACCTACCTAATAAACGAATTAACGAATTGTATACAGCGATAAACTCCCATACCTTCATTATGTCCTACACAAAATTTCATGACTTTTTCAACAGTAGTTTCATCTGCAGACAACTTTAAAATAGGGTCGTTTAATTTCGGACACCCTGCATTTTAGAGTGAAATAATTTTAATCCTGCACAAGGACGTTTAAATAGATTTCAATTAAAATTACATAAAAAATAAATGTGATTTTACATCACATGCTTTTTTTTTCTTTCTTTCTTTCTTTTTACATGATCAGCTACGTATCTAATTGTCTTTTTTAAAATTAGTTTAACAATTTTCAATTAAAATTTGGAGTGGCCCACTTATTTCTACAGAGGAAAAAATAAAAAAATGAATGAATGCCCCAAGTAACACTCCCCACTAACTCATCTTATCTCCCATCTTTAGAAAACCCCTTTTTATTCTTCGACTTTCGATTTCCTAGGAAATTGGACACGATGGGACCTCCAGGGAGAAACAAGAGTGACAAATATCCTAGGCTCTTTTGTGTTTAGGGTTGCACTGTATATCCCCCTCCAAAGAAATACTAATGATGGGATTTTAGGCTTTTTCTTTGCGACCCTAGAGGTCTCACTGATCTTTTTTCCAAATAAAATCGATAAGGGTAAGTTTGGAGATATTTCTTTCACTCTTTCTTTTTTTCTTTTTTTTTTTTTATCTTTTTTTTCTGATGTTTTTGAAAGCGTATATACTTGAAAATATCTTCTAAATCAGACATCTAGTCAAACAAAAAGATTCATATACATTATTGGATATATGTAAAAATTTCTCGGAATGCATTTCCAATTGTGTTGTGCGTTTTTAACACTTTCTAAAAATGTTCGACAATGTTTTACGTTAATAACAGGCAAATTTTAAAATGCATTAGGTGACATTATTGAACTCTTTTTTTTTTTTTTTTTTTTTACTTTTAATAATCGACATTTTTATAATGACGATATACTATCGTTTGTCCTAGACCTGAGGGTGAGTGCCTTCGGTGGAGGTCTTCCTGAGGGGTCCTAGCCCGAATTTACGCAATTTTCGGAGAAAACCACGGAAGACTCCGTACGGTTAGGCCAACGAGCGCAACCTGGGATCGAACCCGCTAAATAAAACAAAATGAATTTGATTGATTACTCCTTCCCTCCCTCCCTTTTTTTGGTGTGTGTGTACGTGTGTTCCTCTGATTGGTCCTGCATGATGCTTCCTATTGGTTGTTTGTGTTGCCCTTCCCCCTCTGGATTTTGCCCTGCTTTCAGTCTTGCTTTTGCCCCCAAGGCAGTAGCACGTGTTTTTTGCACCTGATAAAGAAAGGCTACGTTCTTTCGAAACCGGTTGTGATGTCTTAAAATTTATGGTGTGTGAAGAAGTTTTAATATCTTTCTATTGATTGTACGCCAGTTTTTGAATTTAGTTTTGGTGAACCATAGAACTTTGATATTTTAAAATAAATCTATTGAATAATACAATAATAAACCATTAAAAATTCTGCCATAGACAGAATTTAATTTAGTACGGAAGACTAATAATTTAAATCTGTAAAAAATTTTATTTTTGTTTTATATTTATTTTTTATCTCATTTTTTGACCGTAACATTGGACCACGTACTTTTTAAAATGAATTAAAATGAAGTGTTGTCACCTAAATTTCATACTATAGCTAATTTTTTAAAAAATCTAATTGTCATGTCGAAAAACTATTTCAACCCCTAGATTCAGAAAAATCGCCCCTTTCATTGGGTACAGAATTTGTAACGATAGGATTGATATTTCTAATTTATTTTGGCGTTATACAAAACTGGTTTACAAAAAATCTAGTTCGAAACTAATAGTCCTCCATCCTAAAAAAAGATTTTTGTTAAAGCATTTCTGATCTAGAAAAAGTCGACTTCCTTTGGATATTGAGTTATTAAACTTGTGTGAGATTAAAATCGTCTGCATTCAACATGGAAATTAATTTTAATTAATATTTTGCAATGCGTGGATCTGCATGGGAAAACACAGAAAAAAAAAAAAAAAAAAAAAATACAGTGACCACAATACACTAATTTTTCATGTTAGTATATCAAGATTATTTTACGAAATACAATTTTTTGGGATCGGGGCCTGTTAACACAATAAAAATTTAGATATCCTAAATTTTACACCAGGATTTTTGTGGATTTTCCACGGTATGACATCGTTATTTACTTTATTTGGGGTTTAATGAGTTTTCAAGGCTTTAAAAAAATAAATAAATTTTCTTTCTGTCCCTCTCTCTCTCTCTCTCTCTCTCTTTCTCTCTCTCTATATATATGTGTGTGGGTGGGTGGGTGGGTGGATGTGGGTGTGTATAAATAAATAACCAGACAGTTGAAATCTAAGGATTATTCAGTATTCAAACAATTAATATGATCAAAAACAAAGACCACCAAATCAAACAAAAATGGAGTAAATTGGAAATAGATAACTACATGTTTGCATTCTAACGTTATCAAGGGCCGGGTAGAACACAAATATGCAAAAAGAATGTTTTTCTGTCTCAAAGATAGCAATAGCTAAGAATATCTTTGATCCTGTCGCGAAACATTCTTTGGAGCCAAAACAAGAAAGAAACAAATTTCAAAATAAAACAAATTTGAAAATGAACTCACCACAAAAAGAGATAAACATGTAAGAATTATGAAACCAAGATCACGAATAAATGTAAATTTGCATCAAAAAATCACTTATAAATTTCAACAAAATATAAGATTCAAATGTAAAATGAAGAAACAGAATATCCGAATATTTCAGAAAGTATTAATAACAATAAAAATTGTGAAATAATACCAAGATAACTTGCTAATTGTATGATTAAAGTAGTCCGAAATGCTCATGAAATTGCAAAACTCTGCATATCATCTATAATAATAATAATAATAATACATTAAATGCGCAAATTGCAGTAATAAAATAATGTAATTCAAAATTTTAGAAATTTAATAATCTTTTTAAGTAATAGCAAAAATCAATATAAAGAACGTATATATACGTATATATATATACATGAAAGGGATAAAAATAAATAGTTTTAAATTATTAAAAAAACCAATTTAAAAGTGTAAAAATCGCTAGTCGAAATTATAATCGCGAATAATTCGTAATTGCCCCTTTAAAGATTGTTTCCTAGCAGAAGACTTTATAACTCAGAAATCAGAAAAGGAACGAAATTATAAGTCGAAATTCGGTGACGTTAATGCAATTTGCAACCTTCTCTGCAACAAGCTTCATATTAATTAATCCCAGAAATTCCTTTTAAGAGCCCAGACGATTTAAAGAACCAATCAACAGCTCAGAAAATTAGGTATAAAAGCCCAAACATTAAACAAACGGAGGCTTCTTGCCACAGCCCTCCTCCGAACAACGAAGGCCGGGAGGCGTCAAATCCCGGACGGCGGATCACAGAAATTTCCGGAGGTAGTCCAAGCCTTGCCATGTCGCCAGTGCTGCCAGATTGAGGGAAATTTTCCTCAAAGTGGGAAATTTTGATGTGATTTAAGGCGTAGAGGGAAAAAGGGAAATTCCATCTCAAAAAGGGAAATTTTACTTAGTCAGTTTTAAAGCATTATTTGTTAGATTTTTTCCTCGAACTTAAATTATCGGAACAAATTTCTCTATGTTCTGAGAGCTTAAAAGCAGATTTTTTTTTTTTTTTTTTTTTACCCCATCATTTGTAATAACTATAAGTGCTCTGAAGAAATTTTGGGATTTAGTTTCATTCGACCTACTTATTCTGAAAATTCCCTGATTTTCTCAGAAAAAGCGTGAATATTGACTAGGATTCCTTAGAAAGATACTTTTGCAGGACATTCTATCCAGGCCTAGGTCCAAAACGCAAGGCGTTAATCACCGCTTAATTTATTTATTTATTTTTTTTTTTTTTTTTAATAGTGAACTTCAGTAATCGTTTGCAGTCTTTTTTTTTTTCGATTAAATAATTAAAGTTAATAATAATAATTAAAAAAAAGCGGTACTTAATTAAAGGACTTCTAGGGCATGTGGACAATTTGCGTTAACTTTTGCATTACACTACACTAATATTATCCCCTTATTCAGTGCAAATTGTTTTACGCCTAATGGCGTTAAAGTCTTGTATATTGCACAATTGAGGGAAATTTTATGCTGAAAAGGGAAATTTTAAAGCGAAATGAGGGAATTTTTAAAGTTACCATCTGGCAGCACTGGTCGCCACAACTTTGCCATGTTGAAGAAAATAAAGCAGTTTCGTTGAATATCTCCTAGTAATTATTGTGTGCCTGACGGACAGCTCCCCACCGTACATCCCGATGTTACATATATATACATATATACATATACTTTTTTTTATGTAATAAATAAAATTTTTTATTCAAAATTTTTAGCATATAAAAGAGTAACATTTATGCAATATTTTTATAAAATTTTCGTTAAAAAATTTGGGAAATTCAGCAGGTGAGTTCCGGTTTCCGGAAATCTTACAGAAAAGCGGTGGACAGAATTTCTCAAAGACTAATGAACTGACCTTATTGAATTTTTTTTTTTTTTTTTTTTTTTTTGCACACATCTTCAAAATAGAATTGACTACTACTTGGACGAAAGATTAAAAAAAAAAAAAAAAAAAAACTTAAATTTGAATTTGAATTGGCAGAAGTGTATGCAAAAACGGTACGATTTTTGGTATGTTATACCTCACGGACCCCACGCATAGCCTTGTAAAACGAGTTGTAATCAGGAAAAAAAAAACTTTCGTTCAAGCACAAGCCAATTTTATTCTTGAAAAGTGTGCGAATTTCCAATAAGATTGGTGCAGTAGTTTTCGATAAATCGTGTCCCCCGCTTTCATAAAGGAATCCACCCACTGTATTTTCCAAATATTTTATTGCAAATTTTATAAAATATTGTTTAAATGTTGGGTTGCTCAAATCATTTGCTCAAAATTTTGAATAAAAATTTTTATTTACTGTATTTTTAAGAATAGAGAATATATGTTCTTTTTTAGCTTTCAAATCCCATATAATCCTTAGTACTTTATATGCAGGGTTAGCAAGAAATAAGTTGCCCACTTCAGAGGGCTCTAGAATCCATCCTATTGGTCCAAATGAGGTAAAAATTTAACTACAGATAATTCAAATGATGCGCTTGACATTTATTAAATAAAAAAATTTAATATAAAATTCCGTCGATAGATGGCACAATAACACAAATGGTACTTATTTGCATATATTCAAAATCAGAAACAGCATTTGTGTTTCAGCGCATGCCTATTAGCATTATTCATAGGATAAAGGACAATATCTACCGCGAAAGACCGTCAACTCTGCCTGATCTGAAAAACAGTATTCGGCGCCATGTTTTAGATATTCCGACAGACTTACTCCGGTCAGCTGTTGAAAATATGATTATGCGATTACAGCACATAAAGAGTACATATTGAACATATTGAACATAATTGTACATAATTGAACATAATTGTACATAACATTGTAAATATTGAACATAAAGGGTATCACATTGAGCAGTTTTATTAATGTTACTTTATTTTTCACGCATATTTTTAAAGCATATTAAATATGGCTATGTGTATTACAGCGTCACCTACCGGCGGAATTTTATACTTTTTTTTTTTTTTTTAATAAATGTCAAGAGCAACATTTGAATTATCTGTAGTTGAAATTTTATGTCATTTGGACCAATAGGACGGATTCTAGAGCCCTCTGAAGTGGGCAACTTATTTCTTGCTAACCCTGTATATATATATATATATTTATTATTATTATTATTGAATTGGAAGTATGTTCATTCGAGGAATTATTGCGAAAATAAAGGGCGTCTAATTGTAAAACTTTGAACTCTGTTTAATGTACATATACATAAATATATTTTTAACTTTGCAATGCGAGATGAATGAATTATTTTGAGGCATATATATATAATACGTGAAGTACCCTATAATGACAGGGGAACGATTAAGATAGAAGTCATTAATTTAATGAATTTGGCGGGGAAAAAGAAAAAAAAAAAAAAAAAAAAAGCTTCTTTGAATACAATTTCAGAACTGCCATCCTTGCTAAAAACTGGTTTTCTCTAAACCATTACCGAAAACTACTTTCTTGAAAAATCGTTCAAGGCGGCTTCAAAATAAATAAAAAAATAAATAAAAGACATGTTTTGTAACTAACAGAGTCATTTAATGCAATCGCATTTTCAGCAAGGAAATAAAAATCATGACCTTCTCTATCAAATTGAAAAACTTTGGCCCCCATTTTCAGAATCCCACATTAGTTAGATATGACAGTTATAAACTTTTATTTAATTCAATTTATTGTTTTCACTTCGCTTCTCTTACATTATTATTATTATTCATTCCGGAAACTAGCTCCGTAACATTCGCTCTTCACATGACCGCCAGAGGGCTTTTCTTCTGAACAAAAAAGATGTTCCGTGCATGGCTGCGCCAGGTACGAGAAAACATCTTCACAGCCATGACTACATTTGGCGAATGATCGCCCTTTAACAGTTGTACCAAATTTGGCGAGACATGGAAACGTTTTTATTTATTTATTTATTTTTAATAAATAGATATAATCTGTGTAATTACTAAATAAAAAGTAAACGAGTAGAGGCAGTCTATTATTCTCACCTGTAAATTTATATTTCCTTCTAAAAAATATATATTTTATTTGCTTTTTTATTTAAAATTAATTTCAATAACTATTTTACAATTTACTTTATTTAAAATTCATCTCCTCTTAAATATGTATTTCTGTTTTGTTTTTCTTTTAATTAATCTTATTTTGTAAATAATAATAATTAAAAAACTGTCTTAAACGAAATTTAATTTTGGACGAGAGGCCTATTTACTTTCTTCTATATTCAATAGAAGAAAGTATTGGATTCGTAAAAATTTTCGACCTCGGGTTTTTGATGGATTTACACGTTTTAAGAGCTGTATAATACGATTTGACCATTTTTAGAAAATGTCTGTCTGTCAGTCTGTGTGTGTGACAAAATTTTGTGACAACTGTATCTCAGGAACTACGGCACAGAATTTCATACAAATTGGTATGTAGTTGCACCTTGACATAAATGAGTGCCTATCAACTTTTGGTAAAAATTGTCTTACAGGTTGCGTTGCCATCCCGCTTTTTCTAAATTTTTAACATGGTGATATAGGACAAAATTTTGTATAAATGTGCATAAAGAGAATTATTTTTTAGTAAACATCATGAAATTTACAAGAATTATTTATAATAGAGATAGTCAACTGAGAAAAAAATTTTGTATGTGTAGGAGCCTCGCCAACCCCCCTGGGAGGGGGAAGTCCTCCCTCGAGGTGAGTAAATTTTCAAGATGGGTATCTTTCGAAAGGTCTCGTCAATACCTTTAAAACGAATGGTTGAACTTTAAATATATGTGATAATTTAAAACAAAGTTGTAGATTTTTTTTTTTTTTTTTTTTTTTTTTTTTTACTTTTAACAAAAAAAAAAAAAAAAAAAAAAAAAAAAAAAAAACTGAGAAAAAATCGTTTATATATATATATTGTTACTGAGTGAATTTGTAGGAAAATATAGAAGAAAGTCTTGTGGTGGCCACAACATACTAGTTTTTAATTGTATGTTGAGGGACTTCCTGCTTTATTTAAAATGGTCTATCGCAAAATGGTGACGAGGTATTTTGCTCTCTAAAAAAGTCGTAATAGAGCTGTCTTTTATAGATTTTAAATTGAGGACCTGAAACCTCCAGTATTTATAAAAAATACTTTGATTTTTTTTTTTTTTTTTTTTAGATATAAATAATCACGATTAAATTCTCAAAAACTAAAAAATTAGTTTCATCCAATGAAAATTCTGTAAGATTCTATCAAATAAACTTGTAAGTTTCATTCGTTTGATATAATCAGTCTGTATAAAAAAAAACATTTATATTTTGATTTAAATATAATAAAATAGTTTAAAAAAAAAAAAAAAAAAAAAAAACTGTTTCTTAACTTTAAAAGTTGCATCCGTTAGAAACAGTAACTGTGTTAATTTCTTAGAACTTCTTTCACGCATTTTCTCGTGATTTTATTTTTGAAATAATTTTTTAACTTGATGCCGAAAGAGACGGGAGGAAAAAGCTAAAGTGTTAAGGCCATCACAAAACTCTGTTTTCCTGCACAAACTCACGCATTACAATTTATTTACTAAATGGTTATTGCTTTTATTTTAATGTCTATATCCGCGATTGTAATGAAATGCTCGCCCTCTGGTGGGCTAAGGTGAAATTACAATAAACATGCTTTAATTCGGCTTTCATCAAGCCGCCATTGCTTGCCGATGTTTAGATTCACATATATTTATTGAATAAAAATGAATAAATCCGGTAAAAAAGATAACACATACTGTTGTGTGCTACAGTGTAACTCCAAAGGATCAAGAAATCCAGAATTAAGCTTCCATTTACTTCCAAATGATAAATTTAAAATTTCAGTTGCTTCGGCTAATGGAAGTAAAGAATTAATCCAATGATTTGAAACTAATATTTGTTCAACTTCAGTTAAAAATCTACTTCCGATCGAACTTTGAATAAACTGAAATATTTTTTTCCAAAAGCAATAAATTTTCCATGATGTAATGGCAGAGAAATTATAGTACGAATATTAAGTAGAATAACAAAAAGAACAATAATAAATACACGTGGCTATTATATTTACTAACAACAAAAGCTGAAAAAGCGCCATCTGTCGATCATTACAAAGGCGGATTGAATAAATAAATAAATAAAATAAATGATTTTTTTTTCTTCTGAAATATCAAAGTAAACTTCTCTGTTTCTTTTTCTAAAATTTATTTAAAAGAAAGCTTTTAATGTGAAGTACAACTGATTCAACATTTTAAAATCCTTTGGGGGCAGGGAGGATTTGTTTTTCGTTCTTGAGAGTTTATTATTATTATTATTTATTTATTTATTTATTTTTATGTTGTACACTAAAGACAAATATCAAATACTTTTTTTTTAGTATAAAAAAAGAAAAAAAAAAAAATAGTTTAAAATATGACATTTCAAAGATTAAAAAATTAATTACAAAATTTAAACCTTTTTTGTTTAAAAGATTAAATTAAGTAAATAAATAAAATAAAACAAAATAAATAATAATAATAACAAAACTAGTATGTTATGGCTGTCACAAAATTTTCTTCTACATTTTCTTATACAATTCATATTATTTAAACTGAAATAGGCACCGTCAACAATTCATCCCCCCCTTTTTTTTGGCCGGGGGGGGGGGGAATTAATGGCAAGTGATTTTTTTTTTTTTTTTAATGAAAAAAAAAAATCGAACACTTTGTTTTTTCCCTTAAATGCTGATTTTTTTTTTTTTTTTTTTTTTTTTAATCAGCTTTAAAATGTTTTTCTTCTTTCATTTTTTAAATAAATCATTTGAATTTGTTGCCAATCGGTTGAAATAATAATGTTTCTTGATAAAATTCTAAATATGGACTACATGCTTTACCATGTAATAAATTTTAGCACTAGTGTTGCCTCTACACGAGGAAAATTGATTAATAATACTATCAGTAGAGGAGAGGAGGGTATTATGGAATAGTCGGGAAATATGGAATACCGAGGTTTCGGCTCTGATTAGTGCTGCTATCTCTTCAAAATACTATAAATTACACAAGAAGGATTCCCATGAAGCAATACAGTAAGAAGCAACCGCTTGTTGGTGTCGTATCATTCTCTATAGAACAAAGTATGTTTTGTGATTTTTAAAAGTTTTTGCAGGTAAGTTTTCAAACATTTAAACTTACTAGTACACATGTGATTTGAACATTGATGTTAAGCATAATGTATGCTCAAAGAATTGTATTTTGTTATACGTTGGTCGTTTTTTAGCTGAAAATATTTTGTCCATCAATCAATTTAAAAGTTCATTTTTAAAGAAGGCGTGTCGGTTGTTATGGAATACTAGGTACTTCATGGTATCATCTGAAAATGACTTCATGTATTCAACTAAAGAAACAGAAAATAAAGATGCCGAATGTATCTTCTGTCACAGAAAATTCTCCGAAGATGATTTTATGTAGTCTAATTAGTTTTTCTATGGTTTAAACAGTTTAAACCACCTATTCCATATTACCCGACTATTTCATATTAACCTCCATATGTAACTTTTTTTTAAAGTAAACTTTTTATAACAACAACAAAAAAATTTTTTTTTTTTTTCATTGACAATTCATTACAAATAATTACACTATGCACTCATCACGATTTTGGGGATTTTTATTAAAAACAAGTAAATTTATTTTAAGAAATGTAAATGGTATTCCATAATACCCTCCTCTCATCTATGTAATTTATTAGCAACATTAGGCACTAGAACTTCAATATTATTCTAATGGTATTTTAGAAGACAAAATCAGGTATGTTGCTGAAAGTAAACACACACAAAGTGTTGCCAGACTTGAGAAGTTTTCCCCATTTTGGGAAGTTTTCAAGCTTCAGGGGAAATTTTTGGGGACAGAAATTTAGTGAAGAGCAGTTTGGGGAAAAGAAAAATTTTAGAGGAAAATATGAGAATTAGTAAAATATTACTTTTTCCTAAAATTCCACGATAAGAAAAAAAAAAAAAAAAAGTCAAATTTATTAGATCATAATAATGCATTGATTCTGGATTGGGTGCTGTTTCAGAAATAAAAAAGTAACTTTTTCAACATCTGAATACAAAATTTATAACTTTTATTACCAAGAATTTTTTTACTGCATGTGTGCTGCAGCAAGCATAGTGATTGCTTGATATATATTGATTGCTGCGTAGCTTGAATAATCAAGTAAATAATGATCAGTAATAATCAGTTAGCTGAACCAGCATGAACATGGATGCTTGATCTGAGCTTGGATTAAACTTTCAGTCAGTGTTGCCAAATCTGGCGGATTTTTTATTTGATGGTCACGAATATTTTTGAGAAGTGATATTTGCTATACAATACATAATAGACTCTTGATCTTCGAGGTGATTAGGCCATAGATATAGTAATAAGACATAGATTGATCATTGGGGGAGGGGGGGATGATTCCTTTTTACTCGGAGAAAAGTCCACAAAAGTCTTTCTCCGAGTGCATACACACAGATAATTTAGAAAATAAAATTTATGAATAATTTATGTACTAAAAGGTGAATGAAAAACTGCAGATACAATTCAAAATTCATTTTTCTTTTTCTTTCTTTCTTTCTTTTATATATTTATTAATTTAGTTAATATTTAAAGTTAAACTCTTTTTATATACTAAAACTAACCTACGCGCCTACGCCGCTGCTAACTATATTTAAAAGAAATCTGAAAATTCTATATTACTTACTAATATAAAATCTTTAAAAATATCAAACTTTAAAAAACGTATTCCATTAAAAATCAAACCAGTTTTTATTTCATAATAATAACAAGGCAACTGATTATAAAAATTATATTTTTCATAATTTAGTCAAATATAATTTGCTTTTATGATAACTTATCCATTTCTTTTTATAAATTTATTAGAAGAATTAAAAGACGCAATATTTCGACATTTTGAAAATTCATCAACATTCTATTCTATTCTATTGCAATTGCCGAGTTTCAATCACAGATATAGTAATTTATATTGATCTATCACCCCCATATTAACGATCAAAGATTTTTGATGCCGAAAAAAGTTTTTTAGCATCAGCCATTAGAGAGTTAAAACTCGGAAACAGTAATAGAATACAATGGTAATGAATTTTGAAAATGCCGAAATGTTACGCGGCTTTTAAATGTTCTAATAAATATATGAAAAGAAATGGGGTAAGTTTCCATAAATAAGTTATATTCAAGTAATTTATGAAAAATATAATTTTTATTATCAGTTGCTTTGTTATTATTATTAAATAATTACTTTTTTCATATTTAATGAAACACTTTTCTTTTTAATATTTTTTAAGATTTTATATTAGTAAGTAATATGGATTTCTCAAAATTATTTTAAATGTAGTTAGCAGCCGCGAAAGTTTTAATATATAACTAGTATGTTGTGGCCACCACAAGACTTTCTTCCTTATATAATCGTATACAAATTTACGCCATACAAATAATTAAAATTATTTTTCATGATGAATGCAGACGATTTTTATCTCAAAGAAATATAATAATAATAAATGCCGAAAGAAAGAGTTTTGTGCAGACATGAGTATACTAAAGTATAGTAAAAAAAGGAAAGGAAAATGGAAAGAAAGAAAAAGGAGTATCTGGAGTTTTTCATTCTCTTTTAGTGAATAAATTTTATTTGAAAAATTACCTATGTGTATTCCCGTGTATATTCACCTCGAGGAAATAAATTCATAAGAGAGTAAAATGGCCGTCTTTTCCCGAGTAAAACAGGTATCACTTTTCCCCTCTCAGTGATCAATCTATGTCTTATTACTATATCTATAGTTTCAATACTATTATATATCTGATGCCAAAAAATTTTTTCGGCATCAAAAATTTTTGCATGATAACAATGGGATGATAGATCTATATAAATTACTATATCTATGGATTAGGCAAACGTTACAATTAAAAATTATTGGTGATTATTGGCAACACTGCTTACAGGCGTGTAATATCTATAGATATAGTAATAAGACATAGATTGATCAGCGAGAGGGAAAAAGTGATATTACCTTTTTTTTCGGGAAAAGTCACTCTAATGGCTGCCTTTCCCCGAGTAAATCACACACAGGAATACACACGGATAATTTAGTAAACAAAATTTATGAATAATTTGTTTACTAAAGGCGAACGAAAAACTTCAGATACAGTTTCAAATTCATTTTTCTTTTTATTCTTTTTTTCAATACTCTCTAATGGCTGATTTTAGAACTTTTTTTTCGGCATCAAAATTTTTTACTCAATAACATGGGGATGATAGATCTATATATATTACAATATCTATGGTAATATTAAGTTTGATGCAAACTCTTTAAGCTATCTGGGTATATCTTGTTTTTCATGCCTTTTATAACCCACAAAAACATTTTTTTTATATACAAACAGGTTAAGTACAAATGATTAGAGGTGTGAAAATTAAAAAGTTACGCAGATTTAAAAATTTCCAAAAATTAGTGTATTGAAAGTTAGTTTTGTAAATGGGGATCTTTTACAGAAAAAGCATTATTTGGAAAAAAATGTGAACTTAAATTTATTAAATATTTTAAAACTTTTTCTAAATAAATTACATTTTTAATATAAATTGAGTTGGTGAAATTTGAGAACTGTTTTGAGAAATTGAATTTCGACAATCTGGCAACACACGGCATTTAAGTGTTAAATTATCACAGAAACATATGGTTCAAATGTTTATTTCTTTTGAGAGATATTCGTATTCAAAATTTACTCTCCAGAAGGGTCTATATAATAAGGTATTGTTTTTTTTTTTTTTTTTTTTTTTTTTTTATCAACATATGTTTTTTGGTAATTTGAATTTTGGGATGTCCTAAACACAATTTAACCTTTAGATACTGCCCGTCTGTCTGTGTACGGACAGTTTCTAAACGCTAGACCTAACAAACAATGGACGTTATTTAAGAAAACTTTATCTTAGGTTCGACCTTGCTTTAAATTAATGCTGATTATAATTTGGGATATATCATCCATCATGTGGCGCTGCTATGCTGTGATTTTTCTCGTTTTAAGAGGAAGCTATATCACAGTTTCTATACTGTATAAGAGCAAAAACTCTCTGGAATAGTATTTTGATAAAAATGTAGGATTAAAAGCAGTACTAATTTTGATGGATGAAAACTGTGTATGCAAACACCATAAATTGTAAATACACACAATGAAGACGAAATAATGAAACTTTTCTCAAGGGAAAATAAAAGTTCGCACAATATAGAAATCAGAAAATAGTGAAGGTGAAAGAATCAATAAATTGGAAAACTAAATGAATGATTAAAAATTAGCTTCCAAAAATTTACCAACTGCTTTCAAGCTGCACTCATGGCTACTGTTAGTCTGATGAAAAATCGATTTTCAATACGTAGATCGGAAACAATAGTTTCACTTTTTTTTTTTTTTTTTTTTTTTTTGTTCAGTTCATGATCTTTTCTTACCCTTTTTACTTCCATTACCCTACTACCGTAGGTAATGGAAGTATTGTATTCGGTCTGAAAATTCGATATCGGGTTTTCACCTGATTTACACGTTTTAAGGTCCCCTGAGTCCAAAAAAGTGGTTTTTAGCAATTGGTCAGTGTGTATGTATGTGTGTGTGTGTGTGTGTGTGTGTGTGTGTGTGTGTGTATGTATGTGGAGAATCTTCTGGCTATTATAGCTCAGAAACTAATAAAGATAGAGCTACGAAACTTTAGAATTGAAATACGTCTGGTCTACAGATAAAATTTCCAAATTTTGGCGAAAATTGAAAAACCGGAAGTGGGACATCGGAAACCGGAAGTGGTACCGTAAGTCCGTATCTCAAAAACGGCTCTAACGATTTTCTTCAAACTTGCTATATAAACACTCTATTAGATGCCCTTTCGAATGATACAGCTGGTTAGTTCAGAAAAATTGATAGGCGTCCTGTATAAATAGCTCAATTTCAGGTCTCTCAAGGGCGTTCCTTTAAAAACAGCAGTACGGATTTTTTTTCAAACTCGCCATATTAACTCACTTTTAAATATCCTTTTGTATGTAATTATTGTTTTCCGGTCAATAATTGATTTTTTGTAAAAGTTAGTATCTCAAAAACGGCTCTAACGATTTTCTCTTTAGTTCACTTTTATGTTTTCTGATCGCATTATCTCTCAAAAATGCATATAATATGTGTAATAGTGCGTAATGGAAGTCGTGTGGTTGTTTCACACCAGATTTTTTCATTTATTATCTTTCAACTCCAGTAGTTCGGTACATTTTCTCCTGGTACAATTTTATTTTGAGCGTCCCTGGGAAGAACTCGGTTCTGACTATTCCGCCTCTTCGCGTTAAAATAAGCTAAAAGTGGCCTCAGGGCCCAATGTGCATTCCTGCCTCTGTACCCATGTCATTTTTCTATTCTCTATACTGGCAGAAAATATTAAATATTTTTGTCGCATTAAAATATATTTCATGGGCTACATATAAAACAATATTGGTAGGAAGCTTTTTAACACTAAAAAAAAAGTTACCACTCTATAACTCAAAAAAGGCGTATTGGACGCTGAAATAAATTATTTACTTTATAAAATTTCTGAATTCGCTTTTGGAAAAATTTTTCAATATGTGTTGTTTTCAGGAACATTTCTATAGATCTTTAATAAATTCCTTTTAAACTGAAAATAAAATTTCGCACCCCTGAGTCCCACCGCACCGACGAATAGGATCCTATTTATCCTTCTTTTTGACCAGTGATGCCAGATGGTCGAAAATTATTTCCCCAAACAGGTCTTCAAATTTCCCCAAATCAGGGGGTTTTTTTCGAAAAAATTCCCAACTTGATTTTTACAAAAAAGGGAAAAAAAAAAAAAAAAAAATATATATATATATATATATATATATATCAAGCAGATTTTTCTATGATTTAAGCTCAGATTTTCCCCCAAATGAAGACAATTTTTGAAAAAAAATCCCCAAATAATAATAAAGCTATTGAAAGTGTCTAGTCGTAGGGATAAATCATTAAGTTGATAACATTGATAGAAAGTTGATGAACTCCCCAGATTTGTCCCCAAAAATTTTAGAATTCCCCAAAAACGTCCCCACAATTATTTGGTCCCCAAAATTGTCCTCAGAAGCCTCAAAAACCCCCAAAATGGGGACAAAATCGCCAATCTGGCATCACTATTTTTGACTATTATCAGCAAACTAAATACCAATACAATTCATTCAATTTACTTAACATAACAGTAAAATAAAACTATTTGGCGTAGGTGGACTCTGCCCACTTCCCCATCATATATATGTTCTCAAAAATTTCTAGCGCGAGACATATAATCATGTTAAGAGAAATGAAATGGACCAAAGTTTGACACAGTGACAGAATGAAATCCCCGCCTAATAGGCTATCCACCGTTCACTTCGATATATTTATCTTATTCTAATCTATTAATTTATTTCATCAGGGTCAATTCCGTTGTTTAGTTTTCATGCTACTTTTTCCAATGCAATAATCCTCAAAATTCCTATTTATATGAAAAATTTTCAATTTCGCTATGTTGATAAAATCTTAAATTACGAAATTTTGTTTTAATGCATATGTAAAATTCCTTTACATTTGTAACATTAACGTAAAGGAATCTACAGTCGGCTGCAAAATTATTCGAGCACTAGCCAATAATTCCTATATTTAAAAAGTACACTTAAGACTGTTTTGCTAAGTAAATCCTTGTCGAATCATGTTCTTATATTGATTAAGAACATGACTCGACAAGGATTTATTTAACAAAGCTGTATTAAGTGTACTTTTTTTTGGCAAGGATTATTGCTAGTGCTCGAATAATTTTGCAGCCGACTGTACCTTTGCCTTTAAGCTTGCCGAAAATGGTTTTTTTTTAATTGGAAAAATCACAGTCTATGATATTCATGCCAGTATCCTAAATAATATTTCGAAAGTGGTATGACATCTTTACGATGAAAATATCCCTCAAGATTGACGTTTATGTGGAATTTTGCCCTATTCTGCCCTGTTAAGAAATTCGTAAATTTACAATATCTTACGAAATTTTTATATTGGAAAATTCATAGTCAATAATATTCAGGCCAGTGTCCTAAATAATATTTCAAAAGTGGTCTGGCATCTTTACGATGAAAATATCCCTCAAAATTGACGTTTATGTGAAATTTTGCCCTATTAAGCCATGTTAAGAAATTTGTAAATTCCCAATAACTTGCAAAACTTTCAAAGTAGCATGTTTATAGTTAATGATGTTCATTCCGGCATCAAAACTGATATTTTAAAACTGGTCTGACATTTTTCAGTAAAAATTTTCTATTTAATGCTCGTTTAAGTGAAATTTTGCCCTATTCTCCCATGTTAAGAAAATCGTAAATTTCTCATAACTTACGAAGTTTTTTAATTCGAATGTTGCACATGAATAGGGTTCTTGCCAGTGTCGGAAGTAATACTTTAAAACTAACCTGGCTTCTCTGCAACTATTTGTTCTTGAGATATCGTGTACACAGACTAACGGACTAACAAACTAACAGACACCCTACAGACGGACACCATACAAATTTTGTCATTTTCGGATTCCTCACACCTGAAAACGTGTAAAAAAAATCAAAAAACTGAGTTCGAAAATTTTCATGATTACCTAAGTTCCCCATACCTATAGTATGACGGGGAACTAACAAACATCCGTATAGTTATAGTATAAAATAAAATAAATTAATTTAACACTCTTTCTTTACTACTCAGCAAGGAATAGGGGGAGAGGTAGCGTGCCCTAGCGTAAGGGGTTGGAATCAACGAAGGAGGAATAGAAGGAGCCGTGCCCTTAGCGTAAATAATAATAATTATCCAAATTTTACGACCATTTCAGTGAACAATGGTTGGACAATCCCAGAATTTCTCTTAAAAATTGCTGGAAGTGTTTCATTTTGAGTTAGGTAATTTTCATGTAAAACTAAATTTAAGTACACAATGTGATGTAAATATAGTTTATGAACAATATACAGGGCAACCCAAAATTAAGCTAAACGTTCTTTTCTATTAAATGCAATTGATTGAAGTGCTTTGCTACATTTTACTAACATTAAGTTAGATTTTTTAAGTCGACGAACAGTGCTTAAGAAGGAAAATTAAATTTTCATACCCAGAATGTAAACAAATTAATTTTTCAAGTTCTAATTTCAACTTCTTTTTATTATTATTATTTTACAAGATCATGTTTTGAGGTACCTTGAATATGAAAGTCCAATTTTTAGCTGTTGATATATATGTATATCTGATTTCAGCATAATTTAAAAACAAATAACTGAAAGAAATTCAAATTGTGTATTTTAAAGTTCATAGTAGGTTGTCACTTAAACTGGATCGAGATAGGCAAGTTAAAAGGCAAATTAATATGGTCTTGATTTTTTTTTTTTTTAAGTAAATGTAGGCACTATAATTGAACGGGCGGGTGTCGGGTTATGGGAACGATACCCCCTCCCCCCCACACACACACAGGCCCTGACTAACGGCAGGGCATACGGGGCAAATGCCCTGGGCCCCCCTACAGGCGTATGCAGAAATTTTGCAACCTAAGGAGCTCTTATGTCACTGCAAGGGGGCCCCCCAGAATAGGTTTGCCCCGGGGTTCCAGGTAGTCTAAGTCGGGCCCTGCACACACACACATAGAATTATACGTTAAATGAAACTGTTCTTAAACCAGTTTTAAATTATTTTTAAAGTAGATTGAACTTTATTATCTTACCTTATTGATTTTACGACTTAATATGCAATCTATCAGTATTGAAATGGAGGGTAAGAGAAAGTCGTCTGAGTGACACACCAGATTCAGGGCCCAACTTAGACTACCTGGAGCCTCGGGGCAAGCCTATTCTGGGGGACCTCCTTGCAGTGGGATAAGAGCTCTTTAGGTTGCAGAATTTCTGCATACGCCTGTAGGGGGCCCCTTCCAGAAGGGGGGGGCCCAGGGCATTTGCCCCGTATGCCCTGCCGTTAGTCAGGGCATGACCAGATTGTTTTATTGAAAAATGATGAGACAACAAAGACCATTCCTTCAATTTTTCACGCCCATATTTTGGGATAGTAAACTATCTCTAACAACGCACACTTTTCCACAATACATCCTAAAGATGTCCATAGGATGTCTTTTTCATCCATAAGACGTCCTGAGAATATCATTTGGAAAAGATGTGCTGTTAGGGTTACTTCTGAAACCAAATAGCCAATCCTAAGTCTGGATAAACTGTGAAGGAAAGGGAAAGACGAAAAGTTTTTTTTTTTTTTTTGTTATTTTTTAAAATTTTAATACAGATTTACGCTAAAAGCACGTATGTTAAAAGCACGCCACCGAGGGAGGATAACATTTACGCTAAGGACAGGATTTATAGATACGCTAAAGAAAGGCCATATCGCTAAGGGCACAACCCCGGGGGAGAAAGGTAAAGATTTCTCCCAGATACATAGAAATGAAATTTTATTTTATTTTTGACTATTGAAACACTCATAGAGGTTTCGCATATATTTGCTCAATTTTGTCACATATAAATCATATAGATATGCTCTAGCACAAGCCCCCCCCCCCCTACCCCCGCAAGTCATTTTACTCCCCTCCCTTTGCAGAAAATATCTCTTATCTTTGGTTAATAATAATAATAAAATGAGTGATGTTTTTTTAATAATTCCCGTTCACCTTCTCCTGTTTACAATTTATCGAATTGCAATTGTAGATTAATATTTAAAAAAAAAAAAGCACAGGAAAGCTGTATGTTTTAAATTCAAACTTATTTTGACGAAAAAAGAAATATATAGCTAGTTTATTAAACAAGCTTATTCCTTATTGGCTTATTTGACTTCTATACAGCTAGTTCGACAAAAATGTCCGAGTAAAGAACTTTCGCAAATTGAAATACATATTATGCCACTATGCGTGCCCACTGAATACTAGTCACGGACTTGGATAACTGTGTATACGTCCATGATACTAGTATTCAACTCGCTTCTTTTAGCATTTATTTATTAAGTTCCTTCTTGATTTATTTTTTAATTTCAATGGCCGCGGCTCGGTGGTCTAGGGGTATGATTCTCGCTTAGGGTGCGAGAGGTCCCGGGTTCAAATCCCGGCCGAGCCCGAAGTGGCTTTTTTTTTTTTTTTGCTTCTTAGATTTCTTTTGACTTGAATCTTTTCTTTCTTTCTTTTTTTTTTTTCCTTTTCATTTCACAATGGGAGGAATCTGCATAAACATATCTTTTTTTCCCTTAACTTACTCTTGCTCTAAAAAATAAATAAATAAAAAAATAAAATACTCTAGTAAAGGTTTACACTAATTTAAAATTTTAACAGATGAATATCAAAATACTTAATATAAAAATTATAAGATTCTAATAACATAGGTCCTTCAGGGTCGTAAAGCTCCACAACCAAATTTCTATAAATTTACTCCTGTGTAATAATTATTAAATCTTTTTTTTTTTTTTTTTTTTAATACTTATGTATGTATTTATTTATTTTTAAATGTTTTTTTTTTTTTTTTTTTTCTCTCTCTTATGTGTCTTAAACTAATTTGAATCGAAATTCAATATACGAAAATCAAAGAACGGTTGTTATTTGAAAGCATCTACATTCGATTACAATCAAGTAGTTTTATGTTCTTCACGAAATTAAACAATAAGTGTTGTATTCCTTGTCAAAATTTTTATCAAATTTAATGCATTTCCGAAAAAAAAAAAAAAAAAAAAGACTTTATTGACGAAGAATAATATCTTTAACAGAAAAAATGTGAGAAAAATCATTTTAACATTGAAATAAATATTTTCTAACCCAGATGACACCACATACATAATTTGTTCATACATGCATGTATGAAAATGTAACTTTTTATTGTAATTTTTTAATAGTAATAAAATTATAATGTAGTATTTATAATGAATGATTTTTTTTTTTTACATGAGATTCTTGCTACAACATGCAAATCTTTCAGAAAATATTTTATTTCATTAACTACAATGACAATTAGATTTATAATATATATTCTAAATTCTACATCAATTTAATGAATCAGAGAATGAACTAATTAGTGATTAACAGGGTCGACCAAGCCCAAGCTCCTGATGCAGTTATCCAGGTTGCGCTCGTCGGTCTTGCAATTCAGAGTTGCCCGTGGTTTTCTCGAAAACTGCCGTAAATATGGATTAGAGCCCCTTAGAAAGACCCTCACAGTTTCATCCAAAATTCGTACACCAACCTGATGCAGTTTGATTCTCCTTTTTATCCCCAGGTCTGCTTGTAAATTCTCAATAAGAAAATAAAAGAATTGTTTCAAATCTAGGATAATTTTCGCATCTAAAATAAAATTAAACTGAATAAACATCTACGTTATTATTATTTTTTTGCAGTTTAAGAGACGCTGTTTAGAAAATTATTATTCGTGGATCACCACACTGAGCCAGTGTGGATCACACGCAAAATTTCCATCTTGATGCCTCTAAAAACTTTGTGCGTATATCCTCAGACCCATTGGAATTGGTAATCATCTTAATCAGGTCCTGATTATAAAAAATGTAATTGTATAACACATCTTTACTATTTTTACAATTTTAATAATAATATTATTACTGAGATATAATCTGTGTAATTACTAAATAAAAAGTAAACGAGTAGAGGCAGTCTATTATTCTCACCTGTAAATTTATATTTCCTTCTAAAAAATATATATTTTATTTGCTTTTTTATTTAAAATTAATTTCAATAACTATTTTACAATTTACTTTATTTAAAATTCATCTCCTCTTAAATATGTATTTCTGTTTTGTTTTTCTTTTAATTAATCTTATTTTGTAAATAATAATAATTAAAAAACTGTCTTAAACGAAATTTAATTTTGGACGAGAGGCCTATTTACTTTCTTCTATATTCAATAGAAGAAAGTATTGGATTCGTAAAAATTTTCGACCTCGGGTTTTTGATGGATTTACACGTTTTAAGAGCTGTATAATACGATTTGACCATTTTTAGAAAATGTCTGTCTGTCAGTCTGTGTGTGTGACAAAATTTTGTGACAACTGTATCTCAGGAACTACGGCACAGAATTTCATACAAATTGGTATGTAGTTGCACCTTGACATAAATGAGTGCCTATCAACTTTTGGTAAAAATTGTCTTACAGGTTGCGTTGCCATCCCGCTTTTTCTAAATTTTTAACATGGTGATATAGGACAAAATTTTGTATAAATGTGCATAAAGAGAATTATTTTTTAGTAAACATCATGAAATTTACAAGAATTATTTATAATAGAGATAGTCAACTGAGAAAAAAATTTTGTATGTGTAGGAGCCTCGCCAACCCCCCTGGGAGGGGGAAGTCCTCCCTCGAGGTGAGTAAATTTTCAAGATGGGTATCTTTCGAAAGGTCTCGTCAATACCTTTAAAACGAATGGTTGAACTTTAAATATATGTGATAATTTAAAACAAAGTTGTAGATTTTTTTTTTTTTTTTTTTTTTTTTTTTTTACTTTTAACAAAAAAAAAAAAAAAAAAAAAAAAAAAAAAAACTGAGAAAAAATCGTTTATATATATATATTGTTACTGAGTGAATTTGTAGGAAAATATAGAAGAAAGTCTTGTGGTGGCCACAACATACTAGTTTTTAATTGTATGTTGAGGGACTTCCTGCTTTATTTAAAATGGTCTATCGCAAAATGGTGACGAGGTATTTTGCTCTCTAAAAAAGTCGTAATAGAGCTGTCTTTTATAGATTTTAAATTGAGGACCTGAAACCTCCAGTATTTATAAAAAATACTTTGATTTTTTTTTTTTTTTTTTTAGATATAAATAATCACGATTAAATTCTCAAAAACTAAAAAATTAGTTTCATCCAATGAAAATTCTGTAAGATTCTATCAAATAAACTTGTAAGTTTCATTCGTTTGATATAATCAGTCTGTATAAAAAAAAACATTTATATTTTGATTTAAATATAATAAAATAGTTTAAAAAAAAAAAAAAAAAAAAAAAAACTGTTTCTTAACTTTAAAAGTTGCATCCGTTAGAAACAGTAACTGTGTTAATTTCTTAGAACTTCTTTCACGCATTTTCTCGTGATTTTATTTTTGAAATAATTTTTTAACTTGATGCCGAAAGAGACGGGAGGAAAAAGCTAAAGTGTTAAGGCCATCACAAAACTCTGTTTTCCTGCACAAACTCACGCATTACAATTTATTTACTAAATGGTTATTGCTTTTATTTTAATGTCTATATCCGCGATTGTAATGAAATGCTCGCCCTCTGGTGGGCTAAGGTGAAATTACAATAAACATGCTTTAATTCGGCTTTCATCAAGCCGCCATTGCTTGCCGATGTTTAGATTCACATATATTTATTGAATAAAAATGAATAAATCCGGTAAAAAAGATAACACATACTGTTGTGTGCTACAGTGTAACTCCAAAGGATCAAGAAATCCAGAATTAAGCTTCCATTTACTTCCAAATGATAAATTTAAAATTTCAGTTGCTTCGGCTAATGGAAGTAAAGAATTAATCCAATGATTTGAAACTAATATTTGTTCAACTTCAGTTAAAAATCTACTTCCGATCGAACTTTGAATAAACTGAAATATTTTTTTCCAAAAGCAATAAATTTTCCATGATGTAATGGCAGAGAAATTATAGTACGAATATTAAGTAGAATAACAAAAAGAACAATAATAAATACACGTGGCTATTATATTTACTAACAACAAAAGCTGAAAAAGCGCCATCTGTCGATCATTACAAAGGCGGATTGAATAAATAAATAAATAAAATAAATGATTTTTTTTTCTTCTGAAATATCAAAGTAAACTTCTCTGTTTCTTTTTCTAAAATTTATTTAAAAGAAAGCTTTTAATGTGAAGTACAACTGATTCAACATTTTAAAATCCTTTGGGGGCAGGGAGGATTTGTTTTTCGTTCTTGAGAGTTTATTATTATTATTATTTATTTATTTATTTATTTTTATGTTGTACACTAAAGACAAATATCAAATACTTTTTTTTTAGTATAAAAAAAGAAAAAAAAAAAAATAGTTTAAAATATGACATTTCAAAGATTAAAAAATTAATTACAAAATTTAAACCTTTTTTGTTTAAAAGATTAAATTAAGTAAATAAATAAAATAAAACAAAATAAATAATAATAATAACAAAACTAGTATGTTATGGCTGTCACAAAATTTTCTTCTACATTTTCTTATACAATTCATATTATTTAAACTGAAATAGGCACCGTCAACAATTCATCCCCCCCTTTTTTTTGGCCGGGGGGGGGGGGAATTAATGGCAAGTGATTTTTTTTTTTTTTTTAATGAAAAAAAAAAATCGAACACTTTGTTTTTTCCCTTAAATGCTGATTTTTTTTTTTTTTTTTTTTTTTTTAATCAGCTTTAAAATGTTTTTCTTCTTTCATTTTTTAAATAAATCATTTGAATTTGTTGCCAATCGGTTGAAATAATAATGTTTCTTGATAAAATTCTAAATATGGACTACATGCTTTACCATGTAATAAATTTTAGCACTAGTGTTGCCTCTACACGAGGAAAATTGATTAATAATACTATCAGTAGAGGAGAGGAGGGTATTATGGAATAGTCGGGAAATATGGAATACCGAGGTTTCGGCTCTGATTAGTGCTGCTATCTCTTCAAAATACTATAAATTACACAAGAAGGATTCCCATGAAGCAATACAGTAAGAAGCAACCGCTTGTTGGTGTCGTATCATTCTCTATAGAACAAAGTATGTTTTGTGATTTTTAAAAGTTTTTGCAGGTAAGTTTTCAAACATTTAAACTTACTAGTACACATGTGATTTGAACATTGATGTTAAGCATAATGTATGCTCAAAGAATTGTATTTTGTTATACGTTGGTCGTTTTTTAGCTGAAAATATTTTGTCCATCAATCAATTTAAAAGTTCATTTTTAAAGAAGGCGTGTCGGTTGTTATGGAATACTAGGTACTTCATGGTATCATCTGAAAATGACTTCATGTATTCAACTAAAGAAACAGAAAATAAAGATGCCGAATGTATCTTCTGTCACAGAAAATTCTCCGAAGATGATTTTATGTAGTCTAATTAGTTTTTCTATGGTTTAAACAGTTTAAACCACCTATTCCATATTACCCGACTATTTCATATTAACCTCCATATGTAACTTTTTTTTAAAGTAAACTTTTTATAACAACAACAAAAAAATTTTTTTTTTTTTTCATTGACAATTCATTACAAATAATTACACTATGCACTCATCACGATTTTGGGGATTTTTATTAAAAACAAGTAAATTTATTTTAAGAAATGTAAATGGTATTCCATAATACCCTCCTCTCATCTATGTAATTTATTAGCAACATTAGGCACTAGAACTTCAATATTATTCTAATGGTATTTTAGAAGACAAAATCAGGTATGTTGCTGAAAGTAAACACACACAAAGTGTTGCCAGACTTGAGAAGTTTTCCCCATTTTGGGAAGTTTTCAAGCTTCAGGGGAAATTTTTGGGGACAGAAATTTAGTGAAGAGCAGTTTGGGGAAAAGAAAAATTTTAGAGGAAAATATGAGAATTAGTAAAATATTACTTTTTCCTAAAATTCCACGATAAGAAAAAAAAAAAAAAAAAGTCAAATTTATTAGATCATAATAATGCATTGATTCTGGATTGGGTGCTGTTTCAGAAATAAAAAAGTAACTTTTTCAACATCTGAATACAAAATTTATAACTTTTATTACCAAGAATTTTTTTACTGCATGTGTGCTGCAGCAAGCATAGTGATTGCTTGATATATATTGATTGCTGCGTAGCTTGAATAATCAAGTAAATAATGATCAGTAATAATCAGTTAGCTGAACCAGCATGAACATGGATGCTTGATCTGAGCTTGGATTAAACTTTCAGTCAGTGTTGCCAAATCTGGCGGATTTTTTATTTGATGGTCACGAATATTTTTGAGAAGTGATATTTGCTATACAATACATAATAGACTCTTGATCTTCGAGGTGATTAGGCCATAGATATAGTAATAAGACATAGATTGATCATTGGGGGAGGGGGGGATGATTCCTTTTTACTCGGAGAAAAGTCCACAAAAGTCTTTCTCCGAGTGCATACACACAGATAATTTAGAAAATAAAATTTATGAATAATTTATGTACTAAAAGGTGAATGAAAAACTGCAGATACAATTCAAAATTCATTTTTCTTTTTCTTTCTTTCTTTCTTTTATATATTTATTAATTTAGTTAATATTTAAAGTTAAACTCTTTTTATATACTAAAACTAACCTACGCGCCTACGCCGCTGCTAACTATATTTAAAAGAAATCTGAAAATTCTATATTACTTACTAATATAAAATCTTTAAAAATATCAAACTTTAAAAAACGTATTCCATTAAAAATCAAACCAGTTTTTATTTCATAATAATAACAAGGCAACTGATTATAAAAATTATATTTTTCATAATTTAGTCAAATATAATTTGCTTTTATGATAACTTATCCATTTCTTTTTATAAATTTATTAGAAGAATTAAAAGACGCAATATTTCGACATTTTGAAAATTCATCAACATTCTATTCTATTCTATTGCAATTGCCGAGTTTCAATCACAGATATAGTAATTTATATTGATCTATCACCCCCATATTAACGATCAAAGATTTTTGATGCCGAAAAAAGTTTTTTAGCATCAGCCATTAGAGAGTTAAAACTCGGAAACAGTAATAGAATACAATGGTAATGAATTTTGAAAATGCCGAAATGTTACGCGGCTTTTAAATGTTCTAATAAATATATGAAAAGAAATGGGGTAAGTTTCCATAAATAAGTTATATTCAAGTAATTTATGAAAAATATAATTTTTATTATCAGTTGCTTTGTTATTATTATTAAATAATTACTTTTTTCATATTTAATGAAACACTTTTCTTTTTAATATTTTTTAAGATTTTATATTAGTAAGTAATATGGATTTCTCAAAATTATTTTAAATGTAGTTAGCAGCCGCGAAAGTTTTAATATATAACTAGTATGTTGTGGCCACCACAAGACTTTCTTCCTTATATAATCGTATACAAATTTACGCCATACAAATAATTAAAATTATTTTTCATGATGAATGCAGACGATTTTTATCTCAAAGAAATATAATAATAATAAATGCCGAAAGAAAGAGTTTTGTGCAGACATGAGTATACTAAAGTATAGTAAAAAAAGGAAAGGAAAATGGAAAGAAAGAAAAAGGAGTATCTGGAGTTTTTCATTCTCTTTTAGTGAATAAATTTTATTTGAAAAATTACCTATGTGTATTCCCGTGTATATTCACCTCGAGGAAATAAATTCATAAGAGAGTAAAATGGCCGTCTTTTCCCGAGTAAAACAGGTATCACTTTTCCCCTCTCAGTGATCAATCTATGTCTTATTACTATATCTATAGTTTCAATACTATTATATATCTGATGCCAAAAAATTTTTTCGGCATCAAAAATTTTTGCATGATAACAATGGGATGATAGATCTATATAAATTACTATATCTATGGATTAGGCAAACGTTACAATTAAAAATTATTGGTGATTATTGGCAACACTGCTTACAGGCGTGTAATATCTATAGATATAGTAATAAGACATAGATTGATCAGCGAGAGGGAAAAAGTGATATTACCTTTTTTTTCGGGAAAAGTCACTCTAATGGCTGCCTTTCCCCGAGTAAATCACACACAGGAATACACACGGATAATTTAGTAAACAAAATTTATGAATAATTTGTTTACTAAAGGCGAACGAAAAACTTCAGATACAGTTTCAAATTCATTTTTCTTTTTATTCTTTTTTTCAATACTCTCTAATGGCTGATTTTAGAACTTTTTTTTCGGCATCAAAATTTTTTACTCAATAACATGGGGATGATAGATCTATATATATTACAATATCTATGGTAATATTAAGTTTGATGCAAACTCTTTAAGCTATCTGGGTATATCTTGTTTTTCATGCCTTTTATAACCCACAAAAACATTTTTTTTATATACAAACAGGTTAAGTACAAATGATTAGAGGTGTGAAAATTAAAAAGTTACGCAGATTTAAAAATTTCCAAAAATTAGTGTATTGAAAGTTAGTTTTGTAAATGGGGATCTTTTACAGAAAAAGCATTATTTGGAAAAAAATGTGAACTTAAATTTATTAAATATTTTAAAACTTTTTCTAAATAAATTACATTTTTAATATAAATTGAGTTGGTGAAATTTGAGAACTGTTTTGAGAAATTGAATTTCGACAATCTGGCAACACACGGCATTTAAGTGTTAAATTATCACAGAAACATATGGTTCAAATGTTTATTTCTTTTGAGAGATATTCGTATTCAAAATTTACTCTCCAGAAGGGTCTATATAATAAGGTATTGTTTTTTTTTTTTTTTTTTTTTTTTTTTTATCAACATATGTTTTTTGGTAATTTGAATTTTGGGATGTCCTAAACACAATTTAACCTTTAGATACTGCCCGTCTGTCTGTGTACGGACAGTTTCTAAACGCTAGACCTAACAAACAATGGACGTTATTTAAGAAAACTTTATCTTAGGTTCGACCTTGCTTTAAATTAATGCTGATTATAATTTGGGATATATCATCCATCATGTGGCGCTGCTATGCTGTGATTTTTCTCGTTTTAAGAGGAAGCTATATCACAGTTTCTATACTGTATAAGAGCAAAAACTCTCTGGAATAGTATTTTGATAAAAATGTAGGATTAAAAGCAGTACTAATTTTGATGGATGAAAACTGTGTATGCAAACACCATAAATTGTAAATACACACAATGAAGACGAAATAATGAAACTTTTCTCAAGGGAAAATAAAAGTTCGCACAATATAGAAATCAGAAAATAGTGAAGGTGAAAGAATCAATAAATTGGAAAACTAAATGAATGATTAAAAATTAGCTTCCAAAAATTTACCAACTGCTTTCAAGCTGCACTCATGGCTACTGTTAGTCTGATGAAAAATCGATTTTCAATACGTAGATCGGAAACAATAGTTTCACTTTTTTTTTTTTTTTTTTTTTTTTTGTTCAGTTCATGATCTTTTCTTACCCTTTTTACTTCCATTACCCTACTACCGTAGGTAATGGAAGTATTGTATTCGGTCTGAAAATTCGATATCGGGTTTTCACCTGATTTACACGTTTTAAGGTCCCCTGAGTCCAAAAAAGTGGTTTTTAGCAATTGGTCAGTGTGTATGTATGTGTGTGTGTGTGTGTGTGTGTGTGTGTGTGTGTGTGTATGTATGTGGAGAATCTTCTGGCTATTATAGCTCAGAAACTAATAAAGATAGAGCTACGAAACTTTAGAATTGAAATACGTCTGGTCTACAGATAAAATTTCCAAATTTTGGCGAAAATTGAAAAACCGGAAGTGGGACATCGGAAACCGGAAGTGGTACCGTAAGTCCGTATCTCAAAAACGGCTCTAACGATTTTCTTCAAACTTGCTATATAAACACTCTATTAGATGCCCTTTCGAATGATACAGCTGGTTAGTTCAGAAAAATTGATAGGCGTCCTGTATAAATAGCTCAATTTCAGGTCTCTCAAGGGCGTTCCTTTAAAAACAGCAGTACGGATTTTTTTTCAAACTCGCCATATTAACTCACTTTTAAATATCCTTTTGTATGTAATTATTGTTTTCCGGTCAATAATTGATTTTTTGTAAAAGTTAGTATCTCAAAAACGGCTCTAACGATTTTCTCTTTAGTTCACTTTTATGTTTTCTGATCGCATTATCTCTCAAAAATGCATATAATATGTGTAATAGTGCGTAATGGAAGTCGTGTGGTTGTTTCACACCAGATTTTTTCATTTATTATCTTTCAACTCCAGTAGTTCGGTACATTTTCTCCTGGTACAATTTTATTTTGAGCGTCCCTGGGAAGAACTCGGTTCTGACTATTCCGCCTCTTCGCGTTAAAATAAGCTAAAAGTGGCCTCAGGGCCCAATGTGCATTCCTGCCTCTGTACCCATGTCATTTTTCTATTCTCTATACTGGCAGAAAATATTAAATATTTTTGTCGCATTAAAATATATTTCATGGGCTACATATAAAACAATATTGGTAGGAAGCTTTTTAACACTAAAAAAAAAGTTACCACTCTATAACTCAAAAAAGGCGTATTGGACGCTGAAATAAATTATTTACTTTATAAAATTTCTGAATTCGCTTTTGGAAAAATTTTTCAATATGTGTTGTTTTCAGGAACATTTCTATAGATCTTTAATAAATTCCTTTTAAACTGAAAATAAAATTTCGCACCCCTGAGTCCCACCGCACCGACGAATAGGATCCTATTTATCCTTCTTTTTGACCAGTGATGCCAGATGGTCGAAAATTATTTCCCCAAACAGGTCTTCAAATTTCCCCAAATCAGGGGGTTTTTTTCGAAAAAATTCCCAACTTGATTTTTACAAAAAAGGGAAAAAAAAAAAAAAAAAAATATATATATATATATATATATATATATCAAGCAGATTTTTCTATGATTTAAGCTCAGATTTTCCCCCAAATGAAGACAATTTTTGAAAAAAAATCCCCAAATAATAATAAAGCTATTGAAAGTGTCTAGTCGTAGGGATAAATCATTAAGTTGATAACATTGATAGAAAGTTGATGAACTCCCCAGATTTGTCCCCAAAAATTTTAGAATTCCCCAAAAACGTCCCCACAATTATTTGGTCCCCAAAATTGTCCTCAGAAGCCTCAAAAACCCCCAAAATGGGGACAAAATCGCCAATCTGGCATCACTATTTTTGACTATTATCAGCAAACTAAATACCAATACAATTCATTCAATTTACTTAACATAACAGTAAAATAAAACTATTTGGCGTAGGTGGACTCTGCCCACTTCCCCATCATATATATGTTCTCAAAAATTTCTAGCGCGAGACATATAATCATGTTAAGAGAAATGAAATGGACCAAAGTTTGACACAGTGACAGAATGAAATCCCCGCCTAATAGGCTATCCACCGTTCACTTCGATATATTTATCTTATTCTAATCTATTAATTTATTTCATCAGGGTCAATTCCGTTGTTTAGTTTTCATGCTACTTTTTCCAATGCAATAATCCTCAAAATTCCTATTTATATGAAAAATTTTCAATTTCGCTATGTTGATAAAATCTTAAATTACGAAATTTTGTTTTAATGCATATGTAAAATTCCTTTACATTTGTAACATTAACGTAAAGGAATCTACAGTCGGCTGCAAAATTATTCGAGCACTAGCCAATAATTCCTATATTTAAAAAGTACACTTAAGACTGTTTTGCTAAGTAAATCCTTGTCGAATCATGTTCTTATATTGATTAAGAACATGACTCGACAAGGATTTATTTAACAAAGCTGTATTAAGTGTACTTTTTTTTGGCAAGGATTATTGCTAGTGCTCGAATAATTTTGCAGCCGACTGTACCTTTGCCTTTAAGCTTGCCGAAAATGGTTTTTTTTTAATTGGAAAAATCACAGTCTATGATATTCATGCCAGTATCCTAAATAATATTTCGAAAGTGGTATGACATCTTTACGATGAAAATATCCCTCAAGATTGACGTTTATGTGGAATTTTGCCCTATTCTGCCCTGTTAAGAAATTCGTAAATTTACAATATCTTACGAAATTTTTATATTGGAAAATTCATAGTCAATAATATTCAGGCCAGTGTCCTAAATAATATTTCAAAAGTGGTCTGGCATCTTTACGATGAAAATATCCCTCAAAATTGACGTTTATGTGAAATTTTGCCCTATTAAGCCATGTTAAGAAATTTGTAAATTCCCAATAACTTGCAAAACTTTCAAAGTAGCATGTTTATAGTTAATGATGTTCATTCCGGCATCAAAACTGATATTTTAAAACTGGTCTGACATTTTTCAGTAAAAATTTTCTATTTAATGCTCGTTTAAGTGAAATTTTGCCCTATTCTCCCATGTTAAGAAAATCGTAAATTTCTCATAACTTACGAAGTTTTTTAATTCGAATGTTGCACATGAATAGGGTTCTTGCCAGTGTCGGAAGTAATACTTTAAAACTAACCTGGCTTCTCTGCAACTATTTGTTCTTGAGATATCGTGTACACAGACTAACGGACTAACAAACTAACAGACACCCTACAGACGGACACCATACAAATTTTGTCATTTTCGGATTCCTCACACCTGAAAACGTGTAAAAAAAATCAAAAAACTGAGTTCGAAAATTTTCATGATTACCTAAGTTCCCCATACCTATAGTATGACGGGGAACTAACAAACATCCGTATAGTTATAGTATAAAATAAAATAAATTAATTTAACACTCTTTCTTTACTACTCAGCAAGGAATAGGGGGAGAGGTAGCGTGCCCTAGCGTAAGGGGTTGGAATCAACGAAGGAGGAATAGAAGGAGCCGTGCCCTTAGCGTAAATAATAATAATTATCCAAATTTTACGACCATTTCAGTGAACAATGGTTGGACAATCCCAGAATTTCTCTTAAAAATTGCTGGAAGTGTTTCATTTTGAGTTAGGTAATTTTCATGTAAAACTAAATTTAAGTACACAATGTGATGTAAATATAGTTTATGAACAATATACAGGGCAACCCAAAATTAAGCTAAACGTTCTTTTCTATTAAATGCAATTGATTGAAGTGCTTTGCTACATTTTACTAACATTAAGTTAGATTTTTTAAGTCGACGAACAGTGCTTAAGAAGGAAAATTAAATTTTCATACCCAGAATGTAAACAAATTAATTTTTCAAGTTCTAATTTCAACTTCTTTTTATTATTATTATTTTACAAGATCATGTTTTGAGGTACCTTGAATATGAAAGTCCAATTTTTAGCTGTTGATATATATGTATATCTGATTTCAGCATAATTTAAAAACAAATAACTGAAAGAAATTCAAATTGTGTATTTTAAAGTTCATAGTAGGTTGTCACTTAAACTGGATCGAGATAGGCAAGTTAAAAGGCAAATTAATATGGTCTTGATTTTTTTTTTTTTTAAGTAAATGTAGGCACTATAATTGAACGGGCGGGTGTCGGGTTATGGGAACGATACCCCCTCCCCCCCACACACACACAGGCCCTGACTAACGGCAGGGCATACGGGGCAAATGCCCTGGGCCCCCCTACAGGCGTATGCAGAAATTTTGCAACCTAAGGAGCTCTTATGTCACTGCAAGGGGGCCCCCCAGAATAGGTTTGCCCCGGGGTTCCAGGTAGTCTAAGTCGGGCCCTGCACACACACACATAGAATTATACGTTAAATGAAACTGTTCTTAAACCAGTTTTAAATTATTTTTAAAGTAGATTGAACTTTATTATCTTACCTTATTGATTTTACGACTTAATATGCAATCTATCAGTATTGAAATGGAGGGTAAGAGAAAGTCGTCTGAGTGACACACCAGATTCAGGGCCCAACTTAGACTACCTGGAGCCTCGGGGCAAGCCTATTCTGGGGGACCTCCTTGCAGTGGGATAAGAGCTCTTTAGGTTGCAGAATTTCTGCATACGCCTGTAGGGGGCCCCTTCCAGAAGGGGGGGGCCCAGGGCATTTGCCCCGTATGCCCTGCCGTTAGTCAGGGCATGACCAGATTGTTTTATTGAAAAATGATGAGACAACAAAGACCATTCCTTCAATTTTTCACGCCCATATTTTGGGATAGTAAACTATCTCTAACAACGCACACTTTTCCACAATACATCCTAAAGATGTCCATAGGATGTCTTTTTCATCCATAAGACGTCCTGAGAATATCATTTGGAAAAGATGTGCTGTTAGGGTTACTTCTGAAACCAAATAGCCAATCCTAAGTCTGGATAAACTGTGAAGGAAAGGGAAAGACGAAAAGTTTTTTTTTTTTTTTTGTTATTTTTTAAAATTTTAATACAGATTTACGCTAAAAGCACGTATGTTAAAAGCACGCCACCGAGGGAGGATAACATTTACGCTAAGGACAGGATTTATAGATACGCTAAAGAAAGGCCATATCGCTAAGGGCACAACCCCGGGGGAGAAAGGTAAAGATTTCTCCCAGATACATAGAAATGAAATTTTATTTTATTTTTGACTATTGAAACACTCATAGAGGTTTCGCATATATTTGCTCAATTTTGTCACATATAAATCATATAGATATGCTCTAGCACAAGCCCCCCCCCCCCTACCCCCGCAAGTCATTTTACTCCCCTCCCTTTGCAGAAAATATCTCTTATCTTTGGTTAATAATAATAATAAAATGAGTGATGTTTTTTTAATAATTCCCGTTCACCTTCTCCTGTTTACAATTTATCGAATTGCAATTGTAGATTAATATTTAAAAAAAAAAAAGCACAGGAAAGCTGTATGTTTTAAATTCAAACTTATTTTGACGAAAAAAGAAATATATAGCTAGTTTATTAAACAAGCTTATTCCTTATTGGCTTATTTGACTTCTATACAGCTAGTTCGACAAAAATGTCCGAGTAAAGAACTTTCGCAAATTGAAATACATATTATGCCACTATGCGTGCCCACTGAATACTAGTCACGGACTTGGATAACTGTGTATACGTCCATGATACTAGTATTCAACTCGCTTCTTTTAGCATTTATTTATTAAGTTCCTTCTTGATTTATTTTTTAATTTCAATGGCCGCGGCTCGGTGGTCTAGGGGTATGATTCTCGCTTAGGGTGCGAGAGGTCCCGGGTTCAAATCCCGGCCGAGCCCGAAGTGGCTTTTTTTTTTTTTTTGCTTCTTAGATTTCTTTTGACTTGAATCTTTTCTTTCTTTCTTTTTTTTTTTTCCTTTTCATTTCACAATGGGAGGAATCTGCATAAACATATCTTTTTTTCCCTTAACTTACTCTTGCTCTAAAAAATAAATAAATAAAAAAATAAAATACTCTAGTAAAGGTTTACACTAATTTAAAATTTTAACAGATGAATATCAAAATACTTAATATAAAAATTATAAGATTCTAATAACATAGGTCCTTCAGGGTCGTAAAGCTCCACAACCAAATTTCTATAAATTTACTCCTGTGTAATAATTATTAAATCTTTTTTTTTTTTTTTTTTTTAATACTTATGTATGTATTTATTTATTTTTAAATGTTTTTTTTTTTTTTTTTTTTCTCTCTCTTATGTGTCTTAAACTAATTTGAATCGAAATTCAATATACGAAAATCAAAGAACGGTTGTTATTTGAAAGCATCTACATTCGATTACAATCAAGTAGTTTTATGTTCTTCACGAAATTAAACAATAAGTGTTGTATTCCTTGTCAAAATTTTTATCAAATTTAATGCATTTCCGAAAAAAAAAAAAAAAAAAAAGACTTTATTGACGAAGAATAATATCTTTAACAGAAAAAATGTGAGAAAAATCATTTTAACATTGAAATAAATATTTTCTAACCCAGATGACACCACATACATAATTTGTTCATACATGCATGTATGAAAATGTAACTTTTTATTGTAATTTTTTAATAGTAATAAAATTATAATGTAGTATTTATAATGAATGATTTTTTTTTTTTACATGAGATTCTTGCTACAACATGCAAATCTTTCAGAAAATATTTTATTTCATTAACTACAATGACAATTAGATTTATAATATATATTCTAAATTCTACATCAATTTAATGAATCAGAGAATGAACTAATTAGTGATTAACAGGGTCGACCAAGCCCAAGCTCCTGATGCAGTTATCCAGGTTGCGCTCGTCGGTCTTGCAATTCAGAGTTGCCCGTGGTTTTCTCGAAAACTGCCGTAAATATGGATTAGAGCCCCTTAGAAAGACCCTCACAGTTTCATCCAAAATTCGTACACCAACCTGATGCAGTTTGATTCTCCTTTTTATCCCCAGGTCTGCTTGTAAATTCTCAATAAGAAAATAAAAGAATTGTTTCAAATCTAGGATAATTTTCGCATCTAAAATAAAATTAAACTGAATAAACATCTACGTTATTATTATTTTTTTGCAGTTTAAGAGACGCTGTTTAGAAAATTATTATTCGTGGATCACCACACTGAGCCAGTGTGGATCACACGCAAAATTTCCATCTTGATGCCTCTAAAAACTTTGTGCGTATATCCTCAGACCCATTGGAATTGGTAATCATCTTAATCAGGTCCTGATTATAAAAAATGTAATTGTATAACACATCTTTACTATTTTTACAATTTTAATAATAATATTATTACTATATTATAAAGTGTAAATCTAGGAGGAAAAGTTATTAGTTTATTATTGTGTCCATAGATGACGCCACTACTTAATCGTCTAAATTCCACATTTCCTCTCTTTTGGTATGGTTGCCATTTTTTAATTCAATAAAACAAATATAAAAAATGCTGCTACTTCTTTATTATTTCATTTCAAACATTAAAGCTAGAAAGGTTTCAATTGTAAACAAGAAGCAATTTCTTTTTAATTTATTGAACAAAGTCTGTCCTTTTTTATCCTTAATTTTATGGAAGAAACTCATAACCGTGGAATTTTTATTTTTATTTTAATATTAAACCGACTAATGGCATCAAGCTCAAGCTGTTTAACTTAAAGCGCATTTTTCTTTGTTTTTGTTAGAACAATTAAAGTTTTAAACATTTTAGAACTTTTCTTTGAATTTTTTCTTATAATTTTTTTGATTGATCAATTAAAATGTCTTTGGGAGTCCCTGTTAAGGTACTTCACGAAGCTGAGGGCCACATAGTAACTTTAGAAACTAATACCGGCGAAGTGTATCGTGGAAAATTAGTGGAGGCCGAAGATAATATGAACTGTCATATGTCGGGAATAACAGTGACGTATAGAGATGGCAGAGTTGGTCAACTGGAGAACATTTATATTAGAGGAAGCAAAATTAGATTCCTAATTCTACCAGACATGTTAAAGAATGCTCCGATGTTCAAGAAGACTGGTCCAAGAACAGCACCAGCTTCAACTGGCCGAGGAAAATCGGCTATTTTAAGAGCACAAGGTAAGATATATAATATCATGATAGGTTTTTTCCATAAAGTAAAACAAAATTAAGTTCGAAATAAAATGAACTTTTCTATGGAAGAAACATACCGCAGAAATTACTGCTTCAAGTAGACAAATATTGTAATTTAGCTTGTTTATTTCTTTTAATGTTATTGAGCATAATATCTTCCCACGGGCCAAACAACACATTGTATTATAAATAGACTTGTGCATGTTAATACTTACTAACAGGGTTCGTAAATATCATGATATTTTCGAAAATATCAAAAATATCCGATATTTTGATATATATCCGATATTTTTGATATATATCCGATATTTTCAAAACTGTCAACTTATGATAAATATTTTCAGATTTAATGCAACTTAAACACCTATACATATTGCACATTATATAAAAACTAATATAAAACATTATTCTAATATAAAATAGTACTTTATATATATATATATATAATTATAAATAATATAATTTTTTTCCTTTTTTTTTAAAAAACACTAACAAAATTTTAAGTTAAACAATTACTCTTTCAAAACACAAATTATAAAACTATCTCAAATCTCAAGAATGTTTTATTTCTGTTACAAAACTAAGTACAAAATGAAATTAATTTTTGTTCAAAAATTAAAAAAAAAAAAAAAAAAAAATGTAAGTTTTTCTGCTTTTTCAGTTCCTAGCCTGTTGCGCAATTTAGAATGAACAAAACCAAAGCTAGAGAAAATTCTCTCTAAGGATGCTGTTGTTGGTGAAGCAGTAAACAATTGATTAACTAACTTAGAAATTTTTTCTTTTAGTGGCTGTTCAATTTTAATATTATCCCACCAAATCAATGGCTCTACAGCTAAGAAATCGTATTCAAACAAAAATTTCGGAAAGCGGGATTTTTTTTTTTTTTTTTTTGCTAAAAAAGTCATTGCTAGAGGCAAAAGCTCGTTTTAGCATTTCATTTAAAATAAAATTTTCAATAATAATTGAAAATTTCAATTTCTAATTTTTAGACAAAAAATATAAATCTGATGAATAATGCTATTTTCAAAATACTTCACACAAATAAAAATATCGAAAACCCCGATATTTTTAAAATAAATATCGGATATATATCCATGATATATATCGATTGATATATATCCCGAACCTTGCTTACTAACGATATGTATATATAAAAAAAAAGTTCTGCATTTATTTGTATGTATCTTAGAACAATTATCTGTATTCAGTGAAAGTTTTCAGTTTAAAAAAACTCATCTAAAGTGACTATATAATCCTCTTTTTGTCTTCTATCTTTTTTAAGTTGACTAATACTAGATGTATGCAATTGCATTTTCCCATTTACTCTTTCCTAGGAATAATTCCCCCCCCCCCCCCTTCAAATTGATCATTTTGGGAACATTTTGAATTTGTGGACTTTAATGGATATTTTGCAGAAATCCAGGCTCTAAACCCCAGAAGCAGAAAGTGCTTAAAACTGTGGCGTAAGTCATAGAACAATGAGAACATCATCTTTGCTGAACATTTCATCCATCTAGCTTGCCACTAAGACTCGACAAAGTATCAATACATAAAGAAACATTAGTTTAGATCTCATCCATTGTCTTGTTATATTTTATTTAAACCGAACCGATACACCATATGTACCGTTACGCTGGTACATCAAATTAGTAACTAGTTGCGAAATACTCAAAAGATGAAGTGTAAATTTCCTAATGGTGTATTGTTACAATGATGAATCATAAAACACATTCAGATGAATGCTGTGTAAGTCAATTTTATGGTAGAGAGAGACTTTTCTTCTGTGTTTGCCCAGTACCAGAATTTTGCAGAATCTATCTGCAACAATACAAAATTTTTCTCTGATCCAGAAATGCTGAAGGGTAATTCCATGTCAAATCAACCAAAAAAAAAGATGATTTGACACCCAAAGTCTTAGATTTTGACGAAACTTGGTGTATTTGTTCCTTTCATGGATTTAAATGAGGAAAAAAAATATTTTTGCTCTGTCCTAAATAGTTCAGGTTTTACAGCTAGTTAAAGATTTGTGAATTTCATGTTTTTTTTCGATCAGGCAGAGGAAACGCAATTTGTTCTTTCATAAAGAATAATTTTTATCTCCCTTATTTACCAACTAATGTTGGTGAAATTTTTTATGGATATGCTTTACTATATGAGAAATACAGGAAAAAATAAATTAAACTAGCAAGTATTTGCACATGGCCAGGAAAAAATCCTGAAATATAATTTTGAAATTTTTTTTAATGAAATACAGAGTTCCATTCCAAATGGATTATCATCGTGAGGGAAAAGGATAATCAAACAATTTTTTTTGTATTCTTGTTCTAAAGGATGTACTATTCTACAACATGAAAAAATAAAATAAATGGCTTTTTGCATCCTTCATTATTTTTTTCGACTTCAAATTTACAATTCCCTCATTTTCTTGAAATCGCCAAATTAGAGGTTCCAAGTTCCAATTTTAGTAAAATTATACAAAAATTTGAACTAAAATGTTATTTATCAACTACTTTCAGTTTAAAGGTTTTTGAAATAAAATGAAAAATTGAATTACATAATTAGGTGGTGTATGATTAAAACAACAGAGTAGTTTTTAAGAATGTTAATTCAACATGTACAGAAAGATACATATATAAATGCTATTAAATTGAATCAACAAAATTATATCTAAAGTGAAATTTCAAAACAAACACACAAAAAAGTTTCTAAATCAATATTAAATGTTCTAATTAATAGAAATTTGCATTAAAATTTAATTTTGTTTTAAAAACAAGATCTAAATTCTAATCGTTTTACTACTCACTGCTATTTCATTTTTTAATCTTATTGTAAACAATCAAACTATTCATGTTGCAACAAGACAATTAAGAATTAAGTGATGTTCTGTCTACTGTGTAGGTACATGTTTAAACAAGTGAGCTTGCTCAGTAGCAGATACAAAACTTGGCATCTTGTAATTAGTCAATCACAATGTATTGCATGTGTAACATGTATTATTGAGACTATACTATTTTGAAAAGAATTATTGTTAATTATTTTTTTAATGTTACAGTATATTAGAAAAATGGAGAAGTGCAGTGCGGGGGAAATGACTCAAAGTGATTGTCATTTGTTATACCATGTTAGGAAAAAAAACCTTGCAAACTCTTGATAAACTATTTGAAACTGATTTAACTCTTTGAAATTTTGCTTTTTTAAATCCATATGGTTCATGTTCTTGTCGTGGCAGGCTGGGTGAGTGTTGCCGGCGTGAAACTAGTTTAACCCCACAGGCAAGTCACAAGTCTTGCCGCCTGCCTCCTTCTTCCTATCTTGTGTTTCTTGGGTTGTTTTTTCATTAATTTTGATAAGTTTATGGTTTTAAGTTAAGATTTGTTGTGTTACTTTATTGATTCATTTGTTTTGCAGGCTGTTAATTAATAGATCTGATTTCTTTACATTAGTGTATTTCATCCACTGATATATATATATTTTTTTAATCTTATTGGTCATTGGTGTTTCAGTGATCTTGTATCTGTTGCTTGGCTTCTACTATGCTTAATAGATCATCTTTATTATATATATATATTAATATTAAGATCTTTTAAACTGAAATTAGTTGACAAATAACATTTTCTGCATTGCTGCTTTCATTGCAGTACTCGTATGTACTTTGTTTTCCTGACGAAGGATTGTGTTATTTTTTAAACTCAAAACAATTGCTGAAAATTCTTGTATTTTATGATATTTATTCAAAATTTGTACTTATTAAATAACATTTTGGTTCAAATTTTGTATAATTTTACTAAAATTGGAACTTCTAATTTAGCGATTTCAAGAAAATGTGGGAATTGGAAATTTTAAATTTGAAGTCAGAAAAAATAATGAAGGATGCAAAAAGCCATTTATTTTATTTTTTCATGTTGTAGAATACATCCTTTAGAGCAAGAATATAAAAAAAAATTTTTTGATTATCCTTTTCCCTCATGATGATATTCCATTTGGAGTGGAACTCCGTATTTCATTAAAAAATTTTTCAAAATAATATTTCAGGACTTTTTCCTGGCCATGTGCAAATACTTGCTGGTTTATTTTTTTTTTCTGTATTCCTTACATATTAAAGCATACTCATAAAAAAATTTCATCAACATTGGTTGGTAAATAAGGGAGAAAAAAATTGTTCTTTATAAAAGAACAAATTGCAATTCTTCCGCCTGATCGAAAAATAACATGAAATTCCCAAATCTTTAGCAAGCTGTAAAACCTAAACCATTTAAGATAAAGCAAAAAAAAAATTGTTTTCTTATTTAAACCCATAAAAGGAACAGATACACCAAGTTTCATCAAAATCTGAGACTATGGGTGTCATGGTGTGGTTGAATTGACACGGAATGACCCTGAACCAAGTCTAGTATCATCAAAATATTAGACATACGTATAATATGTAAAATTTGCTTCAATAAAAAAAGTATATAATTAAGAATGTACAACAATTGCAGTAATCAAAAGACATAATGTAAATTATTTTTGTATTTTTAAGCCTGGCATTTCTTTTCGAAATGGTAAATTTATTTGTAGAGCTTTAAATAATCTGCAGCGCTTGCTGCATTACTGCATCGTTTAACTACTATTGGGTGTGTTTGTGAGTGTTTTGGTTTCAAGTTTATTAAGAAATATTTATAATTTGGCATTATTATGGTCTGTCAAATTTGGACAAAATGCCTGCAGAACATTTGCAAACTGTTTGAATTTGAAGTCAGGTTGCAGAACACTTGGTATATTTCTGCTCAACCAAACCTCGCAGCAGAATATTTTTTGGCTAAGATTTACTATAAGGCACCCATTGCTTATTGCCGTTGCCGATGTTTTGATCACGTAGTATGATGGTGTTTTGATTCAGTTTGTGAGCCGGTACTGCGAATCGAATCAAAATGTCATGAAACATTTTTTTCGCGCACGCGCATCGAATATTCGCGCATGCGCATCGAATATCTTTCGAACTTAGTTTTTCGCGCCTTATATCTTCGGGACTTAGTTTTTCGCATCGGCCGCTCCTGCGTTCATATTGGATATTTTGGAAATATTTCTTCATTATTATTTATTATTTTATTTTTATGTATTTTGATTATGGCTCTTAGTGTACCAATTCAAAATAATGTGCCCATTAGTAATGTTATTTCGAAATACCAAACTATTTTGCACGGAAAAGTTTCTTTAAATCTATCCGGAGATAGGGAAATTGTAGAAAAATCTGGATTTCCTACCAGAGTTTTTGTAATGAAAATTTGTGAGCACAGAGATATTTTTTTGGATTTTTTACAGGAATCGGGGCTGATAAAGGCAAATTTAACTTGCACAAGATGCAATGGTCAAATGAAATTGCGCAAAAAAAAAGTGTCAGATGGGTTAATGTGGGTTTGTCGGAATATGGTGGGTAGGGATGGGGCGAGAAAAAAATGCGGTTCGCAAAAAAGTATGAGGTTTGGGTCTTGACTTTGCTCAAGCAAACTAACAATGGAAGAAATTTTCTTTTTGACCTATGAAATTATTAAGGGGGTTAGGACAACTGAACTAATTGACGAATATGTATTCAGCAGTAAAACTTTAGCGGACTGGCGCCAATTTATCAATGAACAAATACTGAACCATATCGAATTGAATTCTAATAAAATTGGAGGGGTGGGTAAAATTGTCGAAGTAGATGAATCAAAATTTGGAAAACGTAAATATGGGAGGGGCCATTCTGTAGATGGACAGTGGGTTTTCGGGGGGGTCGAAAGGGGGTCCGAGAAATTGTTCCTAGTGGCAGTTCACAATAGAACACGGGACACTTTAGTTAATGTTATCAAAGATTGGATAGAACCAGGCACCACAATTTATAGTGATTGCTGGAGATCCTACGATAGTTTGGGGAGGGAGGGCTACACGCATTTAACAGTAAACCATAGTGCCAGTTTCGTTGACCCGTCAACTGGGTGTCACACAAACACAATAGAAAGTGCGTGGCGGCACGTTAAAAGTACTTTGCCGACTTACAATCGGCAAAGTGATTTTCAATTTTATTTAGCATGCTATATGTTTATTCATTCATGTGTTGAACAAAAAATTGACCGGTTTGTTAAATTTTTAGAAATAATTAGGGATGTTAAATGGGAGGATTTAAATATAAGAGTATAATTTTATTTATTTATCTATTGCCGCGTACTTTCTATTGTTTTGTGTTTATTTATTTATTTATTTTTTAAAAAACTAAATGTACAAAAAAGCTGAAATCAGCTGAAAAGCTAAACATTCTCATCCCTGTATTCCCTATATTTTTTATAATTATCTCATGTAAAATTTCTAAATTTCATGTACATTAACATTAATGTTTGTTTTTAAGAGCCATAATCTTAATGAAATAAAAAAAAATAAATTAATAAAAAATAATGAAAAAATATTACCGAAATATCCAATTAAAAAAACGAAAAATGCGGCCTGCGCCTGCTATCAATACAGTTCACAAAAATTACTTTTTTTTGTTCCATCGTGTTAAGACTTCAGCCTGCTACAATTTACTATTCTTGAAATTTTTTCTTCTGGGTAAGTAAAATAATCATTTATTTTATAAAATTTTGTTTTAAATGTTTCATAATGATGAAAATTTTTGTTTCATGACCGAGGCTCTATGAATTTTCATGCTTTTACTGATTCATGCTCCACGTATTAGGGGCGTCCAGTGATGTTTTCTTTTGGTTTTATTGCTCGCGAAGCGAGCAAACAGCAGAAAACATAGTGAAACATTAAAAAAAAAAAGGGCGTCCAGTGATGTCTTTTTGGTTTTAATGCTCGCGAAGCGAGCCAACAGCAGAAAACATAGTGAAACATAAAAAAAAATGTTTCATAATAATGAAAAGTATTGTTTCATGAGATTTTGATTCGATTCACGACGTTGTGAATCGATTCGCAGTACCGACTCACAAACCGAATCAAAACACCATCATACCACGTGATCAAAACATCGGCAACGGCAATAAGCAATGGGTGCCTTATAGTAAAGCTGTTCCTATTTTTTAATGTTCTGCAACAAGTCTGTGGGTTGATTTTGAAGAAAAAAAAAATTGCATAGCAATTAATGCTATGCATAGTAATTTTTGTGTAGCACGTCTGCAATTTTGTATAGCAGTTGTAGTTAATAAACAAAAATTTTATGATGCACTAGCTAGAACATTTACATTATTAAAAAAAAAAAAAAAGAAAAAAAAATTCAAGACAAATATAAAGAAAATTAGAAGTGAAATATATATTTTAGTTATTAAGAATTCTTAGTCCATGACTTTCATTATCATTTGGAATATCTCTTCATCCTTTTCCATATGGAAAAATGTTTAGGCAATGAAGTTTAAAAAAAAAAATTGTCCAGTTTGTGTTCTAAACTTTTGGCCACAGAATGCATGTCACTTTTCTAATGTTTTATAAACATAAGATTGCCCTTTTTGAGGTTAGATCCTGCCAGAAATTTCCTTTACAAATGCTGAAGTAAAGTTGCATTTCATTTCCAATTTTTCTCTGATTTTATAGCAAAATGAATGTAACTTAACGAAATTTATGTTTATAATCACAACTGATTGTTAAAATATGCTATTTTGCTGCTAATCGATAAAATAATCCTCATTTTTCTAAAGCTGGTTCAAATAGAACGGAGCTGATTCCCAAAATTTGCAATATTTTTACGATTGATTGTTAAAAACGTAATTTTTTCGTTGCTAAATCAATGAAATTTTTGCTGATTTTGAAGTTAAATTTTCAAATACTAAATTATTTCTCCACTAATTGATAAAATCTGCACTTTTCCTTAAAACTAAATACCAAAATACGCAATGATTTTGTAGCCGATTTCGAAAATATGGGATTATTTCTAACACTAACAGTCAAATTTTACGATACAAATTTATACACTTAGTCGCAACTAATTACTAAATTCTGTTATTATTTTGTTGCTAATCATTGAATTCTCATGCTTTCCCCCCCCCCCTCACCCCACCCAAAGTTGTTCCTGAAATTTTTTTGGCTGATTGATGAAACCTGTTTGTATTTAACCCTAATCAATGAAATTCGTATTATTTCTCCTAAGTACTCAATTATTTTGCCGCTAATCGATGAAATTTACACTTTTTTCAAAGCTGAATCCCAAAATAGCAATAATTTTAAGACCAAATTCAGAAATATGGGAATCATTTCAGTGGTAACTGACAACTGTCAAAAAGTTATGCTTAAACGCAATTAATTGCTAAAATATATTATTTCAGTGTTAATCGATAAAATTTAGTTTTTTTTTTTTTTTTCAAAGGTGATTACCGAAATTCATGATGTTTTATGGCTGATTATTAAAATATGCAATTATTTCAAAGCAAATTAATAAAGTTACTTTAATCCCAATTATTTGTTGAAACAGTCTTTATTTCTATGTTAATCGGTAAAATCAGCACTTTCTTTCAAAGAGGATTCTCGATGTACGCAATAACTTTACAAGCAATTATGAAATCTGGAATCATTTTAACGCTAATTTTTGAAATTCATGTAATAACTAATTGTTAATATAGGCCATTATTTTACCGTGAATTGTTAAATTTTGTATTTTCAAAAATTAATACCTAAATATGCAATTATTTCACAAAAATAAATAAATAATAATAATAATAGAATTCCCTTTTTTATGTGTGATTGCAGAAATATGTGATACAAAAGTCTATCAAATACGGGATCATTTGGACAGTCAAATTTGCAATCAATAGCTCAAATTATCACTTTTTTCCCCTTTCTTTCACTGTGCTGACTGCTGAAATAAGCCATTAATTCACTACAAAATATAGTATTTTTGTGGTGGATTGTCCAAATGCATTGTTTTACAGCTTATTAACAAAATTTAGCTTTATTATGGCTAATTTTTTTAAAAAGCCATTGTTTCTCCACTTTATTATTAAGGCTGCTCACTCCCTCTTACGATTTCCCCGTCTCTAGTCGCCAAATCCCATGTAAGTCTATGGCGAAATTAGTTTATAAAATTGCTCATTACCTAACTGGTATTTTTAAATTCCGTTTTCACATTCAGAAAATTCACAACCGTTAAATGAGTACCCGTTTTTCAAAAATTGAATTTTTTGAATTTTAATATTTCATTTTACAGTTCAAAAATGAGAAAAATGTATTTAGTGAAAATTCGCATTTTTAAACTCAAAATTCAAATTAAAAAATGTTAAAAAAATAAATTTTTGGAATTACCGGTTGCGTATTTTCAGAATATGAAAACGGTATTTGAATATAACAATTAGGTATTGTGTAATTCTATAAACAAATTTCGCCATAGAATAACACGGGCTTTGGATGACCTTGACAATCCGTGATGCACCCCCTTAAATGAAGATAGATAGGCAACTACAGTTTTCGCTGCTATGATCGACAAAATTCGTGCTATTTCTGAAAATTGATACCACAAATGTTAAATACATACAACATTTAGCCAAAAATCAGCGATATTCCTGCTTTTTTTGGGAGTATATGTTTGCTGAAATATATATAATTTTTACATCTGGTTACCAATACACTATTTTCTTGTCCGAATATTTTGCAAGAACTTTCTTTAAAATCGTCTGATTTTTGTCAAACATCTGTGTACTATGTTCGCTGATTTCTTTTTTTAGTCAGTTTTAGTGCACATTTCAGAAAATTTTACGCTCAAATTATTATGCTTTGGCACAAAATAAAAATAAAAGTATGCAGAATACTTGAAATTCTGCATACGAGAATCATATGCTGATTTCAGTACTTTCACTTAATTTCTGAGGTTCATTATTTTATTATACTTTTTTTGTAACAGGCCATTTCTTCTTTTGGATACGCAGAAAAGATCCCCAACATCAATGTTGTGCTTGAGTACTGCATTTGGTCACAACCAATGCTTACCTCCAACGAAAAATGATAAAAAAATAAAAATTATTTTCCAAAAATGAAAAACAAGCCAAAAAGGAAAAAAATTGGAATTTTTAGTCTTTGAACCAATCTCCCCATTAGCAGAAATTATTTAGAGTGAAGCATCAGGAGTTGGGGGGGGGGGGATAATCTATAATAATAAAAGGAAAGGTTTATCTGTCTGTTCTTCTATATGTTCAGCCCCTGTTGAAAGGAAATGCAAAAATTTATATACGGATGCTAAGGAGCCTTCCCGAGGGGCTCCTGAAAACAATTTAATAATTTCAATTAGTTGTGACAATATTAATTAAAACGTTAACCTATATCAGTTAATAAACCAGTCAATTTTGAGCTTAAGATGCGTTTAAGGAACGTTAAATAGATAAATAAATTAGAAATATCGATCCAATCGCTACAAATTCAGTACCAAATGAAAGGGACGATTTTTATTTTATTCTAACCCATAATCTATCTCTCGAAAGACGATAGGAGTTTCCATAGCAACAAATACATTTGAATGTACTAAAAAAATATTTTTTCTTTTTACTTCCATTACCCAACTACCGTAAGTAATGGAAGTATTGTATTCGGTCCAAAAATTCGATATCGTCATTTCACCTGATTTACATGTTTTAAGGTCTGCTGAGTCCAAAAAAAAAGGGGGGGTGGCAAAAAAATTAGAAATTATGTAAGACCATTCAAATTCGGTATATATAGATTAATGTCTTCTACAAGTCGAATGAAGATATTTTCGAAAGTGTAAAATTATTATGGTGGGGAGGGGAGGGGGGGGGGGAGGTGTAAAAAATTAGAATTTGAGTTAGACCGTTCAAAATTGGTATATATAGGTTTATGGGGCCTACAAGTCGAATGAAGATACTTTTGAAAGTGTAAAAATATTAGGGGCCGGGGGAAGGGTGCAAAAATTAGAAATAGAATTAGACCGTTCAAAATTGGTATATATAGGATATTGGGATGATAGACCCCACCCTCTCATACACACACACCTACTAAGTCTCTGGTGTTATTCATGACATAGTTACTTATAAAAATAAGAATAACAAACTTACTGTCATGCAAACAGGGCTTAACATACTGTAGTTCCTGTTCTTACTAGCCACCCAAATTTTCTAACTGGCAATTAGTTTTTTAGGTTCAGCATAAATGTCTGAACACAATTAAATTATTTCTCATGAGAATCTACTCAGCTATGATTTGGCCATCTTTGGAGGTAGCGCAAGAATCGTGTAACTCATTCCAGAAACTCAGCTTCTATTGAAAATAGACAAGGTTGCTATGGTACCTGGAATTCAGAGGAAACCAGAAATAATAAGAAAATTTTAAAAATCTGTCAAAGAGTAGTGAATTTCTCGCGTGTTAATAAATTTAATATGCTCTATTCTATATATATTCAGTTTGATTTGTAAATATCTTAGGTTCTAAAGTAGCATAATTGTACGTCATAACATAACCTAATTTTAATACTTAAAGAGACAGGCAATGATTTTTTTTTTAAAGATTTGTGTAGAAATTCTAATAAATCTTCCAAATGTTGGCAACCCTAAACTATCATCTTTTTGGGAAATTCTGCAGCAAAGCCCACCTTTGTGAAAATAGACTGTCCTTCTTTCCATGATGCATTTTTTTCTGCAATGATATTTCTGATACAGGAAATATATATATATCCCTCTAAAGTTGTAAGATTTAAAGTTTATAATTTAAAAATGTTTACATTTTACACTTTTTTTTTTTTTCTAAACCAAATTTTATTTCTCTTTCATAAATTATTTATATTATTTTTTGCAAATTTTCTCAATGTGGATTCTTTTTTTTTTTTTTTTTTTTCTAGCGGCCAGAGGCAGAGGAAGAACCAGAGCTTTGTTCACTCGTCGCAAGTAGGATGTGATGTTGATAAAGTGATTGTCATCTCTCATTCACTCATCTTAACATTGTTTTCAAGTAATTTGTATGTAAACATCATCTTGTTTGGATTGATTAAAGTCTTTTTCCACGTTTACTTGCTTCATTAAAATGTTAACTCCTTTCATTACATTTTCACTCTACATATTTTGATATTCAGCCATCCTGAGAATATAGATACAAAAATGACGTTTTAAATTTGCATTTTGAATTTATTAGGGAATTATAAAATATTGTAGAATTAATAGACTAGTATTAATCTTTAGTATACTATACAGGGTGATTCAAAAAACTTGACCTTGGATTTAAATTAAACATACTTTTTAAAAAGGATTATATTTATAATTTTAACTAGATAAATTTACCTAATACAATATCCTTCTAAAACACTTAGCAAATATATTTTGGGTAGCATCGTACCCATCTTCAGTGCCAAGTGAAAAAGTCTGTTCTTCTGAGGTGGTTACTTCGTGGTGTTCGTGGTACAAAAACTCACTTTAAAAAAAAAAAAAAAAAAAATGAAGTGAAGTGAAGCGAGACACGAACACCACAAAGTAACCACCTCAGAAGAACAGACTTTTTCACTTGGCACTGAAGATGCGTACGATGCTACCTGAAATATATTTGCTAAGTTTTTTAGAAGGATATTGTATAAGGTAAATTTATCTAGTTAAAATTATAAGCATACTTTTATTGGATTTAAACATACATAACAAATTACAAAAATGAATAAAATAAACCCTTACATAGAAGTCAAGACTTAAGATCTTTAGAAGTGGCCACTGGACATGATGAACTCAGTGGCCACTCATGAGTCGTCGTCGTCGTTATACATCGAATTCATACACATAATATATATATATATGATATATACGTGTGTGTGCATAAAAGCATAAAAACACAAATGATATGGTCGGAAAATTAAATTAAGAAATAGTGCTCTTTATTGTATCTTAATAATAATACAATAGTCACTATTATTAAATGACTATTGTATTATTAGTCATTCAATAATACAATAAACATGTATACATAATATATGTGTGTATTTCTGCCAATGAAAATAAATTGGTATTATTTGAAAAAAAAAAAATGCACTTCTCTAGTTTAAATTTTTTAATATCTGAAATGAAAGGAAGTAGGAGGAAGACAAAATAGTGAGTAATTGAATCATTGAAAAGTGATTCGTTTTTTTGAGGAAAGATATGACCTTGTTTCTGTTTGAACTTCCACTGAATGCTTATAATTTTATTGTTGTTAGTGTTTTAAGAGTGAGTTCTATAAGCGTGTAGTTATAATATCATGTAATCCAGCTTTTTAAAAATGTTATTAATAACTATAGTACTTAGAAAAGAAGACTTTAAAATTCAAAGTTTTAGTAATGAGGGAAAATATATGGACTTTCATAGATAAATATTAAAACATGCATTTTGCTACGGGAAAGCAGCAGGCTATAATGATATGATCTGACAATGTGATTTCTCATACACAATTTGTGTTTTACAAGAATATTTATTTTATCTCCCATTGCAAAAGAAATGCAAAAAATTTATCATTTAATAAATTTCGTCCAGTCTGGCACTTCCATCTGCAAATGGAAAATAATTATGATCAGAATTAGAGGAAAATGAAATTATTTTGAGTCTGAGGAGGGGGTGGGGAGGCAAAGTATCTGTACTAGCCTATTATCAGAGGTTCAGTTTTATTAATTGTCATGTGATTGCTAAAATTAGAAATTTGCTGAAACTTTTCTGTAAACATGATTAGTTGGACATTATTAGCATCACTTTCAATAAAATGACTACCTAAACAGTTATATAAAGCTTTTATCTATTTTAAACATTTTCAGGGTTATTTCATTAAGACAAAAAAATTCTATAATATTACTTTTATATCCACATAAAACCTTATAAAAAATTCATACCATCAGAAAAACAAATTTTTCAAACATTTATAGAATAAAATTTTTATGTATATACATTCTTCATACATTAATATATATATATATATATATATAATTTAATTATCAGTTTTAAACATGTATGAAATCAACTGAGCATTTAATTTTCTTAAATTAATTTTTAAAAAAATTCGTACCTAAAAATCTGTTTTTCATATCCCACCCCCCTGTTTACACATTTGGTATAGATATTAAATATATAATTTAATTGAGAAAAAATAAATATATTCATCAAGTTAAGTCTAAAAATAATTATGTATGTGAAAAATATTGAGCACTTCTATTGCTTTATTGTTTCTAGAACTGATCATTTATCACTATCTAGAAATGGGGAAAGGGGGGGAGGATTAAAATAATTACATGCAGGGCCGCCGCTAGGCATTAAGCAACTCGGGCACTGCCTGAGGGCGGCAGTTGTCTAAGGACAACACCCGAAACATTAAATCGAAGAAAGAAAATTAAAAAATTATGCAAGATTGAAAAAAAATATATTTACAAAAATATACATTGATAAAAAAGCCCTCCCCCCCCCCCCCCCCACCTCACCCTCCTCGCTAAAGAATCTAAATTGGTTGAGAAAACTGCTGCTAGTAAAATTCGTCAATAAATAAAACAAAATGTGTGAAAAGGAGGGCGAAGGCACAAAGCCATCCGCTTGGAATAGGAAACTATCTTTACATAAGTCTGATGTTCGATACCTTGGAAAATTTCAAGATAACAGATAACACCTAGCTTGCCTAGACAGATACATTCTGAGAAAGCTTTAATTGGGAGACTACAGATGAGTATGGTAGAACCTAGTCCTGTCGGTACGCAACAAAAAGCTATTACTGGCCGGATATTGCAAATTTGAAAAGAAATAAGGGATATATATAGCGTATTAAATTCTACATGGGTGATCTTAAGAAAAAGACAAAATTATTCTAAAAGTATGAAACAGAATAGAATCCATCAGTAGGAAAGAAAAATAAAACACTGAATTTGAGATACAACATTTTAAAGGAATCATTAAGTTTAAACTAAACTCTTTTTACTTTCCTAACATATTATGTAAGGAAAATATTGTAATCATGTCAAGAATTTATGAGATTTTGGCGTTTCTACACGTTGTCCCCCGAGTTCATTTTTTACTGTTTTTAGGATGATGTGCGTGTGTGTGAGTGAACACGATAGCGCCTAAATACTTTGTAAATCATCATAGCATGAACTCTATTATTTTGGTGAATCTAGAATGCATAGTTTTTTTACAGGGACACAAATAAAAGAATTCTTTATCACTATGACCTATGGGCCTAAATTTTTTTTTAATGCGATAGCGTCCAAACGCCTTATTCGTCTGAGATGAAATTTTATACACATGTTATATGTCATTACGCACAAACTGTAAAATTTACCAGCCCCTTATTGAAATCAATTTATACACATTCCTATTATAAAATTCGTCTCTAAAAATGTCATAATTAAATTTTTAGTTTAAGACGAGCTATTTAAAAAATGATATCATTGGAAAACGTTATAAATTCTGTAATGTTACTATCTGCCAATACATGAAGGATAAAAACAAGAAATTTAATACAACAATACCGCTAATATTTTACATGATATCAATTTCAAAAGTTTTTCATAAAATAAATTTAACGAAAAATTTCTTTTACTTAAATGACGTTTTCAATAAACATAGATGAAATCTTTCATTTTCACTCTAGAAATGGATAATTACTTACCGGTTGATAACTTTCCTTTAAACATATTACTCGAATTTTTGTGCTTAAAATAATAAAAATGCTTTTCAATAGATTCGACAGTGATGTAGGATTTTTGAGGCCGGTTGACAACGCTAGGGTCCTAGGCATTTGGGTGGAATGTCTTCAGCGGGAGGTTTTCTAAAGGGTCCTACCCGTATTTACGCGAGTTTTGAAGAAAACCACAGAAAACTATGAATGGCTAGGTGGGTGAGTTCGACCTGGAATTGAACCCGGCACTTCTCATTAACCAGCTTTGAGCGCAGAACCACTCAGCCGCTGGTGGGTCATTAGATTCGTCAATGTATTTTCTATTTGTTTTACAAACCTGTGTAAAGTTTCGTGTGCCTAAATCAGTTTATTTTGAAACCATTTTTTATGCAATGTTTAATTAGTCTATTTAAAATTGCGGATTTTAAAAATGTGACAACACGCGAAAGTGAAGGGGGGGGGATACTAAAATTTTAGAATAGATCTAAAAGAAGACCGTGAATTTTTTAAACATTTTATTTTGTTACGGTCTTATGTACACTTAAATTTCATTAAACCAAATTTAAGTGTACATAAGTAACCAAAGTCTTAATGACTAAGAAGGGAAAATGGAGTTACCATTATAAAAATTTCAACTGACAGAAAATTTCGAGTTATGAAAATTCGTCTAAGCAAAGTTTCAGCATATAAAGGGGCGGCAAATTGGAGCTTGCCTGAGGGCGGCAGCATACCTAGCGACGGCCCTGATTACATGAATAAGAAATATTAAATTCTCAATTCTACTTCTAGAATCTAATAAAGCATGTTTAAAATGGACATTGCCATTTATATTATGGATGAAGAAAAACTGAGAAACAACTGCAGAACATTTGATCGGCGATCGCTAGTTGGAAATAAGAAAAGGGGGAGAGAGGCAAAAAATAATTACTTGAACAAGAAATATTTAACAATTCTATTTCTTTCTAGGTTCTAGAATCTCATGAAGCAAGTTTTAAATGAATATTGACATTTATGTTGTGGATGGAGAAAGATTGGAAATCGGAAGGCGCGATCATCATCGAAATTCAATTAACAATCGCCGATCGGTAATGGGAATTTTTTTTTTTTTTTTTTTTTTTTTTTTACGGCCGATAGAAATAACACAAATTTTAAAAACGGAAGAAATATTTTCGCGAATTCGCGGAAAAATGGCGATCATACCAATTTTTTTTGTTCGCCACTTTTTGAAATTAAGTCGCCACGTGGCGAGTGGCGACCGTGAGTCTTGACCTCTACCCTTACAGTTTTATAAAATCTATAAATATTTTTAGAGAGATTCAATTAAAAAAAATTTTTTATGTAAGAACCTACAAAAGACAATATTAAACGTACATATTTCAAATAGCAAATTCATTCTTCACCCAGAAGATACATCATTCCACCACAATTTAATAGCATTTTCTGGGCAGAAATCTTCCAATTTAGGGCTGTTTAATTTAATCATTAACAAATCATCAACTACTTTCATAGAGATGTGATTTCTTAAATCAGTTTTTATTAGGTTCAATTGACTTAAAATAGACTTGTTTACAGACTGATGGGATTGGGAAAATTATTAGGTATGATGAGGGAAAAATCCAGGCGTCAAATATGGCACCTATGATTGAAATTCTAGGCGTCAAAATGAAAAAACTGGTCGCAAAATGCGACTGACGACTGCTTATTTCTAACCCTGCTTGTTTGAACTTCCACTGAATGCTTATAATTTTATTGTTGTTAGTGTTTTAAGAGTGAGTTCTATAAGCGTGTAGTTATAATATCATGTAATCCAGCTTTTTAAAAATGTTATTAATAACTATAGTACTTAGAAAAGAAGACTTTAAAATTCAAAGTTTTAGTAATGAGGGAAAATATATGGACTTTCATAGATAAATATTAAAACATGCATTTTGCTACGGGAAAACAGCAGGCTATAATGATATGATCTGACAATGTGATTTCTCATACACAATTTGTGTTTTACAAGAATATTTATTTTATCTCCCATTGCAAAAGAAATGCAAAAAATTTATCATTTAATAAATTTCGTCCAGTCTGGCACTTCCATCTGCAAATGGAAAATAATTATGATCAGAATTAGAGGAAAATGAAATTATTTTGAGTCTGAGGAGGGGGTGGGGAGGCAAAGTATCTGTACTAGCCTATTATCAGAGGTTCAGTTTTATTAATTGTCATGTGATTGCTAAAATTAGAAATTTGCTGAAACTTTTCTGTAAACATGATTAGTTGGACATTATTAGCATCACTTTCAATAAAATGACTACCTAAACAGTTATATAAAGCTTTTATCTATTTTAAACATTTTCAGGGTTATTTCATTAAGACAAAAAAATTCTATAATATTACTTTTATATCCACATAAAACCTTATAAAAAATTCATACCATCAGAAAAACAAATTTTTCAAACATTTATAGAATAAAATTTTTATGTATATACATTCTTCATACATTAATATATATATATATATATTATTTAATTATCAGTTTTAAACATGTATGAAATCAACTGAGCATTTAATTTTCTTAAATTAATTTTTAAAAAAATTCGTACCTAAAAATCTGTTTTTCATATCCCACCCCCCTGTTTACACATTTGGTATAGATATTAAATATATAATTTAATTGAGAAAAAATAAATATATTCATCAAGTTAAGTCTAAAAATAATTATGTATGTGAAAAATATTGAGCACTTCTATTGCTTTATTGTTTCTAGAACTGATCATTTATCACTATCTAGAAATGGGGAAAGGGGGGGAGGATTAAATTACATGAATAAGAAATATTAAATTCTCAATTCTACTTCTAGAATCTAATAAAGCATGTTTAAAATGGACATTGCCATTTATATTATGGATGAAGAAAAACTGAGAAACAACTGCAGAACATTTGATCGGCGATCGCTAGTTGGAAATAAGAAAAGGGGGAGAGAGGCAAAAAATAATTACTTGAACAAGAAATATTTAACAATTCTATTTCTTTCTAGGTTCTAGAATCTCATGAAGCAAGTTTTAAATGAATATTGACATTTATGTTGTGGATGGAGAAAGATTGGAAATCGGAAGGCGCGATCATCATCGAAATTCAATTAACAATCGCCGATCGGTAATGGGAATTTTTTTTTTTTTTTTTTTTTTTTTTTTTTTTACGGCCGATAGAAATAACACAAATTTTAAAAACGGAAGAAATATTTTCGCGAATTCGCGGAAAAAATGGCGATCATACCAATTTTTTTTGTTCGCCACTTTTTGAAATTAAGTCGCCACGTGGCGAGTGGCGACCGTGAGTCTTGACCTCTACCCTTACAGTTTTATAAAATCTATAAATATTTTTAGAGAGATTCAATTAAAAAAATTTTTTTATGTAAGAACCTACAAAAGAATTTCCAAAGAGTAAAATATAATCTTCAATCTAATAAAGTGAGTCATGCACAAAATTTCAGCACATAAAAGTAAACTTCTAATTTTTCTATTTTATCACTGTGTTCTCAAATTGCAATTAGTGTATACAACCTGAAGTGCAATCAGAAGTTAAGATTTTTCAACTCTGAGATTTATTTTGAAACACTGAATGTTGGTTTAAGTCAGCTTTTTATGATACAATGTAGGAATGTTGTTCGTACATCAGCTTATTAGAGTATTATGGGGTATATTTTACTTATTGGAAAATATTGTATGAAAATATAAATTTTGTAACCCTTTCAGGACCATAAGATTTCCAAGACTGAATATGCCAATACAACACAATATTTTAGCTTTTGTGGGTGTAAAGTAAGAGAATATCACCAGAAAAACATAGCAGGGTGTATAGGTTTCCTATAATTTCATGGGAAATATTTTCCCTATTGACCATAAAAGTAAATAAACGAAGAGTTAGGTTGATTATATCGGTATTTTATTTATTGCTTTGTAATATAAAAATTATCAGAAAAGTAAAATAAATAGCTAGTTATGGTATTCTACGAAACAATTTCGTTTACTTGTGAAGCACAAGTGGACATTGCACATAACACATTTATTATGTGTCCTATTTTCTATACGTCTTTTTTTTTTTATTCATTCAGAAACACATTTGCTGCCTTGGACATAACGTTTTATTTTGACATTCAGTAAAAAAAATATCGATTTAATAATAATTGAACAATCGATAACGATTTTTGTAGAAGGGAAAAATATTTCCCTTGGGCGTGAAAGGGTTAAAATTGGATTCCCTGAAATTTGTAATTGATTTGATAAATTGTCTACTTTTTATTACATAAATGGTTTGTACAGATTCCTTAAACTCCTTAGTACACAATTACTTAGATCTCCTTAAATGAACAAAATACTCCTTAGAAACTCCTTAAATTATTAAGACGCAAAATTCATTTAAAATTTTGCTACTTTAAACATGTTTTATTACTGCTCATGAAAAAAAAAAATCAACACAATGTGAGTGCAAAAAGCTGAGTAATATTTTTGGAATGTATGGTCGGTAACAAAAGTCTCCAAACACTAGCAAAAATTCCTATATAAAAAAAGTACGCTTAATACAGTTTTGTTAGATAAATCCTTGTCGAATCCTGTTTTTAGTCAGTCTAAAAACAGGATTCGACAAGGATTCATTTAACAAAATTGTATTAAGTGTACTTTTTTTTTTACATAGGAATTTTTGCTCGTGTTCGGAGACTTTTGTTACCGACTGTATGTCATTCAGATGAAGCATAGCACGTTGATTAGCTTGCATCACCCTAATAGTCACACCTACTTTTCCATAACATGATTCCTCTGTTCTTTTGAATGAGATAATTGAAAAATGAATGAGTTATTCTGAGGAAGCTTTGAAAATTTATTCTTATTTTGTAATGTTTTTAATAAACTCGTAAGTATCACTACACAATGGAATTAACTTTGTGTCCAGAGATATGTCATTTGATTTCTATGCCTTAGGTCCTGGGAACAAATCTAGTTCTGCATGTGTTCCTATAAATGTAAAACCTCGTTTCCTATTTCGTATTTAAACTTATGAAATCAATAAACACTACTATGCAATTTTAGCTCTAATAGTTAAATTGTGTTATAATAATAATAATAATTTTTTTTTTTTTAACATTTTTCTTGGAAGGTTTGCATGATGAATGAAAGAATGTGGTAAATTCTTATAAATTCTTTGGACTCTTTGGATTTTTTCTTCTCAACTCTGTATGAACCCTGTTCAGTTCATAGTATATATATGTTGTATAATAACACAGCAAAAATTTAAATTATGCACTTGGGACTGTTTGTTTTATTAAGTTTGATTTAGGAGTACATTGCAGTTGCATGCAGCATGTTTCAATAGTACGAGGGCAGTGGTTTACCCCAATGTCTGAACTTGCTACCCTATAAAAAACTTTCTTTTGCTAGAGCAAGGATGTTCTACAGGATTGTTAAAATGACCCCTGATTGGCTCAAACAAGAAATCTTCTGTTGAAAGAGGGGAATAAAAAGATTCTGGATTTTTCTATGATTTAAATTTGAAACTAGACAATGGATTAACAGTTTTGTTTTATGAGAAAAAAAAAAGTTTCACAGGGTGGCTACTAAATACTGTTACAAATATTGAGTCATTTTATTTCATAGATAGAAAATGAAAATTCCACATTTGTCCCATTCTCACAATATGGAAGCTTTAAGTGAGTCTAAACGTCTATGTTGTTCAGCATTCACTTTGGCCCCTTAAACACCCCAGATGCAATTATCTAATGGATTAAGGTCAATTTTCTAATGTTTGAGATTGCTCCCCAAATCATAACAGAACTCTTGTTTTGAAAGTGTTTGACTGTTCAAAGGCTTTCAAGTATATCCTTGAAAGTTGTTGAAGATACAACATCATTTTTGGCATTATAACATTGTTCAGCGCAAAATAGTTTCTCATCAGAAAATATTCTGTCAATGCCTTTTTTACTGTGCCATCTAACCAATTTCTTACATCTTTGTAACCTTTTTATTTTTTGTGATTTAGTCAAACCTTGAACTTTTCTTTTGCGATAAGGACGAAATATCAGGTCTTCACTTAGGATAACTTGCATAGTTCTACGCCCAGTGGCAGAAACACGGTGACATAGTTGCGGACAGAGAAAAACAGCTTGCAGACAGTTTTTGTTTACACTAAGAAAAAAATTAGTCTACAACTTTCGAACACTCTTTGTCTGCACTAATAAAAAAAATTGCCCGCAACTTTCGGACAGTCTGTCTGCAGTCATAAAAAAATTTCTGCAATTTACGGACATTTTTAGCCCGCGATAATATGCTACCAGTGTATGCCGTCTTAGACGTTCTCTGGTAGGAAGACCAGAGCCCCCATTTAGGTGCCTTGGTAGGAACACACAAAACAGTGCTTAACAACGGCGACCTAGGGAGCCTAGATCTCCCTTGATAGACAGCATTGTGCGTGTAGCTTTTCTCCTGTTACCTGTTACTGAGATTCTATGGGAACGTAGAAAAGTGCTAATTTAATTTAAAACTGCTCCAAAACTTCTCCCCCACTTCAAATTTTACTTATAAAAATTTTTGTACCAAAACTAAAACTAATACTTTTATTATTTATAATTATTTATATTCTGTTGTGTCAAACATTGCTAGAAAATATTTAATTGAATGAGTTCAACTTATTATTTTTAATTGTTTATACTGTATTGTTCTGTAGTAAAATTGTATTCATGTATTGTTGCTCGAGATCACCACTGTTGTTAAGCTCTCCCCACCCCCCCAAGATTGCCGCTATCAGCTTTCAGGCTTTTTGAGTGTAAGCCGCTTATTCTTGTCTCCGTTTTCGTTGTTGTGTCCTTTTCTGTTTGGCTGTTGCATGCAGCTGTCCTATTGACTGGTTGCATTGCGGCACCTACTTTGGTTTTTCCTTGTCTTTTAGTTTTGCTTTTGCCAGTAAGGTAGTAACATGTTTTTTTTTGTTTTTGTTTTTTTTGCACCCGAAGGAAAGAGACCGCATCCTTTCAAAAGATTTATGTTTTTTTAGAAGTTCTTATGTTTATATGTACAATTTGAAATGAATTCAAAAAATCTAACAAAAGGAAAACAAAAATAAAGATAAAATAGTTTAAGAGAGACTACAAATGTAACGACAAATGTAAACAAAGACTACAAATGTAGACAAAGATTACAAATGTAAATAAAGACAGTAAATGTAAACAAAGATTACAAGTGTAAATAAAGACTCTAAATGTAAACAAAGACTCCATATCTAAACACTCAAAGTGAAAACAAAGATTTTAAATAAAAACAAAAGACTCGATGTAAGCAGACTACAGATGTAAACAAAGACTATAAATGTAAACAAACACTTCAAACGTAAACAAAGACTCTAAATGCAAACAGAATACAAATGAAGACTCTAAATGTAAACAAAGATTACAAATGTAAACAAAGACAACAAATGTAAACATACTATAAATTTAAACAATGTAAACAAAGCATAAAAATGCAAACAGACTCTAAATGCAAACAAAACCTACAGATGTAAACAGTCTCTAACTGTAAACAGACTAAATGTGAACAAAGACTACAAATGTAAACAAAGACTAAATGTAAACAAAACCTTAAAGGTAAACAAAATTTCAAAATGTAAACGACCACAAATATAAACAAAGATCCTAAATGTAAAGAAAGACTATATAAACAATGATCAAAAAGAAAACAGTCTATAAACGAAATATAGATATCAAATGTAAACAAAGAAAAAAATTACACAAATGCTACAAACATAAATGAAGACTTTAAATATAAAGAAACTCTGTATTAAACAATGACTATAAATGTAAACAATTTCTCTAAATGTAAACAAAGACTACAAATATAAACTGACTAAATTTGAACAAAGAATACAAATGTAAAAGAAGACTCCAAATGTAAACAAAGTCTGCAAATGTAAACAAAGACTACAAATGTAAACAAAGAATCTAAAAATAAAGACTGCAACTGTAAACCAAAAGTGTAAATGTAAACAAAGACTCCAAATGTAAACGAAGATTCCATATCTAAACAGATTCTAAATGTAAACAAAGATTTTAAATGTAAACAAATACTGAATATAAGCAAAGACTACAAATGTAAACAAAAATTCTAAATATAAAGAATTTAAATGTAAACAAAGACTCAAAATTTAAACACCATCTAAGAGTAAACAGACTACAAATGTAAACAAAGATCTAAACATAAACAAACTCTATATGTAAATAAAGACAACAAAGACTCTAAATGTAAACAAAGACTACAAATGTAAATAGACTCTAGGCTGCAAATATAAACGAAGACAACAATTGTAAATTAAGACCTAATTGTAAACAATGACTATAAATTTAAACAATAATTCTAAATGTAAATAGACGAAAACGTAAACAAAGTCCCTATATGGATAAAAACTATAAATGTAAAAAAAACCTCAAAGTGAAGGAAGACTACAAATATAAACATTGATCTAAGTGTAAAGAAAGACTATAAACGTATTCAAATTCTATAAATATAAACAAAGACAACAAATATAAAAAAGACCCTAGACATAAACAAAGATCTAAATTTAAACAAAGACTACAATCTAAACAAAACCCTAAATATAAAAATAGATTAAAAATGTAAACAAAGGCAAATATAAAAAGAGATTAAAAATATAAACAAAGGCAAATATAAAAAGAGATTAAATATGTAAACAAAAGCTCTAAATGTAAACAAAACTACAAATATAAACACTCTATATGTGAACAAAGAATACAAATGCAAACAGACTCTAAATGTAACCAAAGCATAAAAATGCAAACAGACTCTAAACGCGAACAAAAACTACAGATGTAAACAGTCTCTAAATGTAAAGAAAGACACTAAATGTAAACAGACTATATGTAAACAAAGACTACAAATGTAAACATTCTAAATGTAAACAAAAACTACAAATATAAACAGAGGCTCTAAATTTGAAAACAGACTACCAATGTAAACAAACTCTAATTGTAAACAAAGAATTTAAATTTAAAGAAAAACTCAATGTAAGCAAAGACTACAAATGTAAACAAAAATTCTAAATATAAACAGACTGTAAATGTAAACTACAAATGTGAACAAACACTCTAAATGTAAACAAAGACTACAAATGTTAACAAAGACTCTAAATGTAAACAAAGACTTAAAATGTAAACATTTTCTAAGTGTAAACAAAGACTCTAAACAAGAACAAACTGTATATGTAAACAAAGACAACAAATGTAAACAAAGAATACAAATGTCAACAAAGACTCTAAATGTAAACAAAGAGTACACATGTAAACAGACTACAAATGTAAACAAACTCTAAATGTAAACAGACTCTAAATGTAAACAAACACTCTAAATGTAAACAAAACCTTAAAGGTAAACAAAATCTCAAAATGCAAACGACCACAAATATAAACAAAGATCGTAAATGTAAAAAAAGACTATAAATATAAGCAATGATCTAAAAGAAAGCAGTCTATAAACCTAAACATAGATATCTAATGTAAACAAAGAAAAAAGTAAACAAATGCTACAAACATAAACGAAGACTGTATATGTAAATAAACTCTGTTTTAAACAGACTCTAAATGTAAACAAAAACTACAAACGTAAACAAAGACGTTAAATGTAAACAAAGACTACATATGCAAACAAAGATTCCAAACGAAAACAGACTCTATATGAAAACAAAGACAACAAATGTAAACAAAAACTAAAAATGTCAACAAAGACTCTAAATGTAAACAAAGACAACAAATGTAAACAGACTCTAAATGTAAATAAAAACTACAAATGTAAACACTCTAAATGTAAACAAAGACTACAAACATAAGAAGATTCTAAATTTAAATAAAGACTACAAATGTAAAAAGAAGATTCTAAATGTAAACAAAAAACTAAACGTATAAAAAACAACGTAAACGGACTGTAATTGTAAACATATCCTGAATGTAAACAAAGAATATAAATGTCAAAAACACAACATTAATAAAAATTACGAATATAAAAAAAGACCTAAATATAAACAAAGATCCTAAATGTAAACAAAGAAAAAATCTAAACAAATGATACAAATATAAATGAAGACTTAAATGTAAATAAACTCAGTATTAAACAGACTCTAAATGTAAACAATGACAACAAATGTAAACAATGACACTAAATGTAATCAAAAACTTTAAATGTAATCAAAAACTTTAAATGTAAACAAAGATTACAAATGTAAACAAAGACTCTAAATGTAAACAAAGAATACAAATAAAAACAAAAGCTCTAAATATAAATAAAGACTACAAATTTTAGCAGATTCAAAATGTAAATAAAGACTACAAATGTAAACAAACTCTAAATGTAAACAAAGACTTTAAAGGTAAACAAAGACTCTAAATGTAAACAAAGTCTATATATGTAAACAGACTACAAATGAAAAGAGAGACTCTAAATGTAATCAGAGACTACAAAATTGTACATTGTTACGTACAATGTACAGTACTTTGTTTACATTGTCTGTAAATGTAAACAAAGAATGTAAATGTAAACAAAAACTACCAATGAAAACAAAGACTACAAATGTAAACAAAGACTCTAAATTTAAACAAAGACTACAAATACAAGCAGACTCTTAATTTCAACAAAGAATACAAATGTAAACAAAGACTCTAAATGTAAACAAAGATTATAATGTAAACAAAGATTATAAATGTAAACAAAGTCTACAAACGTAAACAAAGACTACAAATGTATACAAAGAATCTAAACATAAACAAAGACTACAACTGTAAACCAAAAGTGTAAATGTAAACAAAGCCTCCATATGTAAACAAAGATTCGATATCTAAACAGACTCTAAATGTAAATGAAGACTTTAAATGTAAATAATACTCAATATAAGCAAAGACTACAAATGTAAACAAAAATTCTAAATATAAACAGCCTTTAAATGTAAACAACTACAAATGTAAACAAAGACTTAAAATTTAAACACCATCTAAGAGTAAACAAAGACTACAAATGTAAACAAGGATCTAAACCCAAACAAATTCTATATATAAATGAAGAGAACAAATATCAACAAAGACTCTAAATGTAAATAATTAGTACAAATGTAAACAAACTTTAAATGTAAACAGACTCTAAATGTAAACAAAGACTGCAAATTTAAACAATGATCTAAAAGGAAACAAAGACTAAGTGTAAACATAGATATCAAATGTAAAGAAAGAAAATAAATATAAACATAGGCTACAAATATAAACGAAGACTACAACTGTAAATTAAGACCTAATTGTAAACAATGACTATAAATTTAAATAATTTTCTAAATGTAAATAGACGAAAATGTAAACAAAGTCCCTATATGTAAACAAACTATAAATGTAAAAAAAAAAAAACAAATATAAAAAAAACCTCAAAGTGAAGCAAGACTACAAATATAAACATTGATCTAGGTGTAAAGAAAAACTATAAACGTATACAAAGTCTATAAATATAAACAAAAACCATAACCGTAAACAAAGACAACAAATATATAAAATACCCTAGGCGTAAACAAAGATCTAAATTTAAACAAAGTCTATCATCGAAAGAAAACCCTAAATATTAAAAAAGATTAAAAATGTAAATAGAGGCAAATATAAAAAGCGATTAAATATGTAAACAAAGGCTCTAAATGTAAACTAAAACTACAAATGTAATGAGACTGCAAATTAAAACAAAGACTCTATACGTAAATAAGACTACAAATGTGAAAAAAAGACTGTAAATGAAAACAAAAACAACAAATGTAAACATACTCTAAATTTAAACAAAGACTCTAAATGTAAACAAAGCATAAAAATAGAAACAGACTCTAAATGCAAACAAAAACTACAGATGCTAACTGTCTCTAAATGTAAACAAAGACTCTACATGTAAACAGACTTTATATGTAAACAAAGACTACAAATGTAAACACTCTAAATGTAAACAAAGACTACAAATATTAACAGAGACTCTAAATTTGAAAAAAGACTACAAATGTAAACGAATACTCTAAATGTAAACAGAGATTACAAATGTAAACAAAGACTCTAAATGTAAATAAAGTCTACAAATGTAAACAGACTCTAATTGTAAACAAAGAATTTAAATGTAAACAAAAACTCAATGTAAACAAAGACTGCAAATGTAAACAAAAATTCTAAATATAAACAGACTCTAAATGTAAACAACTAAGGTAAAGACACCAATGCTCGTCACTCTTAAGGCCTTATTTTTAAAATGTTTGTTTTTTTCGCGTGGTATTCGTGTGGTATTCATGTATCAATATTACACTTTGGTTTATTCCATACACCGATTCTTCTAGTTGTTGTTAGACACTTTCAATTTTTCAATACATTACGTCAAATTTTTAAAAAAAATAAAAATTGAACCTATAAAAATGCACCAGTGCTCGTCACTTGAAAAATGAGTTTCACCAGTGTTTGCACCAGTGGTCGTCATGTAAACAAAGCACAACAATTTGCTGAATAATTTGATTTTAATTGTGCTTTTACAAAATTTCCTGAAACAAAACATCATTGGCACATACTTAGAACCTAAACCCATTCTTAGTTTTTAAAACACAAAACATTAAATGGTAAAATTCAAACTATTGAGCTAGGTTTTGCGAATAAAACAAGTAAATTCATATGCAAAATAATTTGAAAATTGTTTACTTTTAAAAAATGTCCAAAAATTTTTATTTGTTCTTAAAAATATCTTTACTTAACTTAAAGCAGAGGGTAAGTAGAAAGGAGGGGCTAATAAACTTGTTTCCAAGCGTGTGTGTGTAGTAGTGTAGTGTGTGTTGTGTAATGTAGTGGTGTAACTTTGCTCCAAATTATCTCAGTAAGATTGATTTTTTTTTAACGTATGGGTAAGTTATGCACACGTAACATACGCTATAAAGGGATTTTACGAAATCTTTCGCTTCTCCTCCTCCATCAAGTGTGGGGTGGATTCAAAAACATGTGTTCAAGAGTAATTATGCTCCAGATTATGTCAAGAAAGCAATTTTTTGATGCGTCGATTAGTAACGTGTACCCAACACACACTATAAAGGGATTTTTGATCTGTGAGTTGATCATATATATCCAACACCTAGTTTTGCAAAAATCTCTCGTCTTCACCCCTTTTTATGTGTGGGGGCAAAAAAAAAAATGCGTTTCCAAGCTTAACTCTGCTCCAAATTATTTCAGGAAGGGGATTTTTTTATGTTTCGGTGGGTTATGAATACTCAAAACGTATTATAAGGCGATTTTGCAAAATTACCTCCCCTTTCCACAGGCGGGCTGACCAAAAACACGTTTTCATCCTTAGCTCTGTCCAAATTACTTCAGAAAGGCGATTTTTTATGTGTGTGTTGGTTAATTGTAAGCAATATGATCTTTGATGGAATTTCGCGAAACTTTTAAATTTACTCTTGGGGAAGGTGGGGGGATTAAAAAGCTGTTAAAACGATGCAAAAGGCAAGTGAAGGAAATCATCATATTGTGGGGCGGAAAACTATTACAGAAGGCAGCGGGAACTTTAACTGCGTAACTTAAAATACTTTCATAATTACTGACATAAAATGAAAACATTTTGACTTAATTATAACTTAATCTTATAATACATAGCAAATATTTCTGGTATAAACACAAAAAATAATATTTGTATCTGTTTCAGTTTTAAACTGCCATTATTTGTGATTTTGAGCCATCATAAAAAATATAAATATGATATTTTTATGTAAAATAAGAGCTATAAGAAAGTTTAATTTTTTTTTAAATGGCTTATACATATTCCGAAATTTTTAAAATGCAGTTCCCATTATCTTTTTTTTTTTCTTTTAGTCTTTCAACTAATGTAACGCTATATATGCTAGACAGGCAGAGAACAATCCTTTGAATTTCTAAAGAACAATCCACTGCTACGAAATATATCACCTCTTTTACTCCTCCCCGTCCACACACACTAAGGCACTACATACTTAAAGTTTTTTTAATTAAACGAATCATTTATATGTTTCGTGTGTTTACGTTACATAAGTAATATAATATATAAATAGAAAGCTTACTTAAGAAATGTTTTTATGTTTAATATTTTCTACATAAATTCTTAGTCACCTATATCTAACGTGACAAAAATCCTTAATAAAATTTTGAATCGACTCACAGTTATGCTGATTATGGAATTAAGGCTTTGTATTTTATAACTTTCGAAATATATATGAATTAAATTAATTAATTACGATCAATAAAAACTTATAAAAAATTTAAATGCATAATAAAGTGCTTAAATGATATTTACAGTTTGTAACTAATTAGTATGAAGCAACTTTAAAACATCACTTAAATACATCTTCGCAAAAACATTTCTGGTTTTCTAAAATATACAGCAGAAAACTAGAAAAGGATCTTTATAACTAAATACGTTTATGTAACATTTATTTAATTTTTCCAGCAAAATACTATGGAAAATCATAGGTGGTTTAAATTCAGTCTTAGTGAATTAAAGTTACCAGGATTGACTTTATTTAAAGAAGCTAGACAAAAGTTACAAGTGCAATACAGGTCACTTTCTTGGGGTCAAAATACGTTTGTTTACATTTACAAATACCAATGACGACTACTGGTGCCAGTAGTCCAATTAAAGTAAAAACTATACCATCATAATTCTAAGCGAAAATATAGCATTTTTAGTAAAAAACATTACCCAATTATTAAAAATGTTAAAAGTGCTCGTCAGGGGTGACGAGCACTGGTGAAACATGCAAAATCTGCACCAGTAGGCGTCATACCATAAAAATCTTTATATTATGTTAAATTTTAAAATGTCGCACATAAATCGTATTCTACATATCATAAACTTTATATACAATACTTTTATGAGCAATGTCAAATACAACAAATAACAAAATATACCAAGAAATGCATACTTCATTCCTTAATCATTTCCTTTACGTAGACTCAATCAAATTGTCATTTAACGCATACTTCACTTATTTTGCTTTCCCCCACTTTTCCTCAACACTTGAAATCGAACTGTTTGTGTGATAAGAAGCAGAAGGCTTTGGAAAATCTAGTGCTGGTGGATTAAAACTCATAGATGTTAATTAACGCTTATTTTAACACTTCGTTTAAGAGGGTGACGACTACTGGTGCAGATTTTAGGGGTGACGAGCACTGGTGTCTTTACCTTACCAATGTGAACAGACTCTAAATGTAAACAAAGAATACAAATGTAAACAAAGACTCTAAATGTAAACAGACTAAATGTAAACAAAGACTTAAAATGTAAACAGATTCTAAGTGTAAACAAAGACTACAAATGTAAACAAAGACTCTAAACATAAACAAACTCTATATGTAAACAAAGACAACAAATGTAAACAAACACTACAAATGTCAACTAAGACTCTAAATGTAAACAAAGAGTACAAATGCAAAGAGAGAATACAAATGTAAACAGAATCTAAATGTAAACAAAGACTACAAATGTAAAGAAAGACTACAAATGCAAAGAAAGATTCTAAATGTAAACAAAACCTTAAAGGTAAACAAAATTTCAAAATGTAAACGACCACAAATATAAACAAAGATCCTAAATGTAAAGAAAGACTATAACTATAAAAAATGATCAAAAAGAAAACAAAGTCTATAAACGTAAACATAGATATCAAATGTAAACAAAGAAAAAAATCTACAGAAATGCTACAAACATAAACGAAGCCTTTAAATATAAAGAAACTCTGTATTAAACAAAGACTCTAAATGTAAACAAAGACTATAAATGTAAACAAAGACTATAAATGTAAACAAAGACACTAAATGTAAACAAAGACTACAAATGTAAACGAAGACTCTATGTAAAGAAAGATTACAAATGTAAACAAAGACTCTAAATGTAAACAAAGTCTACAAATGTAAACGGACTCTAATTGTAAACAAAGATTTCAAATGTAAACAAAGACTCAATGTAAGCAAAGACAACAAATGTAAACAAAGACTACAAATGTAAACAAAAATTCTAAATGTAAACAAAGACTAAATGTAAACAAAGACTTAAAATGTAAACAGATTCTAAGTGTAAACAAAGACTACAAATGTAAACAAAGACATACAAATCTCAACAAAGACTCTAAATGTAAATAAAGAGTACAAATATAAACAGAGACTACAAATGTAAACAGACTCTAAATGTAAACAAAACCTTAAAGGTAAACAAAATCTCAAAATGTAAACGACTACAAATATAAACAAAGATCCTAAATGTAAAGAAAGGCTATAAATATAAACAATGATCTAAAAGAAAACGAAGTCTATAAACGTAAACATAGATATCAAATGTAAACAAAGAAAAAAAATCTAAACAAATGCTACAAACATAAAAGAAGACTTTAAATATAAAGAAACTCTGTATTAAACAAAGACTCTAAATGTAAACAAAGACTACAAATGTAAACAAAGACATTAAATGTAAACAAAGACTCGAAATGTAAACAAAGACACTAAATGCAAATAAAGGCTACAAATGTAAACAGAGTACAAATCTAAAAAAAGACTCTAAATGTAAACAGACTCTAAATGTAAACAGAGACTCTAAATTTAATGAAAGACTACAAATTTAAACAAAGACTCTAAATGTATATAAAGACAGCAAATGTTAACAATCTCTAAATGTAAACAAAGACAACAAAGTTAAACTAACACTGTAAATGTAAACAGACTACAAATTTAAACAGACTACAGATGTAAACAATCACTCAAAATGTAATCAAACTCTAAATGTAAAGAAACTCTAAATGTAAACAAAAACTTCAAAGGTAAACAAAGACTCTAAATGTAAACAAAGACTCTAAATATGAAAAGAATACAAATGAAAAGACACTCTAAATGTAAGAAAAGATTACAAATGTAAACAAAGACTCTAAATATAAACAGTCTCTATATGTAAACAAAGACTACAAATGTAAACAAAGACTCTAAATGTAAACAAAGACTACCAATGTAAACAAACAATACAAATGTAAACAAAGTTTTTAACTCTAAACAAAGACTACATATGCAAACAAAGATTCCAAACGAGAACAAACTCTATATGAAAACAAAGACAACGAATGTAAATAAAAACTAAAAATGTCAACAAAGACTCAAAAGGTAAACAAAGACTCCATATATAAACAGACTCTAAATGTCAAAAATATTACAAATGTAAACACTCTAAATGCAAACAAAGACTACAAATGTAAACAGATTCTAAATGTAAATAAAGACTACAAATGTAAACAAAGATTCTAAATGTAAACAAAAAACTAAACGTATAAAAAACTAAACGTAAACGGACTGTAATTGTAAACATAACCTAAATGTAAACAAAGAATATAAATGTCAAAAACACAATATTAATAAATAATTACGAATGTAAGTAAAGAAATAATGTAAAAAAAGACCTATTAATAAACAAAGACCCTAAATGTAAACAAAGAAAAAATCTAAACAAATGATACAAATATAAATGAAGACTTTAAATGTAAATAAACTTTGTATTAAACAGACTCTAAATGTAAACATGACAACAAATCTAAACAATGACACTAAATGTAAACAAAGACTTTAAATGTAAACAAAGTCTCTAAATGTAAACAAAGATTACAAATGTAAACAAAGACACAATGTAAAAGCAGGCTGCAAATGTAAACAAAGAGTACAAATCTAGACAAAGACTAAATGTAGACAGATACTAAATGTAAACAAAGAACACAAATGTAAAAAAGGCTCTAAATATAAACAAAGACTACAAATTTAAACAGACTCTAAATGTAAATAAAGACTACAAATGTAAACAAACAGTGCAGACTACAAATGTGCAGTATAAATAGACTACAAATTTAAAAAAGACTACAGATGTAAACAAAGACTACAAATGTAAACAAACGCTCTAAATGTAAACAAACTCTAAATTTAAACAAAGACTTCAAACGTAAACAGAGACTCTAAATGTAAACTAAGTCTATATATGTAAACAGACTACAAATGAAAATAGAGACTAAATGCAATCGGAGACTACAAATGTAAACAATGTCTCTAAACGTAAACGAAGAAGGTAAATGTAAACAAAGAATACCAATGTTAACAAAGACTACAAATGTAAACAAAGACTAAAATGTAAACAAAGACTACAAATGTAAACAAACTCTAAATTTGAACAAATGCAAATGTAAACAGACTTAAATGTAAACAAAGATTACAAATGTAAACAGACTTAAATGTAAACAAAGATTACAAATGTAAACAAAGACTCTAAATGTAAACAAAGACTATAAATGTAAACAAAATCTGCAAATGTAAACAAAGACTATAAATGTAAACAAAGGATCTAAAAATAAACAAAGACTACAACTGTAAACCAAAATTGTAAATGTAAACAAAGACTCCAAATGTAAACGAAGATTCCATATCTAAACAGACTCTAAATGTAAACAAAGATTTTAAATGTAAACAAATACTCAATGTAAGCAAAGACTACAAATGCAAACAAAAATTCTAAATATAAACGGACTTTAAATGTAAACACTCTAAATGTAAACAAAGGCTTAAAATTTAAGGCCGTGGTTAGAGAACCGGCAGCCGGGTAAGTATTATAGACCCGGCAGTCTTCTGCGCTTGCGTATTAGAACTTCCGGGTATGGCGTACTTGATCTGTATGTAGCTGAAGTGCCGGGTGAAACAGAGAAGGAATATTTTTTGAATGATTCTCATTCCTAACAGGTAAATACGTAAAAGTAAACAATAAATAGTGTCAGTCAAGCATTTAAGTCTGATGAGTATTTTAAGAATTAACAAAAAAGCAAATGAATAAATAGCGCCGGTAGCGGTTTTTTAGTCAGTCAACATTGTGATCAATCCAGCTGGTGCTGCCCTCTATCGAAAGGATTTGAAACCACAGATTTTCTAAACACCTTTGGAGAAATAACACAAATTTGAAAAATCAAATTTCTTACATTATGCTGCTTAAATTAAAATTTAGGTTAATTATTTTTAAATAATTTAGTTTTTAAAAATCCTGATATAATAATAGAAACTATTTTGGCGAAACCATGCAAAGTTAAAAATTAAAATTTTTGTACGATACTGATTGAATTATTATTATTATTATTATTATTTTAAATATATTTAGCTTTTAAAAATTCAAATATAATATATTAGAATAAACATCGGAGAGGTCATGCAAAGTTGAAAAAATAACTTTCTTGTACTATATTTATATTTATTATTATTATTATTATTTTTAAATATATCTAGTTTTTAAAAATCAAAACTTAATAAAATAAAATTATAGAATAATCTTTCGAGAAAACATGTAAAGCTTAAAAATTAAATTTCTTGTACTGTATTGATTAAATTAAAGTTTTAAAAAATAATTTTTTTTTCTAAAAATACAAATATAATAATAAATGTGTATATGAAAAAACCATGCAAAGTTCAAAAATTATTTATTTATTTATTTACTATACTGATTAAAATAAATTTTTAAAAATATATTTACTTATTAAAAACCAAAATACAATTATATATTAAAATAATCTTTCAAGAAAAATCCAAATAAAATAATACGTTAGTAATGTGATGGTTTTCGTGTATTGTAAATCCCCCCTCCCCCTTCCCCATTTTAAACACGTATATTTCAATCATATGCATTATCAATTTTCTTAAATTTTTATTTTTAATTTGCATTCTGAAGTAATAAAAGATCTCAGAAATATCTGTAGCAATTTAGCTTAATTGTATTAACTTATTTAACGAAAGACAACGTAGCAGATAAAGCAAGAAATATAAGAGAAAATAAAACTGAATAATGAAACAAATATTTAACGAGATAAATCAAGAGAGAGAGTTCAAATATAAAACGTGGTCAGTACCAATGAATGCGAATTAAAGCAGCAATATGAATTATCAAAAGCACGTGTTGATAAAAGTCGTTCACTTTACCGGCAGATGAATAATAAATCTCCTGGCAGTCATACTGCTCAAGCGTCAGAACCAGTGGCGGATTTAAGGGGGGGGGCTAGGGGGCTGAAGCCCCCCCCCAAAACACTGACATTTATCATTGAATATTGCAATTGTAAATTTTTTATCTGTCTAAAATAACATTTTGAAAAACCTCAGCCCCCCCCAAAAGTCAAGTTCTGGATCCGCCACTGGTCAGAACTGCCGGGAATATAATAGACACCCGGCTGCCGGGTCGCGTATCTCCGAAATGTTGGCGCATACAGGTCAACCTGGCGAATTTTTGTAGCTCGCGCCAAAACCCTCTCTGTCGCAAAGCAACCCTTCTTTCCACTTCATTCATGATTCGTTAAGGATTCGAGCAATCTTTTTTTTTTTTCCCAAGAGAATAAACTATTAAAAATGTGTCAGTGGAGTTTTAGTATCGTAATTCTTAAATAATATATTTAATGCAAAAATTTATTAGAAATCCTCCACCCTTTAAATTCAATTTAGCAAGATTAATGAAGAAATAAAATTGTAATATTCTAATTTTAAAGCTTTTAAAATTGTTCTTGAAATACATTTATTTATTTATTTTACTTTCTCTTACCAACATATATGGTAGAGAAAGTATTGTTTTGGGGTCAAATTTTCGAAATTGAATTTTTATTATATATACACGTTTTGAGGCTCCCTGAATCATAATTGTTAAAAATGTGTCAATGGAGTCTTTGTATCGTTATTTTTAGATAATATAATTTAATGCCAAAATTTATTAGAAAACCCTTTAAATTTATTTTATTAAGATTAATGAAGAAGTATATTTGTAATATTATGATTTTAAAGCTTTTAAAATTATCCTTGAAATACATTTATTTTATTTTATTTTATTCTGTTTTATTATTATTTTTATTATTATTATTATTTACTTTCTCTTCCTCAAATAAAATTGTTTCTAAACCTATTTTAGATTATTTGAAAAGTACATTAAACTTTACATTCTTACGCTATTGATCTTAAGCTTTAATGTGCAATCTGTCATTATAATATTGAAATGCAGGGTGAAAAAGAAAGTCGTGTGAGTGACACACCAGATTATCATTATTACGCATCATTATTTAGTTTATTTTACCTATATATTGTAAGAAAAGTTTTATTTTTGATTCAGATTTTCGAAATTGAGTTTTTGCTACATTTGCTTAAATATCATGAAACAAAAAATTAGGTTTTTAGCGGTTGCCTGAATGTGTGTGTCTGTGTGTTTGTTATCACCATACCTCAAGAATAGATATTGGGACTCGGATGAAATATTAAGTAATTCGTGTGCTAAGAAAACTAAGAAAAGAATTCAAATTCATTAAGTCTATGTGTGAATTTTCTGGTAAATACAATTTAATATTTTTGGATGAAACAAAAAAAAAAAAAAAAATTGAACATTTATTTTATGTGCATGAAAGAATGTTTCGTATACAATGTAGAATGTATATCCTTTATTAGAAGTTTACACAGAACCCCACAAAAGAATTCAGATATATTCATACAATGGAATTGCTGAAAGGTCATTTCATGTCGTGCTATGTGTTTTAAATTCTGTGCTAAATTAGTACACTATATTGTGTTTGTAAAATATATATTAAATATACAGGTCTACCCCAAATTAAATAAAAGCATTTCTTTTTATAAATAAAAATCAATGTAATAAATGCAATTAAAGTTTAATTAATTTAAAATTATTCTCTTATTCTAATTTACTTTATCTTATCCGTAGAAGGTCGCGAAAGTATTGTTTTCGGATCACGTTTTCGAAATTGAATTTTTGTTACATTTATATGTTTTGAGGTTTCCTGAATCCAAAAATTATGTTTTTAGTGGTTGGTTTATGTGACTTGTCTGTGTGTATTACAGATATTGAGTTTGTAAAATGGATGCATCAGTTTTTAAATATCACTTATGTCATTGATAAGGACAATATTGCTTTGGAACAATGTAAGTTGTAAACTTCACATGTTATTCAAAATTTACGTTTTCTTTTTAACATGGCAAAATAGAGCAAAATTTCGTTTAAACGTCCATTATTGCCAATATTTTGTCGTAAACATGTCAGACTAATATTTTAAAATATATTTTTTAATACACTTCATTAAATATGAACATTTTAATTTGAAACTTTAGTAATTAAATATTGTGTTTCCTTCATTTGACAAATTAGGCCAATACTTCCCACGAACTTGCAATATGGGGATCAGTTGTGTTGGAAATTAATGTACGAAAACAATCCTAATAAAATTAGTCATTTAATTACGATAAATCAAATTTATCGAATCGGATAGAGGGTAGCCTATGAGGTGCGGCATTTCAGTCTGCGACTGTGTTGAGTGTTCTATCATACTCATTCCTTTTAATATGAATACATTTCGCTCTCAATAGAAATTAGTAACAATAAATATAGGATGAAAATGGTTATGCGCATCATTATTACTTTGATTTGTATAACATATTAAGTTAGATTGTTTATGATTACTGAAAAACAAATAGAAAAGCATTAATAAAATGTTTAACGTTTTATTTTATAACTTTGTATGTTGGGGTTGGGGGGGTGGGTAAAGAATGAGAAATGGACATGTCCGAGGAGGAAATTATACTTAGAAAATTTTATGAATTTCAACCATAAAATTTAACACGAAATATCTATTTTATTATGATTAAGATGCTCTTTAAAAATACATAATAGATAAATATAAGGTGATAATTTATGAAAATTCAAGCACTGCATCGTAAGAGAGATATTTTATAAAGTCATACATTTTAAAAATTTAAATACAAAATGACAATAAAAATAGTTGAAATGTAAAATGGCGTACTACTGATTTGGACTTATGAACATTTTTCATGCATTTTACTAAGAATTTGTAATTTGTTTGAACAATTTTTACAAACTTTTTGGCCTTATACATGAAATCGGATCTCAATGCTAATATATTACCATTATTATTATCTACTTCTCTATTCGGATAACTATTTCTTAATTTCAAGATATGTTTCGTTTTGCGATTTAAATCCTACATTAATAATCAGAAGAAAAAAAAACTAATAACAAAAAAAGAAAGAAAGAAAAACGCCGGATGTTTATTTATACAGGTTAAGCGGCGTGAAGTTTCTCTTTGCACTTCCAGATTTGGCGAAAATCGCATTCTCTGGCGAAAAATTGTGAATTTGTTCTGCGTGCGCCAACAGTTCGGAGATACGCTGCCGGGTCCACTGCGAAAATTTAAACACCATCTAAGAGTAAACAAAGACTACAAATGTAAACAAAGATCTAAACATAAACAAACTCTATATGTAAATACAGACAACAAATGTCAACAATGACTCTAAATGTAAACAATTAGTACAAATGTAAACAAAGACTACAAATGTAAACAGACTCTAAATGTTATGACTCTAAATGTAATTGTTGTGACTAAAATGTTATGACTCTAAAGACTGCAAATATAAACAATGATCTAAAAGGAAACAAAGACTATAAGTGTAAACATAGATATCAAATGTAAAGAAGCAAAATAAATATAAACATAGGCTATAAATGTAAACATAGGCTATAAATATGAAATATAAGAGATAAAAAGAAGTAATAATTAAATTAACATTTTCAGAGTTTCAGGGTATTCTGGTTATATTTCAAAGTAATATGGCAAAATAAATTAAAGGAGATTTCATATTAAGCTGTAAGATTAAAAGCATAAAAAATATTGAACGCAGAGTGCAATCGCGATCATGTGAAATAAATAAGTTAATCATTTAAGTATTTTGATGTCTGGAAATAGCTTTATAATTGGCCTAGGAATTAATTTAATAAGCGCAGAACACATACAAAGCAATAAATAATATTTAATGAGCAATTAAAAAATATCTGGGTGCCGAAAAGATTCAATTTAAAAGAATAAGAGATTTATGATTCTTCATTAAGGCTTGATTATTTTATGTCAAAATAGAGCCATAAATGATTTTAATTGACTTGGCTAAGTTTGGCAAGATAGGGCGCCGACGGGAGTTGCGATGTCTGCGAGGTGCAAAATATAACCAATGGAAAATAATGAAGGGGCAGGAAAAGATGTTAGTTTCGAATAACATAACCAATTAAATGAAATGGGTTGGGTTTTAGAAATACGCCAAGTTACGCCAAAAATTACGGGTACAAAACACGAAACTCGAAAAATTAGAGAGAGCTTTGAGAGATCTTTGAATGATCAGCTGCTAAAAACTAACTAGTACGCCGGCCTCGGGGCCCGGCCCCCGAGGTCCGGAAATAACACGGCGATTTTCGATAATAACGTCCAGCAAAACCCCGTACTCCATTGCCTTCAACCACCTTCAGTCATGCCTTGGAATTAATAAAGTCAATGAAAGCTAACTACGGAGTGATTATTGTGCCTAGACTGCAAGTGTGCAATTTAATGACTCTAGAATCGGGTGTAATACTCCTAGAACACCCGCAGAGCTCCACAGCAATATTATGACAATAATTAATTATATTACAGAAGCCGGTATTGGATTATCTCGCGGGACAATAAAAAGCAAGTAAACTTCGTTTTTTAATTCCTCTTGGATCGGGACGCTGTTTTGCCAATCTAATAGTTTGAAGATGAGAAGCGGCCTCATACTCCGAATTTTCATCGAAGTAACGCGTAAAAGCTAACAACGAGATTTTTTTTTTCTCATCTGATTTGAGGACCGAAAAACGAACTACGTTTTGCCTCATTTTTATACCCGGTAACGATTATACTTGCGACGGATAAAGCTTTTTCTATGTAGAAAGCGAATGGACATTGTCTGCAAGAAAATTAGCGTCAATTAATTGTGCTTATGAACTGCAAATGCAACCAACACAAACTTTCTTCAACTGAGATTTATCATTGATTAATTGCGTTTATGAACTGCAAATTCAACCAACACAAACTTTTTTCAGCTAATTGAGTGAGCCGAAATGAAACGACGCCTGTTGCTCTGCAGTTTTAAAAGATCTAAAGGAGAGGAGCGCATTTTTGAAGAACACTTGCCATCCCTAGAAATGCCTTCCCCCCTGCGCCGAAGTCAATTTGATAGAGGTTCGTTTCCACTACGGCGAAAAAAGGAGCAGGCCTCCCGATGCCTTGACGGATGATTACCGCGAGCCGAGAAGGAGAATATTGCGTCGCTATTCCGTATCTCTTCGTAAACAGAAGTGAGGAGTCATGGAATGAATAAAGAGAGAAACTCAAAAGCGCCGATAGTGTTTTTTTTTCTATCTCTCCTTCCTATGGGATTATCGGTGTTCTATTAGTAAGTGAAATGAGCGAAGGATGAAGAAAAATTTTTCTCCTCAGCTTTAGTTCATAAAAATAGACTATTTCCGTAATAAAAATAAATATTATTTTTTGGACATTGACAGACTGTAAGTACATTTTACAATTTATTCTTTTTTGATGTCAAGAAAAATAATTAAAAAGGACAGTTAAAAAAAAAAAAAAAAAAAAAGAAGAAGAAAGAAATTTTTCTGATGATATTTAAAAGTATTATTTTAGTATTGATATTTCTCATTATTTTTAATAAGTATGCATGGGTATTTATTATTGATATTATTCTTTATTATGTTTATAAATCATAACATCGTTTTCAGTTGATTTATTTTTAAAGATTAAATAATTAAAATGAATAAATCGTATATAATTTGTTCAATCATTATAATATTTGCGCTTATTACTGTATTATATTTGTATACCCATAACGTATTATTTCTTAATGTATGATATTCTAGATAATACATTTTTACTAGTTCAATATGATATGTGCTGAAAAAAAAAAAAAAAAAAAAAATACATTAGGATATTACTGTGAAATAATTATTTTCTTCATAAAGTTGAAAATCGTCCTCAATTATGATTTTTTAAAAATTTTCAAAGCATTAATATTGTTGTTTATATTGGGATGTATTTGATATTTAAGGTCACAGAATTTTGAAGTTACTTAGTTAAAAGCAATATCTAATTAAATAAAATAAATAAAAATGAACTAAAACTTCACTTTATTTACAAATAATGATAAATAACATGAGTAGTAATATAGTTCCTAGTACGTTAGGTTAAATGATAATTTTTTTTAATTTAATTTTTGGGCTGTTAAGGGATATAGCACTTCAGAGGCATGAATATGGTGCACTGAATTATAAGAAAGAGTATGTGGTGGATTTCGAAATAGCCTTCAGTTAAACTATGAAGTAAAAAGAATTAATGATTAATTTTAAATTCATTTTGGAGTTAATTCCTTTTAATGTAGTAACCTTACCTACATCTCACATTTTAATTTGTTTACCAAATAATGATCATTTTTCATTAATTCCAATGCTTATATAATTATAGTTATTCTTCCAATTGTCCTTAATTTCAAATACTTAATCATTTATAATTCAACTCCCTAGAATTATGATGGGTCCGCCCAAGTCAATTAGAGAACTTCTGGTTTAAATTTTTAACAAGCAGATCAAGTTAAATCTTAACCCTTATGGAAAAATATTTTTTAGTGTGCTCTTTTTATTTTGCTGAATTATATGTTAATTACTCAATATATTTTCAAATATTTATAACATTTACATATTTATATTTATTTGTGTTTACCGAGTTTTATAATTTCTAGATTAATTTTTTCTATGTGGTTATTCTCAGTATACTTTTGATACAATTTTTATTTTGAATATTTATCTTTTTAATTTCACTTATATTATATTGCTTATATAATTTTACGTCACTAGGCAGCACTAGTGAAGAGGCTACCTACATTCAATTAATACTCAGCATTCTCACAGGGAAAAATGAAAGAGTGGTCCTACCCCACTAAATAAAAAAGAAAAAGAGTGGTCTAACCCCACTAAATAAAAAAGAAAATTAAAATGTGGTTCTACCCCACAATAAAATAAAGTAATCGTAGTGCACTACCCTTAATCTCGGAGAAAGTAGGAGTACTTTAAATTTTCTGAGGTAAAATGACTAATTGGGATAAAATACTTTGATTTATGCAGAACCTAGATCATGGTATAAATAACCTTAAGTTAAGACCTCATATATAGAAAAACCAATTAAGTACTCTTCAAAATCTTCTCCATGAAGTCATATGAGATTTTAACTCATATTTTTAAACTCGTCCCTGTGTAGAATTAATACCAGAAAAGACTGTAGCCCATTAAAAATCTTGAATTGCAAATAAAATGTTTATGATTGATTTCTTTCTATAATTTTATGGTATGTAAATATTGTTATAAGTCAGTAGAGGGAAAATTCCATATTTTTCTATTAATATACAAGTAAAACTTGGGCTAAAATTCCATTTTATTTGGATCAATCATGGTTATTGTATAGGTGTTCGGGCACAAAAACAAGAAATCTGACAAAAATTACATTGGCCTTAATTTAACATCCAGATTTTACAGCCATGAGATCAAAATAATTAGTGATTTAGAACAGCCTTTAGTTTCTTACTTGTTTCTACTGACACGAATAAGTCTTATTTGTTTGCATTAATTATAACTATATTTGATTTTTAGTCTTAATCATGTACAGAGAAGTATTATTATTATTGTTGTTTTATTATTTAAATATAATGAATGAAAATCATAGGGTGATTATAAAAATTTTGAAGGGTTGGAGTTAAACACTTTCAAAAGCCACCAAGCAATAAATTGTTGCTAGGTCGTTATCTTGAATGATAAACTTTAATCTTTCATTCAGAGCAAGTGTGCAAAGCCACTGCAGAAATTCTAAAATCTGTAGTCGTTACAATAATGACACTTACCTTGATATCTTAAGCAGGGGAATCAGTCACCAAGGAAGCCACTGCAGAAATCTTACAATCTGTAGTTGCTACAACGATGATACTCACCTGATTAACTAAATAATTACCTATGATTAAACATAAACTTTTTTTTTTCTATATTTTTGATATTTATAGGTGTCATATTTTTACACATAATTGCATTTTATCTTTTTGAAAATATTCTATAATTATCATATTATATCATTATTATATTCTTTATAGTGTTCATATCTTGCTGCGTGTACCTATGTCTTTAATAATTATTTTTAGGTTATATGATATGTTTTACCCATTGAAATACCCATGCATAGTGAATATTTTAGTAATCTTCTTTATTAATATTGAATAATGTATCATGTAGCTTTACTGTATCATATTATTTTTAATCTACAACATCTAAGCCAAGTATGCTGTGTAATTCTTTAGAAGTACATAATTATTAAATGAGCAGAACTTCATAGCACAAAAAAGACTCAACAGGACTCATATGTTGGTCTAAAATTATGACTTTGAAGATAATGCGCCTTTTCTTTCAAGTGGAACTCTTGTACACCTGGACATGCTTTATATTATGTTAAGCTTATACTTACTTAATTATATAGTAGTTAAATTGGACATTACTTCAGGAATGACCAGTTAACATTCACCATTTATTTTCAGTATCATTCAAGTGTATATTTTTTTCTGCTCTGTGTTCAATTATATTCCATTTCTTTATTCATATTTAATAAGTATATAGTGTTCATTTATAATTCATATTATTGTGTGTTTTTCTTATATTATATTAGATTTTCTTTAGTATAATTATATTATGTTTTGTATCACTTAAGTTAGAAAATTTAAAAATAAATGTTCACAATGTTTTCATATTGGCCACCAACATGATGGTGAGGTTTGTAAACCCTTTGTATCAGTCCAAGGCAATGGAGAGATTTTTGCGATAATTCATGATTTTTTTTCTTCTTCAATAATCAAGTTAATAATCCTTAGAAAATTTTGTTTACCTACCAGGTAAGATCCCACATTCTTGAACGCAAGAATGGGGGACCTTTCTTGGACGGGGGGGATATGAAATATAAGAGATAAAAAGAAGTAATAATTAAATTAACATTTTCAGAGTTTCAGGGTATTCTGGTTATATTTCAAAGTAATATGGCAAAATAAATTAAAGGAGATTTCATATTAAGCTGTAAGATTAAAAGCATAAAAAATATTGAACGCAGAGTGCAATCGCGATCATGTGAAATAAATAAGTTAATCATTTAAGTATTTTGATGTCTGGAAATAGCTTTATAATTGGCCTAGGAATTAATTTAATAAGCGCAGAACACATACAAAGCAATAAATAATATTTAATGAGCAATTAAAAAATATCTGGGTGCCGAAAAGATTCAATTTAAAAGAATAAGAGATTTATGATTCTTCATTAAGGCTTGATTATTTTATGTCAAAATAGAGCCATAAATGATTTTAATTGACTTGGCTAAGTTTGGCAAGATAGGGCGCCGACGGGAGTTGCGATGTCTGCGAGGTGCAAAATATAACCAATGGAAAATAATGAAGGGGCAGGAAAAGATGTTAGTTTCGAATAACATAACCAATTAAATGAAATGGGTTGGGTTTTAGAAATACGCCAAGTTACGCCAAAAATTACGGGTACAAAACACGAAACTCGAAAAATTAGAGAGAGCTTTGAGAGATCTTTGAATGATCAGCTGCTAAAAACTAACTAGTACGCCGGCCTCGGGGCCCGGCCCCCGAGGTCCGGAAATAACACGGCGATTTTCGATAATAACGTCCAGCAAAACCCCGTACTCCATTGCCTTCAACCACCTTCAGTCATGCCTTGGAATTAATAAAGTCAATGAAAGCTAACTACGGAGTGATTATTGTGCCTAGACTGCAAGTGTGCAATTTAATGACTCTAGAATCGGGTGTAATACTCCTAGAACACCCGCAGAGCTCCACAGCAATATTATGACAATAATTAATTATATTACAAATATAAACGTAGACAACAATTGTAAATTAAGACCTAATTGTAAACAATGACTATAAATTAAAACAATTATTCTAGATGTAAATAGACGAAAATGTAAACAAAGTTCCTATATGGATACAAACTATAAATGTAAAAAAAACCAAATACAAAAAAAAAAAAAAAAAAAAAAAACTCAAAGTGAAGGATGACTACAAATATAAACATTGATCTAAGTGTAAAGAAAGAGTATAAACGTATACAAATTCTATGAATATAAACAAAGACCATAACCTTTAACAAAGACAACATATATAAAAAAGACCCTAGACGTAAACAAAGATCTAAATTTAAACAAAGACTATAATCTAAATAAAACTCTAAATATAAAAATAGATTAAAAATGTAAACAAAGACAAATATAAAAAGAGATTAAATATGTAAACAAAGGCTCTAAATGTAAACACTCTATATGTAAACAAAGACTACAAATGTAAACAAAGACTCTAAATGTAACCAAAGCATAAAAATGCAGACTCTAAATGCAAACAAAAACTACAGATGTAAACAAAGACTCTAAATGTAAACAAAGACTCTAAATGTAAACAGACTCTATATGTAAATAAAGACTACAAATGTAAACACTAAATGTAAACAAAAACTACAAATATAAACAGAGACTCTAAATTTGAAAAAAGACTACAAATGTAAACGGAGACTCTAAATGTAAACAAAGACTAAATGTAAAGAAAGATTACAAATGTAAACAAAGACTCTAAATGTAAACAAAGTCTATAAATGTAAACAGACTCTAATTGTAAACAAAGAATTTAAATGTAAACAAAAACTCAATGCACCAAACTCAACTTTATCAGTAAATTACTTATAGGGAGAAGATTGGGAGACCGTAGGCACCACCGGGTTGTGGATTCGCCACAATCAAAATTTTGAAGGTCCATTATATAGTGAGCGAACAGGTTATTTCAAATCATGAAAGGTAAAGCGGCGCCTTAGTCGCCACAGAGCGAAAATTCGCTACAGCTAAAATTTTCAATATCTATTTGCGGTATGAGCGTGGAAGCTGTTGTAAGTTCTAAAACGGGGATAAGGCGCCGCAGGCGCTACCGAGATGACTTTGCTAAAGTCAGAATTTTGAAAAATCGTAACACGGTGAGCGAACAGGCTGTTTCAGATATTGAAACTGGAAGAGGGCGCCGCAGGCGCTACCGAGTGGGAATTTACTGCGATTAAATTTTTCAATAAAGCCATTTTCACTATATGTCAATAATCTGAAAGACTGAAACGGGAAAAAGGCGCCGCAGGGGCCACCGAGCGGAAGTTTCGTAAAGTCGGATTTTTCAAGGACCGCGAACCAGCTGGTCGCCGAAGGCGGCTAGTTTTTAATAAAAAATTGCTTAGATCTAATAAATAAATAGTTTTATTTCATATATTAGAATATAACTTTTTTGTTTCATATAATAAATCGTAATAGAATACAAAGTATATGGTTATTGCATTATGTTTAAAACGAAAGTTTTATGCAGATTCTTATAAAGTACTTCATAGAGAGAAATAAAGCGAATTATTATATCGAAAATGTACATAGGTATCATTTCATCGCTTTGGTATTATGCAAACAAAACAGTTTTATTTGTTTCAACCCTTAATTTTAAAGTTATTACAAATAAAAAAAGGTATAAGTCATTTTTTCTTCAGTGCGGCTTTTTATTTATTTATTTATTTATTTTTTTGTCGCTTAGTGTAATATATATATATATCTATATTAGGAATATATATATATATATATATATATTATATAATTGTTTTACCAGTACAAAAGTATAGAATTACCTCAATAAATTTATGTGTCCGTTATTCTTGAACGTAAAACCTTTTTAAGTAATAATGTGTTGAAAATGTAATGAATAAATCTTTAAAAAAGTCATTTAAAAAGAAAAAAAAATCTGGAGTGACTCCACTCGACTTGCCGAACATTGAGTAATTAACGGTTTTGTAGATAAAGTAAAGTAAGAGGAATTGTTAAATAAACAAAAGAGAAAATTATAATAGGTTGTTTGCTTATTTTTCTTTATATAGTGCACGATGTTTGATTTAACGCTATTTTACCGAACACGTAGATCATAATGATAAAGAATATTTCGTTGTGTCGCTGTAAAAACCTACAAATGCTAGATTCACCAAAATGCTTATAGTTAGTGCAACAGTGACTTATAATATTTATATAAATTTTCAGTTTCATCGGATAAGGCATTTAGACACTATCGCACTATAAAGTTTGAGCCCATATGCCACAATAATAAAGAAATTTGCATTTTGTCTCTGTAAAAAGAACCATAAGTGCTAGATTCTATAAAGTTCGTGTGAGGGTGACGTATAACATGTATATAAATCTTCAGTTCATTTGAATAAAGCATTTAGTTGCTGTCGCACTTTAAATAATTTGAGCCTATAGGCCTTAATGATGAACAATTTTTATTTGTTTCCCTGTAAAACTCGTTAAGTGCTAGAGTCACCAAAATCTATACAGTTTGTGTGATGATGATGTGATTTTCCACTCAAACGGATAAGGCATTTAGATGCTATCGCACTTTAAATAATTTCACCCCATAGGCCATAATGATACAGAATTATCTGTTGTGTCCTTGTAAAAAAACTAGAAGTGCTAGATTCACCAAAACCTATACAGATCGTGAAACTGTGACCTATAATTTGTGCATAATTTTTTTGTTCAATTGAATAAGGCGTTTAGAGACGCTATCGCCCTTTTTAAAATTTGGTCCCATAGGCCATAATGATAAAGAATTTTTCTTTGTGTCCCTGTAAAAGAACTATAAGTGCTAGATTCAGCAAAATCTATGCAATTCATGAAACTAATACCTATGATATGTGTATAAATTGTTTGCTCGGTTTAATAAGGCGTTTAGACGTTATCGCACTTTTTAAAATTTGGTCCCATAGGCCATAATGATAAAGAATTTTTCTTTGTGTACCTGTAAAAAAAAACTATAAGTGCCAGATTCTCCAAAATCTATACAGATTGAGTAACTGTGACCTATAATATGTGTATAAATATTTTTGCTCTATTGAATAAGGCATTTAGATGCTATCGCAGTTTTAAGATTTCGGTCCCATAGGCCATAATGATAAAGAATTTTTCTTTGTGTCCCTGTAAAAAAACTATAATTTCTAGATTCACCAAAATCAATAGGGTTCGAGCTATAGTGACTTGCAACATGCGTACCAACTTGCAGCTCATTCGAACAAAGCGTTTAGACGCTAGCGTGTTCACTCACACACATACACACACTTACATACATCATCGTAAAAATAGTGAAAACGGACTCGGGCGTATAGAAATACCAAAGCGTATAGAAATACCAAAATCTCGAATTCGGATTTTTGACATGATTACAATATTTTCCTTACATATGTATGTTCGGAAAGTAAATATATTAAACATTAATTAGAAGCTTTTAATATGAAATTGACTTCATCATCGTGTCTTCGTGTCTCGCTAATAAGCAAGTCGCCTCCATTTTAAAGTAAATATAACCAATTTCGTTTGTCGCTCTTTGGCTTAGTTGGTTAGAACGTCACGTTAATAGCGCGGTGGTCGCGAGTTCCATCCACGAAGGTCCAGCGTGTTAATTTTTGCATATATTTAGTAGAAAAAATGTCAATTGATAAAAGAAAATTTTTCGTTGACTATACAGTATCCTAAGAATTTTTGAAGAGTTTTTTTTAAGAAGCTTTATATATATATATACTAGCAGACCCGGCCACGCGTTGCCGTGACTAAGTTGTACTTTGAATTATATGGCAGTAAACTATTTAATACTGTCAAATTATTATTTACGAATAAAGACGAAAACGTTGTAGCCGATGTAAAAACCCACAGGATTGAGATTTGAACCTTAGGTCAAAATTTGGAAACGATTGATAAAAATTTTCGTAGTGTTGATATTAAGTACAAATTAATTTTATTGTAGGGTCCTATAAGTTTTAATGGAGAAGTGATATATATTATTTCTAATGCTACTTAGGATAAAATTGCTAAAATAACTAATATGTAAATTAAATTCTATTAAAATTCTATTAAAATAAAAGTATAAAAGAAGCAGACGATTTTAAAAATCAATTTTTATGGATGAGGGAAATATAATGTCTAAAGCTATTTTGGATTAAAATGCTAAAAAGACTAATATGTAATTTTATTTTTATTAAAATTCTATCCGCGATTGTAATGAAATGCTCGCCCTCTGGTGGTCTAAGGTGAAATTACATTTAACATGCATAGCTTTCGGCTTCCATCGAGACGCCATTGCTTTCCGATGTTTAGTTTCACATATATTTATTGAATAAAAGTGAATAAATCCGGTAAAAAAGATAACACATACTGTTGTGTGAAACAGTGTCACTCCAAAGAATCAAGAAATCCAGAATTGAGCTTCCATTTATTTCCAAATGACAAATATAAAATTTCAGTTGCTTCGGCTAATGGAAGTAAAGAATTAACCAGATGATTTGAAACTAATATTTGTTCAGCTTCAGTTAAAAATCTACTTCCGATCGAACTTTGAATAAACTGAAATATTTTTTCCAAAAGCAATCAATTTTCCATGATGTAATGGAGGAGAAATTATAGCACGAACATTAAATAGTAACACAATTAGAACAATAATAAATACACATGGCTATTATATTTACTAACAACAAAAGCTGAAAAAGCGCCATCTATCGATCATTAAAAACACGGATTAAAATAAAAGTATAAAATAAGCAGACGATTTTAAAATCAATTTTTATGGAGGAGTGAAATATAATATATGCTATAATGGATAATTTTACTATAAAATGACCTCATCATTTTAACTGTTTTAAAGAGAGCAACAGCTGTAGTCATAAAAAGGAAAACAATATGGCTAAACCAGAAAAATAAGTAAATTTGATAAATATTTTAAAACTTTAAAATAGGACATCTTATGAAATATTGGACATTTAAAGTAAATACATGTATCATTTAAATAGAAAAATATTTTGGAAAAGTTTAGTGTACTTTAACGAAGTGATGAGAAGGCTTTGAGTATGTTAAAATTTTTATAGTAAATTCAAGTTAATAAAGATGGGAAACATTGAGGATTAAGATAAGAATAATTATAAGATAAAAAAAAAAAAAACTTTTTATATGCCATGCTTTTAAATTTTAATATACTAATAATATACTAATTAAAAGGAAAATGATAAATATCCTATCATAGTTTGAAGTTAAATTTGTTTTCAAATGTCTAAATAAAATATCTGATGTAAGATACTAATATGTTGCAGCGGAATAGATTTCATTTCTGTCATCCTTATCGAAAAAAAAAGAATATCGCCAAATTATCAGGCGAAAATATTTAATTCCTTTCAAAAATCATGGTTATTTTAACAACTTATATTAAAAGAGTAATGAATAATGTGAAACAATATTTCGTACAATACATATTACATGTCATACATACGTACAATGAATAATACATATTACATTTCGTACAATACATATATCTGGCATGTATATTTTCGTGTTACGCTTTTGATCGCCAAATAAAATTAAAAAAAAAAAAAAAAAAAAAAAAGCCAAGGGTGACAGAGTTTTGAAATTTAAAATAAAAATTTTGTCAATTTGACAGCAAAATAACTCAATCTAACGCACGCGATAACTAATACATATCTATACCCAAATATAAGGATTAAAATCGGGAAATAAATTTCCTCGATTTTTAATAATTTTTTACAAAAAATCCAATGGGCGATTAACATAGGAAATCTTTTTCTTGGCTGCCCAGACGGTCAGTGAGTCACACTTCGCTTGCGTATAGAACTCATAGATATAGTATAGCATATATAGAATAGAGCGATCATTGGGGAGAAAAAAGTTATTCATTTTCACTTGGTTAAAGACGACGTTTTTACCAAAATATGGCCGTCTTTCCCCGAGTGAATACACACGGGAATACATACTAATATTTTAGCAAATAAAATTTATGAATAATTTATTTGCTAAAGGTGAATGAAAAACTCCAGATACAGTTCCAAATTCATATTTCTTTCTTTCTTTTCTTTTTTTTTTTTTTTATACCACTTAATGGCTATTTCCAAAGCTTTTATTTATTTTTTTTTCGGCATTAAAAATCTTTGTACGATAACATGAGGATGAAAGATCTATATATATTACTATATCTATGATAGAACTACATTAACACTTTATCAATGTGTATAAAATCTTTAAATTGATTATGACGTCAATTTTCGTGAGATGCATAATTTAGCTTTTTATAATTTTTAACGTTCACGTTTGATTAAATGTATTTATTTTTATGTCGAAAGAAAATGAACTCGTGTTTTTTTTTTTTTTTTTTTTTTTTTTTTTTGGCAACAATTAAATTAATGGAACTCACAGATATTTCGGAGCAACTTTAATAAAGGTCTATAATTGACAAATAATTGCAATAAAACAATATTGTGACAATAAATTGAGATAAAAACTATCCTATCTCTCAAGTTGGACCAAACTGCACACAGTGTGCAAAATTTCATTAAAATCGGTTCCTTAGTTTAGGAGTTTACCCCGGACAAACATCGTGACACGTAATTTATATATATATACAGATATATATATATATATATATATATATTATATAATTTCCAAAATATTTTAGATATTATAAAAAAGCATAAAATAAAAAGTTTTAAGGAAAAAATGCATAAATAAATATTTTTTTAAGATATTAAAAAAGCACTAGTATTCACCCTTAAAGGTGATGCAAAGACACGCCCTCACAATTTTGATCCTCCACCGAGGGGATGGCTGCCCCGCTTCAGTGATCCCCAGAGCCCTTGAGCTCAGAGGTATAATTTGGATGGAAACATGGAGGACACTGCAGCCACGACGAATTTTACGATAGATGTAAAAATTGTCGTTGATTTTCAGAAAAATAATTACATAATTCGGTGAACAGCTTTAAATTTTCATTTTTTTTTTTTTTTTTTTTTTAACAATGTTTGAAGAAAAGTAAAGAAATACTTTCTTCTTTTAACAAGAACCCATAGGGGCTACCCTTGAATTCACGTTTTTTTTTTTTTTTTTTTTTTTTTTTTTTCAAGGAAAAGCTGCAATCGCAAAAACCTCCGTACATGAGTACCCTACACACACATACACACACACAAAAAAAAAAAAAAAAACATCGAACTTAAAAACAGACCCTTCATGTAGATGAGCGAATTTATAATACGCGCCTTTCATAAAAATCGAAAGATTTTAAAAAGATGAATCGCCCAAAAACTTGCAAGAAAGTGTTGAGTTAGCAAACATGATCTACCGCCTACTGGTCACTTAAAATTTTAATTTTCAAGTCTGTGGCTCGTACACAGAAACACACAAAAGAATTGAAAGTAAACTATAATTTTTGATAATTTTTGAAAATCTGATGCATCTGGCAAAAATTGACGTCATTATCATTTTAAAGATTTTCTACACATTGATAAAGTGCTAATGTAGTTCATGATGCAAATATATGTTGTTCGGATCGGAAAGGATTAATATTTTATTTTTAAAACCAACTTTTTTTTAAATTCAAATTTCCCGTAACTCTTTAACCAATGACATTACAACTTCCATCTTTGGAATATCGATAATAAAGATTTTCTCGCAAAAAGTCGCCAAATTTGGCGCCAAATCCATTACCTGCCTATTGGAGATTTTAATGCTTTTAAAGGGAAGATTGAGCTATTTTAACGCGAAAAAGAGCTGGAAATGTAGAAAATTACATTTTATCAATTTACTAAGCCTCTTTGAAAGAATTTATACAAAGATAAATACAATTATTTACAATTTCGTAACAATACGCATTGATAAAGTGCTAATGTAGTTAGTTCTATAGCTATGATTCAACAGAAAATTTAAAAACATGGCTTATAAAAAGTTTTTTATCTTATAATTATCTATATTAATAAAATCAGACTTTTGTCTGTAAATTTGTCAGAATCGAAAAATTGTGCGATATATTCACGTTGCACACACCATGAAAGCCGAAAATGACCTCAGAAAATTTTGCCTGTGTGTGTGTGTGTGTGTGTGTGTGTGTCATCGTGTCTGTATGTCGCTTTTTTTGTCCGGGCATCACTTGAGAACGGCTGGACGGAATTCAATGGCGCTTGGCAGGAATTTAGATCTTCACCCAACTTAAAATTATATCTATAGAAATTTTCAAAAATTTGATTAGTTTTTGAATTGTGGGTAAAAAACGCCTGCGCATGCGCCATAAAGATTTTGTCAGTAAAATGCTTTGAATGAGAAAAAAAAAAAAAAAAGTTATCTTTACGTTTTAGACAACAGATTCTCTCTTTTTATATATACACTTGCTATCGATACCGAATTCAAATATCACCATATAATATTTAAAATTTGACAAAATTTCAACGCAGAAAACTCTAATAGATTGTTGATGCAGTTGAATATTGAAGAAAAGATACAGTTTTAGTATAAGACCCTCTTGGCAACTTTTTATTTTATTTTATTTTATTTTTGCCATTTTGGCAATGAATTATAATGGCTATAGCAGAGTCGGATATAAAGAAGTTGGCGAGAAATGTCCTAGGTACTTCAATGCCAAATTTCAAATTTTCCTTAGGGATCTGATACTAAAGCTGTTCCGAAGAAAAAAACTAAAGGAAAAATAATAGACTTTAAAAAATTAAAATGTAAATTCAGCAACGCTGCCACGCTATTTGACGTATTTGGCGATGAATACAAGCGCTGTTACGAAAAGATTGTCTATGTGAGGATTAAGCCATTTGAGATTTTCCTCTCTCGGACAACTCATAAACAAGATGTTTGTAACAAATTATAAATTAAAAAAATAATTACATACATAAGGTAATTGTAAATAGGGTTTCAATGTAATATTATCTAAATTAATAAAATCAGACTTTTGTCTGTAAATTTGTCGGAATCAAAAATCTTTGCGATATCTTCACGTTTCACACACCATGGAAGCCAAAAATGACTTGAAAATTTTGTCTGTCTGTGTGTGTGTCGTCGTGAGTGTATGTCTCTAACGCTATTTTTGTCTGGTTATGACGTGAGAACGGCTGAACGGAATTCAACGGCGCTCGGCAGGAATTTAGGTTCTTACCCAACTTCAAATTATATCTATCAACTTTTTCGAAATTCCCCCCTGTTCTCCTCCTGGGGGGGGGGCAAAATTCAAAAACACGTTTGTAAGCATAACTCGGCTCCAAATTACTTCACAGTAAAGAAATTGCACATGAGGAGACAAGACATAAGTAAAACTAAAAAATAATCTGCGATTTAGGAATTTTAGATTTTTAAGAGGGGAAAGGGGTAAAATCGATTTTTGGTGGGAAATTTCGCAAATTCTGAATTTTTGAGTAGAACTCTACCAAAGATGGAGCAAAAATGTTGAAAAAAAAAAGCTATTGAACTTCCTTAGGATATTTCCAAAAACACATTTTTGGTTTTTTGTGATTTTTTATTTTTTATTTATTTATTTATTTATTTATTTATTTTTTTTTTTTGGGGGGGGGGGGTGTTACGAGTGGGCAAAATTGAGACAGACCTTTTAGCGCTAAATTTGTCCTTGGAAATCTATGGGAGCTGCGGTCAGGAATTTTGGTGCTTGGATAGTTTATATGTATCCAACGCCTAAAGTAACGGGATTTTTCAAAATTACCCCCCCCCCCCCTTACGGGTACAGAAGGATTACAAAGATGTTTTTACATCTTTGTCAGCATAACTCGGTTCCAAATTACTTCACAGCAAAGAAATTGCATATGGGGACGCTGCACATGAGTACAAATAAAGCATTATCTGCGGTGTAGAGAGTTCTGATTTTTAAGGGAAGGTAGGGGAAATCACTTTTTGGCGGGAAATTTTGCAAATTCCGGATAGATGGATGGATGGATGGTTGGGTTTTACGTCGCAAATTCCGGATTTTTGAGTATAACTCTACCAAAAATGAAACAAAGATGTTGAAAACAGCCATGCGTCTTCTTTAGGATTTTTCCAAAACACGCTTTTGATTTTTGTTTTTTGTGATCTGCTTTTTTTTGCGAGGGGGAGGGGAGTATGTGTTACGAAGGGCAAATTCGAGACAGATTGCCCAAGACAGATTTAGCACTAAAAGGGGGGGGGGGGTCTCGATCTTGCTACTTTTAAGCACTGAATTTGTCCTGGAAAATTTAACAGAGCTGCGGTTATGAAGTTTGGTGCTTGAATTGTTTATATGTATCTAAAACCTAAAGTAACGGGATTTATCGAATTCCCCTGGGACAGGAGACAAAAAATTATTGTAAGCATAACTCGGCCCCAAATTACTTCACGGTGAAGAAATTGCAGAAGAGGAGACTAGACTTGAGTATAAATAAAACATCATGTACGTTTTCGAATTCTTGATTCTTAAAGGAGAGAGAGATGAAAGTCGTTTTTCGGGGAGAAATCTCAGAAATTGTGGATTTTCGAGTAGAGCTCTACTAAAAATGTTACAAAGATTTGAAAACAGTTATGTGACTTCTTTAAAAATTTCCCAAAACACATTTTTTTTTTTTCTTTTTTTTTTTTTTGGGGGGGGGGGGGGCGTAAGAAATTTCAAATTCGAGATACCCCTTTTAGTGCTAAATTTGTCTTGGGAAATCTATGGGATCTGCGGTCACGAAATTTGGTGCGTAAATTGTTTACATGTATCCAACACTTATTGTAATGGGATTTTACGAAATCCCCTCTAAACCCTCTTGGGGTCGGGGGCAATAAACACGTGTAAAAACACGTTTTCCTGCTTGAATTCGCCTTAAATTATCTTAGAGTTTCGATTTTTGGTGTGTGGATGTTGATTAAGTGTACGCATTATGTACTTTGGTGGGATTTCGCAAAATTTCGGACATACCTGCTGGGGAAGGGGAGGTATAGAAGCAGATAAGTTTACCAAAGGCAGTAGAAACCCGGACTGCTCACGTTGCGAGCTGGAAAAATATGTAAAGAAAACAGCAGGAACTTTAACTTAGGTTATTAATAATGATATGTGATTTTGACAACTCATTTAAGTATAGTGTCCAGCGAAGCGGGCAAAGCCAGCTAGTTTTCTATATTTTCCTTAGCAGTCAAACTAACATGATTGAAAACTGTACTCTCACTGAAAGCTGCAATAATGTGAATGAAAATAAACTTTGATTAAGCATGACATCATTTTCATGAGTGCAAAATTTTCGTTTGTATTTAGAATATGACATAATGATTATCAGAATAATTTTATTTTAAAACATTCTGCGATTTATCTTAGAAACAAAACGTGCCAACGAGATAAATATCATTTTTATCTCGTTGGTCGGCGGTCAATAGGTCAATACACGAGCTCTTTTAATTTTTATTTCAAGAAACTTGTGATTTTAAAAAAATTTAAATTATTTTGAGATAAATTTTTTAATAGCTTCGTTATTTCAATTCACTCAAGTTAAAATTATTTACAATTAAAAATGGAAAGCAAGGTCTTATTAGAAGCCAAGGATAGTGATAGTGAGGGTAAGTTGATATTAATTCTCATAATTAAAAATGTATCTATATGTATAATATACAATAATCCAATGTAGTGTTTATTAAATTGACGCCATTATAAACTTTGTGAATGACAAGGAGGGATAGAGAGAAAAAAAGGAAAGCTTTAACACAGAACACACTGGCGAATTTTGAAATTTTGTCGTCATATTGGTGGTGATATATATATATATATTTTTTTAACAACTATAGTATCTCCCCACAGCTGAATTTATTTTTGGTGATTATGGCTAAATCATAAATCTAAAAATCATAAATCATAAGTGATAAAATCATAAGCTAAATTATAAATCATAAAATCTTAAATCCAAAATAAACAGCATGCAGGCTGCCATATTATATTGCAAACAGTCCAGAACGACATCATTATCGTTCAAATCGGCGCCAAAGAAAAATCGCCAAATTCAGCTGTAGGGAGAAACTATAGTTGTACGTTTTTTTTTTTTTTTTTTTTTTTTTTTTTTAAATAAAAAAAGTCATTTAAATTAAAAAAAAAAATTCTTGTATAGTTTTTTTTACAAAAAAGAGAAATTTTCGAGTGCCTATCTTGATTATAGGGTCTAGTCAAGAATAAGCGACGATCGCCAAATGGTGATAATGGGGATGGGTGATTCTCGCCAAATTGCATACGAAGTAAACAATACGACGTCATGTTGACGCCGTTCAAATTTGAAAATGCGCCAAAGCTGTCACTTATTCTTGACTGGACTCTGATTATATTTTTGATTACTGTTTTTTTTTTTTTTTTTTAATTCTTATACTTTGGGCATAGACTAAGAATGAGTGACGGTCGCTAAATATGCGATAAGCACGCCAAACATGGTGGTCTCTTTCTCGCCAATCGCACACGAGGAAAACAACCCGATGTCCTGTTGGCATCGTTGAAATTTTAAACTGTGCCGAGGCTGTCGCTCATTCGTAACTAGACCCGATTTTTGATTGCAAATCTTACAAATGCATTTTCTCTAAAATAACTGCCTTGGCGATTTTTTAAATTGGAACAACTATAGTATTTCCCCTCAGCTAGATTTGGCGATTATGGCTAAATCATAAATCTAAAAATCATAAATCATATAGCATAAATGATAAAATCGTAAGCTAAATTATAAATCATAAATCATAAAATCATAAATCCAAAATAAATAGCATGCAGGCTGCCATATTATATCGCAAACAATACAGAACGACATCGTTATCGTTCAAATCGGCGCCAAAGAAAAATCGCCAAATTCAGCTGAGGGGAAATACTATAGTTGTACCCATTTCCAATGTGTGTAGCTAGATAATTTCATAGAAAACGTTTTTATAAAAATTGTAATTTTGCTTCTGAAAACTCTATTTAAACCAAGACGCACATTAAAATTACAATCAAAACATCGAATATTGCCAAAATCTAGCCGAAAAGTGCAGTATTAAAAAAGTATAATAAAATACGTACTCAAAATATTCCGGAACATATATAGTATTGATCGATCCTCCCCACCTCAAGTAAAATTTGAAATTCCGCACCAAAGTAGCACGGCCGTTCCTTCCTAAGGTCTTTATTACGCAATTGGGATAGAAATTTCAATTCAGTGCCAAAATGGCAAACAATAATTAAAGTCGCCGGAAATTCCATACTAAGGCTGTGCCTTACTTAAAAAGAATGAAAGAAAAGAATAAGAAAAAAAAATATACAGAAAGTTTTTAAATAATCATTTTAAAGGAACAGCTTTAGTATACGCTCCCCTAAGCCTAGGCAAAATTTGAAATTTGGCATCGAAGTAGCTCGGACGTTTCTCGTGAAGGTCTTTACTTATGCCGTTATGCTTGGCCTGGGACAACGGACCTATCCCGGTCGAAATTTGATTTACATTGCTCGTACATGTAAGAAAAGGAATTTTTTCAACCTTTCCTGTGAATACAGTCGCAATATTACCGAGGAAATATATTTCTTAATTCCCAAAATGTCAGTGGAGGTCTCCATGTTGAAACTCAAAAGGATTTTGGACTTCGTCTATGTGTTTGTCTGTCTGCCGCGCGATAACGGCCGCAAAAATCTCGCTATTCACTTGCAATTTGGTACACATGTTCATGAGCCCAACAGATTTACCTCTTACCTGTACAGTTTTAAGTGTGTATTCCATTTGTAGTTCGTGTACAGGGACACGCCAAAGTTTTTCTTATCATTACGGCCTATGGGAGGAATTTGTATGTACCGCGATAGTGACCGAAAAAATCACGCTATTGACTTACAGTTTGGTACACATGTTTATGAACCACACGGAATTAGCTGTATAATTTTGAGTGTGTATTCCATTTGCAGTTCGTGTATAGGGACAAACCAAAATTTTTCTTATCATTGCGGCCTATGGGCAAAATTTGTATGTACCGCAATAGCGGCTGCAAAAATCCTTCGATTAGCTTGAAAATTGGCACACACGTTCAAGCTTTGCATAGAAATAGCTGTAAAATTTTTCATGTCTATATTGTTTGTGAACTGTGTTCAGGCACATGCCACATTTCTTAACAGTACGGCATATGGGGTGAATTTCGTTTAAACGCATTTTAACATCATTACTTTGCAATCAACAAAATGGAATTAGCGTACAGGAGTAAGATGCTTAAACTTATGTTTTCTGCAGAAATCGTGTGCCCTTAGGCTTCCTAATTAATGTACAGGACCTTACAAAAGTGTTCTGACAATGCCACGTAATCATCCAAACTATGTCAGATTTGGAACAATTATTAATGAAAACGTAGAATGAGCTGAATAATTTTTACTGGTGTAGACAATGTTTCTTGTTCGTTTACAGTGGACACAGAAAAGAATTTCGTGAAATTAGAGCCTATGGACAATTTTTTATTTAAGCTTATTTTAATGTGTTTATGCTCCATTGAACAGATGAAATTAACATGCATTGTAAAGATGCTTAAAAAAGGTAATGTATAGACTAAATAATTTATTTATGGGACCACACAAAAGAATTCCGATGACGTACTGCAATCATCCAAATGATGTTAAATTAGTTTGAAAAATTAATGAGTTAACTTTATTAGGTGTATTCTTATTATTGGCGTATATAATAACTGTGGTTACTTTTCTGGGATACATAAAAGAATTTCGTACAATTACGGTCTATAGTAGGTATTTCTTAAAAGTGTATTTTAACATGGTTACACCCCATTAAACATAATGGAATTACTTTTACAAATTATTCGAATTTTAAAAGCATGTTTTTCGGTGGAAAAGTGTGGGCATAGAATTGATAATTAGTTTACAGGGTTACACAAAATAATTCCGATATGCTATGCAATCTTTTTGCATGAAATTTGGTACAAATATTTATGAATTTCAAGGAAATAATACAAGACTGTCAGTTATTAAGAATACATATACATGATATACAGATAGGTATAGAAAGAGAGATGCAGCGGGGGGTTGAGGGGGGCTGTCGCCCCCCTCAGGAACGTATCTGTTTATGTAGCAAGTCAGTCGAATCGATATATATATATATTATATAATAAGGAATAAATAAAAATGACCTGTTGAATAATGTGTGACACAAATAGGACTTACGTTGAGGCTCCTGATCTGCACATCCACTAGTTTATATAACTTCGTTTTTTATAGATGACAATGAAGTTTAACTGTGAATCGTAGCTGGTCATTTCTTGTTTTTACCATTTTTTTTTTTTTTTTTTTTTTTTTTTTTTAACTTCTATTCTTGTTTGTTTGTTCGGTACAAATCTTGCAATCGAATTTTAACTAACTTCCCTACTAGCTAGACATTTGAAACTTTCACAGTAACTCAGAACCCGGTGACAACACAATACTTCGAAGTCCGATTTTCGAATTTCTGGTTAGTTTTCTTATAATTAACTAAAATATGAAAATAATAGCATCCTAACAGCGTTAAAATAGCCATTAAAATATTAGCTATGACTTAGTTGTTGCCAAAAAAAATTTACGAGTTCATTCTCTTTCGACATAAAAATAAATACATTTAATTAAACGTGAGCGTTAAAAAATTATAAAAAGTTAAATTATGCATCTCGCAAAAATGGACGTCATTATTACTTTAAATATTTTATAAGAGCTCTGTGATTCATCAGAAAATTTAAAACATGGTATACATAAAGTTTTTTTTTTTTTTTTTTTTTTTTTTTGTTTGTTTTTGTTTATCTTATAATTATTAAACTAATTTATTAATTTGGCCTTACAAAAAATGAGGTCGAAATTAAATTGATATCAAATTCTTCCATAACTCTTTTAGTTGCTGACGACTTCGTTCTGTTAGATCACGGAGATTCTGACCTAGAAGAAGATGAAAAGACTAAAGAAGCTATCTATGCCGCTCATGAAGTTAGTGATTTCGATTTTTTACTTTCCGAACGTACTATGTAAGGAAAGTATTGTAAGCATGACACAAATTCGAGATTGAGATTTTGTTGTATTTATGCGTTTTGATGACCTCAAATTTACGATGATCATTTAGGCCATAATTTACGATTAATCATTTTTACGATGATGGGTGTGTATGTATGTGTATGTGAGTGAACACGACAGCGTCTACACGCTTTGTTCGAATGAGCTGAATGCTGGTATTTCACCGTATCACAAACCCTATTGATTTTGGTGAATCTAGTACACAAAGAAAAATTCCTTATCATTACGACCTATGGGCTCAAATTACTTAAAGTGCGATAGTGTCTAAACGCCTTATTCAAACAAACCTAAAATTTATGCACATGTTATAGGTCACCGTCACACGAACTGTATAGATTTTGGTGAATCTAGCACCTACAGTTTTTTTACATGGACACAACAAAAAATTCTTTATTATTATGGTCTGTGGGTTCAAATTATTTAATACGCGATAGTGTCTAAATGCTTTATTCAAATAAACTGAAAATTTATAAACATATTGTAAATTATCGTCACACAAACTGTATAAATTTTGATCAATCTAGCACTTAAAGTTTTTTTTTTTTTTTTTTACAATACATATAATACAATATTTTTTTTTTACAATACATCTATGGTACATAATATATACTAGCAGGCTTTGCCCGCTTCGCTGGCCACTAAATTTAAAGGAAACTCTTTTCTATATAGCTTTATAAAAATAAAATAAAATAAATAACTGAAATTGTTCAAAAGCTCGCTCCAGGTCCCTGCTGCATTCGGCAGCGATTTGGTCATCCACTGTTACACAATAGTTTACCAATGTGACAACCACTGTGAAAATAGTTTACCAATGAGCTTCCATTTAGGTGCTTATTATATAACAGTTTAGAAATAGATAGTATCGAAAAAATTGGAGTTTCCCTTTTATATTTGAATCCCAGTTGCATGTGAACAACACTATACGTGTTGCTCACATGTAACTCGGACTGGACTCAAATGTAACTGGGTTTAGACAACATAATATTTGCTTTTACGTTATTTCATATGTTTATTTTGTTTATCCAATCAACCATTAAATGACAGCAATTTCACGCCAAATATTACAATATGCTGTGACCGGCTACATCTGTCGCATGAGACAATTAATTTTTTGTGTTTATATATAATTCATGGGTTGTAAACCTGATAGTACAGCCTTAATATAGTTCTCTTTGGCGGCTTTTGAATTTTTGTCACCATTTTAGACTTAATCCATTGTAACAATAAGACTTAATCCCTTGTAACAATATGCTATGAGCGCTATTTCTGCCGTATTTTAGACAACTAATCCATTTTATGGTTATATATATTTCCTATTAAACATATTTTTATTTATTTATTTAAATTTTAATTTGAATTTTTCAAATATTTCTGTTCGACAGCGTGCAAGTGCAGTAACACACAGAGGCTCATTCTTTTGTATGATAAATTAGCATAGTGATTATTATATATAAAAATAAATAAATAGGTAAGCATTATCGTGTTACACAACTTTATTATGTCGCTCCATTGGCGGGTTTTGAATTTTTGTCGCCATATTAGCGATGAATTTTTTTTTTTTTTTTTTTTTTGTATGAAAAGGGGAAGATTATTTTGCTAATAATTTTATCAGACTCTTTTTTGTTTATACATAAGAATCCTTTATATTCTGCTTATATTTTTAATGGTTTTTAGGTTTAAAATAGTGCTTGTTGAAATAAATTTCCTATCTTTAAAACTGCATTTGTTCTGTAAATTTTGTGTAAAAATAAATCATTTATGTTTTTATATATTTGATGCACTACTTAGATTAAAATGGCTGTTGCTATATTAAACTTCTTGTCGAAAAACGTTCGGTGTACTTCAACACCAAAATTTAAAAAATCGCCCAGCAGGATCTGTTAATGAAACTGATAAAATAAAAATATGGTTAATAGAGTTTAAATAATCTATTTAAAAAAACTTTTAAAACTCAAATTAGTAATGTATTGTATCACATACATAGATATAGTAATAATATATAGATTGATCATTGGGGAGAAAAAAGTGATTCCTTTTCACTCGGGAAAAGACGGCGATTTTACCAAAATATGGCAGTCTTTCCCCGAGTGAATACGCACGGGAATACACACGAATGTATTAGCAAATAAAATTCATGAATAATTTATTTACTAAAGGTGAATGAAAAGCTCCAGATATAGTTTCAAATTCATTCTTCTTTTTTTCCTTTTTTCCTTCAATACCACTTAATGGCTGATTCCAAAGCTTTTTTTTCGGCATCAAAAATCTTTGCACGATAATATGGGGATGATAGGGGGTGATATATGGGGATTATTATATCTATGATCACATAAATCTTTTCGAAGATAGAATAAAACTTAATTTGAAAAAAAAAAAAAGTAATAACTTTTGTTTATTAACCAAAATAATTGATGAAATTTGAAATGCAAGTTGGTCTTGTGGGGTACAGGCTGTATATTATATTTTTGTGTTCGTGAGAGAAAATTTAAAAGAATTTGAAGACTGCAATTTTTAATCCCACTTAAAAATCATGTGACTTAATGTGAAGCAGATTTTTCATTTTTTTTCTCCTAACGGTTTCCATACAATCTTCTGCTGTTGCCACCTAAAATTCATACTTTTGTTAATTTTAAAAAATCTAATTGTCCGATTGATAAGCTGTTTAATGCATCGGATTTACAAAAATTTTCCCTTTCATTTGGTATCTTATTTGTAACGATGCGACTGATATTTCTAATTTATTTTCTAATCTTTCTGATTTATTTTCCTCATTTTAAATAAATGTACGTTTTTTTTTTCTTTTTATTATTATTATTATTATTATTATTTTGTCGAAAAAAAAATTGGCAACAATTAAATTATGGATAAAATTTTAAAATTTAAATATCTTATTTATCAGAAATTAGAAGGTTATTATTTTCACATTTTAATTAATTAAGAAAAAACTAATCATCCGATTGATAAGCTGTTTAATGCATCGGATTTACAAACATTTTCCCTTTCATTTGGTATCTTATTTGTAACGATGCGACTGATATTTCTAATTTATTTTCTAATTTTTCTGATTTATTTTCCTCATTTTAAATAAATAATTATTATTATTTTGTCGAAAAAAAAAATGGCAACAATTAAATTAACAATTTAAATGGCTTTTTAATCAGAAATTAGAAGGTTGTTATTTTCACATTTTAATTAATTAAGAAAAAACTAATCATCCGACTGATAAGCTGTTTAATGCATCGGATTTACAAACATTTTCCCTTTCATTTGGTATCTTATAGAGCATTTCCTCGTGACGTCTGGTGGTTGGCAAAAAAGCGCGCTCGACTTTCCCGCGCCCCGCCCACCATTGATTTTCCGTTGGTAGTAATCAAGAGATCCCAAGCCTTTTTGCCAACCACTCATAAAAGTTTAGATGTTTGTTTACAAACAAGGAACTGCCCTATTTGTAACGATGCGACTGATATTTCTAATTTACTTTCTAATCTTTCTGATTTATTTTCCTCATTTTAAATAAATAATTATTATTATTTTGTCGAAAAAAAATTGGCAACAATTAAATTATGGATAAAATGTTAAAATTTAAATGGCTTTTTTATCAGAAATTAGAAGGTTATTATTTTTACATTTTAATTAATTAAGAAAAAACTAATCAAAAATTCGAAAATCTGACTTCGATGTGCACAATGACCCTTCGGGGGGTACCTTTGTGTTAAATCTCGTGACTGTCCGAGCTACCGTTTTCGAGATCAGTGAAATATACACATATTGCTCACTTAATAGTATAAGATATTACAGGTCATCATCTCATGGACTGTATAAATTTTGGTGACTCTAGATTTACAGATTTTTACAGGGACACAAAGAAAAAATATTTTTCATAATGGCCTATGGGTTTAAATTGTTTAAAGTGCGAAAGCGTCTAAACGCCTTTTTCAGATGAACTGAAAATGTATACAAATTTTATAGTTTACCGTCACACGAACTCTTTGAATTATAGAGAATCTAGCGTTTATAGCTTTTTTACAGAGGGACACAACAAAAAATTCTTTACCATTATGGCCTATGGGCTGAAATTATTAAAAGTTCGGTAGTGTTTAAATTCCTTATCCGATTGAGCTGAAAATTGGTATGCATTTTATAGGTCACTGTCGCATGAACTTTATGAATTTTAGTGACTCTAGCACTAATAGATATTTACAGGGACACAACGAATTTTTTTTTTTTTTTTTTTTATCGTTATAGCCTATGGGCACAATATATTTGAAGTACGATAGAGTTAAAATAAGCAACATGCTATGTGGAAAAGAATACTGAAACATCCTATTATAATTTTCTCTTTTATTTATTTAGATATACAGTGACTTTTCTTACTTTACGTTATCTATGCAACACCGTTAATCTGCATTAATAAAAGCAGACTTTTGTCTGTAAACTTGTCAGAATAAAAAAATTTTCCGATATCTTCACGTTTTACACACCATGAAAGCCGAAAATGACTTCAGAAAATTTTGTCTCTGTGTGTGTGTGTGTGTGTGTTATGGTGTCCGTATGTCTGTAACGCTATTTTTGTCCGGGTATCACTTGAGAACGGCTGTACGGAATTCAACAGCGCTTGGCAGGAATTTAGGTCTTTACCCAACTTAAAATTATATCTATCAAATTTTCCGAAATTCCCCCCGTTCCCTTCCTGGGGGGGGGGGGCAAAAAGACAAAAACACGTTTGTAAGCATAATAATAATAATAGCTCCTAATTATTTCACAGTAAAGGTATTGCACATGGGGTGACTAGACCTGAGTACAAATAAAACATTATCAGCGATTTAGGAATTTTTTGATTTTTAAGAGAAGGGAGGGCAAAAATCGTTTTTTGGCGGAAGATTTCGAGAATTCCTGTTTTTTGAGTAGAACTTTATCAAAAATGGAAGAAAAATGTTGAAGAAAGGCTATGCGACTTCTGTAGGATATTTCCAAAAACACATTTTTTTTTTTTTTTTTTTGTGGTTTGCGTTTTTTTTTTTTTTTTTTTTTTTTTTTTTTGGGGGGGGGGAGGGTTGTGTTACAAAGGACAAATTCGGGACACCCTTTTTGGCGCTAAATTTGTCCTGGGAAATTTATGAGAGTTGCGGTCACGAAGTTTGGTGCTTGAATTGTTTATATGTATCCGACATCTAAAGAAACGAGATTTATCGAAATACCCCCTTCGCCCCTCCGGGGGGCGCAGGAAGCAAAAAAAAAAAAAAAAAACAGTTTGCCAGCATAACGCGGCCCCAAATTACCTCACGGTGAAGAAATTGCACATGATGAGACTAGACTTAAGTATAAATAAAACATTATGTACGATTTTGGAATTCTTGTTTCTTGAACAAGAGAGGGGAAAAATCGTTTTTCGGGGGAAATTTCAGAAATTCTGGATTTTTTAGTAGGGACCTACTAAAAATGGTACAAAGGTATTGAAAACAGTCATGTGTCTTCTTTAGGATATTTCCAAAAGCACATTTTCGCTTTTATGTGATTGTCAATTTTTTTTTTTTTTTTTTTTTTTTTTTTTGGGGGGGGGGGGGGGGTTACGAAGTAGCAAATTCAAGACACCCCCCCCCCCCCTTTTAGTGCTAAATTTGTCTTTGGAAATCTATGGAATCTGCGGTCACGAAATTTGGTGCGTAAATTGTTTATATGTATCCAACACTACTGTAACAGGATCTTACGAAATTCCCCTCCCCTCCCCCTTACCTCCTTGGGGTCGGGGGAGCAATAAACACAAGTAAAAACAAGTTATCCTGTTTGAATCCGCCTTAAATTATCTTAGATTGGTGAATTTTGCTGTGTGGATGTTGATTAGGTGTATTCATTGTATACTTTGGTGAGATTTCAAAAAACTTCGAACTTAGCCGCTGGAGAAGGGGATGTAAGAATCGGGTAAGTTGCTGCCGAAGGTATTGGGAACTCGGACTCCTCACGTTGCGAGCGGATAAAAGCTCTACCGAACACAGCGGGAACTTCAACTCAGGTTATTAATAATGTCATAATCATGACATTATTAATGTCAATGTAATATAATCATGCAAAATATGGGATTTTGACAACTCATTTAAGTATGGTATTCAGCGAAGCGGGCAAAGCCTGCTAGTTACTTAATATTCAGAAAGTCAAGTGGAGTGATTCCAGATTTTTTTTTTTTTGAACATACATATGTAAAGAAAGTATTGTAATGATGATTTTGATTACAATATTTGAAGCATTGTAATCAATATCTTTGAGATTTTGGTGTTCCTTTACGTTTTGAGCTCCCCTGAATTCATTTTTGATATTTTTATAATAATGTATGTATGTGTGTGTGCGTGTATGTATGTGTGTGTATGTGAGTGAACAAGATAGCGTCTAAACGTTTTGATCGGTTGAGCTGAAAGTTGGTAAATATGTTATAGGTCCCCGTAGGATGAACCTTATTGATTTTGGTGAATCTAGCCCTTATAGTGTTTTTTTTTACAGGGATATAACAATAAATTCCTTATCCTTATGGCTTTTGGGCTCAAATTATTTAAAGTGCAATCAGCGTTAAATTGAAGAACATACTATACACGAAAAATACTCAAACACCCTATTACAGTTTTCTCTTTCGTTTATTTCACGACTGCTCTTACTTTAATTTATTTATACAATTGTTAATTACTGAATGTTCAGAAAGTCGAGTGGAGTCACTCCAGATTTTTTTTTTATTATTATGATTATTATTATTAAACATTGGCGATATTGGAATGTTTCTCTCTAAATAGTTGAAAAGACAGGACTAAATCAAATTTCTTTTCTCCTTTTTTTTTTTTACTTTCTTCTGTACTATATTGGGTAAATGCGAAAGTTCTACCCGTTTTCGGATATGCAAATTTGCAATGGAATTGACGTCACACATGACATTGTAATGACGCAAATCGTAGGCCAATCAAACGTGTGGATGCCTCACATAAATGCATCGTGTCTCACAAAGTTAATCATCTAAAAATATATATATATCAGAGGTTGTAACATGGAAAGCGAGAAGGAGCATATAATTGTTTGTTATACGAGTTCGATAAAAAGAGTACGGCAGCCGCAGCATATCGCAGTGTTTGTCAAGTTTATGGGGAGGATGCAATAGACGAAAGCACATGTCGTCTATGGTTTCGTAAATCTAGGGAAGGAGACTGAAGCTGCCAAGATCATGCTAGGAGTGGACGGCCATCACACGTTGGAGACGACGATATTGACCAAGCCATAAGGAACAACCCGAACCCAACCGTGCAAGAATTAGTGGCGACCTTCAACGTACATCGGACAACGGTCGAGAGACGGCTGGTTAAGTTGGGTTTTACGAGAAAGTTGAATCGTTGGGTTCCACATAACCTGACAGCTAATCAATGGGATGACCGCATCGCCACCTGTATTTCCTTGCTTCCCCGGTACAAAAATGACCCATTCTTGACACGAATTGTGGTAGGGGATGAAAAATGGGTTATGTACCGTAGCGTAAAACGTCATAGGACTGTGTGTTGCCCTTCTTATCCGCCTGCATCGACATCGAAAGCTGAATTTCATCCCAAGAAGGTGTTATTGAGTGTGTGATGGGATCTGCAGGGAATAATTCACTGGGAGGTCCTGCCACTCAACCAAACCATCGATGCTGCCTTCTACTGTCTACAGTTAGACAGGCTGCATTCAAATTTGGTAGCAAAGTGGCCAGGTCTCATCAATAGTCGTGGTGTTATCCTTCATCACGATAACGCCAGGACACATGCTGCTGTCATCACTCGCCAAAAGTTACTAGGCTTTGGTTGGGAGGTTTTACCCCACCCTCCCTATTCTCCTGACTTGGCACCAACTGACTATCACCTATTTCGTGCGCTGAACAATTCCTTCAGTCAGAAAATCTTTGATGATCTTGATGCTCTGGAAGACTTTTTGACTTGAAACCGCCGGAATTTTACCGCCGTGGGATTCACCTTCTACCAGAAAGATGACAAGAGTTCATAGATAGTAATGGAGATTATGCACAATAATAGGTACTGTTCATTTTGCGTTTATTTGCTTTTCTTTATGGGCAATAAAAACGGATAGAACTTTTGCACTCTCCGAATATATAGGAAGAAAATATTGGATTCGTGAAAACAGTTTTAGATGGATTGGCACTTTTGAGACGTCCTAAACATGATTTGACACATTTAAAAAACGTCTGTCTGAGTGTGTATCAAAAGTTTTATGAACGCTCTATCTCACGAACCAATGAACGAAATTTAACCAAATTCGATATTGAGTTGGACCTTGACCTAAACTGGTATAGATCCCATTTAGGGATCAGTCGCTCAATAGGTCATCACATTTTTACTCTCCGAATATACTGTGTATAGAAAGTATTGCAATCATAATTTTCGAAATGGATTTTGTATCTCTCATAGCTCAAAGATGAGTGGTCGTAGAATGTTGCAATTTTCTATTTGCGACTGTTATAACCTCTAGTACACCTTTAACTTTGGTACTGACACGAGCTCCCTTTTCAGAGATAGCTACGATTTTATAAGATTTTTCGTGATGTTTGTATGAGTGTATGTGTGCGTGTATAAGTAAATGTCTGATAGAACACGGTTGTGTTTAAACACTTTGTTCTACACTTTGTTGCGTCTAAACGTTTTGTTATACATACATACATATATACAGGGTGGCCATAATTAAACTGCAAGTGTTCAATGGATGCTGGAGAGAAAACTACTGGGAATACGAGGTGTGGCTATTAAATAACGAGACTATTGCTGTAAAAAATTTTATTTTAAATTTATACATATTTAATTATTATCACCTTCAATATACACCCCTCCTCTCTCCCTACAATGCTCCATGCGAATTTTCCATTGTTTGAAACAGTGCTGGAAGTCTTGTCCTGTAAGCTTCTGCATGAGGCGTGCCGCTTTTTCTTTCACGGCTTTAACTGACTCAAATCGTGTTCCTTTTAATGCAGATTTAACTTTGGGGAACGAATAAAAGTCACATGGGGCCAGGTCAAGCGAATAAGGCGGATGGTCTAAAACTGGGATGTTGTATTTGGCTAGAAACGCCTTGACAGACAATGACGCGTGAGCCGGCGCGTTGGCTTGATGGAGAACCCATGACTTGTTCTTCCACAATTAGGGTCGTTTTTTACTTACCCCTTCACGGATTTGAGCCAGCACCTCAAGATAGTAATGTTGATTAATAGTTTGACATTCAGGAACCAAGTGAAGGTACATAATACCATGAATGTCGAGAAAAAGGATCATCATCGCTTTGAATTTCGGTCATCATCTCCAAAGTCTTCTCAGCCATCTTGGAAACGCTTGAACCACTCATAAACACGCGCACGTGATAAACATTCATCGCCATAAACTTATTTTAATGAAAGATAAGTTTCACTAGCGGTTTTACCAAGTTTCACGTGAAATTTCACGACAATTCGTTACTCTACTTTTACACTTATCACGTTTTTCCGGCAAAACGAAACAAACACCTCTCACACAAATGAAGGTTACGACCAGACTGATTTCTCTAGAAACACGGGAGGTGCTGCAATCGAAAGAGAAGGCTTTACGCTACACAGCTATCGGTCGTTCGGATTTGGCGCATATGTAGTTCATCTGTAGCAGCAATAGTCTCGTTATTTAATAGCCACACCTCGTATTCCAGTGAAATTGGGTATCTACGCGTTTCAGAACATGCGCAAATCAAATATGCAAAAAAAAAAAAAAAAAAAAAAAATCACCATTTTCACCCGATAGATGGCGCTGTACTGTATTTCAACGCTCACCGGTGGCATATACAACTTCCAAAACCGATAGACAGAGCATAATGACATTGTTTATATTGTTTATATGCCTCTTAGAATGTCATTATGCTCTGTCTATCGGTTTTGGAAGTTGTATATGCCACCGGTGAGCGTTGAAATACGGTACAGCGCCACCTATCGGGTGAAAATGGCGATTTTTTTTTTTTTTTTTTGCATATTTGATTTGCGCATGTTCTGAAACGTGTAGATACCAATTTTCACTGGAATATTCCCAGTAGTTTTCTCTCTAGCACCCCTTGAACACTTGCAGTTTAATTATGGCCACCCTGTATGTATAAACCGAACACCTCGCACAAAATTTTGATGTTAGCTCAAATCTGTTTTGAGCGTGCGACAGATGCTCTACCAGATATATTCACAACCAGTGTCTACATTGCAAAGAAAATTTATTGCCGATGTAGTATTGGAGTATAAAGTATTCATTAATCATAAATAGCAAAATAAAAGAATCTTGCACAACCAGTTTCTTGCTTCTATATACAAAATGATTGGAGAGAAGGAAATTGATATCAGTGTCATTTTAGGTGTAAAGAGGTAAAATTTCTTGCGCAAAATTATAATAGCAGATGAATAAAAGATGGTTGATTGATGATTAATTGAGTTTTACGTCATACGATACTAGAACTGCCCAATGGGCAATTGGTGACGGTCTGGGACTCACCCCTAGAGGTGGTCCGGAGGCATGCCATCACAATTTTGATCTTACACGGAGAGGATGGCTCTCCCGCTTTGGTGACCCCCAGAGGTATAATTTTGATGGGAACATGGAAGACATTGCAGCCACGACAGATTTTACGTGCACCAGCCACCATTAGTGTACACGGCAGTCTTTGGCCGGCTCGTATACCTAACCCTCAATCTTCCAATTATGAGCCCGGCGCTCTACCGACTGGGCTACCGCGGCCCGATCAATAAAAGAAATGACATACGGTAGTTTACAAAGTGAAATAGCTGAAGAACCAGTTTTGTGGAAACAGACGATAAGATTCAAAATGTAGTCCTACAAAACAACAGTAAAGAAATAGTACATAATTTCTACAACTGAAATCAAAACTGACACATTTGTACTATTTGAGTTTGTAACTGTGGCCGGAAAGAAAACAAAATTCAGATATATTACAGTGTACCAGTCGTCACTTTACGAAAATTGAGAAATAAAAGTGATTTTTCTAAATATTTCTTGAGACGATAACATTTTATTGAAATTGAATGAAAATTATATTGCTTATGCAGTCTTTAGAAAATGAATGATGGTGTTCTAATTATACTTTTTAATATAGCCTAATCAGTAATGTAATAAATTTATAAATTTATTTGTCTCTTTTTATACGAAGTTATCCTCACCTCCACCACTTAACGTTATTACAATAGGATTGTTAATCTGTCTCGAACGACTACCAGCTGCCCCGCCCCCCCAATTTTTAAAAGTACCATCTGCGTTCGGACATGCAAACGCCTCGTGCTGCCTAAAACCCGCATTATGAATTTAGATCCTTCCTCTTGACGTAATGAAATAGAAATTGAAAGATATATTGAAAAAACATCCTTTTTTTTTTTTTTTTTTCCAAGTTTACTTTTATAGGTACTTACGTATTATCTGAAAGCCAGTGAGTAATCGCCAAATTTTATATTAATATAAATATAATTGATACAGTAAATTTATATTTAATAATTGTTTATATTATTTTTACTTTCTTCTACATTCAATAGAAGAAAGTACTGGATTCGTAAAAATTTTCGACCTCGGGTTTTCGATGGATTTGCACTTTTTGAAAGGTGTAGAACACGAAGTGGCCATATTTAGAAAATCTCTGTGCGTGTGTGACAAAATTTTGTAGCAACTGTATCCACTTGCATCCAGTGTGTGTGGGGGGGGGGAGGACTTATTGTGTTTCTTTATTACATACTGATCCAATTTCAGAACAGCCCCACTAATGACCGAGTGTTTGGTGTTTTGGGAGTAAGGACGATTGACTACTCTAGGGTTTTAGGCCTGAGGGGGAGTACCCTCCTTGAAGCTCTTTCTAAGGGGTCCAAGCCCGTATTTACGCAAGTTTCGGAGAAAACCACGGACAAATCCGAATGGCTAGGCCGACGAGCGTGACCTGGGATTGAACCCGGCACTTCACGTCTATCAGCTTTGAGCGCAAAACCGCTCGGTCGCTGGTGGGCCAAACTAATGGCCGAGATGGTCCGATTTCTAAGCTCCAGGTCGCACTTACTGTCTAAGCCGTGCGTAGTTTGCATAGCTTTCTCCGAAACTAGCATGAATATAGGGCCCCTTCGAAAGACCCCCTCTCAAGGTAATTCACTCAAATCTAGGACGCTCACAATTATCGGTCTTAACATCTACAATATTTATAGCTCTTTTCTTATATCTGATAGAGCTATAGAGCAGAGTATTTCATTCAGCATTTGCTTGCTTACTGCTAGAGCTTACATTTGATTATATCTTTCAACTAAAAGATCCCTCACGAAGGGTACCTCAGTCCTAATAGGACCCTTGAGTGATCAGTCGGTTTTAATCCCAAACACTAAGAGCCTTATTCTCCCCAAATCGGAAAACGGAACGTAATCGGAATGGACATTAGCCGGAATCGAGTGCCATTGAAACCAAATGTAACTTTGGTGCTGCCATCTATTGGCTTTAATAGAAAAGATAGACAATTCATTATTTACAAAATTCATTTTGAAGAAAGTTTGGTGCTATTACCTTTTAACTAAAGGAATAGTCTGAAGTATTTTAATTCGCTCATTTTTTTTTCTTTTAATCATTTTGATTAAGATTATTTATAAAATATTCTTTAAAAATATTGATTGAGACATTCTTAAATATTGATCCTATATATTTTTTACAACTAATTACAAAAATGTCAAATAAAAATAAATTAGTCAGTAAAATATGTTACACACCATAAAAATATGATACACAAAATTTGAACATTGTATTATAAAAAAGTCCTATTTAGTAGTCAAAGAACTATTTATGTAATTTCTTTATTTTATTTCTTCTGTTATGAAGAAACTGACTTCTTTTCCTCCCATTTCTTACGAAACGGAACTTTTTATTATTATTATTATTTATTCGTTCTTGAATTGTTAATTATTGAAGTTTTTCCTGACTTTTGGATAATCTGGTATATTATCTGGTTCAAAAAGGTATACGGTACTATCCCCGCTACATTATTATGAAACAAAACCTATTACTTACTAGCAGTGCTTATTAGACTAACAAGTGAAATACATGAAATATTGTGTCGTAATATATTTTATTCTGATCGAAATTTACTTTCTCTTTTAGAACTTTGCCAAATATGCCAATTTAGCGATCTTGTACAAAATGTGGGTCGCCTTTTCGACTCTCCATCTTTTCTTCATACCTGCTGTGTTGGGTCTGATACTGGGTCATGCATTTCTCTTCTTCAAGCTGGAAAATGGCTCTGGTCAAGATGTAAGTTGATATCTAAATCTTACAGGGGATACCTATTTTTCTAGTAAAATACTCCGAATTTTACGTTAAGAGAATAGCAGTAATAACAGACCAGTTATCGTAGCTCTAAACTAGTTATGATAACTCTATGATACGTATTTTTGTTTAAGAAAAAATTTGGTGGGTAACTTACTGTAGGACTTCCACTACCACTAATACACATTCTATACATTCTGCTTGGAGATAATGTGGTCGGAAGACATAACATTGACCTAACTATAGTCAAGACGCAGATCAATTTTCCTTTAGTAAGTACTATATATGTCGGAAAGACATCAGCCGTAAAATATCGCAAAAGCGTTTCCATCCCTCGATTCCTCCCCCCCTCCTGCTTTTCAGTTGTTCTGTAAATACCGAATAAGCGTCCCCATATGCTCAACGGAAGACTATCCGAATAGAAGACAGTTTTTAAGTTTTCAATATTCGTCTTTCTAAATAGGAATATTGATTTGGTTTATAATAAATCAGACTCTGTGATTATTGAAAAATAGAAAACGTAAGCTTCGTAAAACAGTGGTAAATGTTTTAAAGCAGTTTATTGGTAGTGAGAAAAAAGAGTTTCCAGAATTTTCCGGTTAGTCCTGTATTTATTTTATTTATTTATTTATTTTGAATGACTACAAATTAAAATATGTATATTATGTTTTATTTTAAAATCATTTTTTGTCATCACAAATATATCCCCGTTTTCATTGAAAATTGAGTAGATGCTTGAACGGTATTTTACTGTAAAACAGAGTTTATATAGTGTGTTTAAAAAAAAATCAGATGAGTCGTCTTTTGTGACACCTATATGCGAGAACCTAAAATTGAACTATACCTAAACTGGACGCCTATAAATTTTCCCATAATAACCTCATAATACACGCGAAAGGCCATCTCAAAAGGGGTTTATGTAGGAAAAATGAAGAAAGCCGTAAGAGCCGTTTTCAGTTACTGACTTTTGGTTCCACTTCCAGTTTTCCAATTTTCACCAAAACTTAACAAACATTGTACATAGGACCTGTCTTAATTATAAAGATATGATAGTCAGAATATCCCACCCGAAGCCCGTAGACATAAAAACATTTCGGAAGGCTGTGAGGGAGGGGAGGGGGGAATTCAAACTTTAGTATATAATGTTGAGTGCTGAAAATGATATATAATTCAAAAATTTTTGCCGAATTTCAAAACCCCCAACCCCTGGCACCTTGTACACACTGACCAATTTCCAAAAACCACTTTTTGGATTTGACAGACCTTCAGCGGCCGAGCTGTTCTGCGCTCGAAGCTGGTAGATGGGAAGTGCCGGGCTCGATCCCAGGTCATGTTCATCGACCTAGACGTTCGGAGTTTTCCGTGGTTTGCTCCGAATCTCACGTAAATATGGGCTAGGACCCCTTAGAAAGAACCCCATCTAGGGCATTCCACCTATAGGCCTAGGACCCTATCGTAGTCAATCGGCTTTAAACCTTACAATCAATCAATAGTCAGACCTTAAAACTTATAAACATGGTCCCTGGCTGAAATAAATATCAGTTAGGGACAAGACATCCAGGAATGGGCAAGAACTCTTTTATTTGGCTTTTATTTTTATTTTTTTTCCCCTAATGAAGAATTAAGCTTTATTATATTTCGAGCTGAAACAATGGATGAGTGTATTTTGCACTTTTTACTTTTGGATGTTTGCTTACAGCGATTTTTATTTGTCGCATTTAACCCAGCATTTCTTTTTTCTGCACTTGGACAAGTTCGGTAAATTATCTTTTAAGACATGTTGACACCAAGAATTAATAAAACTTTTAATAACAGAGAACGAATTTCACTCAGCTTAATATCTTGATTTTAAACATGCGAATCGTTTTCGAAGACTACAGACAGAAGTTTCATCGCATGCTCTAATGAATAACATTATTAAAATGAATTGTCTGAACGTCAAGGTGGCTAAAATATCACAAAGCAGAAAATATTTCAAACGCAGCGCACCGGATAATTTCCTATAATCATGAGAACGAAATTAGTCTCTTTTCCTTTCTCTGGTTTTCGATATTGTATAGTGCTGCCATCTGTCGCCAGTTTCTAGTTTCATTCACTCTTGAACAACAATTATAAAACATAGAAAAAAAAAAAAAAAAAAAGTCTGGTATGTAAACAGCTGCACGGCTTCCATTACTCACTACTATACAGTCGGTAACAAAAGTCTTTGAGCAGTAGTATAAATTCCTATATAAAAAAAGTACACTTAATACAGTTTTGTTGTCGAATCCTGTTTTTAGACTGACTAAGAACAGGATTCGACAAGGATTTATTTAACAAAAGTGTATTGAGTGTACTTTTTTTACATAGGAATTTTTGCTAGTGTTCGGAGACTTTTGTTACCGACTGCACATATTATAAACTCTTTTTGGGAACAGGTTAGTTTTATGTCTTCTGACCATACTAAAACAGACACTTGACAATATTGCTGTAAGTCATACCTCGTAAAGGCACGTAAAAGAGAATTTGCATAGCAAGTTAAAAAGAAAATATCGGTTGAACCGTCTTTCTTTTAAAACCAGTTTCTAATATTTAAAATTGAACCACTTAATCAGGAAGATTATCAAACTTCCTGTAATAATCAAGTAATACATACGAAAGGTAATCTAAAAAAAAGGAGTTTACGTACAAATTTGAATTTTGTTCAGGTTATTTTTGCGATACCCACTTTCGTGTCCCCCTTCCAATTTTCTCCAAAACTTGGCAAACTCATCTGTTTATAGGAAGCTAATAATTACATACGAAAGGACATCTAAAAGGGTGTTAATATACTGAATTTGAAGAAAATCTGTAGAGCCGTTTTTTAAGAAATGCACTTGGACTAATCTACTAGAAATGGACCTGAAACTAATCTACTAATGCAAGAACTCCAAATAACTGCTCTGAATAACTATTACGTACGAAAAGACATCTTGCACTTACATGGAATTTATATAGCATATTTGAAGAAAATCGTTAGAGCCATTTTTGAGATACGGACTTACCGGTCCCACCTCAGATTTTCAATGTCCCATTTCAGTTTTTTTTTCACAAAAAGTAGGCAATGCCGTTCTATTTTCATTCGTTTCGGAGCTATGATAATCAGAAGACCCCCACCCGCCTTACAGGTACATACGTACACAGTGACCAATTGTCAAAAAACATTTCTTACTTTTTTTTTTTTTTTTTTTTTACTCAAGAGACCTTAACTCATGTAAATCAGTTGAAAACTCAATATCGAACTCTTTGACCGAATACAATATTTCCATTACTTACGGTATTGGTATTCGGGTCATGGAAACAAAAAGCACAAAAGACTTGTTTACGGAAAAAAGAAAAAACTAGCATATACACAGGTATTTCTGAATTTTTAAATGCTACTTTAAGTGAAATTGTGATAATTATAATTAAAAATCGTAAGTTAAAAAGGTAGCAGGTCAGTTAGTTTTTAAGAGGGATAGAAAAGTCCATTAGGCAGAGAGTCACTGTGTTGGTCTTGTTGGCTTTCTGCTGTCTCACATGATGATGACTTTTTCTGTCCTTCACTATCCTGCTTAAACATTTCCAGCTGTTGTTTTTGTTCTAATTATTAATTTTTTACGTGACGTATTTTTAATTATCAGAATTTGATTTAATACAGCACCAGGGTTTGATTTATAAAAATAAAATTGCATACTGGTTTATTTTTGTGCAGAGTGTTGTGTTGTAAGATTTAAGATCGATTGTCTACACTTGAGACTTAGGCGATATACCCTCCGTAAAGGTGTGTGCGTGTGTGTGTGTGGGGGGGGAGGGGGGGAAGGGGTCTTTTTCAGAAATTTTACTTTGTATTCACGTAATCGGAGAAAACCATGAAAGTATCTGAACAGCCTGCGAGTATGACCTGGTTTCGAACCCAGCATTCCCATATCATTGTGTACCAATTGCAAAAATAATTTTGGCGATTATGATTGGAAGTTTGACGTAGTGCGGATTTACGAGGGTCGTGAACAGCTTGGTAGTGTTTATCCGGTTAGAAACGCTTAAAATAACGTATCAAGTTGTTAAAAATCCTGTGGCAACTCTGAGCAGAAATTTTGTTACGGTCAGAATTTTCAGGATTCGCGAACTAGCTGATTGTCGAAGGATGATATGCTTTTAGGTATTTCTTATAAGTAGGGAAAATACATTTAAACTCAAGACGTTTCAGAGTATTTTTCATTTTGGAAGTGGGAAGTGTACGAAGTATAATATGTTTATTTATTGTCCACACATATATCCGACTTGATTCGAAGTCCGCTTGTAAGTCTTCGTCCAGTTAAGGAGAGATGGCGTAGGACAGGATTAACTGAGAAGAGAAGAACTTAGAAGAGACAATGACAGCCAGGGAATGTCACTGGAATCGAATCAGGTAACACGGAGGTTCCGGGTACAGAGCGTAATAAAAGGAATAATATTTGTAAGAGTGAATGATTCTGATCGATAAAATTATCACAGTAACATAAATGCCCAGAAGCTTTTTCATCAGAATTCACGCAAATTTGAATCGCAAATTGCAAAGCGATACAAGTTAAATCAGACCCTGCCCTCACGTAGCGATTTATATTTTTAAAATTCCAAACTAGCGGTATGCTAGTTTTTTATTAAGAAATCTTTTTTACTTTTTTAATGTTTCATACGTGTAGTTTAACTTTTACTTACATTAGATTTACACGTTTATTATTTGCTGGAAAAGAGGAGTTGACTAGAAACATTCGTAGAACATTAATACTTCTTTCCTGAGCTCCCTCGGTGCCCGAGAGGTTTTGCTCTCTAAGCTGGCAGATGGTAAGTTCTGGGTTCGAACACAGGTCGTACTCGTTGGCCTATTCGGAGTTTTCTGTGATTTTCTCTGAAACTCGCGTGAATACGGGTTAGGAACTTTTAGAAAGACCTCCAAAAAGAGCATTCCCCTTTCCTTAGTTCCATAGCGCAGACATTTCGGATTAATTCTTATACCATACACACTACCGCCCACGACCTACCGACGTGTGTTTGGAATTCCAAACACACCAGAAATCGTGGGTGAACCAGCAACGCAGTTGAAACTTCTAGTTCTATTAATTTATACGTTGGTTAAATTAAAGCTAATGGCTATTTCTATTCTTTCTACAGGAGATCGCACCTGTTATGGTGATGTTCTTTGGGATAGCCCTCTGCGCCGGACTGCCTTTGCACATCTCAGCACTCGGTGAGCTGGAAGATGCCCTTTACGGTCACCTGATTCTGAAGAACGTCCAGACACAAACAGAAGTGGATAGTGACGGAACGCTCCAGCAAAAAGATCTAACGGAATGGACTTACAGTGATTTGTAAAACTAATATTGGAGGGAATGAATTGATTTTGCAATAAAATGATTTATAATGAAAAGTTTGCTTTGATAAGAGGAAACCGCTTAATAATTAGTTTTTATTCGAATTATTTATTGCTAGGTATTAACCCTTTAACGTTCATTGGTTTCGCAGCGAAACCAAAAGTTTGACATCATTTAACGATTTTTTATGTAGCAGTTTTTTAACATTTCCCACTTGTTTTAATCAGTTTTCAAATTTTTGTTCCTTTTCTGTTCGGTAGATAGCAGCACTATTCCAAATATTAACAAATAATGCTTCAAATGAAGCTAAATGCATAAGTCGCTTTAAGTTTCTTAGTGGGCGCGAGTGCGAATTGCTGGTTTGATGATGCACTCGTGTCTATTTTATTTTCATTTAATGAAGAGCTGGACTATTATTTTCACCTGAAACAACTTTCACGAGTTTTTGTAGTCAATAATGTTTACTTACAAAGTGTTTCATTAATTAAATTAAATATTATTTGAATTTAATAAGGTTAATTTATAGTTGTATCAAACCAAAAATTTCTCGAAAAGGGACAATAGTACTTTTTTATTTTTTAAATATTTATGATCAGCTAGCTATGTGCCTAAAAGCCATTTTAAAAATTAGTTTAGTAATTTTTAAAATAAATTAAGTAGTGAACGTTAAAGGGTTAATTCGTCCTTCTTCATAGATGAAGGTACAATTTTATAGGTGCAATTTCAAAGAAAAAATTGTTTTGGTGGAACAATAAAAATTTTATTAATTAAATCAGGATATATAATATTTCACATATTTCTCATTCTTTATTGTTCTTACTGCATCGATTGGGGCGTGAAATGATATAAATTGCTATGAATAGCTATATCGTTTTACGAAATCGTTGCAGTTTTCACAGCTTTATGAAGTATGCGCCCCTTGAAAAGTATGCTTCTAACTTTAAGCATTTACATCCAATTAATTCTGTGATTTTTATATGTTTTTCTCTCTCATAAGTATAATGGTCCTTTTTTATTATCATTCAGGTCGGCGTAAGTACTTCATGTTACTTTCGAAACTCATTGGTTCTTAATCTATATCGCAACTTTTTGTGTAATTCTTTCCTCTATGTTAAATTCAGTTCTATATTTTAGTGTGCTGTTATTGTTTTAGTTCTATTAATTGCTAAATTTTAAGATTAAATTTTATTACGATATCTATTATATATATATATATATATATATATATATATAGTGTATCAAAAATTTCGTTAACTGGAACCAAATTATGTAGTTGTTTTCACCAAACATTTTGTTGTTTTCACCAAGCAATTTTATTGATTTCTTAAAACAGTTTTATTGATTTCACCAAACAGTTTTGTTGAATTCATCGAACAATTTTGTTGATTTTACCAAACAATTTTGATGTTTTTTCAGGAAACAATTTTGTTGATTCAACCAATGCTGATGTCCGCTTGGAGAAAAAAATACAGAAAATAAATGGCTTAACCCTTTTTTGCATGATTTTTCTTTCTTTTTTTCTTCTTTCTTTCTTTTTTTCTTCTTTCTTTCTTTTTTTGTGAAATAAATCAGGGTGATATAATTCTGATATAATTTATGCTCTAGATTAAAAGAAAAATGTCCTAGTATAAATATATTTTATAAAATAATTAAATAACAGTATGTTGTAAATATCCATCATCATGCAAATTTATATGTTAAGCTCAGTACAAAATAAATTTAAAAAACTAGTATGCTGTGGCCACCACAAGACTTTCTTCTATATTTTCCTATACAAATTCACGCAGTAACAATATTAAACCCCCCCCCCCAAAAAAAAATACGATTTTTTTTCAAAGTTTGCTTTCGTTAAAAAAAAAAAAAATCGATAACTTTGTTTTAAATTATCACATATTTATAGTTCAACCATTCGTTTTAAAGATATTGACGAGACCTTTCGAAAGATACCCATCTTGAAAATTTACCCCCCCCCCCCCCCCGGGAGTACTTTCCCCTGGGGGGGGGGAAGCGATGACCGAGATTTTTTTCCTAATTAACTACTACTATTATCAATAATTCATATTAATTTCACAATCACAGGTTAAGAATAACTCCCATTATGTACATTTATACGAAATTTTGTCCCATACTGCCACTACTTAAAAATTTAGAAAAAATACGATCACAGCACCACCTGTTGAGTGATTGATCCCCAAATCTAATCAGCCCCAGTTTATGTCAGGGGCCAACTAAATACCAAGTCTGGTTAAATTTCGTTAAAAAAAAAAAAAAAAAAAAAAAAATACGATTTTTTTTCTAAGTTACTTTTTGAAAAGTAAAAAAAATCGATAACTTTGTTTTAAATTATGACAGATTTATAGTTCAACCATTCGTTTTAAAGGTATTGACGAGACCTTTCCAAAGATACCCATCTTGAAAATTTACTCCCCTCGAGGGGGGACGTCCCCCCCAGGGGGGTTCACGAGGCTCCTACGCATACAAAATTTCTTCCCCAGTTGACTACCTCTATTATAAATAATTCTTGTAAATTTCATAATGATTACTAAAAAATAATTCTCTTTATGCACATTTATACAAAATTTTGTCCTATATCACCATGTTAAAAATTTAGAAAAAGCGGGATGGCAACGCAACCTGTAAGACAATTTTTACCAAAAGTTGATAGGCACTAATTTATGTCAAGGTGCAACTACATACTAATTTGTATGAAATTCTGTGCAGTAGTTCCTGAGATACAGTTGCCACAAAATTTTGTCACACACACACACACAGACAGACAGACATTTTCTAAAAATGCTCAAATCGTGTTCTACAGCTCTCAAAACGTGTAAATCCATCAAAAACCCGAGGTCGAAAATTTTTACGAATCCAATACTTTCTCTATATTTCATATAGAAGAAAGTAATAATATACATATATTCGTATCTTTGCATAGTGACGTAAAGTTCATCGCTTTTATTAGAAAAAAAAAAAAACTCAGATTAGTTATAAAAAAATATTCAAGAAATCCTATGTTTCTTCCAACCACAACAAACAGCGGAATAACAAGTTCAAACCCGTTATAATGATTGTGACATTTGATTTTTTTTATTTATTTTTTTTTTTTTTTAACAGCTGCGTTCTTTATTACGCAATAGTCGTGAAAAAAGTTGCCAGCAACGACCAATTTACAGTACACCTGTTTTGAGTGCAATTTTTTGTTCACTAAATGTTATGATGGAAATTTCCACCACCTCACCATGCAAAGAAGGGTTAAAAATGAAGATCAAGAATTATGAGTGGTTTTCTGCATAGAAATTAGTTGCCAGGAAAACTGTTGCCAAGAAAACTAGTTTTCCTGGTAACCGACTTTTCAATCTGAAAAAATAAAAATAAATAAACAGATTTAAGTATTTTGATGGAAACGAGAATAATAGCTGTTGGAGGACTAGAAATCAATCTGGCAGGTTGTTATTTCCAGAAAAATCAGTTTTCACAGGTAACTCACTTTCCGAAAAGGAAAATCATGGCAGAAATTAAACTGCTTTGATCCTTTCGATAATATGTTTAGATACTATATTTCCGAGAATTTGTAAAATAATTCGTCGCAATATATGTCAAGATCTGCAACTGAGTAGAAATTTATCAAATACAGGTTGTTATTTATCATTATAATCATAAGTATTATTAGTTTACTAGCAAACCCGTGCGAAATTTTCGCACCTTTATTTCTTTTGTTATTTACTTTTAAACTTTTAAACTTATAAATATTATACCAATTTCACCACCAAATTAAAATTTTAATTTACCAGAAGTCACATTATTATTACAACTAAATTAATATTGTGCAATAGTGAAACCAGAACCATTCAAAGAAAAGTTTCAAAATAAAATTCATGGTTGACGACTCAATTTTCATACTTCCGCAGGCAGTACAGTTTTAGTAAAGGGCCCCCATGACGCATTTTAAATTTTTATTGCCAAGTATGCAATGACATTTTATTTATTTTGGCGTAAATTTTTGTTTAAAAAAAAAAAAAAAAAAAAAAAAAAAAATTCTATTTTGATTATACTTTTTTATGATTGCGTTTCTTAGTCAATTTATGATGATGATTCATATTCTGTATATATCTTTAAAATATTGCTAGGTTTAAAATGACGCTTGCAAAGATTCTGAAGAAATAACTTTTAAAAATATATTTTCCATAAAATAATGTCATCATGTTATCGAATTAGATCATTGAGCTGAATCCGCGTTCTTAAATATTGTTCATTGTTAAATATTATTTTTTATTAATTTCACCACTATCGTATCGTTTCGACAAAAATTAATTGAAATTGGTCCACGTTAGAGAAATATTATAGAGATTGTCTTTGTTTCCCAAGTGCCACTCTTTTTCTCTTTCAAATTTTTGGTTGAACCGAAATAAACAATTTTCTCATTTAAAATTTTTGAAATTTGTCTGATTTTTGTAAAATGTCCGTTTTAATTTAGTCGATTTTAGGAGGTTTTCATATGAAATTGACTTTGTCATCGTGTCTTCGTGTCACGCTATGTAAACAATTAAAGTAAATATAAGCCGTTCCGTTTGTGGCTCCGTGGCTCAGTTGGTTAGAGCGTGACGTTAATAAAGCGGTAGTCGAGAGTCCGGCGTGTTAATTTTTGAGGATAATTACTAGAAAAGGTGTAAATTTATGAAAGAAAATTTTTCGTTGACTACACAATATCTTAAGAATTTTCGAAGAGTTTTTTTTAAGAAGTTTTTATTTTCTTTAGATATTAGAAAACACAAAATATTTTAGATATTAAAAAAGCCCAAAATAAAAGTTTCACGTACAAAATACATAAATAAATATTTTTAGAAGTTTTATATATATTATTATTATATGAAGTTGAATTTGTCATCGAGTTTTCTGTCACGCTAAAAAACAAGACACTTCCACTTAAAAAACTAGTATGTTGTGGCCACCACAAGACTTTCTTCTATATTTTCCTATACAAATTCACGCAGTAACAATATTAAAAAAAAAAAAAAAAAAAAAAAACGATTTTTTTCATTTTTTTTTTTTTTTTTTTTCGTTAAAAGTAAAAAAAATCGATAACTTTGTTTTAAATTACCACATACTTATAGTTCAACCATTCGTTTTAAAGGTATTGACGAGACCTTTCGAAAGATACCGATCTTGAAAATTTACACACACACCCGGGGGGGGGGGGTACTTCCCCCTAGGGGGGGGAAGCGATGCCCCAAATTTTTTCCCTAATTAACTACTACTATTATCAATAATTCATATTAATTTCACAATCACAGGTTAAGAATAACTCTCATTATGTACATTTATACGAAATTTTTTCCTATACTGCCATGTTAAAAATTTAGAAAAAATACGATCACAGCGCCACCTGTTGAGCGATTGATCCCCAAATCTAATCAACATCAGTTTATGTCAGGGGCCAACTAAATACCAAGTCTGGTTAAATTTCGTTAAAAAAAAAAAAAAACGAGTTTTTTTTTTTGTTAAAAGTAAAAAAAATCGATAACTTTGTTTTAAATTATCACAGATTTATAGTTCAACCATTCGTTTTAAAGGTATTGACGAGACCTTTCAAAAGATACCCATCTTGAAAATTTACTCCCCTCGAGGGGGGACTTCCTCCCCACGGGGGGTGGCGAGGCTCCTACGCATACAAAATTTTTTTCCCAGTTGACTATCTCTATTTTAAATAGTTCTTGTAAATTTCATAATGATTACTAAAAAATAATTCTCTTTATGCACATTTATACAAAATTTTGTCCTATATCACCATGTTAAAAATTTAGAAAAAGCGGGATGGCAACGCAACCTGTAAGACAATTTTTATCAAAAGTTGATAGGCACTAATTTATGTCAAGGTACAACTACATACCAATTTGTATGAAATTCTGTGCAGTAGTTCTTGAGATACAGTTGCCACAAAATTTTGTCACACACACACAGAGACAGACAGACAGACAGACAGACAGACATTTTCTAAAAATGGTCAAATCGTGTTCTACAGCTCTCAAAACGTGTAAATTCATCAAAAACCCGAGGTCGAAAATTTTTACGAATCCAATACTTTCTCTATATTACATATAGAAGAAAGTAAAAAAAAAAAAAAAAATGTTAGCAATTCATTGTATCTCTATCTCTTAATGGCTCAGTTGGTTAGAGCGTCATGTTAATTTTTCAAATAATTAATAGAAAAGGTGTCAGTTGATAAAAGGAAATATTTCGTTGTGTGCACACTATTCTAATATTTTTTGAAGATTTTTTTTTTTTTTAAATAGCTTTTTATCTAGTTACTAAAAAACACAAAATAAAAATTTAAATAAAAATAAATAAGTAATTTTTTCAGAAGCGTTTTATTGAAATTGGATTTCGTTATCGCGTCTTCATGTCACGCTAATAAATAAAGCACCTCAACTTTAAAGTAAATGCCAGCAGTCATTATAGTCGCTCGTTGGCTCAGTTGGTTAGAGCATCAAGTTGCTAATACGATGGTAGTGAGTTCCATCCACGAAGGATCGATGTGGTAAATTTTGCAGATAATTAATAAAAAATGTGTCAATTGATAAAAGAAAATTTTTCATTATCTACACAGTATGCTAAGAATTTGAAGAAGCTTTTTTTTAGATATTAAAAAGCATAAAATAAAAAGTTAAACATATAAACATATCCTTTTGCAAGCTTTTTATTGAAATTGGATTCTTATCATAGTGCATTTGTGTCATTCTGAGAAAGAAGGCGCCTTCACTTTAATGTAAATTTAAACAACATTTTTCGACGCTCATTAGCGCATTTGGTTAGAGCATCGTGGTAATAACGCGATGCTCGTGGGTTCGATCTTCGCAAGCCGACGTGTTATTTTTTTGCAGATAATTAATAGGTACGATGTCACTTGATAAAAGAAAATCTTTCATTGTCTACACAGTGTCCTAAGGAATTTTGATAGTTTTTTAAAGTTTCTTTTGAGTTACTAAACGCACAAAATAAAAATTTCGGTAAAAATATAAATAAAAATTAATTAATTAATTAATAAAAATAAAAATAAATAAATAAAAATAACACTGAAAGTTTTTTATTATTGTGGAGCCCTAAAAAGCCTAAAATAAAAAAATATTCTTGCAGAGACATGCTATAAAATCATAAAAGTTTCAACAATAAGAAAATTTTAAAGAAAAATATAGCTATTTCACTTTTGCAAAACATGAAAAATTTTAAATATTCCAAATATTTTAAAAAGCATTCGAGAACAATATTCCTTTTGTATAAGTATTTGTTGGATTTTTCTAGAATATTCTATGATTTTTCTTGACAGTTCTTAGATTTTTGGTTAGAGCGTCATGCTGATAACGCGATGGTCCCGGATTCGGTCCTCGAAATACGATATACGAGGGGGTGCTGAAAAGTTCCTGGCTTTGCACAGAAAGAATAGAGTCAGAGTTCTGAAATTACACATTTATTCAACATATTCTCCTGCCAGACTGAAACACTTGTTACATCGTTGTTGCAGCTTTTCTAGTCCTGTCAAAAAAAAATTAGCTGGTTGTTGTGCAAACCAGCTCTCAGCTGCATGTTGAATGTCTTCGACATCGTTAAAATGATGACCCTTAAGGTGTTTCTTCAGATTCGGAAACAGATGGTAGTCGGAGGGGGCCAAGTCAGGGGAATAGGGGGGATGTTCGACCAATTGGTAACGTAGGGTATTCAATTTGGCAGTCACAACTTGGGACTTGTGTGAGGGTGCATTGTCCTGCAAGAAGAAAATGCCTTTTGTTAATTTTCCTCGGCGTTTCCTCTTAATTGCCTCATGCAGTTGGTCGAGGAGGTTAGCGTAATACTCTCCGGTTATACTGCAGCCCTGAGGAAGGTAGTCTACCAACAGAATACCATCTTTATCCCAGAAAACGGATGCCATGACTTTTTTGGCCGATTTCTGGGCACGGAACTTCTTGGGTCGTGGGGAGCCACTATGACGCCACTCCTTTGATTGTTCCTTTGTTTCAGGATCGTAAATGTGAAGCCAAGTTTCATCTTCAGTCACTAACCTAGCCAAAAAATCTGGTGTGTCACTGAAATGGGCCAAGACAGCTGTGGATGTCTGCACTCGTGCTTGCTTCTGTTCACTCGTTAAACATTTCGGTACCCACTTCGCTGAAAGCTTCCTCATGTCCAGGATATTGTGGATAATAAAAGTAACACGCTCTCGGGATATGCCCAGTATCTGAGCTATCATTTTCCCAGATATTCGTCGATCTTCAAGAATAAGGTCATGGACAGCCTGACCTGTTGCCGCATCCGATGCTGTTGTTGGCCTCCCACTGCGGGGTTCATCTTCCACGTTGAAATGTCCTGTCTTGAAACGCGCCACCCAAAATTTGACGGTGCTGTAGGAAGGACTGTTCTCCCCTAGTGTCTGTGACATCTCAGTGTGAATGTCCTTTGCGGACTTTCCTTGGAGAAACAAAAACTTCATAACGCTCCTCAACTGCACAGTCGTGAAACTTGCTTGAGCCTCTGCCATGTTATCTTCTACCTGAAATTTGAAATAGCTATAAGAGTGGGAAACAACTGAAATTTTTACAGTAATATTACAAGATGACAAGCTTTCTTATGGTAACAAATTTTTTTTCAATTTTCAACTAGAGGGGGGCAAAGCCAGGAACTTTTCAGCACCCCCTCGTAGTACTTTTCTTGCAGATAAATAATCGAAAAAAAAAAAAAAAAAAAAAAAAAAAGGTCGATTGATAAACGAAAATCTTCCGTTGTCTACAAAATATCCTAAGAAATTTTAATTAGTTTTTTTAAGAAACTTTTTCTTTTTTTGTAACTAAAAAGCACAAAATAAAATTTAAGTAAAAAATAATTTTTTAAAGTCAGAAGCTTTTTATTGTGAAGCCCTAAAAAGCATAAAATAAAATTTATTCTGTTAAAGACATGCTACAAAGAAATGAAAGTTTCAACGCTAAGAAAATTTTAGAGAAAAATATAGGTACTTTCCTTTTGCAAGAGATGAAAATTTTTTAATGTTCAAAATATTTTAAAAAGCTTTCGACACATTTGAAATTTCTCGCCTAACGAATGATTATACAAAAACTAATAACTAAAAATATTGGTCTGGAAAGCTTTTTAAAATATTTTGAACATTAAAAAATTTTCATCTCTTGCGAAAGGAAAGTACCTATATTTTCCTCTAAAATTTTCTTAGTGTTGAAACTTTCATTTCTTTGTAGCATGTCTTTAAGAGAACAAATTTTATTTTATGCTTTTTAGGGCTTCACAATAAAAAGCTTCTGACTTGAAAAAATGGTTTTTTACTTAAATTTTATTTACGAATTATTTGTTGCTTTTACGTTGATTTTCGTGAAGGGTCGCTTTAGGATCGTAAAGGTCAGTTTTCGAACCCAAATTTTTACCAGATAAAAGCCAAACAATGTCCCCCCCCCCCACCTTAATAGTTAGTTGGTGTAATTTGCGCTTTTTTTTTTTTTATTATTATTGCTTATTGGCAAAGCCCAATTTTTTTGCAGCCGGTTGTCCGAAATTAGAACCAGCTCGCCACAGATTTAAAAGAAGAAGAAGTTTAATCACAGTTCATTGCTGTAATACTTTTTTTTTCCCAACCTGATTTTTTTGCCGCAAATCAACGGAATTTCTGCTTTTCGGATGTTTAATTTGTGAAAAAGGCCCCATTTTGGCGAGCTATTTTCTAAAGGCGGGATCATTTCGTCATCATTTTGATTAATTTACGTCTAATTGCAGAAATATGCAATTTTTGCATGATCTATTAGATGTATTTATTCTTATGATGGACACGGCAGAAAGAAGGAATTGGCGAATCTATATTATATAAATAAAATCGTTTGTCCTGAGTGAGTGAGTAAGTAAGTAAGGGGGTGATTCATCATCGCCCAGACCAAACCCCTGGACCTAGAAGCATGAAATTTTGTGACAATGTTCCCTCTATGACGTAGACATCCACTAAGAAGCGATTTTACAAAATTCACACCCCAAGGGTGAGGAGGGGGGCAAAACGTGATTTCACAAAATCCTTCATATCTCAAACAAAAAAACAGATATCCATAAAATTTTTGCTTTAAAATATAGCTAACACAAATGTCTAAAAACCAATGTCTGTAATTTTAGAAAATCGGTCCTCAAGGGGGGGGGGAGGGGGCAAAACGCGATTTCACATAATCCTATATATCTCAAACAAAAAAACAGATATACGGGAAATTTTTGCTCTAAAATATAGCTAATACAAATATCTAAAACTAATTTCTGAAATTTTAGAAATTCAGCCACCAGGTGGGGCAGTAAGGGGGGAGGGTATGGGGCAAAAACAAATAGAAATACAGTTAGGCCGTTCAAAATTGGTACAGATAGGTTTCAAAGGCCTGCAAGTCGAATGGGGATATTTTTGAAAGTGTAAAGTTATTAGGAGGGGCGGGAAGGGGTGGAGGGGGAGGGGAGTGGGGCAAAAATATAAATATACAGTTAGATCGTTCAAAATTGGCACATTGAGGTTTTCGATACTTACAAATCGATTGCGGATATTTTCGAATTTGTAAAATCATTAGGAGGGGCGGGAATGGGGGTGAGGCGGTAAGGGGGGTGGCTATGGGGAAAAAAAATATAAATACAGTTAGGCCGTTCAAAATTGGTACAGATAGGTTTTAAAGGTCTGCAAGTCGAATGAGGATATTTTCAAATGTGTAAAGTTATTAGGAGGGGCAGAAAGGGGCAAAAAAAATAAAAATAGAGTTAGATCGTTCAAAATTGGTACATAAAGGTTTTCGATACCTACAAATCGATTTCGGATATTTTCGATTTTGTAAAATTATTAGGAGGGGCGGGAAGGGGGGCTATGGGGCAAAAACAAATAGAAACACGGTTAGGCCGTTCAAAATTGGTACAGATAGGTTTTAGAGGCCTGCAAGTCGAATGGGGATACTTTCGAAAATGCACAGTTATTAGCAGGGGCGGAGGGGCGAAAAAGTAAAAATAGAGTTCATTTAAAAAATAGCGATCAGCGAAGCGGGCGTAGCCTGCTAGTTGTTTAATAAATCGCCACTGTACTTTGTTTAGCCATCTCATGGTGACTAAGCAATAGGCGAGTGGTGTATGCATTTTTCAAGTCTGTACGCTTGGAGACTTTTATTTCCAAGCATTGACAAAAGCATTTGTTGCAGTAGGAAAAGTTGTAGGCCATTTTGCAACTGACTTAAAAATTTGTCATACAGATTATTACTTTGCCCTCATAAATTAAAAGGCCCTAATTCCATTTCATTTATTTATTTATTTTGTAGCTTTTACAAATCAATCTAAAAAATGCACCTTCTTTATGACGTTAGAAAGCTTTAAATCCAGTGTTGAACTATATTTAAATTTATAATGTCTCTAACTTCAGTTTTTCGTAAACACTACGAAAAGAGTATTTAGAAAAAAAAAATGAAGTTAGGGTTTTTAATTTACGAGGGTTGTATTATTATTATCACAACCATTAGTTTATTAATTCTTTGTTTCTTAAGTGTTACGAAACAAGTCGAAAAAATATTAATATGAATTTTACTTTCCAAATTGCTTTACTAATAGTCCGTATGTCAAAAGACTGCCGACAGAAGCGAGAATGAAACCCCTATTAAAATACAGTATGTTACAAGCAGATAAAACAGTCACTTCCCTTTGCAAGAGAGCTTCAATAGAAGACTTCGCGTTCATGCATTTGTGAGAGAACGATATGTCTTCATTTATTTCGCATAACTTAATGTTCACTTCTCGTATTTGCTGAGGAATTTCGGCTGCAAATGCCACGTTCGTAACCAAGTTTAAAATATTGAAAGCGATGACCAGCGCTACGTCCATTATCTTGTAGATATTGAGGTCGGTGAAGAATATAACTGAGAGACCTGTGAATATAGAAAAGAAGTTGACCGTTACAGACACCAGCATGATCGACGAGAAAGCATCTTCTAACAGAACTACGATTTTTAGAATTTTTTGGTAATATTTCATGATATTCAATAGTTCAAAACTGTTTTTACTTCGTTCCACCGTAGATAGTTTATGTTTAACAGCCCGAATTTTGCAGCAACATCGATAGCACAGGCTGCAATATATGACACCGACCAGGCACAAAAAATTTGTTTTCGTTAACTGGGTCACGTGGCTACTAAAAAGCGCAAAAATGAAATGTCCAGCCGATCCCAGTTCTTCGCTCGTATAAGATATAGTATAAAATCTATCACACGATGAACAATTTTGCAGTGATAATATGTAAATTACAGTTACGATTGTCGGATAAACAAACATCAGTACAAAAAGTGCACAAATGAGGAGTAACTGTAAGATGCAACGGTTGGGTGAGTACTCAAAATGGTGGTCTGACAGCTTGTTGAATATGGATTTCAACCTGTGTCTTTTCCAGTATAACAAGAACCAGGCTGAATCGACCAGCACAGGCGTGCTCAAAAAGCCTATGCAAGTGACATAGTCGAGAACGGAGATTCCAACTATGGCGATATAGACGACGTACCATGATAAACTGCTCAGTAGCACGAGCAGGAAAAATGCGGTGTACCTGTTGCATCCAATATGTCTGTCTTTCTTGAATAAATCGATGCCCATGCAGTACAACAAAATCTTTGGAATGTCGAAATGTAGCTTGATAGCCATTGCAACAATATCCTTATTGAAATGTATCGCGATAACGAATTGAACCTTTTTTAGTATAAAATTGATAACTGAACACTGTTCACGTGCTAAAGGATTTATTTACCTGTATTAAAAAGATGAGTCTTGTAAAAAACTATCATCATTGATGCTTGGAAGAATTATTATCAGACAGAAGAAATAATACTAGATTCACCAAAAATTTCTCCTAAAGTTTATTAAATTTGATTGGTTAAATCAAAAATCTTTAAATGTTAGAATAGAAAAAACCTCATTCTAATTGAGGATTTTTGAGCATCGATGGGTACAATATATTATATACTTGACATATTTTTCCCGAGTTTAACTATTTTACAATTAAGACACAAACATTCCCATGGAAATAGTATCAGAAGTCATATATAGTTACTAAAGTTTAGTTTCCATCAAAACCGTTTTACGTTTCAGATTTGAAGTTTCCATTTTATATCAAATAGCCTTAGATAATGCAGATCTTTCCCTTGAAATCATCGTTCTTTTTTATTCTGTCATGTAAATCTGTAAGGTCTTTTGATTTTATATAAGTTTCCATTTTGTGAAACACATTTTTTATTGAGCATCAGGACAAATCAAAGGGTTAACCTAACTTTTTAAATATATTATTCATTTGATTTTTTGAAATAATTGGATTTCAAGATAGATTTTGAAAAAATGTTGAATTGCATTGAAGTTTATGGATTTAGATTAAATGATGACGTCTAAAATTGTAAAAAACTAATATGTATTTCGATTCAGATATTTTGAAATGGGTTGAAATGCATAAAAGTGTGTAATTTCAAACTTTATAATTTTGTAAATAATTTATTCCATTTAACGAGAACAAATATTAAGAAAAAAAAAATTAAATATCGTCAGATCATTAAATTGCATAATATAAATTTTGGTTCCAGTATTTTCAAAGCTTGAACAAAATGTAACGCAACTTCCTTTAAAATTGTATTTGAAAAATTGTATTATTTTAATAAAATTTAATGACAAATTTTGGAAAAATATCCTTAAATTGAAAAAGCTGCTTTTCCTTAATAATAATATATTATTTGTTGCATAATTTTGGTACTGAAATCTAGGAGTTTAACACATCCAAAAACAAGTCATCTAATTTCAGGGAAAAAATAAAAATAAATAAATTATCAAGCACGAAGCTTGTGTTAAATATTTTAAGTAAGCACATTCAATGTTAAACAAATTATACTACGAATCTGTAAACTGTAAATCGCATTGTTGAACGCAAAACTTGTAATTAAAAATTTTATCGTTATTTATAGCATATTTATTGTTAAATAAGCTGTAATGCAAGTCTGTCAATTACAAAACTGTAAGTCTGTAAATTATACTATCGAATGCGAAACTTGTGTAACCTTTTAAGTAAGCATATTCCTTGTTAAACAAAATGTTAACTAGAAATATGTGAATTACATTGTCGAACGATGAATTTGCGTTAAACGTTTCAAGTAAGCACTTTCAATGCTAAACAAGCTGCACACAAATACAAGAAATACTCTGTCGAACATGAAACTTGCATTAAATATTTTAAGTAAATACAAGTTAAACAAGCTCTAACAAAAATTTGCAAATTGTACTGTCGAACGCGAAATTTGTAAACATTTTAAGCAAACCTGCTGAATGTTAAGCTGTAATAATCACATTTGCAATAGGAAATATTCGTTATTAAAGAAAAAAGTGAATGGAACTTTGTAAGGAAACTTTTCTCATTTAATATTTGTTACATTTCGTCTTTTAAAATGCAATGTTTATTCAACAGTTAAATTTACTGTCAAAGAGGGACGCATCAAAGACGCATATATATGTGTACGCAATTAAAACTTTTTAAATCTTCTATGTTACGAACTACTAACTTTTACTGTTATATTAATTTGATATTGTTATAGCTAATAATACAGTTGAACTCGGTTATAATGAGCTCGGTTATACCGCCAACTTGTTTATAACATCAAAAATATTTTTCAGTCAATCTTCTATGTTAAACACTACTTACTTTTTCTGTTATATTAGTTTGATATTGTTATAGCTAATAATACAGTTGAACTCGTTTATAATGAGCTCGGTTATACCGCTAACTTGTTCATAACGTAAAAATATTTTTCAGTCACTGGTAGATTTCAGTGTCAACATAACTCGCTTATAACGTCATACGACTAAGGTTTTAACGTCAAAAATATATTAAGCACATTTGGCGGCTTTTGTTTCCCTTTTCGAGAAGAATAAAAAGAAAAACCACAAATTGTGTAGTTACTGTTTTAAATTACTTTTTTAAATACTGGAGGGTTGAGAAAATAATGCATACATTATATTTAGATTATGTATAATTTCGATATTAATAAACCTCATGTTTAGCATGAACTACTTTAAATATAAAAGGTTTTTCTTCGCTGAAATAATGGAAAGTGTATTATTTTATACGGAAATAGCACTCTTATGCTTTTTTATAAAGATGTTCTTATGTCAGTTACACAGGTCGATTTTTTTTAGCTTTTAAATTAAATTAGGTTATTACGTCACTCGGCTATAACATCAGAAATGTTTATGTCCCTTATAGATGATGTTATAATCGAGTTCGACTGTATTTCTTCTCACTTGGATATCATATGAAACTCTTTGTCTTTACACCTTCAAAAAATCCAAAATAATCTTTAAAATTTCTTCATGGTATTTCTTCGACGCCTTTTATGTCTGATGCGTGGAAATAACTCGCATAATTTTTTTTCTCTCTTAGTTTGCTATATTTATTTCTATTTTCTTATGCCATTTCTTATTTTATTTTTTCATTATTTATTTTGAAATTTTTGTCTTTCTTGCTTTCCTCTTCTTCTTTTTTCCTCTTAACTTAATCTACACCAGAATTTTTAAAGAATACCTTTTCTTTTGACATGTTTTTGTAACAGTGCTGCTTTCACGCCACATTCAAGACTACATTTTTCACTTAATGAAACGTTGTGTTTCATTAGTTTGATCCAAAACAATGGTTATTTTTTTTTTTTCATGGTATATATGTTCTTATTTTTCGTAAATCGTCTGCAACTAATTAAATTTTAAGGAGTATCGCATGTTAAACTATTTAAAACAATCACATTCAGCATTTGAACAAAGTGTGAAAAAAACTTCCTTTATAGCGTATATTCTTTTATAACGTTACCTAATTAAAGAATATTGTAATGTAGATTCGAAAATATATACTCTCATAGTAAGAGTTAGTTAAGGCAACTTACTAATTCTTCAAGCAATATTGACTTACTGTATTTCTTAGCTTAAAATGCATTACTTATTGCATTCCATAGTTTAAAATGAGATATTAATTCAATTTTTGGTGCATTAAAAAAAAAAAAAAATTAAAATGCATTATTAAATAGTCTTGTTTCACACATCAAAAATGAATCTGTCTAACAGTATATTACTTCAAGTTTCGCATAGAAAATTAAATAACAGAAGATAAAACTATTATTCAAGTTTAAGCACTTTATGCATAAAACAATTTCATATGTATGTACTTTTACAACCAGAAGCAACCTGCTACAACAATGTAAGCATTCACTTTTGAAATGCAACATTATTGACGCAATCCAACAAGCTGAATCAATATTTTATCTTATCATAGAGTCATCGAAATATTCACTGAGAATAATAATTTTTTTCATCGATTGGCTGTTTTTTCTAAACATAATTTAATTTTATGGAAATTAAATATACTGGAAAACTGTCATGGATGTTATATTTATTACATTCGTGACATAAAGGTTTTATGTAAATTGTACATTTTTATTTTCCCGCATCCTGTGAATATTCCGCGTCTGTTTTGTTTGCTTAAGATAATTGTTTCCGTAAAGATATTTAAAATCGATTTCATGTCTTTTTTTCCCTTTAATTTTATAGTAGGCAGAAACGTCATTTTTGTAAAATAATCAACAGTGGATAAAAAAAAAAATAGATTGACCCTTTAATGTTAAATGGTTTTGTATTGAAAACAAATGTTCAACATGTTTATGTATAGTAATTTTTCAATATCTTTTCCTCGTTTTAATTGACTTTAATTCCCCATCATACCCATAGGTATGGGGAACTTAGGTATTGAGAAAATTTTCGGACTCGAATATTGACTTTTCACATGTTCTGAGGTGTAAAGAATTCGAAAATAGCAGGGTGTGTGTTAGTTTGTCAGTCAAAAAAAAAAAAAAAAAAAGAAAGAAAGAAAGAAAAGAAAACAAAGAAAAAGAAAAGTGATTGCAGAGAGGTCGTATTAGTTGTAAAATATCACTTATCAATAAGACAATAAGAATCTTATTGATTTGCAACATTCTAATTAAAAAAGTTCCTAAGTTATTCAAAATTTACGATTTTCTTAACATGGGAGAATAGGGCAAATTTTCGCTTAAACGTGCATGAAAAGGACTATTTTTTACGGAATGATGTCAGACCAGCTTTAAAACATCAGTTATATGATGCTGGCATGAACACCATTCACTATGAAAATTCAACTTTGAAAACTTCGCAAGTTATTTGAAATTTACGATTTTTTTTAACATGGCAGAATAAGGCTAAACTTCGAATAAAAGTTCATTTTGAGAGATATTTTTATAAATATATAATATTGTTAGAATCTAGAGTATGAGCCACCCATGGCTCTACACAGTTATTCGACGCTCTCCGCACTCAAACCAGAACGAATAACCCACTCAGCCTTGCGCACCGATGGTCTCTTCTCGCTCCACTGCCAGACGGATTCGAAAAACTCTCGCTTTCATCTCAATCTCCATCGGGCATCACATGCAGCGCGCTCTATTCAGTGGTGGAAGAATTCGTCTCACATAGTATGTAATGCACTTGATATTTATGAAAACATATATATGACAGGGGAGGGAACTGAGCATAATCCACCTATGCCGACTAGTTTGAACCTTTATTCCTTTTCTGTTCGACAGAAAGAAACACTCTTCCGAAATGTAACAAATGGTGCTTCAGAGGAAGCCATATGCAGAAGTCACATAAAAATTCTCAATAGGCGCGAGTGCACCAGATTGGATAATGCACCCGTGTCTAGTTTTTTCATGAGCGTTTTTTTTTTTTTTTTTTTTTTTTTTTAACCTGAAACAACTGTTGCGATTTTTTTGTAATTCATAATGTTTACTTATAAAGTTATTAATTAAATTAACTATTATTTGAATTGAATCAGATTGACATATAGATGTTTTAAAATAAAAAAATGTATCTCTAAAATTAAATATAATATTTTTATTCTTTTTACTTGTATTTATGTTCAGTTATGTGTATAACAGACATTTTTTAAAAATTAATTTATTAATTTTCAAAAGAAAATATAGAGTGGGCATTTAAAGGGTTAATGAAGATTTTTTTTTTTTTAACCATTACCCAACAAAGGTGAAAAGGACTTAAAAATTCAGTTGTTATTTCTGGTAAATTCTTTTTAAATACAGTAGAACCTCGATAATCCGACGTAATCGGGACCGAATCTACATTGGATAATCGAAATTTCTGGATAATAGGGAATTTTTCAAAAATCATCTAGTTTAATAGGTAACATAGTCATCTAACTGCTATTATGATTATCTAAAGTCTTCAATAAATATCTAAATTCAAATTTTTCATGAAAACTTATTTTTAAACAAAAAACTTACAATAATTTAAATGTAAGCTTTATCTAGCGTAAATTGGTCTTCTTTGTTGTGCAGCTCTGTCACGAAGTTTTCTTAATATCATTAGTTCAGAGGAAAGAGCTAGTTCGAAAAGAACGCTTGCATACACAAGGAATGTGAAAGTTAAGAAGATGAGCTTTAAAAATGAATTTTGGTTAACAGAAAGTGTCGTCTAGAAGAGTTTCGAATAATGGACGTTGAAAAAAAAAAGAAAGTCAGGAAACCGACATTGGTTAACGAGAGTTCCGGTTAAACGAGGGTCGCATGATCGAGGTTCTACTGTACGAGGAGAATCGTGAAAAATCATGCGATTCTCATAATTATTAACACTTTTCAACTGTATGTTCTCGTTTTTCTTATTTTTTGTTTGTTTAACCTTTAACTTAAATGTACTTTATTTGCATTACATGATTTATACCATGTGCTATTTATACCATTTCAAATAGGGATCATTCTATAGTGAACTTGAATAACATAGATCATTTTGAAGAAATTCTGAAAATATTTACGGAAGCTAGTGGAAGACAGACAGAGTAATTCAAATCAGAATTGCTCTTAAAAAAAAAAAAAAAAAAAAATTCTGGTGTGAGACAACCACACGACTTCCATTACTTACTATTACATGTATTATATGCCTTTTTTTGGAGATAATATAATCAGGAGACATAAAATTGACCTAACAAATTGGACACCTAAACATTTTCTGGTTAGAGAAAGCTTATACACATGTAAAGGTATATAAAATAGATTTACATAGAGAATATAAAAACAGTAAGAAGAAAAAAATCGGTTTAGCCATTTTTCGAAACATTAACTTCCGACATCTAAAAGTGATCTATCTAATCAGGATGACTGTTAATTTTCCTTTAATAACTACGTAACACATAAGAAAGGATATCTAAAATGGATTTATGTAACAGTTTTCAAGAAAATCATTAGAGCCATTTTTGAGATACCGACTTTTGCCAAAACTTGGCACACTCAATTATTGACCGGAAAAAAATAATTATATACAAAAGGATATTTAAAAGGCATTTAATATAGCAACTTTTAAAAAAAATTCGTGCAGCCGTTTTTAAAGGAACGCACTTGCGAGGTCTGAAATTGAGCTATTTATACATTACGCCTATCCATTTTCCTAAACTAACCAACTATATCATTCGAAAGGACATCTAATAGAGTGTTTATATAGCAACTTAGAAGAAAATCGTTACAGGCGTTTTTGAGATACGGACTTATGTAGGTACCACTTTCGGTTTCCGATGTCCCACTTCCGGCTTTCCAATTTTCACCAAAATTTGGAAAATTCATCTGTACACCAGACCTGTCTTAATTCTGAAGTTTCGTAGTTCTATCTTTATTAGTTTCGGAGATATGACAGTCAGAATATTCTCCACACATACTGACCAATTGTCAAAAATTACTTTTTTGGACTCAGGAGACTTTAAAACATGTAAATCAGGTGAAGACTCGATATTGAATTTTCGGACCGAATACAATACTTCCATTACCTACGTCAGTCGGGTAATGGAAGTAATATTTAAAAATGTTAAAAACGCTTAATATAAACAAAAACGTTATTGCAGCAATTTCCAGTTATAACCCTTAATGAATCTAAATATTTTTTTTGTCTTTCTATATAATCTTAATGCTAGCCATACTACATTCTGTAGAAAACTTTTTTTTTTGTGTGTATGTATATGAACAAATGTTAATTTCATATGATTTTTGCAAAGTAAAGTTATTAAAATATGGTTTATAAAAACAGCACTCATGGAACGCAGTGCTTTGGAATTCTTTCAGATGTTCATGTATGGTGAGCACCAGTGATGGTGCTTACTCCTTTAAATTACCATTTTTTTTATTAACTTCTATTCTTGTTTGTTAGTTTGTCCGGTACAAATCTTGTAATCGAATTTTAACTAACTTCCCTACTAGCTAGACATTTGAAACTTTCACAGTAGCTCAGAACCCGGTGACAACACACTACTTCGAAGTCAGATTTTCGAATTTTTGATTAGTTTTCTCATAATTAATTAAAATATGAAAATAATAACTCCCTAATAGCGTTAAAATAGCCAATAAAATGTTAGCTATAATTTAATTGTTGCCAAAAAAAATTAGGAGTTCATTTTCTTTCGATATAAAAATAAACACATTTAATTAAACGTGAACGTTAAAAAAATATAAAAAGTTAAATTATGCACCTCACAAAAATTGACATCATTATCACTTTAAAAATTGTATGCATATTGATAAGAGCTCTATGATTCATCGAAAAATTTAAAACATGGCATATAAAAAGTTTTTTTTTTATGTTATAATTATTCAATAGGGAACTTGAATAGCATATATCAGTTTCAAAGAATTTCATCAATATTTACGGGAGTCAGAGTGTGAACAGACAGACAGACAAATCGAAGAACACTTTTCAACCTTGTTAATGAAAAGTGTTAAAAGGTAGGTTAACATAGGAATAATTAAAAAAAATTTCAAAGAATTTAAAAATTTTTAATTTGAATTTTATTAAATACGTATAACTAGTTTCTGAGAAAGTATTAATATCTATATAATATTTCTCTAACGTGGACCAGTTACAATTATTTTTTTGTCGAAACGATTAGATACGATAGTGGTAAAATTAATGAAATACGTGAGGATTAAACAAATAATATTTAAAAATGAACAAAAGAATGCGGACTCAGCTCAATGAACTAATAAGAAAACCTGACGACATTTGTATGATGACACTATTTAATGGAAAAATGTATTTTTAAAAGTTGCTTCTTCAGAATCTTTGCAAGCTTCACTTTAAACCTTAGCATGATTTTAAAGATATACACTAAGCGACATAAAAAAAGCCGCACTGCAGAAAAATTGACTTATACCTTTTGGGTTTGTAATAATTTAAAAACTAATAATTGCAACGAATAAAACCGTTATGTTTGTATAATACGGAAGTCATAACATGATACCTATGTACATTTTTGATTTAATAATTCGTTTTATTACACTCTACGAAGCATTTAATAAAAATCCACATAAAATTTTCTTTTTAAACGTGATATAATATACATATACTTTGTATTCTATCATGATTTATTGTATGAAATAAACAAGTACTATGTTAATGTATGAAATAAAACTATTTGTCTGTTAGTTCTAAACAATTATTTAATAAAAATATGTATTCTGGATTGTATAATTCCGCCTTTATATGGAATTACTGCTTTAATGGGCAATTGCATAGTACTTTACAGTTTTTTAAAATGAAACTCAGAAATTTCACTGTGCTAAATATCATAAATAGTTTTTGCTAGTTTTTTCAATGTTGTAGGCTACAAATTTCTAATCCCCACCCTCTTTTATAGACTAAAAATTTTCGAACGGATTGAGGTTAGGACAATTTTCAGGTCTAATAAAGAAGAAATCCTACGATATTCTTTGTGAGATTTGATTTTAAGTAAAAAAAGTTATGATAATTTACAAAATTATAGATGCTCATGAGAATGGATAAGTAATTTTAACAACTTGAATCAAATAAATGTATCACAAGTGCCATATAATAAGGTGCTTTATCATCTTGAAATGCTGATTATGGAAGACTCTGAAATACCCCCAAAGTAGTCGGTCAGGTACCAATTTTTTAGTGGCCGAGTTTTACTTCGGGTAAATTGATCCCTTGAACATGAAAATTTGCCATACTCACCGAAAAATTATACATTTTCGTATCGTAATGTACGAGGAATATGTCATTGTTTTAAAAGTGCGATTTTCATTAAGTCAGTCACATTTTCGTGATCAGATCTGCTTGTTTCTGTCTGTTCGAAATAAGTTAAACTTTACTCATCAGAAAGAACAACTTCAGCCCAATAATTAAATGATCATTTTTTAATTTTTTTAACCCTTTAATGTCCTAGTTTTCTCATTCTTTTCGTTAAGAATGAATTTTTTTCAGATTTTCTGGCAATTAAACCTGCTTTGTTTAATTGTTATTTCACTGTATTTAGATAAATTATGTTATTAAGCACTTTTTCTGAATCCCTGCTATGTTCTAAATGTAATACAAACTGATTTTTTATGCGCTGGATTTTTAACTCTCGGTCATCTCGACTGGATTAATAACGTCGCCGCTTAAGGACAAATGTGCAGTTTAAACAGCCAAAAAATATTATATCTTGCTAAAAACCAGATCACTAATATTTTGTTAACATTTAAGAATTTTGACATCCCACGTATTAATTTTTTTTTTTTTTTCGCTCTAAAATTAATATTTTTTGTAGTATCGTTAATTGCCTTATTCTTGCAATTTTTGAAATACTTTCTAAAATTACAATTTTCCGAACAATTGCATCTTGTTTTTAACACTTGAATCAATCCTAAATTGCACGCGGAACGCGATGTAATAAAATCTGTTCAAAAATTTACTTTTGAAACAATAAAATTAGCGATTACAGGCAGAAAAATGGAAAACATCCAAGTGCGGTTTTTTTTGTCGCTTAGTGTATACAGAATATAAATCATCATCTTAAATTGACTAAAAAACGTATTCATAAAAAGTATAATAAAAATAGGATTTTTTTTTTTTTTTTTTAACAAAAAATTATGCCAAAATAAATAAAATGCCATCGCATAAATGTGCGCATCGCACTATTTTTATTTCTATTTTGTAATGTATCTATAAATATTACCTAATTCTATATTCATAGAAAAAAGCATTGGATTTATAAAAACTTTTGAGTTCCGGTTTTCGACAAATTCACATGTTTTGAAATGTCCCCGAATACGATTTGACCACTTTTAGAAAATGTTCGTTTATATGTGAGAGACAAAGTTTATGTGACAGCCCTAGATCAAGAACTAATTCATATCAGCCGACAGGTGGCGTTTCCATGCTGCGATTTCCCCCACAGGGCCGTGCCTACACTTTTAGCCGCCCTGTGCGAAAGATTTTAGCCGCCCTCCTAGGCAAAAGATTTTAGCCGCCATACTAGGCACTAAAATTATTTCCCTACTTCTGCTTCTGAAAACTATCGTTTAAAGCCAAAAACTGCTGGGTTGCCACAGATGAACAGTTATCAAGTTTTTTTTTTTTCTCTGTTTTAAAAATAGGCCACCAGCGGCCAAGTGGTTATGCGCTCAAAGCTGGTCGACATGACGGGCCGAGTTCGATCTCAAGTCGCGCTTGTCGGCCTAGCCGATCGGAGTTTTCCATGGTTTTCTCCAAAACTTGCTTAAATACGGGCTAGGACCACTTAGAAAGGCCCCCACGGAGGGCACTCTCCCTCAGATCTAGAACCTACAGCAGTCAATCGGCCTTATTTCCAAATCCAATCCAATCCTGTTTTTAAAAACATCTAACAATTTTAGTAAACCTAATTTTTAGCTGAAATTTTGTCATTTTTAGCCGCCTCTAGCTTTTAGCCGCCCTGGGCGACCGCCCCGGTCGCCCCCCCCCCTAAGCACGGCCCTGTATCCCCCACTTACGGGAAGGCTATATCTCAACGTCTATTTGAGTATAGCTGCAGAAAACTAGACATGTGAGAGAGTTATTATAAAAAATTATTCTAATTCAGTTTGTGTGCATATCGACCAATACACCTATTGGTATCGCTGCTATACTGTGATTTTCCTCGTTTACGGGAAAATTATATCTCAGCATCTAATGTTTATAAATGCACAAAACTTTTTAATTGAAATGGCCACTATAAAAATGAATGCTGGTTCAATTTAACCAGTAAATAGCGCTGTTATGTAGAATGATATAGAAAAAGGTTTTGTGATGGCCGCAATTTTTTGTTTAATTCTGTGTAAATCAACCATTTATTAATTCTATAATTATTTTATCTATAAATATAATAATTACTTTCTATAATGAATATGTTTTCTTTTCTTTCTTTTTTTGTTCTTGAAAATGTATGTGAGTTTCATTACGTTTTGTGCAATATAAAATAACAAAAACCTAACTTCATTTTTCCACAAATATGTCATTTATCCGAGAAATATCAGTAATATAATATATATATTTTAAACTTATAATTATATTTTAGAAGTTAAATGCAAGTTATATTTGATATTACATATTATCTAATAATAATAATATTCCCTAAATGTAGCCATCTTGAATTTCAGATCTTTCATATTCGCGAATCCTATAATGAAATAAACGGAAAAAAAAAAAAAAAAAAAAAAAAATAACTCTCTAGTTTTCATTCTAAGACGAATAGTTTGATTTATAAATTTTTAATCCTATTTTAAATTAATTATTTTAAAACAAAACCTTGTAAAGCTTTAGTTTTTAACCCCATTTACGTATTTATTTAAAAGTGGTTCACATTTGTTTTTAGATGTTTGTGTTTTAGAAACCTACCTGGAAAAACCATTCTAATTATTAAAAGATTGACTTAATTTTTTTGTAGACTTTTTCTTTTTAATCTATAATAAAATCTATTTCTTGTAATGAAAAATCCAAGAAAACTTAAAATAATAATGTAACGAGAAATTATTAAATATATCGGTCTCACATATGTAGTATATGTGATATATTACTTATATGTGGCAATATTTACAAATATTTGAACACTTGAAAGTTATATTTATATACTATATATATATTTTTTTTAAATCAGACGGTATTTTTTTAAAAACAAATATGTGTTAAAAATTAGTGTCCGTAATCGGAAATATGTTCTACATGTATAAATTTGAATTTGTTTCGATTTCTAATTTTGACATGTAAAGTGAACATGGCAGGATCCTATAAAGTTATAACGAATTCTATTTATTTATCTAAATTCTTTTTTAAAAAAATATAAAATTCCGAATAAAAAATCATACATTCTGTAATTTTGGAAAAAATCTTAACTTTTCTGTGTATTTTTCAATTTTTTATATTATTGAGTAATTTAACGAACTTTTATATTTAAATCTGGGATCTAGTATTGAAGTCGATGACGTGTGCTAATACGATTCGAAATTAAATTATTTTTCCTCTCATTTTAAATTTTTGAAGAAGGAATTCTTTCATCCTTCCTATGGATAAATGTTTAAATTTCAGTTATGTAACCTTTTTTTAAGCATATCTAAATTTTAAATATTAAAAAAACATATAAATTAGAGATAATGTCTGTTTTTAACATCAGGTGAACTTCGGATTTCGACATTTTCCTTCCTCTCTAGGAAAATTTTAACTGAAAAAGAATAAAATCGCGTAAATAAGAAACATATAGCTTTCCAAAAACACAACTTTTGAAGGTTTAGTCCAAATATCCGATTTTTAATAATAATTTACTTTCATGTCAGAAACACAATTCCAAGCCGGAGTGCAGCACTGAGTCATTTTCCGTCCTTGCCGCGCTCGCAAAGTTTACAGTTTTCTTTGACGTCCGCGTTGAGTCAATAAAAGTGCGTGCGCCCAGCGGCGGTTATCACAACTGATTTGAAGTTATACGAGTGAGGCACTCTCTTGTGGATATCTAATTTTCTATTTAGAAACGAGAATCTTGTTTTTTTAGTCTGAATTTCTTAAAAGAATTTGGATAGAAAATTAATCGATCAAGATGGTTGAAAGTGAAGTCGCTACTCCCGCCGCAACGCCAAAGAAAACTAAATCTGCCAAGCCCAAAAAGCCTAAAACAGCTCCCCAACGCCCTAAAACGTCTGACATGGTGAATGCTGCTATTTCTTCATTAAAAGAACGAGGAGGATCTTCGACACAAGCCATCAAGAAATATATTGGCGCCCATTACAAAGTGGATGTTGAAAAAATCACTCCTTTCATCAGAAAATATTTGAAAAATTCTGTTGCTTCCGGCGAACTTGTACAGACCAAAGGAAAAGGAGCATCTGGATCATTCCGAATGAAGTCCCAGCAGACAAAAGAAAAAACCTCAAAACCCAAGACTGCCGCGCAAAAATCCAAGAAAACCGCTAAGAAGGCCGCTAAACCCAAAGCCGCAAAGAAACCAGCTGCCGCTAAGAAACCAAAAGCGACCAAGAGCCCCAAAAAGGCAAAAGCTGTCAAGCCTAAATCTCCCAAACCTAAGAAAGCCAAAGCAGTGAAGAAATCTCCAGCTAAAAAGGCCAAGAAGTAACTTTTTTTTCAAGCTGTGTTCATCTTTCATGTAAATAGTCGACATCAGTTTTTCCAGTATATCTCATCATGAAATTGTGTAAAAACTTTAATGACTGTTTCGGATATCTGCTTTCATCTTGTACATCTTCTCACTTCATTTTTTTCAGAGACTGGTACTCCTTTCTTTTTGAGAACTTATAGTGATCATAAAAACATTTTTTGGTTAAAAAGTATTGATCAAGTATTTGTTCATATATTATGTAAGTATCATGGACATTTTCTTTGAGTTAAGAATATATACCGGTTAATAATTTTGTTTATTTCTGTTTTACTTTATTAAGATTAGATTTTAACAGTTGAATATTAATTCGACACGTGTAGAATAACAACATATCATTTCTGTCGTATGTAAATAATTCATATCATCAACGATATTGCAGAACAGTATTTTACTTTATTGATTGTTTGCCGAATTGTGCAAAATTACATCTTAGCTCTTGAGAATAAATATTTTATGTATAATTTCTGTAATTTAAATAAATATTGCTTAGATAAAATTTCTTTTTTGTAAATTTGTAATTTTAACTAATCAACAAAACTGAGTTTTTATCAGCGAGATAAATAAATATATATATTTTTTTGCTATTAGAAATATTATTATTTAAGGTAAAATTAGAATGAATTATTAAAATGATTCATTAAAAAAAAAAGAGGAGAGTTGAAAAAAAGATGTGAAAATCGCGCGCATATTTTTGTGAATATTTAAAGTGCATATTTGTTTTTCGTTATCGTTCATCATGGTACTTAGTTGTTTTGGTGTCGCCATCTATGAAACGGACCCAGAGTATAAATGACAAAAATATTTTCATGTTTCCAGTTTCAATAACATTTATACAGTTTTTTAATACTTGAAACTTATGCGAATATCATATATTTTTTATTTTTAAAAAAATATTTATAATGTCAATGAAGATAAGTGGAACAAAGAAATAGATAAAATTTAAATTATAACTAAAACTAAAAAATCTAATTTTTTTTTTTTTTTTTTTAGATAAGCTGGAAATGTAGACTGTATTGGCAGAAGTCTTTAAAGTAATTTTCCAAAAATAATCACACAGTCCAAATATCGCTAAATAGAAATATTTAGCATTTCAGACAGCCTACTCCTTCATGGAAAAAAAAGTCATGTTTTACCTTTTACACTCCAATGTTCCAGAAATGGAACATGGAATTAAAAATTCATCTAAGAATTAAATATCATGAATAGTAACTTGAAAAAATTATCAGATATAATAGAAAGATGACTTGATTTTTTCAAATAGAAATTACTGTTCAATCATAAAAGGGGAAATGTACAGAAAATTATAAAAATGACCTATTTTACCATTTTTCCTTTTACCCCCACAGTTTAAAAATTCACATAATTTAGAAAAATAAGCAAATGCTTCTAAAAATGGGCTGGCATGTTTAAAATAGCTTACATTATTAAAATATAATAATCTTAAGGTATATTTAATTTTTTTACACATTTAATTGATTGAGTTCTTTAAACTAAAGCATTAGAAAGCAAAATATGTAAAAAACTAATTTAAATTACACCCTGATCTGAATGCGGTGTGTAAAAGGTTAATGGCCATTATGTTTATTATCATTTTTAAAAACTATTGTTTATTCCAAATAATTTATAAAATCATTTTAATTATTTTTTTAGGGTTGCTCTTTGTTTGATATAATAATAATAAACATGGAGGTTTTAAAAATATCAAATAATAATATCCAATTTATCTCGCCTTTTTTTTTTTTTGTAGTTGTTAGGGGAGAATTATTAATATTTGAAGAGAATTTTTAAAAAGCATTTTTATCAGTTCTTTAGAAATTTATCAACACATTTGAAAGTTTATTCAGTCTCTTACTATATATCAGGGGTGCAGAATATGTCCGAACGAGGTTCGGGGGAAATTTAAACTAACTGGGGAAATTCTGAATATTGTTTTAAGAGAAAATAAAAATGTAAATAAAAAATAATAATTTGCTGCTTTGAAGTTCTTATAATATACACTAACAGCGATATTTTTTATTCTACACTGTATACTTATTCTCTTAAAGATTTATTACATAGAACAAATGACTTTGTATAGCAAAGTAGATTTATACTGTGTTTGATGGAAATTTCCGAGGTCTGAACATTTTCTGCACCCCTGCTATAAATGTTAATAGAGAAAAAGAATTAACTATTGAAATAATATTCATGACATTTGTAACATTTAACTATTTTACTTTTCATACATATTTTTTTACAAGCTGAGCAAGAATGAAAAAAAAGTAATAAAACCTTATATACATTTTATTAAACCTGACAGAATAACTATAGTATGTTCTTATAAAATTTCTTAAATAAAAATGGAAAAAAAAAAGGGCAATCTGCTTATTCTGCAATGGTTTGATTTTTGTGTCTTGTAAGTATAAAAAAAAAAAAAAAAATCAAATGCTCAAACTACAATCCAACATCCACTCTGATACATTTTCATTTCAGATTTCTATGTTCTTTACAGAGAAAAAGAATGATCTATCTATCAGGGGTGTTTGCGTTCCGGATTTTTTATTTTATTTCCCTCCAAAAATTTTTTTTAATAGTGATATCAGTAGTTTTCTTGCAACATTTAGCAATTAAATATAGCCAAAATTACTATTCGTAATTACTGGTGGGAAATAAAATAAAAAATCCGGAATGCAAACAACCCTGATCTATTCAGAATTGAATGAAAACTAAGAATTTTTGTGCCAAATAAAAATGAATTTTTAATGACAAAAATCAGCAATCTTATTCCTGAGAACAGTTTTAAAAGAAAATGAATCAACACATGTTTGTAAAGTAGAATTGGATATCATGATTAATTACAATTTACCATAGTTTAATTAAGTCTCAGCATAATTACTTGTATAAACAAATAAGAGAAAATTCTTGAGGAAAAAGAAGGTTCTAGAGATATATGTTTAAACCAAGTTGAGGAATTTATTACAAATCAAAATGTAAATACTTATTTATATTTAAAAAAAAAAATGCAAATATCATATTCACACCCTGTACAGTACACTCTCAAAAATCCGCACAGCTGAAAATGAAGAGTTTTGCAGATTTTAGAATAATTTCTTTTAACCTCATTTGAGTAGCAAATCTTTAAGAAACAATTTATATGTTATGCATACAATGCTGAAATAAAGTATGTCTATTAAAAGTACAAATATTTCATGAAATTTTAATTCAAAGAACAATTTTTATATATCATATTACAGTTGAAAATAATCTAGATTTTTGAAAAGTCTGATCAATAGTATATGTAAGAATATTCATACATATTTATTTTCCTATAACCTGCAAAAAAAAAAAAAAAAAATCAGCAATTCTTGGTCTATCACACAAGTTTGTGCTATGAGAAAGTTTGAATATTTATCTTCATGAGAGAAAATCTTTCGTGAAAATTCTCTTTCTCCTCCTTCCTCTAAATTAATATGATTTATTTTTTGATAGTTATAATTACACTTACCATTTTCTCCTCTGTAACATGCTGAATGATTGGTGATTTACCACTACAAGTTAATAATTGATTTATCTCCTAATACAACTGAATTTTTGCAATCCACTAATCAACAAATCAGCTGGGATAATGTTTACATTGCAAATGGTATGCGGATTTCAGAGAATTGCGGATTTTTGAGAATTGACTGTATATCCTTTAATAGTAATTGCAGGACAAAACTATTTATACTAAATTCATTGTCTTGAAGGATGTTTCCTGGGATGTATCACAAGACATACATTCCTGTTTGAAATTTTAAAGTTGCCCTCCCTAGCGGCACTCCTACCACCCCCTTTGCTGAACCCAAACTTTTTTGGGCAAAGTATGTCTGGTGATACATCCCTGGAAACGTCTCTTCAAGACAATGGATTTGATATAAATAGTTTTGTCCTGCAATGAATATTAAAGGGAATAAATAAGTATAAAATCCACAATTCAAAGTCTAAAAACTAATGTATCTCCTTTAATAATCATCGTAGGGCAAAACTATTTATATCATTCATTGTTTTCAAGAGATGTTTCCAGGGATGTATCACAAGACATACCTACCCATTTGACATTTTAAAGTTGCCCTCCCTAGCCCCAAACTTTTTTTACCAAAATAGGGTCCCTCTTGAATTCATTGAATACGTGTTTCGCCATTTTTCACAATTCCAACTCATTTTCGAGTTAGGAGGGGTGTAGGACTTTTGGGACACCCTGTATATATGTTATTTAGTTTGTTACTTGTCCCTTCTTAATGTTCGCTGAACTATATATGGTCTAACATGTTTATTATACCCACAAAGTTCATTAAGGGGACTCTCTACTTATCGTCTCCGAAAGCCAAAGTCAATGTTAATCTATGGGGAATTTTGCCCTGTTATATAACTCATTAACTAATCCATACTTTTAAATTATGTTTTCAGATTCATAAAATTCACAATTTTTAATCAATTTATTACATTCTAAAAATTAATTTCTTTAATTTTTAAAATTTATTTTTCAGCTTAAAAATCCAAAATTTCACATTTTACAACTCCAAAATAAAATATTAAAAAAATCAATTTTTAGAAAGTAATAAATTGATTAAAAATTGTGAATTTTCTGAATGTGAAAACATAATTTAAAAATATGGATTAGTTAAAAAATTATAACGGGGCAAAATTCTCCATAGACTCCATTGACTTTAGATTCTGGTGACGATATGTAGAGAGTCTTAAGTATTTCTTTAGATATTTAATAAAACATCTAAATTTGAGTGTTCCAGTTATTTTTCATCCATTTCTATATAAAGTGATTCATTAGAATAGATTCAGGGGAAAACTGAATAAATATACATGGTAAATATTTTTGATAATTTAATAATAATCATTATTATTGTTGTAAATAAATTAAAAAATAAAAATGAAACCTTCAGGGTTGTTGCAGTATCTGGAAGGGGGAAACCTGGAAAAACTCAAATAATTTGAAAAATTAAAAACAGGGAGAACTCTGGAGAATTTCAAAACTGATTGCAAAAACAGGGAGAAATCAGTGGATTGTGAAAATTTTTCATAATAAAATATTTTAATGTTTTATAATAAAGAAGAAAAAGTCATTTATAGTGTAACCACGTTTCCTAAAACCTAGCTGTGAGGAACAGTCTAAAAGCTTGGAGGAGTGCCAAAGTGACGGACAAATAATTCACAGTGGTCCATTGGTCTAGGAGGACCAATGGATCACTGTTAATTTCGAGTCCTGAGGTTAATTGAAAAAAAAAAAAAAAAGCATAATATTCGTTTTAATTTGAATTAATTAATAATAATGAATATTAATTTCGTATGGTTGATAAATGGCAGTATGAAATTATTTCAACCCAAAACACTTTCTATGTATTTTTGCAATTTATGGTGTTTGTCTACAAAGCTAATAAAGTTCTTATTTCATTCAACATGAGATTTCCAGTGTTTGTTATTGTAATAGAGATTGGAGTACTGGCGATAGTTAACAGGTCTTCACAAAAAATAACAGCAATAAATAAAAGATCATGGTAATATATGCAGAAACAGTGTAGCAATTCAAAAATCATCAGAGGGGTTCAAATAATATATTTAAAAAACAACTAAAATAATATTTAAGAAATACAATTAATAATTAAATGTTAATTAAAATTCATTAATTATTAACAACAAAATATCACTAATAAATAATGAACATCTATTTGGCTTTAAAAGAAAATCTTGTGATATATAATAATGGGTGTGTGTGTAGGCGGGGAAGGGAGGGGTAGTTAAGCTGCCTCTTCCCTAACCCCATAGCTAATAGAATATGCATTATGTTTCCAGATTACTATAATTGGATCTTTTTGTAGATGCAGATTTATTTTACATATTTCATGAATTTCTAATACTTCTTATGACATAAGACTTGGCCCAGATTTATTCCTGGTTTCAGATAAATTTTGTTTTGCTGTAGATCGATATAGAAAATTCTGCTACTGGGTAATTAATACTTAGTAGTAGAACACTATTCTTCAATATCAGCATACAAGTAAAAGTGAATGAATTGTAGTATTTTAAATGTAACATTACAGATACTTACACAAAGCACAAAATAATATTAATTAAAAAAAAGATGAATGAGAGAGTTAAAACTAGAGTTGCACTGAATAGTAATTTTTGCCGAATACTGAATATTCAATCAAAATTTTGACCGAATATTCAGTATTCGTCCGAATACTTAAATTTCAGTTTAAGTATTTTTTCATACCCAGAATAGTTTAATTGTTTTTAACTTTATTGCATATGCATATAAAAAGTATTACAATGTGCATTAAAAAATATCAGCATATAAAATCTAAGCATAAAACTATAAATTTTACTGTCAAAATGGAAATAAAAAATATATATTATTAAAAAAAAAAAAAAATCATCCCTTCCCCCTGTAAAATTTTGAATTCTAGTAAATAAACCAGAGTCCAAATACATTAAATAAGAATAAATCAAAAACTTTCCTTTTTTGAATTTTCAAAAATTAATCTCTTTGACATCCAGGCATATATCTGTACCCTGGAGGTAAAAGACACCACGTCAGAAAAATGAATTTTTTTTATAAATATAATGAAATTAATTAATGACAGTTGTCATGAATAAAGAAGATGAATTATCCTATCTCCGCTGAGGTAAAACATGTGCATCAAGAACATTGTGCTAACTTTTTCCACAAAATGGACATGGTATCCTTTACCTCTAGGGTACAGATATATAATGAGTAACTACACTAAATAATTACAAGATAAAAAGAGCTTCTTATATAATGTGTTTTTAAATTTTCTGTTCAATCATATAAACTTGACAATTCTATGTATTTATAAATATTAAAAAAAAAAAAAAAAAAAAAAAAAAAAAAAATTGATCAATTATCCCATCAACTCGAAAGAAAATGATCCAATGAGTAATAAAGAGAGCAATTATAAAATTTTTTCAAACATTTAATCATTGAATAAGAATATTAAAAAAATGCATTGTCATTGTTTTCTGACCTATTCTAAAAGTTTCAAATGTCTAGCTAGTTAGGGAATTAATTAAAAATTGATTGCAAGATTTGTACTGAACAAACAAGAAAGCGAGTTAATAAAAACATGATGAAATGTGTTGTATGCTCCAGAGTGAAAAAATAATAAAATTATCAGGGTTGCCACAGGCTACTAAAAGGTGACTATTTTCAGCCTGAGGAGACTATGGCAACTTTTTTGACCCAGAAAGCTTGAAAAAGCAACTATTTTCACAAAAAGGCAACTATTGGGAGACTATTTTTCACCTTTTGCAAAATTCTTCCAGAAATATCAGGAAAATCTTTCAGAAAGAAATATTTTCTATGCATTTTATAAACAATCCCATATCTTAACCTTTTCACTCTTTATTTTTTTTTTTTACCACCTTAAAGTATGGTATATCCCTGATGCTGACTTTGAAACCGGTAGAACATCCAATGAGAATGTAGAAATAGCACCAGACATGACATATGTACCTATTAAGCTGGCCAATTTGCTTATTGCAAATGACTACTAGTACACTCCTGTGACCTGTTATGTCCTTCCTCACCCTAAATTCATGTAAGAAAAAATAACAAAATTATAAAAGAAAACTCTTTTAGTAAATCAGAAAAGGAAGAATACAGGTTGGTTGGTTGGTTGTAGGATTTAAGGCCGATTGACTCCTGATGTGTCCTAGGCCTAGAGGGGTATTGCCCTCCGTGGGGGTCTTTCTAAGGGGTCCTAGCCCGTATTTACGCAAGTTTCGGAGGAAACCACGGAAAACTCCGAACGGCTAGGCCGATGAGCGCGACCTGGGATCGAACCCGGCACCTCCCATCTACCAGCTTTGAGCGCAGAACCGCTCGGCCGCTGGTGGGCGGAAGAATACAGGAAAAAAACATAAGCTCTTAAGAGGGGACAATACTTAATCATTTCAACAACCAAATCCCATGTTATTCTATGGGAAAATTTGTTTCCACAATGACTCATTGCCTAATTTTTTTTTTTTTTTTTTTTTTAAATTCAGTTTTCACATTCAGAAGTTTTTTTTTTTTTTTGGTATATTTATATTGAATAGTAAGAAAATGCGTATGGTTTTTATCCTTTAATGATCGTTAGCATGTGATATTTAAGCTAGTATTTTGGACGCTAGGCTACTATTTAGGCAACTATTTTTGTTATATTTCTTTTGTGGCAACCCTGAATTATCTAACAGATACAACAAGCCCTTTCTCACACACAGGCAGAAAAACTTTTGTTCCTGCATCATAATTTGCTAAAATTTAAATTACAATAACTGATTTTTGATGAACTATCTTCCATCTTTAATAATTTTTTATTCGCATCTTGTACTGACTGTAGGTAAATACAGTTTTATATATGCTGTCACAATTTCCTCTTCATTAAACTTCAACAATTAGCGATTATTTTGAAATGTTTTATACTTGAATATAGATTCTATTTTAATTATATTAGAAATTAATACGATAGTAACTCTATTAGATTGGTATTTATTTTTTATTTATTTAATATTCTTTGACATCATAACATTGATGATTAAAAAAAAATTAAATTTTATATAAAAAAATATTTTTATCAATTTCAACTCCTAATACTCATACATTACTAAGCAATTTTATTCTCAATAACTATGTGTAGTAAGGGGATGTATCAAGGTTAGCTGAAGAAGAGAATGCATTTTAGCACATAAAGATCAACTAAACCATTAGCCAGGGGGTCGTCGAATTGATGACCATTTGTGAAGAAGCACCCCATGGGCAGTCATCGCTTTTCATGGACCAGGACTCAAACCTGGGCTCAACAGTATAAAGTATTATGTAATGAGTAATAATAAGGATTATTTTCCTATAGGGGTTCAACATGGAGTTTAATTGACCTTTATGTGCTACAATGCATTCTCTTAAGAAAATAAAGAATTTTTGATAGATAACCAAACGCTAACAACTGCAAAGATATGCTACCATTGTTTCAGGTCAAAATAATTAAGCACAACCCTTCATCAGGTGAAAAAAAATTAGGTATGAAAGCATCAATGTACAAACTCATGCAAGTGGCAAGATTAAAAAATTAAATAAAACTGCTATTTTATTTTGTCAACTGTTTAAATTTTGTGCATTGCTTCTTTCATAGTGAAACCTTGCCTGCTAATTTTTTTTTGCTTGATGAAGTCATGCTCAATTATTTTAACTGTAAACAGTTGTTGTATGTTATTGAAATTTATGGTGTTTGCTTAAAACGTTTTGATTACTCTTCATTCTAAATAATGTTCTCTTTCTTTCAGATATAAGTCTTTATACAAAAGCTTTTGTCTCATAGAAAGACATTTATTAGAAGGACTTACTGTCTTTCTATAGAAAGACAAGACTATTCATATAAAGCTTCTGTGTTAGCAGTGAAATAATAATAATAAAAAACACATCAGAAGATGCAGTATAGTTGCATTGTATTATATTTTAAAATGAGGTTCTATGAAATGAATTCATTAATATGCATTAACAAAATTATTCTCTTCTGAAAATTTAAGAATGTCTATTTCAAAGAAAAATTCTCTTCCCATATTTTCTTATGCAAATTCACACAGTACAAATAATTTATTGAAATTACTTTCCATGATAAGTACAGATGATTTTCATCATCCCAGAGAATAATACCACTAAAAGTTGAAAGAAAGTCAATTTTTTGCTTTTTAAACAATATATTTTATATCAATAAACTTGTATATGAAATCAAATCACACACACATATGCAGGGGGTCAATCCAGGCAAAATTTGGGTCCCTTTTGCGGCCCCTTTACATAATTCTACATTGCTAAAAGGGACCCTTCACAAAATTCAAATTCATAAAAAGACCTTCACAATATTTTGTTTTATAAAAATTATCCTTTCATTAAATGTTTCCATCTTTTCAGTATCATTTTTAATTAGTGCCTTAATTTGGCTCAACAAAACTCTATTAACTTGATATTAAACATTATATACAGTGATTGTAAAAATGGAAGATTTTTTTGCCCAATATTTTTCACAAAAAAAGGACCCAAAAATTAAAACCTGGATCAACCCCTGATATGTGTGAATCATTATGTGAAACTCTGTGTGTGTGTATATTATATACATACATAGAGTATCAAAGTTTTATTATTACTAAAAAAATAATTATTATTAGCTAGATTAATACATTTATCCCAGTGTTTAACCTTTTGAAGGCTGTTACTGTAGAATAGGGTGAATTGTGGGTTACTTCTATGTATGGTTTCCTGAAATGAAACCAAACAACTCAACATAAAATTCAGTATCACTTGATAATATCCATAATTTGGAAGACATCTATACCCAAGGAAGAAAGAATTCTTAAATACTGTATGATATCAATCCTGACAAATGGGAAATATTTATACTTTAGTTCCAACTATGCTTTTTAGACATCAGCAGTGAAAAATATCTTGAATGGATGAGACCCATTTTTGTTAAAAATGGGTCTAAATTTTCAACAATTTGGCTGAAGGTGGTTATTAATGCTTGTTGATCATGTGACTAAGGTACCATTTTCAGTTGTTTTACTTGCAATTAAGCTTTATTTTCTTGATAGACATATCCATAACAGTCACTGGATTTGAATTAATATTAAGAAATTATAGGATTTCTAGTATTCAATTTAAACTATTTTATGTTTTGCTATTTTGTTTCAAGAAAGAAAGTCATGCAGCTCACACGGATTATAAAATACTTTCCAACTATACTAAGTTTACACTTGGTCAAATATACAGGCACCTTGCAATAATGGAATTTGAAAGTATTAAAAAAAAAAATAATAAAATATAGGGAAATGTTTCAAAATTTATGAGTGATGCAAGATTTTACCGAGTGTGAGTAAGTAAATAAAACTGAAGTAACCTACAGATGTTAGTAGCTTCGTCTGTAATAACTATTTCTTAGCTTACAAATATCAAAAAATGCATTAATAAAATATGAGTGAATATACAAAAAGTGCATTCATAAAATATGAGTGAATACACAAAAAGTGCATTCATAAAATATGAGTGAATATATTTAATATAACGGATTTGTTTTATACATGGTTAAAAAAAAAGTTACTGGATCTTTGTATGGTTAAAAACACTACAAAAGTAGTAAAAAAAAAAAAAAAAATGTAGAAAAAAAGCAAAAAAAATTAAAAAACATGCAATCACAAGTATGAAAAAATCAACTAACATCAGCACAAAATTGAAGATAAAGACATGGAAGAACAAGAAGGGTAGTGCTTGAGGCTCTGGAATAGTCAGCAAAGCTAGCTGCTTCCCATCTATTATGTAGTACATATATATAATTAGATTCTTTATCTTTTTATACGAGTTACAAATATAACTCTACCCCATAATATGGGAAAGTATATTCATCTTACTTTATTCTAGTAAGTATACTTGTTAGAGTTGTACCGAATAATGATTTTTGCTGAATACTTAAATTTCAATGTAAACATTTTTTTGTATCCAAAATAGCTTAATTATTTGTTATCATTTATTACAGATTAAAAAAAATATGTGTAATAAAAAGTATCAACATAAAATGTAAACATTAAGCGATAAATAATAAAATATGTTTAAAATAAATAAATGCTTTTTTTTTTCCCTTTGTAAAATTTTGAGGTTCCAGTAAATAGACTAAAACAGCAAAATGCATCAAATAATAATAAATCAAAAATTTTCCCTTTTTGAATTTTTAAAAATTAATCTTATTTACGCAAGCGTATATAGATATATTATCTATTAAAAGTGTGTTGTAAGCTCAGGAGTGAAAAAATAGAATTAAAGAAAATTATCTAACAGATAACAACAGGCTCATAAAGACACACATACTGTTGTTACCATGTCAAACTATCGAATGTGATGGTTGCTTTTCAAGACAATTTTCAATCTGTTATAATCATGAAATCAAAAGCAAGGCCAGGCAAAAATAAAATATTTTGTACATTTCTTGCACTGTTATGTTGCTAGTTAAATGCATTCTTTCTGTGCATTGCACGTATCAAGCAAGTGCAAAATATTGAATAAGAAAAAAGCATTTTTGCATAGTCGATAGTTTGACATGGTGATGACAATTCTTTTTCCTTCCTAAAATAAAATAAAAAAATTCTAAGAGAACAGACAAGTCTTGTACAGGATTTATTTTTTAAAATTTTGATTAATGATGAAATGAAGTCTAAATAAAATATATTTGTTCTAATTTCAAAACACAGAAATAATTTTAAAATATTACTTCACAAATAATTCTTTAAATATAATTTTACTAATTTAAATATATTATCCATAAAGCTATTGATGAATTTTTAAAAAATGCATATCAGTTTTAATTTTAAATGATAATCGACTTCAACATTTTAACTTCATTTTAAAGTTAACTTTCCACTATTTGGTTACCAAATATCAAGATATTCGGCTGCCCCGAATATTCAATATCATCTGCCGAATAGGCTGAATACGGAATATTCGGTGCAACTTTAATACTTACTGTATTATTAAACAACACTTTTATCACAGATTGAAAGTAAGCTTCTGTTGGCTAACAAATTTCAATTATAGGATTGTGTCATTATTTGTAGAACACATAAAAATATTTTCCAAGTAAACTAATAATGGTGGTAGAGTTGTAACACATTAATTGAGCAATAGAATATTGATGCATTATATCAAGATATCAGGTATCTTGATTTCTTAAGCTTTTAAATGTCCCCCCCACCAACCCCCCCAAGAATTGGACTTGCAAACACTTTGCAGGGGTAATTGTGTTCAGAGGCTATCCATGATTTCAGGAATTTTAATATAATTCATCTGTATTTTCAAATTTCTTACAAAGTTATCTTTTGTTTTCATTGGTTGTTCATTTGCCATCTAAGTGATAGGTGAACAAATTGTATATTTTTATTGACTGGTTGATGCACAATACAAAAAAATTGAGGGCTTCTGGTCTTAATAATTTGAGTATTATTTGACATTTCAGGTTTTTTTTTTTTTTTTTTTTAAACTTCAAACATTAATTTTTAGAACTTTAGAACCTTTGGGAATAATCCCCCATAACTTAGGTACAATCGAACTCCTGTCAGTGTGACTAGCTCTCAGTGTGCTACAGAAGGTTACCCTCCACATAAGTCATACATACATTTAATTTCAATAGAATTAATTTTTAGCTTTCTCTGGTACTTATTAATAAAGAGATGATAGTTTTTGAATTAATTGCAATCTTAAAAAATAAATAACACTGGTTTTAACATGAGAACGTAACTAGTAGGGCCGAGCGAAAAGTACAGTCTTTTTTTTATTATTATTACTTATGGTGTGAGAAAACTTGTGTCAGTAAAGTTTGCATATTTAAAAAAAAAAAAAAAAAGATATCTATTTATATCTTATGCTGTCAAAAGCACACCCAAATTAAAAAATTAGATTCTTTGATTTTTGGGGTGATTGGGAATGGATTTCAATAAATAAATCTATATAATAATAAAAGAAGATGCCTGTCTGTACATCTGTACATTCAGCCCCTAGTGAATGTAGAAGTACAAAAATTGACATACAGGTGCTCAGAAGCCTTCCCAAGGGGATAGTGAAAAAATAATTAATTTTTAATTAGTTGTGAAGATATTAATTAATACATCAACCTATGTCAATTAATAAAAAGTCAATTCTGAGTTTAAAATGCGTTTAAGAAGTGTTAAATGGCCAAATAAATTAGAAATTTTTTTAAAAATACTTAGTAAATCTACCTTACAATAAATCCTTAATAGTTACCAGATATATTTCGAACCCACCGGGCCCACCCAACCTTCAGTGCTCAAGTGACACTGACGGTTCTTGTTTCCCTCGTTCATTGTTCCTTTTTCTTAGATTCTCTTCACTTTGCTTCATTTTTTCAATAAGATGTATGTTACTAATCTGAAAGAATTATGCTGTGCTCTTTTTCCTTGATGGCTTTGTTAGTTGTTAAAATTTCGATCGCTTTGAGCTTTAGGGCAAATTGATGGGAGTTATAATGGGCTATTTTTTTTTTTTAATTCAAGAGTGTTAGGGTTAATGGGGTTATTGTTATTAATTCTTGAGAAAGCGGTAGAATGTTTATTGTACTTTAAGTCTGCGAGATGTTTATATTCACAATTTTTAAGATGGTGTTTAGTCATACCGATCAAACAGGCAGTTTTGTTGTCTGATAATTCTATTTTTTTTGCATCATTTTTGAAGTGTTTATTTATAGAGGGAGTCTTTATTTTTAGGAAATTAGGAGTAAGTTTAACCTGTAAGTAATCCTTGAGGAAATTTTTATGGTGTTTTTCGCGATTTAATTTTTTAGGGGTTTTAAGGGTTTTATAAGTATTAAAGTAATCCATGAGCAATAGAGATAAACGAGCACAAGGCGACAAAAAATTAAGGAGCAAAGGATTATGGGGAGAGAGTAGTCAATGCAAATTATACCTAGCAATAAGCCAACAGCAAAAATTAACTAAAAGTCATGAGAAATAATGAAGGCTAAAAGTTTTTTCAAAAAAGAGTAAAACCCAAAAAGGTTAAGATCATAAACATAAATGTAAATCACATAGGACACGTGAGTGTGACAACTAAAAGATACAAAGTAAAAAAAAAAAAATTAACCATTAAAAAGGTTAAAACATCAAGTGTAAAAAGATAAAAGAGAGAAGGATAAAAATTAATAATTAATGGAAAAGGAGCTTACTAAAATTTGTCATGAGAAGTGATGGATGCATGCAGGATGTGCATAATTCCTTCAGATTGGCAACATCTTATTGAAAGAATGAAGTAAAGTGAAGAGAATCTAAGAAAAAGGAGCGACGAACGAGGGAAACAAGAACCAGCAGTGTCATTTGAGTACTGAAGATGAACCCGGTGGGTTTGAAATATATCTGCTCAAACTATTAAGGATTTATTGTAAGGTAGATTTACTAAATATTTTTTAAAAATGTTTTAATCCTTTATAAATTAATTAGAAATTATGAAACGATTTTCCTGAATCCAGGGGTGCAAATCACATATCGATCTGACAATTAGATTTTTTTAAAATTAACTAAAGTATGAAATTTAGGTAGCAGAACTCCATTTCAACCTAGACATCTGTCACACATGCAAAAGGAAATGCTTTCAGATAATTAAGATATCATCTGTCTTTGCAATAGGATTAAAAATTGCTATTTTCAAACTTTTTCAAATTTTCACTTACGATCTTACGAACACAGAAATTAATGTATGGCCTACACATCACAAGACCAGCCTCCATTTCAAATTTCATCAACTTAAGTGAATAAACAAAAAAAATTAGATTTTTTGGGGGAATATTTCATATTATTAGGTTTTAATTCGATTACATATATTTTCAAAAGTGTAAAATTATTAGGAGAGGTGGTTATTATTATTCTTTTATATTTTGCATAGTTCTTATTCTGTTGGATAATGCGAGAGTTGTTGCAAAATATAAGCCGTTCAAATTAAGTATGAGAGTTTCATAAAAAACTACAGAAAACAAAGAACAACTTTATTCTTTTATATTTTGCAGAGTTTGGAATTTTGATACTCCGATCCCTTTTATACTAAGAATTTTTATCAGTATTTAGTCCAGAATTATGCAAGTTTTGGAGAAAACTATGAAAAAGTCAGACGCAAATCTTTTTATAACTGTGTTTATATTACTTTTGTATCTCAGCTTCTGATAACATAATTTCATATTTAATATATCATTTTTATACTTATTTGAATTGGAATTGAAGAGTAGATGTTGCAAACCTCAGGTGCCAGATAGTGTTTCAATCTTTTAAAATTTCAATATCTCCAATTCTAATTATGATTAAATTACTTATAAGGGGTAGATTAGGAGACCATAGGTGCTACTAGGTTTGAGGGTTTTCCACAATCACAATTTTTAAAGGCCATTTACAAGGTGAGCAAGTAGACTGTAAAAGGGTCGCACAGTCGCCACAAACAGAAAATTTGCTACAGTTAGAATTTCTAAATTTATTTGCACTATGAGCGAGCAAGCTGTTGTAGGATCTAAAACAGGGAGAATGTGCCACAGGTGCAACCGAGTGGGAGTTTAATACAGTGAGATTTTTCAAGGATTGTGAACCAGCTGGTCTCCAAAGGCAGCTAGTAAGGAATATGTAACTACAATACCTATGAAATAACTTTCCCATCCTGAGCTATAAGTATTTTTGATTTTTTTTTTTTTTATATATAAATTTTTAATTATTTTTGGGGTACTGGAAAATATGAGTGGATTTAATAAATAAATAAAATAAAAATAAACCTATGTCACAACTGTTCTACCCTTTTGACAAAAGTAATAAAAAAAAAATAAATAAATAAAAAAACCTATAATTTAACTTTTTACTCCACCTTAATAACTAGACAATACAGAAAAAAATATACAATAAATATATTTTAGACACACATTATTCACATTTAGATGTTAAAGGAAAAAGAAAAAATTGAGCTTTACCAGATCATTTAAAAAAAAATATTAACAAAACCAGACATTCAATATTACTGCCCTTGCACTATAGAATTGGTTTAGCCTGATATTAACTTTTTATCCTTTGTTCCCTTTTCAAATAAGACACTGAGTTAATTATTAGTACTTTTCTGTTACAATTTCTCCAAAGTTTATTGCTTAATCAATTTAATCAAACTAAACCAGAAAAATATACGAAAGGGAAATTTCATTTTTTCAAGAATTTTAATTCAAATGTACATTATTATCCATTAGATTTCATTGAGATTTAGAACCTGAAATCTTAATTTCCCAAAGATTCCAGGTTTTCCCTGAGGCATATGAAACTCGATATATAACTGATTTTAAAATTTAGTTGAAAATATTAATCAACACAGTATATTTGAAGAAAAGATTTAATACAGAATGAGAGTACTATTTTTGATAAAATGTTTAATCACAGTAACACTAAAATAAATGATTTTTTTTTTTTTTTTTTTTTTTAATATTCTAATTCTGAATGACTCTAGTATCTGATATCTGCTCCTCCTCCTCGATTTGCATGGAAACTTCGTCGACTGTATCCTGAACCAAAATGTCTGGAAATAAGAAAGATTGAACAGTCTTGCATAATACAGGTGCAAGAACGTCCTCTAACTCTGTGTGAGTTAGCCACAAAAAGTCACTGATATTCTCTGATTTATTGATCACCACAGATTCTTCGCTGGGATCTAGAAGAACAGCTTTGAAAAAGAAAACCTGGAATTACAAATGGAAATATAATTTACGCTTGTAAGATAACATTAGTAGAGGATACAATTATTTTAAAATAAAGAATCTAAATACTTCAATTTCAATCTTTAGATTTGTATTCAAAGTTGCTAGAATAATATAAAATAATAAAACACACAAATCTATATATAATAAAATGCACAAAAATGTGTTAATAAAATATTATCCATAATGACCCATTATATATTTTTTTAAAACTTGGTAGAAACACTAATCAATATTTGTACTTTAAGTATAAAAAAAATTATGTAAGTAATTTCTTAAAACCTAAATTTATACAGATTTTGATGAGTCTAAGACTTATAGTTCTGTGATCCATTTATACAGCATACAACTTGGAGAGAAATACTCAAACACTTATAAGGATTTCCCCTTTTATTTATCTATTTGGTGATTTTTCTCATTTAAAATTTATTTAATCAATCAATCAGTTACTAAAGATCTGGAAAGTTGAGGAGTCACTCCATTTTTTTTTTTTTTTTTTTTTTTTTTTTTTTTTAATGAATATACCCACAAAATATTAACAATGAATTAAAAATATATATATATTTATTTTTAAGAAGAATATTTATAAAAAATATCCATTAAAATTTTACATAAAACAAATCATTAATGAAATTATTATTTTAATTACAAAGAAAAGTTAAAACGTTTTTTTAAATAAAAATAAAAATTTGGTTCTGCCTTGTTTAGAACATAGCACTTACCAGACATGAGTCAAACACATTAACACAGGGTTGCCACTCAAACAGTAGAATGAAATTCCCTGACTTTTCCAGAAATATTCTAAGAAAATTCCAGTCTAAACATTTATTGAACATTGGTTGCGTTCAGGACAAATTAATTATGGTATCGCTTTAAAATACAAAAGTTACATTTAGTGATGGCATTTATCGCTTAAAAGTGAGATAAGAAGGAAAAGTAGGCCGGAGGTGTTTAAAACAAATGGGGAAATTGCACATTTTTCATTTGGACTTGTAAATGATAGAGCATGAAAATACAAACATTTTGATACCATTTTTATGCATATTTGAAAACCGGATGCTTTAATAAATTAACTTTAAAAGACGTAGTTTTCATGTTGGCGCGAAAACGCTGCGTCACATGATGAAACCTATCGTGACGTCACTATTCACGAAATGAACTGCTCGCTGAATTTCTCCCTATAGTATTGTAAAGAAAATCCATGCATTCAGCGAAATTTTGTATTTTTTCTCTAAAAAAATTATTAAAACAATTTGAACTCATTAAACATCACATCATTATATAAATGTCACCAAGTTTCAATAAGATTTTTTTTTACTCCCCTGCTGTAATTAATACAAATTAAACTATAATCGAAATAATAGCTGATCAATAGAATTTTCTTAAAGAATTTCTTTAGTATTCCAAAGATGTATCGTTTAAATAATTGTTTTGTTTCATTTTATTATGTTTTATAGATTTATTATTATTATTATTCTAGACTGAGTACAGAAATAAAATATTGGGATTGGGTAATAACTTTTAACTGAATAATATGTATATTTTCATTGCATAAATAAACTAAAATAGTATTTTCTGAATTAACCTAAATTAGATTACATTTATAATTATGAGATGCCAGTATATCTGTATATATATATTTCCCCTTCAACTGTGTACAAAATTGAGATAAAAAAAATCAATAAACAATAATAACAGGGTTGCCAACTTTTCAAAAACATTTTGAGGAGTATTCAGAGAAATTTTGAGGAGCATTTTGGCTACTTTGAGGAGCAATTTAAAATTTTTTTAAAAATACATAAAAAAAAAAAAGAAAGAAGGAAAAGAAATAAACTACTAACAAAAATAAATTAACAATAATCATATGAAATTAAGAAATATTTATTGATAATCAAATATATTTAGCAAAACAGTGAAGAGAGATAAGAATGGGAAATGATTAAGTCTGAATATAAGCTTAAAACCCAAAAGTAATTTGTTTTTTGCATAATGGCATATTTTCCATACATAAATAAAGACAATATATGAAAGTAGATTATTCAGTTACATAAAAAAAAAAAAAAAAAAGGCACAAAGGGGGGGGGGGGGAAATTAAATTTCCAACAATTTCCATGAATGTCAAAATAATTATTATACTATCACATAAAAATCTAAAAACAAAATCTCCGATATTCATATAAATGTGAAAATGATCTCATCTCTGAGTCAACTCCCTCTAATCTGCATAGCTTGGGACCATATGTTTTGAAAACTTTATAATTTTGCAGATTATTGGTCATAATTTTTTTCCCCCCAGATACAAATGAAGATATAATAATTAGGGGTGGGAATCGATTAAGAGTTTTAACTGGGTTAATCGTAGTTCATTAATCGATTAATCGGTCGATTAATCGGATTTTTAATTGGTTTTCATTTTTCTCTTTATAATTTTATTTCAATGATGAATAAAACTCTCATATTGTGTATTATTCATAAGTTTGATTGAGAATTTTTTTTTTTTTTCAAATTAATTATATCTGTTTTATAGCTGAATTTTAAATCAATTTTCAGAGCAATAATTGGTGATTTTAAGTGTTAATTTTATATAAATATTTTCACTTATTCATTTTTTTTATATAAATTAATTTTTCAATTAATTTTGAAAGAAACATTAAATGAAATTACACATATTTTAGTTTTATACTTGTAGACCTTGTCCATCTCGCTAGTCACTATTTTTAAATGAATTCTCAAAATTCCATATCATTATCTTAAAAATCTCAAATTCTTATATTTTGGTTCTTCTTTGTCACTTTGAACTAGGAAACAGAATGTTATTTTCTGTTTCTACTTCAATAGTTACTATCAGCAATTCTGAACAGACATTAAACGCTTGAAGATATTCTGAAACTCTGTTGATATGTCCCCCATCACAAGGATAGTGGAAATCTCAATTCTTTCTTTTCGTTTTTTTTTTTTTTTTTTTTTTTTTTTTAAGCATTTCTATTTTTTGAAAGCTTCTTGTTTCTGAGAATACTATTACCCTAGCCAATACTTTCTGTAGAAGGCTACAGACAGGTGGTGTTGCTCCAGCATGCACATGGAGCGGCATTTTGTTTAATAACTGTCCTCTCCCTTTTCTTTATCAACAAAAGTGCAACAACTTCTTTTGAGAGGTTTATTTATTTTTATTTATTTATTTATTTCATTTTTATTTTTTGCTTTTTCATTATTTGATGGATGTTTCTTAGAATGTTTGTTAGCAAAATATGCGAAAAAATATTTGCAGAACAGCATTTTTAATTTAATTCGTAGTTTGAAAATTTTAATCGGATTTTGAAAAATTTTAATCGAATTAATCGATCCAATTAACTCGATTAAAAAAATTGATCGGTACTAAGCATTGATCGAATAACCGAACCGATTAATCGACACAGCCCTAATAATAATAAATCATTAATGCTTCAAGTGAATGATAAAATAAATGCATAATTATTTCAAATAAATCTTAAATAAAGCGTTGTCAATTGGCCTTAAAGTTCAGTAGCTTTCAATCCATTATTTTTATCAATAAATAATTAAAATAAATTTTTTTTAACGACCTATTAAGCATTAAGGTAACTGAAACATTGATATAATTTAAATGAAAATCAAAACACCGCATAATCATAGCATTCGGTTTCTTTCTTCCCCCGTTTCAGCTTGTGGTTTTAATTAAACACACTCTTAGCTAATGTAAACAAATACTTGTTCCCGTTCTGAATCAGCAATATTTCGATTACGCAATACCTAGCACTACAATGTTTTCTTTCTTTCTTTTTTCTTTACTACTTATTTATGAGTATTTTACGATAAAGCGTGTGGTTCTTCAAAAAAAAAAGTTTTTTTTTTTTCCTGGTGTCTGCTACTATTCAGTTGTATATATTTAATAAAAAATATTTAGTTAGGTGGTCAAGACTGAATTTGTGGAGCATAAACATTACTTCGCAGAATTGCAGAGTTTTTAAATTTTTTCGGAAAAACTCTGCAGAAATCGGAGCAGTTGGCAACCCTGTAATAATAATACATATTTATATTGCAGGCGATCTTGTCAGACTCTGCAACCGAAGATATAGTATTTTAAGCTAGAAATAACTTTTTTTTAAATACATTTCAATATTATAACTTAACAGTATTTCTATTATTTTAATAGAGATACTGATCAGATGAAGATTGTGAATAATTAAAAACATTATAGTGATACAACTTGAGAAATTGAAAAGTATTTAAGGAAAATTATATGTGCTTATCATTCTAAATAAATAAATAAATAAATAAAAAATGTGTCTCCGTACAAAAATATTATTATTATTATTATATTTATTTATTTATTATTTTCAGAATCTAGAAACGTTCTTAGTTATTTTTATAATGTAATTACTTATTTATTTGGAAAAATTGAAAAAAAAAAAGAAAAGAAAATATTAATAGAAAAAAATAAAATAAAATAAACACATGGAATACATGTTAAATGTAATAATACCATATAAATTATTACACGGTCTAGTTATAAATATGAATGATATTAAATAACTAATTAAAAATTTGCAGTGAATTTCAGTAATCAAACATAAAAATATATAGTATATACATATATATTTTTTTCTTAAATTCATTTATCAATGAAGCCTTAATGTAAAATCCAAGTACGTTTAGAATATATACTATAACTGGCAGTCTTCGCCTGCTTCGCTAGTCGCTAAATTTAAATAAATTTTCAAAAAATCCCTTTTCGGCAAGCTTAAAGGCAAAGGTAGATTCCTTTACGTTAATGTTACAACAATTGTAATGAAATTTTACATATGCATTAATACCTATCCAATGGCTTTGTTCCCACACATTGCATTATTTACGTCGCTATTCTGTTTTCAAGAAATTTAATTTTCAACTACAAAAGGGTTTTATTCATTCTACTTAAAATTTTAGGCTAAATTTATTGGTTTGTAAATGTTTCAATTTTTTAAAATTCAAGCTCATTATCATCTGTATATATAAAAGAACACTTCCTGAGTGAGTGAGGGGGTGATCTATCAACGCCCAGACCAAACCCCTGGACCTAGAAGCATGACATTTTGTGACAATGTTCTTTCTATGACGTAGGCATCCACTAAGAAGCGATTTTACAAAATTCGCCCCCCAAGGTGGGGAGGGGGGCAAAACGTGATTTCACAAAATCCTTCATATCTCAAACAAAAAAACAGATATCCGTAAAATTTTTGCTTTAAAATAAAGCTAATACAAATGTCAAAAAACCAATTTCTGGAATTTTCAAAATTCGGTCCCCAAGGGGGGGGGGGGGGGGGGAAACCTTACTTCACATGCATAAAACGTGATTTCGCATAATCCTATATATCTCAAACAAAAAAATAGATATGCGTGAAATTTTTGCTCTAAAATATAGCTAATGCAAATATCTAAAAACGAATTTCTGGAATTTTAGAAATTCAGCCCCCAGGTGGGGCAGCAGGGGGGAGGGGAGAGGGGGGGGCAAAAAATAAAAATAGAGTTAGATCGTTCAAAATTGGTATATATATGTCTTCGATACCTACAAATCGATTTCGGATATTTTCGAATTTGTAAAATTATTAGGAGGGGCAGGAAGGGGGGGGTGGGGTGGCAAGGGGGGAGGGCTATGGGGCAAAAACAAATAGAAATACAGTTAGGCCGTTCAAAATTGGTACAGATAGGTTTTAGATGCCTGCAAGTCGAATGGGGATATTTTCGAAAGTGTAAAGTTATTAGGAGGGCCGGGAGAGGGGGAGGGGAGAGGGGGGGGGCAAAAAAATAAAAATAGTTAGATCGTTCAAAATTGGTATATAGATGTTTTCGATACTTACAAATCGATTGCGGATATTTTTGAATTTTTAAAATTATTAGGTGGGGCGGGAAGGGGGGGGGGGGCTATGGTCAAAAACAAATAGAAATACAGTTAGGCTGTTCAAAATTGGTACAGATAGGTTTTAGAGGCCTGCAAGTCGAATGGGGATATTTTCGAAAGTGTAAAGTTATTAGGAGGGCCGGAAAGGGGGGGCAGAGGGGCAAAAAAAAAAAAGAAAATAGAGTTAGATCATTCAAAATTGGTGCATAGAGGTTTCCAATACCTATAAATCGATTGCGGATATTTTCGAATTTTTAAAATTATTGGGAGGGCGGGAAGGGGGTGGGAGTAGAGCGGTAAAAAAATAAAAATAGAGCTATATCGTTCAAAACTGGTGCATAGAGGTTTTTGATACTTACAAATCGATTGCGGATATTTTCAAATTTGTAAATTTATTAGGATAGACAGGAGGGGGGGGGGAGTGGGAAAATAATAGAAATAAGGGTTAGAGCATTTTGGGAATTTTTTCCGAAGGCAGTGAGAACCCGGTGCAATATTTTTCCTACTCAGATTTTGTTTCTCTTTTTTTTCACGTGATAAAAATTAATGCGATTTTGAGAATTCATTATACTGATTCATTTAAAAATAGGGACCAGCGAAGCGGGCATTGCCTGCTAGTTCAACAAATAAAAGCCTTAAAGATATACAATCCCAGCAATGGTGAATACCGAGGGGGCTATTGGGCTACACCCCCCTCCCCACCCAAGCTTAATCAAAATTATAATTTCTATTTCAAATCCATATAACTGTTGTTCAATACCTTTCTTTTAAAAGAAAAAGTAATAGAAACGTGAAAATGCACTTGTGATCTTACTAGTTCTGGAAAGCCTGGCGTTGCTATGGTCAAGTCAAATACAGATAAGTGGTAGCGGTTTTTGTATAGTTATTTCATTGTAATTTTTATTGAATTATTGAAAGTTTTGTATTGTGTTTTTGTGATTCTTATTGTCAGATGAGTAAAAATTGTAAAGTGTAACTGTTTTGGTTCACATAAGCTGGAACATTAACATTAGTTAACATTTGACCATTTGGCACTGCTGAATTTCAATGTCAATTGTTATGAATTTAGTAAATTGTATGATTTGGCGAGATTTTGGTGACAAAATTTGCGACTTAGCAATGAAAGTTGTGATTTGGCTGCAAAAGTAGATAGTTGACGACGAAATTTTTGACTTGGCGACAAAATTTGGCGAGCTTGGGGATGAGAAAGGCAGCTTTGACGTCATTATATTTTCTTTCCACGCGAAAACCTCATATCTCTTCACAGACCAATATCTTGTTTCGACAAGATAAAAAGTCAAAGGAAGCTGTAACGTATTACTTTCAATCGTAAATTTTAAATTCTTGCCTAAACTGATTTTCTAAACTATTCACCACAAACGATATTTGTATTAAGATTGACGTATTATTTTAATTTTATATTTTTAAATTATTAATTAAAGCGTTTAACAAGGTTTTTAATTAACACACTTTTATTAACTTGATATGATGCAATTATTAATGTATGTAACGGAATTTTGTAATTCAATTTTCGGCAACTTCTTGTCGTCCAAAGGACCAGAAATTTTGCACACGACTTCATAATCAATGACAATACTAGAGACAAGTGTTTCCAGGCACTTTTCCCATCAGGGGCAGGTTCCAAGGGCAAACAAAAAATCTATACTTATACAAAACTATCGTATATGACACAGGATTTGGATGTATTTGTTTTATGTCGAGTGGCAACAATTAATTTTTTTAAAATAAAGATTTAAAAGTATGTAATAGTTTTCTAAAACCTTTATTAGTTCATTTTTCAATAAAAGAGTGTTCTTTATTTTTTTTTAAATGGTATAGTTTTATTTATCAAAATAAGGGAATTCGAGTAATGAAATATTTAAATTTAAATTTTCATGAAAATAAACTTCAACGGAAAATTCATTAAAATCGTCCCTAGTTCATTTGTTAAAGGGATACCTAAATGTCCCCAAATTTATTACCTTTCCTACCATGCCAGTTTAATTCGTTTAGCATCGATTTACAATTTTTTTTTTTTTTTAAACGATGACATTTATCTTTTACATTATAGCATCTATGTCATAAAGCTAAGTCTAAATCTGCTTAGCGCTAAGATATGTTGATTTTATTTAATTATTTTTTTTATTAACTTTTATTTTATTTGTTTAAAATCACGGATAAAATTTTATTTCATTTTTCTCAGTATGTTGTTGTAATTGTGACGTCATATTTTCTGTTAAATTAAACTTTTTTTTTTTTTTTTTAATCAGATTATTATATTGTTTAAAAACATGATTAAAATTTTATTATATTTTCAGTGATCTTTTTTATTATCATTTGCACGTGACATAAGCATCAGATTATAAATTTTTGCAATGAAAGCTATAGAAACTGTCGGCTTCATCACAAGAAAAATCACTTTTTAACTTGTAACTTTTAAGCAATTGAAGTTATTGAAAAAGTTTAAATACAAAAGTTGTTCTTTAGAGTAAGGCGGTAATTCGCCTGATTTGAAGTACTTTCCTATTTTCAATATTAAAGAAATTATGGGCAAATGAAAATTTCCACCCCCCACCATTTCCACCCCCTTCGAGCTGGATACCCCATCTACGAACTCGACCGAGATTTTTACTGTCCTGACAACATATCCCGAGCTGGTTAAATTTAAATAAAAATTACTTCAGTTATCGTGTTCACAACTTAACATGGGAAAAAGCGTTATACATATATATATATATATATATATATACCTATATATATATATATAAACTTTTGAACGGAGGGTGGTTTTGAGTTCTAGTGGTCATGATCGGTGAAGATATGAAGAAATTTTCCAGAAGTCGTGTCATGAGAACCATTGCAATAGGTAGATCTCCTATAAGGAATCTACCTAAAAAAAATTTAAATCCTTATTTCTTTTATATCATTCTATAAACAAAAACTAATTAAATAAATAGATAATTAAAAAATAAATTCATTGAAATTGCCCTAAACCTCGTTTCGGGTATCCACTGCCTACGGCAGCCTCTTTTCCGCCAGTGTACCCTGCGCTTTTGGGTCTGGGTTCTTGTTGCCCGCAGCAACGTCTTTTCTGAGCACTTCAAGCTGGGTACTTATCAGACAGCAAAAGCTGCTGCTATTCAAGAACTAAGAATTTAAGGATAGCTGTATCTCAGCATCTATTGAATATATTTTAGTTTTGGCATCATGTACTTTATTGCATTCACTCTTCCTGCTGTATTACCATTTGATTTCCACCAATACAATAAATGAGTAAATAGCAAAACATTTTCCTTTCAAAGGAATTAAATAAATAAGTTTTTATTAAACTTCATATATTTAAAAAAACTACTGAAAAATTTATAAAAATTAAACTTCCTGTTTTCAAAACAATAAATAAATAATGTATTTTGAAAATAACATTCTTTTCATTGCAAAAACATGAAGTAAATATTAAATACTACTGGACTCATAATATAGTCATTAATTATTAATGTCTGCTCTTTAAAAAAAATCATAAATATTTTATAAAATAACAAGATTAAAAATTTCTGGTTAAATAAAAAAGAAAAATAAAAAAATAAAAAATGAATAATAATATAAGTAAATCAGTAAAATATATTTTTATGCACTTTAAAATTTTAATGAATATTTTAATTATAATTAAATCTTTAATATACGTTATGAAAAAAGAAAAATTCTTACATACAAGCGCCTAAAAAATTAGAGAAATGTAAAAAAAAAAGAAAAAAAAAAAACTTTTATTATATTAATACAATGCTAAAATTCTATTATGAAGATGTTTAATAATTTTCTAAATCTAAATAAAGAACAAATCTATATCTTTTAGCGTTAGCTTCTCCTATATTTTCGCCAATAAAATCGAGGTTTCTTTTCAAAAATGAGAATATGGAAAGGGCATCTATTTTTGGTAGATTACGCGATTGCCCCTTTACAAATCCAAAATCGACATCATACAAACAAAAATAGAATTAAAAATAGAAAAAAATTATATAAGATATAGTGTAGTTATAAAAGGTTTAAGTTATTTCTTACAAAAAGAAAAAAACTTTAAAAATAAAATGTAAAATACAGATTAGAACAGAGCAAACAAAAAAAGCAATAGGTAAAAGAATGTACGTTAGGAGGGGTAAACATTCGCACTTCGTGAACTGTGACGTCAACCCCAATCACAGAGCGTTTTCAGATCACATGGTTTTGTTTTGGTTTTTAGTGAATTTAAAACGTTAATTAAAAATTAATTTGACTTAATTTTACGATTTTGATTGGATTTTTGGGATTCACACGATTGAATTTATCGATTACAATTAAAAGAAAAGTGTTTTTCTCCAGAGTGCAACTTCCCCATTGTGGAAGGGGGGAGGGGATGACCCTATGTTGGCAGACAAATTGTTTATTTTTTGGCAATCATCTTATAAAATTCCCTGACTTTTCCAGATTCTGGTTAAAATATTGAAATTCCCTGACTTTTATAGTCAATTTTCAAATTCCCTGACTATTCCAGGTTCTCCAGGTAGCATGGTAACCCTGTTAACAAAGTACCACATATTCTTGCTATAAAATTTTTTTTTGTTGGTTTTGATAAAAACACTAAAAATGTATTATTGAAATAATTAACATTATTTACTTTCTTGTTATATTTTCATTCCAAGCAAAAATAAGATTGCTAATAGAAACTCATTTTTATCAAAAATTAACAACTTTTCAGATCAATTTTTAATCTTATAAAACCTTTAATTCTTGGTTTTCTTCAAAATAGATAAAAATGTCAGAAGATTTTGAAGTGAGTCTTGACCAATTGAAAAGAGTGTGTTGGTTTTAGCCAAAATTCATAAAATTCTTTACATTATATCACGGAGTACTACTTCTATCAATGTTGCTGAATCAAGGCATCAGAACTCTGCTTTTCTACTTTTTTGCATTAAGGGCCCGCTTCACTCACTGCCACCAGAAGCCGAAACTAATTTTATTCTATGGGAAATTTTTCTTTACAATTAACTTATTAAATAATACATATTTTTAAATTCTGTTTTCACATTCTGAAAATTCCCAGCTATTCAATGGATGGACCTTTTTTAAAAAATTATTTTTTTATTTTTTAATATTTTATTTTGAAGCTGAAAAATACGAATTTTCAATGTGTGAAATTTTTTCATTTTGCAATTTCAAAATAAAATATTAAAAATTAAAAAAATATATTTTTAGAAAAGGTCCGTCCATTTAACAGTTGGAAATTTTCTGAATGTGAAAACAGAATTTAAAAATATGTATTAGTTAATAAGTTATTTGTAAAGAAAATTTCCCCATAGAATAACATTGGCTCGGGCTTCCGACGACGGTAAGTAAAGAGGGCCACTAAAAGGGGAATGCATGACTAAATGGCCAAAGCCTGGGTAGTCAGAAAGTATCAAACATGCTAAAAAATTAATTTTCATTTTCTATAAAAAGCATGGGAATAACTGATTATAATTAAGAGAGAAAAACAAGCCTACTTTACCTTGGCACCAATAATTCCATTCCCACGGATAGCTTTAGGATATTTATATTTATAATAACCAACTGGTGCATTTCCCATGAATTGAATACTGCCATTACAAGATGCAATTTGCTCTAAAGCCCTCTCAGCAGTCTGAAAGAGATTATTAGAAAAATTGCATATTAAAGATGATTAAGAATAGTGACAATCAAATATGATTTTTACTTTCCGAACACTATAGTGAGGAAAGTATTGTAATCATGTCAAAAATCCGAATTGGAGATTTTGATGTTTCTATACATTTCGAGGTCCCCTGAGTCCGTTTCCACTATTTTTATGATGATGCATGTATGTGTGTATGTCTGTGAGTGAACACGCTAGTGTCTAAATGCTTTGTTCGAATAAGCTTAAAGTTGGTGTGTATATTGTAAGTCACCATAGTACGAACCCTATAGATTTTGGTGAATCTAGCACTTATAGTTTTTTTACAGGGACACAAAGAAAAATTCTTTATCATTATGGCCTATGGGGAAAAATTTTTAAAAGTGTGATAGCGTCTAAACGCCTTATTAATCTGAGCAAAAAATTTGTACACATGTTATAGGTCACAGTTGCACCAACTGAATAGATTTTGGTGAATTTAGCACTTACAGTTTTTTTGCAGGGACACAAAGAAAAAATCTTTATCATTATGGCCTATGGGACCAAATTTTTAAAAGTGCGATAGCATCTAAATGCCTTATTCAATTGAGCTGAAAATTTATATGAATATTATAAATCGCTGTTGCACTAAATATAAGCATTTTGGTGAATCTAGCATTTATAGGTTTTTACAGGGACACCAGGAAAAATTCTTTATCATTATGATCTATGGGCTCAAAGTGCAGTAGCGTTAAATAAAACATTGTGTAATATATGGGGAAAAGTACTCAAACACTCTATTATGGTTTTCTCTCTTTTGTTTGTTTAACAACTCCTCTTTCTTTACTTTATCTACAAAACTGTTAATTACTCAATGTTCGGAAAGTCGAGTGGAGTCACTCCAGATCTTTTAAATTAATTTCATAGCTCAGATTCAGATTTCCCTTTCTATTTATAAAAATCAATTATAATTTATTTCTCAAGAATTAATGAACGAAAGAATCAGAGTTAAATGAAAAAAAAAAAAAAAGAGTAATTGTGATTTCATGAAACAGAGGTAATTATAGGGTTTTGCAAACATTATATGTTAGGATGAAATCTTGACGATTCTATAGTTGCAAATGTACCTAATTTAAATTAAATATCACTGAATCTAAAATTTAGTGGCAGATGAGTTGTAAGAGATTAAAAAAAAAATCAATAGTGAGAGACAGTTTAAAAACATAAATTTTCATTATAGAATATAACATTATACATACTGCAAAATCTTATCAAGTAGGAACTTTTTCTAATTAGGCAACATACAATATGAAACTGAAAACTTAAGATGGAACAATAGTGATTACGTGTTCCATCCCAGCATATGTACTTTTGCAAAGGGTACCTAATTTAAATTAAATATCACTGAATCTAAAATTTAGTGGCAAATGAATTCCAGAATTCATTTTATTGAGCACGTATGTTATACATGCTCAACAGCAGAATTTTCAATACAATTAAGCATAGATAATTTCACATCATGGGGAAATAGACATTGCCGGATTACTGATTTTTCTGGATTATAGGTATTTTGAAAGTATATCAAAATTCCCAACATCCAAAGAAATATTTATTAAAAAAAAAAAGTTTTAAAAAATATATCTACCTTAATGTATATCCTATTAAAAATGTAAATAATTAAAATAACATTTAAAATAAGTTAAATTTTTTAAATTAACAATTATAATAGCAATAGTTACACGACAAGTGGTATAGGGAGAAAAAGATTTCTGGTTATGTTTATTTTGGCTTTTGGTATTGGGAACAGGAACAATCTTTTTTTCCAATAACTTTTGGATTTGTGATTGCAAGACAAAAAATATGTTCTTTCTCAGAGTTTTGCAGTCATCTTGATTATTCTGTAAAAAGTTCATGTCAATCCATAAATAGGCAAAATTAAACGAAAATCAGTAAACTTTACTGACGATTCAGAAAAGCTGGCAAGTAGACTGTTCCAAGGTCATCTGTGAGTGACCTGTTGAGCATTACGATATACGGGCGAAGAAAAAGAAAAAAACAAAATGTTGTGAGTGCTGGATTATCACTGCTTCACTGTACCAATCAGTAGGTAATTTATTTGTGATTCAAAAATATTGGATTAAATTTACTACTGTAGTAAGTAATAATTTCTAATTTGAACAAAATTTTCAATGTACAAGGAAAAATATAATCATAGTCATCTAGAAAAAAGCGGTAAATTTCAGTATTATTTTTTAAAAGTCAAGTATTTTATTTTAACCTGTCAAATTAATCTGCCGTAATCAGGATTTAAAGATGCTAAATTAATGTTACATTTACATCACCTCATTTGGATATGGGAGAAACAAGAAATATGCTAAAAGAATAAAAATAAAATTTCACTTGCCAAATCAAAAAATTAGATTAGGTAGATTGCTATAAACCCCGCTCCCTCCCCAGATTATATTATGCATTTGTACAAAATTAAATTGTGTATGACTAGGTAGTACTTGAGAATACAAAATATCAACTAAAAAGAAAAAAAAAAAAAAAAGTAAATTTTTCTTTAAATTCATTGACATTTATTTTATTCATTTTTTCCCACAACAAATATAATAATGTTGATAAAATAAAATTAGTAATTATGATTATAAAATAATTTGTTTATGTGATTTCTATAATACATTTTTCAGAGCAAAATATATTTGTAAGAAAACAATTAGTTTATTCGGTCTGTCTGATGAAGATGAGACTTTTAATAACTAATATATTTTATTTTATTAAAGAGAAACAGACTAATGGTACATTTATATTTGCAGTATAATCAATGGAAATCTAAACAATTTAAGTTTTTAGTTATTTTTTAAAAAAATTTATTCAATTTAAAAACAGATTTGCAAATTTAAGTAGCTTAAAAAATTTTGTTGCCCTATGCACAAACCTTAGCCTAAATCTAGTGCTGTAAATAACACATTTACATAATCATGTAAAAAAAAAAAACTTACCTGCTTGAGAGTTTCCCCCTCTTTATGAGGGGTTTGTGGTAAAACCCATTTGAATTCATTTCCTAATTTTTCATTCACGACAAGAACTAAAGAAGAGTCTAACTTTCTTTGAGTGGAGTGCCTGTCATTTTTTACATCTGCTTCTATAAAATAAAAATTAAAATGTAAAACAAATTTTAAAACTTAATGCTTTTTTATAGCTATCATTACAAAAAATAGTTAAAAACTAGTATGCTGCAGCCATCAGAAAACTTTTTCTACATCATTCTACATAACAGTACCATCTACCAGCTCACAAACAAAAAAAATTAATCCTACATTTTTACAATAGATTTTCCAAATGTCATTTGACGAAATTTTAAACAACAGACGCTAAGTTGTAGCAATATTAAAAATCAAATCGAAAGACGGAGAGTGTTGTTAAGGAGTTCTCCTTAACAGTATTTTTTGTATAGTGATTTTTGGTAGCTAAACAGTTAAAATTGAAGGAAAAATAAATTAATTATTAACTTTTTTTTAATCAAAACTAGAGTTGAATTATTTTGGCTCGGGAAAAAAAATAAATCCAGAAGAATGGGTAAATAAAAAAATTCAGTCAGCAAAAAAAAAAAAAAAGATAGCTACTCTTTTCCTGTATTTAAGAAAAATAACATTTCACATTTTTATCAGTGTAAACATGAAAAGAGAGAGGGGGAATGTGACCTTGGCTCTCAAGGTTGTTGCTAGCTTTCATCGGTTAGTCTTTACCGGGGTGAAAAAGAAGTTTTGTGTAAGTTGCGAATTCGTAAGGGTATGTGTTGAATAAGTGGAGTTTTCTCCGTGGAAGTTTAGCTGCCATTTTGGCAACTGGGAAGGCCATGCCGGTCTCTGGCGGGTTTTTGGTAAGGAAGGGACGCCATGGATGGAATGGATAAGAAGCAACGTGCCTAGTGGGTGAAGAAAAAAAAAGGTGTTTCGTACAGGGGGCCCAACCCCTGTTTGGGCCCCTTGCAACTGGATTATTGTAAACGAAAACTCATATATCATAAGCGTGCCACAGCCATGGACCGAAGATTGATAATTTAATAAATATTGGTGTCCTTTTAACAAACTTGGAATCTCGTGGGACTGCTAATTCATAGCAGAGATATCATGGTGTTGCAGGCTTAATTCCTATGTGAAGTCCCTGTTCTTAAAGATGGTGTCCAAATAATGTAGGATTCAAGAAGAATAATGTACTATATCCAAGCTTAAACGTTTAAAGGAGCCCTGGTAAGAAGAAATTACGAGTTGGTGTTATTGAATCGGGTGTGACAGAAACTGATAGAGAGGTAGATCATGCAAGGATGATGCCAGTTCTTTGGGGATACTACAGGTCACTAAGATTAGAAAAGTTTAAGGAGTGTCTCATATCCTGATCTTGACGTCATGCTGATGTCTTTTTGGTGTGTTAGACGAACAGATTGAAAATCCTCCCAGAGAAGCAAAAAACAGTATTAATAAACTTCATAGAATTCATACAGGGAGAAAAGCCTTATTTGTGTCAAAAATTTAAAACAATAATAGGACCCCCAGCTGACCAACGGCAGTTCCACATAAGAAAAATTGAGGTAAGTATGTTTTTTTTTTTTTTTTTTTTTTTTTTTTTTTTTGTATTATTATTTTTAGTTAAAAATTAAAAGACTAATTGGTACTATTTATACTAATGAAAGAGCAAAAAACACAGTATTTCAAAAACATTGGCTTGTAGTTAATTGACTTTATGTTGGAACTCATGATCTGTCGACGCTGGGAGACATGTTATTTGTAAATTTAGATAAAGTAAAACTGGTTTTATTTGAACTTCCAAGAACCTACAGATTGAAAGAATTTAAAGGAGCATGTCTTCTGCAATTAAAACTAAAAACTCATAATAAATTTGCAGAAGTAAAAATATAATCTGTATTGTATAGTATTGCTAATCCATGTAAAGCAATTTAAATGTGTTTCTTAGTGTTATTCCTTAATCTGTTTTTATGAACTGATCAATTGAAAGGATGTTGTAGACTATGAATTATTAAAGTGTTTGAGCAATATATTATGTGTACAACACTAAGATGGTAGATAAACTCTCAATAAAAATAAGCCGGAAGAAAATTAAAGTGGTTTCTTGTCATGTTTTTTTTTTTTTTTTTTAAATCAATTTTGCTTTAAAAATTTTGTTTACTAAAAATCAAATTTCTAAATATTTATTTTGGAGTAATTTTTTTTTATAGAGGTTCTTGTGATTTATAGACAGTTTAGGTCTTAGTGGATCTGTGTTGTTTAATTAATAGTATAGAAAGGTGAAAAAAGAAAAAAAGTTGTTAAATTAAGACTGAGGCAAATTTTTTGAAAATTTAACTTAATCTATTGGCATGATAATTTTGATTTATTTTGATCCACTGGTCCACTTAAATTCTTTTAATTATTTTATTTTGGGAGGAAACTGTCCAATAGAATTAGATTCCCATTTATGTTTATATTCTTTGTTGTTTATTTATGAGTCATTTAGTTATTTGTTGGGACAGTGTAAAATGTAAAATACTTCGGGAAAAAAATAAATAAATAAAAAAAAAAAAAGGGGGGGGGGGGGAGGATGTTATCAGTGAAGTTTGGTAACTTAAATAAAAGTTACCATACTTATAAGGTTTGGCTTTGTTTTTTTTTAATTCCCAGCAGGAAACATTTTTTTTTTTTTTTTGTTGTTGTTCATTTAGGGGTGTGGAAATGACCCACCTTTATTTATTTTTTATTTATCATGTTTGTTGTTTTCTTATGGGAGTCTCTGTCCATGAGTAATGAAAGAATAAAAGATTAAAATGGGTAAAGTTGTGGACAGAGACTGCCATAGACTATAATGTAAACAAATAGATATACTTTGCATATTCAAATAATTTTAAAACAGAACAGCTGCACAGTGCTTCAGTGTGCAGTATTGCACAAACAATTTTTTTAAATGGGTAACCGGGGTTTTGCGTTGAAAAACACAACACACTTTAAAGTAATTTAGTAGTTAGAGAAATTTTAAAATTTAAGTAAATAAAATGATGGTGGAATAACACAAATCTCACTATCACATAAAATCACAACAGTACATTTCCTATTTAAAATAGTATATCCATGTCACTACTAGTTAGTGCACATGTACATTAAGAGAAATTATACACATTACTGACAATTGATGTTTTGTGTCCCATGGTTTGTAGAGTCTAGGGACTATGGATGATATTTTTAAGCATTTTTCCACTACTTTCCAGGACATAAAATGTAATGTTAAATTAGCATCATTTTACAGATGCAAAAAAGCATCTTCTTCATTGAAAACGATTAGATAAGCATTAATGTTTTGTTTACAGATCTCAAAAAAGGAGTACGAAACATTACAGGATATAAGTAGTATGAAAGTAGATTTTTAATAGTATTAACAGTTTTTAATACATTCTTACATTGTTTAATGAATATTAATATTTTTGATTTGACTTTCTATCTGGCTGTGTGCCTTCTGTCTGTCTGTAATAATAAATTTCTCTTTATATGTAATTGTCTTTTAAAAGTTCAGTAGTTTTGTTAATGGATATTCTATAATTTAGCTAAATAAAACATCTGGAAAGTAGATATTAAAAAAAATTTGCAAGGAAATGCATGCATTAAAAAAAAAAAAAAAAAAAAAAAAAAAGGATTAGGTTGGGCTTGATTTTATCAATTTTTGTTTGGACCGAACTTTTAGATTTTGTACCATGCTGGGCCTTAAAATTTCAGCCTGTGTAATCTCTACTATCCCCTCCTTGAAAAAAGCAAAATAAATAAAAAATTACCAGTTATTCGAGAAGCAGGCTTATATTTCTTTAATTCTTCAGCACAAGAATCTTCAAAGTCTTGAGTAGTGTTTTTTACAACCACATCTAGATCTTCCAGAGTGCCAGCTTTTAACTTTTCTTCAGTTTGCCTGCACATAATGTGATATTAGACTCAAAACAAAATTAGGAATAATAAAAAAATTATACAGACACAACATTATTTCATTATTTAAAACATGAAAATCTGACATTGACAGATTTTAATTTAGTGACAGAGGCCTACTGCTAAATTTGTTAACATCGACAAATTCTTCTTTAGTTAATTCGTGATGATCTAAATTCCATGATAAAGTTTTCATTAAATCAAACCCATGTGTTTCAGCTGCAGATATTGTAACAAATAACGTTGGAAGTCCAAACTGTCTTATAGCCGCAAAACAATGTTTTTTCTCTTTTTCCCAATGAGGGGGAGGTGTGCCTTGGGGGGGACTCATGTCAAAGTTGTACCTTGGGGGGGACTCATGTCAAAGTTGGGCCTTGGGGGGGACTCATGTCAAAGTTGAGCCTTGGGGGGATTCATGTCAAAGTTGTACCTTGGGGGGGACTCATGTCAAAGTTGGGCCTGGGGAGGGAATCATGTCAAAGTTGTGCCTTGGGGGGACTTCATTCAATAAATCCCCATTCAATAAACCGACTGAAATAGGCCCTTAGCACTATTAAGAGTGTATTATAAAAATTCGACAACGCTGTACCGACTGAAATAGGGGTACCTTGGGGGGGGACTCATGTCAAAGTTGGGCCTGGGGGGGGGGGGAGGGACTCATGTCAAAGTTGGGCCTTGGGGGGACTTCATTCAATAAATCCCCATTCAATAAACCGACTGAAATAGGCCTCTAGCACTAATAATAATAACATAAAAACAGAATAATTGAAAGTAATTTACTGTAAATCTAATTAAAAAAATTTTTCTCTTTCTTTGTTTCTTTTAATCTAATAATATACACAATTTTTTCAAAATCCAGAAAGAATTTTAATATATAAAACTTCATATATAATAAATCAAATTATATTTATTTAAATTATATTACAGGACTATTTTAACTTTTATTTATTTTCTCGTTCTGTTTTGTGTCACATGGTTTTTCTAAGAAAACAAATCATGTATGCAGGGATTAACCCAAGTTTTAATTTTTAGAGCCAATTTTCATAAAAAATATTTTTGAAAAAAAAAATTAAATTTCCATAACAAAAAAGAAATCTTAGAATATATTTGCTGAATCTTTACTAATAAAAGAAAGTGTTTACATGTCAACATAGAGGAAAAACTATAGAATGTACAGTTCTGAAATTTTTTTTCTAGATAAACGAATGTGTATAGTTTTGTAACATATCTTTAGATTACAAATTAAATTTAAAAAAAAAAATTATGCTTTATGAGATTTTTTTTTTTTTTTTTTTTTTTTAACCAATATTTTTCTTTGAGTTGTAATTTTAAGTTGATGCCAATAAAAATAAAATTATTATAACATTTTATTTTATTTTTTTAGCATAAAAAGAAATGTTTATTTACACGTGAATTAAAATTTTTTTTTGAAATATTAAACCTGTATTATCAAAAATTTCAGATAAAATTGACACCATAATAGTTTTAAAATTATCAAATATACTTGTGGGTGGTAATAAATAAATAAAATATAAATAAAGAAAATTCTGCTTACACTATTTGTAAACAGAATTTAATTTAGTACCACAGGGCTTATTTTAATCTATTCTTCTATATAAAGGCATGCAGTAACTGTATTTCATCCCCTAGCATCAGTTACTATATTCATTTTTAAAAATTATTTTGGTATAGTTTTAACATCGGAGCCCCTTGGCGACTTTTAAATTTTTATTGTCATTTCGGCAATGAATTAAAATTGCTATTGCAATTGTGTAAGCAAAGACTTTAGGGGAAAATGTCCAAGCTTCAGTGCCAAATTTCAAATTTCGCAAAGTGGTTCTATAGTGAAATTGTTCTATTTCTTTAGCACAATTTTTCTCAATTTTATTAAAAAAAAAAAAAAAAAAGAAATATATTCACTTATTTATTTTTGGCATTTTTTTTTTTCTCTTTTAAATAATTTTAAAAATTTATAATGGGGTTTTTACTTCATATTTTTTTAAATCGATTATCTGACTGAACTAAAAAATACTGCATTAGCTAGACTTTATCTTGATTAATAAAAGTCAGGGTTGGCAAAAAACCAGGTTAAAAAACTTTTCTTTTTTTTTTTTTTAGTTTAAACCAGGTTTTTATTTTATCCTTTTTGCATTGAAGACGGTACGCTTTAGGCTACCGAAACAGCTGCATGCATTTCCAATATTTTTCTTTGGCGTTTCTGACGTAGTAGTTTATTCAGGTTTTAATATTCCAACGCCTAGTCTCCTGTTATTACAGATTTTTATTAGTATAATATCTTTCCCAGTCCCATTATGCATATTTGTAAATAAAATTACCACTTTAAAAAGTAGTTACTACTCCAATATTATTTAAATATTACTTCACCTAAAAATAATTTAAATTAATAATAATAAACAAGGATGAAAAATTTTCAGCCTTTTTTGTAGGTTGTGATTTTCCTTCTGTAACAATGTACAAGAAACAAAGCTTGTACTTTATGAATCAAAGTTTGTACTTTCAGACATGAAATCCTGTTATATGTCATCTAATTAAATAAGTTTTCATTTTTCACATAACCATGTTAATAAAACATTTATTTATTTTTATTTTTAAAGATAAAACAAAATCAATCATTTATTTCTGTAATACAGACTTTTACAACCTGAGTTCTTACATGCGCGTAGCCAGGGGGGTGCCCTGGGTGCCCGGGCACCCCTTCGCTCACGCACAAACATTCAGTATATTTAACAAAAACATATTGAAAACAGAAAAAAAAAAAAAAAAAATAAATAAAAGATTTGAAGGTTAAAAAAAAAAAAAAAATGTTATTACTAATACCAATGATTCTATGCAATAGAAAGACATTTTCTTAAACATGGTGGTAAAATATATTTAAAAGAATAATCTAAATTGTTCATAAATCCAAATTTACTTGCACATTTCTTACAAAAATTTGCAAAGTAATTTTTCTTGGTAAACAAAAAAATAAAATGAAACTAGTAGTTTGTTTTTTCTTCACGGAAAAGCAGGAAAAGAGGCGATAAAATGATTTAGTTTATTTAAACTCGTGGCCTTAACAGAGAGTCAAGTTTTTTGTCATTTCTTTTTAATGAGCATTTTTTTAAAACTTTCTCTTACCCATGGTGGAGAATGTAATGTTTTGCGGTCCAATTTTTGAATATGAAATAGTTTTTACAATAGTATGTCTTGAAGTCCGCTCAATTGTATAACCAGGTTCTTGTGGTTAGTCTGCATGGGCATAACTCAAAAGCAGGTATTGGCAGGAAGTCTAAAAATCGTATTCAATTTATATCATAATGATCTGTATACTATGACATGCAAAGAGTTCAAATACATTATTGTTTAAGTACAAAATTTCTAGTTGGTGCATATCAACAACATTTTTAAAGTGAACTAAACATAATGAAATTAACATATTTTATTGATACAAAATAATTTTCGTATAAAAGATTGTAAGAAAAGTTAGGTTCGATTAAAAGCATTCATTCCAAATTATATTGCGTCCAGTAAAAAAGTTTAAAAATGATAATTACTTTCCCTTACCATGAGTTACAAAAAGTATTATTTACGGTGTCGAATTTTCGAAACTAAATATTTGCGATAATTTCAGGTTTTGAAGTTCTTTGAATACAATAATAATCTTTTTAGTAATTGTTGATTTGAATGCATGTCTAGTATCATAATAACTTAGCGGGTAAATTTTTTCCGATTACACTGGCATGCGAAATCGTACACTTTTCAAATATTTTATGTTCTTCGTTGGGTGTCTCTAATGTGTTTTGATAATCTGAATTCAGAAATGATTATTTTTTTCTTCCTATCACGTAAGAAATTTTCACAAAGTAAGGATGAAAATCGAAAGAATTCGTCTAGAAGTTATAACAAATTCGAAATAATTTATATAAAAAATGCATTGAAATAGGCTATTATTTACATATTATCTTTTAAATGTATTTCTTCACATCGAATCTCCCTTTAGAGCATTTTACCTTGTGCAAGGCTTGAGGGTCTTGTGTGTGTGTGTGTGTGGGGGGGGGGGGGGGGGGTGAAATTCTCTATGCAACATGCAACAATATTCTGCTAACATGTTAAAAATGTATCGTCTATGATACCTACTTTCCATTTCATTGATGTCTTGATGAAACAGCTCTCCTTGTTCTTCACTCACATAACTCAAATTTTCAGGTAAGTAATTTAGATGGGGGTCAGAAAAAATGGAGCTTTAAGCTCAAACAATTTTGTTTTCAGAACTGTACATGAGGGACATTTTTAAATAAGTTTTCCTTAAACAGCATTCAAAAATATATCAGAAAAACATATCAACCTGAAGGAAAAAAATTTCTTCTTCGGCCTGTCTTATTTGCTATTTTTTTTAAAAAAAGACAACACTGGAAAGTTTAAATTAGTATTGCAAATCATATCATATAGGCAGACTTTTCTTGAAAAATTTACTGTGGTTGAAAGTTCTCTGAATCATTTAAAAAATATTTTTAATTTAAGCCTTAAATGTTTTAAGAATGCAGGTAGAGTAATCAAACAGAGGGTTTTGAAGGATGCAATAGACATGCTTCCCCTTCACAAAAATACATGCCAAACAAAATTGTTTCTAAAACAATTTTCAACTTTTTAAAAGCACTTCAGAAATGGTCGGTGAAGCATACAATATCTTATTTTTGTGACTAAATGCCCCATTTTATTTATTTATTTAATTTTTTTACCTTATTTAAAAGCTGTCACTCAAATTTAATAATAATAAAACATTTTATAATCATTTGCATTACTTTTGAACTTTGACAAACGATTTATTGCTGAAAATAAATTATGTAAATGTATTTATGAACAGACGATTTTGTATTTGTAATTAATAAAGAAAGAAAATTATTAAAAATTAGGCTACAGTGTAAATATTTATTCGGATTCCTTCTTCTCATGCGATTTTATGAAACAATTTCCTCTTTCCTGAAAATCCTGGATCTGGAGAAGGTGGTGTATAATTCTATTAAAGCTGTATTGAATGACTAAAGAAACGAAAAACTGTTCTGGAATCATGTGCAAAAATGTGAATGACTTTTTAATTATTCCAATCAAAGAAAAAGAGAGAGTTTGAAGAGGAAGCTCAAGACAACACAGAAAATACAAACATCAAAGAAAGGTATGCGCAAAATATGCTCCATTATTTAGTCTTTTAATTTTTTAAATAGCAAAGGCGTTTATTTGTGTGGGTAGAAAATTTCCGATATTATGTCATGATGATTTTTCGTAATATTTTATTGATGAATATTTCTGGATTCGATTATGTATGCAATTTTGAATTGTGGTGGTTGCTAGACAATATTTTCGGCTGATGGCCAGTGCACGGTCGGATAGTGAGATACCCCACTAGCTTTTTATCTGTCCTCCATTTTGATACATTTACTTTGCGGGGATTTTCAGTGCAATTTTATTGGTATGTGCCCCTTTTAATGTTTTCATTTTACTTTATGCAATTTTTCATGGAATTCTGATGTACAGTGGTAATTCGTAAATTTATTTGGCTAATGGTCAGCGCTTGGTCCGGTCTGTGGCGTGTTTCTACGCTTCCCCCGATTCGATACATTTATTTAATGTTGATTTTATTTTTTGCGACTTTTACACACATCACATTTTTATATTATGGTACACACAACAGTTTATTACAATCTTATTAATAAGTATCACTTTAATTTTATAGCGATCACAGTACCCGTTAGTACTATTCTGTTTGAAACTAACATAACAACTGCAATAATACAACAATGTTTTAAAATATAGAAAATAAATGTTATTCGTGAATATGTGAAAGAAAAAAATAATAATTTTTAAAAAGTAGCTACAAGATTGTATTAATTTAATATATATATATATAAATATATTTAATTTAATATATATATATATAAATATATTTAATTAAATATATATATAAGTTCATAATTTAAAACTGGGAAAATAAAAGAAATGAAATGAGATTATAAATAAAGTAAAACGTACCATTATAATTCTACTTTACCACTTTGTGTGCGCAATTTAAGTTCCATAGTATAAGTTTTTTCGTAGTTTAGTTTTTAGGTTTTCGTTTATAACTTAAGGCTTAAGGTTTTTATTTAATTTTTTAACGTTCATTGGTTTCGTACTGAAACCAAATATTCGACACCATTTAATATTTTTTATGCAAGATTCTTTCCTTGTTTTAATCAATTTTCAAACTTCTGTTCCTTTCCTGTTAGACGGATAGCGGCACTACTCTGAAAATCCAAACTTTATCAAATGATATTTCAAAGGAAGCTAAATGCACCGATTTACGCTACCGAAACTGCAGTCTGCATTTAACATTCTTTTACATTGGCATTTTTAACGGAGAAAGTTACTTAATTTATACGTTAAAACGTACATGTGTAAACTTGTGTAACTTTTATATGTGTGTTAAAACGCACACATACATACATACATATGCGCACTGTGTTCGTAATGTACTATTCATATTGTAACTTTTAGTTTAAAATTTGGGCACCCCCCCGCTCGGAAAGCTGGCTACGCCTATGTCTTATATTTTACTTTAACATGTATGTTTTTCATAAAGTTTTATTTTATTTTTTTACACTTTTGTCGATCTTAACCTTGAATAACTGTTACATCAAAGTGCATTAAATTTTATTATAGCTAAAATCTTTTATCATTAAAACTTTCATAAATAGTCCATGATTGTAGTTTTGAGTTTTCATTAAAATGATGTAAATGGTAATAACAGAATTACTGTGAGTTGACAATTTTTTTTTTTTTTTTTTTTTTTTAAGAATGAATGTTAAATTTAACATGTCTTTTCCTACAATTTAATAATAACAAATTAACTTAATAAGACTAAAATTCTTAATTTAATGAACTAGGAAAAAGAAAATTAAATTAAAAAGAGTAATAGAACAGATTTAAGAAAAAAATCATACTTTTGGATTATGTAGTGGAATATTGTGATCCATCTGAAAGTTACTTATTGAATAGAATTTACATTTAATATTTCAAATGAAAGTACGAGTTTTATAGCTTTTTTCAAGTTAAATTGCCTATTTTAAGAAAACACTCTAGATCAGTTGAATCTTTTGCGATTAGAATTATTTCAACATTTTCCAATACTTAGATATTAAAATTTTTACTGTCTTAATTCTAGCGTGCTGTTACATTTTAATAAAATAATTCACAAAATGTCCTTGAATGGAGAACTTTTTGCATGAAATTTTAAAATCAATGGTAATTAAAAAAAAAAAAAAAAAAACTGCTGGACATATTCTAATACAACTCCTTTTTTATTTGCAAGGGTTGATCCAGGTTTAATTTTTGGGGTCAATTTTTGCGAAAAGCAAATTATTTTTGTGAAAAAACAAAATAATTTTGTGGAAATTTATTTCTTTTTGCAATAAAAGGAATTATCGCACAAAACCTTTCACTTTAGCAGTTACTCTATCCAGTGGCGGCTCGTGAACCAAAAATAGGTGAAGAGCTCAAAAATAATATTTAAGTATTTTTAATCATAATATTTATTAAGAATGGTTTTAACTAAAATTAACTAATAATACTTATTTAAATGTAAATTTATATTCTGTAAATGAATACAGCATAAAATACAGTGAGCCTCTTCACCAATTTTCGGAGCACGAGCCACCAGTGACTCTATCTAATGTTTAATAACAAGTCAACAGCAAATTATTGAACCAAGTATACACTCATTAAAAATAATACTGTTAACATGGAAAATTTTTACAAAAACATCATTTTTAAAAAAATAAATCTTGCGAAAGGGCTGTTATAAATCTGAATTTTGTGAAGGGACCCATTTTATGGCTTTGAATTTTGTGAAGGGGCCCATTTTAGATATTTGAATTTTGTGAAGGGGCAGCAAATGGGTCTCAATTTTTACCTGGATCAACCCCTGATTTGATAATTCAAAATCAGCATATCTTGCAACATATCAGGATTTAAAATATAGATAAGAAAATGGACTGCTATTGATTGTCATATTATAACAAATACCCAGGTTAAAGACCACTTTGTTCAGTTTTGAATAAAACAAAGATGAGAGCAATTTTTTTAATTATACAATTTTCACCTTATATCTTATACAAAATAAATGTGATTTCCATTACTATTTATTTTATTTTCCTGTATTTAGCCTCAGACCCTTTTATTTATAAATTCTTAATTAACATAGACATTTTTCTTCTACGATTTCTAGATTATTATTTTTTCTTTGTTCATATATAATAATTTTTAATACAGCCAGCTAGTCACACATAAAACACATAACTAAAACCTTCTCTGAAGCAAGATTGCAAGTGAAATAAATTGAATTAAAAGTAAAGGTCATTTAAAAAAAATAATTTATAAATTTCAATTAAAGAAGGAACAATAGAATAATTTTTTTTAATTTTTTGAAAAGGAAAAAAACGGAAAAAAAAAAAAAGTTGGTTTAAACCAACCAACCCTGCCAACTTTGTGAAGTGCCAACCCTGATAAAAGTACCTATTTTTGATAAAATCTAATAATTCGGACAGACACAATGGCACAAACTTTCAGCTTTATATATTTTAAACTTTAAAAAAAAAGAAAAAAAAAATGCTTGTTTGTTCAAGATGTAATACAATAAATGGCAACAATGCAACATCGTTGTCTAAAGAAATAGTCCCATTGTACTAGAAATTTTCCATTTTAAGTATTTTATTTTGATTTATTTATTTAAATATTGATTTCAAATAATCAAACAGTGTAATTGTTAATTTCATTTGTGGCAGACATGATATCAGGCATCTTCCTTGTCCATTTTTAAATACTAAATATCAATTAATGAATTTTGTGAAGATATGTCTTACTTATAAAACTTTTAACAAAAGAAAACACATGACATGACAATAAAACACACAGATTTTCAGTGACTATCTGTATCACATAATTGTTTGAAATTGAGACACATTTCAAGTTCAGAAATTTTCATTTACACAAACAATACTTTTGCTGAATATATATATTTAAAAATTCTTAAAATTTTTAATACTTAAAAAAATATATATGTAAATATATATATTGGCCAGTGAAACATTCAAAGTCTGCTAAGTGTGTGTGTTTGTATATATATATATAATTTTTTAACATTCATGAATGTTTAGACTAATAGAACATTTAATAAATAAAGAAATATATTATTAACAAAAGAAGTACATAAGTAACATGCATTTACATACTGAATACAAAAAGAAAATTAATTTTATAAACAAATTCTATACGTAAAAATTTGCTAATTTCAAAAATTATAAATTTAAAAATACATAGTGCAACCACATTTCTTGTGCCTATCATTGAGAACGATTCCAAAGGCTTTGAGGGGTGCCAATTGACTGACAGCTTGGGATTTGGTAAACATCCAGTCATTCAGGGCCCCTTTATCTCTATTTTCTTTCAACCACAAGGGTTATCCCCCCTATTTTAGCATTGGACTCGTTCAGTCAGTATTTGTGCAGCAGCTCCCATGGTCACGAGAAATGTGGTTAAAGAATAGAAAATATTGCATATTTGACTTGTGTTCCGAAATCATAAGAAAGTGTATGCAGGTTAGTGGAACATTGCAACACAATTTAATATCTAAAATAAGAGATAAAATATAACAAACTTTTACACCCAAGAGTGTTACTTTTAAGTGAATTTGATAAAGTGTTTATTTACCACACACTTGTTCCTAATCCCAGATGGTTCAGTATTTATAGGTTAGACCATCTCCATGAAGCCAAAATCTTCCTAAAAGTCTAAAAACAATAGTGGGTCCTTTAAAACCTTGTCTTTAAATCCAAGGAGTTAATAATGTGAGAGGGTGAGGACTGATCAACTTTATACGAGGGGCATCTGGAAAAAAATATATGGTCCTGATGGAAAGTGAGCACTCTGATGTGTACATTCTTCTCCTCCAAGTTCTGCTCTGCTGCCTCACCGTGGCACAGAGGTGTTCCTTGGTGGAAGAGACAAAGTATGTTGGGAGTGTATACTCCTGATAAGCTTACCCAAGGTGAGAAGGCCATTCCAATTTGCTCAGCTACAGCAGGCAGGCATTTGAGGTTAAATCAGACTTTTCCCACTGGTGCCTTGGATTTTCGTACCAAATGAAGTTGCTTTAAACCTATTACCATGAGTCCACCCGTCACTTCAAATAACTAAGGCTATAAGATTAGTTTATTGTAAAAGATCTCACACCAGGTTGACACTGCTGTCCTATTACCTCTTATCTGTTTTCTGGCACCTTAAAATTGGTAAATAGATACTATTTTAAACAATTAAAAAAGATTCTTCATTCATAATTCACTCTAAAAAAGTGATTAAGTGAAAAAAATAAATTGTGAATAATTGACAGGCACATACGCAGATGTTAAGTTTTATTACATTTCCATATTTGTGAATAACCCCAATTTGAGAATGCTGAATGAGTACTATATTATTACTTTATTTACTAAAATTATTACTTTAAAATAGCCAATATTAATTTGGATTACAAACTGTAATAGAAATTCTATGTTTTTTTCTATTTATATGTGTTGAACATTCTTAAATGTCATGATACTGATAAATATTACCTTCACATTAAATTTACACAATTAAGAAAAAAAGATTAAATTTGAATGCTTTAATTTGTATTTTATTGATTGATTGCTGAATATGAAGATATCTGACAAAGCTGAATATTCAATATCTTCTGCCAAATACAGAATACTAATTGATTATATAGAAAACTCTTTTTCTTTTTTTTTTCTCTTAGGTACACTTCAAAATTTTCAATACAATCCACATTTCATAATTTTACATAAATAGGAATAATACATTAATTTTTGTAATCAAACTTACCTTTCAATAATTTGTTTCTTTTCATGATCACTTAAATAGCTCTTTTCAATCTCTAATTTTTGAATATATTTCAAATATCGCTGCTCTAGTGGATTAAGGGGTTGAGTGATAACAGGTTTTCTTTCGAGACAAACAGCACTTACTAAATCCCATTGTGAAAAAGTTCTATTTACAGTGATTATCAATGAGTGATGAGATGCTAAAGATTTATCTAAAGAGATTGAAAAAAAAAAATATTATAAAAAAATTAATTTTGCATTCAAATAATGTGAAGCAATATATACAATGTACATTTGATAAGCTATGAGAACAGAAAAATAAACAGTTGTCAAACTCTTCTGCTTTTCTTGAAAGATTTATGACCAAAATTTTTGAACAGAAATAATACTTTGCTCCATTAAAAATGGTGAAGAAAACTATTTGAAAATATCGATGCTAAATCTTCTAATAAAAGCATAAATGTTGGTTACTTGGTAGCTACTGAAATGTCTAGTCCTTCCTTGGATAACCAAAAATTCTAAGAAATAAAATTTCTGCAGATTTTGATGAAAAAAGGAGATAGAAATGCAGAATTATTATACAACAGGACTTTTAACAAATACACAAGGATAATTTTGTGTTATAGAATTTCAGACCAATAACTATGCTTAGGACCTAGGACTGATGGAATGCACAATGCTCTGCATGATGTCTTTCTATGAGGTTTCACTCTATATTCACGTGAACTTTAGAGAAAAACATGGAAAAATCTGAATGGCTAAGGTGAATGAGTGAAACCTGAGTTTGAACTGCAAACGGAAGAGAATAAATACAAATTTTAATGTTATTTTAGATTAAAAAAATAGTAATGTGGCAATATTACAAACAGGGGTCGAAATTAGAATCAGCAAGTTCGGTGCCAAATGGCATTTAACATTGTTTTCTTAGTTGTCATTATTTTGTACTAAGGTGCCATTTTAAAATTGTTATTTACATATAGAAACATATGCATAAACATTATACATAAACCGTAATTACTTAAAATACTGACATTTTATCTAGTTTATTTTTTCCCCATTTTAAAAATGGGCTACACTGCTAATATTACAGACAAACTTTGAATAAACACCATAAAATGCAATAAACTCGCAACAATTGTTTTGGGTCGAAAAAACACACAACCCTTCATCAGGCGAATAAAGTAAGCACGAGTGCTGCAATCAAAGCGGCAACGCTTTGACTGCAGCACTCGTGCTTACTTTATTCGCCTGATGAAGGGTTGTGTGTTTTTTCAACCCGAAACAATTGTTGTGAGTTTATTGCATTTTATGGTGTTTATTCAAAGTTTGTCTGTAATATTTTTTACAACGCCAGTTTTGTGGTGCTTTTTTATTAAATACACTGCTAATATTTTTACAAGAAAGTTAGGAATTTAATTCTACTACTTTGTTGCTAGTACCTTTATTTTCATTGCACATTATAATTGCACACTGAAGGGGAAAAAGAATGTTAGGCATCAAAGTGATGACTAGGTATAAAATTGTGGTCATCAAAACAAAACATACAACTACTGACCACTAATTTCAAGCCCTGATTACAAAAATTTACTTTATTATTTTGCAAGAAATAAAATGATAGAAGTCTGTTTCTCCTTTTCATATGGGTGAAACTACCTACATTGAAAACAAAATAAGCTATTTGCATACAGGATGACTGGCAAGAGAACACCTATTAATGATATATTATGTAACTACAGTAGAACTTGGATAATTTGAAGTTGAAGGGACCAGAGAAAAACTCGAAATATCCAAAAATTCGAATTACATATACTATTCTGTCAAAAAGAAGAACTAAATTAAAAAAATAAAACTCTATGATCAAAGATTTAACAAATAAACTTTACATCTAAGAATACTACTGCATTCAATCCCCCCCCCCCCCATTAAATCAGTATTTGTTTACGAGCTTAATTATTTAACACTTAAAAAAAAAATAGTCAGATATTTTTTATTGTTTCTTTAAATCAGCATATGATTTCAACCTATCAATTGATACAAAAATAGAATCTTCTACATTAGACATGACTTTCAATAAAAAAAAAAAAAAAAAAAAAAAAAAAAAACCTGGAACTTCATGTATAGGGATCTTCTGATGCACTAGGTAGGAAATACTCTAGTATTTCCTTATCCTTTTTTTGAAAGACTGTTAAAAAAAATAATGCACTTTATTTGAGAAAAATATCGGGAACAAATTTTACTGTAATATTTTAAAGGTAATCGTATGAAAAATTCGAATTATCCAGAATAGAATTCGAATTATCCATGATTTTTTAACATTATTTTAATACAAAATTCAAGGGACCGAGTAAAAAATTCGAAATATCCAGAATTTCGAATTATTCAAGTTTCATTGTATTATCAAAATTATTTATTTTAGCCTATAATAAATGACATTAAAGTGTTCTTCAGTACATTATACGGCAAATTATACATGCAAAGTGAAAAAATTCTATAAAAATAAAATAATATGATATGGAATTCAGACAGCAAAATTTTCAAAAGCACTGAATTTAGGGATAGCCCCTGAAAAGTTTCCTCTCAGTTTTCAACAAATAATGCTATTTTTTCAGAAATATCTATAAACTTGGGGAAAAAAATATATATATTGACCATAAAGGGCAAAAAGTACATAAAATACAGCAAAAAAACCTTTAACATAAAACTGAAGGGACTGAAATATTTTTTCGTGTTAAACAATTCATAAAAAAGTACAAAACTCACCAATATTTTTCATGTAGTCAAATTATATTTTGATTTCTTATTAAGCAACTAGTAGGTTGCATTCTTTCGGATAAAAAGCAAAAAAATTATCGTTTTGAGGGAAAAATTTCAGATATCTTTTACTGATATGTCTTTTCTGCACCATATTGTGCAAAAATTTTTCAAGATCAGAGCTGCCAACCTAATCCGGCAAATTGTTAGTACCACCCCTTTTCCTACACCACTTAATTTTTAGAGTAATTCTCTTCAAATACAGTTACGATGAATTAAGAAAACAAATACTCTAAAAATTAAGTGGTGTAGAAAAAGGGGCGGTACAAACAATTTGCCGGATTAGGTTGGCATAGGGTGCCTCGATAAGATAAGAGTGGCGACAGATCAGTGACAGATTCTCATTGGACAAGACTGACCATCAGCCGCCTGGGGCGATTGTTGGATGATGGTCCGTAGGTTTTACATTGAGAGTTTTGCATATGTCGAAAAAAGCATTTTTATCTCTTGATATTAAGTAAATTTGATTTTTTTTCTTTCAGAAATACATTAAGAAAGGTTATTTGTAAAGTATCAAAACATATTTTACTGAATAATGTTAATTATTAATCTGTTTTATTGACTTTATTGATGGACTTGATAGGCAGATTCTTTTACTAGCCTGTTTCATAGCTTATAAATTGATATAAATAGAAAAAATACTGTATGATTATTGTCATAAATGATCTGTAATCATCTTCTTTATTAAATATATTACTTTTGTCCAATTTTTGTGCTATTTTAAATTTAAAAAATAATGATTTTATTGATAACGGAAAGTAGAAACATTTGGCGATATTTAACATGGTACTTGGCTAGAGATTCTTCGCCAGCGTTTTGACATCTTTTCTCAGAGAAAGCTAAAAGCTTTATAAGTGTGTATGTCTGTGTGTATTATATGTAAGAGTATGTACTAAGGAATATATAAATTGTTTCTTATTTATTACGTCTGACTAATTACGAATTAATGTTTAATTTCCTTCAATAAAATTCATAGTTATTTACTATTTTGAAAATAAAGATAAAAATAAAATAACAAAAAATTAATTCATTAGTTTCTTTCTTTTTTCTTTTCTTTTTCTTTCTTTCTTTCTTTTTTTTTTTTTTTTTTTTGAAAATAGTGAGTTTTGAAAATATTACAATTTATAAATATATTTAAACATTTTACAAACGTTGTTTCTTTTTAATTGTTTGTTAAAACATTTATTTTGTGGGGGGCAAATTATTTCTCCCCTAGAAATGTTTACATAGGGTGTGAACTAAATCTGGTGATACCTTTAATTAGAAAAAGAATGATGATACGATTTTAGATTAAATTATATTGTGTGTCACTCACACGACTTTTTCTTACACTGCATTTCAATGTTATAAAGACAGATTGCATATTAAGTCTTAAGTTCAGTAAGGTAAAATAATATAGTTCAATCTACTTTAAAATTAATCTAAAAAAGGTGTAGGTCATTGTTCCATTTGGCATAAACTTCTATATGAGGGAAGCTGCCGCCTTCACCCTCCCCATCCCGTTTAATTATAGTGCTTACAATTAAAAAATAAAATAAAAATATAAATAAATAAATAAATAAAGTCTAATTTTAAAAACCTCTCTTTCTTTCTCTGTTAAAGTGTATGTTACAAAAATTTTGTGGTAGCTCGAGATCAAGATCTAATGGACAATATTTTACGAAAGTTTTTATTTTGTCACATTTTAGCATAAACTGGTGTCTTTCAACTTTTGGTGCATATTAGTTGGCAAATGGTGCTACTATGCTGAAATTCCTGATTTTTTAGGAAAGCTAGATCTCAACTTCTATAGTGTATAAATGTATCAAACATGATAGTTAAGATGGTTAATATGTAAAGTAGGTGAATGACTGCTTAAATATATTTGAATCTAAAAAAAAAATTAAAATTAAAAATAAAAAAATAAATAAATAAAAGAAAGAAAGAAAAATAAAATGCTACCGTTTTAAATTTTATTGATAAATGTGCTTATCAATATCTCCTGGCCTTCCTCGCAGATCCATTAAGCACATTTATACAAAATATGCACAAAAAAAAAATTGACAGTTAGTATCAATTTAAATTATTTATTTTATACATTTAATTAATTTAAACAAATAATATAAAAACCATAAATTCTGAAATCCTGCAATAATTATTTCGGGTAGAAAAAAATTGAGGTCATATATTCATCAACAAGGCATGAGTGTAGTGTGAAAGCAACGATGCCCTGTAGCTATCTAAAAGTACTTATTATTTCAAAAATTAAACTTATTAAGGAAAAAATATTAAAGTTTATTTAAAAGAATTTTTGTGCTACAAAATGAAAAATAATGAAATTAAACCGGGATGCATTATAAATTCCTAAATGAAAAATTTCCCTTAGTTCACAATAAACAAAAAATTTCTTTAGTTCAGTGAAATGTTTTTTTTTTTTTTTTTTTTTTTAAATCTAAGTTAAAAATAATGGTTTAATAATAATAATAATAATAAATCGAAAATTAACACACAGAAAAAATGAAAATAATTATTAAATAAAATTGTTAAAAGTCGTAAGTTTCTAAGAGCAATTTTTCTTTTTATAAATTTGGCAATTTAAGTCTATCGATAACTTGTTATTTGACAAAACTAAAAATAATATAGTGAAAAGAATATGCTTAATTTCAATACAATTTAAACGAATTATGAATAAATTAAGTCCTTTTGTACTTCTAAGAAAATTAAATATCCCGCCAGAAAAGTAAATGTTCACCAGAAAGGTTTTCTCGCCAACATAAGATAAAGATCATATCTAGAAAGAATCAACCCCAGCCGTAGCTCACGCAAGCAACCCAAGATTTCATCCACAGCGGTTGCGCACTGAGAACTGTCGTCACTCTAGTAATATAGGCACCCTAGGTTGGCAGCTCTGCAAGATCATCCATTGTTTTATTCATCTCTCCATCTGAATGTGCATCTAAATATACATTTAATCATTTTCTAGAGAAGACAAAAACAGCATCATTGATTCCGTTGTCAGATTTGTCACAGGAATTTACTTAGGTGGAATCATTTAAATTATGAATAATCTCTACAATCTCTTTGCCTATTGGTGCTGTACACATATCATCATCGACTGCAACAAATTGTAGCAAACATACCACTGCAGATTAAAAGCAAAATTTTTTTGTGTTAAACAATTTTTGTTTCATTTTAAAAGAAAAAAAATGTATTAGATTGCATAGTATACTGTCTGGACTGCTATATTATTTTGTGTTAACTGATTTTTCAAGTTAAATGTATTTCACTGTATTTTGTTACCAAATTCTTTTTCACTCAAAATAAAATGATATTAAATACACTAAAACCATTTTATGAGTGAAATTCTGTTTTTTTTTTTTTTTTTTTCTCTTTTAAACTTAAAAAATAGCTCAAGAATAAAACTAAAAGTTTTTGGAAATCAATATTAAAAACTTTTAAAATACCTTACACTAAAATCCTTTACATTGAGCATTATATATTTCGACACGCTCAATTGCAGGGCATTTAGCACAACTCACTCAAAAATTTAGGGACTTTAGGGACCAATATTAAAAAAAAAGGGACTTAAGGGACCTATTTATTTTACGTATTCTGGAATATATATATATATATATATGATTGCCTACAGGGGCGTATCCAGGATTTTTCCAAGGGGGGGTTCATCTTTCTGAATTTTTAATTAAGTTTATTTAAGTTTAATTAGGTTTAATTAAGTTCATTTTTAATTAAGTTTAAAAATCTTTTAAAATATCATAATTACTTGCCGAAAATAAGAGTAAGAAAATGAAAAATAGTAAAACAAACTCACCAATTAGAAGAACAAACTAAAAAATCTTTAATTAGCGACGACAGGGTTCATACTCATATATGGGAAAAAAATTCCCTGAGTTCCCAGGCAATTTTCAACATAATATTAGCCACCTATTACAAGAAACGCTCCTCTAAACAGGACAAAATACACAGCTACTTTTTTGTATGGCATCATATTACTGTCGACCATGATAGAAATTCAGGTAGAAATCATTGTTTACATGCGTATTTTCACAATACTTAATCAATTGAATACCGGCGACTTTATAAGAAAACTGAGAGAAATTAAAATTAATGAAAATAACACTATCGTGAATTTTGATGGCATTAAATTGTTCCCATCAATAGACATTAACAAAATTATAAATGAAATAATGAAAAAAGACATTGATAAAACTACATCAGCAAAACATTAATAGCAGCAAACAACTTAATTTTCAATGGAAATTACTTTACAAAACTTTTGTAAAAACAAATTTTAGTTTTTTTTTTTTTTTTTTTTTTTGGGGGGGGGGGGGGTCTTAATGGAATCCCACTGTTCAGGTTTATCAGTGAATTAAAATTTCATTTAAATACACTGTCGTTTTTGCTATCATTGACAAAAACTTAAATATTAGAGAAACACTAAAAAATTTAAATAAAATAAACTCTAACATGTAAATAAAATATGAGAAAAGCCGGTTATAAGAAAAATCTAAAGTATAAAATTATATAAAAATAGAATTAAATAATTAATCCATATTGAAAATGGACAAAAATTAAAAGAAAAATATACTACAGCAATTTCATTTAATAAATGTGCACCCAATAAACTTAAAAATGAAGTTTCAAAACGAAACGTAAATATCCAAACTAAACCTAACAGATATTTTCCAGCATACCTGTAATGACAAAACCCCCATAAATCTTTTAGAAACTGCAGTCATTTATGAAATAAAATATCAAACAGAGGGAAATATAACCAGGTATTATCTAGCTATACTATGACTAAGAGGAAAATTGAAAAAAATAGGATAAAAGCACATGAAATTGACTTTAAATATAAAAGAGCTGCACAGCCCTAACGAAAAATAATATAAAACAAAATATAAAAATAGATTTTAAAAATGTAAACAACTAGCAATGTTCAAAAATCTTACATGTGAAAAAAAAAAAAAAAAAAAAAAAAAAAATGTGAAACAAAACAATAGAGATTTTAGCCAGAGTGTAGTTGCAGTTGTGTGGAGGTCAATAGGAGCATTGACCAGAGATGGCTACTAGATTCCTGACTCGACCCTAACCTGACAAGTGAATTTTGAATCAACCCAAAACCTGACCCGAACCCACCAAATAAATTTTATTCAACCCGAACCCACGCTAAAGAATTTTTAGCAACCCACACCCGACCCGAACCTAAATGAAAATTAACAATTCATCTAAAAATCATGAAAACATTTTAATTTATAAAATAAAATAAATTTTAATTGTACACTGCTGTGTGTGTGGTAAATCATTTAAAAAATAATTAAAAATATAATTATTAGTTATAACTAAGTTAAAAATAAAAAAATCTGAATAATGGATTAATAATAATTTTTAACTATTTATGTGTGTTGTGAACTTCAAGTGTACAAAAATAGGTTTCAAACTTAGTGTTTGTAGCTTTATTCTTTAATGCTTATCACACACAGAATAATATTAAAATAATACAATGTTACACATGCCAACTAAACGTCCCCTAAACTCATCTAAATCTACATTCCTATAACTTCTTAGAAACATCTGCAAGATTAAAAAAAATATTAATTATCAGTTTAAATTCACAATCTATTTTAAGAGGGTGTAAGTAATCACAATAGATGAATCATACATCTAGTTACTGTGGGAGAAGTAGCGTGTTTTCAACTGCTTATGTTCTGAATAATAATTGCTTTAGTCGGATATGGATGTTTATTTTACTATGATAATTATGGTAAGCGTATATTCATCTTGGTATATAGAGCAAAAAAATTTCTACTTTATTAAGATAATTTTCATTTTTTTTAAGATGTTCTTAAGTCGACCCGATTCGTTGAAAACTAAACCCGACCTGCAGTAAAAAAAATCCAGTCAATCTGACCCGAACGAAAACTAAATTAGTCAACCCGACCCACAAGAGAAAAAATGTACCCCGACCTGACCCGTAGTTCGGCACTCTAACGGCTACCTACCCAGTTTGAGAAATCAAAAAAGAGAAGAATCAGCCACCACAACACTCGATGATCACGCAAGCAGCAGAAATGATTTTATGAGATGTTCATACTTGTATATATAAAAATATGTTTATGTAAAAAGGGTTATTGTAACAGAACATAGAATCTCAGCACTGAGCTATAGAGGTGCCATAAATCAATGGAAATCAACAAAGTCTGAATGTCAAGTAAAATAGCACATCATACCACAACTCCCAGTTGTCAGACAATGCGGCAGACGACAGTCAAGCAAGCACATTTGAAATTTATACCATAACAATGTTAGTACTCACTTTTTTATTTACCCCCCACCACCCCTTAAAAAAAAAAAAAAAAAAAAAAAAAAAAAATGATTTTCTTCTTATTTAATTGTAAGTACACATTGGAGAAACTTATTTTACAAAAAAAAGTGGCCAAAAAAAAAAAAAAAAATAGGCAGGTATAAATAATGTTGCAGAATAAATTAAAAATGTGGCAATTCTGAGTAAAGTGGTTATCCAACTACTATCTCGGACGTCTATAGATATGTCTTTGGTGGTCATCAGGGTTGAATTTGTAACTGAACTCATTACTGAAAATAGTTTCCTGATCAAATGTATCCAGTATGATTGTAATGGTTTTAGTACTATGTAACGGTGAGGGAAGTATTATGTAACGGTGAAGTCAGCAAGACGGTCTTCTTAATGTTAGCCCCCAAGCCTATTTGCTGAGGTATCTATGAATAAGTGTTCTTATTACACATCAGATCATTGGCCGCCAAAAGTTAATCATTTTAATATTCTATTATAAGTTATGTGCCAACACGATTTATCGCATTCGAATAATATTTTTTTGGCACAACTAAAATTCTTATGACTTTTGGTGAAGGGAGAAAAAAAAAAAAGGGACTTAGGGACCATTTTGCCAAAAAAAGGGACTTTTAGGGACCTGAAGAATGTTAAGGGACTTTTAGGGACTTTAGGGACCACACTAAATGCCCTGCAATTGCGGTCTTCGTCAGATGTTAATTGTGCTGCTTTTTGACCTTCGTCTTCATCAAACTTGTTTTCAGCTTTCCTTTTCATTACATCATTTCTTCCTTTTATCCTGTTTATCAGGTGTTGCCATTCTTAAGGTGTATGGTAATATGCTCCCGGTCATTAATTGTGGTGTTAGTGGTTAGTATTTTGAGGGTTTCGCGTTTTAATGTGAATTGTATTGAGCAACTTTTGTAGTAGTTAGTGTATTAAGGTTGATAGGGTTAGTGGTGTGTATTCGTGATAACACGGTGGAGGATCTGTTGTATTTTAAATCAGTGATACGTTCAGTTATGCAATCTTTAATTTTCATTTTGGCCATTCCAATGTAACAGGGGCTATTATTGTTGTGTTCAAAATAAAAGTATATTTTATATATACTGGATGTATCTTTAGGTTCAATTAGATCTTTTTCATTCCTAATGTGTTGGAAAATATTTTTATTTGGTTTAAATGGTACATTAATTCCGGCCCGAAAACCTTCGTACAAAAGGAAAATTAAAGATTGCATAACCAAACTTATCACTGATTTAAAATACAACAGATCCTCCACCGCACTATTAATCTCTGATGCTGCCAGGCTTTCAGAATCTTGAAAAGTTGGGTCCCCACATAAATTATTAATTTATATATTATAAGACATAAATTGAAATTTTATCTTATTGTAGATGAGAAACAGTTTTTTATGAATTTTTAACCAGCTCTTTCAGAGATTGTCTTAAAACTAATATTATGTAGGAGGTGGTTGCTGTTAAGAAACAAATATAAACATTTAACTCAATGTGCTCTGAAACCAGAAAAAAAAGTATAATAACTAATAATTATTATTGTTTTAAACTAGGAAATGTTTTAAAAAGTCCTTGAAATTATCAGCATAAGGAAACAAAATGAGAAAAAAAGTTTTTTTTTTTAGAAAGGAGGAGTTTTGAGATAAGCAGATTGATTATAAAAATTTAGTTACACATTACACTTCAAATACAGTACAGGATCCATTATCCGGCAATTGCGGAACCGACCTGATTTATGTTACAAGTATTTTCTGGATATTGGCCCCTGCCGAGAACGGAAATATTACATCTGCAAAAGCTACCCCCCAGTCCTCTACCCTCCTTTAATCACAAAATAACTTACCAATAAACTGTTCTGATAACTTAAATAAGGTATTAGAAAAAAAAAAGTAAAAGATGTGTATTTACTTATCTAAAAGAAATTACTGTAATAATAATAACATTCTGACACTAGAAAAAATATTTTATTTTTTGCTTAACGCAGCAAACATATAACTTTTTTTTTAAATACTTAGGATTTTTTTAATAATAAAGTTTCTTGAATCTTAATATAGACATACCATGTTCCTGTAATCACGTTCGTTCATCCGTTTCACTTGTTTTTTTGTTTTGTTTTAACGAACTTAGAGCATAGCAGGGTGATGCGAATGTATCAGCACTTTTAACTGGTAACTTTTTCGTATTGGAACTACGTTTTCACGCTTCAGAACTTTGTGTATGTGTTCGCGCTGGCAATTCGTGTGTGCGTATTGGATTGGTATATCATATTGGAATTGGATATGAATGCTTTTGATTTTTTGAAAGAATGGTTTTGCGACCATTTTTTGAATTTCATAGATAGAGAGAGGGCACCCCATTGGCAATTTATTATGCGGTGATGCATTTCGGTGTATTGTACACTTTTTACTGATAATCCTTTTCGCATCAGAACTTCGTTTTTTCATCTCAGAGTCAGAACTTTGTTTTTGATTTCGTGCAGTGCCGGCTACTTTTTTGTGTTTATCGTACAGGACCACCGCCACTTTAGAATGTGGAGAAAGAGGGGAAAAAAGGCTAAAACCCCCATAGGAATAGCATGGAAAGAAAAGCAAAAAAACTCACAATGTCAAGTGTGTTAAAAAAAAAAAAAAAAAAATTTCACACCGGAAGTAATAAGGGGACAAAATTGACTAGAAAAATACATTGAACAGCGGGAACCGGGCGGGCTGGGGCATGGGTCCTATCGTCCAGGATTAATACGACTCGCCTAGTATTACCACCGCCACTTTAGAATGTGCTCTTTTTTCCTTTATGGTAAAATGGATTTTTAAAGGATTTTTTTTTTTCTTCTTCAGAGCAGATCTAATGCTTTAAAAATATAAGGAAAATATCAGTTTTAAACAAAAATATATTTTAAAGTTTAGATTTTTTTTTTTTCTTTCTTCCAGTTTGAATTTTTTTTTTAAGAATGAAAATTACGCGTCTCTTGGGACACACCCCAATAAATGTTTTGTCCTGCCTTCGATTTTTTGCAACAACAACACTGTTAACCTTAATACACTAACTTCTACAAAAATCGCTCAATACAATTCACATCATACTCATTAAAACATGAGGCCTTAAAAATACAACTAACCACTAACAATGCAATTAATGACCGGGACCATGATACCATGCCTGAAGAATGGCAACACCTGATGAACAGGATAAAAGGAAGAAATGACGTAATAAAGAGGAAAGCTGAAGACACGTCCGATAAAGACGAAGGTCAGAAAGCAGCACAATTAACATCTGATGATGATTGCAATTGAGCGGGTTGAAATATATAATGCTGCAACGTAAAGGATTTTAGTGCAAGATATTTTAAAAGTTTTTAAATAGTTAATTGATCCTTTGTTTATATTTTAAATAAATATTAAAATTTCTTCCAGGTTTAGAAAAGGGTATTTTTTAAATTCTTGAGGCCAGTTTTGGATTCTTAAGGGCATTGTTAGCATTTAACATCAAAACGTTTGTTTTATGTATGAATATAAGAGAAATGAATTTTCTATACTTTTGTTTTTTACTAATGTATAAACAAATGTTGATGGTCATACTCAATAGTTTTATTTATATCACTCATTTTCAGTTCACAGGTTTTATTTTTCTAAATTGTGTAAATCTGAGTTAGGATACTTTAGAAAGATTTTTCATAAAGAGAAATGTTTCCTTTGACGCATATGTTTTGAACAGAAAGTGATCACTCATAACACGCATTATAATGCAATTTTTAGTAGCTGTTCAGAAAGAACATGCTAAAAATCTTATAAAGAAGTGATCTATTTGATAATTAATATACTGATAGGTATATTAATTAATAGATTTCCATTTTAATACGAGATACAAACAAAAAATGCTTGCTTGAAAAAGAGTTTCATTAAAATAAAGGAATGCAGTAGAAAGTTAAAAGAATGATCTAAAATAGTTATGTTTGGTGTGTTAGTAAGAAAACAACTACTAGGCGCACATTCAACGAAAAATTCGGTAATACCACGGCAATTAGAGTGCATATTTTAGATGAATGGCAAGAACTGCTGAATTTTTTCTAAATGAAGGACAAGAAGGGTGCTATTTTTTCAACCAAAGTTCAGGTAGTGCACACGCACAGCACTCCCCTGGAATTTTCTGGGGAAAACATTGTAAATACAAAACTGAAAAAATTCTCAATACTGAACGTAAAGGCAAAAAAGTATAGAACCAAGGAAAAAAAAAAAGAAATGTATAAACCAATGTCAAACTAACGTTATGGTTATTTGCATCATATGAAACAATTGAAGAATAGGGAATAAAATGTTAAAAACCCATGCCCAACAGAACTGAACTCATGCTATTAAACACACAAAAAAAAAAAAAAAAAAAAACAGGTAAAAGAAAATATTTATACACAGTTATTTTGCCTTATTTTACATTTTTAATAATTGTCCTTGCATGAATTAAGATTGAAAAAACAACAAAATCATTTTTTAAATTGATGGGAGAAAAAGTTGTTTTATACAAAACCTCACATTAGTTGGTCTTACTTTTCATAAAATGTTCATTTATTCTCATAAACAATGACGCAAAATTTTTCACACGCATAGTTCTCAGTTAATTTGCACACTTCTTTATAGCCTTCTTTAAATAAATTATACAACCATGTTATGTAAACAAAATATAAATGCCGCAAGGTTAATAAACAGTGTTGCCATATCGAAGAATAGTTCATATGTAAAAAAAAAAAAGGCAAATTTTTCTAGAAAATGAAATTTTTTTTTGTGATTGAATTTAACCCATAAATATCACAAATTAAATTTTAATGTTTCACTTCAAATTTATGAAACAATAAAGAAATAAAGCACATTACAATTTTATGTTCGAAAATTGTTTGAAACTTACAACAAATATTTTAAGGAGCCTAATTTGGCAGCGAGCAACTCTGTACGCGTAATTTGAAATTTATTTATTGGAGATTCGACTATCTGTTGACTAATAAAATTGATTTTTTAAATGTAATTTTTAAAATTGTATCTGATTTATTTATTTTAAATTTTTAAAAAATATATATATATATAAACATTGTATGATAATTACGTTCAATTTTCTGGAACAGCTATTAATTTAAATTGAAGTTGTAGCAGTTGAACTTTCATAGAACTTCTTTGTACATAATTTTTGTGAGTATGTGTATAAAAATTAATTTATTTGTAAAAGGAACTTCTTGTTTATTATACTTTGTACTCTCATTTATGATAATTTAATAATCGTTTAGCGAAACTAAATTTTGAAATGTACCCGGATTTTACTCAAAGCATGTTAGCTAATCCTTCCTTTATCAACTATTGTATTTTTAAAAATTAGAACTGATCATCATGTCTTATTGAATTATTCTAAATTTAGTATTTTTTAACTTACTTATTTTTTCTTTTAATGTAGTTAGATCAATGTGTAATAACTATGCGATCCTGACTCATTTTTCAAACAACACTGATTTTGATATATTTTACTCAGTGGCGGATCCAAAACTTAACTTTTGTGGGGGGCTAACAGTTTTCAAGATGTTATTCCAGATCAAGGAAAAATTTACAATTGCAACATCCAATTGGGAATGTTAGTGCTTTTGGGGAGGCTTCAGCCCCCTAGCCCCCCCCCCTCCCCCAAATCCGCCACTGATTTTACTAAAGAAAATATTATTACTGATTTAAGTATACTTTTTTTTTTTTAATCTCCAGGAAGTTTTCGACTGTCTACATAATAGAAATTGTGTTTTCGCAGGAAATGAAAAAGTCTGATAAAAAAAAAAAAAAAAACATATTCTTTTTATGACAGCTTATTTAAGGTGATTTATGAGAAATAGAGAGAAACAATTTAGAATTGCAGATAGTTTTTCTACAAAAAATAAATAATCTATGATAACATATTGTGTTCTACATTTTAGCTGTTTATTTTGGCACTTGTTCAAAAAATAAAATTATTTATTTATCTACAGATTAAATAGTTTTCTGTTTGAAGAAGGGGGGGAATTCTACTTAGTAATCTATTTTTTCTTCTTTTTTCTCCTGTAAACTTAGATTTGCTATGGCTACAATTAAAAAATCTTCGGACAATGTTATGAGAAACAAGTTGTTGCAGAATGCACCAAAAACTGCTGCCTCCTCTAAAAGTAAAAGTGGTTCATTAGATAACAAAAGTAACAGTCATGAAAAGTTGAATAAGTTGCCTGATTATACAAAACCAGCTGTTGGTAGGGCAGCAAGTGGTCCTAGTAAAATACAGGTAATTTTCATGCAAACAGTATTTATTTATTATTTTCTTAAATATAGAACTTTACTTTCTTGCATGGCAGTATTGTGAAACAAATTAATGAAACTGATATTTGTAACTAAAAAAATTGTTGGTCATAAAATGTTCCAAATTTATACATGACTGTTATAAAATCTAGTTGTAAGTTGTACATCTTCAATTTTGATCTTTATATGACCTTCCACTTTAAAGAGATCTGTTATTTTGCAAGTTCTTTTGTGACATTTGTATGTATTGACATTGTATCAGGGTTGGCAAGTTTTTGACAACTCACGGTTTTGTCTGGATTTAACCATGGTTTTAACCGTTATGTCAAAAACCCCTTTTTGACATAATTTTTCACAACAATTGTCAAAATCCTAAAATTCTGTACAAAAAGCATTCTGAAACTATTTTTTGCAACTAATAACTACATTTTATTACATTTTCTTAATTTTGGGTTTTAGTCCCTTGAGTAAATTTTATAACAGTCTTAGACACCAAAGACCACATGTCCCATCAAAAATTCCAAGCGTGATTTTTGTCAGTAAGCTTCTTTTTGAAAATAGAAAAAAAAAATAATTTTATGCTACCTTAAAATGTGGAATGAAAAATTATGACTAGAAATGTACATTAATAATAATAAAATAATCAATGCACCAATTCCTTTTAATATTTAAAAATAAAAATATATATTTCAATCTTACATTGTTACTTTTAGCATTTTGCACCATTCTAGTTCTTATTTTCTTTAGAGAAAGTATGCAGTAACAGTAACAAAATACTAGTTGGGAAGCCTTTTGTATTGCTTCTTTTTCTTAATTTAGAATAGATTTATACAAAATTAAAAGAGATCCTCTTCACTCAACACTGAACTGAACGGTGTAAAATGCATTATGAGCTGAATAAATTTTATTGGAATATTAATGCTTTTTAAGGTAATACATTATCACTACCATCACCGAGAGTCAAGCATCATGTTATTCTACAGTGAACTTTCAACTTTGTAATTAGTATTACAGGGTTCCAGCATGAAAGACACTCAAAAATAGTTGCTTTACTCACCTTTAATCAGGGTTGGGTTTTTGACGTCAAAAAGTGGTTTTTGACATGACGAAGGTTTAAACATGGTTTAAACCGTCAAAAACCTGTCATAAACCTCTATACCGTCAAAAACCTGTATTGTCAAAATTCAACATCTATAAATGAGCTAAAATCTGGTTAGAAATAGGATTTAGTAATATTTGCCATATACAAGTGAATATCTAAATATTATGCTGTTTATAAATTAACAAATCTGAAAACAGTTTGTAGATAATTTATAAAAAATTAGGTAAATATACTGGTTTATAATCTAAGAAATATATACAAAGTATGCATAGAGTTATATTTTGTATGTTTATGTTTATTTATATTAATATTTATGAAATTCTAAAATTCCGAAGTTACTTATGAATTTTCACATAAGACATGAAAACACAGGAATACTGGATTTTTTTTTTTTTTTCTTTAAGTAAAACATAATATATGTGGGCAGTAAATTAATATGAATTTGAAAATAATTATATTTATAATCTACATTTATTATACTTATCATTTATTAATGAATTTTTATCTGTTTATTATTATTATTGATTGTATAAATATTTGTACCTGTTTATAGCTTGGACTATTGGTGTTCGGTGTTTTGGAAGTAAGGCTGATTGACTACTCTAGTATCTTAGGCCTAAGGGGTATTGCCCTCCGTGTGGGTCTGTCTACAGGGTCCTAGTCCGTATTTATACAAGTTTAGGAGAAAAACATGAAAAACTCTGAATGGCTAGGCCAACGAGTGCGCCCTGGGATCAAACCCTACACCTCATGTTTACCAGCTTTGAGCGTAGTACCACTTGGCTGCTGGTGGGCCTTACAGCTTAGACTAATAATTTTTTTTAAAATCTGTACGGGTAAATATTACATTTATTACAATTTATACATGTCCAGAAAGCATTCATATTTCTCGTGTTTCACGGTAATTATATGAATTTCAGACACAATTCAAGCTTTTTTAACATTCAGAAGTATTACTTTTTCTTAAAAACTTGCAATATCAGCAGTCATTAAGAAAAAAAAAAGTTATATTTTTCTATAAAATATTTAAATACAAAATATTAGGCTATGCATTTTTATTTTACTGGTTAAATACATAATACTAAAAGCACAATACTAAAAAAATTGAACTATACAATGTTGTATTGCAAATAAAATGATTTGTCAATCAAAATGATCTATCAATGATATATGAATCACAAATTTTTAGAAGCCTAAAGTTTTGTTTTTATATTAATCAAAATGTTATAATAATGTTTCTCCAAAAACATTAATATGTATTATGTTTACCTTTTAAAACATACTGATAAATAATATCTTACTAAAAACAACTATATTTTTAAAGTATCGCATAACTAAGTTTAACATGTGCTATATCAAGCATAGTTATAAATAAATTTCATAATAATATATAAAAGTATCACAGCATATTTTGAATGAACATAGAAATAATTCATAGTAAAATTTTAAAAGCCTAAAGTTTTGTTTTTTATATTAATCAAAATGTTGTAACAATGTGTTTTTCAAAGAACATCATTCTATTTACTTTTCAAAAAATCCTTATGAACTATATTTTATTAAGTTAATTTTTCATACGACAATTAAATTATAAATATAGGTTTTTGACAGTTTTTGACATTTTTGACAAGGTGGTTTTTGACATGACGGTTTTAACCATGGTTTAAACCGTCAAAAACTGTCACGTGTCAAAAACCTGCCAACCCTGCCTTTAATGTATAGAATAGTAGCCCTCTTAGGATATGAATAGTAGTCTGATTAAAATTATAATAAATTATGATAGATAAATAATTAAAATTTTAATTATTTCATGAAAACTAACCTTTTTCAACTATTGTAGGGCATGGAAATAAATTTCACTTCCACTGTTTGTCTACCCTAGGTAATTAAAATAGGTCAAAAGCAGATAAAGAAAAATAGAGGGGAACAATTTTCTGTTTAAAAAATAATTTCTATTTTTCTGAAAATAGAGTTGATTAACCTTAAAATAGTATCTTTTAAGATACTTTTACACAAAAATAGTTGCCACTGGGAGCCCTGTGTTACTCATTACCAAATATATATATAATACAGTGAAACTTGAATAATTCGAACTTGTTTAATTCGAAATTTTGGATAATTCGAATATTTTACACGGTCCCTTGAAATTTTGTATTAAAATAATGTTAAAAAATTGTGGATAATTCGAATTTTGCATAAGATTACTTTTAAAATATTACAGTAAAATTTGTTCCCGAGATTTTACTCATCTGAAGTGCCTTATCAATTTTTATAGTCTTTCAAAAGAAGGATAAGAAAATACAATAGAAGCCCATAGCTAGTGCACCAGAAGATATGGTTCATATGTATGAACTTCGAGGTTTTTGTGAATTGAAAGTCATGTGTAATGTAGAAGATTCTATTTTTGTATCAGGTCATATGCTATGACACAAAGATTCTACTTAAAAAAGAAATAAAAAATATTGATTTAATGGGGGGGGGGGGTGAAAGGGGTAATGTAGCGGTATTCTTAGATATAAAGTTTATGTGTTAAATCTCTGATCGTAGAGTTTTAATTTTTTTAATTTATCACATTTTTTTGACAAAATAGTATATGTAATTCGAATTTTTGGATATTTCAAATTTTTTTCTGGTCCCTTCAACTTCGAATTATCCAAGTTCTACTGTATTTAATTTTGAAACTGCAAAATGCAAAAAATACACTTAGTTCATGTGACTCACTTTATAGCTTTAAAATTAAATTTGAAAAATTCAATTTTGGTAAGGAAGTTCTAATTTAACAATTGTGAATTTTATGATTGTGAAAACTGAATTAAAAAAGTAATGTATAATTTTAATAACAAATTTTTCAATAGAATAGCTTGGTGTTTGAATGTTTGTGACAATAGGCAGAGGTTAATCCAGAACAAATTTAGTGCAGCATTGAGGCACTTTCACAAAGTCAATTTTTAGCAATGAGGTACCTTCACAAATTCAACTTTCAGCAAAGAGGTACCTTCACAAAGTCAATTCTCAGCAATATAACTGCACACTGAAATATTTTATAAGCTTCACTGCATCGAACACAGAAAAATACCCTCAATTTGAATATTTACTGGAGACAATGATAAATATCTAAGTAAACACCTACTTATCTTACATATAAGAAACAACTTAACTCGCCCTTATATATATTTATTTTTACAACTGTTTCATTTTATTTTTTAAGTGTATTTTAAAATAAAAAAAAACTGCTTTACGTATTTTAGTTAATTGTATCATTAATTTTCACAAACTTACTTGATGTTTTCACAAATTATTTTATAAATTCACAAATGGGGTACCATTTTTAAAAAGCTGGATTAATCCCTGATAGGTGACATTCCACCATCAAACCCTTGTGGAGACATCCTGATATTGATAATAATTAACTCTATATTATGAAATATTAATTTAAAAGCAGTGTTTGTGATTTTTTTTATTTATATCAGATTTTTTTTATTTAAATCGAATTTTTTTAAAAAGTCTACAAATTTATAGTTACTCATTACTTTAGATCTGTAAAAGTAATCTATATCTTAAATAGTGTCTGAAAACATAATTAAAGTAAATTTCATACCAGAAGCTATGCTTTTTATAATCATATATACAGGGCACGAAATTTCTGCTCGCCAGCTCGCCATTGGCGAGTGAAAATTTTACTGTGGCGAGTAAAATTTCGGTCTAAATGCAAATGGAATTCTTATAGTAGACGGTGCTACAAAAAAAAAAAAAAAAAAAAAAAAAAAAAAAAAACGACTTTGAAACGTAAAATCATGCTAATCTTAGGCATCCTCTTTTTAAGAGGACAGTCTTCTTTTACAACGCTTTCCCCTCTTAAACAACAACAACAAAAAAAAATACATTATAAGACTAAAAAATCCTCTTTTTTATGTTTTTCGTCCTCTGTCTTCTTTTTCAAATGAAAAGGATTTAGTCCGTAATTTCAAAAATTTCGCAAAACTAGGAAGCTCAATCGGCTGTTGGCTGTATCGAACGGTGAACACTAACTTTTTTCTGCGTTAGGTTCGCAAAAGGACAACTTTCTAATAAACTTGCCAAAGTATTGTATGGTTTATGTCTATTCAGATTCTTAGAGTCACAAAAAAAAAAAAAAAAGTATTCCCTATATTTGTTCGGTTCTTTGATCCAGAACATGGAATCACTGTTGAAATTGTCATGAAATCATTAAAAAGGTGGTTGGTACGTGGTGGGCTGACGTGTGTTCTCACTTTTGCATGAATAATAATCCTCATAAAAATAGGCCCACCAGTGACAGAGATTCTGTCTCCGAAGCTGGTATACGTAAGGCGCTGTATTTGTGCATGAAAGTACCCAAAAATCAAAAAAAAGTTTTTTTTTTATAGCGAAAATTAATATTTAATATACATATTGTTCAGTGACACCTATAAAAATTAGGGATTTTTCCTCTATCCGTATATTATTAATTTAATTTAAGGTATATTGATCCAAATTCATAATTTGAAATAAAAATGTTTCCACCACTTGTGTAAAGTAGCTTTTGAATTGGTTTTTATAATCATTTTCACAGGGTTGGGTTTTTGACGTCAAAAAGCAGTTTTTGACATGACAATGGTTTAAACCATCAAAAACCCGTCATAAACCTCTACTGTCAAAAACCTGTATTTTCAAAATCTATAGATGAGCTAGAATCTGGTTAGAAATAAGATTTAGTAGTAATATTTGCCATATTCAAGTGTATTTCTAAATATTATGCTGTTTATAAATTAAGAAATCTTAAAACAATTTGTAAATAATTTATAAAAATTTAGGTAAATTAACTGGTTTTATAACCTAAGAAATATATACAAAGTATGCATAGACATATTTTTTATGTTTATGTTTATTTATATTAATATTTCTGAAATCCTAAAATTCCAAAGTTACTTATGAATTTTCACATAATCCATGAAAACACAGGAATACAGGATTTTATTTTTTCTTTAAGTAAAACATAATATATGGACGGTAAATTAATATGAATTTGAAAATAATTATATTTATAATCTGTATTTATTACACTTTATCATTTATTAATAAATTTCTATCTATTTATTCTTATTAATTGTATAAATATTTGTACCTGTTTACAGCTTAGACTACTGGTGTTTGGGGAGTAAGGCTTATTGACTGCTCTAGGGTCTTGGGCCTAAGGGGAAGCACCCTACGTGGGGGTCTTTCTAAAGGGTCCTAGCCCGTATTTATGCAAGTTTTGGAGAAAAACCACGAAAAACTCTGAACGTCTAGGCCGACGAGCGTGCCCTGGGAGTAAACCTGATACCTCACGTCTACCAGCTTTGCGTTTAGAACTGTTTGGCCACTGGTGGGCCCTACAGCTTAAGACTAATAAATTTTTTAAAAATATGTACGAGTCGAGTAAATATTAATTTTTTTGCAATTTATACATGTCCAGAGAACATTCATATTTTTCTTGTCTCACGGTAATTATAAGAATTTTAGACGCAATTCAAGCTTGTTTAACATTCAGAATTATTGCTTTTTCTTATAAACTTGCAATATCAGCAGTCATTAAAAAAAAAAAAAAAAAAAAAAAAAAAAAAGTTATATTTTTCTATAAAATATTTAAATACAAAATATTAGGCCATGCATTTTTATTTTACTGGTTAAATGCATAATACTAAAAGTACAATACTAAAAAAAAATTGAAATATACAATGTTATATTGCAAATAAAATGATTTATCAATCAAAATGATCTATCAATGTTTTATAAATCATTAATTTTTAGAAGCCTAAAGTTTTGTTTTTATATTAATCAAAATGTTATAATAATGTTTTTCCAAAAACATTAATATGTTTACGTTTTAAAACATACTTATAAATAATATCTTATTAAAAACAACTATATTTTTAAAGTATCACATAACTAAGTTTAATATATACTATATTAAGCATAGTTATAAATAAATTTCGTAATAATATATAAAAGTATCACAGCATATTTTGAATGAACATAGAAATAATTCATAATAAAATTTGAAAAACCTAAAGTTTTGTTTTTTGTATTAATCAAAATGTTGTAACAATGTGTTTATCAAAGAATATCAATCTATTTGATTTTCAAAAAATCTTTATAAACTATATTTTGTTAAACTAAGTTTTTATATGACATATTATAAATATAGGTGTTTGACATGACGGTTTTAACCATGATTTAAACCATCAAAAACTATCGTGTCAAAAACCTGCCAATCCTGCATTTTCATTCAATTTTGTATTCTCTAAAATGACCTCTTTTTCAAAACTGAATGTCTTCTATTTTCTTATAAAATAAAAGACATTGTGTAATTTCTGGTCCCCATACGTAAAAAATAGAGTAAGTTAATCATATTTTGTGGTGAGTAACTTATTTTTTCAGCGAGTGTAATCTAAGTTAAATTTCGGGCCCTGATATATACATAGGGATGTGGGTTTTCCAGAAAATGTTCAATCTCTAAATTACGAAGGTTTTTATTAAATAAAACTAAATACATTAAAAGCTACAAGTAAACAAAACTATTCAAAGAAAAGTATGAATAATAATTCGATTCAAAAAGAAATTAATAAACAAAACACAGAAATTATGATTTAATGGTTTATTAAACATGTATAAAGCTAGAAAGTTATAATTTTTATGACTGTTTTGCATGTATAATGCAGGGGTGAAACTTTTCAAGGGCTACACCTGAATTCAGGGTTTTTGAAATTTTTGCTGTCATTTAATTTCATGTTAAATCATTTTGTTTTTATAGAAATTTCTCATTTTGAATGTTTAATTTTCTTTATAATGTACCATGAACTCTCTTAATATCACTTATCAATGATTTATCATATTGCAACCTTTTATAAATCTTCACCATCTGCATGCAATTAACAGTTTTCAGGGTTTTTGCATGTCAAGTAGTTTCACTCCTGATAATGGTTGAATATTCTATATAAAAAAAGTGTCTTTGAACATTCTGTAGCTGTCAGAGACCCTCACATATCACTGCCAACAGCTGAACTTCATTTTATTATATAGGTATACTTGCCAACTTTTCCGGTTTTCCCAGAAGACTTCCGGTTTTTTTACATATCTTCCAGTCTTCCGGACAGATGATGAAATCTTCCGTTTTTTAAAAAGTCGCGGGTATCGTTCGTTTTAAAAAGAAACCCCAAATGTTCTACGAAAGCTCCAGATTCCCAATCTTTTTCCATCCATAACATAAATGTCAGAATTCACTTCAAATTTGCTTTATGACATTCTATAACATGTAAAGAAATAGAATTGTTAAATATTTCTTGCTGATGTAATTATTTTTTGCCCCCCCCCCTTTATTTATCTCCAACCAGTGGTCAGCAATCAAGTGTTCTGCAGAAGTCTTTTGTTTCCTAATATTTATCCATCTGCAACATAAATGATAATATTAATTTTAAACTTCTTTCATTACCGTAATTTTCTGCGTATAATCCGCAGGTCAGGTAAGTGAGTTATGCACCAGAAACTTTAATTAGCAAACGAGGTTCTATTTGTACGAGCTATTTCTTCAAAATAATATGGATTTTTGTGTTAGACGAAATTTCTGGTGGAAGAAGGACACATTTTATCTGCGGATTATACGCAGAAAATTACGGTAGATTCTAGAAGTAGAGTTGAAAGAGTTTAATATTTCTTACTCTGTAATTATTTTTGTAACCTCCCCCCTCCCATCCCTTCCCCGGATTGTGATCAATGATCAGTTCTAGAAACAATAAGGCAATTTAAGTGCTCAATATTTCTTACGTATGTAATTATTTTTAGATCTTTATTGCTAAATTTAATGAATCTGTTTATTTTTCCTCAATTAAATTAAATATTTTTGTGTCATATTTATACAAAATGTGTAAACATGGGAAAAAAATGAAGAATAATTTTTTCAGGTAGGAAAATTTTTCCCAAATCAATTTAAGAAAATTAATACTCAGTTGGTTTTATGCACGTTTGAAACTGATAATTAGCTACTGCTACTTTTTTTTTTATATATGTATGATTAATGTACATACACAAAAATCATATTCTATGTTTGTTTTTCTGTTGGCATGGAATTTTATTAAGGTTTTATGTGGATATAAAAGTTATTGTAGTTATATTATTATTTTTTTTCTTATGTTAAGGGAAAAATTCTGAAATTGCTTAACGTAGCTAAAAATTGTACATATAAATATTTATTTCGCCAATTTGTTGAAAGTGACATTATCAATGTTTAACTGATCAATCAATCAACCAACAATGTTAGTGAAAAATTTTCAGCTAATTTCTAATTTGAAAAATCACATGTATGATTTGGGGGAGGATGGGGAAAGCTAGAACAGGGTTCATACTCATCAGGGAAAACCTGGAATACTCAGGAAGGTAGGATTTTGTTTAAAAATAAAAATATCAGGGAAAATAAAAATTTTCATTAAAAGTCAGGGAAAATCAATTATAAAACCTGGAAAAACAAATATTTCCTTTCTGTCAAATGACTTTTTTTGTTTAGCTTCATATCAAAATTCAAATGATTAAGGATCGTGAAAATGTGCATGTGAACAATGGTTTCAACCTGAATTTCTATCATGATCGGCAGTAACATGACATCATACTGTATTTTCTGCTCTCTAGAGGAATATTTCTTGTAATAGTCACTAATATTTTTTTGAAAATTGTCCAGTGAATTTTTTTTTTTTTTTTTTTTTTTTTTCATATCTGAATGTGAACCCTGTTGAAACAGCTAATGGAAACAAAAAATGTTTAATAGAAAATATTTGACAGCTGCTTAGTGAGTGCATTTCTTTCTACACTATTAGGCATCAATTCTCTTTCTTATTTTATTTACCTTTTTATTATATACTTTAACTTAACTAAGTTTTTTTGTCTATTGTTAAATAAATTTCGTACAGATTCGGTTTTGTAGATATTTATATGTTGAAGAGGTATAACTGTATTTAAAACTTTTATATATTTAGTATAATTAATCTATAGTAAAACATTTTTATAGATTGCTTCAAAATATTAAAATTGTAAAACTGTATATTGTTTAATACATCAAAGAAAAAAAATCTTCCCTTTTTTTATGAAATCTTCTGGTTTTTCAACAAAAGTCTTCCCTTTTTTTTTATTAAAATTGGTTGGCAAGTATGTATAGGGAAAATTTTTATGAGAATTAATGATTTTTTTTTTTTTTTTTTTTTTTTTTAATTCTGTTTTCATTATAAAAAAAAAAAAAAATCTAGAAAAATTAAATTAGCCTTTGTTTTTCTCTAAATTTATTTATTTAATTTTTAATACTTCATACTGAAGTTACTAAAAGGGAAAAAAAATGATCAATTTTTTTTTTTTTCACTTTATAATTTCAAAAAAAAAAAAAAAAAAAAAAAGCTGTTTTTGAAAAACAAGAACAAATTTAACAATTGCGAATTTTCTGAAAGCAAACAGAATTATATATATATATATAAAGAGGTAATTATAACGAATTTCTGTTTAGAATAATATGGGGTTTAGCTGCTAGTGACAGAGAAATCATACAGTTGGCAGCAAAATTATTGAAGCACACATCCATATTTTTCTTTTTTTTATCTTTAGTTTCATCGCTAATTTTTATCATGAACTTACTTTTTTATAAACAGTATAAGACTAAGATCATGAATCGATAAATATTTATTTAACAAAATAGTATTAGGTGCACATCTTTTAAATAGAAATTATTGCTAGTGCATCAATAATGTTGCTGCCGACTGTACAAGAGGTAATTAGTAAGGTATGGCTCAGACCATGCAAGGGTTCATTTCATCCAAATTCTTTTGATTTTTACTTTTTTCGATTTGTTCTATTTTTAAGCATAGTTTGCGAACACAAAATTATATTTTTTAATGTTGGTGGTATTGGATAATGGATGTAATCCTCTATTCAAAAAAATTTAATCTGGAAGTTTGAGATTTTTATTATTATTATTGTTGTTGTTATTTAACTTTAAATGTAACACCCACTACGAGATTTTTCAAGTACAATTCAATTTTGGATATTTTAAGCAAATAAAGAACATTGAGTTCTTTCAACTAAACCTCCTGTTACAAGATATGATGCGATTAATTTTATCTATTTGATTTCCTTAAATTTTAATCAAAATCTTGCTGTTTATTTATTTAGGCAATTAATTGTATTTCCTGTTGCTTGCATATTTTTTTTTTTTTTTTTTAACATTAGAAATTAGTTTTAAAAAGTGATTTAAAAAATATATAATTATGTTTTTTTTTATTTATTTATTTTTTTTTTTTATTTTAGATAATTTGGAGTGGAAGGCCTAGAAAGAGTGAGTGTGAGAAATGCCTAGCTGGTTATCACCCAGGGTAGCTCAGTGGTAGAGCATCCGCACGTAAAGCGGAAGGCCCGGGTTCGATTCCCGGCTCTGGTATTTTTCACATACTTGGTATAAAAATCAGCTTTCCACTCCAAATTATCTAAAATAAATTAAGGTTGATGAATAATGAATTTCAAAATTATGTTTTTATTTAAGATTTTTCTCTAAAATTTTCAAACAATGCTAATTTTGTAATTAAAGCAATTTTTTTTTTTTTTTAAGTTTTGCTCTTTTTTTTATTTTTTTATTGAATATTTAACGAAGATTATGACAATGTCCTAACTTTCTGAGTCACTCTCAGAACCAGAGACCATAAGGTGTCCTAAGTCAGAATTGCTGTCTGAGTTTGAAAAACATCGGCGTATCATCATTTATCAAATGAATATTTTGAAAAACAGCTCAGCAGTAGTTCATTAATTTATCAATATATCCTTTTTTTGTAATGTTGCCAAATGCTTTATAATTAAATTATGTTCTTACAAACTTGTTGAATGGACATTTAAAATTCGGATTAGCAACCACAGATCTCTTGTATTATAATGACCTCTTTCTCGAGCAAGTTGCTCAAAACATATGTCTGGTAACTTTCTAAATGATGACTTTAATCAGGAACTTTTGTTTTTCCCACTGTATATAGCATTACCTGTGATTAATAAAAGACAACTTAAATATATCAAGCAAAAGATTTACTAAAACAATTGTTTTTTTGGTTGGAAAATCTTCCAGAAAAACATAATGGAAAATTTTCCACCCCACATCACTATATATACATCAGTTTTAACTTTAAACACTGATGGATAATGAAATTTAACATTTAAGACCACAAGAATTATAGCCTACTCAAATCAAAATACAAATTAATAAACAAATTTAACTTGAAATTGTACCCCTTCTTTTAGTTTTAAAAACAGAATATACGAAAAACAACTGTCATGTTATATGAGCATTTACTTTTACACTAAATGCATATTATTATAAGTTCTTTATTTTATATAAAGACATAGATTTTTCAATTCATTATTTTGTAAAATCATATGATCACTTTATTACTAAAAGATGAAACTTCTCATTTTAACCAAATACCTTTTATTTAAAATTAAAATAGAAATGAAGCAGACAATTTCCATATTTAAAAATAAATGTCTCTGAGTGTTATGGAAGAATAAAACATTTCTTTGATCATTCTGATTCTTGATAACATACTGTATTATTAATTTAATGGATCTATATGTAATTAACTATGGTATTATTATAAACAAAGTTAATTATGGCACGAACGTTAACACTATCTAAAAAAATTGAAATATGCACAATCCCAATAATGCACGTAAATATGCAAAATCAAATGTTATCAAAGAAAATAACTGAAGCTTAAGCATAGGTCTGTCCAGGTTTTTATAGTAATAGTGTAAGATTTAAAGTAATTGGTTCATAAGTGCCAACACACACATACAGATACCTATATATATAGTTCTGCTAATCGAAGGTTGTAAATGCAACATATTTTGTACTTGAAACTCATTCTAACAAGATTAAAAAAATTTAGATCATAAAATGCTTTGAAAAATGATTCAAATTTAATAAATGACTTTTTAAAAAAATCAGTTGATTTAAATCAAGATTTACATCATGATTTTAATCAAGCTGATTTAAATCAACGAACCCTGTTTAAAACCTGTACACTGTTAAAAATTTCAACAGAAAACTCTGTTCAATCTATTATCTTAAGTCGCGTAAAATTACAGAGAAAAATAAACAGAGATGTTAAAAATTTTTATTCATTCATTTTAATAACTAATATTAATTTAATTAATTATTGGTGAGAATATATTTCGGACTTGGAATGCTTTTTCTAAAATAGAAAGTCATTTTTAATTTTAATTAAATAATAAAATTAGGTAAAAATACAGAATAAAAATTAAGAATCTCGATTATCACTTTTAACTAAGAATTACTGTAAATTTACAGAGACTCAGGATAAATATTTACATTAAATTTACAAAAATTTTTCACGTGTAGCTATACTGATTTCAAATTATATAATATTAATGTTGTAATTGTTGCTTATATGTACAAAATGAAATGTTTAGTTGTAACTTAAAATCAGTGATTGAATAATAAAAAATCATGGCTTTAAAGAATTTAGTATTTAAATTAATAACCATTATTTGTAACTAACTTGAATAATTAAATAATAAAATATATAAATAGTATTTTGAGAGAGGCACCTAACAGTTTCAATATTTTTTTGCTATTTTTTCTACACGAATATGAATTATAATTTGTGTTTTAATTAAAATTACACTAATGTAATAGTACAAAACTATTTATAATATATAAATTGTGATTTACTCTGTTTTGTATCTTAATTTACAATAAAATACTTTTAATAAGATATTATTACCTGAGGTTTTTGACACTCTTTTACTTTTTTTGATAGTTTGACACGTCATGTCAAAAACCACTTTTTGACGTCAAAAACCCAACCCTGCATTGTATGTATGTACTTTGCATAACACAAATGGTTATAAAGTGTTGCAAATATGTATATAGGTTTGTTATAACAGCTGGTTGTGCAGCTTACTTTTTGGTTTTCATATGGCATTCTATTTTGGAGATGTACACCAGATAGGGTTATTATTTTGTTCACTTTTTTGTGAAATGTCCAGTACAATGGACAAAACTTGGCAAAACATAATTCATTGAATTTTATATGTTTCATACATAAAATTACTCTATTAAAGCAATAAATTGCACATTTAACTTTCACATTAGCAATTTAACAATAGAAATATTTTATTAAAAATTAATAATTTGATAAATAAAAAGTGATTTCATTTTAATCATGATCAAATAAAAAAATTATAAAGAAAATGTTATACATAGTTTAGTTAATGTTACATAATGTTATTATATTGTATTTATGTATGTTGTAATATTAAAAAAAAAAAAAAAAAAAAAAAACTTATTGTTGAAATTAAAACAAATTTCACAGATTCCTTTTTCTTAAATCTCAAATACAGATGCTTAATTAAATAATCAGTGAACGAGGAATAAAAAACAAAATTAGAGATAACGACATTAAGCAAAGGAAATCAATACCATCCAAAGAATTAACTCTTAAAATAAGCTAAAGTTATGCTTGTGCATTTTAAATAAAATGCTAAAGAAAACATTTTCCTATGTTAAATTCTTGGTTTTTAATATTTAAGATAAATTGTTTTAATATGTCAGTCGATTAGTAATGAAAATTTTTGAAGTCTCTTAAAATATATATACATATATAAACCTGATTTAAATTAGATAAATCTTATATATATAAAAAAAAAAAATAGATAAAAGGGGAAAAAAAAAATCACAAACTCTTGTTCTAATTGACAAATGCACTTTATGTGACAAATATTCTTAAAACAATCCCATAAAATTGTTATTTGTATCACAAAAGATAATAATCATTGAGTATTCTTTAAACAATTACAGCACAATAAAAAGTCATTTATACTGTAAAAGTCACGTAAACAGTGTTAAATACACCGCAGAGCAGTAATATTTTTGCTGATTCGATAACAATGATTTAACATAGTCTCTCAGGGATGACCATTTAGCTCAAAATCTGAACATAAAATGAACTGTTTGAGATTGACTCTTTTTGGAACTTAGCAAACTTTTTATGTAGTTCTACCGTTAGAAGCCAATGGATCATTCAGAAAATTCCAGAACTTGGCTCCTAGTAAAAATAGCACTTTCAAACTTTGGCAGACCTAAATTTCTTTCTTTCTTTCTTTCTTTTTTGTTATAATTATCTTCAAGATTGAGCATTCTAAAACTGAAAAGACCAGGGGTTGATCCAGGCAAAAATTGGGTCCCCTTTGCTGCCCCTTCACAAAATTTCACATCATAAAAGGGGACCCTTCACAAAATTCAAATACATTAAAGGGGACCCTTCACAAAATTCAAATCCATAAAAAAGGACCCTTCACAAAATTTTAATTTATGAAATGAGCCTTTTTATTTTATAAAAGTGATCCTTTTTCTGTATTTTTAATTAATTCGTTCAATTTGATATTTAAAACCTACTTAGATGACTGTTAAAATGGAAGATTTTACACAATTTGTTTTCACAAAAATAAATAAAAATTTCACAAAAATATTTTGTTTTTCACAAAAAGGGGACCCAAAATTTAAAACCTGGATCAACCCCTGAAGACTGCCCACTGTTTCCACTTTAACTGTAAATCCATTTTTTCTGCAACAACATCTTTAATACATGAAAGAGATTTAATCTTTTGCAATAATGTTGCTACAAATGATAGAGCTCCTTTCCTTTAAAAAAACTGTTGTTGTAGTGAAAATGCATGTACAAATCTTATTGGTACAATTATTATTGGTACTAATATTGTAGTATTTTAGTTACATCTGAAATTGATATGCATATATATTTAATTTCTGATTCTATTTATAGACTAGTTCTAAAGTTCTTCAACCAAGTGTAACTACTATTTATAATGCTAAGAAAACAACAGCAGCCAAGACTGATAATAAAAAAGTTCCCACTGGTAAAGAAAACAAAGTTGTTGCTTCGACTGGAAAACAAACTCCAGCCTCTGAAGTATGCAAATCAGTTGTCGCTACTGCAAAGCAAGCTGCTACTACTAAGGATGCTAAGGATGTTTTCAAAGTTCCGCTACCCGTTTCTCAAAAGCCAGACTCCTCTTCAGATAATGTAAAATATTTTCATTCTTTAAATTATCCGTTGATTACTATTATTATTTAAATATTCTATAAAATTTGTTTTTATGTTTACATTTTCCTGATAATTTTGCTTTCTCCCCCCTCTCTCTCTCTCTCTCTCTATATATATATATATTATATATATATATATATATATATAGTTTATTGTTTTGTTTGTTTTGCAGGCTGTTAATTAGTGGATTTGGTTTCTTTAAGTATGTGTGTTTCATGCCCTGATGAATTTTTTTCACCTTTCTGAGCTTCTCCTACATAAAAGGATTTTTCCATTCTTATTGGTCTTTGTGGTTTCAGTGATCTTGTATCTGTTGCTTGGCTTTTCTACGCTTAATAAATTTATTAAATTTTTTGACTTCTGGTTTTGATGGATTTACATGTTTTAAGATGTGCTGAACACGATTTGACCATTTTTAGTAAATGTCTGTGTGTATCATAAATTCAGGGTTCCCAGCGGTGACTAAAAAGCAACTATTTGCTACTAAAATCAACCCCAGGCTACTATGGTAACTATTTTTGTGTAAAAGTGGCTTAAAAGCTACTATTTTCAGGTTAATCAGCACTATTTTCAAGAAAATGGAGACTATTTTAAACAAAAAATTAGTTCTTTTTTTTTTTTTTTTTTTTTTTGTGCCTTTACTGCATTTTTACTTCCATTAAATTACCCGACTACCATAGGTAATGGGAATATTTATTGTATTCTGTCAATTTCAATTTAGAGTTTTAATCTGATTTACATGTTTTAAGGTCTCCTGTGCCCCAAAAAGTAGTTTCTGGCAGTTGGGGGGGGGGGAGGCAGAGACAGAGAGAGATCTTCTGACTACCATATCTCTGAAAGTAATAAGTACAGAATGATGAAACTTCAGAATTGAGGTTGGTCTGGTGTTCAGATGATTTTTTTCAACTTTTGGTGAAAATGGGAAAACCAGAAGTGTGACATTGGAAACCGAAAGTGGGACCTTAAGACTGTATATAAACACCCTCTTAGATGTCCTTTCATATATATTAGTTTAGTTCAGAGAAATTGATAGGCTTTCTGTATAAGTAGGTCAATTTGAGGTTCTTGAATTCAGCTGTATGAATTTTTTTCAAACTCGCCATATTAACTATCTTTTAGATATCCTTTCACATGCAATTGTTTACCAGTCAACAACCGAGTTTGCCACATTTTGATGAAAGTATCTTAAAAGCGGCTCTAACGATTTTCTTGAAAATTACATTATTAGATATCCTTTTGCATTAAATTATTGTTAATTTTCTGTCGTTATTACACAAAAATTAACAATTATCCTGATGGGATAGGTCAGGTTTATTAGATCTCAGAAATTGGGGTCTCAAAAAAGGCTCTTTTTTTTTTTTTTTTTTTTTTTTTTTTTTTTTAAATTCGCATTATGTAAACTGTTTCATATGCCTTTACACACATATCAGTTTTCTTTTATAAGAAAGGTATCTAATTTCGTAGGTCAATTTTATATCTTCTGACCACATTATCTCCAAAAGCTGCATAAATGTTTTTATATATATGTTTTAAATCTAAGACTACTATATTTTAAAAAAATTCAATACCTTAAAATTTATCCTTTAAAAGCAACGTATATATTTCAGCATGCCATCGCAGCCCTCTTCAGCGTTGCAAATGATGAACTTGTATTGCTGGAACTTCAAATTAAACAATCCTCCCTCGCCGACGTTCTAACTTCACTTCACTTCTTGATTTCCAGCCCAGTGGCAGAAACACGGCGACATAGTCGCGGACACAGAAAAACGGCTTGTGGACAGTTTTTGTCTGCACTGATCGCAACTTTCGAATAACAATTCACTTATAAAAATTTCTGTACCAAAACTAAAACGTTTATTATTTATATTGTGTTGTGTCAAACATTGCTATAAAATATTTAATTGAATGAGATGAATTGAATGAATACACACACAATTGTTTATACTATATTGTTCTGTAGTAAAATTGTATTTGTGTATTGTTGCACAAGATCCGCTGATGTCAAGCCCCCCCCCCCCCCCCCTATAATCAGCTTTCAGTCTTTTTGAGTGTAAGCCATTTTCTCCCCTGATTACATGCAAATTTTGCAGACAGATTATGAAATTTTAAAAGCCTGTCGCAGACAGCTACAAAACTTTCTGCCACTGGGATTTCCAGTACCTGTTGCCATTCTTCAGGGATTAAACTGTGTTCGCGGTCGTTACCAGAAGAAGGAGTAGTTAGGTTTCTATGGCTTCGTGCTTTAATGCAAACTTATAATTGTTATAGTGGGCTATTTTTTGAGTGTTAATCGTGTTAATATTAATGGGATTATTGTTATGGGCGGTAGAGAATGCGGTAGAAAAAACTAACCACTCCTTTTTCTGTTAACGACCGCAAACTCAATTTAATCCCTGAAGAATGGGAACAGGTACTGGAAATCAAGAAGTGAAGTGAAGTTAGAACGTCGGCGAGGGAGGATTGTTTAATTTGAAGTTCCGGCAATACAAGTTCATCATTTGCAACGCTGAAGAGGGCTGCGATGGCATGCCAAAATATATACGTTGTTTTTAAAGGATAAATTTTAAGGTATTGAATTTTTAAAAAATATAAACTTTAATCCTTTTCGTATTATACCAACTAAGACTACTATTTGGATTAGAGCTACTATTTCATACATTAAAGGCAACTATTTTTGAGTGTCTTTCATGCTGGGAAACCTGTAAATTCTGTGGATACTGTATGTCATGAACCAATGAACAAAACTTAATCAAACTTGGTATTTAGTTAGAACTTGTCCTAAACTGGAGCTGATATGTTTCCGTTCAGGACCCATCACTCAACAGATCCTGCTATCATTCCATATTTTTAATATGGCAGTATAGGACAAAATTTCATATAAATATATATATATATATATATATATAAAATGAGAGTTATTTTTAACGAATGTTTGTGAAACTATAAATAATGGAAGATATAGTAGTAGTATAAACCAGGGTTCGTGATTTTTTTAATTTAAATTGGATTTTTTCGATTTAAATCGGATTTTTTTTAAAAAGTCTACAAATTTATAGTTACTCATTATTTTATACCTGTAAAAGTAATCTATATCTTAAACAATGTCTAAAAACATAATTTAAGTAAATTTCATGCCAGAAGCTATGCTTTTTATAAGCATATATACATCAGTTTTAACTTTTAACACTGATGGATAATGAAATTTATCATTTAAGACCACAAGAATTATAGCATACTCAAATACAAATTAACAAGCAAATTTAACGTAAACTTGTACCTTCCCTTTTAGTTTTTAAAACAGAATGTATATGAAAAACAACTGTCATGTTATATGAATATTTACTCTTACTCTAAATACATATTATTAGAAGTTCTCTATTTTATATATATAGATTTTTCAGCTCATCATTTTGTAAAATCATATGATCACTTTATTACTAAAAGATGAAACTTCTCATTTTAACTAAATACCTTTTATTTAAAATTTAAAAATACAAATGAAGCAGACAATTTCCATATTAAAAAAAAACGTCTCTGAGTGTTAGGGAAGAGTAAAACATCTCTTTGACCATTCTGATTCTGGATAACATACTGTATTGTTAATTTAATGGATCTATATGTAATTATCTGTGGTATTATTATAAACCATGTTAATTATGGCATGAATTATCTAAAAAAATTTTGAAATATGCATAATCCCAATAATGCACGTGAATAATCAAAATAAAATGTTATCAAAGAAAATAACTGAAGCTTAAGCATAGGTCGATCCAGGTGTTATTTTTGAGGCAAATTTTAGTGAAAAATAGAAATATTTTTGAGAAAAACTATTATCATATAAAAGTTCTCAGAAATCATTCAACTTTATGATTAACATAAAAACTCATAAAATAATAAAATATGATAACAAATCATTAAATAGTAATTTTATAAAAACTAATATACGCAGTACTTTAAATGAGAGAAATTTTAGAAAAGAAACATTTTTATGGACACAATATATGTATATATATATATATATGCTGAATGACATTAAAAAATTAATAAATGAAGCTGAAATGTCATTAAAAATACATAAATAAATAAAAGTGAAAACTTCCATGCTTTATATGTTATCATAATAGTTGAATTAATTATGCTTTGTTGTTAAAATGTTTAAAAAGGAAGACAAGTTCATAGAGTTTTCATGATAATATATGGTCTTAGTGTAAAATCCTATGCTGAATTAGTACATTTTTTAGTTATATTAATATATAAAAATTGCTTTCAAGTTCTTTAATTCATTTCTGAAGCATAAAAAGTAATTGTGTGAGATTTAAAGTAATTGGTTCATATGTGCCAACACACACACACGTACAGATACCTATATATATAGTTTTGCTAATTAAAGGTTGTAAATGCAACATATTTTTATTTGAAACTCATTCTAACAAGATTTAAAAAATTTAGATCATAAAAAGTTTTGAAAAATGATTCAATTTTAATAAATGACTTTTAAAAAAAAAAACAGTTGATTTTAATCAAACTGATTTAAATCAACGAACCCTGGTATAAACTAGAAAAACAAATTGCGTACATGTAGGAACATTGCTTCCGTCCTAAGTGTGTGTGTAAATTTAATTTTTAGTATAAATATTTTTAAAAGAACTCGTCAGTTTAAATAAATGGCTGAACCATAGATATGTGATAACATATAAATGACATTACCTTCATCAGATGTTGGTGCAAAATTGACTTCCTGTGTATATTTAGTGTTATGTTTCTCTGTGATGAAGATAATCTGTATTCATCCTGGAAAATAATTCTGATAAGTAATACTTTTAATAAATAATTTGTGCTGCATGTATTCATATAGGAAAATTTTGTGGTGGCTGCAACATACTAATTTTAAAATACATTTTTCTTACAGTTTTATTTCTCTAATTAGTATTTAATTTTTGGGCAGATATTAGTGCAATTTATTTATGTTGGTTGGGGGGGGGGGGGGCGATGCCTTGTAAAAAATCATTACATTTTTTAACTGTCAATTTATTTTGTGTTTAATATCAAGCTAATAATGTTTCATTGAGCCAGTTTTAGGCAGTCATCGAAATCAAATACAGTCCTAAAAGTTAGATTTGATTGTGCGAAAAAACTTTATAAAAGGACTTTTTTAATAAAATTAAATTTTTAAAGATCCATTTCTTATGTATCAGATTTCAGTTAAAAGCAACTAAATGGTCCCAGTTTTCGATTTCTTTAGTCCTTGCTTATAACAGAGTTTTCCCTAGACAGTTTTTGGAGGGCGTTGTGCCCTGCCTACCCTTAAGTTTGAAAAATAGTTCGCTTCATGCCCCTTATTGAAAGAATGCACTTTTCATGCCCCTTTATACATATTTTTAAAATAATACACCCTTATCAATTTTTTTTTTCTTTTTCGCATGATAAAAATTAATGCAATTTTGAGAATTCATTGACTATAGCGATTCATTTAAAAATAGTGACCAGCGAAGCGGGCGTAGCCTGCTAGTTACTGAATAAAAATATACTTGGTAAACTGAAATCAAAATGCTCCTTTTTCTGAAAAAACAGGTGCTGTTTATAAATATTCCCTGTAAAAATTGGGATTTTGTGTATGTTGGTGAGACTTGTTCTTCTTGCAATATTCACCTCCAAGTGGACAGATGAACTTTTAGGTCCTGTGACCTCTGTTCGAAAATAGTTATGTATATTAGGGAAAATGAACCACATCCATTGTTTTAACAACACTCAAATTCTTAAATCTAATTTTAATAATTTACCATACTTGCCAACTTTTCCGGTTTTCTCGGAAGACTTCCGGTTTTTTAACGTATCTTCCGGTCTTCCGGACAGATGATGAAATCTTCCGTTTTTAAAAAAGTCGCGGATATCGTTCGTTTTAAAAAGAAAACCCAAATGTTCTACGAAAACTCCTGATTCCCAATCTTTTTCAATCCATAACATAAATGTCAATATTCATTTCAAACTTACTTTATGAGATTCTAGAACATGTAAAGAAATAGAATTATTAAATATTTCTCGCTGATGTAATTATTTTTTGTCCCCACCCCCAATTTCATTTATCTCCAACTAGTGATCAGCAATCAAATGTTCTGCAGAAGTCTTTTGTTTCCTAATCTTTATTCATCTGCAACATAAATGATAATATTAATTTTAAACTTCCTTCATTAGATTCTAGAAGTAGAGTTGAAAGAGTTTAATATTTCTTACTCTGTAATTATTTTTGTATCCCCCCCCCCCTTCCCCGGATTGTGATCAATGATCAATTCTAGAAACAATAAAGCAATGGAAGTGCTCAATATTTCTCACGTATGTAATTATTTTTAGATCTTTATTGCAGAATTTAATGAATCTCTTTATTTTTCTTCGATTAAATTAAATATTTGTATGTCATATTTATACCAAATGTGTAAATGTGGGAAAAAAATGAAGAATAGTTTTTTCAGGTAGGAAAATTTTTTCCAAATCAATTTAAGAAAATTAATACTCAGTTGGTTTTATGCATGTTTGAAACTGATAATTAACTACTGCTACTTTTTTTTATATGTATGATTAATGTACATACACAAAAATCATATTCTATTTATTTAAAAAATTAGTTGTACTTTAACCTAACTGTAAGTTTTTTGTCTATTATTAAGTCAATTTCTTACAGATTCTGTTTTGTAGATATTTATATGTTGAAGAGAAATAACTTCATTTAAAACTTTTTTTATTCAGTATAATCAATCTATAGTAAAACGTTTTTATAGATTGCTTCTAAATATTAAAGTTGTAAAATTGTATTGTTTATTGTGTATTAAGAGAAATAAAAAAATAAAAAAAAATCTTCCCTTTTTTTATGAAATCTTCTGGTTTTTCAACAAAAATCTTCCCTTTTTTTATTGAAATTGGTTGGCAAGTATGATTTACTGTAGCAGAATTCTTTTGATAGTGGCAGTACCTGTTCATGCATAATCTTATTTAAAAAAGATTTGCTGCTCTTAGTTTTCAGCTCGAATTTTTTTTTTTAATTCTGACAATTTCAGATGATCTGAAATTGTCAGAATCAGCAATTGAATTGCTGATTCTGACATATTGCAATTGAATCTGGATGCAGCAAGTTAACCTAATGTAACTGAAACTAAGTTTAATCTGTTCAATATATCCTCCACATTTATTTGTAGAACCATATTTAAAACTTTTGATCTCTCTTCATCTTTGATAATCTGTGAAAATATTGGTAATTTATAATAATGATGATCTATTAAGCATAGTAGAAGCTAAGCAACAGATACAAGATCACTGAAAAACCAATGACATTAAAATTTATGAAAAAATAATTTAAGAAACTTAAGATAGGAAGGAAGGAGGCAGACGGCAAGACTTGTGATATATAGTGTAAGAACTAATGCTTATCATCTCTTATCATCATGTTTTGTAGTATCTGTATTAGTGGAAATTTTACGAACCAATGAACAAAATTTAACCAAACTTGACATTTGATTACACATTGATTTAAATTCTGAATACATTTGGAGATCAATCACTCAATATGCGGCGCTGTCATCCAATTTTTCCATAATTTTTAATATGGCAGTATAGGACAAAATTTCATATGAATGTTCATACAATGAAAATTATATTTAACTTTTCAATGTAAAATTAAACTCATGCAACTGCACATGATTCCATATGTCTCTTTTCATTTTACATATCTATTTTGGAATTACAACTTATAGTGTACAGCTGTGTATGTATTGGTAACTATTGTTTGTACAAACTAAAATCATGTTCTTATTATTGAGGTGCTTAACATTAATATTATAGTGTAATATAAAATCAGATAACTATCAGTTTTAAAATAGTTGAAAAGTTATTAGCCTATGTGTTTATATATTTATTTTTTATTTTTAATGCAATTATATACTAATTGTTTAAAGCTTTTTCTTGCATATTATTTCTTACATATTAATTTTTCCCTTCCCATGTGATTGTATGAGATTTTTATTGCTTCATAATTATGAGGATTACCTCATTGAAAAATGAGTTTTTAAAATTTTTTATTTCCATTCTTTGAACCTTTTATCTTAGTGAGCAATTTAAAAAATAAATAAATTTAAATATTTCTTTTCAAAATTAAAAATTAAAGCAGTGCTTACTAAATAAAATATTTTTATTTGTTTTTTGAATTGCTCACTAAGATAAAAGTTAAGACGTGTTCAAAGAGTGGATTCCAAAAAACAGAATTCCAAAAACTTTATTTTTTCAAAGAGATATCATTATGATAAGTAGCTGGTGAAATTCTATAGGATTATATGGAAAGGGAGAAGAAGTAGATCTATCTGATTTGTTGCCTTAAGTAGAAACATTTTTTCATAATTCTGACACGAGCATGTATATAGTTATTAATATTTTAAACAGGGTTGAGTTTCTTCCGATAGAAACTAGTTACTTCCAGGACAGTGGAATAAAACGGAAGAAATGGAAAAAACAGAGCAACCAACAGAACACAAAACAGATGTTTAGGATTAAAATATATTGACTACCTATATAAAAGAATTAAATTCAAAACATAATATAATATCAAATCTGAACTTTATTATTTAATTAACATTAAAATATTATTTTTGGAAAAATAAGTTATTTAAACAAACCTCAATTATCTATAGGTTTTTACTACTTTTTACTTTTCTATTACAAATTTTACTACTTTAAGGGTAGGGTGATTTTTTTTTTTTTTTTTTTTATATATATGTATTATTATGCAACATTTTAAATTAGAAAAAAAAATTGTAATTAATTGTACATTACCTACTATTTTTTTTTTTATATGTACTAGCATTAATATTTTAATGTTTATTTTAGGAGACTAATGTTTTAAAAACTTTTTATATAGATACTATCGTATATTATCATATGTTCAAATAATACAAGTGATAATAATTATGTAATTTTTAGCCAAAGTATTTGTTCACTATTTCTGTTAAAACACAATCCTTTGCATGAATTCTAAGCTGGTAAACCAATAAACAAGAATATGTCAAAATACTTTTAAACTCCCCTATAAATTATTCAGGATTTAAATATTTTATTATTATGCATTCATTTATTAGTTCAGAAACCAATTGTCATGTTAAAGTGCTAAAATGTTTTAAGCTATACTATGTTGCACTGCAATAAAGAAAATGGATTCTGATGGCATTTTATAGTACAGTAATTATTGTGTATTTGTACACTTAATTGGATGCTAGTTAAAAGTTCTATCAGAAAGTAGGAAAGTGATACATACTATTAAATTGCCAGTTAAAGAAATAACATTGTTTAAATAATAAAACTTTATAATACTGGTTAAAGTAAAATTGATTTCTTTAATAAATTTTGAGTATTTTGATGTGTGATCTGATCTTGGTTAAAAATCTCATATAATTATTAATTTAATGTCACATAATTAATAATTAATTTTTTATAGGTATAATTAAATTTACTTAAGGTTGTTAATTTGAAAAATGCATTCATTGTACCTTACAAAGTTAAAAGTTACATAGTAAATTTACTTAAGGTTGTTAATTTGAAAAATGTTTCATTGTACCTTACATAATAAATTTCTTCCAGCCGATTTTTTCCAGGGTTTTTTCCACCTTGGAAGAAACTCTCCAACCCTGATTTTAAATTAAACAAAATGGTAGTTAATAAGTTATTTTAGTTAAATACTGATATTATAGAAAGAAAAAAAAAAAAAAAAAATGGTTCACAAAATATCTTCATAATTAAGTTTCTTTGACGTTCTTATGAGCATGTTTTTCTGTGGAATTTTAGGCTGTATTTAAGAAACCTGCCATACCACCAGTTTCAAGCAGTGCATCTAGTTCATCCTCTGGAGCACAATCAACGTAAGTCGATTCCTAGTTGTAAAATAATTGGTTCTAAAATTGAGCATTTCCTGTTTTATTTGAAGCATTGATCCTCTAAATAGTTACACGTTGTATAAGTTTATTTACATAATAAGTACAAATTTCTAGCCCTGATTTTACAATATTTTAAATTTTTAATGATTCTTCAAAAAATAAAATGTTGTATTCTAATCTGAATGTGGATATAAAAAGTATGTATAAGAAGAAAAAAAAAAGCCTAAACTTGGTTATTTCTAAAATGTTATTGATGTGTTACAATGAGAATTTTGAGGAATCTGCTGAATATTCATATTGCTAGAAAGTTTAAGTCAATGTTGCCGATATTGCATAGACTTCTATTTTATGCATAAATTCTGAAAAATGAGTAATCAGTGACTTGAAATTTTAAAGCAGTGAGTTAATAATTCAATTGGTATTTGACTCTGTGAATTTTTCTCCTCCTGTATCGAGAGCATGAAATGTTGATTATGGAATGAAAATGATCAATGCATTTATAATACAAAAACTTCTTTTCATCTGACATATGTCTTCAGTGACATATCGAAATCTTAATTTTTCTTTTATCTAACAAATAAAAGATTTAAAATGATATTTTTTAACTGCTGAGTATTTTAATTTTATATTTTTGTACCTGTATATACAGTTTTTAATATGCTTTTAATAATATTTTACATATGTTTGTCTTTCAAAAAATTCTTTTGCTAAACAAATTCACAGCTTTTCCTCTTTGGCTCACTTTTTTTTTTAACAATTCACTTTATTGCATCAAACTAACTCACAAAATTTCAAATGAAATGCTAACCCTGAATGTTGACAGTTTATGTATATTCTTTTTTGTTACATGTTATATGCTGTATGTTTTTAGGGAAATTTAGTGTTATGAAATACTCTTAAAAATTGTGCTTATATTTGAGGGGAAGGAAGGGACCTTATTCAAGCATTCGATATTGTGATATAGAAAAGATCTGCAAATATATGTATGAATTTATTTATTTGTACATTTACTCTTACATAAATTGGCAAAAAAGAAAAGAGAAAGAAAGAAAGAAAAATTTTGTAGCAATAATTATTTTATTTTTATGTAGTAATAAATAACTTTTCTTTATAAAAAAGAGAAAAAAAAAAAACATTTAGAGGAAAAATTGTCACATCTCATAGTTTACAGTTGAATCCATAGTATATTATCATTTTACCACATTAGATCTGAATAAATTTTAATATTAATTTCATATATAGTGAATTATACAAGAAATAAAGACGTTTAGTTTAGATTTGGCGACTAGAGTCAGGGAAATCGTAAGAGGGAGTGAGCAGCGTAAAGGAGACTCTTTACTTTTCCTCACTCAGTCAAAGCCAATGTTATTCTATGAGGTGTTTTGTCCCATTATAACTTAATAACTAATAAATATTTTAAATTCCATTTTCACATTGAGGAAATTCACAATCGTTGAATCAGTTATCATTTTCTAAAAATTTATTTTTTAATTTTTAGTATTTTATTTTAAAGCTGTAAAATACAAAATTAGACTTAGTGAAAATACAAAATTCGACTTAGTAAAAATACACATTTGTATTTTACAACTCAAAAAATAAACAAATAAAAATTAAAAGAAATCAATTTTTGGAAAACGATAACCAATTTAATGATTGTGAATTTTCTAAATGTGAAAACAAAATATCCAAAATGTGTATTTGTTAATTAGTTAAAATGGGACAAAATTTTTGATAAAATTATATTGGCTGCCAGCGGTGAGTAGAGTGTCTTCTTCATAAGCTTTTGTTGTTTATGAATTTGTCTTGCATTAAGACTTTTCTCACTTTTATACATTTAAAAGTATCTAATTATTATTTTTAACTAGGCAACGAAAATGGACCTTAGATGATTTTGATATTGGAAGACCTCTTGGCAAAGGAAAGTTTGGTAATGTGTATCTTGCCAGAGAAAAAAGTAGCAAATTTGTCGTGGCTTTAAAGGTAAAATTATGTATTTATTTTTTCATTTAATTTATTTTTTAAATGTAGGGGGTAGTGCATGTTTTGATATTCCTGAAAAGTGAAAAGTCAAAACCATCCTGAAATGTCCTTAAAATACACTAAATTGTCATATTGACATTAAAACTATTGAAACTAGGTGATAAAATCTGAAGCTCGTGCTGTACCAAAAAAAAAAAAAAAAAAAAAAATTGTCACAATCATTAGTTTTTGCAAAAAAAAAAAAAAAAAATAAAATAAAAAATAAATAAAAAATAAACAAATTAAAAGTGAAAAAAAAAAAAAATCACAATTGTTTTAGATCAAAATGTTAGCACAACTCTTCATCAGGTAAGGAAATTTATGCACAAATGCAATATCAAATGGCAATCATCAAAAATAAATAAAAATAAAACAGTAAGTTTTTTTTAATGATTGAAAGCCGCTTTTAACAGAGTTCCAGTTGCTTCAATTAAAGATAGATTTTTTTTTTTTCTTCTTCTTTTCTAGTTCCAAAATAGTGAGTCAAATGTTCTATCTTTCAGTCATTTAAAATTTTCTTGTATTTATTAAATTTTACTCTTATCTTTCATTTTATGTTTTGCCATTTTGCTGTCTCTTTTAATCCTAAATAAACTTTTGAAAGTTAGTGTCAAAAAGCAACCTGAAATATGCACATTCTCTTTTTGTACTTCATAAACACATATAAAAATTGAATATTTTTTCTGTTTTCTAATTAAACTAGCTCTTTTTTTCCATGTACAGTGAATTCCAGGCATCTCACTAACATTAGTAGACTATCAATTTTGTCCCGAAAAATGTCCTGAAATTTTGAAAAATGTATGTCCTTAAGTTTCACTTTATGTTTGTAGCACACCTGTAAATGCTATTGTGTAGCTATGCATGTTTTGATATTCTACTGTGCTTTTCTCATTTTTATAAGCATATTAATTATTTTCATAATTATTTTTTTATGATAAATAAAATACAGTTTTTTCTGTAGGTTAATGTTGATTGAATTATTTTAATGTGTGATATAAATAATTTTTAGTTTTATTTCTCAGCTATTTGACTCAATAATGTGATTGGTTCAATACAGTCATTTAGTCTTTTCCCAATCTCCCCACAAAATTCCCTTTTTTTTTTTTTTAAGGTAAGATCTTTTCACAAATACATAATATTTGCTTTTTTACAAAATTCTGTTTTATATATGTATATAAAAAACAAATCCCTTTTAATCATATTTTCACATCTGTACCACATTTTCAGCATGATATCAAATGACCTTTTGTATTTATTTTAGTGAAAAATTACCTAGATTATGCATAAAACTGGGTAAGAACTGCTAAAGAATTAAATGGTTTTACACAGTACTTTTATTTTCTATAGGTATACATAAGAAGAAAGTATTGGATTTATGAAAAATTTTTACTTCTGTTTTTTGATAAAGTTACACATTTTGAAATGCCTTGAACACAATTCCACCATTTTCAGAAAATGTCTGTGTTTGTGTGTATTTGTTAGCAAAATTTTATTAAGTGTGTCTTACAAATCAATGGATGGAATTTACAGGGATGAGATCTTCAATTTTTTGTAACATTAGCTTTTGAGCTTTATCCTGTCTTTTTCATGTTATTTGTTACATCAGTTAATAAAATAAAACTTTTACTTATCTATGTCAATGATTGAATATTAAAGAAAAAATCATTCATTTTGTTTTTTATAGCTTGAAAAAAAAAAAAAAAATATTTTTTATTGTAATATAACAGTTTTCTTATCAAAATTTCAGGGCATTTAGTGTGGTCCCTAAAAGTCCTTTAACTTATTTTAGGTCCCTAAAACGGATGAGATTTTTCAGATTTTCAGCTGATTTCAGCTTTTTTGTAAAATTTTCTTTTCATCTTTTTTCTTTTTTTTTTTCAGTTTTCTCAAATTTTTGTGATTTTTGATGTGCATTTGTTACACCAACTAATCTAAACTTGAATGAATACTAAATAAAGATTAAAAAACTTATTTATTACTCTAATATAATAGATTTTGTCATAAAAGTTCAAGTATTTCATTTCCTTTGCGTACAGTTTCAGCTTTTTTATCTTTTTGCTAATCTCATTCCTGCTAAAAGTTCCTTTTTTGGCAAAAGGGTCCCTAAGTCCCTTTCGAATGTGAAAAAACTGCTTAATCACATACCTTACAATAGATATAGAATATTGAAATGAATAACTTTTGACAGTCAGTAATCTGATGTGTAACAGGGATACTAAAATTCATGGATAACTTATTTATTGGGCTGTGTGGTAGGGAGGGAGGGTGCTAAGATTTAAAAAATCACTGTGCCGATCCCAACTGTCTTCTTGCCATTGTACAGCACTACTATAATTACAGTTTCATTGAATGCATTCGATCAGTAGCCAAATTATTCTCAGCAGTGAACCCAGCTACAAATTCAGCTGTGATGACCAGTAAAGATATATCTGTAAACATCCAGGATAGTAGCAGGATATTCATTTGACTCAAAGATGGCACATTTTTAATTTATAATATAATATTGTTAGTACTCATCTATTCTTCCCATATCTAGGTTAAAAAAATTGCTGCTGTACCATAACATTATTACTTTGCAATAGCCTGGTAATAATATGGATCTAAATCTGAATGTAAACCTTTAATGCAGTTAAGAGAGCACAATGAAATATTCCTTGAACATATCCAAAAATATATTTTGTGAATACCCAGTTGTTGGGCAGTCATCAAGGCCAGGGGTGGATCCATTAAGTATTAGTGGCATAGAGTTCTCACTACCGATGCATTTTTTGCTAAATGTGACCACAATACAATGTATAACGTTTATACAGAATGTGGAAAAACAAGAGATTTTTGTTTTTTTGCTGATACATTTTATTGAACACTGCTATTTGAAAAGTTAAAGAAAAAAACATTATTAAATTGTTTAACACAGAATAAAAAGTAAAAATTGGTATACATTATATTTTATTAAAATCACACAATCAACTGGTTGGAAGAAAATCACATTCATTGAAATTTTATTTTTCTGACTGAGTGAAAATAATGCCTGGACCGGGAGTCGAACCCCGGATCTTTGACTTACAAGGTCAAGGCTCTACCGTTGATATGCTGTAATTTCCCCCATTTAAGGGAAGGATATACATCTGCTTCTATAGTGTTTAAGTGCACAAAACTTGATATATATGTGTGTGCCATGATGAAAAAATATGTCGATATCATTTGTATGCTTATTGGCCAACATATGGGTTCTGTTATGCAGCAGCTATTTACAGAGACACAGTGTCTTAATTTCTATGACATAAAATCACCAAACTTGGCACGTGAAATGAAAAGTTAAAGAAATATTCAATTTGGTGCATATCAAATGATAGGAAATACTTCTGTTATTCACTTTCTGCAATTTTTCAGATGGCTGTACTACACCATCTATTGATTTAAATTGCACCTAACTGCATTTTTAAAATCTTTTTTTTTTTTTTTTTTTTTTTTTTTTCCCCCCAAGAAGCAAAGATGATTAAATTTTTGTGCATTTTTCCAGTAGAAATTGTGCATTGAACTTTGTTAGTAACTTCTTAAGTCATGTATTTTTATTCCCTTTTTTTTTTTTTTTTTTTTTTTTTTTTTTTTTAAAATTATTATTATTTGTTGACATGTCTCTTTGTGTGAAATAGGTGCTGTATATGACACAGTTGCAAAATAATGGAGTGATGCATCAGCTGAAACGGGAAATTGAAATTCAGTCTCATTTGAGGTAAATCAGTCTATATAAATTAATACATAATTTTTATTTATGTATGGATATCAATAAATTTCATTGTAATATATTTGACCTGAAAATATTCACCTACACTATGAGGTGACTAGGGAGAATATAAATATAAAATATTTATAAATTATAATAATAATTAAATAAATTAAAAATATTAAACAACCTGTTATTCCCCCCCCCCTTCTTCTGACCTTCATAAGCATTAATTACATTAATCAAACACAAGAAAATTGCATATTTTGGCAGTCGGATAACAAAACCACTGATTTTGTTGATTTGTAAAAGAATTATGTGTAACAAATCGGTTTTAAAGAGACTGTAAATATTATCTATTAAGTGGTGAAATAAAAGCACATTGGAGCAGTAATTGGTGTTGGAAAAATTATATATATTTGCAATTAGCTGTAATTAAACATAAATTCAGTCAAAAATAGCAACAAAATTATCCTACAATTTTAGCAATCAAGTACAAAAATTTCACATATTTTGTCATGTTGACACAAACAAAATTTATATAGTATATATATATATATATATATTTAATCCAAAATTAAATTATATTTAAGGCAGAATTTTAATTGTTATCGTGTTAATGTATAAAGATCTTTCCTTTTTTTTTTTCTTTTGTTAAATAAATAAAATATTGGTAATTTTAATAAAATCTTTAGAAAAATGAATATTGGGCTGTGATAATTACAGTAATATATTCGGAAGCAGAATTAAAAAGAATAAATTAATTGATGGAATATATATAGGGCATCACAGTTGCTACATGAAAAATAGTTAATGATGCTTAAAAAAGAAGTGCATGAACCATTTTTGTTGAAAAAATATCTAATTTAAGCTTATTAGCTAGAATAAGAAGTAATTTGTGTTGTAGAAGGGAGTGCATTGTTAGGGGAAAAATTAAAAAGAAAAAAAAAAAAAAAAAAGGCAAGACAATAGGTCTTGCATTAAAAAATGAATTCTGTTTAAGATATAATTTTAGTTTACAAATTGCACGACATACACACACACACAAAAAAAAAATTGTTCATTTTACAAGTTATAATTTATGGTTTAAGCATTTCTTACAGATTTTTGGAAAGTGTTAGATTATTGCACTCTGTAGCAGAAAAATATGTCATAACGTAATATCTGAGGATTTCATGTATATTTTAATAATTCTAACCAAAGATTGTGTCAAACAATTACAGGTCCACAATTGGTAAACATATTTTAACTCTATTAACACACCGTTCCTTGTTTATCCACACATCTCTGTTTATTGTACAGATAACTTTGTTCATTAGCTACTTAATTGATGGCTTGGGGGCTCATTGAGCCTCCCGGGAAAAATGTACTTGCATTCATTTTAGGCAACTAATGACCACAAAAAGGAAACAATCACACTTTAATGCTCTTAAAATGTCTTTTTTTTTTTTTTTTTTTTTTTTTTTTTTTCAGATCTTGCATTATAACGTGATACATTGAGAAAGTGAGATTACAGGGCAGCTTTAATAATTAATTAGCTCTAAATTTTTAGATAGGTTTTTTTTTTTTTGATTTAGTATTAATTCTTTCATACCCTGAAATTGATAAGATTTGGCTGCATGAAATTGAATATTTCATTATGTTTTCTTTGGCAAACGTGATGCTTTTTCTTAAGTCACTTTTTCTTAGACTATATTTGTCTTCTAATGGCCCTATCACATGAGAGATTTTTGCACAACATTTTACTTAACATAACACAGCAGCATATGAGGAAGATCCAAGTTCATTGGGTAGTCAATTTTTTCAACAGTCGCTGAGAAAAGTTCATCCTGTTGTGTTGGGTAAAAAGTTGAGTGAAATCCCTCATGTGATGTGGCCGTAGCATACCTGCCAACTCTCTGTTATTTCAACGGAGACTCCATTATTCTGAAACATTTCTCCATTATTCTTATGATTTTAAAGTTATACATATAATTTATTCAAAATTTCAACACACCTTCATTTTTTTAAGCAAGATTTTGCTTTTGCTAAGAAAAATTCTCATGAATATATATATATACAGTGGAACCTGTAAAAGTGACCACCTTGGTAAAGTGACCACCTGACTAAAGTGACCATTTTCCAATTGTAAAGAGACTTTATAAAGTGACTTCCTGCGTATAGTGACCATTTAAGCCGGTCCCTAGGGTGGTCACTTTAGACAGGTTCCACTGTATATTACTATTTTTTATTAACAATTACTTAATTTTTATTTAATAATTAAATTTCACTTACCCATATATAACTTTTTGATAATTTAATCCATGGATTAAGCTATTAAAATAGTGTCATGTCGAAAACACATCAATGTTTTCTAGGACTAAAAATGCCGCTTATAAAATCTCCATTATTTTGATTCTTCAATGTTGGCAGGTATGCCATAGGACAAGTATATTGTATCCTCACGCATTTACACTGTCATGTTGGTAATTTGAATACATTTAATATTTATTAATATGGGAAAAATTAAGTTATAGAGTATTACTATTTTTACAATGATGCTGTTCTTTAATTGAGAACTTTTTCTTTTATGTTGCAGGCATCCCAATATTTTACGACTGTATGGTTATTTCTATGATGAGAGTCGAGTGTATTTAGTCTTGGAATATGCTCCTGGAGGTGAATTATATAAGAAATTGCAAGAAGTCAAAAGATTTGATGAAAAGACTGCAGCTACAGTAACTTCTCCTTATATTAAGATTTATGAAATAATTCATAATTTTATTCATCCTATTTTAAAATGTTATAACTTTCAATTTTATTGGAAATTAACTATAGTTTACATGGCTTTTAGTCCCTTCTGGCTCCATAACCTGATATCCAATATATTATTTAGTGTTTAAAAAGGCATAAAATATTTGAGTACGAGAGAAAGTGTTAAAAATTCACAGTTAGTAAATCCATTTCAATTTTCATCAGTTTGTTGTTTTAAAACTATTTGCAAAAATTATGATATTTATTTGGTATTTAAACTTAAAAATTTCTTAACAAGATGTTTTCAAGTTTTAATATTAATTGTAGACCAGTTCTTTAATTTAGTTTTGTGATATTTATTCGCTCTACTTAAAAGCATCATCAAAATAATCTTTGCTGAAAATATCACCAAATTTTAGTTTACAAAGTTTGGTTATTGAGATCCCATATATTCACAGAACTGTTCAAACTACAAAGCAAGTTTTAACATGCTTTCCTTATAATTTTTGAACAAGAAAATTTAAGGAAAAACATCTTCAAAAGTCAACTAAAAAAAAATTTGAAAAAATAATCTGAATAAAAATGCTAAAGAAATCAAAATTAAATTAAAATTATTTAAATTAAGATTAAGGAACTGGAATATTTATTCCAGTACCATTAAGAATTAAAATGTCTTAAAGCATTGAAACCCCCCCCCCCCCCCCCAATATTCTATTGAGAAAATTCTTAATATGTTCTAAAATTGTGTGTAAAAAATATTCAAAAGAAAATTTTTCATCTTTAAAATCTAGCCATTCTTGTCAACCACCCAAAAAAATTCTTAGTTCATTAACCCCGGTTCGAAAGGGATGTTTAAGAATTTACCATCCCCACATTCCAAGCTTTCCAAAATCCTCTGATGTACAAATTCCGGATGTAATCTGCTAAATGAGCATCACTTTTGACATCTTTTTTTAAAAAAGTATAAATTTATTAAATTTATAATTTAAACGTAAAAAGAATAATAATTCAAACCATAACTCTATCAGTATATTTTCAAATAAAACATCAAAGTTATAACCAGAAAATATACTCATAAAAAATTAATTTAAAGCACACACTTTTCTGACACAAAATTTTACCATGCAAGGAAAGGTGCACATCGATGGGGAGAATGAATTCTACGATGAGAGAGGACCTTACAGGAACAACCTAATGTACAAAGGTGGCGTGGCTTCCCTCTTGCTTCGGCAGGAGGAATTTTTTTTTTTCAATCTGGTCGGCGTGGTAGCAAGTCCAGCGTCGACTCAAGTCTTCTGTGTGAAGTTTCTTTTATTAATTTTTCAATGTGAATAGTGAAAGTATGCATTAAATTTGTCCTAAGCAATTTCATAAAAGTGTTCATGAAAAGAGAATTGGCTTAATCTGAATAATCATCTAAAAATGATTTCAAATATAAAATGGATCTCGTCGTCTTGAGCATGAGGAAAAAACAAATTTAAATATTTTACTTAGAGATCCAAACTTAGAGGCCATAATTTACTGATTGAAATGAACTATTTAAATTAATTTTTTCGAAAAATTGCTCACTAAGCTAAAAGGTGACCTGTTCAAAGAGTAATATTCAAAAAACTTAATTTTTGAATGCGGTATTTTTATAAAATGAAGCAACAAAAATCCCATTGGATAACATAGGAAGGGAGAAAGGAAGCTATCTGACTGATGTACAGCCTTAATGGTGTGAAATCTCTTCAAAATAATATAAAATAAAATAAAAATCAATTCAATTTTTTCAAAATACAGATAATAATTGAAAATTCAATGAACTTTATTTTATTGATTTGCTATTTACAATAAAATATGATTAATGCCAAATGCATACTTTGGAGAAATTAAATAGTTAAAAATAGATAAACAACGGCCTCAGTTTATCATATTTAATTCTGCTAATTTTCATTTTCAAATTATAATCCATCATTTACTGGCACCTTATTTTTTAACGAAATTAATACTTATATTTAAAAAAATGTAATAAGTATATTGTGTTTCAAAATGGGGGAGGGGGGGGGAAGAGAGACTCTGTGAGAACGTTTGTGGATATAAGAATAGATGTGCTGGTTATAAACAAATAACAGTTGTCACATTGTTTAATGTTTAAATAAGCTTAAAATATTTTGTAATAATTGGGCTAACTTTATTATTTTATTACAAAAAATAAGCATTCATAATAATTGATATTATTGAATAGATTTCTTTCTGATTTATAAAATGGATATTCTCTGATTATTATTCTACATGCATATTTATTGTGTTCTTAATAAATAATGTTGGTGGTCCACAGGTTTTATATTATGGAGTACCCCCTAGATTTTAGAAAAAGGACAGAGTGCTGCTATCTAGGGAAAAAAGGGCAAAATGCTGAGTAAAAATGAGTGCATGTTTCTGGTGGTAAAAAGGCACATTTTACACACACACACACAAAAAAAAAAAAGGAGGGGGGGTGACTGGCATTTTACTTTGTAAAAAGTAGACATCAATATTGTAATAGTTTTATTATGTTTATAAATGTTGTCTTTAAACATTTTACCATTTTTTTATTAACTTGCTTTCTTGTTTGTCCAGTACAAATCTTGCAATTGATTTTTAACTAACTTCCCCACTAGCTAGACATTTGTATTTTTTTAGAATAGCTCAGAACATGATGACAATTTTGATGACTTTTAATACTTTTATTCAATTACTAAATGTTTGAAAATTTCTTATAATTGCTTTCTTTATTACGTATTTGATAATTTTCTTTCAAGTTAAGGGGATGATTCACCAAAAAAATTTTTTTTAAGTATTTATTAATACATAGAATTGTCAAGTTTATATGATTCAACAGAAAATTTAAAAACGTGGTACACAAAATGTTCTTTTTATGAATAACAGCAGTTAATCTATCCCTCACCCTCCTCAAAAAATAAATAAATCTTAATACAAAATAAATAAATAAAATAATAATAATAATGATGATTTTCTTTTTTATTTACATTTTGTTTTTAAAACTTATGGAGATTAATTTTGGTTAAATTCGTTAACATTTATAAAATATTTTAAAATTAACAGTATTAACCTGCCATGATGTGCAGGGTGTTTATAACCCAATTTTTCAAACATGTCTTGTTCTAAGGTGCATTAAGGCTTAAAAAAAAAAAAAAAACATACTCTGACATAGAGTTGTAAAATTCTCGGAAATAATCTTTCTGAGAATATTCTCCTCGAAGAGAATAATCGAGAATTTTCTGATAGAAGCTATAATATTTGGTAATTTAGAAATGAGTGCTCCTTATAAGTATTAATTTATGTAAACGTTTAGAAAATTATGAAATTTTGATTTTAATAAAATAATGAGATTATTTTAACAAATTTATTTAGTTGTAGGTAAAAAAATTCTTCAAAGCTAGAAGGTAAAATTAAAATCTTATAAATTATTGAGCATAAAATCTAGTGATAACCCAAATAATAAAGTGAAAAAGCACTGAATGAGATTTCTTTTTAAATTTCATTAAAACAATATTTTTTAAATGTGACATTTAAAGAAAAGTATTATTGATTATTTGTTTTTGCTGTACACTTATCTGTATGTTGTATGAAATGAAAATTAATTCATAAAACACCTACTGAAAGAGTAAACATAGTTCACCATTCAAAAAGCAGTTTGTCTGTGTAAAGGAGGGTGAAATTAGCATATAGAGCTCAAAACATTAAAATTTTTAAAAGCTAGAGAAAGTTAAAATAAAATAATTTTGATGATAGTCTACAATTGAGCGTAACTGATCTTTAATCGGAAAATGAAGCTGACTGTTAATTTTGGTTCTAAATTGTGTAACAAGTAACCAATTACAAAATAAAATTAATTTCATTTTTAAGCTATTTGTTACTTTGGTTTTTAATTTGAATAAAACATGTTTGATTGTTTATTATAAAATATTGTATAATTTAAATTTGTCAACTTGTTAGCACAATTTAAAATTTTATTTTTGTACTACAGACTTTTCTGATTCAGAGATTTTTGAGCAAATTAATTTTCATACACTGCACACACTATCAAGTTGTTAATTAATTAAATAAAAATCTTTAATAGATAATAAACATGATTTATATGTAAAATAACGGTTACAAAATTATGAATTGTGTGAATTAGATTTCTTAAACAAACCTACAAGTTTTTTTTTTAAATCTATATATATACAGAGAATATTCTCTTTAAATTTCAAGTTCTAGTGATGGTTTAGTTATGAATAGAAATCGTTAGGCATTAAAATATTTAAATTTGTATTTTAATATGAATAATTACACAGAACTACAAAATTAATGTTGCGTAAAATTTGATTTGATAATTTTAGTTGCTACAAATGTTTTTTGTTGTGCTAAAACCAAAAATGAAACCAGTTCTTCTGTATCACATATAGATTTTTGTAAATACAGAGTGTCCACCAACACAATTTCATGTTGGTAGACATGAAATTGTATGTTTCCATGATTAATTTTAATTAATCATGGAAACACACTATAAAAGTTCTCACATAATTATGTGTTGGTTAAAGAGTCCTGTAAAAAATTGTGTTGTTAGACACCATGTACAAAAATCTATATGTGATAGAGAAGAACTGGTTTTATTTTCATTCAGCATACCAAAAAAAAAAAAAAAAAAAAAAAAAAAAGAATAGCTAAAATTATGAAAAACTCCTTTATGGAACTTATTGGAGAATATTCTTGAATTGAAAATTATTAATTTTAAAGAGAATATAAAGAAATGAAGCTTGTTTATTCCAGTTATGCATGTCAAACTGAATAATTATGAATAAATATTATAATTTAAGTCATATAAACATGAAAAAGTTTTATTTAAAAATAAAAAGATTATTCTCGATTATTCTCCAATTTTGAAGTCTCTCAGAATATTCTCGTTCTTGGAGAATGAAAACAAAGAAATAATCAACTACTGGAAGGTAGGAATCTTCGTCAGTTTTTAGAGATAGTATAGTAGACAATTAAATGTTATTGAGGTATTAAAATACCCCCAACATGTCCTCATGAATTAAACTATATTTATTTTGATACAAATTAATGTAAACTGTAAATTATTCTAACAATATTTTTATTTGTTTTTAAAACCAGATTTTAAAATTTACCAATAATAATGTAACACTTATATAAAACATTATATTGAAAATGTATTTGTAAATGTTTGTGGTTTTTTTTTTGGTTGTAATATAGTTTTTCTTTTTCAGTATATTTATAAAATAGGAAATGCATTGAAATATTGCCACTCTAAAAAGGTTATACATCGTGATATCAAACCTGAGAACTTACTCTTGGGTGCCAAAAATGAACTAAAAATTGCTGACTTTGGTTGGTCGGTTCATGCACCTTCATCTAGGAGAACAACAATGTGTGGCACTTTGGACTACTTAGCTCCTGAGATGCTAGACAATCAAAAATATGATGAGAAGGTTGATTTATGGTGTCTTGGAGTTTTGTGCTACGAGTTTCTAGTGGGGAAGCCACCATTTGAAGCAAATTCTGTTCCTGCCACTTATACGTTGATACGAACTGTTGCTGTAGTTTATCCACCCTACATTTCTGCTAGAGCTAGGGATTTTATTTCAAAAGTAAGTTCAAAAATCAACTACAGTACAGCACCAATTATCTGCGGAATTGGGTGGCAAGGGTATCATGGATAGTGAAAATTGTAGATAACCCGAAAAACAGCGTAAAATGGGATGCAAACATGGGGGGAAAAAAACACATTTCAGCAAAAAAAAAAAAAAAACATTTTATTGTACAAAAAACATAATTTGTAAATTTTGAACAGTAAACAAAAAACAATACTGTACTGTTAACAAAATAAATTAATAAAATAAATAAATAAATAAAAAATCAATCAAACAAATAAAATGATCCCCGCTATTCTGCTCTGAAAGAATTTTATCTTAAATATGCAGTAGAACAGTATAACACCTTTTTCTAAAGTGGAAAGATCCAATTTAGTCCTTGAACCGTCAAGGAAATTCCGAGAAGGCCTATAGGATTACGATACACAATAAACATGTTGGTAATTTTCGACCTTTCCACTATAGAACCTATTGCATTTTCCCTGTTGATGGCTTGGGTTAAAATTGGGTTTTTTGAAGGTTAATGATAAAAAAAAAAAAAAATTGCGGCTCTCGCACTCGCAGGTAATCGGTGCTCTACTGTATTTCTGTTTGATTTATTTCTGTATTGTTATTTTAAAGATCTAAAAAGTTTTTAAGTGGATACTTATGAGATATTTTATAAACACATAAAATTTATATGTACTTAAAAAAGTATGTATGTGCATAGAAGCTTCTAAAATTAATCACAGTATGATTGAAAGTTAAATTATCCAGGCATGTGTATATGTTTCTTACAACAAGTTAACCAGAGGTTGACCCAGACTTTTCAGACTGGCTCTTATTTTTGGGAAATTGTGAAAAATATACATGTAATTTTGTGAATCAAAATTTAGTATGAAAATAAAGTTTTTCTAATGGCTAGGGTCCTTTTTTTCTGAAATTGTGAAAATTATAATTTTGTAAAATTAAAATTACAATAAGGTTTTGTTTTAGACAATGAAGGTTCACTTTCATAGAACTCTAAACTCCCACATATGCACAGAAACCTTTTAGAAATTAGAAATTGAATATCAAGCTTTTCAAGGAAAAATACAGCAAAGCACATCCGATTACTCTGGCATGCTGTTCATTCCATGGAAGATTGGTTTTCAAAGTGAGAGATTTAACAAAGGTCTGTTTTTAAGAGGAAAAATATTGTGAAGGGTCCTTTTTCAAGGTGAAAAATTTTGTGAAGGGTCCTGTAACAAACCATGTTTTACCTCTGGAAAGACCTCTGTTAACCCTTTATCTATTGACGGTACTTTAAAAGTACCATTAGTTTAAAAGATATGTAAAATTGAATTTATTGAAAAAATGTCAAAGGTATTTATGAGAATAGAACCTATATACTTAACTTTAATCATACTACATGACACTAGATGCTACATGATACTAGATGCTACATGTAGCTGTTAACAGTATTTTATTGTACTGGTGTTTTATTGTTACTGTTGTTGTAGTACCTGCTATTTATGTTGTTTTATTATTTAATTATTCAATTTAATACAAGTAATATTATTCTAAATTCTTTAAAACCAAGTTTTTTTTTTTTTTTTTTATGCTGGTAGTATTTTATCCCGATTTTAAGTTAATCTAAATATTTGATTTTGTACATAGATGTGACATAAACAACATTACAAATTACAATATTAATACTATGTAATTTGCAATCAGTATAGTTACAGGTTTTTAATTAATATTTCATAATAATATAATGAATAATAATTGCAATAATATTAATTAATATTTTATAAATGTTATCAATATCAGGATGTCTCCACTAGGGTGTGATGGTGAAAAGGCTTAAGGTGACACATCACCTATTGTCACGAGCCGCTAAACACCAAGCTATTCTATTGGAAAATTTGTTGTCAAAATTACTTTCTTAGATAAGAGTTTATTTACCTTGACAATTGTTTTTTTTTTTTTCTTTTTTATCTGCAAAAGATAAAGTAACATGCATTTTTTTATTATTATTATTATTTATTTAATTATGTGTACTATATCTGTGATCACCAACTGGTGGTCTAAGGATCGCTAGTTGACCACAAAAAAGTTTTAGTGGTCTAGAGAAAAATGTTGATATTATTTGCATTTGCTTTATTTGAAATTATACTGATGTTAATTTTAACTTCAGAATTTTCTGAGTCATTCATGCACACACTTTACAATTTTCTGTATGAGAGGGAGTATAAATGGAATTATCATAAAAAATTTGAATTTAATAAATCAGGCATAGTCATTTCTTTGAATTTCTGATGCACATTCAATACTTAGGCAGGAGGCTAGGAAGTCTAAATTTATTATATTTGAATTCTCTAAAGTAGAGCTGCCAATTATTACGATTTGTCTGTAATTATTATGGATTTACGACAATAATTACGGCATCATGGACAACATATAAAAATTACGGATTATACTCTTTTTAAAAAATCGCGGACATCGATCGTTTAAAAAAAAAAATCCCTACTAACGATCGGCGATAAAACGCATAACGGAAGCCTTGCAATTCACAATCTTTCTCCATCCACAACATAAATGTCACTATCCATTTTAAACTTGCTTTATTAGATTCTAGAAACTATAAAGAAACAGAATTATACAATATTTCTCGCTGATGTAATCCCCCCCCCCCCCTCTTTACTTATCTCCAACTAGCCATCGACGGTTAAAAGCTCTGCAGAAGCCTTTAGTTTACCAATCTTCCTCCATCAGCAACATAAATGTCAATATTCATTTTAAACTTGCTTTATTAGATTCTAGAACCTATAAAGAAGTAAAATTGTTTCACTTCTCATTCATCCAAATATTTATATTTTGTCTCCCCCCCCCCCCCCCCCCCCCGCCACACACACACACTTCCCAGCTAGTGATCAAAGCTTACTTCTAGAACCAAAAAAGTGATAGAAGTGCTTAATATTTCTCACATATGCAATTATTTTTAGGCTTTATTACTGAACTTGATGAATCTATTTGTTTTTTCTTAATAAATTTAAAATACATACTGTATCACCAAAAAAAAAAAAAAAAAAAGACTTAAAAAAAATAATAGTAAATAAAATAATTTTTTGTAACCAAAAAAAAAAAGAGAGAGAGAGATAGCCAAAAGTTTTTTCCACCTTCAATGCAGAAAAAAAAAAAAAAAAATCTTCCATTTTGTAAGAAGTTAAAGAAATACATATTAAATTTACTTTTGTTCAGAAAATTTTCTAATTTTTTAATTAATATATTATATATTTGTTTACAAAAACTGTGCAATTCGTTATTATATGTGAGTTTGTGCGTAAAAAAATATTCCGTGAGGCGGTTCACGTTTCATAAATGTATAAAAATGTATAACTTGATTACTGGTAGCTGTTATTGAAACTTGGCACCTCTACTAAAGGTTTAAAATTTACATCAAAAATATATTTTCCCACTGGATTTTAATAAACTAACGTTGTAATATACATATTACAAGATTTAGTAATGACAGATTTTTTATATGGAAATAGCAATTTATCATTGTAGTTATATCTTTCGTCTGGAATTTCTTATAAATATGGAAGCAATAAAAAAAAAAAGTGCTTATTTTTTGCCATGTATGCATTTGCTATGTCTTGTATTTAATATGGCTTATTTCATGTTTATAAAATAGGCATTATTATTTTAGAAATATATTTACGTTTCTTAATCAGTCATATGAGCAGTCCGTGGGATTTTAAATTATGAACTAGGTGGTCTGTGGATTTTATATAGTGAATTTTAATGTTCTGTGAATTTGAAAAGGTTGGCGACCGCTGTACTATATCATTTTTCTTATGATAATCAGCACTGTAATAGAAGCAGGAGTGAAACTTTTCAGGGGCTACCTGTGAATTCAGAGTTTTTTAAAAGATAATGTTTTGCCTTTTCTGAATTTTATGTTAAATTAGTTTGTTCTTTCAAAGATTTCTCATTTTGAATATTTAAGTTGCCTTCTTAATAGTGTGTTAAGAACTCTCCAAATATTACTTCTTATAACTATAAATAAATATTTTTAATAATAGCCATATGAAACATGATATATCATTAATAAGTCTTCTCATTCATTCAGCATGTATATAGCAGTTTTCTGGTATTTTGCATGTTAGGCAGTTTCACCCCTGTAGAATAAAAAGATTTTCTCAAAAGGTAAAAGAGGTAGGGACTATTTTGCAGATTTTTAAATAATATGGAGTAATATGTTTTAATCCTTTCAGCATTAGCCGTTTTTCGGTATATCTGTTTAATGATTCATAAAATTAATACTATGCACAGTATAAATGTGAGAATTTAATGCTGTATTGCTGTATACTACACATGCTTATTTATCTTATTTTCTTAAAAAAAGCAACATGTATTTCAAAATTTAGCTACACCAGTCTTTTATTTTGACTGTGCATGCCGGGAAAAGATGGGCTTAACGCTTATAGGGTTAATTATAAAAAAAAAAAAAAACTGCAAAACATAATATTACTAATTTTTATAACTAGATTCAACATAACATTGATAATAAGTGCAAAATTAACAAGTTTTAAATAGATACACCTTGCAGGCAAAAAACAAAACTGCAGAAATGTTCAACAATAACTTTCTGTTGTGTGCCAGAATAATGAAGTATAAACCTTCACCAGGCCAAAAAAAAAAAAAAAAAAAAAAACAGTGCAATGTTTTTTATACTGTACTTGTACCTATTATTTTCAAACATTTCAGGTTTATGCTTTATTATTTTTACTGAAAACAATTGCTGTACATTTCTGTTTTCATTACTGCTTTTTTTTTTTTTTTTTTTTTTAAATATGTATATATACACTAGTGCTTACTTCCTTCCCCTGATGAAGATTCATTACCATGTTTTTATTAACTTCGATTCTTGTTTGTTTGTGTGTTTGTCTGGGACAAATCTTGCAATCGATTTTTAACTAACTTCCCGACTAGCTAGATATTTGAAATTTTCAGGACAGCTCACAACACGGTGACAATACATTTTTCTAATAATTTTAGTCAACTATTTCAAGTCCCGCTGCCTTCGGCAGCGCTTATATGATTCAACAGAAAATTTATTTAACTAACTTCCCGACTAGTTAGACATTTGAAACTTTCAGAATAGTTCAGAACACGGTGAAAATGCATTTTTTAAATATTTTTAACCAACTGTTTCGGTTTCCTGCTTTCTTTGGCAGTGTTACCAGTACAAAGCTTGCAATCGATTTTTCGCTAACTTCCCGACTAGCTTGATATTTGAAACTTTAGGATAGCTCAGAACACGGTGGCAATACATTTTTTTTTAATACTTTTAGTCAACTGTTTCAGGTCCCTACTGCCTTCGACAGCGTTCATATGATTCAACAGAAAATTTATTTAACTAACTTCCCGAGTAGCTAGACATTTGAAACTTTCAGAATAGTTCTGAATACGATGAAAATGCTTTTTAAAAATATTTTTATCCAATTGCTTCGGGACCCTGATGCCTTCGGCAGTGTTTCCAGTACAAAGCTTGCAATAAACTTTTAACTAACTTCCCGGTTAGATAGCCATTTGAAACTTTTATAATAGCTCAAAACACGATAGCAAGGAATTTTTTTAATACTTTTTTTATCCAATTGCTGGGATTCTGGCTGCCTTCAGTAGCGTTTATATGATTCAACAGAAAATTTAAAAACATGGTTTATAAAATTATTTTATCTTATAATTATTTTTTCATTATTTTGACTCAAAATAGCTGTTGCATTTTTTTTTTTCAGTTTATGGTTTTTGTCAGCAAAATTTTATTCATCATAATCCAACACTAATTTTACAATGCTTTTTTTTTCAATATTTTATATTTATCTTATCAACTACAAAATGGTGTAAATTTGTATCGAATATAATATTTCAGTTTTCATGCTTACAAGGAACATCTGTGGACTATGTTTAAGTAATTGCCTTTAATATATATGTTTTTTAATTAAAGTAGAAATTGTGGTATTAAATTTAAAAATAAATAAAAGTCGGTATCTGTTCATGTGCTTACATCAGGATTTTTTATTTACAATAAATAAATGAAATAAATAAATACATTTTTAATTTCATGCCTTATTTACTTTTAGCTATTACGTAAAAATCCTGCTGAAAGAATGTGTGTCGATAATGTGTTGACACATCCCTGGGTTGTAGAAAATTACTCTGCTGCTGAAGAAAAGAAGTAAGCGCATGATCTCATTAACATTAATGTCTGACTGTTATATTAAACTGTGCAAATTTATTTGTTTTTGTTTTGTGAAAAGATTGATAATCATAAGATATCTTTCACTTTACATCTAATTTTTGTGTTTTGTATTTCACAAATGTATGTACGATTTTTTTCCTGATTTCAGGAATGTTAAATATATTTTCTAATTTCAGGATTTTTTAAATCCTCCCCCCCCCCCCCAATTATGTTTTAGTAATTTTTAAAGTTTTTATGGTTAGTTATAACTAAAAAAAAAAAAAAAATTATTATTATTATTTGAGGGGGGGGGGCTAAAAGTTATTTATAATCAATAAACACTATATTCCAATGATTGATTGAATTAAAGATATTCAAATAAGATCTCTTAAAATTATTCCTTTCTATTTTTAGGACTAGGAGGACTATTAGTTTCAATCTGGGTAAAAACGTCGCCAGTTTTTGTTGACCAGTTTTTTTTTACGCTAAAAAAAGGGGGAAATAAATTAGAAATATCAGTCCTATCGTTACAAATTCGGTATTATCAAATGAAAGAGGCGATTTTTCTGAATGCAGGTATGCAAACAGTTTTTCGACACGACAGTTAGATTTTTTAAAATTAACTAAAGTATGAAACTTAGGTGGCAACACTTCATTTTAATTCATTTCAGTCATTTTAAAAAGTACGTGGCCCAGTTTTACAAAAAAAAAAAAAAAAAAAAGGATAAAAAATGAATGAAAAATTAAAATGAAAAAAATAAAAATAAAATTTTACAGATTAAAATTAATATTCCTCCATACTAAACTAAATTTTGTCTTTGATAGAATTTTTTTATTCCTTCCTTCCTTCATTTTATTTATTTATTTATTTGCAAGGAACTGAAATTAAGTTCATTCTGTCAACAATAACGTTTTGAATATTCATGATATTTGCTTGGGGTTTTCCAAATAATAAATATTTTTGTATTCTGATTGCAATATGTTACACCATGTATTTAGATAACATGTCAAATTCTCTAAAAATGACTTTGCATACTTTTTATTTTAAAAATGCAGGCAATTTTTTAAAGAAATCTCCATGAATATTTGTTCTAGTCATGCAAATGAATGCAGATAATTAGAAGAAGACTCATGATCACATGTCATACTTGCCAATTCTCCCATATTTCAAGGGGGACTCTTTTATTGTCTTCCACTCTACCTTATTCTCATACTTTTTTACTTTCTTCTATATGTAATATAGAGAAAGTATTGGATTCGCGAAAATTTTCGACCTCCGTTTTTTGACGGATCTACACGTTTTGGGATGTCCTGAACACGAATTGATAGTTTTTAAAAAATGTCTGTCTGTGTGTCTGTCTGTCTGTCTGTCTGTCTGTGGTTTAGTGTTTTCACTGTGGTTTAGTGGTTTAGTGTATCTCACGAACCAATGAATGAAATTCAACCAAACTTGGTGTATAGTTGGACCCTGGCGGGGCATTGTGCTGATTAGATTTTGGGATCAATAGCCCATCAGGTGGCGCTGTGATCGCATTTTATGTAAATTTTTAACATGGCAGTATAGGACAAATTTTCGTATTTTTCACCGTATCTCACGAACTAATGAATGAAATTCAACCAAACTTGGTATACAGTTGGAACCTGATGGGGCATGGTGCTGATTAGATTTGGGGATCAATCGTCCAGCAGGTGGCGCTGTGATCGCAAAATTTCGTATGTCACACCGTATCTCACGAACCGATGAATGAAATTGAACCAAACTTGGTGTATAGTTGGACCCTGACATGGAAAGGGTCTGATTAGATTTTGGGATCAATCGCCCGGCAGATGGCGCTGTGATCGCATTTTATGTAAACTTTTAACATGGCAGCATAGGACAAAATTTCGTATAAATGTACATAATGAGCGTTATTTTAAACTTGTGATTGTAAAATTAATATGAATTATTGATAATAGTAGTAGTTAACTACGAAAAAAATTTTGTGCATGCGGGGGCACCAGTTCCCCCCCGGGGGGGGGGGGGTAAATTTTTAAGATGGGTATCTTTCGAAAGATCTCATCAATACCTTTAAAACGAATGGTTGAACTATAAATCTGTGACAATTTGAAACAAAGTTATCGATTTTTTTACTTTTAACAAAAAAAAAAAAAAAAACTTAGAAAAAAAATCTTTTTTTTTTTTTTTTTTTTTTTTTTTAACGAAACTTAACCAAACTTGGTATTTAGTTGGTCCCCGACATAAACTGGTCCTGATTACATTTAGGGATCACTAGCTCAACAGGTGGCGCTTCAACAGGTGGCGCTGTGATCGCATTTTTTCTAAATTTTTAACATGGCAATATAGGACAAAATTTCGTATAAATGTACATAATGAGCGTTATTTTAAACTTGTGATTGTAAAATTAATATCAATTATTGATAATAGTAGTAGTTAACTACGAAAAAAATTTTGTGTATGTGTGGGCACCGGTTCCCCCCTGGGGGGAAGTACCCCCCCCCCCCCCCCCCCCCCCCCCCGGGGGGGTAAATTTTCAAGATGGGTATCTTTCGAAAGATCTCGTCAATAGCTTTAAAACGAATGGTTGAACTATAAATCTGTGATAATTTAAAACAAAGTTATCGATTTTTTTTACTTTTAACAAAAAAAAAAAAAACAGGAAAAAAATCGTATTTTTTTTTTTTTTTTTTTTTTAAATATTGTTACTTGTTGAATATGTATTTTTTTTTAACAAAAAAAAAAAAAAAAAAAAAAAAAAAAATCGTATTTTTTTTTTTGTTTGTTTGTTTGTTTAATATTGTTACTGATTGAATATGTATATAGGAAAATATAGAAGAAAGTCTTGTGGTGGCCGCAACATACTAGTTTTTTTTTTTTTCATTTTCTGTACATTTTAAAGTTATACATATAATTTATCAAAAACTTGAACAAATCTTTACTTTTTAAACAAGATTTTCTCTTTTGCTGAAAAAAATTCTGTTATATCTCAATACACAACAATACTTTTAATAATTTCTAAATTTTTACTTGTTAAATTTCATTTAAGCATATAGATTTTTGACAATTTAAACCATGGATTAAACCAGTGGTAGTCAACTCAGTCTCTACTTAATTTCATAAACTAAAGTACTTCTCTCTTGTATAAATAAATCACCATTTTTTGTGGTTAGAAAATTTTACTACTAACAGACATACAAATATGGGCAGTAGGTATAAAAAAATTGGCTACTCCTTGATTAAATTATTAAAAACATGCTAATATCAAAACCTCATCAATGTTGTCTGGCCCTGAAAATGTCGCTTATAGAAATTCACTATTTTGATCCTTCAATTTTGGCATGTATGAGATATTATAACCAGAATTTATTTCAAGAATTGCTTTTTGCATGGTGATTCTAAACATTTTACATATTACTGGTCTCTCTCTCTCTCTCTCTTTTTTTTTTTTTTTTTTTTTTCTTTTCCCCCTGCAAGAAAAAACTCTTTCTGAAATATGAGGTATAATATGATTTTTAAATGTCGAAAGTTTCAGGATAATTTGTCAAGAATTTTTCTAGATGTTTTTCAGATATCTAGAAAACTTGGTTAAAAATCGGAATATCTAAAGAGACTTTTTTAATATATTATTAAGAGTTTAATTTAGAAATTTATTCATCAAGCCTGAAAGTTCAGTTCAGAAAATTATGGAGTGGAAGGCTGATTTTTTATACCAACTATGTGAAAAATACCAGATCTGGGAATTGAACCCAGGGCTTCCGCTTTACGTGCGGATGCTCATGTCACTTGATACAGCTGTGTTTGCAGACTCGATGACTTTGCCAACGAATGTTATGTGAGAATGCCTAGCTGGTAATCAGCCAGGGCAGCTCGATGGTTTGAGCATCCGCACGTAAAGTGGAAGCCCTGGGTTCAATTCCCGGATCTGGTATTTTTCACATAGTTGGTATAAAAAATCAGCCTTCCACAACATAATTTTCTGAAATATATTTAAGAGTGTTAAAAATATTGGTATAGGCATGTTGACTATATGTTTACCATTGTTATCGACAATTCTAAAGGAAATTAATTAATAAAATCTATAAAAGGATCCAAATTACTTTGAAATATGAAGCAAATAGTAGATTAAACTTTTTAGATATCCCAGGATGAAAGACCCTAAATAAAAAACTGAAACATGTATACAGAAAACTAAGTAATACAGTTGAACCTCGTTAACGTGAATATTAAGGGGGAAAAGTTTTGTACATGTTATCAGTAGTTCATGCTGTCAGTAACTAATCTTCATATAACTAAACTAATCTTCATTTTGATGGGGATTTTGGAAACAGTTCATGTTTAAAGTAATTAACAGTGTTCATGTTAATGAGGTTCGACTGTAATAATGAAATTATAATTACTAAATACACAAATTGCAATATAAAGTGATTGCTATCCAATCACACATCAATCATGCCATTAGCATATGTTCAAATGAATCATTACTGAAACAAGAACTTGCAATATAAATAAAATTTGCCAAAATACAAAGTATAACAAAAATCTAGTAAAAAAAAAAAAAGTATAAAACTAGGATTAAAAGACTAAACAATGTATAAAATGAACAAAAACCTAAATACATTACATCCATCCGCTATAATAAAGGTAACATGAATAAATTAAAATTTGAAGCCACAAAAAATAGAAATTTTACATTCCAATAAAACTTAGCATAAAACTTGTTATGCTCAAAAACCATAACACTCCTTTTTTCTCAATTAAAAAAAACTCTAAATTTTCAAATATCGAATTTGACTTTAATTTTGGAAAATCTGGAAAATCTATTCTTTAAAATAATTATGTTTAGGAAATTTCACCAGTATTCCAAAAACCTTAAGTGCTTCAAAAATTATAAATTTTTTAATAAAACTATTTAATTTGTTTGAATAGAATTAAAATGAATTTATTTCATAACTCTGACTTTAAAAGGGAGTTTTTAAATATTTTAGAACTTAGATTGCAAAAGTCATTATTTTATTGTATTCAAGATATTGGATCGCGATTTTATTCTTTTCCAACGGTAATTTTTGTATTTTTCCTAATTATAAATATTTTGACTATTTTAAATTAATTCATTTCATGTTCTGTGAAAAACCTCTTCAAATTTATCAATTTTCATATATTTTTCATCTTAAAGAAATGAAATATTTTGGCTTTTACTTCAAAAAATCTAACTAAAAACCTGCCTTTTCTAACTCTGTAAATCTCATATTTCACCGGTGGTCATTTTCTCTGCAATTTTGTTTGACTTTCCTTCCAAAAAAGGGGGGAAAGCACTACCTTCCCGAATTTTCGGGAAAGATCATTTTGCCGTTTGGTATCGAGGCTAGCGTCTCTTTCCTGCTCACGGATTGGTCCGTGAGCAAGAGCGCTCATAGCCCAGAAAATGAGAATCATTCTGACTGAAAGTCTTGGAGAGGACAGTAAGAAGTTTTTTGTCTATTTCATTTATTTTTGCTCAGGATGTCAATATTTTAATTTTATTTCAGATCAATCACATGTAAAAATATTATTTTCAATGCAATGTATTAATTCGATACAAAAATTTTTTCACAACTACTAAGTCTAATTATCAAAAATCTAAAATTAACTATAAATGAAATAGATATTCAAATATCATCACATACATATTATTATTATTTTTTAAGTTATATAAAATCTATTTTTTAACCAATCCAAGGCAAAGTTGATATCAAACTTTTAGAAACAGATAAACTGTCAAAAACAGAAAAATAAAATGAAATCTTATATGGGTATGACTAAAAGAAACATCAAAAACAGAATCAAAAAACATTTTTAATGATGTAAAAAATAACAAAATAACCACAGCCCTTACTAAAACCAACAAAAATCAAAACATTAAAGTAGATTTTAATTATTTAAAAGAAAGAAAAAAAAAAGTATATTAAAATAATTTTTTCTACATTAAGCATGAGGCAAGGAAATTTTAGTTAATGGGGAAGCATGCAATGGCATGGAACCTTTCAAAATACAGTAAACTCATGACTATCCGGCCTAATGTGGCGGAAGGGTAGGCCAGATTCCAAGAAAGCGTGATAAGGCGGAGTTCTATAAATATATATTCACCCACCCACACACACGCCAATGATATTGAAGGAACATGTTGCACGTTTTAAGATGAACTTTTCATATACAATACATAGTTTCAAAATAAGCAGAATATTGGCTTAAGTAAGCCTAATTTGTATGAGTGATCTTATTTTACTGTTTATTAATAAATGATTGAAGTGTGAGACGTTATGCCTAAGATAAAACAGTCAAAACTTACAAGTTTTAGTTTTTTAAAAAGTCCTCAATCAATGACTGCTTCTCCTTTTTAGTCCTCTTTCCTGGCGCAATATCCCTCTAGTTACACAAGCAAATGATATCAGCTGGTATTGCTTCCTCCTACTGACTAATGTACACTGGTGTTCAAAATTAAAGCAACAACCTATTTTTTCGTTTTCTTCTTTTGCGCCTAACTTTTAAACAATTAAACATATGTACATAAAATTTCAAAGGCATGTTTGTTATCATACCATCAATCGAATTTTATATAACTTTAGCAAAAGTAATAGTGTTCAAACTAATAATTATTCAATTTTTCTCAAAATTAAGTTTTGAAAAAAAATGAAAAATTTTAACAATTTAAAAAAGAAAACTTTACAAAATGGTCATAAGGACGTGTTACAAATAGGTGAAGATGTACATGCATCCATGTGTTAGATTAAAACCAGATTTTTCTTCCTGTAATCACTTTTCTGTTTCTTCTTTTATCTTCTTTTTTTTCGCATGTGAATAACTTTTAGTTCCCCATCATACTATAGGTATGGGGAACGTAGGTAATCATGAAAATTTTCAGCCTCGTTTTTTTTTTTTTTTTTACTTTTTTACCCGTTTTCAGGTGTGAGGAAACCAAAAATGACAAAATTTGTATGGTGTCTGTAAGTGTGTTAGTTTGTTAGTCTCTTTACACGATATCTCACAAACAAATGATCGCAGAGAGGTCAGATCAGTTTTAAAATATTACTTTCGATACTGGCAAGAACCCTATTCATTTGTAACAATCGAATTAAAAAACTTCGTAAGTTATTAGAAATTTACGATTTTCTTAACATGGGAGAATAGGACAAAATTTCACTTAAACGTGCATTAAATGGAAACTTTTTACTGTAAAAATGTCAGACCAGTTTTAAAATATCACTTTTGATGCCGGAATGAACATCAGTAACTATAAATATGCTACTTTGAAAATTTCGCAAGTTATTGGAAATTTACGAATTTCTTAACATGACAGTATAGGGCAAAATTTCACATAAATGTCAATTTTGAGAGATATCTTCATCGTAAAGATGTCAGACTACTTTTGAAATATTATTTAGGATACTGACATGAACACATGAATATTAATGACTATGAATTTTCAATATAAAAATTTTGCAAGTTATTAGAAATTTACGAATTTCTTAACATGGCAGAATAGAACAAAATTTCGCATAAACGTCAATCTTGAGGGATATTTTCATCATAAAGATGTCAAACCACTTTCAAAATATTATTTAGGATACTGGCATGAATATCATAGACCATGATTTTTCTAATTTAAAAAATTTGTGAGTTATTTGGAATTTATGATTTAATTAACATGTCAGAATAAGGCAAAATGGAGCATAAACTTCCATTTTGAGGATCATAAATGCATTAGACAACTTCAAAATTACATTTATGATATTTGTTTGAACATGATTGAATACAAATATTCTAATAGGAAAATTTTGTAAATTATTCGTAATTTAAGATTTTATCAACATAGTGAAATTGTAAATTTTTCATATAAATCTGAATTTTGAGGATTATTGCATTGGAAATAGTAGCATGAAAACTAAACAATGGAATTGACCCTGATAGATTAGAATAAGATAAATATATCGAAGTGAACAGTGGATAGCCTGTTAGGCAGGGATTTCATTCTGTCACTGTATCAAGCTTTGGTCAAATTCATTTCTTTTAACATGATTATAATATGTCTCGCACTAGAAATTTATGAGAACATAAATATGATGGGGAACTGAGCAGAGTCCACCTATGCCAACTAGTTTAAAAAAATACACATACAAACATCAAATATAGATAAGACGTTCATTATAAAATTATTTATCGAAATTATTATTATTCTTCTGGTGTTGAGCAGAGATGCCAAGTTATTACTGATTGTCCGTAATCTTAATACCGGAAATTTTTTAATGTATTCTTTTGTAATAATTATCTGCAATTTAATAGGACAAGTTTTATCTTTTTTTTTTTATTGCGGTATGAAATCGATTTTTCGTTAGTAGTAACTTGGCATCTCTGGTTGAGCATAGTTTACAAATTAGTAATTATATTTTTTCAAAAAAAAATCCATTATAAAGTAAAAGAAAAGCAAACACATAAAGAAAAATTGTGATTTAGTTTAACATTTGAAGGCATTTTCATCTTCACCTATCTGTAATGCATCTTTAAAACCATTTTTCATCAAGTTTTCTTTTCTAAAATTGTTAAATGTTTTCTTTTTTTCCAAAGCTTACTTTCGAGAAAAAACGAATAATTATCAGAGCTCGAAAATTATATTGTCCAACATGCCCGAACATGTAAAAACTCAAACTGGGCATGTATTTTTTCCCTCTTGCATGCCCTGCTGGGAATGCAAATATAGTGTCTTGACTTTAACATTGTCTTAAATTAAAATGAAATAAACAATGCCGCAATGGGTATAATGTTAAATTCTTTTCACTAGGTATGTAAACATTTTTTATTAGTATGCATTTGAATAAGATATTTGAGCAGGTAAAAGTTTAATTTGGACATGTATCTTCCAGACTAACATGCCTGGCAGGGCATATAAATATTTTTGGATTTTTCAAGCCCTGATAATTATTAGTTTAAAAAATAATTACTTATGCTGAAGTTATATGAAATTTGATTAATGATATGACAACAAACATGCCATCCAAATTTTATGTTCCTATGTTTATTTGTTTAAAAGTTATGCACAAAAGAAGAAAACGAGAAAACAGGTTGTTTTAATTTTGAACACCAGTGTATTAAAGTGATTCTTCAGTCATCTTGAGCTCTTCTGAATGTGTGATGAGATTTTTCCTGCCATCCTTTTATTCTTTTTCTTCTGTTATTTCTCCCTGTGTTATCATTTCTATAATATTGTTGTCAGTTCTTTCATTAACTTTATCGTTTGCCATCCATTCTCTAATATCTTCAGAGATGACATCGTCAGAACCTGGTATATTTTTCAGCAATGAAAGAAGTGTATCTTCTCATCTTCCATTTCAGTTTTCCATTTTCCTACCTTTATGGTCCAAAAGAATGTTTCCAGACCTTGCAAGTGTTATGTTTGGAATTTCTTGCCATACTTCTACTACCCACCTTATGGCATCTAGCATGTCTGTCTTTTTCAAAGCAGTTGTGCCTGCGTATCCTTTTCAGATCCTTTTTGGGTCTGTTTATACTCAAGTTCTTCTGCTTTAGTTTGTACTTTCCTTTTTCTGGTTTTGTACTTCTTCACCCTGTGGGCACATGGCCAATCATTTTCTTTTTTGGTTTTCTTTCTCTTTTTTCCCTCTCTGTATCTCAGTTTCTTCTTCTCTCCCCAGCAGTTGAGGTCTACTCTGATTTTGCATTCATGAAAATACATGTTTCGTGCTAGAAATTCTCATTTTCATGGCTATGTATGCTGTTGTATGCAAAACTTTAGTGCATTGCTACTTGCATAATTCCTCATTTTATTTACTAAGCCGGATAATACGGAGGGCCAGATAGCCAAGAATGTACTGTACACATAAGATTGCACAGCCTGTTATGAAAGAGAGGGAAGAAGACAGAAACAAGGAGATCATATTTATCATTTAAACATCAAGAACTCTGGGTTAAGCCGAAATTACTTGTTCACCAAATCTTTATAGGGGTTTTATAATTAACTTAATTTGACAAAATATCTGAAATTGAAAGCGTGTTGTCATTTATGGAAAAGTAGTGTATATATAAATCAGAATTTTTGAAAAAGATCTTGAATGCAGATTCTATACAACTTGCATTTTATGATTACAAAATAATAATAATATAATTTCTTTACTAGTAACATGGTTCTGACACTTACCCAGAACTATGTTATTGGTAAATAAATTATAGACAATATATTAAATCTTACTGTAATATATGACAATACCAATGATGTATACAATGACAAACTAGTTTTTCAAAATGCTACCAGATAAAGGAATAACTTTAAAGATAAACTAACTTAAATTCTTAGACCAACATATTTGTGTTACAAAACAAGAAAATTAATTGCAACAAACTCGAAAAATTAGATAACTAAGAAAAAATGCTACTTTATTTAAATTTATACAAAATCAAAACTTTTTAGTCCGTGATATGGTCCTCTCGACTCTTTATTAACATTTGGACATGATTTGGTATGGATTCTACCAATTTTTTACAGTCATTTATAATATTTGTGTCCTTGTACCACACATGAATTAGCACTGTGATTAACTTCTCTATACTTGTACAGCCCATATTTAATAGGCGATTCTTGCATATAGCCCAGAAATTCTACATTGGGTTAATATCAGGAGAGTTCCCAGTAGAGATCAAGATTCACGATCGCCACTCACCACGGGGCAACTTAATTTGAAAAAGTAGCAATCTAAAAAAATTTGCTATAACGGCCAATCAGGCATGTGATTATTTTTCCGCGAATTCGCGGAATTCTGTGATTACTATTAATTTTTTTCCTAATCCGCGGAATTCCATGAATTAATTTTTTCCACTATTAAAGAAGTCGTGGATATTGTTTGTTTAAAACAAAGAAACGCATTAACGATCGGCGATCAAATATTCTACGAAAGCCCTTTGATTTCCAATCTTTCTCCATCCATAGTACAAATGCCAATATTTATTTTAAACTTGCTTTATGAGATTCTAGAACCTATAAAGAAATAGAATTCTTAACTATTTCATACTCATGTAATTATTTTTTGGCCCCCTACCCTCTTTTCTTATATCCAACTAGCGATCCACAGCCCAAATGTTCTGCAGAAGTCTTTTGTCCCAATATTTCTCTATCTACAATATAAATGACAATATTCATTTTAAAGTTACTTTATTAGATTCTAGAAGTAGAATTGAAAGAATTTAGTATTTCTTACTCATGTAATTATTTCTTTTACTAGCCGTTACCCCCCTTCCCCTATTTCCAGATAGTGATTAATGATCAATTCTAGAAACAATAAAGTGATTGAAGTGCTCAGTATTTCTTACATGTGTGATTATTTTTAGATTTTATTATTGAACTTTATGAACCTATTTATTTTTACCCAATTAAATTAAATACTTATATTTCATATCTATATTAATGTGTAAACAAGAGAAAAATAGATTTTTTCAGCTAGGAAAGTTTTTCTAATCAATTTAAGAAAATTAATACTTAGTTGGTTTTATGCCTATTTGAAACTGATATTTATCTACTGTTACTTTTCTTATATGTATGATTAATGTACATACATAAAAATCATATTCTATATTTGTTTGAAAAATTTGTTTTTCTGTGGACAATGAATTTTAATAAAACTTTATGTGGTTATAAAAGTTATTGCAGTTATATTCAAGAGTTTTTTTTATGTTAATGAAAAAATCCTGAAAATGTTTAATGTAGATAAAAGCTATATATATAGCTGTTTAGGTCGTCAACTTATTGAAAGTGACATTATCAATGTTCAACCAATCATGTTAACGAAAAATTCACACGTAATTTCAAATTTTAGCATTTACATATCTGTTAATGAAATTAAACCTTGGATAATATGACAATACAGATTCTTTGCTCCTCTCAGACTCTTTGTTTTCCTCTAATTCTAATCATAGCTATTTTCTGTTTGCAGATGGTGATGTCAGACAGGTGAAATTTATTAAATAAATCAAATTTTTGTATTTCCTTTGCAATAGGATATAAAGTAAATATTCTTATAAAACATGAATTATGCATGAGAAATCGCATTATTTTGTTACAGCGTGCCATCCTGCTGTTTTCCATAGCAAAATGCATACATTAATCTACATGTATTTTTTCTCCGTACTTAAACTTTAAAATCTTCTAAGTACCATAATTATTAACAGCATTTAAAAGTTTGATTATATACTACTATAACTACACTGCATGCTTATAGAACTTACTCTTAAAACTCTAATAAGAATGAAAATCAAGCAACAGAAGTTCAAATGATCACCATATCTTCCCTCAAAAGCCAAATTATTTTTTAGTGATTCGATTTCTCAGCCTATTTTGTCATCCTCTCAACACCTTTCATTTCAGACATTGAAAGATTTAAGCTCAAGAAGTATGCAAACTTTTTAAAAATATTTATTTTTAAACAATATCTAAAGCTTTTTTTTTTTTTTTTTTTAATTGGTGGAAATACGTAATTTTTTTTATTATTGAAATAATACAATAAAAGCATTATTTCTTAATTTAATTTTCCGACAATATCATTTGTGTTTTTATTCCATTCCAATGTCTGAATTTTTTTACCATTTTGGACGTATGGCATGGGGCTAAATCCTGTTGAAAAATCCCCGTTCAATCAGGGAATCGTTTTTTCAACTCTGGAACAACCTTTTTATCCAAAATAGTTATGTATTGCTCAGAACGCATCATACTGTCAACAGGCTGCAAAGGACCAACCCCACTGTAACCGAAACCATCCCAAAACATTTTCTTTTGAGGGTGTTTAACAAATTGGTTAATGTGGCAACTCCGAATTTTTTTGTCTGGTGATCTCTATTCGATGCTCATTTAAATCCCTATTAAGTGCAGCACTAGTCTTTCGAGGATATTTTTTACTTTGTGTAAGTAGAAAGGAGCATCCTATTTTTTTCTTTTCCCAGCCACATTTCCCTCTGCGCTTTGGAGATATGGAACCTTTTTCTTTATTTTGTTTTATAATATGGCTTACAGTTGCAACACTAACTGCAAGGATCTTCAAAATCTCTCTATAAGTCTGATGTATGTTCAGAGAGAGTAAAAATCTTTGTACGCTTTCGCGGTGTCACATCCATCTCTGACGACAGTGAACTCTCAACTGATATGATCATAGTTTGAGCTTTCATCTACGGAAGTTCCTGCGCATGCGCTCTTAGAACCCCTCTGTTTGGCGGAAATTGTTACTAGGCAACAGATTTTTTTCCTCCATCCACATTTTAACATATTTGAGCATGATTGTTGAAGAATAATAGGAATGATTTTAAAATTCATGAAAAAAATAGTTTGTTTTAATTAATTTGCACTATATAATAATGAGTTATTATACATAGTAAAAGCCAAACAACAGGTACAATATCACTGAAAGCACACAGACCAATAAGAATGAATTTTTTTTAAATTTATTAAATTATTGATTTATGTCATTAAAAAAAATATATATATATAGATATATGAATTTCATATATTTTGATCTGCCTAATATTGGCATTAACATTATATATATATATATATATATATATACAGGGTGAGTCATTTAAAAGAGTACCTGTTGGTTTTTCTTATTACCCTTAAATATGATGGATGTGGCAACCATTCTAACACTGAACTATAATTGTTTGAACCTTGTTTAAGTGTGGGAGACAATTTCCAACACTATTGTACTATTAAAACTTTATTTGTGAGATAAAACAGAAATGTAGACACACAATTTTTTTAATTCTGTAGTAATTTTATTTATGAAAAACAAAATTTAATTAAAATTTTTTACATTATTATTCCTACATTACATTTACATTATCATTTCATAGGCTTTTCCAGAGATGTCCTGCAAACATCGATGAATTAAAACAGATTATAACTGAAGAAATCTCGTCAATAACACCAACAATGCTGCGAAGTGTGTCAAAAACCTGGTTTGAGGTGTTTATGTTTGCATTCAAAAGGGTGGCAAACATTTTTAACATTTTCTGTGAGGAATGATAATGTAAAAAAATTGAATTAAATTATGTTTTTCAAAAATAAAATTATCACAGGATTAAAAAAATTGTGCATCTCCATTTCTGTTTTACCTCACAAATAAAGTTGTAACAGTCCAACAGTGTTAGAAATTGTCTCACAAACTTAAACGAGGTTCAAACAATCATACTTCAATGTTAGAATAGTTGCCATATCCGTCAGATTTAAGGGTTATAAGAAAACCCACAGATACTCTTTTAAACTGATCACCCTGTATATATAAAATATCTCAATGATGTATATGTATGCATGCACAAGTATTGTTTAAAACAAACTACATGTGAAGAGATTTTATCTAAATTTGACAAATAATTTTTCATTTTTATTTTTTGTTTTTGTTACATATACACAGAGGGTTTTTCCCAGATTTAAAAAAGGACAGGCACAGGGTGCTGCTAATGAAATAAAGGTCATTTTCTAGATTCATGAGGGCAGTTTTGGATTCTTAAGGGCACATTTAACATTTAAAATCCACACACTTATTTTAAAATTTCGATTTTAGGTATAAATAGAAGAAAAAGTTTTAAATTTTAGCTGTCTTTATACCTTAATTTTGCTCGTTACTGATGTATAAACGAATGTTGATTATTATGCACAATACATGTATTTGTATTTATAACATATCTTCAATTTGAAGGTTTATTTTCAATAAAAGGCAGTAAGGGCACAACTTTTTTAAATTAAGGGTAAGAAGGGTGCTATTTTTCAGTCATGGAGCAGGCAGGGCAGAGCACCCTCTTGAAACTGTCTGAGGGAAACTCTGATATATATATATTTATGTTCATTATTATTCTTATGTACCTAATAACTTAATATTCAAGTGAAATTGTGTTATTATTCGCTAGCATGTGTTTAGTTTGGATAATATTCTGCTTTTATTATAACTCAAAGTGAAAATGGTTTTTTATGGGGCACAAAATCTACACAGTCTTTGGCCCCAAGCTGTGCAGGTTTTTGATTCTCTACTTTAATAATAAAAAATAAACCAGTTTTAATATTTTTCCATCTCTTTGTTTTTGTTAGTGATTTAAATCGACCCATTCAAATCACTATAACCTTGTCTTTGATTGCTGTAAAATTTTGCTATTAATTCATTTTAAATATTGTATTTCATTTTGTTCACTTATTTATTTGTTTTTTTAGGAAATAAAGAGTGAAAAAGCACTTTGCTGCCTGTATGTTAAACAATTTTTTACCTATGCAGTTTGGTATTCTTGATTGACGACACAATTTGGAATTAAATTTGAAAATTACAAATTAAGCTCCGATGCAATCCCCTTAACGCTTCTATAAAGGGTAAATTACAGAATGAAACAAGACTTTAATTGATCCATGCAAGTTATATATCTGTTAGTTATTGTGGTGCAACTGTTTAAAAAAAAAAAAAAAAAAAAGGAATTTTGTCGCACTCAGCAGAAAGAAAACTATGTAGATTTCTGTGAGCAGCAATGGTTTTATCTTTCAAAACGACTAGTTATATTTCATAACTAGTGCTTAAGTCATGTAAATATTCTGTGTGGCTAGATTTGTAAATATTTACCCTTTAAAAAAAAAAAAAAAATTTTTTTTGATTGTATATTTAATTAAAAGTAAAATGAAATGTTATGTTGTTGACTCTGCCTGTGTATGTTTATTACATCTTGTTGCTTGTCGGTAACATATTATACATGTATCATTGGAATATTTTTTGTAGAAAGAGTGCTTAACGGCCCTCTTCACTCACCGGTGCCGGAAGCCCGAGCCAATGTTATTCTATGGGGAAATTTTCTTTACAAATAACTTATTAACTAATACATATTTTTAAATTCTGTTTTCACATTCAGAAAATTCCCAACTGTTTAATTGATGCACCTTTTTTAAAAAAAATATTTTTTAAATTTTTAATAATTTATTTTCAAATTGCAAAATGAAAAAATTTTGCATATTGAAAATTCGTATTTTGCAGCTTCAAAATAAAATATAAAGAATTAAAAAAATACATTTTTAAAAAAAGGTGCGTCAATTAAACAGTTGGGAATATTCAGAATGTGAAAACAGAATTTTAAAATATGTATTAGTTAATAAGTTATTTGTAAAGAAAAATTTCCCATAGAATAACATTAGCTTTGGCTTCCGGCGGCGGTGAGTGAAGAGGGTCCTTAAAGAAAACAAAATAGTTTTTTTTTTTTTTTTTTTTAAGAGAATTTAGCGGAAACTTTACCATTTTACCACTTTTGCTTTATTCAGAGTGTAAGTTCTAAACCACAAGAAAGTATTAGATAATTTCATTGTTTCTTTATTATTAATAAAGATGGATGTGAATTTCTGATTTTGAATAATTTGTAAATTTATTGTGTAAAAAAAAAAAAAAAAAAAAAAAAAAACATCTAATAATGTGGAAACAAAATAAATTTCATGGAATGAATGAATAAGATCTCATTAAACAAAAAATAAAAATAAAACTTGGTAAAACATGTAGATCTTTCCTAAACAAATTTTTTTGGCTGAAGTAATTTAATGATTACATGAAACTGATGCACTATTTTTATAACACAATTTTTTTATTAACATCCACATTTATTTTAATGCTCTATCAAATGCAATGTGTTCAAAAAACACAGCTTAAAACTAGTATGTAGCGGCCAAAATAATTAAAATGAAAAATCAGGTTGAATTATTTCGATCCAAAAGCCATGTTCTTAAATTTTAGGGTATTTGCATACAACATTTTTGTTTTGCATTGGCATAATTTGTGTCTGCTTGTTTTTTTTTTTCGTTCTTTTCTTTTCTTTTTTTTTTCACTTTTTAATAATCATATCTTAACTATTCCATAGTGCCCTCTCTCCTTCCCCAGATGCTTACAAATTGTGATTTAATAATTTAATTTATATATATAGATTAGTAAATGCACAAATAATAAATAAGTATTTATATTATTCTTAGTCTGATTATCCTATTTGGTATTTTTTTATTGTGTTTACGAAAGTAGATTTTTAAATTGTAGTTATTATAAACATTATACTAATTTAGTCAGCGTTTTTTATTTTATTTTTTATAAATTATCAGCATTGTTTAATTAACTGTTTAAAAAAATGTGTGTTATGCTCTATGCTGCACCTATTGCATCTGAAAAAGTATAAAAGTTAAATTCAACATTTGGATGAGACCTATTTTTAGCATAAAAAAAGACAGAGATAATGCAAGTTGTTCTTTTTTAACAAAACTTCCTATGAAAATGGAATTGAACCAGTGTGAAATATTTTTGCTGATTTAGTGTTTAGATATCACAAGCCTGATCTTTATACGATTTTGGTGTTTGGAAACACAATTACGCCAAGTATAATAATTTTTTTTAGTCTAAAAGATATACAGAGAAACAAAATAATTGTAATTGGGAAAAAAATTAATAGGATGTAATCTTGTGAAATGTATTTTCAATTATTTTTACAGCAAGCATTTTGTATATGTATCTGTTACATTTGCATCTGAAAGGATATTTTATCAAACAATAAATCATTCTTATAAAGGAAACTTGTAATTTAATCCCATAAATTTTGTTTTATAATAGATAATTCAAGCAGCAAGCGACAGGAGTTATTTTAAAATTTAAAAATATCTCATTTTACTGTTCTCATCTTCTAAGGTCAGTTATTGATGGCCCACCAGCGGCTGAGCGGTTTTGCACTCAAAGCTGGTAGATGTGAGGTGCCGGGCTCGTTAGCCTAGCCATTTAGAGTTTTTTTGTAGTTTTCTCCGAAACTTGTGTAAACACGGGCTAAGAAATCTTAGAAAGACCCCACAGAGGGAACTCCTCCTCAGGCCTAGGACCCTAGTGCTGTCAATCAGCCTTAATTCCCACAAGCCAACTCAACCCCATTGATATTATTACATGCACACCACCTGTTGATGATCACATGTTACAAGAAGAGAATAAGACTGTGTTTTCTTTAAGTAGTATGAAAATGATAAGATTCAGATGCAGTTGTGTATAATAACTACCTTACGATCAGTGTTGGGCATAATTGATTAAAAAGTAATTGAATTACAATTATAATTATTTTACTGTCAATCGATTAACAAGTAATTGATTACAAATAAATTGAATAAGTAATTCAATTTATTTGCAATCAATTACTTGTTAATTGATTGGCAGTAAAATAATTATAATTCAATTGTAATTCAATTACTTTTTAATCAATTATGCCCAACACTGCTTACGATGAAGAAGAAAAGAATTTACAATCATCTGAAATAATATCTGAAAAATAACTAATGTAAAAAAATCCACAATATCTGAAATAATGTTGGAAAACAACTTACTGCAAACTTATGTTGAAATCTAAAACCTCTAAGTATTTTATATTTGTAAATATGTAAATAGTTTTATTTACTTTATATTAAATAATATTAAAAGGTCCGTTGAGAAATATCTTATTTTTATTAAGTGTTTATAGTAGCGGTGCACAACCTTTTTGGCTGGTGGGCCACTCTCGCTGTTGAGTGGGACGTGAAGGGCCACAGACGAGGTAATATAAAAGAATGGAACTGTGCAGATGTATTCGCTGTATAACATATATGTATGTATGTATGTATATGTGTGTTTCTTAAAATATATATAATACAATTTTTATAAAAAAATTTCAATCAGCGAGTCAAGTGAATCTCAAGGTGTAATAATCATAAAGTTATTGAATAGTAAGCAAAATAATTAAATACATATATCATATATTATATATAAAATACAAAAAAAAAAAAAAAAAAAAACGATAAGTAAAATGTATTGCTTTGCAGAGAAAGGGGGGAAAAAAGGGTTATGTTGGGATTCTCAAAAACACCTAGCACTAATGTAAAGGCAGATAGAGGGTACCAAAACAAGCAGTTTTAGTGTAGGTAAGTGGGTATGAAAATACTGCTTTGAGGTATTAGATCACACTGGCGAGATCTATATGTGAAAAAGCTTCTCAGGGTTTTAATTGTCATTTTCCACATAAATTTCAAACAATGTATTGTGTCACCTTCCTGTTCTGGCGTAAAAGAAAGAACATGGTCTGCAAAAGTCTTAATGAATTTAATGAGGATTTGGTTGCTAAACTATAATGACAGCAACCAAGGGGACCCTTTAGACAAAGTAGGAAATCAGCCTCATACATGCCTCCTGTTGATAACATCTGTAGTTACGTGTTACGTCCCCGTTAGCAATCAGCTTAATTATCATAATAGTTGCCATTTCCAACTGAATATACTGCTGAAAATCTCCGATATATCTTACCCACCAGACTTGTATTTCTTTTTTATGTCTCCGGATAGAAATAAATTTGACTAACGGCACATTTGAAGTTTTTTAATGGAAAGTAATTACTATTATAAATTTACGTTTCTTCATCATTAATTTTAACACACATAAGAGAAAGATTAAAAAAAAGGGGGTGTGGGGTGGAGCTTTTACTTATTAATTGTTACATTTTTCAGTTTTTAATCTTCTCAGGTAGATAAAGATCACTTACCAATAGATTATTTCATCATTTTTCCAATAAAAAATGAAGGAACATACTGTGGGTTACATTATTGAGAAATGGAATGGAAAACTTAGCTCTCAAACAGAAATGTGTGTATAAACCAACAATTCCCCCCACCCCCCGAAAACAACAACAACAACAGTTTTTCTAAATGCCAGTTTTGCAAATGCAATAAATAAAATATTTTTCCTTTCTTTTTCATTTTTTCTCTCCTACTGATGACTAATGCGTGCTAAAATATCTGTCCTTCCGCGGGCCGCAAATTGATGGCTAGTGGGCCGCATGTGGCCCCCGGGACGCAGGTTGTGCACCTCTAGTTTATAGATATTTTTAGTGGCGACTTCTGCAATTCAGGAATTTGTAGAGTACATATTCTAAAAGATTTTTTAAAATAACTTTATTGTTTGTTAGTAAGTTTTCCAGTGGTATATATTGAGTTGGCAAGAAAGTAGTTTGTTTTTTAGTGTGAAATAAAACTGCATTTTTTCTTTTTTAGATTTTTTTTTTTAAAGATTGGAGTGTAAGGCTGATTTTTTATACCAACTGTGTGAAAAATGACAGAGCCGGGAATCAAACCCGTGTCCTCCACTTAACGTCCGGATACGCTGCCAGTCAGCCACCCTGGCTGACAATCAGCTCGGCATTTTTCACATTCACGTAATATCTGTTGGCAAGGTCACCAAATTTTTTCTATGCAGGAAATGAAGTGTAATCAGTCAAATATCTTACATTCTGTTGCCATCTTTCTGGTAACTTCAACTCTGTGCTTATAGACTTTTTAATCCTTATCAGCAAATAACTCAAGTGTGTTGTGGTTATCTGATTTACTGAAATTTGTACTATTTAAAAGTTATAAAAATTTCAAAATAAATGATAATCTGATGGTGCAAGGTTGTAACTGTATGAGGAATGTGACTTCTTTTTCAGACAACCTCCAATAATTTTGTACATATTGCTAAAGGCCTCATACTGTCATGTGGTCATTTCATATAAATTGAAGGAGGTGTGTTGCTCAATCATGTTTGTTTCTTTTGATACTTATGTTCCTTATAGGCACTTATGAGAAATGTTTAAAACAACTTTTATTTTTTCTCTACTACTAACCTGGGATTTTACACAGGTCATTAAAAGTCGTTCTCCTGGTCAAAAATGGAATTATTAGACCTTTATATTCTGGCACAAATCTCTTTGAATTAAATTTATGAGTGCTAATTTTAAATATTAGTATCAAAGTACATAAGATAAAGGTGTCACATGCTTAATTACACTGCTGTACCTTAATAACTAAAATAATTACAATAGGTCAAAGTTCAAGGTCAAACATCAAATTTTTGTGAATTTTGATAGTGATTAATTCTTCTATGAAACAAAACCATAAAATAAAATATCACATAAATTAATCTCTGGAATCACACTAATGAGAAAATTTAATTGTAATTATGTAGTATTTAAACCTTTAATGTTTACAGTCCCCTGAAATGTCAGAAAAAGGTCAAAAATTAATTTTCAGACCCCCCCCCCATAAACCAAAAGGGGGTGAAAAAAAAATTAAGTTCTTTGCCAATTTACTATTCTGTTACAGTACACAATGTATTTTTACTTCCATTACCCTACCATAGCTGCCAAGTCTTCTTGATTTCTAAGAAGGCTTCCCGATTTTTATGTTTTCTTCTTGCTTTCTGCCAGAAAATAAATTCTTCCTGATTTTCAGATTTTCCATGTATTTCATTTTTTCACTTCCTAAAAGAAAAAAAAAAAACTTTAATATTTATAAATTATACATAAAAATTTTATTTACTTTATGCATAAATTTTCATTGATGAGGTTTGTTCCAAAATATTAATCACATCTTGCAATAATGGTTTTCACAGTACTATTTCCTGATAAAACTGGAAGTGTACAAATTTGCAAATAGGATGATTCTCCTGTGTTTGCCTATGAGAGCAAACTTCTTTTGCAAAATTGTATGCTTGCTATTTTATATAAAATATTAGTATATTTTTATTTGACTTTAAGAACATTCCTTTAAAAAAATTAGTGCTGCTGAGATATTTCACAGTGCATATACGATAGAATTTACTTTTCTAAAGAAGTCAAATGTAAATTCACATAATTTTTACTGTATTATTTGTTCCTCAGGTTTTAAATGTTCAAAACTAAGCTTATGGCATATCCCTGATGTTGACCTTGAAGCAGGTGAAATATTCAATGAGAATGTAGAAATTGCACCAGATGTGACATATATATACCTATTAAGCTGGCCAATTTGCTACTAGTACGCTCCTGTGACCTGTTATGTCCTTCCTCACCCTAATTTCATGTGAGAAAAAGTAACAAAATTATAAAAGAAAGCTCTTTCAGTAAATCAGGAAAGGAAGAATACAACAAAGGAAACATAAACTCTTAAGAGCAGACAATATTTAATCTTTTCGAGAAACAAAGCCCATGTTATGCTAAGAGGAAAATTTGTTTTCACAATCACTCATTGCCTTTTTTTTTTTTTTATTATTGAGTTTTCACATTCAGAACATTCACAATCATTAAATTAGCACTTGTTTTCGCAAAATTGATTTTTCACTTTTAATAATTATTTTCTGGCTAAAGTTTTTCACTTAGTTATTTTATTTTATTTTTTGCTTTTTAAACTCATAAATAAAATTTAATAAATGTGTACTAATTTAATTATTCTAAATTTTCTGAATGTAAAAATGGGATTAAAAAAAAAATTAGTGTGGTGAGTAATTGTGGAAACAGATTTTCCAATAAAATAACATGAACCTTGCTATCGGCAAGATTAGGTATTGTTCTCTTTTAAAGCTAAAGATATACAGAGTATTATATTACATGAAAGCATGTTTAAAGAGCCTTCAGCAGAGGGTTTTTTTTTTTTTTTTTTTTTTGGCTAATGAACAAAAAACAAATAAAACTTTTACTAACAGAAAACAATGTTTGGTGTAATCATTCATGTCCAAAAAAGCCAATAATTTTTTAAATAAATTTAATAAAACTAGTACCGCCCAGTGGTCGAAACTCGACCACTTTTTTGCAAAGCAAGGTAAAGTAAAGTTATTGCCTTGTTCTGAACGGAATTAAATTGCAACATAGCTGTGACAATTGTTTGTCGATATGCACTCTAACTGAATCAGTAGAGTTTTACTTATATTTCTCTAAGTTTGGCACACTGTAGATGTTGAGCCTTTCTCAAAACTTGTTGGGTGATAAAGAACAAAAGCTAGTCGGTACCATGTCACACCAAGGTCTAACCAAATATCAAATTTGGTTAAATTAATTCTATTGGTTCATAAAGTACAGTGTTTTAACTCAAAAAGATTGATATTTTGCAAAAGTGGTCGAACTGAGTTTGGGAAACCTCAAAACGAACTAAATCGACAATCTAAAATTTTTCTGAATCTTATACTTTTTTCTTATATATACAGAGGAAAGAATAATAAATCCACTTTTCAAAAAATAAGTAGTCAATTGAAATGCAAGGAACTCTCAAAATGTGTAAATTTGTCAACCGGAAATCAAAAGTTTTTCCGCATCTTCTACTTGCTTCTTATACATGCAGAAGCTAGCAATAAATCCACTTTTTAAAAAATAAGTAGTCAATTTCAGTTAATTGAAACATAAGAAAAGCTCAAATCATGTAAATTTAGTGAAAACCGGAAATCGAAATTTTTTCTGTATTTTCTACTTTCTTCTTATACATGCAGAAGCTAGTAATAAATCCACTTTTTAAAAAATAGTAGATTTCAGTTAATCGAAATGCAAGGATATCTCAAAATGTGTAAATTCATTGAAAACTGGAAATCAAAAGTTTTTCCAAATTTTATACTTTCTTCTTATATATGTAAAAGATATACGCAGGGGAAGTGTGGCATCACTGACTGTTGTTGGGGCCAAGTAAAAGATTTCCTATGTTAACCGTCCATTGGATTTCTCTATATATTAAAAAAAGTTTCTGTCGCTGGTGTCAATTTTTTTTTTTGTTTGCAACAGCAACATCTCGCAGAGGACGGGGTTCTTCGCGTCATGAGATATATTAGTGTATTCCGACTACTTCAAAGAAGGCATTTCAGCTGCTTAGAAACTTCTATCATTTTAACTAACGAAATTATTAACTAAAAACGTCCGGTTTATAAAGGTACTCTATTTTCCACCGTAGAAAAAGTTTCTCTTATGTTATTATTTTTCTATCATGACATCATTTTCCACGGGAAAATTAAAATATGATCCATGGTTTCAGAAGTTGTTCGTTGGGTTTAACGACACACTGGTACTGCACAATGGGTAATTGACGACGATCTGGGACTACCATGGTGTTAAAAAAAAATATTTTCCATGTAAAAATAAATTTAGGAGTGTAATTAGCAAATATCTTTTATTCATTTTTTTTCTACTTTTAGAAAATAAATTTTCTTATTGGCAATCTTTCATGTTTATAAGTTTTTTTTAAAAAATAAATAATGAAATAATGTCGTATCTGTATATTTGACTGCATTTCTTTTTGGCTTTAGAGTGCATTTACCTAATTTACTTATTTATTTATTTATTTATTTATTTATTTTTATTTTTTTGTAAATACGTTTAATATATTTTGGCATAAACTATATCCAAAGTATTTTAAATTTATGGCCAAGAAAAAAATCATCACCTAAAACTTCTATAGAGTATTGAGTACGTTTTATCTTTCGTTATTTTAAGAAGTAGGTAGCAGAGAATTAACGATTGAAGCTGTAGTTCATTTTTCCAAATTAAAATGACAATAATAATAATAAACTTTTTTAGATATTTTCAAATGTGTAAAATTATTACGTAACTGTACATTAGAAATATATATAGAGAGTATTATATACTACCCTAAATTAACTAAAAAATGCGATATTAAAAAAATATAGGCATTAGAAAAAATAGGGGAACAGATTTAATATCTGTAATCCTTAGCGATGAGAAGGGAAAAAAAAAACGCCAAGTTATGTGGCAAACATGTTTAATTCCTTTCAAAAATCATGGTTATTTTATTAATGTATATTAAGAGAGCAATGAATAATATGAATCAATATTTCATATAATATATAATGCGAAGATATACATCGTATTACTTTTTGATCGGGCCTTTGTAAACATGCTTCCGGGATAGTAAAGTTTAAATTAAATAGATGGTTGTGATTATGATCAACACGAAGAATCAGCGCTGTCAGATCGAAATTTTAAAATTTCCCACATTTCGCTAGAAAATTTCCCTTTTTGGCATAAAATTTCCCTCAATTGTTCAACATATGCAAAGCTTTGAAGCTATTCAGGGTAAAATGACTTGCACTAAATATGGTATTGTGTTAAGGGTTAAGGTAAATTTTCTGCAATTTAAGGATGCCTATCGGTCTTTTAATTAAATACCACTCTTTTTTAATCGTAAACTTCATATTATTCAATCGAAAAACATGACAGCAAAATATTACTAAAGTTCAATATTAATAATGTATTGTATGTTATTCAATTCAATTAAGAAATGGCTAAAAGCCCTATGCATTGAACCTAAGCCTGGGTAAAATGCCCTTCATAAGTATCTTTCTAAGGAATCTTAGTCAGTATTCACACGCATTTCTGAGAAAATCAGGGAATGCTTTCAATGACTTGGACAAATAAAACTAAATCAATATATGAGGGTTGGGGTTTTACCGGCAAAAATGCATTTTTGTCAGGACAGCGGGAAAAAGTGGAAAAACCAAGCAAAAATGGAAAAAAATTGGCAAAAATGGAAAAAATTAGGAAAAGTGGAAAAATAAAATTAGAACAACACAATCCCTTTCAATTTTCACCCTTTACACTTTGGCACCTCAATAAAAAAATGTTTGAAGATTTTTTAATTTAAAAAGTAATTATAATTAATTATTAATTACTTTCTTAATAGGACGATAATTTACATTAAAAAACATTACTTATTTACCTTACATAAGTCCTAGTTACTTTCACAATACGCATTTCAAGTGCCAGCGCACTCATCTTCAGGTGAAATGTGACACATCTTTCTACTGTTGTCGTCGGGTCCCGACGACAACAGTAGAAAGATGTGTCACATTTCACCTGAAGACGAGTGCGCTGGCACTTGAAATGCGTATTGTGAAAGTAACTAGGACTTATGTAAGGTAAATAAGTAATGTTTTTTAGTGTATAATTAATTAATTAAGAATAATAATATATAACCAATGCCCGACAAATTCCGGGTGCCAGGGTGACTATAAATATCCATTGGTGACCAGTTACGACAGACCGACAAAAAAAATTTCAAGCATTTACAATATTTTTTATGCATATTTTTGTTTTTCCTCCCACCTTCTTGTCTTGGTATAAAAGATGACATTGATGATGTATTGAATGAATAGTTTGAGTTTAATGTTTACTGAAAAATTTAACAATTATTTCTGTTTTTGAAAGATGTTTTTCCATGAAAGATAAATTCCCATATTTGATAAATGTTCTTACTACTACACTGGTACTTTCCATGTCAACATCTTTGTGTTAAACAAGATTCAAGCATCATAAACACTATCTAAAGCAAACTATGTTCGAATTTACAACGAGAAAGTTTAAATAGTATGATATTTACCAAATGGATTCTCTTTAAAGGAATTCTGTCCTGAAAAATTAATATACAAATAGTATTTTAAAGCCAAAACTTAAACACTCTCAATATATTTGATGATTATAGTAAAGGTAAAAATAATTATTTCTGTGGATTTTTTTTTTTCCCCTATAGTTTGTTTTTATCTTTATATAAAAAAAAATAGTTATTTTCTTAAAAATTTCCTTAGTTAACATTTTTAACTGAGTAGTTCATTTATTCAATGTAAAATAATATGTGAATGACCTGCATTAATTATACAATTATGAAATATTATTAAGTTTTGCTGTGAGTATTGTCATAGAAATAATTCGCTATTTCTGGCTCCTAAGATATTGAAACTTTGTTAGTCCCTGAACATAACCATAAAATTAAAACTACAAAATTATATTTTTATTTTATTGAAGTAAAAAAAAATCTTAAGTAATACATATTCAGAGAGAGAGAGTTTACTTGAAATTTATATTTCAATTCCAAAAAATGCATGATCAGTGACTGACTGGCAAATTTTAGAACAGCTGAGTCAATAATTGACTCAATATTTGACTTTTCCCCACTGTAAACAAAAATATGTAATACATTGAAAAACACAAATATTCTAGTAATTAATTATTGAAAAATATTTTTTAGATAGGTAATTTAAATATTTTTAAAAATGAAAAAAATTATGTTAATTGTTGATGTTAAAAATTTCATTTTAAAGAAATTTTAGAATGCATTATTTTGATGATTTACATAAGAATCAGCTGATCAAGAGTGTATTTAAATCTCTGGTTTTAAATTGTTAAAATTATGATTTAAACATTAAAAACATGTAATTAAAATCCTTAAAACCCTGTTTGAAATACTGGTAATTTTTGCCACTGGCAAAAATTGTGTCAAAATCTATTTCTGCCGGGGCGGTTTTTTCCATGATTTTTTCCACTTTGGCAAAAATTGGCCAACCCTGATATATTATATATATTTTTTTTTTCAGAATATTTTAGATTATTATTACAAAAGATGAAAAAATTGCACTGATTAGCTTTTAAGATCTCAGCATATAGAGAAATTAGTTCGGACAGTTTGAGTTGGAGGAAAAAACAACAAAAAATGCTTTAAAAACTGACAAAGTAAAATTTCCCTTTTTGAGAAGAAATTTCCCTCAATATCCAAAATTGCATCAAAATTTCCCACTTTGAGGGAAATTTTCTCAATCTGGCAGCACTGCGAAGAATAAGATTTTCGAGGAGATCAGCTAGTGAGTATTCATCCTCATTACGAAAATTTAGGCGCCTTGAAACTCGAATGATGTTACTGCGAAACTGTAGTGGCTTTATGGGCTACCTAGTTGATGAACAACTTTACGCCCTGTAGATGCATGATTGTAGATAGCTGTGTCAGGAGCCATAAAGTTAAAAAATGTATAAAAAATTTAACATAACAAAAAAGAAAAGAAAAATGGTGAAGAAAGCCTCACACTTGAGGCATCTCACCATAGACAAGAGATAAAATTTCGCAGAATCACAATAAAAAGGGATGGTAGACCATGCAAGAGATCTAGATGTTAAAGGAAGAAGAGGCAAAGGAATGAGTGAATAGCTCCCAATAATAGCCCCCAATTAACTTTAAAAGAAAAAGAAGGAACTTTTCAGGTAACCATACATTTTTTTTTTCCATAAGTAAACTGTGAAGATTGAGTTACCATGCTGACACTGCTCCACTTTTCAGTTCTGGTCAAACCAGTAGACCCTGAAAAGGGCCCCTACTAAGAGAAGGAGACTTCCGTGCAGTATGGCTATCCGTCTTGCAGTTCAGATGATAATATTAATAAGATTAAATAAAGACCTAAACATAAGCCCTAACAAAATGTGCATTAAAAAACTTGTATAAACAGGGTTAAAGGAGTATAATAGGGTTATACTGGGTTAGTATATAAAATAATAAAAATTATTTTTTTTTAAATAAAATTAAATGTAAATTTAAATGAGTTAAATTAACTTAATCTGGAATAAATATAAAAGGTGAAATGCATGATAATAATACAAAAAACATATTTACAAGAAAAAAAAAATGAGTGGGATGACAATAAAAAGAAAGCCTTAAACTTGAGGCATTGCACCGCACCAGATAACGATGAGAATAATAATTAATACATAAAAGTAAAAATACAAGGTACAGGTGGTTCAATAGTTAAAATATACACAAAGATAAAGGAAAAAATACAGTTTTTTTAAAAAATATATAATTATGAAATGTAACATTTAATTATAACGAGGGAAGAATATTAATCCTCCGGCAGGATAAGAGAGTACCTGGGCCTTTTTCGGTGGGCTGGCTTGCTGACATCATAGTCAGGGAGCTCAGCGACAATTTCATTATTAATATTTCCTAAGTTGTAGAATTTTTCGAACAAGTTTTTGATACGTTTTCTGAAAGATGTAGTTTGTAAATTGTTCCTAATTGTAGTATTTCGCAGGAAACGATGGCCTTTTCTGATTTTACGGAGGTTTCTATTATGGAATTTACCAAGAAGATCAATGCTAGAATTGCATGCGAAGCTCCAAATGGGGCAAGCATATGTAATTACAGGGAGAATGCATGCGTTGTAGAGTAAGAGTTTGTTTCTAGTAGACAAAGCCGTGCTATTAAGCAGAGGATTCAGAGAGGCAGAGATACCAGAAGCTTTTCCTCAAATATTGAGGAAGTGCCTTTTCCATGTTAATCTACTGTCAAGAGTAACGCCAAGATACTTTGTGTCATTAGACCAAGGAATGGTTACATTATTGAGGGTTAATGTGTTGGGATAGTTAGTACTTCTAGAGAAGTAAACGGCAGCAGTTTTTTGTTCATTGATTTTAACACACCATTGGCTGCACCAGTGTGTAAGTGTGTCTAGGTGATTTTGCAGATTTTTATAAAGGTAGTAGGGGTGGTGAGCAGAAGAGTAAATGGTAGTGTCATCCGCATATAATGCAAGATTAGTATTTCGTGAGCGTGGAACGTCGTTGAAATAGATGTTAAAGAGGAAGGGGCCTAACACGCTTCCTTGTAGAATGCCTGAGAGGATGTTTTTGTGGGATGAAAGAGTGTTGTTAATGCGGATGCTGAATTTGCGTTGACCAAGGTAAAAGTGTATAAGATGTATAAGTCTGGATGAGAAGTTATGCCGAATTAATTTGTATATAAGGCCCACATGCCAGACCTTGTCAAATGCCTTGGCCACGTCGAGGAAAATAGCAGCCGCAGGCTTTTTCGTGTTGAGGTTTTCACTAAAGAATTCCACAACACGAAGAAGCTGGTGAGTGGTAGAGTGCTTGGGTCGAAAGCCAAATTGCTCAGGCATGAGGATATTGTTATCATCAATATGTTGTTGGAGGTACATCCTAATGACGCGTTCAACAATCTTACTGATAGACGGGAGGAGCGAAATAGGACGAAAATTAGTAGGGTCAGAGAGATTAGTTAGGGGCTTAGGAATAGGCGAAATTATTGAAAGCTTCCAAGGTTGAGGGAAATAATTAAATTTTAAAATCATATTGGTAAGATTAGTGATGTAAATAATACAGTTAATAGGGAGGTTTTTAAGTGCGGTGTTGGAGATTTGGTCATAGCCAGGGGCTATGTGCTTTTTAAGTTTTTTAATAATATTGTGAATAACATAAGGTTGAATACGAGGAGGTAAGTCGTTGGGTGGGTTATTAAGGAAATTATTGACAGTAGACTCAACATGGAAAACGTGGGAAGGGTTGGACATGGGGTTGGGAGAGAACTGCTGAGCGTAAGAGTCTGCTAGTAACTCAGCTTTATCCTTGTCGGTGTAAGCAAACTGGTTATTACTATTAAGGGGAGGAATGCTAGTGAAATTATTGTTAAGTTTACGTTTTATTCTCCAGAGGGAATTATCCTCTGCAGATAAATTTTCGAGAAAATTGGTCCAATTTTTCTGTTTTTCTCTGTAGAGGCAGTTTTTAATTTTGTTGTTCAAGTTATTAATAAGAGGTTTGAGGGAGGGATCTCTGATGGACTGGTATAACCGCCTTAATTAATTCCTCTGCTTACATAAATTGTGAATATAATGAGGGAGGGTGAACTGGCTATTAGCTTTATAGGTTTTAATAATAGAAGAATTCGTAGCATGATCAATGATTGAATTAAGTTTTTGAACCGCGTGGTCAATATCATTGTTACTGTTAATATTTGGGAAGGAGAGGTCAGAATTATGAATAATATACCGAAATTTAGCCCAGTCAATAGCAATGGAAGGGGGGGGGGAGAGTGTTAATAATATAAATTTTTAAAATGACAGGTAAATGATCGGAGCTGAGATCGTTAATAGTATTACAAGAGATGGGATATAGAAGATTTTTAGTTATTGCAAAGTCAATAATAGAGGGCTGTCATGCAGATGTGTGTAGGGGTGTTTGGTGCGCAGAGGGTTAAGTTGTCGTGAGTAATGAAGTTGTGTAAAGAGGTGCCACCTTGGTTGGTATTGTGACAATTTCAGCGTCTGTTTCTGGCGTTATAGTCTCCGGCCACAAAACAGCAGTCATGAGCGTCAAAAATTTGATTTAAGGTGTTGACCGGATACGGTCTGTCATGTCTAACATAAATAGAAGAGAAGTTGATTTTTAGATGAGGAAGCTGGACAATGATTCCAGTTAAATCAATATCATTGTAAGAAGTGCTTTGTAAAATGTGGTGTGGTATATAATGTTTGATGTAGACTGCTGTGCCTCCCCAGCGGGAAGGGTTGGCTCGGGGTGTGTGATACAGCTTGTACCCACGGATATTAATATTGTTAAAAGGGTTTTGAGTTTCTTGAAGTAGGATGATATCAATAGAGGCATGCAAAGTGATGAAATTTCTAAGTTCGTTAATTTTATTCTTTAGGGAATTACAGTTCCAGGTTAAAATAATTAGGGAATTATTACTGTTACTTGTATTAGTCATCTTTAGTAAGGTCAAGTTCATTTGCTAATTGGTCGAATTCTTTCATTATTAGGTCTACTTTCCCCATTGGGTCGTTCGAAAAGTTTTTTATTTTAGAAGAAATATTTTTAACACATTTGATGATTTTGTTAAATTTTAGCATTTGTTGAATATCTTTGATGGCATTGAGGAATTTTTGAATTTCAGATTTATTTGATTTTTGGGGGTCCTGTGTCGAATCATTGTTATTATTCCCAGCGGATGTACTTGAGAGTTCCAGAAATTCATTGTTATTAGAGGATTTTTTGATGTAGTTGTAATTGTCCATGATTTCGGCTCCGATGAGAGTGGTTTGTTGTTTTCCGTGGTTTTCTTGGCTTGCAGGTTGATTGTATTTATTTTTTTGAATGTATTTTTTATATAGTGAATGCTTGACACAGCCACTAAAAGTGGCGGGATGGTCAAGGCCGCAGTTGGCGCAAGTTGGTTTAATTTTACCCTTTGAGGGGCAATCTTTTGTGAGATGATTCTTAGCACATTTAACACACCTTGGTGTGAAACCACAGATTTCGGACGCGTGCCTGAATCCCTGGCAAAAGTGGCATTGTTTGACCTGGTTTTTAGTTTTAAAACGTTCTATTCGAACACTGGTGTAGAGAAGGGTATTTATTTCGAATATTTCTTCGAATTTGTCCCGTGGGGCTACGTTGAGCATATAGAGGGGCATAGGAGCTCCCGTTTTGCGGTTTTTCATCATAGCCGCACGTGTAACATGGAAATTTTTTTCGCGAAGAGCTTTGACTATTAAATTAGGATCTATATTGGTTAGGATGCCTCTAAGGCAGACTTTCGTTGGTCTCTGATCCTTAGGATTAAGGGTGGTGAATTTTATTGAATTATTTTGCATATAATTTTGCAATTTACGGAAGTCTTCTATTTTTTTACAGTGGATTTTAAGATGGTCTCCTGTTAATTTGATAAATGGCTCTTCTGAGCATTCATCTTTTAGTTCCTTAGTAAGGTCAGTCCAATTATCAACAGTTTCTACGAAGAACGACGGGATATTTTTCCTATCATGGTTATTCTGGTCAAGGTTACTTTGGGAGTCATGCTTAATATTTTCACCGTTATCTGGGTTATTTTCCAAAATGTTAAATGAATTTGAGATGGGGATATCGAAACTTTTATCTTTCTGTTGATTTTTCCTTTTTCTAGGATTTTCTTTCCTTTTAATTGGAGTAAAATTATCGTTATCATGCATATCACATGCTAATTTAAATTTCTCGCATTCTGAGGGTGTGATATTCCTACCCCAATCGTAATAATTTATGAAAAAATCGTTAGTACCTAAGCTATGAAAATTTTTAGGCTCCTGAAGCACAGTTAAAATAGACAAAGCCATGCATCTTACCTGGACTTTGTATGATGCGTCAGGTAGATGGCGAAAGACAACTTGATATTGGACTATTTCACTATCAACATATTTTGCATATCCTTGCAGAATATCCTTTGCATATTCGTTGAGTGAGCCATTTTCAGTGACAAGGCTGTAGAAGAAAGGAGCTCTGACACCCTCAAGTATTCCATTGAGATCTTGTTCGCTAATAATCTGGCGAGAGCAAGAGAGATTCTGATTTTCCATAACGATCATAAAAAAATTGTCCAATGATGGTTAAAAAGTTCAGTCGGAACAGCCGAAAAATAGTCCTGATCTAAGAGATCATATCGGCACAATAGTAATAAAAACTGAAACAAGATGGCAGCACCACAAGAGATGCGCAGGGAGAGAAAAATAAAATGAAAGTAGTAACAAAAGTTGTCAATAGATGGCAGCACTACTCTTCCGTGGCCTACCCTCTATGAAGACGGGGGGAAACCTGAATGAAATGACGAATGATGTTCTGCATTGTTTACATTATTGTTAATATTTTTCCATTAACCTTTAATGGTGTAAAAAGATAAAAATTTAAATATTTGACATTGTTTAGAAATATTTTACTTTCAGTTCTGCAAAACCTCGGGATTGATACATATCACTATTCTTCCAAAGTTATCTTCAGCTTATTTGAACACAGAATTTCGGTAAGATTCAAACCGGATATCTTCTATAAAAAAAAAAAAAAAATACTAACGGACACCCGGATAACTTGGCATGTCTGGATTTTTGATATTTATAAACCTATTGACTTTTATTCTATATTTCTCAACATATTAAAAAACTAATGGTTGAAACAAATAAAACTGTCATGTTTGCATATCAAAGAGATGAAATTATACCTACGTACATTTTTGATTTAATAATTCAGTTTATTACACTCTACAAAGTAATTATTAAAAATCTACATAAAACATTCTTTTTAAACGTAATATAATCAACATATACTTTGTACTGTATTATGATTTATTGTATGATATAAACAAGTTATAGTTTAATACATAAAATAAAACTACTTATTTATTAGATCTAAGCAATTTTTTAATAAAAATATGTATTCTGTATTGAGATATTCCACCTTTTTATGGAATTACTGCTTTAATGTGCAATGGCATAATATTATGCAGTGTTTTAATATAAATATCAGAAATTTCTCTGTGCAAAATATCATAAATAATTTTTTCTAGCCCTTGCAGAGTAGTAGTCTGCAATTTTTTAATCTTCGCCCCTTTCCCGCGCTTTTTTATAGACTAAACATTTTCTAGCGGATTGAGATTAGGGCTATTTCCAAGTCTGATGAAAAAGAAATTCTACGATATTTTTTGTAGGATTTAACTTGAAGATAAAAAAGATACGATGACTTACAGAATTATAGGTGCTCATGGGATAGGATAGGTAGTTTTAACAATTTGAATCGAATAAACGCATCACAGACTCCCTTTAGTATGGTGCAATATCGTGAAATTCTGTTTACAGGAAAGTCTGAAATACCTTCAAAATAGTCGGTCAGGCGCCGTTCTTATAATGGCCGCGTTTTATTTCGAATAGATTGATCCCTTGAGCACAAAAATTTGCCCAGCTCATTGAAAATGTATGCACCTCCGTACCATAATGTACGGAGAATGTGTCACTGTTTTATGAATGCAATTTTCAATAATTCGGTCACATTTTTATCATCTTACCAGTTTACCTTTAGTATGGTTTCAATATCTTGAAATTCTGTTTGCAGGAATGTCTGAGATACCTTCAAAATAGTCGGTCAGGCGCCGCGCCGTTTTCATAATGGCCGCGTTTTATTTCGAGTTGATTGATCCCTTGAGCATAAAAATTTGCCCGATTCATTGAAAATGTATGCACCTCCGTACCATAATGTACGGAGAATGTGTCACTGTTTTATGAATGCAATTTTCAATAATTCGGTCATATTTTTATCATCTTACCAGTTTTTTTTTTTTTTTTTTTATGAGCCCGAAATAAAATGAACTTGACTCATCACAGAAAACCAGTTCGGCCTAGTAATTAACTGATAATTTTTTAAAATTTTTGATCAATTGAAGTCTTGTTTTTTTTAATTCTTTTCCTTAGTAATGGCTTTTTTTTCGCAGATCTTCTGGTTTTTAACATACTTTGTTTAATTGTTCCCGCACTGTTTTTGAAGTAATTATTTTGCTATGCACGTTTTTTTTAATCTTTTCTAAGTTATGAGCATGTACAAATCGATTTTTTTAAACTTTTGTTTCTTAACTTACCATCATCTCGCTTGGATGGGCAACATGGGCGCCTAAAGACACATTTTCCAATTAAACAGCCAAAAATTTTTATATCTTCCTAAAAATCATCTCAGTAATATTTCGTTAACATTTAATTAATTTGCCATCTCACGTATTAAAATATTTTTTGACTTCTATTTTTTGACATTCTAAAATTAATACTTTTTGTGGCATCGTTAAATGCCTTATACTTGCCATTTTTGAAATATTTTCTAAAATTATAATTTTCCTGACAATTGCATTTTATTTTTAACACTGGGCTCAATCCTAAAGTGTACGTGGAGGGCGAAGTAATAGAATATGTCCAAAAATTTGCTTTTTAAATGATAAAATTGGCGGTTGCAAAAAGGAAAAAGGAAAATATCCAAGTGCGGCTTTTTTTTTTTTTTTTTTTTTTTTGGCGCTTAGTGTACGATGTATTTTACTTCATTAAAAAAAAAAAAAAAAAAAACTATGGTAGAAAAAATATCTTCTTAACTGTACTTCTGAAAAGAAAACATAAATAATATTGCTTTTGCATAGTCCTGTATAATAGATAAAAATTTACACGCACAAATACAAAATGAATAATAAAATAAATAAAATAAAATAAAAATCTTCTTAATACTGAAATTTTACATTTATATCCCATAGTTATCCCAATCTAAATAATTTCATAGTGGCTGTAATTTAATTACAAGAGCTAATTTTGCCATATTCTATGAATATAAAAGAGTAAAGTCACTGATTCACTGACTCAACACAGCTGTGGCGAGATTCTATGGGAGATACAGTCACAAATTTTGTTGAGCAGGTTCATTTTAGGACCCTGACCCCCACAAAGACGAGATTTTGCGAAATACCCTTCCGTTCCCTTTGGAGGGGGGGGGGGTAGAAGGCAAAAACACATTTATAAGCATAACTCGGCTCCAAATTACTCCACAGTGCAGAAATTGCAGATGGGGAGAGTAAACTTGAATACAAAAAAATAATTTTCTGCGATTTTGGATTTTTAAGGGGGAGGGGTCAAAAACTGTTTTTATAAGTCTTATATTCCTGTAAGTCTGTACGTTTCAAGCAACAATAACCTTTAACATGCCTACCAATTTATATTTTAATCGAATGTAAAGTTTAGACGCTACCACAGTTCAAATATTTTGAGTCCTTTAGTCAAAATGTTGAAGAAATATTTTGTTCCTGTAAAAGTACTATAAATTACCACTATTCATCAAAATAAATAGAAATCGTGCGATGATGAACTATGAACAGGGGTCGTAGTCCTTGCCCTTTTTTCAGGACGCTTTCAGGAATGACAGATTTTCTCCCTTTTTCCCGTTACTAATTTATTACAGAAATCTTTATGATATTTTAAGAGTAATACATTCTGATTAAATAAGACAGAAATTACTGTATACAAATTGTGGTAGGAATAAATGTAGAAATTTTTCATATAGAAAAATGTCCTGAAAAAAAGGGCAGAGAGTACGACCTTTGACTATAACCTATCGATCAATTTTTAGTTGGATATGGCGTTTGGAACTATTGTACTTTAACTAATGCGAAACCATAGGCCATAATGACAAAGAAATTTTCTCTGTGTCTTTTTGTAAAAAACTATCAGTGTAAGATTCTGAAAAATCTATGCAGTTCATGCGACGGTGGCCCATAACATTCCCAGGGATGGAACACGGGCGCAGAATTCATACCAGAATCTGTTTAAGAAATTTTACTACCTATAATATTGTTGATGAAGTAGAAAATTTTCTTACATTGATAGTGGTATGAATACTGCGCCCGTGTTCCATCCCTGCATTCCTAACAATTTTTAGCTCTATCGAATAAGACGTTCAGATATAAGCGAACTTTAAATAATTTAAGTCTACAGGCCGTAATGATAAATATTTTCTTTTTGTCCTTGTAAAAAACTATAAATGTTAGTCGGCCACCAAAATCTGTACAGGGATGTTAACTTTTAATATACATACCAGCTTTCAGCCTACCTCAATCCATCAAAGCGTTTAGACGCTATTGTACTCACACAAACAAAAAATAACAAATATTAATTTAGGAGACCGCAAAACGTATAGATACACCAAAATCTCAAAATCAATTTTTTTGTTATGATTACAATAGTACTTTCATTACATACGTATCTTCGGAAAGTGAACATCAAAGAAATTTTTTTTTGTTATATTGATTAAGTAAACTAATTCAATAATGCCAATTTAACTATATATATATATATTTATAATTCTATAATTCAGTGGGCAACTTTGATAATTGCTCAATGTATTTCGCTATTTGACATTACCTAAAAAAAGGTAATTTTTATTTTTTTATATATTTATTTATTTTTTCAGATAAATTTTATGATTTTCTTTTTAAAACTTAAAGGCAAATTCTCAGTGGTAATATTCAGTGCAATAAAAGGTAATTTGAAAAAATATATATATTGGTCCACATTTACTGTTTTTACATAGTACAATAAAAAAAAAAAAAGTATAGAATATAAAATCACTGCTCTTAACTTTTTCATTTTTAAAATATAAAGGCAAATTCTCAGTCATAATATTTATGAAATATAATCAGGCAAAAGCATGTTTAACGTGAATTCAATTAAAGAAAGTAATAAGCATTCGAATAAACAAAAACGAAAGTTCGATGTTCACTATTGTCGAAAGTCCTCAGCAGAATGAATCAATATAATTTTCCTGTATATTTGAATACATGTAGCATACTTGTTAACCTAACCCGGAAGATTATTAGTTCCCGCCCCTTTTTGTGCACCAATAACTTTTTTAAGTAATTCTCTTCAAGAAATGTACGATTAAATAATAAGAAAAGTACTCTAAAAAAAGTCTGGTGAAAAAAAAAAAAGGCAGAAAGGGGCAGGAGTAACAACCTTCCGGGTTAGGTTGGCAAGTATGATGTAGGGTCTGTAAGAAAGCATACTGGTGTCATCTTGCATTTTTTTTTTTCTTTTTTTTTTTTTTTTCTTTCGAACTCTCTGCCCCTAGCTCGCTTTGCTCACCAACCCCCGAGGGAGGCTACACTTCCCCCCGACTCACTTTACTTATTCACACATGCAGAGCTCTGTCCGCCTATTCACTGCTTTCTTTCACTGAAAAGGAATATTAATAGTGCATATTACAAGACTTTATATTAATACTGCATATTAGAAATTATGGAAATCCTCATATTCAATGTCAAATTGAAATATATAATATTTATATATAGGGGAGACCCGTGTACCTAGGGCCGCTTTTTTTCAATGGACGAAAACAGAGCCCTTGACCAGTTTAAAATTATGAAACTGATATTTACACATCTTTAGGATTATTTACTTCCAATTGGGATTAATATAAATACGTAAAATAATAAATCCTGGCAAATAGAAGGTTTTAAAATAAACTTCTCTCATGGCCCTAGGTACAACACCCTCATTGTACCTAGGGCCAGACCTCATTTTACCTAGGGCCGCTTTTTTTCAATTCCCAAAAGCAGAGCCCCTGACCTGCTAAAAATCATGAAACGGATATGCACATATCTTAGAACTAATATCTTTTAATTGAGATTAATATAAACACTTAAAACAATGAATTCCGACAAATAGAAGGTTTTTAAATAAATTTCACACATGGCCCTAGGTACAACACGCTCATTGTACCTAAGGTCAGACCACATTGTACCTAGGGCCAGACCTCATCGTACCAAGGGCCAGATCTTATTGTACGTAGTGCCTCAGTGTAACTAGGGCCATTCCCTTAACCCTTTGCGCTCGGCATATTTTCCGTAAGACACGTGTTTTGGCGTTCCTTTAAAACGTCACACGTATAGTTTCCAACTTACTACCTTTTGGCTACCAAAAAATTGTAATAATTTGTTTTATTTTACTTCATCATTAAATAAAATAAATCTTTCTGTTAAAATTTTCCAGTAGCCGAAAGGTAGCCTCTAGCTACACGTTTTAGAAAAATAACATTTCATTTGCAGAGGAACATCTTAAGGCGTGGCTCGATTTTTTAATGTCCCCTCAGAAGGGACATACGAGCGATAAGGGTTAAAATTATATTTCACTTTGTAATGAATAGAAAATAAACATATGAATATATATTTTATAAAAGAAACAGTATCAAGTAACACATTTATTTATCATATAATAATTATCATGATGTTGCCTTAATATGAAACACCAAATTTTTCTCTGTTTTTTTTCTTTGGGATATATTCTAATAGCATATTTTAATTCAATTTCTTTTTTTTTTCTGGAACGTCTCTTAGATTTCTAGATCTTCCTGGTTTTCGGCCACATACTTTCTTTGAGTAGTTTTTGTACGAGGTTTTGCTTCAGGAAAAGTTGTACCTGTTCAAGCATGACACACGAAAATATGTTAGATGATGAAGGTTTCGAAATTTCAACAGGACATGAAACAGAGACATCCAGTTCCATCATTGTTGGTTCACTTTCTTCTTGAAGAAAATATTTTTTTGGAAATTTATGGAGGGAGCTTGTTTCTCAGCAACATTATAGAAATTTCTAAGCAGCTGAAATGTCATCCTTGGAGTATTCGGATAACATTGATACCTCTCGTGACGCAAAGGACCCTGCCCTCTGCTAGAAGATGCTGTCGCAGACAAAAAAAATTGACGCCAGTGACAGTAACTTTTTTTTTAATATATAGAGATAAGTGCTTTCTTCTGCGCATCGTTTTCAGAATTTCAGAAATAAGATTGCGACATTTTTCATCCTGTCCGAAGAAATTTGCAAAGGTTTGGAGATAGGACTGGGTTTATGTGTTGATTTCTGATTTACAAGTACACAGTCACATCTTAACGTATGTTCGAAAAAATTTTAAATCCCCTGGATATATATATATAGGGTGATTCCGAGGTCATGGGGCAAACTTGGATGGGAGGTAGAGAACATCACAAGGATTAAGAATTGTATAGGAACCTATGTCTCCAAACGTCATTTTATCGTTTTAAGAACCAGGTATTTTTGCATGGATATGGGCATTGTTGCATTTGTTAAAAAAGTTTTTATAGGCTAAGGTTTACATAAATGAATAAATTCTTTTTTCATCGATGTATTTTATCGCAGTGATCGCAATAATACGAACATTGTGCCTGATTTTGCGAAATAATGAGGCATGCAAAATTCTAAAATTTACACAATAGGCGGAGTTAGTAGTACACAGTAGCCCAAAACATCCAGTTCTTAAAGGGTTAAAATGGCATTTGGCAATATGTGCAAAGAATATCTATTAAGGAAAGCTCCAATAAAGCGTAAGTATTGCCATGTAACGGCGCGGGGTGAGTACGAAAGAGAAGCAAACATACAAGGATACAGGCTGATCCACCTGAGATGCTAAGAATTCCGCGTGCATGGGCTCTTACCTTCATGTTTTTAAGTTACAATGTTACGTCTCGCATGATTTGGAGAGAGATTTCTTGCTTTAGAAAAATCAGTCTCAAACCGTTTGAAAGGGTATCTATTTGAGTTACAAAAATCCGATTCAAACGTTTAGAAAGTTTTAAAGATATTTTTTTCTCAAGCTATTATTTTTCAAAAAAAGATTAAAGTCTGTGTTTCCACATATTTTCGATTTAATATTTTGTCGTCGGTTCTGATCTTCTTCCACCACATTTCATGAAACCATGGAAGCATCTGCGCAAGTGCTAACTCAACGAGTCCAATGCTAAAATAGGGGTGACACTCATCTGACTCAGAGAAAATAAGCAATAACACAGAGCGCGGAATTACTGGAAGTTTTTCAAATTTCAAACTGTCGGTCAAGCTGGCATCCCTCCAACATTTTGGAAGCGTCCTCACTGCTAGTTTAAGGATATGTGGCTGCACTGTATCAGTTTGCATATTTAAAAAATAACTTAGATTTTGCATTAATTACTTTAACTTAAAATTCAGACACATATAAATATAGAATAGGTGCATTATGTATTACAATTAAGTAATAATGTGATTATTGAAGGGAATTAAAAAAAAAAATATATAGTTTATTTTCGATCGCGAAAAGTTTCTCCTCAGTATAAAATGGTGCTACGTCCAAAGAATATTAAATGATAAAATATTTTCAAACATTATATTTATATATATGCACACACACACATATATTTATTAATGTAAAGATTTTTTTTTTTTTTTTTTTTTTTTTTCTGAGCTATTATTTTTAAAAAAGATGTGCTTAGAAATATTTGGGATTTAATATTTTGTCGGGGGACGTGCCCTTAGTGACCGTGTCCTTAGCGGAATGGGATTAAAGGGAAGAAGGAGGAATAGAAGAAGCCGTACCGGTACCCTTTAGCGGAAATAAGAAGGTATGTTCATTCTCGAACTGATATATGTTCATTATCGAGTGTTCTCTATGGAAAATGGAGTAAATGTTGTTATTGGTTTATGTACAGGGAAAGCCGAAAGTATTCCAAAGCTTTCGTTCCATAAGAGGTATTTCTATGAATCGTATTTTAATAATTTTGCACAAACCTTAATGGAATTGAAATATGTTATTCAAATTCACAAAAAAATGCTTTCTATAGAATGTAGTATGATTAGCATAAGACTTATAGTGTCACACAAAATATTCAGTTTCACTAAGGGTTATTACTGGAAATTTACTGAATTGCATTTTTGTTTACATTAAGCGTTTATTTTAACATTTTTTAAAATGTGAATATGATTTGAATTAGTGTATTTGTCTATTCTATTGTCAGTTTGTCCGCCTCCAGCGTCCGTAAATATTTTAAGAATTTTTTATTTTTACTTTCTTCTATATTGAATAGAAGAAAGTATTAGATTAGTAAAAATTTTCCACTTCCGGTTTTCGACGGATTTACACGTTTTCAGAGGCCTAGAACACGATTTGACTATTTTTAAAAAATGTCTGTCTGTTTGTCTCTCTCTGTGTGTATGAGACAAAAATTTGTGGCAACTGTATCTCCGGAACTACTGCTCAGAATTGCATATAAATTTACATATAGATGCATATGCACCTTGAGCTAAATTAGAGCCTATCAACTGTTGGTGCCAACCGCTCAACAGGTGGCGCTTTTATACAGCGATTTCCACAATTTAAGGGGAAGCTATATCTCAGGTTCTATTGTGTATAATCAATCAAACCTTAATATAAGAGAAGGTCATTATGAGACATTAGGCTGATTCAATTTGAATGTTTATAGACCAACAGGTGGCGCTGCTATACTGCAAATTTCCTCGATGACGGAAAATCTATATCTCAACTTCTATGGCATATAACTGTACGAAACTTGATATGTGAGATAACGATTATAAAAATGCATTTTTTAAGATGTCATTTATAGACAGTAAAACTGTCTTTCTTTGGATACTTAGTGTTAGTTTTCTCTAAGACGAAAATTAATTTATTTGCACTCAGTGAATTTGTATAGGAAAATATACAGTCGTCAGCAAAAGTATCCGAGCGCTAGCAATAATCCCTGTCTAAAAAAAAGAACACTTAATACTTCTTTGTTAAATAAATCCTTGTCGAGTCATGTTCTTAGTCAGTCTAAGAACGTGATTTGGCAAGGATTTATTTTACAAAATAGTTTTAAGTGTACTTTTTAAATATCGGAATTATTGGCTAGTGCTCGGATACTTTTGCTGCCGACTGTAGAAGAAAGTCTTGTGATGGCAACAACATACTAGTTTAATCTTTATTTTACTTTTTTAGTGATATGTGTTATTCAAATCGCAGTGGTTAGAGAACCGGTAGCTGGGTGTCTATTACATTCCCGGCAGTTCTGATGCTTGCGCAGTATGACTCCCGAGAGATTTATTATTCATCTGCCGGTAAAGTGAACGACTTTTACCAATACGTGCTTTTGATAATTCATATTGCTGCTTTCATTCGCATTCATTTGTACTGACCACGTTTTATATTTTAACCCTCTCTCTTGATTTATCTCATTAAATATTTGTTTCATTATTCAATTTTATTTTCTCTTATATTCCTTGCTTTATCTGCTATGTTGTCTTTCGTTAAATAAGTTAATATAATTAAGCTAAATAAATCTCTCAAATGCTACAGATATTTCTGAGATCTTGTATTACTTCACAATGCAAATAAAAAATAAAAATGTAAGAAAATTGTTAATGCATATGATTGAAATATGCGTGTATAAAATGGGGGGGGGGGGGGTTACATTAGACAAAAACCAACACATTACTAACGTATTATTATATTTGGATTTTAAAAACTAAATATATATATTTTTTAATTAATCAATATAGTAAAAGAAATTTAATTTTTGAGCTTTGCTTGATTTCTTGAAAAATTACTCTAATGTATTACTATATTCTTATTTTTTAAAATTAAATATATTATTAAAATATTTAATTTAATCAGTATAGTGAAAAAAAAAATAATAATAATTTTTCAATTTTTCGTGGTTTCTCCAAAGATCATTTTAATTCATTGTTATATTTGGATTTTCAAAAACTAAATATATTTTTTAAATCTTCCATGTAATAAGCATAGTGCAAGAAGTTTAATTTTTAAACTTTGCGAAATTTCTCCAAAGATTTTTCTGATACATTATATTTAGATTATTAAGAACTAAATATATTTTTAAAATTTTTAGTTAAATCAGTATGGTACAAAAAAATTAATTTTTAAACTTTGCCTGATTTCGTGAAAGATTATTTTAATATATTATTATATTTTGATTTTTAATAAGTAAATATATTTTTAAAAAATTATATTAATTAGTATAGTAAATAAATCAATAAATTTTTGAACTTTGCATAGTTTTTTCATATATTATACAAATTTATTATTATATTTGGATTTTTTAGAAACAAAATGTATTTTTAAAACTTTAATGTAATCAATACAGTACAAGAAATTTAATTTTTAAACTTTACATGATTTCTTGAAAGATTATTCTATAATTTTATTTTTTTTAAGTTTTGATTTTTAAAAACTAGATATATTAAAATAATAATAATAATAATAATAATAATAATCAATATAGTACAACTTTGCATGATCTCTCCGATGATTATTCTAATATATTAATATTTGGATTTTTAAAAACTAAATATATTAATAATAATTCAATCAGTATAGTAAAAAAATTTTAATTTTCAACTTTGCATGGTTTCGAAAAAATAGTTTCTATTGTACATTACATTAGGATTCTTAAAAACTAAATTATTTGAAGAAAATTAATCTAAATTTTAATTTAATCAGCATAGTATAAGAAATTTCATTTTTCAAATTTGCGTTTTTTCTCCAAAGATGTTTAGAAAATCTGTGGTTTCAAATCATTTCAAAAGAGGGCAGCACCAGCTGGATTGATCACAATATTGACTGATTAAAAAACCGCTACCGGCGCTATTTATTCGTTTGCTTGTTTGTTAATTGTTAAAGTAGACATCAAACTTATATGACACTATTTAATGTTTATTTTTATGTATTTACCTGTTAGGAATAAGATTCAATCAAAAAATATTTTCTCTCTGTTTCACCTGGCACTTCAGCTACAAATCAAGTATGCCATACCCGGAAGTTCTAATGCGCAAGCGCAGAAGACTGCCGGGTCTATAATACTTACCCGGCTGCCGGTTCTCTAACCACGGCCTATTCGAATTCATTATTGAATATTCCCTACTTAAAATAGCTTCAAAAAACCTATGCCACTGGTTTGTGTACATGGACATCCAAAAAATGCCAATGCATTGCGCTATAGGGGAGGCATTTTTATAAATCACATTTAAATAACGTCATCAAAAGATCATAAAGAAATTCGCATTTATTGTTTCTATGCTAAAAAAATATTTTGTATAAATTATAATATACATAACCTCCAGATTTACAGGGCTACGCAAAAATGTTTCGATACATTAAGGGGTGCAAATAGGTTAAGAGCAGCATTTCTGTTTGTGTTAAGCATTTTTAACACTTTCTAACAATGTTTCAGAGTGATTATAAATTCAATTAGTCTATATGTCTGTCTATCCATTGTGTGATAATATAGACAAAGAACATAGAATGTTATACTACGATACAACGAGTACGTACAGTTGGAAAGTGTTGATAATCAATGTGTACTTCCTGATTTTCCGTTTTTGTTTTAGTTTTAAAAGGTGTAATGCTTAATTATATTTTCAAAAACATAAATAAAGTCATAAAATGGCAAAAATGTACATTTTCGTATGGGGTACTGTGATTCATTAAACTTTATATGGTTACAGATCACCGTTTCCTCAAATAACGGATATTCTACAGTACACATACCTATTTTTGCGACAGGTTACTTCTGAAGCAAAAATATAGCCAGTGCTAAATGTGGATAAAGTGTGGATGAAAATTGAAGCGTTCATTTTTTAAATTTATTATACATTTTCGCTAAAGGCACGTATGCTAAAAGCACGTCACCGAGGGGGCATAAAATTTCTTGTAAGGGCACGGCCCCTTTTGTCGTCGATCCTCTTTCAATTAAAATAATAAATATATGTATAATCAACCCTTATAAAAAAGAATCATCCAACAAAAATATTAACTTTCTTACAAATCTGATGAAAAATTTAAAAATCCTTTTATTTTAATAGAAAATGATTTTGAAGAACTTTCCTGTTTCTATATGATCAGTAAATAAAAAAATCCTTAATTGGATCAGAAAGCAATAAAATGAGGGGATAGAAATAAACTGTGTTATGATAGCAACTACAACTTCTATTATGCCTATTTTAACTGTAACCGTTTATCATGTTTCAACTGTTTAGTTTTTAGAATTGTGTTTGTGTCAGAATGTAGCATTAAAGTTTATAAGATACTTAGACATGCTTCTCGCGTACTTAATTAGCATAGTATTACATGGTGTCGGAATATAATTCCAAATTTCATTATTAAGAACGCCAAAAGATAGCTGAAAGTTCAATTCGTCCCCCAAAACCTTTGTTCATTGCGGCGGATTCTAAAGAACATTGGGAAGACTGGCTACAGAGTTTTGAATGGTACGCTGCAGAGCTAAGTTAAAAAAAAAAAAAAAAAAAAAAAAAAAACAGAATGTTCAAGTAGCAACATTTATGGCAATTATTGACCGTGATGCACAGCAAGTCTTCAAAACGTTTGGTTTAACTACTCAAGAACAAAATGATCTGACCACCGCTAAAAGTAAGTTTACAGAATATTTTACACCTAAAGTTAATTATGCGTTTGAACGTTATGAATTCAATCAGATTAAGCAAAAGCATGATAGAATGTTTAAAGATTTTCTAACTAGGCTTAAAATACAAGCATCTCGTTGTAAGTTAGGAGATATGGAAGATGAGTTAATACGAGATCGAATTGTCGTCAACATCGATAATAACGATGTCCGAGAGAAGCCTCCTAGGCGATGCTGATTTAAATTTAGATAAAGCAGTACAAATTTGTCTTGCTTCGGAAAATGCTGCACGACACTTAAAAGACATTCTTGAGAATACCAAAGCGCAACCAGTAATTTCTACAATAACCAGTAAATTTTCTCAAGCACATAGAAAACTCTCAATGAAAGATAAACTCTGAATGATTGTAGAAACTGTTGGGGTACACATAAATTAAATGAATGCCCAGCTTTTGGAAAGAAATGCAATCTTTGTCAAAAGCAAAACCATTTTGCCAAAAAATGTTGATCTAAATATAAGAAAAAATATAAGGTCCAATAAATTGAAAATGTTGATTCTGTAGTTAAAGATGATGAGCACTATTTAATAGCTGCTATTGATGCTGATAAAAAAGACTGGTTTGAGACTGTTCTTATTAATAACAAAGCTATTCCAATGAAACTTGATACGTGTACTCAGTGTAATGCGACGCCATTTAATTTAGTAGACGAAACCATCACATGTTCGCAAACTTCTTTCATATTCAGACCATGCTATGGATGTTGCAGGAAAATCTATTGTTCCTTGCAAAATTAGGGATAAGCAAATCCAACTCCATTTAGTTATTGCTCATGGAGGAATTAGTCCAGTTGTAGGTTGAATTACATGTACAGAGGCAGGATTAATTCACAGGGTTGATCAAATAAATACATTACAAGAAGAATTTTGTTAGGTTTAGAAATTTAAAATATTAGTATGTTCTTGACACTCAATGTTTTTATTCAGTTTCACTCTCTCTTTAGTTTAACTATTTTTTCCTTTTTTATTAAAACCGATGGTTATTAAAATCTAAGTAATTTATTTTCTATTTACTTTTATAATTTTAAGTTAATAAATATTTAAAAACTCATAGTTTATTTAAAATTTACTTTAGTATAAAATATCTTAATACGTTTGCCGAAGCTATCCGTATGCAAATGACATAAGTCTACGTCATCTGCTGGAATTGAATAAGTAGCGTAGCAGAAAAGCAATCGTGTGGCTTTTCCGGTGTTAGTGCCGAGGTGAATCCCGGTAATAAAGAAGCTGGCATGAAACGCAGTTTGTATAATTTAGTTTAAGTTTCCTTGATAACCTCGACAGTATTAAAGCTTGTGTAGAAAGCTGTTGTTTTTCAGATGAGGTTTAAGTAAATATTTTCAGATTAATTCGAGGATAATAGTCATTTTAAAACTGCAAACTTTTAAGCAACTTTCAGTAATAGTATAGGCTTCAATAACTACTCTGTATTAATCTATCTGCCCTGAAGCATATTAAACGAATCGTCTAAATATGTTATAATTTTTATTTTCATTTGCCATATTTTTATTTCACTAGATAAATCAATCTAGTTTTTAAATAAATGATTTTATTTAAAAGAAAAACTTGTCATATTTCTTTTTACCTGCTCAATACAGTTTCCACTGGACTCTGTTATTTCAACTCTGCTTAACTTTGAAGCTTTAAGATAATCATGTCAGGTTTATAAACCTGACAAATTTAAAGATCTTTTTGAAGGAATCGGTTGTACGTATTAAAAATTTTGAATACAGTGCCAAATTCTCTGAAGAATGTTTGCCAAAAGAAATAAAATTTCCAGAAGAGTCCCATTTTCTCTTAAACCAATTGTAAAACAAGAATTGGATAAAATGGTCCAAGATGGTATTATTCTCAAAATTGATGAACCCACACCAATTTCTAATCACATGGTAATTGTTAAGCAGAACGGAAGAATAAGAATTTGTATTGATCCTTCTGATTTAAATAGGATACTTTTGAGATGCCATTTTCCACTGAAAACCTTAGAAAAAGTTGCAGCTAATGTTAGTGGATCCAAGTTTTTCACAAAATTAGATTTGAAAAAGGGTTTCTGGCAGTTGAGAGTTTCTTCAAAAACACAGCCGTTCTTAACTTTCAACACACTATGGGGAAAATATTCCTTCCTTAGCCACTTCACCGGCTATCCCGAGATAACTCGGGGGAAATTTAGCCTTCCAAACAGTACTGTGGCCAGCGAAGTGGTTAAAGTTCCATTTGAAATAAAATCAGCTCCAGAGATTTTCCAGAAGGTAATAACACAGATTCTGCAAGGCTTTGAAGGTGTTGAAAACTCAATGGATGATATATTAATTTATGCTCCAGACATAAATACCTTAGAGCTTAGAGCAAGAACTCGATCAGTTCTACAAGCACTGAGAAATGCTGGTGCCAAGTTAAACAAAGATAAATGTGAATTTAAGGTAAAGCAAGTAAAGTACTTAGGACACATTCTTACTGGCGATGGTATTAAAATAGATCCTGAGAAGGTTGAAGCTATTGGTAGGATCAAAGCGCCTATAGTAACAGAAAAGAATTACAACGATTACTTGGCATGATTCAATACTTGCATAAATTTATTCCTAATCTATCTGACAAAATTCATAATATGAAGTTATTACTTAAGAAAAATATAACATGGAATTGGCATGATGGATTAGACAAAGAGCTAGTTGAAATAAAGAAATCACTGAAAGAAGCTCTAGTACTGACTTATTACAATCCTAATAAGAGCCTTACAATTTCTGTTGATGTAAGCTCATTTGCATTAGGTGCTGTATTACTCCAAAATGGAAGACCAATCGCGTTCTCATCCACAGCTTTAAACGAAGCTCAATAAGCATGCCCTCAGATAGAAAAAGAAGCCTTTGCTATGAAGTTTGGATGCCAGAAATTTCATCAGTATATTTATGGAAATAATATAACCATTGAGACAGATCATCGTCCAGTAGAACCCATTTTAACTAATCTTTAGATAGCATTCCACCACGACTTAGGAAAATATTTTTAGAAGTTCAACAATATGCTCCAAAAGTTAAATATAAAAGAGGTGCGGAATTACGCATAGCTGATTTACTGAGTAGAGACTGCCACAATGATGATTTGTGTGAAGAAAGTACTTTTCAAATTTTGTTTGCTGTCGCAGCTACGGCTGCTGGTTTGAAAACTCTGCAAGATCTGACAAATACTGATCCAGAATTGATTTTACTAAAACACTTCATTTTGACAGGTTGGCCTCAGCACAAAGATTTCGTTCCAGATTCTTGTAAGAGATACCTTCCATTTTTTGATGAACTGTCAATACAAAATGATTTAATTTTTAAAGGTCTTAATATTATTTTACCAGATAAATACAGATCACGAGCTTTGAAAGAACTTCATAAGGGTCATTTAGGTATATCAAGTTGCCTTAGACGAGCACGTGAATGCATGTTTTGGCCCGGAATGTCCAAAAATATAATTTCACTTATAGAAAAGTGTGCAGTTTGTCAGAAAACTAAGAGGTCATCTCAGGCTGAGCCTCTGATTGTAAAAGAAATCCCCAAACTACCATGGCAGATCCTTGCATCTGATGTTTTTAATTATCAAGATGTTAGTTACTTACTTATCGCAGATAGCTATTCTAGTTTTATTGATTTCAAGCCTTTGAAAGATATGTCTAGCAAATCCACCATCAAAATTCTTAAAGAATGGTTTAGTGTCCATGGAATTTCTAGAATATTACAAACTGATAATGGTACAAATTACTCATCATCCGAATTCAAGGAATTTTCTCAAGAATGGATGTTTACACATAAGACATCAAGTCCACTATATCCTAAAGGAAATGGGCTGGCCGAATGAGCAGTACAGACAGCGAAGAATTTACTCAGAAAAAGTGAACTTTCAGGACAGGATATTCAACTAACTTTACTGAATTTTCGAAATACACTTAGAAACAATTTAGGATCCCCTGCTTAACGTTTATACGCTAGACGCACAAGAACAACCATCCCAATTTCCGAAGAGCTTTTGAAACCAGTGATCGTGAAAGGTACTACTGAAAACTTATTAGAATTTCGTTCAATACAAAAGTTCTACCATGATATGCATGCAAAAACATTCCCGAGTGCAACATTACAACCTGGACAAAATGTTCTACTTAGACAGACTCATGGAAATTGGATTCCTACTGTCGTTAAGTCACATGCTCCTCGATCTCCTCGTTCATACATTATTAAAACACCTGAAGGGGAATATAGAAGTAATATTACTCAAATTCGTCCAACTAAATTAAAATTTGAAGTAGAAAGAAGAAGGATCATCCCGGAAATTCTTCTAAATACACAACCTACTCCAGATATTGACAAACCTCCCGATAGTCCAGTGCATCATCCAACCTGTGACAAACCCAAAATCACCATCAAAAAAGACCAACAACCTCCTGACAATAAACCAGTGATTACTCGATCAGGAAGAACTGTGAAACCTGTTAAAAGATTTGATTTATAAGGGACATAAAAAAAAAAAAAAAAAAAAAAAAATCTGATGTGGGCACCACATGACTTCCTTATACACTTTTAGAAATATACATAATGTTAAAAAACATTGACATTGGACCCGAAACAGTTGGCTAACAATATTTAAAAAAAATGAATTATCACCGTGTTCTGAGCTTTTCTGAAAGTTAGTTAAAAACAGATTGCAAGATTTGTACTGGTAACGTTGACGAAGGCAGCAGGGACCCCCAAAAAATGACTAAAAGTATTAAAAAAAGGCATTTTCCACGTGTTCTGAACCATTCTGAAAGTTTCAAATGTCTACCTAGTCGGGATGTTAGTTAAATAAATTTTTTGTTGGACCATATAAGCGATGCCGAAGGCAGCAGGGACCTGAAACAGTTGGCTAAAAGTATTAAAAAGATGCATATTCACCGTGTTTTGAACTATTCTGAAAGTTTCAAATGTCTAGCTAGTCGGGAAGTTAGTTAAATAAATTTTCTGTTGAACCATGTAAACGCTGCCGAAGGCAGCAGTGACCCGAAACAATTGGCCAAAAATATTTAAAAAACACATTGTCACCGTGTTCTGAGCTTTTCCGGAAGTTTTAAATGTCTAGCTACTCGGGAAGTTAGTTAAAAATCGATTCCAAGATTTGAACTGGTAACGCTGCCGAAGGCAGCAGGAACCCTACACAGTAGGCTAAAAGTATTTAAAAAATGCATTTTCACCGTGTTTTGATCTAGTCTGAAAGTTTCAAATGTCTAGCTAGTCGGGAAGTTAGTTAAATAAATTTTCTGTTGAATCGCATAAACGCTGCTGAAGGCAGCAGGTATCGGAAACAGTTGGCTAAAGATATTTAAAAAATGCATTGCCAACGTGTTCTGAGCTTTTCTGAAAGTTTAAAATGTCTAGCTAGTCGGAAAGTCAGTTAAATTGCAAGATTTGTCTAAACCGTTTTTGAGTTATTACCGTTTTTTGATAGATTATGGCCAAAACCTATGTATTTTTGTCATTGTGAACCTAATTTTCCTAAATATCTCCAAAACGGAAAATCATAGAAAGTCCAAAAAGGGAGGTGCACAACTAGATGTTATAAGAAACCTATGTACCAATTCGCAACTTTCTACGTCCAACCGTTTTTGAGTTATGCGACATACACACACACAGACACACACACACACATACAGACGTCACGAAAAATCGTGTAAAATCCCTTATATCTCTAAAACGAGAGCTCGTGTTAAGACAACACTTGCAGGTGCGCAACTAGACATCATGACAGCCACACGTATAAATTGGCAACATTCAGCGATCATTCGTTTTCGAGCAATGTGAAATACAAAATCCATTTCGCAAATCGGGATTACTATACTTCCTTTGAAACCTTTGGACGGCCCCTGCCTGCCTGGGCTCGGCCAAGCTTAACGGGTTGGATGCCGTCCGCCGGAGCGAATAAATCGCCAGATAACCGCGTGGAAGATGCTGGGCAGCAATGTAACTAGACGCCAAAGCTCAGGAATTGCAGCACGCTCCAGATGTTAAGGAATTGGGTATAATTGCACTAACTAGCTGAGAGTCGAAATAACCGGAATTATACAAAATTAAACATTTTTGAATTTAGGCAGGGAGGAAAAAAAAAAAAAACCGCTGGGGGAGCCGCTAAAGTTAGTTGTGCACACAAAAATTAAGGCCGAAGGAGGAGGTCATTTGAAAAGGGGAAGGGGACAACACTTATGATTTGAGAAAGACGAACAATGAGATTATAAAAAGAAAAAAAAAAAAAAATACGTGAAGCCACTGGGGGATGGAAGATAGTTTTGGGCGCATAGCGAAAATTTTGAAGTTTTTGAAGTGGCATGGCCTAAATAATCCTAACTGGGAGGGAAATTGCTATGCGCAGGGTGGCCGAATGGAGAAGAGAAAGAGGGACCATCGCAATTTTGATCCACCACGGGGGATGGTTCCCCGCGTTGGTAGCCCGACGACTGCTAAACGACCCCATCGAGCACTTGACGGTGCAGCACAGATTAACGAGGACCAGACACCGCCACACCCTCGTAAAAAAAAAAATAAAAAAGAATAAAATAAAAATAAAATAAAAATAAAGTAAATAAAAATAATAAAAAATAGAATAGAATAAAAATAAAATAAATAAATAAAAATATAGAATAAAAATATAGAATAAATAAATAAATTAATTAAAGTAGGTAAGTACTTAAATTAAAATTGGTGCGGGTCAAAACTTGGTGAGTACCAAACAACATGGTTGCTTTTTGACCACGCCATTCATACACTAATGGAAGTAATAAAAGAAATAAAATTAAAACAAAATAAACATTCATGCACAGTCATGGGCGTGGCGCGGACTTACGGACTTATAAACCAAGAACCGTTTACATTATTTAATTTTTTTTTTTAATTATTTTTTAATTTTTTTTTTTTTTTTTTACTTTTTATTTTATTATTATTATTTTTTTTTTTTACTTTTTATTTCTAGATTTTCTGATTTTTACATTTTTATTTTTACCGGGGCTCAGACTGTATAGGTACCCGCCGCTTTAACTTCATGGACCACGATCATGACCAAAAATAAACAAAAAGTCCCCTGATCTAGTAAATAAAAATCCGCCAGGTCCTCTTCTTCGGGTTTTGACAGTACGTGGCTGGTTCCTGCTGCTCGAGATGTTGGCTTTTGATCACTGTGAAATGTCGTCTATGTTGTTTGTGATCCAACTGACTATGTGTTTTGCCTTGTTCTGTACGTGTTTATTGTTGGCTAGTTGTTTATACCAGAGTTGTTCATTGTCCTGTGTGATTTTGGCCAGATGGAGGTTTTCCGTTAGCGGACAGGCTAGTAAGTAGTGTAAGGATGTTCCTAGCTCGCCACAGGCACAATCCGGGCTCTTCTTCCTCTTAAACCGATGAAGATAGGCCGGAAATGCCCCATGGCCCGTGTATATTTGTGATAGAAGCTTGCAGCTAACTAGAGTCTTTGTGTTTACTTTTGGGTAGTATCTGTGAGTTAGCCTGCCCGTGTCCCCGTAGTCCCACTCGAACTGCCATTGATCCATAGTAAGCTTTTTGAGATTTTTCTTTAAGTATGAGATTGGTTTTTCTAAGTAGTATTGTTCTTTATTGTTTACATTATCGGCTGCCAGTTTTGCTAATTTATCAGCCTCTTCATTCCCTAGTATGCCTACGTGGGCCTTAACCCATTCAATTTTGAAGCTGTTATGAGATCGAACTATTTCATTGTGGATTTTATGGATCAATTTATCGGTGGAAAATGGTTTGGATATTGCTTGGATGGCCGACATGCAGTCCGAGTGGATACTGCATGTGATACCCATTGTATTGCCCCATTCTGCTGCCTTGAGGATTGACAGTAGTTCGGCTTGGAAGACACTGTTACACTTTCTTAGAGGCACTGACCATTCATGAATATTTTGGGAGTTTTTGAACGCTACAAAGGCCGATCCTGTAGCCCCTGATTCCAGCTTCGACCCGTCCGTGTAGATATGTGTGTCGTCAGCAGAAGACCCTATAAATGGCTCTGGGGTGTCAGCAGGGTGTTTCCACCAAATGTTTTGCTTTTTTGTAAAGTCTGTGTGGTTGAATACGTGTTCCTGAAGCTGGTAATTCCTGTGTAGTCTTGTAATTGTACCATACGCAGCTTCATATTTTAGTTGCAGGTGTACTGGAACCAGGCCAGAGAGAACCAGAAGTGCCGAGGTCGGGGCTGTTCTATAAGCCCTCACAATGGCCAGTGCGAAGTGTCTCTGGCAGCTAAGTAATTTGTCTTTACTTTGCTGTGTTATTTTATTGCCCCAGATTGGGGCTGCATAGGTCAGTGTCTTTTCCACCACGGTCTTGTACCATGTTTTAATCAAGTTAGGTTTTATCCCCCATCCCCTTGAGACCATGCGCCCAAACAAGCTGAAGGATTTATAAATCTTTTTCACCTGATGTTCTACATGGGGCTGCCATTTAAGATTTTTGTGAAGGACCACTCCCAAGTACTTCATGGTTTCTTTAGTCTCTAATTCAATACCATTGTAGCGTATTCCTTCAAGTTTATATGAATTTTCAGTTGGGAGGTTTCCTGTGTGAGGTCTGTTAAGGTACAGTAGTTCAGTTTTGCTCCAATTAATTGTTAGGTTGTTTCTGTTTGCCCAATTGCCAAATTCGACTAATGCTGTGTTTGCCGTGTTAATTAAAGTATTTGGGTCTTTCGCGCTTATAGTTAATATGAAATCGTCTGCAAAGGCTTGGATCCTAACATTGTTCCCCCAGCTACGATTAAGTGCTGTCTCCGCTATTAGTAGCCAAAGGAGCGGGCCTAGGCAGCTCCCCTGGGGACAGCCACCAAAGATTTGTTTGATCTTGCTTATTCCATTTTCCTCCAGCTTGACATACCTGTCCTCCAGAAAGCTAACTATCCAGTTGACTAGGTATGTCGGACAGCCGGAGAGTTGGAGGTTTCCTAGGAGTGTTGGCCACCTGATATTGTCAAAGGCACCTTTTATGTCTATTGATATTAAAAGTGTCTGTTTTTTGTCTAGTTTGTCTTGCTGAATATTGTCTAATAATTTTTTTAGCGCGTTTTCTGTTGAGGTGCCTTGCTTGAATCCGAATTGATTAGGGTTCCAATATCTAGAGATTGTAAAGTAGTGGTTCATCCTGCCGTGTATTATTCTTTCTAAAATTTTGCTGATAGCTGGAAGGAGGCAGATTGGCCTATAATTTTTTGGGTCTTTTGGATCCTTGCCTTCCTTGTGGAACAGAACCACTATACCCTTTTTGAATGGCTTCGGAAAGTGTTTTAGCTGTAGACATTTATTAAATAGGGCCAGGAGTAGGTTTTGGCTAGTATGGTTTATTCTTTTTATTAGATTGTAATCGATGTAGTCGTGGCCAGGAGCTTTATTCTGTTTGATATTTTTAATTATCCTGTTTAGTTCTTGTGATGTTACATTTTTAGGGCTATTTTCTGCAAAACAGGGAGGTGACGGATTTAGTTTGTGTGGTATGCTAGCGTCGGTTAGATAAAGTGAGTCCAGGAATCTATTTAAGGTGCTGTCTACAGTTACAAGGTCATTATCATCCAGAACATTACAGAGCTTCGCAGGGGTTGACATTTTGCCTGAGGCAATCTTATATTGGGGGCCGTAGGTATCTTTACTATACTTCCTTATACTTTGTATAAGGAAGTAAAAAAAGAGGAGATGTCATGATAGTAACTACAACTTTTATTATGCCTATTTTAACTGTAACCGTTTATCATGTTTTAACCATAGATCATAGAATAATAATAAAGGAAGAAGGAGCGTACGTGTTTTGGTTTCGGTTTGTGAAATCCAGGAATGCCGGGTACAGGCAGAGCCTGATTAAGGGGGAAGCACACATTATCTCCGCTCTCACCGGAATATTTTTACAATTATTTTTTACTTATGTCATAGAAATTCCACGCTTCGACGAGGAAATATTTTTTATAAAAAATGAACGGTGTAAAACAATCCAATTTACTCACCGTTATTAGACACCAGAATTCTTTTAAAATAATTTTTAATGAGAATTTTCTGCTTATTATAGGAGGAAAGTATTTGTTAAAAAATAACGGTGTCAGTATAAATAATGTGTGCTTCCCCCTTAATCAGGCTCTGGGTATAGGGTTGTAACAGTGCTTCCATTTGATTGGTTGGCGACTTGTTGGCGAGATTTTTGAATCGTCTCGTCTCTCTGTCAATCAGTCTGTGAGGCAGCACCCACAACAAACAGCGATAAATGCGCTGAGGATGGGTGCCCTACTTCAAAGTTGAGAGGTACAAAAGTAGCTTTCGCTGGCATTTCACTAGAAGGGGTTTGTAAGCATTAGTGTATTAGCATGCTCCTTCTTCCTTTATTATTATTCTATGCCATAGATATAGTAATAAGACATAGATTGATCAGCGAGGGCAAAAAAGTGATGCCTTTTTTACTCGGGGAAAGACGGCAATTTTACTGTCTTTTGGATGTTTTTCCCCGAGTGAATATACACGGGACTACACACAGATACTAATTTAGCAAATAAAATTTATGAATAATTTATGTATTAAAGATGAATGAAAAAACTCCAGATACTCATTTTTCTTTCTCTCTTTTCTTCTTCTTTTTTTTTTTTTCTTGTATGGAATAACGACATTTAAAGAAATTTATCGTTTCCATCCACTATTTCTGTCTGGTTAGCAGTTTTTTTGGTCGAAAACACTATTGGACTTATCCTCATCTTTTGAGATATTCGAGTTAACCCTTTAACTGCCAATCGCAACGTGTAATAGAAATTGAGTTGTGTCTTTTTTTTTTTTACAGAACTAAAACGTTTGGACATATCCTCATCTTCAGGAAAATTTGCGTTAACCCTTTAACTGATAATCGCAACATATAACAGAAATTGGTTTTACTCGAAAGTGGATATAACGATTTTATAAAAGTTTGGGGTTAAGTGTTCTTTAGAGAGCTAAAACGATTGGACATATCCTCATCTTCAGGAAAATGCGCGTTAACCCTTTAAAGGTCAATCACAACATATAATAGGAATCAGGTTTACTCGGAAATGGATATAATGATTTTTATAAAAGTTTGGGGTTAAGTGTTCTTTAGAAAGCTAAAATGAATGGACATATCGTCATCTTCAGGAAAAATCACGTTAACCCTTTAACGGCCAGTCGCAATTTATAGCAGAAATTGGGTTTACTCGGAAATGGATGTAAAAAACTTGATTAAAGTTTTGGGGTTAAGTGCTTTTTAGGGATCTAAAACGATAGGAAAAATCCTCATCTTCAGGAAAATTCGTGGTTGCTGTTAACCCTTTTGCACTATATGGCAGGAATTGAGTTTACTCGGAAATTGATAAAATGATTTTAATGAAAATTTAGAGTTTGATTTTTTGAAGAGATAAATTGATTAGATATATCTTCATCTTCAAGAAAATTTGTGTTCGCTGTCAACCCTTTATCGGCTAGTTGTAGCATGTGGCAGATAGTGGGTTTATTCTTAAATGGATATAATGATTTTGTTGAAAGTTTAAAATTAGAGATGTAATGAGGGAGGATGTAATGAGTTACTACTAACGAAAAATAATCTCATATCACAATACAGAAAAGTAAAACTTATCCTATTAAATTGCAGATAATTACACTGCTCTGAAAAAAAAAAAAAAAAAAAAAAAAAAACTGTATCTGATACCATTCTTGCAGATTCTTATATAAACTGACCTTCTGAATCCGAATCTGGCCCCCATTTTTCCCCATCATCCACCGTTTTCTTGTTACGCCCCCTCCCCCATTTTAATCAATGTTTGATAATTTTATACGCATCAGTTTGATTTGGAGAGGAACGATGATTATTTTAACTGTTAAATGTCTTCTGACCTCAAGAGCTACAGAGGTAGAAATTTCTAAAACACACGAACATTTGTAGTAAGGAGGATATTTGAGGGGATTTGTGCACAGAAAACTAAAATAAACGTTAACGCTGTTAACGTGAATTACTTTTAACATGAACTGTTACCACAATCCCCGTGAAAATGAAAATTACTTTAGTTCTATGACGATCAGTTGCCAATAGCATTGAACTACTGATAACATGAACAGATTTTTTATCCCCCTTGAGATTCACGTTAACAAGGTTTGACTGTATATCTTTTCATGTCTGCACAAAATGATCTTTTTCAGCATTTATTATTATACTACTTTAAGAAAAAAATCGTCTGCATTCATCATGGAAACTATCTTTAATAAATTATAACTTAATAATTTGTATTGCGTAAATTTGTATAGGATTATATATAGAAGAAAATCTTGTGGTAATGCTAGTTATAATATATTAAAACAAGCGGGCTTTACTAACTGCCGCTGCTAACTACATTTAAAATAATTTAAAAATTCGATATAAGTTACTAATATAAAAACTTAAAAAATATTAAAATATTAAAAAAAGTATTCCATTAAAAATCAAAATAGTATTTAAACCATAATAATAACAAAGCAACTGATTATAGAAAATCATATTTTTCATAAATTAGTTAAATTTAACTTACTTATGAAAACTTATTCCACTTCCTTTCATAAATGTATTTGTACAATTAAAAGCCGCGCAGTATTTCGGCATTTTCAATATATATCAACATTCTATTCCATTATTGTTTCCGAGTTTTATACTCTCTCATGGCTGATGCCAAAAAACTTTTTCGGCATCAAAAATCTTTGCTCGTTAACATGGGGATGATAGATCTATGGTTTTAACTGTTTAGTTTTTAGAATTGTGTTTGTGCCAGAATGTAGCATTAAAGTTTATAAGATACTTAAACATGCTTCTCGCGTACTTAATTAACATAGTTTTACAAACTGAAAATCCTACGTCAAAAGCGTCGTCACTTCCATGTAAAATTATACAACAATACTTGCCTCGCGCACTTGCTCAGATGCTCCCAATTCGCTTTTACATTACCTCTACGGGAATTATCCTTCGTCGCGTAGTCTTCGACATGAGTTCCTATATAATTCTAAACCCTTGTGATGTTCTCTACCTCCCCTCTAAGTTTGTGCCATGACCTCGGAGTCACCCTGCATATGTATATATCTGTACTGATAAGTATAAAGGATTTAAGTCCATATTCTTGATTTTTCAGGAAACGAAAAATAAAATTAAACTAACTAAAAACTCATCAGAAGAATTGATTAGTAAAAAGGGATTAGGCTGATTTATACCCTTTATACCATTCAGTGATTGTCAATCTTCATTTAATAAAGGGAAAAAATTGAATTAAATATTTTATACTAAAGATTAATGCTAAATTTCTGACTTGAATCTTTTTTTACCAATGGACTTTCTCAAAGACTAAATGACATGGATTTAAATCCTTTATACCAATCGATAGAGAATTTTTTTCTGAGTCTGACTATGTACTTAACTCAAAATCGACATTTTTGGACTTAAATCCTTTATACTTATCAGTACAGATATAAAGGGATATTTATTTTTTATAAATTTCCTTTCTATTTTAATGGTTTTATCTATATATATGTCAATGTGTACTGTATTTGATCCCCGCTGATCGTTATTGTGTCATTTTTAATAAACTTCCTATCATTCTGAAGATGAGGATCATACCAAGTAAGAATGTTTACATATATCTCATTCAGCAAGCCAATGATCATGAAACAGAATTATAAAGCCGCTATCAAACGAAGAACCATACGATAGCAGTCTTTAGCACAAAATACCTCATAAACAGGTTTTTCATGCGGGAAACGATCCAAATGCCGTCTGATACAAAGTGCCGAACGTACGTTCTTCAATCACGCATTTTCGACTGTTTAAAGCACATACGGTAGTCTTTAGAACGAAATCTTCCAATCAGAGAATCGCGATTACAGAACACCCTCTGTTCTTTTCCCTTTTAAACATCCTTGGGGTGAATAATAGCCAAATGCGTTGTTTACATTTCTGGATTTCGTTCTTCCGTTTATGCTTAAAAACAACCCTACTGAAGTCGTTTGGTCACTTTTGAGCGGCAATAGCTTATATTTTAGAATATATCGTCTTCCGTCTGATAGTACCTTAAGACGGAAATTTACGCGTGTTTGTATGTCAACTAGTGTTGTAAAAAAACCCACAGTTTTTGAAAGATGGGAATAAACCCGGGAATTTTGGGGAATAAACACAGAATTATGGGGAATATTGGGAATTATAAAAGTAAACAAAACCAGTCACTTTCAAAATGGAAATTAGGGCTAACGCATTGAACATACATATACATAATACTTAAAATGTCAATGAGTATTGCATAAACTAGCTTTAAATGCAGGAGCAATTTTATTTTTGGGCAATGCTGCTTCTGTTCATTGCAACCGTTACATAATTACCTTTTAGTATATTTCCAAAAGAAATATAAACTGACAAATTTTTAAAAATATTTTTTATTATTTATTTATTTATTATTATTTTTTTTTAAATAGGTTATTTTTTTAGTAGGTTAATTTTTTTTTTTTTTTTTTAATTATTATTATTGTTCTAGCAAAGCAAATAAATGTAAATTATGCATGTTCTGTTTTAAACTTAAAAATATAGTTTAAGTAATATTACTTATCTACTTATCAGAAAGGTCCTTAAAAGATTACTTAACTAAAATTATCATTTTAACTGCAATGATTTTGAGTGATTTTTTTTTATTTTATTTTTATTTTTTTTTTAAGGTTTTCCAATATATATTCATTTTAAATGTTTCACAAACAAGTACAGCCAATCACTTTAATCTGCAATTAAATTTTTAGTGTAAACAAACAAACAAACAACAACAACAAAAAAAAAAAGACAAACTACTATTACATCAGTATTTAATAAAATTGAAAACAAACAATGATGAATAATCATTTCCTTTGTATTTTTAAATTAAATATATATGTTTATATTTTATTGCTATGTGTTATTTGAAGTTTGCTTAAGTTATTTACCCCATGAATACACAATTTTATTAAAATTGAAGAAATATTTTATTCTGAAATTTATTAGAAATAGTCTTTCTGTTTTAATGTCTAATTATGAAATAATAATAGTAACTGATTTTGTATCTGCAAAAGAAAGAAGAGTTGGGTTGCTTTTCACAGTTGCAGTTAAAATTGCTAAATAGGAAATCATTAAAAATAATAAAAAGGAAATAAATGCGTCCATGCTTCAAATTATTTCATAACTCCCAGAAATTTTCAAAATTTCCTTTCCAAAAAAACAGATTTATTCCCCGGGAAGAAACGGGTTTTTTTCACCCTTTGCAACAGTAATGTCAACAACAAAAACAGCATTTGCCAGGAACACACGTAAAACCCTAATAACTATACAAACATGTAACAGCTTTTCGAGTTTGACCATTCGAGGAGATCTGCTATTCAGCGTTCATCCTTATTATACAAACACTTCAACTTCAAATAAAAAGCCGATCCGAGAGACATCTTTCTATTTATTGTCGATATTCCTTCGTTAATATTTTATGGTATAAGATAATGCAAAGTCGAAGTTTCTGATATTGTTTTAAAATATTTTATTTAGAAATTGTAAATCCTCAGGATTGATATATATCAGTAATCTTCATAAGTTGTCTTAAGCTTATTTAACACAGAAATTTGGATGAAATTTGAAGGAGATATTTCTACGCATATATAAGAATTACTAGACGATATCCTGGGGCGTGTTCAGTAGAGCGCCCTATCCACGACCGGCCGATTGATTCCGAGCCAAAGCGTTCAGTGGTGTCGACCGATCCAGAGTCACATCGTTCAGTAGAATGGACCGATCTCGACCGGTCGTGGATCAGAAAGCCCAGAAAAATTTCTTGATCCATTGGGTCACGTGATGGATCAAATGCGCAATAGGATGAAAATCAGGCTCTGACTGACACTACGCAGTAAAAACCTGAACAATGAACATCTATTTTTGACAATGATTGTTCATTTGTTTAATTAGCTGAGGATTAATACAGATGTACCTACTTATATGCAATGTTTGTGCTGTAGAAAATAAGGTAAGTAATTCCGTAAAATGCTAAACTGTATTATGTTTATTTATTTATTGTGTAAAAAAGATTTTTTACGTAATAACGATTTTCGATACGTAATTTCTTTTATTGATGAACGTAACATTTAAACATAAAATTAAAACAAAAATTTACACAATTGTAATTGAAACAAAAATTCTTTTTTTTTTTTTTTTAATTCGGACGTTATCATATTTTGTTAATTTAATATATAAAAATAAGCTGGGAAAAATTAATTATTTCATTTTTTTTTCAGACAAAGCTTTTCATTCTTGAGATTGTTTTTTGTTTACAAATAGAAAAGTTTGTAAACGATTGTATTTTTTACCTTTAAAACAATAAGTTAACTATAAGTAAATAAATTAAAATCCTTCCACATTTTTTTAATTTTGGTAAAAATAAGTTTAAGATGTCAATTATTAAATTTAATAAACAAAACAGACTGTAAAAAAAGTAGCTATAAAATTATGCAGTGTTTACATTGCTAGTTTATTTTAATATTGAGTCGGTAATAAGAGAAAAAGCTCTTTATATTGATTCATAAGTCGAAGAAGAAAGTAAGATTATTTTTTATATAAATCCATTATATTAACAAAACAGCATATTTCATATTTTATATAATTTTTTTTAAACGTTTTTGTTGTACATTTCTGTTCATAATAAAATTCGAAGAGAAAGAAAGGTGTTTTCTTATATCAAGAAGTGCTCATTTAAGATAAATCGACTCTGCTCATTTAAAAATAAATGTAACGCAACATTCTTAACATTTTCATGATTAAAATTTATACGTGAATTTAGAAAAACCATAGCCAAAGTAATGTACATTAGTAATTTATCAGTACAATCAATTAATAGCTTCTTATTTTTTGTTAGCAGAATACAAAATTCTACATTAATAAGAAAGAAGTAAAATTGTTATTACATAAAAGATCTTTCTTTCTTTCTTTTTTTTTTTTTTAAGAAAAAACGTAATCTAGTTTAGCGTTTTATGGAATTACGTATTAAAAGTCCAGACAAAATAAACAACAGAAATACAATAAATAACTTGCTAATACAGGTCAAATTAGATAGATGGCGCTGCTCCAATTACGTCAGAATTGTTCCAAATCGTTCAGTAGACGCCTGGCCCGGTACAAGACCGATCCAGGATCAGTGACGTCATCGCCCGGTCGCACTGATCCATCTCGGGCGCTCTACTGAACACGCTCCTGGTAACTTGGCAGGTGTAGATTTTTGTTATTTAACATTTTAGGTTTCATTCTATAATTTCTTTTGAAAACTGTTGAACTAATTTTAAAAATGCCTATTAATAACATATTTTATCATATATATGTAAAAAGAAAAAGCAAATTTTAACGTTTTATTTGAAATATTTATTTCTTGGCATGATAAAATTCAAATAATAAGTAATTTAATAAGTATGAAAGTATGAAAGTAAACACAATAAAAAGCAACAATAAGTGTTTGAGGTCAAAATAATTGCACGGGCCTTCATTAGATGAAAATAAGGAGACACGTGTGCATCAATAAAGCAGCTACCATGCACGGTATATTTTGCTTCCTCTAAGACATCAGTTGTTAAATTTCAAAGTTGTGCTGCTATATACCGAACAGAAAAGAATGAAATATTTAAAAATCGATATACATAAAGTAAATTTAATTCATTAAATTATTTTAAATATTTTATTTCAGAGCAAAACCAATGAATATTAGAAGGTTAGGACCTAATCCTTACCTGCTTTATAAGCAGGATTTTTTTTTTTTTTTTTTTCTTTCATTCAGTTTTTCTTAATCTTTTTTTTTTTTTTTTCTTAACACATTGAATAATGATTTCAAAGAAATACTGTATATTCATACCTGCCAATATCCTAATTATGAATCGCATACTTGCCAACATTACAACAACAACGTCATTATGAACCGTACAACTTTTAGTACGTCTTCTTTTTATCACACCAGTCACGTTTCAGAGTAATTTTATTCTTATTTAATCGCAACAACATTTTGAGAGAATTACGCTAAAAATAAAGTGATGTGTAAAAAGGGGGCGTTAACAATTGTATGAGATGGCTGGCAAGTATGGAATCGAAAGATCTTTTAATACACACCCCTTTTCCACACCACTTTATTTTTAGAGTAATTATCTCTAAATGTACTGCAATAATTTCCATACATGCCATTGCCATCCTAACTCGGAAGATTGTAGTTCCTTTTTTGCGCCAATAAATTTTTAGAGTAATTCTCTTGACGTATATTTACGATTAAATAAGAAGAGAACTACTCTAAAAAAAGACAGGAGTGAAAAAATATGCAGGAAGGGGCGGGATTAACAATCTTCCGGGTTAGGTTGGCAAGTATGAATTTCTAATTTATTTAATCACGATTTTTAACACTTTCGCGACCGCTTACTTTTGTCTTTTTAACAGTAAGGTCCGCCTGTAGGCTTTATTCTTCCAAGTTACAAATTTTCGGAACAAAATTTTCTGTATTCACATTTTTATTTCAAAAGAATATACATTATAATTATGTTCTTTCTACTCAAAGCTTTTGTATCCATAGTATATTTCATTGTAAAAGTATAAATATCCTGTATATACTAAAGACAGAAACAACATGCAAATTGCGAAAGAAACGCCCACTGGCGGATTTACACATGTTCAAATGACGTGAATCTACGTAATTGGTCGCGAAAGTGTAAATGTAAAAGTAGAATAAATATTTTTGTATAAATATGGTGGTGGTACAGAAGCTAAACATTTTTCATTTCTGACAGTGTTCTGAAAAAAGGGTGGAGACTTCGAGGTCTGCAATATAATACATTTAGCAATTCGTATACAAAATATTTATTTCATCTTATGTATTAAATAAGTATAAAATAGCTTTTAAAAAGACAGGGTTAGTAGTCGCCAACATTTTTTCTATACTGTTTAATCATGACATATTTTTTTTAAAGTACAATAATTATTTCTCTAAAAAAAATTTGGTGGCAAAAGAGGCGAAATTTTCTCAGATGAGAGAAAAAAAAAAAGGAAACTATGATCCCTGAAATAAAGACAGGTGTAAAAAAAAAGGGCGGGTACTTAAAATCTTTCGTTTATTAACCCCTTCATTCTCGCTCACGTGATATTCACGGGCAGTGACCAAGTCCCTCGTGTATTTTTACTTTCATATTTTAGGGTACATGAAAGCACCAGCCAGTACCAAACTGTATATAATGTATTAAAATTTAATCACATTATAATTTTTTATGTGAATAAACTTTAATCACATCATAAATGTTTATATATATAATGTATGAAAATATGTACAGAATAAATATATATGTTATTCATATATTTATTTTTAATCTATTTTTTTAATTAGACAAAAATGTGGATTTTATGGGCGTGTCTTTGAAAAATATGCGACCGTAAAGGGGTTAATGAGATGGTGGCAGGTATGTACATTGTTTTACAAAAACGAGAGTTGATTCACCTAGTTTCCGTATGATTAGTTCCTGAACATTTATTCTATTCGTCTTTAGCTTAATTTCTATAAACTATTACGATTTTCTTAGAAAATAATAACAAAAAATTTATTACAGAACTGCCAAGTTCCTTAATATAGCCGATCCGAAAGCATTTATAGAAATAGAAATATTTAAAAAAAATTTACAATCTCATACTTGCCACCCTAACCCAAAAGATTGTTAGTCCCGCCACTTTCCCCCTATTTTTTCACACCAGTCTTTTTTTTAGAGTACTTTTCTTCTTATTTAATCGTAAATGCTCTTTTTTTTTTCGATATCGAATATTTCTTTTAACAATAATGCAAAGAAATGTCAACGCTGTGGAAAAATAAACGATGCTTTTTTTGTCATGTGCATTTTATTATATCCCCCCCCCCCCAGGCCCTGACTAACGGCAGGGCATACGGGGCAAATGCCCTGGGCCCCCCTTCTGGAAGGGGCCCCCCTACAGGCATATGCAGAAATTCTGCAACCTAAAGAGCTCTTATGCCACTGCAAGGCCCCCCCCCCCAGAATAGGCTTGCCCCGGGGCTCCAGGTAGTCTAAGTCGGGCCCTGCCCCCCCCTTTTTTTGCATAAAAAATAAATAAGTGTATTTTAAGTACGACATGTTGCGCTATATCTTTCGGGCAGCAATTTTTTGTTGTTATAAATTTTTATCTATCATCTTAAATGCATATACAAACATTTTTATCTTTATTTAACATATATACAGCATATAACATATATTGTATTTACCCGAATTATAAATTTAATCAAAAATTAGGAAATTGATTAATCAATACAAAAATCTAGATCACGCCGTAAGCTTTAATTCACAATTCAATCCGATAATTAGTTCAAAAGGTTAAATAAAACATCATTAATTTAAAAATTACTTTAAAAAAAAGAAGTAATGCCAAAAATAAATAAATATATTTATTTTATGTTGAAAAAAAATGAACGTGCAAACATTTTCTTTTAGTAATTGTTATAAAACTGGGAAAAAATGTGCTAAAGGAATGGAAATACTTCAGTACAGAATCCCTTGGCGAAATTTCAAATTTGGCGCTAAAGTAGCTCTTACGTTTCTCTCAAAGTTTTTACTTACACTATTGCGGTAACTAGCTTAATTCGTCGCTAGGAAAAATTTTAAAGTCGTCATAGAGCTCCTATGTTAAAGCTATAACAAATGAATGTAGTAATGGATGATAGTGAATGAAACAAATTTACTGCATCCCTTTCTATGCATGAAAATATTATAATAAATCCTTTCGTTCTAAAATAAATTATCTTTTGTGCAGAATTCTATATCTACTAGGATTTTTTTTTTTTTTCTTTTACTTAGTTTATTTATTTATTTACTTAATTACTTATTTAAGTAATTAACACTTTTTTTAATATATTACTATGTTTGAAAGATTTTTCATTTTAATGCGAACTAATTTTTTTTTATGTTCTTTTGAATAAAATACAATAATTCCTTTTTAGAGTTAGGTTTTATAGTTTAATTATACTGTTATTAAATGTAACAGTTTGTGGCGGGGGGGAGAAGAAGAAGAAGAAGAAAAAGAGGGAAAAGAAAGAAAGTTCTGGTTATAAAGGCATTAATTTTTAAATAACTGATCACGAATGACTTTTAAAAACATTATAAAGAAAAAATTCTATTTTCTTATACCGTAAATTATTACAGAAAAATATTTACCTACTTTTACAGAATAGTATAAAAAGCAGTGTCATCGGCTGTCTCTTAAATGATGAGAATGAACGCTGATAAGCAGATCTTCTCGAAAATGAAATAGTAAGGTAATGCATGTTCCGTAGTACTGTTAATACTAGCTTTTTTCTTTTTCTTTTTTTTTTTTTTACACATTATTCTTATTTTAGAGTACTTTCACACTATTACACTAGCGAAGAATTGATCTAAAAATAAAGTGGTGTGAGAAAAGACGCGGTTACTAACAATACTACGGAACATTATTTAGGATGTTGGCAGCTATGTATACTTTGTGAGAATTTAATTAATATGGATTCTCATTAAAGGGAAAATTAGTAATTTGAATTATTGGCTGAATTTTTATTATCTTTTCTTCCTTAATCTAGTCATCATTGAAAAAAAAGAAAGGAAAACGAAGACTTTGTTTATAAAGTACTTAGAATCTTTTTTTTTTTTTTTTTTTTTTTTTTTTTAAGCTTTAATTAATCATGAAAAGAAAGAAAAAAAAAACTGTGCGTTTTCAAAATATTAAAATAATACTTTATAGAACTTTTATTATTATTCATTTAAACTAAATTGTTTTCTTGTTATTCTTCTTAAATGGAAAAGGCGTTGATTCGAAAATCTGTGTTCAGAATTTAAAATAAGCGCCTGGGAAGTGCATACATTAAATTAAAATCTATGATTTAATAACAATAAAACAACACAAATAGAAATTTTCTTTGTGCATGCACAAAATGTTTTATAATGCATAAACTCCGAAACTTTTCTTGTTCTTTTATTTAGATGAATGATTTCGTGGCCATTTTTATTACCCATTTAGAATTTAGCGAAAGCTAAATTCTAAACTATGAAGATCGCATTTATTCATTTTTCCTTTTTATATTAATTTAAAAGGGAGGGTCGCCAACTGCTCAAGAGGTATTTTAACATCTTAGCAGAGCTGCCAACCTAATCCGGCAAATTGTTAACGCCCATTGAAAAACGCCCCTTTTTCTACACCACTTAATTTTTAGAGTAATTCTCTTGAAATGTATCTATGATGAATTAAGTAGAAAAATACTCTAAAAATTAAGTGGTGTAGAAAAAGGGGCGGTACTAACAATTTGCCGGATTAGGTTGGCAGCTCTGTTAAAGGTATAACTGAGCTGATAACAAAAATATCCATTTTATCGGCAAATGCGCCCCTAGTGTGAGTATTTTTCAAGTAAATTTTTTTTAATTACGTACTCTTTATTAATGTACTTTGCAGATTTTGTGTCTCTATAATGAGTTTTGTAACACAATCGTATTTTGAATACGATTGTATATATTATTAGTAAAGTATTTTACTCTTCGATAATTATTTAGTGGCAGCATTAAATTTTTAAATACTAAACTATGTAAAAAATATTCAAAAGGAAAATGCATTAAAAGTAAAATGAAGCACTTGCAATTTTTATAAGGACAAATAAAACTATTACTTCATATTTTTTCATTATAAATATTATATTGTAGGTAGGTAGTAATATAATTCAATTTTAAACAAGAACAAAACGTTATGGTTATTAACACTTTTCTTTTGTACGTACTTATTGTATCATATAGCTTTCAATGTTCTTTGCCTGTGTGTGTGTGGGGGGGGGGACACACAAGGGACAGAGAGAGTTTAACAGATGGAATAATTGAATTAATAATTACTCTTAAACATTGTTCGAAAATGTTAAAAGTACTTAACGCAAAAGAAAATGCAGCTCTTAGGTTCTAATTAAAGCTTTTAATATATCTGCATAGCTACCAATATTTTAATTTATTCCGGAGTAATTTTATTTCCGCCTCTATTTCGTACCACTTATTTTTTACAAGTAATTTTTTCTTATTTTATCGAAGTTATGTATTGAAGACATTTTCCTATAAATAAAGTGGTGCGAAATAAAGGCGGGGCTGAAAGTACTCCGGAACAAAATTTTCTGGACCGACCGCTTACTTTTGTCTTTTTAACAGTAAGGTCCGGCTGTAGGCTTTATTCTTCCAAGTTACAATATTTCGGAACAAAATTTTCTGTATTCTCATTTATATTACAAAAGAATATATATTATAATTATGTTCTTTCTAATCAAAGCTTTTGTATCCATAGTATATTTCATTGTAAAAATATAAATATCCTGTATATACTTAAGACAGAAACGACATACAAATTGCGAAAGAAACGCCCACTGGCGGATTTACACATGTTCAAATGACGTGAATCTACGTCGCGAAAGTGTAAATATAAAAGTAGAATAAATATTTTTGTATAAATATGGTGGTGATACAGAAGCTAAAAATTTTTAATTTCTGACAGTGCTATGAAAAAATGGCGGAGACTTCGAGGTCTGCAATATAAATACATTTAGAGACTCGTATACAAAATATTTATTTCATCTTATGTATTAAATAAGTATAAAATAGTTCTAAAAAAAAAACAGGGGTGGTAGTCGCCAACTTTTTTTTTTTTTTTTTTTTTTTTTTTTTTTTTTTTCAGGGCCCTTTAAAAAAGGAGAAATTTATGACTTTTTTGCTACCACTATTTTTATACTATAATTTCTATACTGTTTAATCACGACATATTTTTTTAAAGTACAATAATTATTTCACTAAAAAAAAATGTGGTGGCAAAAGAGGCGAAATTTTCTCAGATGAGGAAAAAAAAAGAAAAAGGAAACTATGACCCCTGAAATAAAGACAGGTGTAGAAAAAAAAAAGGGGCAGGTACTTAAAATCTTCCATTTATTAACCCCTTCATTCTCGCTCACGTGATATTCACTGGCAGTGACCACGCCCCACGTGTATTTTTACTTTAATATTTTAGGGTACATGAAAGCACCAGCCAGTACCAAACTATATATAATGTATTAAACTTTAATCACATCATAATTTCTTACATATATAATGTATTTGAAAATATGTACAGAATAAATATATATATTATTCATATATTTATTTTCAATCTATTATTATTTCTATTTTTAATTAGACAAAAATGTGGATTTTATGGGCGTGTCTTTGAAAAATATGGGACCGTGAAGGGGTTAATGAGATGGTGGCAGGTATGTACATTGTTTTACATAAACGAGAGTTGATTCACCTAGTTTCCGTATCATTAGTTCCTGAACATTTATTCTATTTGTCTTTAGCTTAATTTCTATAAACTTTTACGATTTTCTTAGAAAATAATTATGATGATAATAATAATAATAATAATAAATTTATTACAGAATTGCCAAGTTCCTTAATATATCCGATCCGAAAGCATTTTTAGAAATAGAAATATTTCAGAATGTTTTACAATCTCATATTTGCCACCCCAACCCGGAAGATTGTTAGTCCCGCCACTTTCCCCCTATTTTTTCACACCAGTCTTTTTTTTTTTTTTAGAGTACTTTTCTTCTTATTTAATCGTAAATATATTTAAAGAGAAATATTCTAAAAATTAAGTTGTGTACGAAAAGGGGCGGGAACTGACAATCTTCCGGGTTAGGTTTGCAAGTATGATATTAATTTCAGGCAGTTAATCACACAGAAAAAAAGATGGTCTTTTTGCTCATTTTCGATATCGAATATTTCTTTTAACAATAATGCAAAGAAATGAACAACGCTGTGGAAAAATGAACGATGCTTTTTTTGTCATGTGCATTGTATTATTGTCATGTTATTAATATTAATTAAAACACATTACAGATGAAATATATTTATTTCATAAATTATAAATTAAAATAACAGTTCAAAATTGTACGTCGACATCACAGTTCATAGCATACAGGCAAGCCAGCAGACAAGCAAAAACAAACTATAAATAATGGCTGCCAAGTAGAGTTGAGTTGTATGAATCAAGTTAGAGTTGAGCTGTTTAAATCACATGACATCCCCCTTTGAGATGTAAAACTTTTACACATTTTACAAAATCACATAGAATATGATAACATTCAAAAAGGTACACAGCCAATTACAAATATACAAAATTACTATTCAATCAAATACAAATTTATAAAGTTACCACACATCTTAAAAATTCACATCATATTTACACATGAAACTTTACACAAACAGTCACTGAAGTTATACATACAAGTTTATACATAATCACTTAAATATTTCGGTCTTCGAGAAATTCTTCCACTTCTAGTCACAATTACATCTGAATTACCTACAGTAGTACATTTACCTTGATCTAGTATATTATTGCTAACTGAACTATCAGACAAAGAATTTTCATTATAATCAAATTTTTCGTTAAATCTACCATGTGTCTTAATTAGGTATTTTCTATTTCTTTTAAATATTTTGCCAGATTCACTTTTAACAGTGTATGATCTCAAATTTGGATCAACAGATATTATCTGAGCAGATTCCCAAGTTTTATTTTTCATGTTCTGCATACGCACATTATCTCCCGGGCATAATTTACTCAAAGATTTGGCTGTACGATCATGAAACCGTTTTTGAATTTGTTGACGTTTAGTCAACAGGCCTTTAACATTATGAAATAATTCGGAGTTAAGCAATTTATTTGTAACAGGCAATTTTGTTCGCAGTCTTCGATTAAACATTAACTGAGCAGGAGAGAGACCCAATCCTGAAATGGGTGTGTTTCTATATTCCATTAGACCAACAAAATAATCCACATTATCTGCTTTTGCCTTTTTCATTATCATTTTTACTATACCCACCCCCCTTTCAGCCTGGCCATTACTTTCATGATGATGTGGGCTAGAAAAATTATATTCAAAGTCCCAAGCTTTAGCAAAATCTATGTACAAATGGCTATTGAATGGTACATTATCAGAAATAACAAGGTTTGGAACCCCATATCTTGAAAAAGTCTCTTTAAGAACTCTAATGACTACAGTAGCAGTTTTATTAACTAGCTCTGAAACTTCAATCCATTTAGAGTAATAGTCCATAATTACCAAATAATTTAAATTTCCACATTCCATAATATCCACTCCTAACTTTTCAAATGGTCTATCAGGAATTAAGTGAGGTTGCAAAGGCTCTTTAGTGTTAGAACGCCTAAACTTTTCGCATATCTCACACTGTGCGACTATTGTTTCAATTTCTCTGTTTATGCCTGGCCAATACATTAGTTCCCTAGCTCGTTGTTTGCTTTTTTCCATACCAAAGTGACCCTCATGAATTAATGTTAACATTTGATTTCTTAATTTGCAAGGGACAACAATCTTATCATTCATAAACAACAATCCTTCATTTGTATGCAGGTCACTCCGCAACTTCAAATATTGTTTTAATTCCTGTGACGTATTTTTAATTGTTTTCGGCCAACCCTCCTTAACAAATTTAATTACAGTTTTTAATTCATTGTCCTGATCAGTTTCATATTTAAATTGGTTCAATCTACTTTTACTCATTGGCAATTACTTGGTTATACTATGCACAATATTACTCATTTCGGGGTCATCTTTAATCTGGGTATCAATCTTAAATGCTCGTGACAGTGTGTCTGCTAAATACATTTTGTTTCCAGGTGTATACTGAATTTCATAATCATACTTTAAAAGTTTCAATAACATTCGTTGTAACCTAGATGATATTTTAAACATGGGTTTATTGACAATCGATGTAAGAGGTTTGTGATCACTTTCTATAATTACATGTCGACCATACACAAGATTATGATACTTTTCAAATGAGAAAACTATTGCCAAAAGTTCCTTCTCTATCTGAGCATAATTTTTTTCACATTCTGTCAAACTCCTAGACAGAAAAGAAACTGGCTGCCCATTTTGTATCAGGCAGGTACCCAAACCATCTTTTGAGCTGTCACACTGTATAATGATTTTTTCAGACCCATTAAATACCTTTAATACTGGGGCACAACTAAGTAGATTCTTAATCAGATTAAATGACACAGTATGTTCATTTTCCCATCTAAACTCGACATTTTGTTTTATCAATTCCCTTAATGACGCTGTTATTTGAGATAAATTTGGTATAAACTTAGATAAAAAGTTCACCATGCCTAGTAATCGTCTCACCTCACTTTTTGAATTGGGGGTAGGCATATCTATTATACCTTTAATGTGTCCTGGATCAGCTTTTACTCCTTTATCTGAAATTATCTGACCCATATATTTTAACTCTGACATTCTAAACTGCAACTTATCAGCATTAAATTTAATGTTAAGAGCTTCAGCTCTTTTAAGAACCTCCATTAAAGCTGCATCATGTGAGACTTTATCATTTCCTGTTACAATTATATCATCAAAGTATATTTCCACCCCATTTATGTCCCCAAACAATCTTTCATTTCTCTTTTGAAACACTTCTGGGGCTGAAGCAATCCCAAAAGGCATAACATTGAATTTATAACGCCCATATGGTGTGTTAAAAGTACACAAATATGAGCTTTCATTATCTAAAGGAACCTGCCAAAATCCATCTTTAAGATCCAAAACAGTGAATAATTTTTTTTCCTCCAAGTCTACTAATTATGTCCTCTGCCGATGGTATCAGATGGTGTTCCCTTTTTATAACCTTATTCAGAACCCTGGGATCTAAACATAAACGCAAAAGACCATTTGGTTTCTCTACAATCACCAAACTCTGGACCCAGTCTGTCGGTTTGTTTACTTTTGATACGATTCCATTAGCCTCTAACCTACTCAATGGTTCTTTTAAACGATTCTGCAATGCTTGTGGGACTCTCCTAGGTGGGTGTATTACTGGTTTTGCATTAGGTTTTAATTCTATATGATATTCCTCCCCTGGAAATCTACCAAGGCCTACAAAAACAGTTTCATATAACTTCAAAATATCTAATTTACTTTCAATGCATATATTAGCTACTCTTTGTATTAAATTTAATTTCATGCAAGCATTTAGTCCTAATATTGGTGTTGAATACTTTTCAATAACAAAAAATTCAATAGGAATAGCATTATTAGAATTTACATAACATTCAAACATTAATTTACGCATAGGCTTAATCTTAAAATTACCATATGCAATTAACATAGTTTCAGTATTAATTAAATCAACATTAAAACATTCTATCATATTATAAGGAATAACATTAGCCTCTGCTCCTGTATCAAGTTTAAATTCAATTTCTGTTGATTTATTACCAATTTTTAATTGTATAGTTTTATACCAAGTCAAGTCTACATTATTATGAATATTTGTACTTACTTGTCCCACTGAAAGGCACCCCTCGAAGGAAAGGGATTCAATATACAATTCATTATAACATCTAGATTCAAGTTCATGAGTACCCCTCTTATACAGTTTGCTATGGTTTCTAGATTCAAGTTCATGAACATTTTTCTTTTACACCCAACAGCGAAGTGATTTTTTATTTTACATTTCGAACATGTTTTACCATATGCAGGACAGTTAGCTTTTTTATGATTACGTCCACACTTTTTGCAGTCATAAGTTAATTCACCGAAATTGTTCTTTTTATAAGTCATTTTAAATTTAGAAGTTTTAGCAGCGTTTATACCACTACTGCTGGCCCTCATTGACTGGAACTGTTCTCTGCTTGTTTCCGCTGCTCGCACAAATTCTGCTGCTTTCTGTAACGTCAAAGATGGCTCCCGGAGCATTCTTTCCTGCAGACTAGAATCATGGATACCTAATACAATTCTATCACGGATTAGACTTTCTTCCTGAACGCCGAATTCACACGTAGTTACCAGTGTTTTCAGTTCCGTTAAGTAATTGTCAAATGATTGACCTTCACGCTGTTTACATGAAAAGAATTTGTATCTTTCAAATACAACGTTTTGATGGGGATTACAATGTTCTTCAAAACTTGCTAGCACATCGTCAAGTTTTTCGCCTTCAGTCTTTTTAAAAGTGTTATAAATAGCAACACCTTCGTCTCCTAAGAGATTAAGTAAAATTGCAATCTTGACATTTTCGGATTTCGTATTTTTTTCAGATGCTAGCATAAAATTATGGAACTTCTGGACCCATCTTTTCCAATTTTCTGCCACATTTCCTATAGTAAACCGCATTTCACCTGGAGGCTTGAAAGTATCCATGTTGCACAAGCGACAGCAGTACAGCACGTGGTCATCTGTATATTCACTTAATACGTGAATTTATTTATTTCAACTTTCATTATTTTACAGTCCTGACACCATGTCATGTTATTAATATTAATTAAAACACATTACAGATGAAATATATTTATTTCATAAATCATAAATTAAAATAACAGTTCAAAATTGTACGTCGACATCACAGTTCATAGCATACAGGCAAGCCAGCAGACAAGCAAAAACAAACTATAAATAATGGCTGCCAAGTAGAGTTGAGTTGTATGAATCAAGTTAGAGTTGAGCTGTTTAAATCACATGACAATTATATCCCCCCCCCTTCTTTTTTAAATAATAAATAAGTGTATTTTTCAGCACGACATGTTGCGCTATATCTTTCGGGCAGCAATTTTTCGTTGTTAAAAATTTTTATCAATCATCTTAAATGCATATACAAACATTTTTATCTTTATGTAAGATATATACAGCTGAAAGTTTGTCATTGTATTTATCCGAATTATAAATTTAATCAAAAATAGGAAACTGATTAATCAATACAAAAATCTAGCTCACGCTGTATTCTTTAATTCACAATTCAATCCGATAATTAGTTCAAAAGGTTAAATAAAACATCATTGATTAAAAAAATACTTTAAAAAAAAGTAATAAGAAGAAATAATAATAATAATGCCAAAAATAAATAAATAAATAAATATATGTTAAAGCTTCTATGTTAAAGCTATAACAAATGAATGTAGTAATGGATGATAGTGAATGGAACACAGTTACTGTATCCCTTTCTATGCATGAAAATATTATAATAAATCCTTTCGTTCTAAAATAAATTCTCTTTTGTGCAGAATTCTATATCTATTAGGATTTTTTTAAACTTTATTATTATTTTGTTTATTTATTTATTTACTTAATTACTTATTTAAGTAATTAACACCTTTTTTTAATATATTACTATTTTTGAAAGATTTTTCATTTTAATCGGAAATATATATATTTTTTTTTATGTTCTTTTAAATATAAAATATAATTATTCCTTTTTAGAGTAAAGGTTTTATAGTTTAATTATACTGTTATTATATTGTTATTAAATGTAGCAGTTTGTAGGGGGGGGGGAGAAGAAGAAGAGAAAAAAAGAAAGTTCTGGTTTTAAGACATTAATTCTTAAATAACTGATCACGAATGACTTTTAAAAACATTAAAAGAAAAATAAATTCTATTTTTTTATACCGTAAATTATTACAGAAATATATTTACGTGTTTTTACAGAATGGACTACAAGACGTGTCATCGACTGTCCTAATCTCCTAATACTCCTGATATTTAATGAAGAGGATGAAATGAACGCTGATTATCAGCAGATCTCCTCGAAAATGAAACAATAAGGTAATTTAAGAGTTAGAAAACTTAATTCATGTCCCGCAGTACTGTCAATACTGTACTTCTTCTTCTTCTTCTTCTTTTTTTTTTTTTTTTTTTACACATCAGTCTTTATTTAGAGTACTTTCTCACTTATTTAATCATTATTACACTAGCGAAGAATTGATCTAAAAATAAAGTGGTGTGAGAAAAGACGCGGATACTAACAATACTACGGAACATTATTTAGGATGTTGGCAGCAGGCAGCTATGTACACTTTATGAGAATTTAATTAATATGGATTCTTTTTAAAGGAAAAAATAATAATTTGAATTATTGGCTGAATTTTTATTATCTAGTCATCATTAAAAAAAAAAAAAAAAAAAAAAAAAAAAGAAAGAAAGAAAGGAAAACGAAGACTGTTTATGAAAAATTTAGAATCTCTCTCTCTCTCTCTCTCTTTTTTTAAAGTTTTAATTAATCATAAAAAAAAAAAAAAAAAAAAAAAAAAAAAAAAAGTTTCACGCCGGGAGTGCCGACAGAAGTGAAAACTTGAACAATTCCGTGTGTATTTCTTGAGCCTATTTAGCGCTCAATGTTTGGGTATTCAAGATTTAAAAGCAGAGAGAAGGCGCGCATGCGTTGCATTCCTGCAATGTAACAGTTGGTACAGATCTCATGACCAACATAAGAAGAAAAAGAGACAGCTGACGTGTACATATATACTATAGAGTGATACACATTTTTATCCACGTGTTAGCTTTTTTTTTTTTTTTTTTTCATTTGTAATTAAAAATAATGTACGTAAATTTATTTATTTATTTAAATAATTGTTTACTTACGTGATGATGAGCAGCAGTTCTATCAATTTATCAGCAATCATAGATTTACAAATTCAAACTCAAAAGCACTGCAGTACAATATTTCTTATTTAAACAATATAGAGTATATAATTATTAACACTTCACATTAGTAAGATACATTATTTGTAGCTAGCTAAATCAAAGAAGAAAAAAAATTTTTTTTTAATGAATTTCGAGAATTGTCCAGTCGCAGTTCATGCAAATTCTTTTAACCCCTTTCCTGCAGCCGAAAATTTAAGAAAATTGCTTCCCAATGCTACTGTGCTTTCTAAACTCTAAAATGAGTAAGTAATTCTTTTGAAAACACTGTAAAGATCACTTCCAAGCAGTGCTGCCAGATTTGAGGGAAATTTTTATTCAACATCCACCCTTAAATTTTACTTGTATCGGTTATCTAATTACATAGACGATTTCAGTAAAAGATACTTCGAAACAATTAGGAAACCCAATTTTTAATAAAATCGCACAATCAACTGTGGAAGGAAATCATATTTATTGAAATTTAATTTTTCCGACTGAGTGAAAATAATGCCTGGACCGGGACTCGAAGTCTGCCTAAAAGGTTGTCTGAGTGAGTAATGCTGACCGGGATGTCGGCCTGGATAGCTCAATTGGTAGAGTCTTGACCTTGTATGTCAAAGATATGGGGTTTGAGTCCCGGTCCAGGCATTATTTTCGCTCAGTCGGAAAAATTTAATATCAATAAATAAAATTAGGAAACCGTTTCAATTAAAATTTAAGGGTGGATTTTGAATAAAAATTTCCCTCAATCTGGCAGCACTGCTTCCAAGATTATTTTATTGTACTGTCAAATCGTGTCAGTAGTTTCAGTGGCACCAGTTCAATACAAAGAATCGTACTTTGGCAAGACGAATATACACGCCCGGGGCACTAAGGGGTTAATTCTAGCAATTTAAAGAAATAAAATATTTTTCAGAATTTTAATACTTATACAAGACAACCAATTAATTAAACTTATAACCTTCAAATCGAAATTTAATCTTTTATCATGAAGACTATCACTGCCCGGCATGAAAGATGCCCCCAACACTTTTTTTGCAAATTCTTACATAAAATGACCTCCTGATTCCGAATAGGACGCCCATTTTATCCTACCACCCACCGTTTTTTAGAAATGGCCCCCTATTTTTATCACTTTTCGGTGATTTTATGGTTATAAATTTGATTTTTAGGGGGGAGGGGGGCGAGGATTATTTTAAATGTTAAATATCTTCTGAGGGCTACAAAGTTGGAAAATTCTAAAACATGAACATTTGCGGCAAGGGGAAAATTTTGGTGGGGATTTGTCACTGAAATTATGTATTATGTTTCTTATATTTTTTAATCTATTATTAATGTTATTTATTAAACATTATATATTTTTGTTTTTAGGTGTTAAATTAATTCTTTTTCATTCTCCAAATCAAATTCATGGTCATAAAATTACCGTACAGTGATAAAAATTGAGGGAGGGGGTGGTGTCCTTAATAGGGCGAAATGGGAATCATATTCATATTCAGGACGTCTTTTTACATAAAAATCACCAAAAATGGTATTAAAGCTCGATTTTTTTTTTTTTTTTTTTTGCTGATCAGTGTATTCCAAGATGTACTGACTAATCTGATTCTTAAATCCATAAAAAAAAAAAAAAAAAAAAAAAACGATAATAAATCTTTACAACTAGTATGCTTTAGTAAAGCAGGGATGGAACACGGGCGCAGTATTCATACCACTATCAATGTAAGAAAATTTTCTACTTCTTAAATCAACGATATTATAGGTAGTAAAATTTCTTAAACGGATTCCGGTATGAATTTTGCGCCCGTGTTCCATCCCTGGTAAAGTATTTAAAATTTGTTACAATTAATTACAATGTCACTAATAAACATACATACTTGCCAACCATCTCATTATGTAGCGTGAAACTTTCAGTACACGCCATTTTATCACACCAGTCATTATTATTTTTTTTCTTTTACAGTAATTTTATTGCTATTTAATCGTAAGAATATTTGGAAAGAAGTAGTCTAAACATAAAGTGTGTAGAAATGGGACGTTAACAATTCTCCACTTATTAATGAGATGGTTGGCAGGTATGCTGATAAATCTAAAGCAGAGGCCGTATACTCCTCATTTTCTTTTTTCAGGACACTTTCAGGGGTGAGAAATTTCTGCCTGTTTTGCTACTTTTACTTTTACAGAAATTTTTTTATTGTACTTTTACAGTAATATATTTTGATTAAACAGAATAGGAATTATTGTATAAAAAAATCTCATTTCTGAAAGTGTCCTTAAAAAAAAAAAAAAAAAAAAAAAGGGCAGAGACTATGACGTTTGATTTTAAGAATTTTGTATCAAAACTAATTTTTTCATATAAACCGTTATATAAATGCGTCTAAAAAAACCTAGTTTTCATAGAAATACCATTAATTACCTTTATACAGGGTGATCCATAAAAAACTAGCTCCGTGAAGTTCATAGCGAGGCCAGCATAATACAAATATAGTGCGTTTTATAATAACCAAGCCTTGCATTTATTATACGGGGCCGGTTTTATATGTACCACCCTTCAAAAAATATTTTTGAAACTACAAAATTTAACTAAATTAATCATTAGCTTTTGTCACAGCTTAACAATTAACTAAATTTGTCATATATCGTAATAATAAGACAGAATAAGGACATAGTAAGGGATAGTTCCAAATAAATACTCGAAAACTAAAGTGTTAATCGTGTAGATCTTAGAATTATTCCCTTCCTATTAACATATTCCAACACAGGACTTTTGTTACTGTAGGTTTAACAACTTTCATTTTTAATGTTTATAAATAACACTAAACTTGCTATTTTGAACTTTTTTTTTTTTTAGGAAAATTGGTAGTAATAATTAAAATTTTAAAAATTTAATTTTTTACTAACAGTTTTTTAATTACACAAAGAAAAGAATTTACTTTCTAGTATTCTTCCCCCCCCCCCTTTTTTTTTTAATAGGGAGGGGGAAGAGAGTCATTTTTAATTACATGAATGCGATAAATTTATATCTATTATCTCAATTCACTCATATATATAATTTTAGAAATTGTTTAACATTTTTTATTGATCCTCTTTTGAATTTTTTAGGTTTGTTGAATATATGCATCTAGCCTAAAAATTAAAAAATGCAAATATTTTGTGGTTAAATCTTAACACAGAAATGAAAAATACATACTTTCAGTTATATAGAGTACAATTTTAGTCTTTAATACCAAGTTTATGAATTACACAAAGCTAGTTGAATAAAATACTGACCACTGAATAAAACAGAAAAGAATTTTGAGCTCTGGGCTGTTTGATACTGCCATGTACTAGGGAAAAGAACATTCAAACATTTATATGGATATAATAAGATAAAAATCAGCGCCATAAACCGTTTTGTAGTATTTTTAATGCTAAATTCAGTAAAAATTGGTATTATTCATATATTCATCACCAGACATTGAATGCCTGGTTAAATTATGCATTGTTTGCTGTATCCTGCAATCGCAGCAGAATACGTATGACGTCACACTTTATGAAGAGAAAACGAAATATTCTCTCTCTTGTTAGCTTCAACGTAAATTCAGGCTTTTCAGCTTGTCCTTTTATTTTTTTATTTATTCTTAATAGATTACTGAGTTTACACAGCCGTATTAAAAATACTGCATCGTGCGAATCCGTCCAAATATAACGTTAATTTCTAAGAAGAAAAAAGTTTTTTAGCTATGCAGAAAAATGATAAAACTGAAACCACAAGTATTTGAAAAAAAAAAAAAAAAAAAAAAAAGAATGAAAGAAAGAAAAAGAAAAAAGGAAAAACGTCTTAGTGTTGTGAAGACAATTTTTTGGATAAAGCGACATTTTATTTTGTCTAAATATTACTAATTGAAAACATTTAATAACTGCATGCACAGTTATTTAAGAATAAATAAATAAATAAATAAATAATGCCTTAAATGTTTATTCACACATTTCAAGAATACTGAAATTCAAGTATTTTCATATTTAAATGCTGTTGTACAGCCGCATAAAATCTATAAAGCTGTACAAAAAACAAAATTTGTTTTACAGCTTATTATTAAACAAATAAAATGTAGAAACAAGCAAGGAATGACACACACAAACTTATTGCTTTAAAACAAATTTGCCAACATCCTAATTAATATTCCGTGGTGTTGTTAACCCCGCCCCTAGCACACCAAAAAATTTTTAGAGTAATATTGTGCAAATGCAATTACGATTAAATGTGAAGAAAAATACTCTAAAAAGATACTGGTGTGAAAATGAAGTCGGGGCTAACAATACTGCGAAATATTAATTAGCATGTTGGCAAATATGCTTTAAATTGACAAGTTATAAGGCTTCATTGAGTATTCTGTATAAATAATAAAGAAAGAAAAATTTCCTGTTTATGTCAAAAGTATTGTTTTGAGGTTGAGTTTTCTTTACAAATTTTTTGCTGTTATTTCACGTTTTGAGGTCCCTTGAATTCGAAAATCAGCGGTAGTCGTCAATATTTTAGCGGTAGTTTGCGAACCATTAACCAGCTTAATTAAAAAAATACATATCAGTAGAAACCGCAAATTCATTATTCTAAATCTGTATTACACGATAGTTACTTGAAACTTTTCATTGAGATCGGACAAATGATCTGTACTACAAAAACATACAGAGAATTTCAAACGATTTACATGTTCAGGTGGAATTTATCATTAACATATTTTACTAATTAAACTATATTAATATACACTAAACTAGTTTTCTATAGTAAAGATAATGAAATTAAAATGTATTTTTTATATCCATAAAAACACATTTCGCATGCAGAATATTTCATGAAAATAATTCATCGTTTATTTACAAAAACAAACAAAGGAATAGAAGTACATTAGACGCTATGGCTGGAAAAGGCACAAAAAGTACAGAAAATTTTTCGTTTGCTTGTTTGTTTTTGTGTGTGAGTGTAAAACTTAAATATAATGCGTGATATGTATATATAGTTTATAAACAATGTACAGTGCAATAAAAAATGAGTCGAATGCATTCTGTTAATAAAAATGTAAAAATGTCTTCTAAAATGCAGTGTAAGCGAAAGTAGTGTGCATGCCACACTAAGTTATTGTTAATAAAATAATAAAGAGTTTTCTCTCTCTCTCTCTCTCTCTCTTTTTAAGGAAGTACGCATTTTCCTTGTAAACAAATCGTTGTTGCAAACAAAATAACACTGACGTACCATGTATAATAGACTTTCAATTGCACTGCTAAATTCCCTCTTCGAAAGCGTCATAAAGTGTGATGTCACCAGGGTTGCCAACATTTTAATTTATTCCGGAGCATTTTTAGCCCCGCCTTTATCTCGCACCCACTTTTTTTAAAGAGAAATTTTTTCCTGATTTCATCGTAGATTTGATATTGTAGAAAATCTTTCTATGAATAAAGTGGTGCGAAATAAAAGCAGGGCTAAAAATGCTCTGGAATAAATTAAAATGTTGGCAACTTTGCGTCACGACGAAACGCTCCCACTTTTAGATTCAGGCGGTTTTCTCTGTATCTTAAAATTAATGTACAGTCGGGGAAAAAAAAACGCAACACTCAACGTAACTTCGTTGCTAATCGATGTAGAAAAATGTAATAGGTATCATTCGACGGGGAATTGTGAGTAGTTTCAGAAAATGAACTGAAATTTTGAATTGGGGGTCGTCTACATATTAAAACGCGCACCAACTTTGATTTTTTTCAATGGTAACACCCTATTTTTATTTTATATTTGAATTCCTGGGATCGCGACAACGCGATAAAGTATATTGGTTGTATATTTTACTTATTTTTTCACTGAGTTATAAGCGTTCAAAGTTTGAAGGTGCTAATGTTAAATTCATATTTCAAACTTTTATTAATATCTTCATAAAAAATAGCTTGATCGATATAATTTTTTTTTTTACGAGATACAGTGAAGAAACCCAAACATAATCCATCATTACTTTTGATTCTGGAAAATATTTTTAATTCTGAAAAATATTAATAAATTCATATTCATAAAAATTATGAATTATGACCTATATTAATTTTTACATAAAATGAATCCTAATGCTGAAAAATATGGGTGTGCAAATTTGCAGCTCATTCCAGCTATTAGTTTTCGAGATATAAATAAATCTTTCTTTTGGAGTGGTTTGGGGGGCCGTCTCTTATATAGTTTTGCCTGAGACAACGAATCAAATCTTAAAAAATAACAAAGAAAATTAAACAAAATACATTTATTTTTTATTTACGGGTCAAATTATATAACAACAACGTCAAACTCAAATAAATGAAACAAAAATGATGATTTTTAGACATTAGTGTTAGCATAAAGAATTCCTGTTTTCTAAAGAAGCCCGCCTTCATCGTTCTTCAAAACAAAACAATACTGTAAAGAAAAATAAATGTGACATTGAATATTCGTGTTAAACCCCTTATTTTATGTTGACAAACATATGCACAAGTGGTATTTACCTCATCGATTAATTCGTGATAAATTTTGAATCTTTTAAACAAACACTAGAAGAAAAAAAATTAACTAAATAGGCGGGGTTTACTGTTTTAAATAGAAAAATAGGTTCAATGTGAAATTGTCAAATGTAAAAAACGTATGGAATTGGAATGCAAGACAGACTTGTAAAATCGTTTCTTAACTACCGTCATAGTTAAAAAAGGCTTAATCAATTGCTTCAAATATTGCTTTATTTTATTTATTTACTTATTTATTTATTTTGTAGGGGGACGATTATTATTTTAAGGACATTTTATTTTTTAAAATTTTATTTATATATTTTAACTTCATACATTTTTAAAAACATACTTTAACATTTATAAATATATTTTAACACTTTTTGCGACTGCAGAATTTTGTCTTTTTGACAGTAGGACCCGCCTACGGGCATTATACTCTCAAAATAAAATATTTCTAAACAAATTTTCTGTATTCACAATTATATTACAAATGAATATACATTATAATTATATTCTTACTAATCAATATATTTCTATCCATAGTATATTTTATTGGAAGAATATGAACACTGGGTACACACTTACGAAATATGTAACACACAAATTACGAAAGAAACGTCCACTGACAGAGTTACAGATTTTAAAATGGCGTGAATCTACGTAAGCGGTCGCGAAAGGGTTAATTAAGAAATTATATTTTCATAGAAATTATAAAACGAATCGTACAATTCCAAAGAGTTCAACTGACCCAAAACGGGTAAGTGCGATTAAAATTGTTTAATATTTACTTCATGAACACTTACAATAATTGATCGAAAAGATTTAGTTTATGCGTTGTTGTATATATATATATCTATATTATTTCATTTCGTATATTATGTTACACCTACGAAAGAAAATTTAAACTTTATTGGTGATCAGTACAGCCATAATATACACTTTTACTTGAAAAATATTGCGCTTTTTTCACAGAGTACTGTATGGACTAATCGCAAGTGTAATGTATTTAAATAGACCTAAAATTATCTAAAAAAAAACTGAAGTATATACAAATCTAAAAAATTGATTTCAGGATAATTAAGGAACTGAAAAAAAAAGCAACGTTTTATTAATTTCTATAATTATTTTTTTTTTCCTGAAATATTTCCGGTGTGAAACATTAAAATTTTCTTTAATTCTTATAGGATCTTAATTTTATTTAACTACATTTATAAATAACCCCCTAACACATTTTTGATTATAACTCTATAAATACTAAAGATAAAGTATACAAATAGTATACTTTTCCGCACTGCCAGACTCTCAGAAATTCGAAAATGAAGTCAAAATTGGGTGTTGCTATTGGAAAAATCAATGTTGGCGCTCATTTCAATATGTTGATGACCCCTAATTCAAAATTTGATGACATATTCAGAAAGTGCTTTTAATTTCCTGTTGAATGATGTCTATTAGATGTTCCTGCGTAAATTACTAACGAAATTACAGCGGGTGTTGCGTTTTTTTTTTCCCCCGACTGTACAAAAGATCAATAGATTTTTTTCCCCCATTCTTTGAGAACTTTTTCAGAAACTGTGGGCCTAGATTTATCAGAAAAAAGTAAAACTGATCATTTTCCCCATGTGTGCAAATTCCTCATTCAAAAAACGGGATTTCAATTTCTTTAACCGGGGTTGATAGTGTGAATTCAGGGGGCATATTCTCTACCCTTTTTTCAGGACACTCTCATTAATAAGAAATTGCTACCACTATTTTTATAAAATAATCTCTAACTTATATAATCATGGCATCTATAAATAAACCAGAAGTATTTTTGCATGAAATTTGTGGTGGCAAAAAAGTCGGAAATTTCTTATCTCTGAGAGTGTCCAGAAAAAAGGGCGGAGAGTACGATCCCTGTGTGAACTTCTTAAACTAGGACTCCGTATTTTTCCCGGTTTTCAAATTCCTGAGTCAGTTGGCCCAGGTAGTTGTTGCTTCATGTCAACGATGATGATCAAATGCGGGGTAAATTTCGGGAGGAAGATGAGAGTTGATCCCAGTCTTACCCTCTTTTAGTTCCCCATCATACTATAGGTATGGGGAACTTAGGTAATCGTGAAAATTTTCGACCTCGGTTTTTTGACTTTTTTACACGTTTTCCGGTGTGAGGAATCCGAAAATGACAAAATTTGTATGGTGTCTGTCTGTAGGGTGTCTGTTAGTGTGTCAGTCCGTTAGTGTGTCAGTCTGTTAGCCCGTTAGTTTGTTAGTCTGTTTACACGATATCTCACGAACAAATGATCGCAGAGAGGTCAGATCAGTTTTAAAATATTACTTTCGATACTGGCAGGAACCCTATTCTTTTGCAACATTCGAATTAAAAAACTTCGCAAGTTATGAGAAATTTACGATTTTCTTAACATGGGAGAATAGGACAAAAATTCACTTAAACGTGCATTAAATGGAAACTTTTTACTGTAAAAATGTCAGACCAGTTTTAAAATATCCGTTTTGATGCCGGAATGAACATCATTAACTATACATATGCTACTTTGAAAATTTCGCAAGTTATTGGAAATTGACGAATTTCTTAACATGGCAGTATAGGGCAAAATTTCACATAAACGTCAATTTTTAGCGATATTTTCATCGTAAAGATGTCAGACTACTTTTGAAATATTATTTAGAACACTGGCATGAATATTAATGACTATGAATTTTCTAATATAAAGATTTCGTAAGTTATTGGAAATTTACGAATTTCTTAACATGACAAAATCGAGCCAAATTTCACATAAACGTCAATATTGGGGATATTTACATCGTAAAGATGTCAAACCACTTTCGAAATATTATATAGGATACTGGCATGAATATCATAGACTATAATTTTTCCAATTTAAAAAATTCGTAAGTTATTTGGAATTTACGATTTACTTAACATGTCAGAATAAGGCAAAATTGAGCATAAATTTTCATTTTGAGGATCATAAATACATTAGACAACTTCAAAATTACATTTATGATATTTGTTTGAACATGATTGAATACAAATATTCTAATAGGAAAATTTCGTAAATCATTCGTAATTTACGTTTTTATGAACATAGCGATATTGTAAATTTTCCATATAAATATGAATTTTGACGATTATTGCATTGGAAATAGTAGCATGAAAACTAAACAGCGGAATTGACCCTGATAAAATAAATTAATAGATTAGAATAAGATATATATATCGAAGTGAACGGTGGATAGCCTATTAGGCGGGGATTTCATTCTGTTACTGTATCAAGCTTTGGTCAAATTCATTTCTTTTAACATGATTATAATATGTCTCGCACTAGAAATTCATGAGAACATAAATATGATGGGGAACTGAGCAGAGTCCACCTATGCCAACTAGTTTATCCGGGAAGGAAGTATGTGAACGAACTGCCTCACGAAGATTGACACGGATATAACCCGGGTAGAAGTTACTCATGTGAGCAGTGATGAAATAATTTTTAACTATAAATAATATGTTATAGAATTTTTTTTAAATGTTTTTATATAATTGTTTTTATACCGTAAAGTTTTAATAAAAAATATGAACAGGATTTCACAGAATACTTAGTACACAATACATAATTCATCTGGAAGGGTAAATAATGAGGATGAACGCTGGCAAGCAAATCTCCTCGAAAAAAGAAAAGTGGCAGTTGATGAAGAAATTATTTCCTAGTAAAGCTGGCTGGCATTTCTTAGCAGACTATTTTCCCAACTCAAACAAGAGTTTGGCGAAAAATCTCACAATATTATAAATAAAAAATATACTTGATAAGATGAATTACGTTTATAAAACATAAAAAAAAAGAACTTGTTTGGGATTTAATTAATATTAACAAAAAAATGGACAGTAAAAGACAGTATACAGTAGAACCTCGTTTACGTGAATCTCAAGGGGAATAAAAAATGTGTTCATCTTATCAGTAGTTCATTCTATCAATAATTTTAACATTCGTTTTGACAGGGACTGCAGACACAGTTGATGTTAAAAGTAATTCACGTTAACAGTGTTTACGTTAACGAGGTTCGACTGTATATACAGAGGGATTCTGAGACTATGGGACAAATTTGGGGGGAGACATAGACATTATAAGGATTCAGAATTTTATAAAAACCAATGGCCGCAAACGTCATTTTAGACCTTTAAGGTTTTGTGTGATATAGGCGTAGCTCTCTCATTTTTCATTTTTTTTTTTTTAAGCTTTAAATGCTAATGTTTACATAAATAAATATATGTAAAAATAATTTTATTTCTTTTACCAGTGTATTTTATCGCGCTGAATGCATTAAAATGAACATTCTGTATGATTTTGTGAAATAATAAAGCATACAAGATTTTAAAATTTACACAATAGGCGGAGTTATCTAGATTTTATTGCAGAGCTGCGAACCTAATCCGGCAAATTGTTTGTACCGCCCCTTTTTCTACACCAATATATTTTTAGAGTATTTGTTTACTTAATTCATCGTAAATATATTTGAAGAGAATTACTCTAAAAATTAAGTGGTGTAGAAAAAGGGGCGGTACTATCAATTTGCCGGAATAGGTTGGCAGCTCTGTTATTGTTAAAAAATAACCAAAAAACATCCAGTTCTCAAAAGGTTAAAATGACGTTTGCGGCCACGGGTTCCTATATATCTGTATCCTTGTGATGACCTCTACCTCTCTTCCAAGTTTATCCTATGATCTCATGATCAACCTGTATATATGATATATGAACAAATAAGCCTTTATAGGATTATTACTATTATATATTTAAATTGTTTTCTTGACTTAATACTTAAATGAAAATGGCGTTAATTCAAAATATGTGTTGAGAATTAGAAATTAGAGACTACAAAGTGTGTACTTTCGATTGAAATTTATGTTTTTAAAATAATAAATATAAAATATCACATACAAAAATTATTTTTGTGCTTATTCTTCAGGGTGCTCCGACAACTTTCCTTTACCAGTGTTTTTGGGGACCACTTGTATTATCTAACTACTAAATTATAAAATGCGTATTTATTCAATTTTTCTTTCTTTCATTCATTTTTTTTTTTTTTTTTTTTTTTTAATTCTGACGTGGAAGTTTCTCACACAATTACAGTCAATTAAACAAATATTTAACAACTAGCAGGCACAGCCCGCTTCGCTGGTCCCTATTTTTAAATGAATCACTATAATGAATTCTCAAAATTGCATTAATTTTTATCACGTGAAAAAAAAGAGAAACAAAATCTGATTAGGAAAAATGTCGCGCCGGGTTCTCACTGCCTTCGGAAAAAATTCCCAACATGCTCTAACCCTTATTTTTATTATTTTCCCACTTCGCCCCACCCCCCCCCCTCCTGTCTATCCTAATAATTTTACAAATTTCAAAATATCCGCAATCGATTTGTAAGTATCAAAAACCTCTATGCACCAGTTTTGAAAGATATATCTCTATTTTTGTGTTTTTGCCACTCTACTCCCCTGCCTTCCCACCCTCCCAATAATTTTAAAAATTCGAAAATATCCGCAATCGATTTGTAGGTATTGGAAACCTCTATGTACCAATTTTGAATGATCTAACTCTATTTTCTTTTTTTTTTTTGCCCCTCTGCCCCCCCCCCTCCCGGCCCTCCTAATAACTTTACACTTTCGAAAATATCCCCATTCGACTTGCAGGCCTCTAAAACCTATCTGTACCAATTTTGAACGGCCTAACTGTATTTCTATTTGTTTCTGACCATAGCCCCCCCCCTTACCGCCCCACCTAATAATTTTAAAAATTCGAAAATATCCGCAATCGATTTGTAATTATCGAAAACATCTATATACCAATTTTGAACGATCTAACTCTATTTTTATTTTTTTGCCCCCCCCCTTTCCCGGCCCTCCTAATAACTTTACACTTTCGAAAATATCCCCATTCGACTTGCAGGCATCTAAAACCTATCTGTACCAATTTTGAATGGCCTAACTGTATTTCTATTTGTTTTTGCCCCATAGCCCCCCCTTTCCGCCCCTCCTAATAATTTTACAAATTCGAAAATGTCCGAAATCAATTTGTAGGTATTGAAAACCTCTATATATCAATTTTGAACGATCTAACTCTATTTTTATTTTTTGCCCCCCCCCTCTCCCCTCCTCCCTTCCTGCCCCTCCTAATAACTTTACACAATCGAAAATATCCTCATTCGACTTGCAGGCCTCTAAAACCTATCTGTATCAATTTTGAATGCCCTAACTGTATTTCTATTTGTTTTTGCCCCTTAACCCCCTCCCACCCCCCCCCCTTGCTGCCCCACCTGGGGGCTGAATTTCTAAAATTCCAGAAATTGGTTTTTAGATATTTGCATTAGCTATATTTTAGAGCAAAAATTTCACGCATATCTATTTTTTTGTTTGAGATATATAGGATTATGCGAAATCACGTTTTACGCATGTGAAATCACATTTTGCCCCCCCGACCCCCTTGGGGACCGAATTTTGAAAATTCCAGAAATTGGTTTTTTGACATTTGTATTAGCTATATTTTAAAGCAAAAATTTTACGGATATCTGTTTTTTTGTTTGAGATATGAAGGATTTTGTGAAATCACGTTTTGCCCCCCCTCCCCCCCTTGGAGGGCGAATTTTGTAAAATCGCTTCTTAGTGGATGCCTACGTCATAGAAAGAACATTGTCACAAAATTTCATGCTTCTAGGTCCAGGGGTTTGGTCTGGGCGTTGATAGATCACCCCCTCACTCACTCACTCAGGAAGTGTTCTTTTATATATATAGATTAAAAAAAACAGAAAAATTAAGCTTTAGTTAAAATTTTTAGTACAGTAAGACCCCGCTTAACGCTGTTTCATTTAGCGCTCTTTCGGCTTAGTGCTCTTTTATTTCCCCTGTGGATTCCCCGAAATTGCTCGCAGCAGTACGGGGATTCCCTGAAATTGTGCGCGCGCTGTTTCGCATTACGCTCTACTTTGATGGAACGTATCCCCCGCGTTAAGCGGGGTCTTACTGTATTTTCAAATTTTAGCGATCCCCTTGTTATTATGAAAGCATCAAATATATATGTATATATGAACAAAATTAATCGTTATAAGATTTTTATTATTATTTATTTAAATTAAGTAATTTTCTTGATATAATGCCTAAATGAAAATGGCGTTGATCCAAAGTACGAGTATGTGTTCAGAATTAGAAAATAGAGACTACAAAGAGTATGCTTTCAATTAAAATTTATGTTTTTAAAATAATAAATATAAAATCTCACAAATAAAAATGCACCTGTCATTTTTATAAAAATTACTGTAAATATTTATAATAATGTGTTAACATTTTGTAATGTATAATCATTTTTTGCTACCACTGTTTGAAAACAGTCGTAATAGAAAAAGGCCCAATTTTCTCATCCTTGAAAATATCCTGAAAAAAGGTTGAGCTCTGCGCACGTATATATGTCAAATGACCTTATTCTTTTAAAAATCTCTCTGGAGAATGTAAATTGTAAACGAAATTTCCCTGGCATATTGGATTTGCTTAAAATATGCCTAGAAGGCGTGGTCAAAAGCTGTACAAAAACACTCATTAAAGCTTGTATTATTTATACATTTTGCGATATGGTCTGTTTTAAATTATTGCTACAGCATTGCAGATGCTAAACTGAATACATTTTGAACGTTGGCACTTTATTTACAAACTATCGTCAGTGTAGTTAATGCCTAAAACTCCAAAGTGGTTGATGTGAGAATTACTGATCAAGCACGTAACACGTGTAGCTCCACCCAGTTTATTGAGGGAAAAAAAAAAAAAACATGGTTATTCGCTATCGAAAGTAAAAAAAAAAAGTTGTAGATCCAAACTTTTTTTATATATTTATTTCCTTTTATTTTCACACAACATATGGACAGTGTTGCCAGACGTAGAAATTTCCCCCTACAGTTGGGATATTTGGCTCTGTTTTTGGCGTAAGGGGGGGGGGGGGAGATATTTCAAAAAATTCGTTTTTGTAGGGATATTTTAGAATTTTAGGTAATGGTAACCATTTTTTTTTTTTTTTTTTTACATTTATATCTTTGCTCATGTTAAATGATGGTATAAAATATATCTCGCCTGATTATTTATTTGTGGTACTTTTATAGTACTTTTATTTTATTGCGGAGCGGCCCCCATAGCTGCTATGAAAGAAATGTGCCATATTTGTTGAATTGCATTTTAATGTCAAGAAAAACTAAAGATAATAATAATAATAATAAAAGGTAATTTCCCTATGCAATAAATATTTTACACTAAATTAAAAATATCATTGAGTTATTTTTATATAATTTTAACTGGCTGAATAAAATTCCAAGTCGGAGTTTTCACAAAGATCTGATTTACACATGGCCAATGAAAAAAAAAAAAAAAAAAAAAAATGTATATTAGAAAATGTACTAGAATTTAGCAAATAATTGGTAAAGAAGAATAAAGAAGAAAAGGCACTTTAACTCTGCATTGTAATCTGTGTTTTTAAACAAGATAATAATTTTTTTGGATGGAATTTAATAATTTTACTATTATTGGAAAGTGCATAGTTAAGAGATTTCCTTTTCAAAGAACCATATACATTTTCATTAATTCCATTTTTATAAAAAAAATACTGTAATTTGTTTTAATAAAAAATAATGATGAATGATGAAATTTCACATAATCAAATCACGTAAAATACACCAAAATTGAATTTTTAATTTAAATTTAACATTTCATTACTAACAATTATTGTCTAATATTGTTGCTCAAGATAAATAAGAAATCAATATCAATCTGCTTAATAGATGGCGCCACTATGTATTTTGAAGTATGGATTTCCGTAGGATGAAATTTTTTTAGTATAGGGTGAAAAAGGATTTTTTATGACTTTTGTAGGAAGAATTCAAATTTTCATTTGACAACACTGCATATGGAAGGAAAAAAAAAAATAATAAATGCTACAAAATTAGAAAGCATTCTTATGGAATTTAAATTCAATCAATTGTACAGAGATGACAGAGTTTCGCTTTTTTTGCAATGAATAGTAGTCTACAGAAATTTCTAACATGTGAAAATCACAAAAATAATTGTAAAATAATGACAAAAATCTCTGCATAAAAATATTGGCGATAGAAAAAGCGATACATTTTACATTCCTGGTTGAAATAATAAATCTTCTTTCAAATTAATGTATATATTATTACTAGTTATATGGATGTATGTATATTAAATTAAGGTAATTACTGCACAATTTAAATTTCAAGGTCTTGGGATAGAATTGTATAGGAACCCATGGGTGCAAATATAATTTAAAATTTTTGAGAACTGGATGTTTTGGGCGACTGTGTACTACTAACTCCGCCTATTGAATTTTAAAATCTTGCTTGCATCATTATTTCGCAAAATCATACACAATGTTCGTATTATTGCAATCACTGCGATAAAATACATCAATAAAAGTAGAATTTATTTACTTACATAAACATTAGCATGTAAAAACTCTTTTTACAAAATACAGCAATCGAGAGCCACGCCCATATCCACGCAAAAACATCCATTTCTTAAGCATACTTGCCAACCATCTCATTAATAACCGCACAATTGTTAACGCCCCTTTTCTCACACCACTATATTTTTAGAGTTATTCTCTTCAACTGTTGTTACGATTAAATAAGACTAATATTACTCTAAAAAATGACTGTTGTGATAATTGATCTGTCTCCCATTTATATATAGATTTTACATATATAAGTCTGATATATATATATAATTATTATTATTATTAAAGAAAATTATGTTTTTCTTTTATTGTTTTCTTCCAGAAAAAAAAAAAAAAAAAAATGTAAAACTTCTAGTATATAGTGCATAGTATAAATTAATGCAAACACTATTAGTTGTTTGTATTGGAAATAAAAATATTTTATATAACAATGTGTAAACGAATTGAAATTATATTATCAATGTAATAATAACGGAAAAGAAAAAGTATTTGTCGAGAACTATTTTTCCTTATTCCTGTTAGTTTTAATATTTCATTGACATATTTGGTGTGAATCTGGTGTGAAAATTTCCCAAAAGTTCAAATCCGTCAAAATTTTTACTTTATTTTTAATAGATGTGAAATTTAAGAAACGGACTGTGCATTAATTATCTTCAAATTTTCGAAAATAAAGTAATCTATTTGCCTCTCCAAACTGTTTCTCACTCACAATAGGGGTTAAAAGGTTGCTTCCGGTATTCCCTCTTTCGCCAATATTTCGCCAACAGACTTTCTTCGCGAAACAATACATTAATATAAAATTTATGCTTATCTATTACAAAAAATTCCACGTGTTAACATAAATATGTTTAGTTTAAATAGTTAATCATTTTTCAGTTTACCAGAATAAAAAAAATCGAGTAAAAAGTTTATTACACTTAAATATAGTAAAGAACTATTTTCTTTCGCAGATGAACAATTTCTGCAGGCTCCTACATTCTATCACCTTATCCTTTCCCTGAGTATACATAAGAATATAATTGTCAAAGGAAATAAAAAGAAAAAGAATATTCATTCATGATTTTGTTTTGTTGTCGATTGTGAAGAATTTCTCCTCAGTACAAACCTAATGCTACATGTACATCCAAACAAAAATACTAAATAAGAGATAAAGATTTTAAAATATTCGTTAAAACCTTTAATAAAGAAAATATATATATATACGCATATGTATGTACATCATTATTATTATTTCTAAAGCTATTTTTCATAAAAGGTTAAAAGCGAGTATTTTAACATAATTTTTAATTTGATATTTTATCAGATCAATTCTCTTTTAATTAAAATAAAATGTTTATAAAATCACGTTTAAAAAAAAAAAATCCATTTGACAAAAATATTAACTTTCTGATTAATCTGATGGAAACTTAACAGTATTGCTATGGTATGTAATTTCACGCATTTTGAGCTTCCTGCACAAAGACATATAGTGGTTTTTGGTTTTACTGTACAATGAGCATACATACGTAATACTTATGGCTGTGATATGGATTTTTGTGAATTTTGAGAAACATGCAAGGTAGGGGGTTATCAATAAGGGAGATAGGGAGCCAGTAGTTTTTCTCTTTGCTTCGTTTTCATCTACGCACAGCATACATAGTATAGACATTTTAGTATTTGATACTATATGAAATTTGTGATACTATATGAAATTTAGAATTTCAAAAGATCATAACATGGTGAGTGAACAAGCTGTTTCAGATAGTGGATCGAGAACAGGGCGCCGCTGGCACTACCGAGCGGGAATTTAATACAGTTAAAATTTTCAATAAAGCTTTTTGCACTATATGTCAATAAGCTGTTGTAGGTCCTGAAACAGGAAAAAGGCGCCACTGAGCAAGAGTTTCGTATGGTTGGATATTTCAAAGGTCGCGAACAAGCTGGTCACCGATGGCGGCTAGTACAAAAATATAAATAATAAAATGCAGTAGCTGCCGCTTTATAAAATCACTGGTTAATGAAATCAGCCGCTTAATCTGATCAAATTGCTGGATCCGAAATCAAATCAATACAAACTGCTGCTTAATCAAATCAGCATCGCCGGTTAATAAATACAAAAGAAAATCTGTTCAATAGTAAAAATGATCATGTATGTAAGCTAAACAACAAATTATATTTTCTCACCGGATTTCTGAAAAGAAAAAAAGAAAAGAGGAAACAAAATATAACAAGACCTCACATTATTACTCTTTGTACAAAATTTTACGCCTCAAAAGAAAAAATAAAATAAAATAAAATAAAAAGATAGCATTAATAATAACTGCAACACATGCCCCACCATGTGTTGCAGTTATGAATTCAAGGAATGAATTCTTCATATGAATGACCAATGAGTATTTTTTTTCTGTCTTAAGATATTCAAATAGAGTTTCTAGTTCTTATTTTGAAGCAAGTTAGCTGCAAGATATGCAAGCGGGTAGTTTTTATTTTGAAGGTAAAGCGTAAAGATTTGGTAAAGTATGATAGTTTTTTTCAAATGTATAGTCAAAGAAAGGCGACATCGAATCTTGAAATTTCTCAGTTTGATTCATGTAAACATAATAAAGATATTAGTGCTAAATTTTACGAAACCGAAGAGTGAATTGCAAGTGAAAATAAATAAGGAGAGCAGAAGTCATCAACGCAGCACTTCTAGATAGGTACAAGAATGCCAGGTCAAAGAAAATTTCCATCTTTTACATAATTTTGTCCTTAAAAGTTGAAAATTTTACATGAATGATAAGTAGCAAAAACTCCATTTCTACGGATGTTTAGTTGATAGATGGAAGGGCGAAGAAGAATTTCTTTCCATGTTTAGGTAATGAATACTCTTTTATTGAGTTCGGGCATGTTCGCCGGATATAAAAATCAGCCGCTTAATAAAATCATTTTGATGAAAACAAACGTGATTTTATAAAGCGGCGGCTACTGTATATGTAAAATATGCATTATATATTCAATGCAATCACAGGCATATGGTTAATATATAATATGTGACTAGTTTTTTTTTTTTTTTTAACTGGCAGTTTTATTAACAAATGGGTAAAATCCCAGTCTGCGGTACCCCTTGGCACTTTGGCGACTTTTGCTGGTGCGACCCCCGCAAGCTTGTAGGCGTGATTTACTTTTCAAGCTGGTGGCTGTTGACGTTGATGTTTGTTTTTACACACAAATTAACCCCTTCACCGGCTATCCAGAGATAACTCGGGGGAAACTTAGTCTTCTACACACTACTGTGGCCAGTGAAGTGGTTAAATTGAAATTTTCGATCGTTCTGTAATTTTAAATACAAAAAACATCAACAAATGCCCATTTTAAATGTAAATCACACCAATGAGCTAACGTGAATCGCACCAACAAAAGTCACATTCAATATAATAAAAGTAAGAACTAAAATATACATTATTAAAAGTAAAATATTTAAATTTAGACCTTTTTTTCTTCTTTCTGTAGATTGCAGACGTCGGTATTAACAAATATGCTAGCTTCGTGAGCATTTAAAAAAAAAAAAAAAAAAAAGATACCACTGATTTGTCATGTACGAAAATCTGAACCGCGGTTAGCACGCTCATTGCTGAATGCTCGCTTCGTGAGCATTAAAACCACAGAAAACATCACTGGATACCCCTAATTCGCAGCGCATTAATCAATAAATGCATGGAAATTTCTACAGCCGTGGTCAGTATAGTATCCCGATGTATGCTCGCCTTGCAACCATTAAAACGAACCTAAAAGAAAAAAAAAAATCACTAGATACCCCTAGTTTGCGGTGCATGAATCAGTAAATGCACGGAAATTTGTACATTCACAGTCAGTATGCTCTAGGGCTGGATTATTTATCAATATATCCCCAAGTATCGATATTTTTTTAATATCACGATAACAATATTTAAGATCTTGCTCTGCCGATATATCGCTCTAACGATATTACCTAGTGTGCTCTGCGCCATCGTTCGATATGCCGATAAATAACTTTGAACGCCAATCCTACAATGTCTTCTTCAAATCCTGTTTCTCCGCTAGCACGCATCAACGAGCCACCGAACGAAAAACGAACAAAAGTAGAGCACCGTATATCTTATACTAATACCCATTCTCGTTTTTTCCTCCCATCCATTACACAACTCCCTTTCCACTACTCACTCACTAAAGTAGAAAAACCCCAGCCCTAAACGATACACATACACATACTTCCTCTTCCTTCATTCCTGCGAGAAACCTCAAATCTAAAATCCTCACTGCTATAAAAAGTCCGACGTTGAATAATATCCATCAAATGATTCACATTCGTACATCCACAGACCAATAAATAATATTCATTGCAGCTGCATGTCTTGTAGGTGAAAACGATATCTGGCTGGCGTTTTAGCTCTTCCTGCCATTCATTCATTGACCTTGGTATATTTCAAAGTATCGATATTTACTGGCAACGAACTTCAACAGCGAGTTATCGATGTTACTTACTTACTAGCTTCAGTAGCGTGTAGGCTGATCAAAGCGGAACTGCAATATTTCAAATACCGGTGCCTACAACCTACAAGAAGAGCTCTTCGACTGTTCCTTGCCGCTTATTACTTGCTTTGTTTTCTCATTAATTTTCATCCGTTATCGCAAAACTAGGTTTCTCTAAATGCTAAAATTATTTAAAATGCTTACTCGAAATAGGATAGAATGCCTGAAATATAAAGAAATAATATATATATATATAAAATCGTTTGTCCTGAATGCGTGAGTAGGGGATTCATCATCGCCCAACCCAAACCCCTGGACCTCGCCTCCAAGGGGGGGGGGAGGGGGGCAAAGTGTGATTTCACAAAATCCTTCATATCTCAAACAAAAAAACAGATATCCGTAAAATTTTTGCTTTAAAATATAGCTAACACAAATGTCTAAAAATCAATTTCTAGAATTTTAGAAATTCGGTCACCAAGGGGGCGGGAAGGGGGCAAAACGTGATTTCACTTGCGCAAAACGTGATTTAACATAATCCTATATATCTCAAACAAAAAACATATATACGTGAAATTTTTGCTCTAAAATATAGCTAATACAAATATCTAAAAACCAATTTCTGAAATTTTAGAAATTCAGCCTCCAGATGGGGTGGAAAGGAGGGGGCTATGGGGCAAAAACAAATAGAAATACTGTTAGACCGTTCAAAATTGGTAAAGATAGGTTTTAGACGCCTGCAAGTCGAATGGAGATATTTTCGAAAGCGTAAAGTTATCAGAAGGGGGGGGGGGGGGTAGGGGCGGAGGGGCAAAAAAATAAAAATAGAGTTACGTCGTTCAAAATTGGTACATAGTGGTTTTCGATACCTACAAATCGATTGCGGATATTTTCGAATTTCTAAAATTATTAGGAGGGGCAAAAAATAGAGTTAGATCGTTCAAAACTGATGCATAGAGGTTATTGATACATACAAATCGATTGTGGATATTTTCGAATTTGCAAAATTATTAGGATAAACGGGAGGGAGTGCGAAGGGGCAAAATAATAGAAATAGGAGTTAGAGCGTTGAAAATTAGTATTATTAAGTTTTAAGGCCCAATAAATCGATTGAGGATATTTTCGAAAGTATAGAAATATTAAGAGAGGCGGGAACGGTAGGCGAAGGAACACGCGCGCCGTGCGCGCAGTATATGCTGCCGCCGGCAGGGGGAGGATCCGGACCGATTATTCCACCGAAGAGAGAAATTGTTTTTTGTATTTTATATTTTTACCCTTTCGATAAAGTAGTGGTAATATAGTGATAGTAACTGAGAGTGTCGAACATAAATGCACGCGCGCAGCGCACAATGTCATGAGCTGCCGAATTCAGTGTGAATCCGGTGCGACATTTTTCCTGATCAGATTTTCTTTCTCTCTCTCTCTCTCTCTCTCTCTCTCTCTCTCTCTCTTTTTTTTTTTTTTTAATTTTATTTTTTTTGTTCTTTTCACATGATAAAAATTAATGAAATTTTGAGAATTCATTAATTATAGTGATTCATTTAAAAATAGGGACCAGCGAAACGGGCGTAGCCTGCTAGTATATATATATATATATATATATAGGGAAAATGTTTGGGATATTTCAGTTTTCCTGGTTTTAAGGATAAAATAAATAATGAATTGTTTGCATGTGTATTTTATTAACTTGTTTTTTAGGAATTTTATAAAATTTAAACTTTGGTCCAAAAAGACGTTATAGTTTATTATTTAGTTTTTTCTGAAGGGAGAAAAAAAAAAGTACGTGACTAGCGGTGAAATAATTGCATATTTTGAAAATCGGCAATGAAAAAGAGCCATTTAAAGTACTTGTAGCAATTAAAGGTTTTGAGATTTATTTGGAAAATGATCCTGGCTTTCAGTAATAAACTGCTAGAACATCGCGTGTTGCGATAAAAATAAAATCCATATCAAAATATCAACCCGATAAAAATAAAACCTATATCAGATATAATGTTATTTTAAAATAATTAAAGCTTAAAATCGGTAGAATGGAGAGCAAATTATACACAAGTACACTGAGAAAAAATTCTGTAACTGACATCTAGAATCTAAATTGTGGCTCTAGAAAAAATAGTTCCATGTCATCCTGATAAATGCTAGTCCTCTTGGAAAGCGAGTTCTACAAGCCCCTATTAGAATTCTAGAGCGTTTGCCAATATTATTGAGGGCAAAGTTATTTAAAAATCTCTGCAAATAAATGAGACTAAAAGAGGCGGGTTTCAGCAACTATAATCTTGGTTTATTACCCAATTCTAGAAAACCAAGCGAGAATTTCTCACAATACAAAAGATTCAAAATATTCAGAATAATGTTTCTGCATGTGTAAACTAGAAATTCTCGATCATTTCGTCTATTCAGTTTATTGGCATGCCTTATGCGCCTAGTTCGGAAATCTATATTTCTAGTTAAGGGATTTAGAAAATGGCCTCTTATTCATTCTAGAGGAAGACGGTATATATATTTTTTTTCTCAGTGTATATTTAAAAGCAATGATATAAATTAAAATAAACACAAAACATCGATTTACTTTGTATGCAGTTTTTTATTTTCATTATTATTATTATTACTTTTCTTTTAATGAATAAGTTATGGAAGTAATATGCCAGAAAATATATAGAAAACAGTCCACGCTTGTACACATTAAAACTTGTGTTCACTTGTCCTAAAAAGTAGCAAATGCCTATTTTTTTTTTTTTTTTTTTTTTTGAGAAAAATATCGATAATATCATTAATATCGATATTATCTTGGTGATATATCGCGATATTTAATTTCTGATATCGTCCAGCTCTAGTATGCTCGCTTTGCGAGCATTAAAACTAAAAGAAAAACTAGTATGTTGTGGCCACCACAAGACTTTCTTCTATATTTTCCTATACAAATTCACTCAATAACAATTTAAAAAAAAAGAAAATTACGATTTTTTTCCAAGTTTTTTTTTCGTTAAAATTAAAAAAAAAAACGATAATTTTATTTTAAATTATCACATATTTATAGTTCAACCATTCGTTTTAAAGGTATTGACGAGACCTTTCGAAAGATACCCAACTTGAAAATTTACCCCCCCTCCCGGGGGGGGGGAAGCGGTGTCCTCACACGCACAAAATTTTTTTACTAATTAACTACTACTATTATCAATAATTCATATTAATTTTACAATCACAGGTTAAGAATAACTCTCATTATGTACATTTATACGAAATTTTATCCTATGCTGCCATGTTAAAAATTTAGAAAAAGTACGATCACAGCGCCACCTGCTGAGCGATTGATCCCCAAATCTAATCAGCACCAGTTTATGTCAGGGGCCAACTAAATACCACGTTTGGTTAAATTTCGTTAAAAAAAAAAAAAAAAAAAAAAATCCAAGTTTTTTTTCGTTAAAAGTAAAAAAAAAAATCGATAACTTTGTTTTAAATTATCACAGATTTATGGTTCAACCATTCGTTTTAAAGGTATTGACGAGACCTTTCGAAAGATACCCATCTTGAAAATTTACTCCCCTCGAGGGGGTACTTCCCCCAAGGGGGGTGGCGAGGCTCCTGTTAGATCATAGAATTAAAACTATATAAGAACATTCTGAATACTTAAATAGTGGACTGTAATAAAAACTTGACAAACTAGAGGTGATTTAAACATCACTACTACATTTATTTAAAACTTTAAAATGGGAGTAAAGAAAGCTGCCAGCCTCCCATGAGCGGAGTTACAAACTAACTGAGCTCCGTAACGAAGGAGCGAACTTTACAGAGTGCGCAGGCGCAACATACCGCCCGGCCTTGAAATGCAAATTTCAAAGAGTTACACAAAATTATACATGATACATAACCATAGAAACATATGTTGGAAATACAAACTGAATTATAGATTAATCACATTGAAAATAAAACAATAATTAACACAATTTTAACTTATACATGAAACAATCTATATATGCAAGGTAAGTAAATAAAACCAAAGGAAAACTTATATAGCAATATTAAGAAAATTCTGTATTATTTCTTTCTCAATTTTTAATAGTTTTTTTTTTTTTTTTTTTTTATGTATATACTTATTTAATATATATATATATTATAATATACTATTTTGCATATCTAAATAAGAATAAAACAAATGTCCGTAATATAAACTGTAATTTTTTCTCAATAGAATATAAACAGTAAAATGAAGTTAATATTTTGATGATTTAGTTTAAATTACAATTTATCCCTTATAAGAAAATAAAGCAAGAATATAGTAAAACACTATAATAATTCAACAATTCACATTTAATTCTCTATAGGCAATACTGCTATTTTGCCAATGGATCTTTTAAAGGTTCCGTGTTTAGTTTTAACATTAAGGACACGGACTTTCGAGTCCCCTCCATAAAAAACTTTAACTATTCTGCCAAGAATCCATTTTCCTACAGGAAGATTATCTTCCTTAATAACAACCATATCACCGATTTTTATATTATTTTTTGCTATCATCCATTTGTGTCTCTGCTGGAGAGTACTCAAATAATTATTTTGCCAACCCTTCCAAATACGCTGTGATAGTTTTGTAGTTTTTTGCCAAAGAGTTAATCTGTTATCGAAAATGTGGGTCATACTAGGTTCTGGGATTGCCGTGAGAGGTCGACCAACTAGAAAGTGTGCAGGAGTTAACACCTGCAAGTCATCAGTATCCTCCGATAAAGGAGTCAATGGGCGGGAATTTAAAATACTTTCTATTTGACAAATTATGGTTAACAACTGTTCGTAAGTTAATTTATAGTTGCCTGCAACACGTTTAAAGTGATATTTAAAAAACTTGACCGCAGCCTCCCACAGGCCACCAAAGTTGGGTGCTCTAGGTGGGAGAAAATTCCATTCAATGGACTCAGAAGAGAGAAAATTTGTGAGTTCACTATTAGGTTTATTGAGTAAATTATGCAAGCGGCGTAATTCCAAATTTGCACCCAAGAAATTCTTTGCATTATCACTAAACAATTTTTGTGATTTTCCTCGTCTAGCGAAAAACCGTTTGAGGGTGGCGATGAATGCTTCAGAAGTAAGATCACAAACAAGCTCTAAATGAACAGCCTTTGTGACCATACAAACAAAAATGAAAACATAGACCTTATGAAAAATTCCCTTTCGCTGACCCCGATATTTTATAAAAAATGGGCCGCAGAAATCCACCCCTGTACAATTAAACGGGAAATTAAAATTAACCCTTTCCTTGGGCAGATTGCCCATGATTTGTTCAGCTGTTACAGGTTTTGCCCTAAAACAAATTACACAATTATGCACAATTTTACGGCAATTTGATCTCCCTCTTAAGGGCCAAAACTCCCCACGAACAGAATAAAGTAAATTCTGAGGACCAATATGTAAGTACTTTTTATGAAAGTGTACAAGTATCATTTCCGTAAATTTATGTTTCGCCGGCAGTACAATAGGAAATTTTCGATTATGACTAACACTAGCATTACTCAATCGACCTCCCACTCTAATGACATTAAATTCATCTAAAAATGGATTTAAATTTCGAATTTTACCTGTTGCAGGAATTCCTTTTTTCAAATTTTGAACGTCTTCTTTAAATTCTTCTTCTTGAATAAATCTGGCTAAAATTAACTTACTTTTACTCAGTTCCTGAAGAGTGATAGGTCCGCGTGTCTTCGAAGATGGACTCTTGGCATTGTTAAAAAACCTAAAAATGAAACTCAAAATACGAATTAATTTACAAAAATCATTAGTAATGGAAAGAAGATTGACTAAAAATGTTTCTTTCACTGTGACCAACGACAGTTGCGTTGGTTTTACTTCAGCTAAACAGTCATCACTAGAATCCGTAATGTCATTATTCGAAAGCTCTATAGGCTCATGATGAAGAAAATCTGGTCCATTGAACCAGAACTCAGAAAGTTGATGAGGAGGGCTTCCTCTTGAAACAAGATCAGCTGGATTTTCGGTTGACTTAACATGCCTCCAACAAAAATTCTTCGTGAGTTCCTGGATTCGAGATATTCGATTAGACACAAAAACCTTGAGCACATGGGGTGATGAGTTGATCCATGACAAAACGATTGTTGAATCGGTGTAGAGATATACAGAGCTTAATTGTATATTTAATGATGTGATTACCTTTGATATCAGTTTAGATAACAATTCAGCTGCACAAAGTTCTAGGCGAGGTATAGTCAATACTTTAAGAGGAGAAACTCGGGACTTACTACACAGGAAGCTCACATGTACATCGTTTGAACTAGTGATCACACGTAAATAAACCACTGCGCCATATGCCTCTTGTGACGCGTCCGAAAAGCCGTGGAGCTGCAGTTCACGACAATGAGAGTCTGAGAACACGAAACGGGGGATCGTAATACCTTTAAGCTCGTTTAGAGCTTTTCGGAATTTTATCCATTTGTTTTTCTCTTGTGTTGGAAGTTCCTGATCCCAATCAATTTTCAAAAGCCATAATTTTTGTAAGAAAATTTTAGCCTGTACTATCACTGGTCCTACTAGACCCAATGGGTCAAAGAGTCTCGCGATCTCTTTCAGAACACCACGTTTGGTGATTGTATTGCAATAATCTGATGATACCGTGAAACTGAAATTATCATCTTTGGGATTCCATTTTAGCCCTAGTGTTTTCACCGAAGTTTTATCATTTTTTTCGAAGTGATAGTCTTGCTCACTGTAAGGGACTTGTTCTAATAATTCTCTGGCATTTGAAACCCATTTATGCAACTCTAGTCCACCAGCCGATAACATTAACACCAACTGTTTCTGGAGTTCCAGAGCAGACGACACTTCATCAGTTCCCGTTAGAATGTCGTCAACGTAAAAATCCTTAAGTGTGGCGGCAGAAGCTAACGGATAATTAGCCCCTTCATCACTAGCGATTTGTTTTAGTGCACGAGTGGCCAAGTAAGGAGCACATTTTGTGCCGTATGTTACAGTTAATAATTTATACATTTTAGGCTTTTCCTTAGGGGTTTTATTCCAAAGAATACATTGCCAATTACATTGCTCAGGATTAACCCATATCTGTCTATACATCTTTTTAACATCCGCAGTGAAAACTATTTTGTGCGTACGAAAATGTAATAAAATGGCACACAAATCTTCTTGTACTACACCTCCATTTAATAAACAATCATTTAATGATAACCCATTGGTAGTGGGTGAACTGGCGTTGAATACAACCCTTAATTTTGTAGTGCTGCTATCAGGCTTAAGTACAGCGTGATGTGGAAGAAAATATTTAACAGTGTTTATTTCATTATCATTTAATTCTCGCATGTGGCCTAACTGTTCATATTCATGCAAAAAATTTACATACAATTCAGAAATGTTGGGATTTCTAATTGTCTGTATAAATTATTTAACTTTTGTTTGGACGGATGGAAAGAATCTCCTAATTCAGAATTATTTTTCATTGGTAAGTTCACTATGTACTTCCCGTTATCATCTCTGCGATATGTTTTCACGAACTGCTTTTCACACTCTATCTCTTCCATATTTCTCAAACTAGGTGAATCTAGTATATTTTCAATCTCCCAAAATCTTTTCATAATATTTTCTAAATTGGAGTTATCTGACTGGGAAATAATAGCACAATACAATGGATGTGGAGTGCCTTGAACAGCTCCACTAAGCACATATCCAAATACAGTATCCTGTAAAATTGCACCCGTTTCAGGAATTTTGATTTTATTGGTTAACATTAATTCAAAAAATATTTCGGCCCCAATCAGTAAATCAACATTGTTGTTATTTTTTAATAGTGTTTTATCGGCCAGTTTAATTCCCTTTGGAATATTTAATTTTAATATATTAGAATAGTTTATTGGTAACGCATCAATAATTTTTGGTACAATCAAAAATTCCAGATTTGCTGAAAACGAATTATTCTCATTTGTTATCAGTGCTTGTGTTTTCGTTTTTATATTTATCGGAATTCCTGACAACGCCGAAAGAGGAATGTTTATTTTTTCTTTTTTCAGTCCTAACTTATTTACAAATTTTGCTGTTGCAATATTAGACTGTGAAGCGCTATCAAGAACCGCAGTAGCTGGGTGATAAAATCCGTATTCATCTAACACAAAAACTGTGGCCGTCGCTAATATAACTCTTTTATTTTCAGAAACAAAACATGTAATCGGCGCCGACTGATTGCTTTCAGTCGATCCACCTGCTGCATCAAGCAGACGATCGCTATTAACATCACAGTTTGTTGGGGGGGTTGCACTCTCTTTTGATAACGGAAGTAATAAATCTTTGTCTTTATGAAGTAATGAGTGGTGTCTGGAGCCACATTTACTGCATGCATACTTAGAATTACATTTTGCTATTTTGTGGAATCCGAAGCAATTTAAGCAAAGGTTATTCTTTCGAATAAATTCATATCGTTTTTCTGTTGTGAAATTCAAAAATATATCGCATTTATATAGCGTGTGAGAACTATTTTTACATAATATACACAAGTTAGAATTATTTCCTTGGGTTTTTACAACTAAACTTCTGGGATAATCAGACTTATCAGTTGTATATTTTGAGGACTTAAGCGGTAAATTTCGATGTACACTGTCTAAAACTGAACACTGTTTTTCTAGGAATTCTAGAAACTGATCAAAGTCAGGAACGTCGTTGTTCTTTAATGTAAGTTCGTAATTTTTGCGAGTTTCCCTATCCAACTTTTGCAAAACAATGTTTAATAACATAATATTAGAAAGATTATCGCGTTCATATTTCAATACTTTTAACGCTCTTAAATTCTTTAAAATACAATCCAATAATTTTCGTAATTCTTTACCAGATTCATGAGTTATTTTTTCATAATTAATAATTGTTTTGATATGAGCATCTATTATAGCTCTTTTATTTTCAAACCGTTGTTCTAATGTTTTTAACAGAGAATCGTAAGTATCATCACTGGTTTCTACTGTTTTTGCTTCGCCTTTCAACGCAGCGCGTAAATAAAAGAGTTTTTGATTTGCAGTTAATAAAGGATTATCATCCATTAAATTTAGAAACTGCGTTTTAAATCCGTTCCATTCTTCAAATTTTCCTGAAAATACAGGTAACGGTATTTGGGATAAATGAATACTATGATTTGGAACAATGTTTCTTTCCGCTCCTAACGAGCTATTATTATTTGAGTTTATATTACTCACATTGTCACTACAGTTAATTAGTAAGGTATTGAATCTTACCTCTAATTCTTGAAATTGAGAATCTAGCTCACTTAACTCTTCTTCTATTGTAGGAAACTCATCATCCTTTGCCACTTGATAGTACTCCACTTTTAAATCTTCAAATCTATTTTTAAGTTTTTCTAAAATTGATATTCTCGAAGTTATTTCACCTTTTGTGGTTAATTCGTCATTAGGAATGTTGAGTAACTTTGTGAATTGGGATTTGATATTCCCTTTTTTTCTATTTAATGCTGTTAAAGCCATTATTGTTTTCTTTATGAAAACGAAATGTGCTGGTTACGCTGTGGTCGCACGGACCAAAAAATGTTAGATCATAGAATTAAAACTATATAAGAACATTCTGAATACTTAAATAGTGGACTGTAATAAAAACTTAACAAACTAGAGGTGATTTAAACATCACTACTACATTTATTTAAAACTTTAAAAATGGGAGTAAAGAAAGCTGCTTGCCTCCCATGAGCGGAGTTACAAACTAACTGAGCTCCGTAACGAAGGAGCGAACTTTACAGAGTGCGCAGGCGCAACAGCTCCTACACATACAAAATTTTTTCACCTGTTGACTGCCTCTATTATAAATAATTCTTGTAAATTTCATAATGATTACTAAAAAATAATTCTCTTTATGCACATATATACAAAATTTTGTCCTATATCAGCATGTTAAAAATTTAGAAAAAGCGGGATGGCAACGCAACCTGTAAGACAATTTTTACCAAAAGTTGATAGGCACTAATTTATGTCAAGGTGCAACTACATACCAACTTGTATGAAATTCGGTGCAGTAGTTCCTGAGATACAGTTGCCACAAAATTTTGTCACACACACACAGACAGACAGACATTTTCTAAAAATGGTCAAATCGTGTTCTACAGCTCTCAAAACGTGTAAATCCATCAAAAACCCGAGGTCGAAAATTTTTACGAATCCAATACTTTCTTCTATTGAATATAGAAGAAAGTAAAAAAATCACTGGATACCCCTAATTTACGGGGCATGAATCATGGAAATGCACGGAAATTTGTTCAGCCGTAGTCAGTATCCCAATGTATAGATAAATACATAATAATAATAATCACTGAATGCACCTAAATCATGGTTCATGATTAAAAAAAGTTACATATAATATGAAATACAGAAAATGCATGAAAAATCTATACTGTAGCAATGACTATCAAGCCTCCCTTCCACCCTTTTTACTTTCTCTTACCCATAAGGTAGAGAAAGTATTGTTTTTGGGTCAAATTTCCGAACGCGAGATTTTGTTATATTTACACGTTTTGAGGTCCCCTGAATACGAAAATCATGTTTTTAGCAAATGGTCTGTGTGTCTGTGTGTGTGTGTGTGTGTCTGTGTGTCTGTCTGTTATCAGCATATCTCAAAAACAAATTATGGCAGAAAGTTCAAACTTGGTATTCTAAATGTGTATCATATAGAGATGCTACAGTAAGCTTTTCGTTAAGATCAAGCAAATGGTTCGTGTACATGGACAATCAAGAGAATTCTAATACATTACGTCTATGGGGGAAATTGCAGGTAAGTAGAGTTTAACGTCTATAGACTGCACTAAACCAAATGAAACGAATATATATTTTTTGTAATAGAGATAATTAACTGGGAAAAAAATTTTGTGTATTGAGGAGCCTCGCCTCCCCCCCTGGGGGGGAAGTCCCCCCTCGAGGGGAGTAAATTTTCATGATGGGTATCTTTCAAAAGAGCTCGCCAATACCTTTAAAACGAATGGTTGAACCATCGATCTACGATAATTTAAAACATAATTATCGATTTTTTTTACTTTTATGGGAAAAAAAAACTTAGAAAAAAAAATAGTTTTTTTTTTTTTTTTTTTTTTTTTTTTTTTTTTTTTTCCCTTCTTTTTAATGGTGAGAATAAAATGGACTTTTTTTGGATATTTGGTGTTATGCCACTTCTCTAATATGGAAATCGTCTGCATTATCATAAGAGATAATTTTTTTTAAATAATAATTTTAATAAATTATTACTTTCCGAACACTATAGTCAAGAATGTATTGTAATCATGTCAAAAATCCGAATTCGAGATTTTGATGTTTCTATACGTTTTGAGGTCCCCTGAGTCCGTTTTCACTATTTTTACGATGATGTATGTATGTGTGTGTGTATGTGTGTATGTGTGTATGTGTGTATGTGTGTATGTTTGTGAACACGCTAGCGTCTAAAGGCTTTGTTCGATTAACCTGAAAGTTGGTACGTATATTGTAAGTCACCATAGTACAAACCCTATAGATTTTGGTGAATCTAGCACTTATAGTTTTTTTACAGGGACACAAAGAAAAATTCTTTATCATTATGGCCTATGGGACCAAAATCTTAAAAGTGCGATAGCATCTAAACGCCTTATTCAATTGAGCAAAAATTTTATACCCATATTATAGGTCACAGATACTCAATCTGTATAGATTTTGGAGAATCTAGCACTTATAGTTTTTTTACAGGGACACAAAGAAAAATTCTTTATCATTAAGGCCAATGGGGCCAAATTTTTAAAAGTGTGATAGCGTCTAAACGCCTTATTAATCTGAGCAAAAAAATTGTACACATGTTATAGGTCGCATTTGCACCAACTGTATAGATTTTGGTGAATCTAGCACTACAGTTTTTTTACAGGGACACAAAGAAAAATTCTTTATCATTATGGCCTATGAGACCAAATTTTTAAAAGTGCGATAGCATCTAAACGCCTTATTCAATTGAGCTGAAAATTTGTATGAATATTATAAATCACTGTTGCACTAACTATAAGCATTTTGGTGAATCTAGCATCTATAGATTTTTACAGGGACAAAACGAAAAATTCTTTATCATTATGATCTAAGGGCTCAAAGTTCAGTAGCGTTAAATAAAACCTCGTGTGATATATGGAGAAAAAAACACTCTATTATGGTTTTCTCTCTTTTGTTTGTTTAGCAATTCCTCTTTCTTTATTTTATCTACAAAACTGTTAGTTACTCAATGTTCGGAAAGTCGAGTGGAGTCACTCCAGATTTTTTTTTAAAAACAGAATTATTTTTTAATAACCGAATTAAATTCTATGTAAGTGTAGGTGCATTAATGAAACGGGGGGTTGAGGGGGGCGGTAGCCCCCTCACACAGAACTAATTATCATATAAAACTCTTCAGAAGCCTAATATGAATTGTTTAACACAGGTTTACATAACAGTACTCGTTATCTTACCTTTTAATCTGCAACCTGTATTTATAGTGTTAAATTTCAGGGTAAGAGAAAGTCGTGTGAGTGACACACCAGATTATTTTTTTTTTTTCTAAAATGATTAAAAAACGTATTGAAAAAATTAAGTTTTAAACCTTAAAAAAACATTTAAAACGCTAAAATCTAAAATTAATCTTATTTACAGATACTATGATGACGGTTTCAAAAAAGAAACAGAAGCGAAAATAAAAGCTACCTAAAACAATTAATCATCCTCAGTTAAATGGCAGGTTTTCAATTAATTTAATTTAAAATCGCTGAAATGTCGTCTTATGTACATTGTTTCTCAAAATAAGCAAAAAAAAAAAAAAAGATTAAATACCCATTTTAATGTACTGTATCTAACTACCCGAGTGGAGCATATCCAAAATGTCATTCATGAGACGCTACTGATACGTGTAACGTGTGTAATAGTGATTGCTCCGATATGAAATTTTATACATTTTGAGCAAGGTGATAGTATTCAGTTTTTTTTTTTTTTTAATTATTTATTTCGTGCAAACCTAGAATTTATGTATGCATAATATTTTTTCCTACCATGCAGAAATTTGTTCATATATATATATATAACCTGTCTTATTTGAATGATTAAAAAAAGATAAAATTTTAACATACAGTCGGTAACAAAAGTGTCCGAACACTAGCAAAAATTCCTATGTAAAAAAAGTACACTTCATACGGTTTTGTTTAATAAATCCTTGTCGAATCCTGTTCTTAGTCAGTGTAAGAACATGATTCGATAAGGATTTATTTAACAAAACCGTATGAAGTGTACTTTTTTACATAGGAATTTTCGCTAGTGTTCGGACACTTTTGTTACCGACTGTAAGTTGCAAATTCAGCTTTTTCATTTGCCCATGCAAACAGCTATGTGAAATATAACATGAGCAATAGTGTAGATGGTTGAAGTCAATGCTATATTTAAATTTTATGCTTATTAATCAATTACCTAAAAGTTAAATTTTAGAAGGTGGACATTCCGACACTATCATACTTTGTTAATTTAATAAATGAGCTTGGAAAAATTGTTACCTTTTTTTTTTTCTTTCTGCAAAACTTTACATTAAGGTGCAATATCTTTTGTTTTCATCACAAAAAAAATTGTAAAGCAACGCTACGACTGCAATTTTATTTAAAAATAAATAAGAAAATCAAATAAATGAAAATCATTACAAGTTTTGAATTTCGGCAAAAATAAGTTTAATATGCGAATTAGTAAATTAAAACACATAAAAGACATCTGAATAAAGTAAATATCCAGCATTATTTAGTTAAATATTTGTTCACTGCATTTAATATGCAATCCATGTATTCCTTCTTCCATTTATGAAATATAAAGCTATTTTTTAAATAAGGAAAATTTAAATGAAATCATTTCGGAATACTTATTAAAACTTCAACCTTTCAATTTCAACAACACACTAGATTATTATTTTGTTATAATTATTTATTAAAATATAAGGTTTTATTTTAAATCAAGGGTATCTGAATAAAATGTTAATTGTGTGTTGTAGATAAAAATGTAATTATATTAGAAGTAAGATGAAAACTTTTCTCTTTCTACAATTTTCGTCTATAATTACGTTAAGTACAAAATAACAACAAACTATTATTCGAATTTGAGATTTATTCGTATTATTCGATATTTTTATGCGATTCTGTATTCTGCTGATTGGCTTATCAGTCATATAATCGATATTAGAGCCCGAAGATAAAATCGGAAGTAAAGAAAGCCGAAATAGTCCGAAATTTTGACGTAGGCGTTAAGGATCCTTATTCTTGGCCGGTCTGAATTGCTTTTTAAGGAAAAATCTTTAACTTTGTGTTAAAGATCTTTAGTTAAGGATCCTTAAAGCGGACATCTGATTCTGGGGGTCACTATTATAAAATATTAAAAGTTAAAAAAAAAAAAAAAAAAAAAAAATGCATTAAATATGAAGAGAGTAATTATTTTATAATAACAAAAAACAACTAATTATAAAAAATGTTTTTCATAAATTACTTGAATATAACTTATTTATGAAAACTTATCTCACTTCTTTTCATATATTTTTTAGAACACTTAAAAGCCGCGCAATATTTCGGCATTTTCAAAATTCATTAATCCGAGTTTTATACTCCCTAATGGTTGATGACAAACATTTTTCAGCATCAAATTACAATATCTATGGTCATTATAAACCATAGATATAGTAATAATATATAGATTGATCATTGGGGAGAAAAAAGTTATTCCTTTTCACCTGGGAAAAGACGGCGATTTTACCAAAATATGGCCGTCTTCCCCGAGTGAATACACACGAATAATTTAGCAAATAAAATTTATGAATAATTGATTTACTAAAGGTGAATGAAAAACTCCAGATACAGTTCTAAATTCATTTTTCTTTCTTTTAATACCACTTAATGGCTGATTCCAAAGCTTTTTCTTTCGGCATCAAAAATCTTTGCACGATAACATGGGGATGACAGAGCTATATATATTACTATATCTATGTTACAAACGTGGAACAGGTTCAGGCTCTCGACCGATCCAGGATCGATCCAATTAGTCATGGAACAATGCATCCAGCCTCATGGACCGGTCTGGATCAAAGTCGCCCAGTAGAATGCATCCCGTGAACCGGCTGTGGATCAAATCGCCCAAGAAATTTTTCTGAATCATTTGATCCATTGCAATGATTGGCCATTGGTTACGCCATCTATCGTTCATAACAAACGCGAATATGCATACAAGCTTTTTCTTTTCTTTTTGTAAATAACTGTATACTTGTTTTAGAATTATAAATATATGCATGCAATGGATTGAAATATAATGCAACAATGCAAATTAAAATTCATCGAATAATATTTAAATTTAATAAAATAAAATTTTAAAATGCACCCTGCTAACAATTTTTTAATTTTGAGTTTAACAAAATATTTTAAATATGCTTGTGTACTACTTTGGAAATTTATCGATGAGTTAATTTTTATAAAACTTTTTAATGTTTGAATACTAAATATTTGCATTAAATTTCAGCATTCAAACATAAAAATAATTAACATTATTTAAAAATCAATATTTCATTTGTATTAAAAAAAAAAAAAAAAAAATCATAAATATACTAAACATTTAATATATTATTGATTGAATTTAACAAACCAATTTAATGAAGTGATAATTTATAAAACTGTATTATTATCAACGAGATATATAAAGTAGAGTGATAAATGGTAACCCTTGAGAAGGTCCAAGATGAGTCATGTGACATGCTCTCCTTGCACCTGCGTATTCGGCGGTTCCCTTGGTAACAACTTAATTTTAGTAAATTCCTATGGCAACGGTTTGGAGATTGTTCAATGTTTTTGTTTACTTACGTAGTTTAATATTCTTTTGTTCTAAATCACTTTGATTTTGATTTTACTTCTTTTTTATTTCGTGTAGTTGAACTTTAACCGACAAAATGCATAAAAATAGTTGAAAAATTATTATTTGTTGTTAAATTTAGCTCTTTAAAAGTTTAAATTTTTTTTATAAACACTTTTAAACTTTGTTGGGAAACGATGAAAAAAAATGTATTTATTATTTATTAAAATGTGAAATATGTGTGAAATTATTTTAAAAACAATTTATTTCGGTCATAGGACTGTCATGTTACCTAATAATAATGATAATTTGTCGAACTGATATTTTAAATGCCAAAATAGCGATAAAGGGCCAAACACAGCAACCTATTCGAGCATGTCACGTGATTCATCTTGAACCACGGAAAGCTAATCCTTCATCCATTGAATCAGCCATAGATATAGTAATAAGACATAGATTGATCAGCGAGGCCGAAAAAGTGATGCCTTTTTTTTTCGGGAAAAGACGGCCATTTTACTCTCTTGTGGATGTCTTTCCCCGATTGAATATACACGGGAATACACACAGATAATTTAGCAAATAAAATTTATGAATAATTTGTGTTTCTAAAGATGAATGAAAAAACTCCAGATACTCGTTTTTCTTTCTCTCTTTTCTTCTTCTTCTTCTTTTTCTTCTTTTCTTTTTCTTTTCTTCTTCTTCCTTTTTTTTTTTTTTTTTTTTTTTGTATGGGATAACGACATTTAAAGAAATTTATCGTTTCTGTCTACTATTTCTGTCTGGTTAGAAGTTTTTATGGTCGAAAAAACTATTGGACTTGTCCTCATCTTTTGAGATATTAGAGTTAACCCTTTAATTGCCAATCGCAATGCAGTCGGACACTTTTGTTACCAACTGTATAGAGTAGAAATTTATGTTTACACGGAAATGGTTATAAAGATATTAATAAAAGTTTGGGATAAGTGCTTTTTAGAGACCTAAAACAATTGGAATATCCTTAGCATAAAAATAATTAGTGTTAACCCTTTAACTGCCAATCGCAACATGCAGTAGAAATTGAGTTTAATCAGAAATGGATATAACGATTTTGTTTAAAGTTTGGAGTTAAGTGTCTTTTTTATTTTTTTTTATTTATTTTTTTTAAGAACTAAAACGTTTGGACACATCCTCATCTTCAGAAAAAATTGTGTTAACCCTTTAACGGCCAGTCGCAACATATAATAGAAATTAGGTTTACGCGGAAATGGATGTAACGGTTTTTATAAAAGTTTGAGATTAAGTGTTCTTTAGAGAGATAAAGCGATTGGACATATCCTCATCTTCAGGAAAATTCGCGTTAACCCTTTAACGTCCAGTCGCAACATATAATAGAAATTAGGTTTACTCGGAAATGGATATAACGATTTTCATAAAAGTTTGGGATTAAGTGTTCTTTAGAGAGATAAAGCGATTGGAGATATACTCATATTTAGGAAAATTCGCGTTAACCCTTTAACGGCCAGTCGCAACATATAATAGAAATTAGGCTTACTCGGAAATGGATATAACGATTTTAATAAAAGTTTGATATTAAGTGTTCTTTAGAGAGATAAAGCGATTGGACATATCCTCATCTTCAGGAAAATTCGCGTTAACCCTTTAACGACCAGTCGCAACATATAATAGAAATTAGGTTTACTCGGAAATGGATATAACGATTTTTATAAAAGTCTGGGATTAAGTGTTCTTTAGAGAGATAAAACAAATGGACATATCCTCATCTTCAGGAAAATTCGCGTTACCCTTTAACGGCCAGTCGCAACATGTAATAGAAATTAGGTTTACTCGGAAATGGATATAACGATTTTTATAAAAGTTTGGGGTTAAGTGTTCTTTAGAGAGCTAAAACGAATGGACATATCCTCATCTTTAGAAAAAATCGCGTTAACCCTTTAACGGCCAGTCGAAATTTATAGCATTAAATGGGTTTACTCGGAAGTGAATGTGACGATTTTGATTAAATTTTAGGGTTATGTTTTTTTTTTTCTGGGCACAAATCCTCTCAAGTATCCTCCTTACTACAAATGTTCGTGTTTCAGAACTTTCTACCACTGTAGCTCCTCAGATCAGAAAACATTTAACGGTTAAAATAATCATCGTTGCTCTCCAAATCAAACTGATGAGTATAAAATTATCAAACAATGATAAAAATGGGGGAGGGGGCGTATCAAGAAAACGGTGTGTGATTGGGAAAAATGGTGATCATATTCGGATTCAGGAGGTCATTTTACATAAGAGTGGGCTGAAATGGTGTCAGATACAATTTTCATGCCGAGCAGTGTTATTGCAAAGGAATACATAAAAAAATTTCTGGTATTAAGATTACGGAAATCCGTAATAACTTGGCATCTCTCTTTCTATATAAATGTATATATATATAGGTAGATAGATAGATAAACAGATAGATATTTGGTGCAAATTAGATTTTTTCTTCGATTCAGAAAAGTTCCTGCTCACTGTTAACCCTTTATCAATCGGTTAAGAAATACGGCCGAATTTGGGTTAACTCGGAAAGGGATGTAATGATTTTGAAGAAAGTCTTTGATTAAGTGTTTCTAGATGTATAAAATCAATTAGGCATATCCTCATCCCTAGGGTAATTCGCGTCTACTGTTTACCCTTTAATTACCGTTTGGGAAATATGGCAGAAATTGGGTTTTCTTGAAAATGGGTTTAACGATTTTGATGAAAGCTTGGAGTTAAGTGTTTTTTGCGGTAAAAAAACGATTAGTCTGATCCCCATCTTCATAAAAATCATGGTTTGCAGTTAGACCTTTATTTGTTGGTTACTTGGAATAATATGACAAAAATTTAATATTAATGAGGAAAAATATGGCAAAAATCGGGTTTACTTGGAAATAAATATAATAATTTTGATGAATGTTTGGAGTTAAGAAGTGTTTGGGATGAAAAATTAATTAAACTTATCCTCATTTACAGGAAATCTTGCTTTAGCTGTTAACCCTTTATTTTCCTGTTGCAAAATATTGCAGAAATTGGGTTTACTCGGAAACACACATAATGAATTTCAAGAAAGTAAGAGTTAAATGATTTACGGATGAAGAATTGGTTTAACTTATCCTCTTTTTCAGGAAAATTTGCATGCGCTGTTAACGTATCATCCGCCGGTTTAAAAACAAGACTAAGTACTAAAGTCTAAGTACTTAACATGACAGTATAGGACAAAATTTCATATAAATGTATATAATGTGAGTTATTTTTAACGCATGAATGTAAAATTTATATGAATTATTGATAATAGTAGTAATAAACTTGAAAAAAAAAAATGTGTGCATGTAGGAGCATTGCTTTCCTCCTGGGAGGGAAGTGCTCTTCCCCCGGGGCCTGTGTAAATTTTCAATGTGGATATTTTAGAAAGAACTCGTCAATATTTCTAAAACGAATGGTTGAACCATACATCTGTATTAATTAAAACGAAGCTACCGATTTCTTTTATTTTTAATGTTATATATAATGTATATATAGTATAGACATATATATATACACAGTCGAACCTCGTTAACGTGAATTACGTTTAACATGAACTGTTACCACAATCCCCGTCAAAATGAAGATTACTTAAGTTATATGACGATCAGTTACTGATAGCATGAACTACTGATAAGATGAACAGAATTTTTATCCTTCTTGAGATTCACATTAACAAGATTCAACTGTATATCTTTTCATGTCTGCACAAAAATGATTTTTTTCAGCATTTATTATTATACTACTTTAAGAAAAAAATCGTTTGCATTCATCATGGAAAATATCTTTAATAAATTATAACTTAATAAATAATTTGTATTGAATAAATTTGTATAGGATTAAATAGAGAAGAAAGTCTTGTGGTAATACTAGTTATAATATATTAAAACAAGCGGGTTTTACCTCTGCCACTGCTAACTACATTTAAAAGAATTTTGAAAATTCGATATTACTTACTAATATAAAAACTTAAAAATTAAAAAAAAAAAGTATTCCATTAAAAATCAAAACAGTATTTAAACCATAATAATAACAAAGCAACTGATTATAAAGAATCATATTTTTCATAAATTAGTTAAATTTAACTTACTTATGAAAACTTATTCCACTTCCTTTCATAAATTTATTTCCACAATTAAAAGCCACGCAGTACTTCGGCATTTTCCATATATATCAACCATGTCTTATTACTATATCTATGATATCAACATTCTATTCCATTGTTGTTTTCGAGTTTTATACTCTCTCATCATGGCTGATGCCAAAAACTTTTTCGGCATCAAAAATCTTTGCACGTTAACATGGGGATGATAGATCTATGTATATTACTATATCTATGGAATCAGCACTCTAATTTATATATCTCGTTGATTATTATTATTATTATTATTATTTTGTAATCACTGATTTAAATCAAAATTTAAATTTTATTATTTTTTTTGGCAATGTGTAATAGCCAATATTTCTTGTCTTAGATCATAATAAAACTACTTCTTATTTACATCAAATATTTGAATGCTAAATATTTGCTTTAAATTTCAGCATTCCAATTTAAAAATGTTTAGCAAAAATTAGCTTGATAATAAATCCACAAAATAAAACTTAAAATTGTTTACAATCCGCGTTTGTAATGAAATGCTCGCCCTCTGGTGGGCTAAGGTGAATATATCATACCACTGATAGCTTTCATGCTCAAACAACGATAGAACAACAAGAAAGAACAATAAATTAATACACGTGGCTATTATATTTACTAACAACTGCAGTTGAGAAAGCTCCATCTATCGATCATTACAAACGCGGATATATCGTTAAAATACAAGAATGCATAATTGAGAGAAAAAGTTACAAATTTTTTTGCTGGAAAAATTTCTAAAATTAAAATTTTTTGTATTATTTCTTTATTTAAATAATTTTCAAAAAATAATTATATAATTAATATAATTGTATATCAGTGCATATGTACCTAACTATGCAGAATAGAAAAAAAAATAGATATGCATTTATCTTTTTTTTTTTATTCATAGTCAAATTACATTTTTAATTAATGAATTAATTTTTTCTTTAACCAATTAATTTTTGTAATATTTTATAGCTAATTTTAAACTGAGCCTACAGATGGCAGCACTGATTTTGATCCAATAAAGGGTGAGAGTTGTTCAGCCTCTGCTTTCGACCGGTCGTGGATCAAATGTCTCAGTTGGATCGGTCGAAGTGATCCAGAGGCTGGACTCACCCGTGGATCCCTCTACAAAATGAATTTTTTTGAGACTGTACTTATAACAGGTATAGCATATGTTTCATTGTACCCTTACGCATTTAACTACCTACCGCTACCAACCTACCTACCAATCTTGAGTTTTCGTTGATGGTTTTGTTGCTGGCGTAAGTAAGTTTTGTTTTCTTTAAATTTCCCTTATTTATTTTCGGTTTTTTAGAGTGATTTATCGAATTATAGGTATTATAGGTTTAATTAAGGCTTCATAATGTCTTTAGAAATTTTCATCTTGATATTTTGTCAAATATGAGTTAATTGAAATTTTTTGTTTACAATTATTGCTTGAATTACATGATACATTATATACAAAATATAAGGTTTTGAAATTTTCGGACTTTACTTCATACTTCACATTACTCTAATAATAATGATGATATTGCATTGTATTTGTTGCATCGCGCACATTCATGTCTGTTACATTTTCATAGGTTAAAACTAACCTATGCATGGTATTTTTTGAAAAATTTGTTTTTATTATCTTTAGAAAATTAAGAAAAAAAAAAAAAAAAAAATATATATATATATATGAAAGCTTATTTTTATTGTTTTAGGAACTTCTGTTAAATTTTTTCTGATAGTAAAAGTTTTACAAAAGAATCATTTGTATCTGACAAAATTTTGTAAAAGGGGATCTCTGATTTATTATAAAAAAGGCATCTGAAGAGGTCCCAATTTTTGCATGAAGTAATCGTCTTTCTAATGTAAAATTTCAGTGAATCAAAGAAAATGTATTTAATATCATGAACATGATATATAAAAAAAAATTCAGTACATTTATATTACGGATTTTTATCAATTAGCGTCATGGTCATCCAAATTTTATGCAGGGGTTGAAAATTAGTGCAGAACTCGGGCCGGTATTTTTGAAAAAGAAATTTTCCTTTCCTAACCGACGATTTTATAAGTAGAGAGAAATTTCAAGGAATACTGCACCAATTTTCCACCCCTGTTTTATGTTAACCTATGGAGAAAATAATTCCTATTATACGTTAAATAATGCATATTATTAAATTCTATTTTCACATTCAGAAAATTCATGACTGCTGAATTATGTCTTGTTTTTTCAAAAATTGATCTTTTATACTTTATTTTAAAAATGCGAAATTTAATAAAGTTAAATTTCCCGTTTTATATCTTCAAAATAAAATATTAAAAGTATAAATAATTAGTTTTTGAAAAACGAGTCATACTTTAACGATAATTGATAGAGGCTGATATTCGCTTATAGAAAACTTTATTGCATGTTAATAGCGCATAACTGGGTGTAGTATAAATTTTTTTTTTTAAAGGTTTATATGGTTTAAATCAAATTGTATTTGGAGCCGATGAAATTAATGATAATTTGATAAGAATAAAAAAGCATTTTAAAATATTCAACCTTAATTTAGGTTACATTTTAAAAATACATTATATAAATTTTTGAATTGAAATTAATTTGTAAATCTGTTTTTGTGTATTAATTTATTAAGCATAAGTCTATAAAATGCCTGATTATCCAAACAGCAAACACATTAAAGAAGCTGAAATAATTAAATTTAAGTAAATTAAAATAACTGAATTCAAGTAAAATAACAAAATTCTATTTAACAAACTAATCTTCTTCTCCATCCATATGAAGATTTAAAAATTTGTACAAAACATTTATTAATAGTAAAAACAATGAAATATTCAAAAACTTAAAAGTCTATTGGTCTTGAAAATGACAGTTTCATTGAAAGCTAAAAAGCAAAATGAACAACTGTTGCTTGCAAATTAAGAAATGGAAACCAACCATATGCCTAATCACATGCTGACAAATTCCATCTATCGGCAGATGTCAGTGAAACAAAACTAGCATACCAAAGCTCCAGACTGGAAGCCGGCAGGAGCACATGTTCAGTGCTGCTTGTGAGCGGAGAGAGTAGCGACGCAGGGGGTGTGGGAAATCATAAGCCCACATGCACTATGCTCCCACCAACCAAAGGTTTATGAGATGTTTATCTTTCTCCTTGCTCTTCTGCAATAACATCTCTGGTTGGGTCTTTTTTTCCACATATCTAAAATTTGGAAAAATGAGAATATCCTTCTGAAACTTCAGAATTCAGCTTAATGATGTTAGAAAAGAATACGCTAAAAAGAATTACAGTGATTGAGGTAAAATAGAAAAAGAAATAAACTTCCTAAAATATTTTTTAATTTATAAAAGAAACAGTAGGGAAAGGGGGAAAATTGACTAACTTACCATATCTTTTAATTCATTCATTCTTAAAAGATAATATTAGGTTAGTATTATTATTCTACATTTAAAATGCTGAGTAACTAGTAAATATAACAAATAACTATTGAGTTAATGAAATTATTTACTGGTGACAAGATGAGACTCAGCATTAAATCTGTAATGTTCTTTAATTTGCTGAAATCAGTCGCAGCAGCAAATTATGCTTACACCGGGAATTGAAACGGTATGACAAATTCAGCCTGCATTGGAAATACCAGTCCCATGATTCATTTTTCTCGTGAAAAATGTTGTAAATGCGTTTTCTTTTTTTCTTTCCCTTTCTTCGTTTTTTGAATGTTTAGCACAAAAATATGCATTATTTTGAAGAGGTCTCTGAAGTCTGTAAATTAAGCCCTCATGGACCACAGGTTGTGCACCCCTACATTAGGATATATCCAGTCTAGAGATGGGAATGGTCCGAAAAAAATCAGAAATTTTAGGGAAAAAAATAAACAGTTCCCCCCCAAAGGAGTTTATTTCCACCCGGAAAAATTGAAATTTCTAGCATAAAATAACATATTCAGAAATTTGTAATATCTTACATGAAAGCACTGATTCTGGTAATGTTCATAATTCAAAAATAAAGTTTTAACCATGTAATCAAATGGTAATCCTGAAATACAAGTATTATAATGACCTCCCTCCTATCGCATTCATTTGAAATTACTTATTGTTTTCAAGTTCCTTTATACTTCAGTCTTTTTTCGTGAATATATATCCTTAGACTTGTCTTACTGTATTATTTTTCAGTGTGTGTGGATATATATTATACAGATACACACATATATATATATATGCATGTAACAGTTAAAAAAAAAAAAAAAAAAAAAAACCTAAGCAAACTACTTTCTGTGAAAAAATTTATTTCACAATTTACAAAAATTATATTTGCAAAAACCTACTTGATTTGTGTCCTTTACGTCTGAGTTAATAACTTTTATATTATAAAAAAAAAAAAAATAATAATAAATCAATAATAAAATGTTGTTTTAAATTTCTGAAGTTCAATTAACTTTAAATTAAACTTTTATTTTGTCTTTGTGATTAACTTCATTTTAAATCAGAATCGGAATTAGAGTCCAGCATCAGGTCCAGTAAACCCAAGCCTGACCTGCAATCAGGTTTGGTCTAGTTGACTAAATTTTTGCTCTTGCAGGTGAGGTTCGGTTCAGTTCAGGGTGACTGACTTATTTTTCTTATGGGTCAGGTTGACTGAATTTTTTGCTTGGCGGCTGGGTTGATTGAATTTTTTTTTTTTTTTTTTTTTGTGGGTCAGCTTTGGATTAGGTTGACTAAATTTTTTTTCCTGCAGGTTAGGTTAAGTCAGATCGACTTGAGAACATCTTTCAAAATATTTTATCATAATAAGCAGAAATTTGATATAATTATAAACATACTACTATTCCCATGATTAAATATATGTATACACAAATTATTACATACATTTTTCACCTATGATTAAGGCCATGAATGTTTGGCCGAAAGTTTCTTAGGAAACGTAAGTGGTCTTAGAGGTATTATCATTTTGTTAATTAAGTTTAATAATGACCACTTTGATACATATTTTTTATAATTATTACATACATATCGCAGAAAGGTAATGAAAAAAGAGAAATCATATATATATATATATAAACTTAAAGCATATTTTTGTACTCTTGAGTGGCTAGAAACCTTTCATTTTAGCAATTACCTACTCTATCTAATGTTTAATATCAAGTTAATAGCATTTTATAAACCAAGTATAGACATTCATTAAAAATAATGCTGTAAATGTGGAAAAATTTTACAAAAGTATTAATTTTATAAAACAAATTTTTGTGAAAGGACTGTTTTTATAAATCTGAATTTTGTGAAGGGACCCATTTTAAGGATTTGAATTTTGTGAAGGAGCCCATTTTAGAGATTAAAATTTTGTGTAGGGGCAGCAAAAGGATCCCAATTTTTGCCTGGATCAACCCCTGGGTACACAACACACATAAATGGTTAAAAATTATTAAAACCTTTTATCTACTCTTTAAATTAAAGTGTACCATTAGTTTAAAAAGTGTATCAAATCGAATTTATGGAAGAAACGTAAAAGACATTTATAAGAACGGAATGTATATTACTTCCTTTTAATCTCACTATAAGTCACTAGACGCTTTTTATAATAGATTGCTGTAGCTGTTTTTGCTTGGCATTTTTCGTGATCTTCATAAGTGTTATAATTAATTTCTATATTACCATAAGAATCTACTATCAATCTTAGAAAAAATATAAGGAACATGAAAAGTAAATTCTTTTTTACCACTTTTTATGGTTCTGAAACACTTTTTTTTACCTCTGTGTACCACCTCAATAAATTCCCATTAATTACTGTGTTATATAAACATCCCGTGTTATACATATTTTTTATTGTGTATACAGTAGAGATCCAAAAATCTGCCAACCTAAAATCCACCGAAGTTCGAAATCCGCACAGCTTTTCAGATACAAACAATGAAATTTAAGTTACAAAACTGCAAATCAGAATTTTTGTAAAAGATCTTGAATGTAGATTGTGTGCTCGCATTTTATGATTACAATAATAAAAGTATGAAAAATTGCAAGAACTAAGTTGCTGATAAGGAAATTATCAACAGTATAGTATTAAATTAATCAAAAGAAAATTATGATTATTATGATGAAGATATCATAGGCGTAGCCAGCTTTTCATGTGGGGGGGTGCCCAAATTTTAATTTCAAATTTTCAGCATAGATATACATACATAGTACGCATATGTATATACGTAAGCGTGTGTATGAGTATTTTAATATACGTGTATTCATTATATGTCGGTAAATGTACATAATAAAGGAATTATATCATTGCGTGCACAAACATATGCATATATATATATATAAGGAATAATGATATAATTCAACTAGCAGAACTACCCAACGATGCTTGGGTTGAAGTAGTGTTTAAAGAATCTAAGAGACATTTACAAGGATTCTGATTGTTCAGAAATTTGAGGTAAATGAAATTTTCCATTGTAATAAAACATTGCAGGTGCTCTGAGACAATTTTTAGCACTACAATTTAAACAAACATTTACCAATTTTTCTGCGCGGACGCTGACAATACTTTGAGACGCATAATCAAAAGTAGAATCATAGTTAAATGTACACTAAAAACTAATTAGCAGCATCCAATGCTTGATAAATTGTATCATTTATGACGTTTTGGCATCAGCTTGAATTCAAATATGCCGTTACTCTTCAGTTACTTCTTGTTTTCTCACCTCTGTCTGTTGAGCATCTGCACGATACCTGCCTAGTCGAAATACAGTAGTACTTTCTAGTCTCTTACAGCTTTCCTTTTACCTAGTTATTCTTGAAATATTTCTTGAATTAATATAAGATGTGGCTATTAAATAATTTCTTGCTGCTTCTCCCTATGTCACATTCGCTCTCTTCACAGCAGAAGTCTTTCCGTAGAAAAAACTTTTTTTTGGAGGTATAACAGATTCGTTTTTTTTTTTTTTAAAGTATTATTATTATAGGTACTAAACGTAAGTTTTAACGATTTATATGACTGGAGTTTTAGGGAAAAAAAAAAAAAAAAAAAAAAAACTAATTAAGCCCTTTTAATAAAATTCATATTAGAGTCATTTGAATTGAATGTGAATCCCAAACAATTAATAAAAATTAATTATTTTTATTTTAATGTAAATATTGAATTCAAAACCTAAAACTATTAAATAAAAATACAAAGCCGATGTTAAAATTAAATAAATAAAAACAAATGTTTAATAATGTGAAGCTATAATGACATCAATTTTATTTTATTTTCATTTTATTTTTCACGCGTAAAAAAATACTCATTTTTTTGTACAATAATGATAATAATTATTATAATTATAATAAATAATGGACATGCATTTTTTTTTTTTTTTAATCAGCTCCGTATTTGTTTATAATGTTAAAGATAACATAAGGTTTTTTTTAATTAATATTGTTTAAACTAATCCGGTTGAAGTAAAAAATATAGCATTAGCTAGATTTTGTCTTCATAAATTAGTGTAAAATTTTCAGTAGTGATAGGTTGAACGAACAGTGTAGTTCTGCATCGAAAACTAAGAAATGCAAACTGATTCAAAAACAGATATAGATTTATTCATACATATAATGTCAAAAATAAGTTGAAAAATAAAGAGTTTTGCACACATTATTGATTGAAAAGCAGAATTAAATTTAAAAAAATGGAAAGGATGAGGTCAGAAATGGAACTTGAGACTTTTGATATAATCCGTCAGTGCTCGACAAACTGAGCGATACGGTTGATATACGACCAACACTAACCAATCATCAGATGGAAATTTCCATCTGATTTGCAAATAGAAATCTACACTTCTTTACATAATGAGGGATCAGTGTGAGCCAGATATTACTCGTGTTTCAATTGGTTATATGTGAATCCTACTAGAATATAATTATATTGTGGTAAACTGTGGTGACTAGACTATAATATGAAAGCTTTAAGAAAATCGTAATAAATAAGCTCATAAGGTGATATTATCGAAGGCAGGGAAGGGTATGAACGCAGATAGAGCATTTCTGTCTCCGATTGGTCTCTGATCATCAGTTGAACGGATTGCCAATTGATAATCGCACATATTTCATAAAAATTGCATAGAATTGGAGGAAAGCAACGAAAGGAAATCACACAAACAAAATCCCACAGAAAATAAACACAAAGTAAAGTTAATGTATCGAAGCAGAGAAAAGGTGTGGAATGACAGTTGAGCAGAATGCCAAATGACCACCATATATCAGAAGTGCATGAAAAATGGCATAAAATAGCAAGGAAATAACAAAAGAAACTCATTAAAGTAAAATTGCGCAGAAAATCAACATAAGCTAACACATTTGCCAGGCACTATAAGTGAATGAGGGGTTCTACTTTCGAAGCTGGTAGACGGTGCCGAGTTCGAATTCAGATCAAGCCCGTCAGTGTAGCCGTTGCGAGTAGTTTTCGCCCTAATTTGAGTGACATTTTTCGATAAGCTTAAAAGAAACGCAATTTACATTCACTTAAAAGTAAGGAAGATGCGATGCATTACAACGTTTTTTGGTTACATATATATATATATATATATATATATATATATATGTATATATTGGAGGGGGGGGGGAAGCATATATTTTTCGGAAGGGTAGTGTTTTACTACACCCAGCAAAACTCTTCATTTAACGAATATAACTATATTCTTAGAACGTTTTAGGCTGTAATTAAACTAAAAACATTTCTTAAATAATTCAGAGAACTTTTACCCACACCACTTTTTGAAGCTTACCGACTTCAATTATCATTTCAAGTTCCCTCTGTTTATAATATACATTCAGAAAACTTAAAATATAAAATTAAATTAATCAATAAGAAGTTCCATCAACAAACAATAAAATATTTGAATTTTCTTTTGCACATTCTTATAAGCAGGTCCCATTTGTCCAATCTCAGTGAGAAGTATCATGCAATATCATAGTTCCATGATATTGGGATTAAATATGATTGTGAGTTCTTTGCGACTGCATTAGTGTCTAGGCTTGGGTGAAGTGTTCCTCACGGAGAGGGGACTATTAAGGTTCCTAGCTTATATTCATGCGTTTTTTTTTTTTTTTTTGTTTTTTTTTTTGTGGGGGGGGGAGGGGAGGGAAGAAAGTAGGCTTCAAACAGCTTGGTGGCCGAAACGCTCTGTTCAAACAAGGCACCTCTGATGTACCAGGTATTTAGGTATTTAGGAGCAGCAAGAAAAGAAATACAGTGAATATATATACTAGCTGACTTTGTCACTTCACTGGTCGCTGCATTTAAGTGAATTCTCAAATTTCCATATCATTACTAACAGAATCTCAAAAAATCAAAACTGAAAAGAAAAAAAAAAATCACTGAAATTAGACGGAATTTCAACTAAAATTCTCACTGCTTTAGGTAGGGATTTTTCCGCTCGCAACATGAGGATTCGGGTTTCCATTGCAGCAATTTATCCGCAATTCACCTTCTCTCTCTCTCGCGGGTAAGTTAGAAGTTTCACGAAATTCCACCAAAATGCATATTGCGTACACTTAAACAACAATCGCACACCAAAATTCGCCATTCTAAGATAATTTGGAGCATATTTAAGCTTAAAAGCGTGTTTTTTGTCCCCCTCCCCCTCCTCTACGGGAAGTTAGAAAGTAATTTTGAAAAATCCCTTTGTGGTGTGTGCATTGGGAACGTATAACTAATCGACACATGAAAATATCGTTTATCGGAAATAATTTGGAGCAGAGTTACTCTTGAAAAGGCGTCCCCCCCCCCGCCTTTAAAAAGCAGTGGGGGGTAGGGAAAATTTCAGAAAATCCATTTGTTGTACGTGTTTGGTACGCATAATTAAACCACACATAACAATTAATCTGAAAAAATTTAAAAATGTGTTTATTCCCATCCACCCACCCCTTTGAGGAAAAGGAGGGGATTTTCATAAAACCTAAGTTTGCTCATAAAGAATCCATGCACTAAAATTTGTGACTGCAGCTTCCATAGATTTCCCAGGACAAATTTAGCGCTAAAAAGGGTTCTCGAATTTGCCTCCTTATAACGCACCCTCCCCCCCCCCCCTCCAAAAAAAAAAAATTGAAAGTTGAAAGAAACAAAAAACGAGTTTTCTGAAATATACTGAAGAAGACGCATGGTTGTTTTTAATAACTTTATACCACTTTTGGTATCTACTCAAAAATCCGGAATTTCAAAAATTTCCCTCTGAAAATCAATTTTTCTCCATCCTCCCCCTTAAAAATAGAAAAATCCAAAATCGCAGAAAATTTTATTTTCGTATTCAAGTCTAGTCTCTTCATGTGCAATTTCTTCATCGTAAAGTAATTTGGAGCCGAGTTATGCTTACTAACGAGTTTTTGACTTTCGGTCCCCAGGGAAGGAACTGAGGGAATTTGGAAAAATTTTATAGGTATACTTTTAAGCTGGTACAGACCTAAATTCTTGCCAAATGTCGTTGCATTGCGTCCAGCCATTCTCACGTGAAACACGGACAAAAATAGTTAACAGATGCACTGACACACAATGACCCTCCCCCTCCCTAAACACACACATAGAAAGTCATTTTCCGCTTTCAAGATGTCTAAAACGGGAAGATATCGCAAAATTTTTTGATTCTAAGAAACTTACAAACAAAAATCTGTTTTTAAGAATATACATTGAAGTTTTTGGTATATTTTTCTCTTGCTGAAAATTTTACTTACCAGTGGCAAGTAAATTGGTGAAATTCCCCACACCTGGGTGTGCACGAACGGGGAGGGGGGGGGGTGCCCGGGCACCCAGGGCACCCCCCCTGGCTACGCGCATGGATATCAATGAGGAAAACAAACTAATTTTTAAAAATGCTATCTGATGAAGGCATAGTTGTAAGAAAGAATTCAGTTAAATTCTTCGAAAAATAAATTTGTGTTACAAGATAAGAATTGATGACTATTTACAATGAACAACAAAAAAAAAAAAAAAAAAAAGCAAAAAAAAAAAAAAAAAAAAAAAAAAAAAACTCAATGATGTATCTGTGCATGTTCAAGTGTAGTTTAAAACAAACTGTATGTGAACAGGTTTTGTCTAAATTTGATGAATATTTTTTAATATATATATATATTTTATAGTTTTCATTATATATATATATTTTTAATGCTCAGTGTTATTCTTATGTACCTAATAATTTAATATACAAGTGAAATTGTGTTATTATTTACTAGCATATTAGTTTCATTAATATTCTGCTTTTATTATTCAAATTGAAAATGAATTTTTATGGGCTCCAATATACACCAAATCCTGAAATCCACACAACCTCTGGTCTCAAACTGTGCTGATTTTTGACTCCCTACTGTATATTTAAAAAATACTCATAAGTAACTAAAAAAATATGTTTCAGATACATTTTTTGTCTCTTTCATAATGCAGTAGATAAAGGCTTAATCTATTTTTCAGATTTTTAAATTTTTATCTTATTGTATCACTAACTTCATTTAAAAATATTTTTATATGATTTACTAACTCTGTGACAATGAAAATTTATTTTATTTTATAACTTTAAAAAGTTTTGCATGATTTTCAGATGAATCATTTATTTAGTTTTCAGGTTTCAGATATAAAGAGATCGAGTTTGGGTCGATGAAAAAGTGGTTTTTTGTCAGTTTGATTCTAATCTAAATTCATTGTATCAATGCTGCTGGGAGATGAATATTTCATAGGAATGCACACCTTAAACAAAATTAATGGCTGAATGATGATTTGATTAGTTTTTGGTGTTTTGTACAAGGGAAGGTACTGGCAGTTATGAAACAGAAAGGCTCATTTTTTAATTTAAGTCCAAAAATGTTGATTTTGAGTTAAGTACATTGTCAGACTCAGAGAAAAATTCTCTGTCAATTGATATAAAGGATTTAAGTCTATGTCATTTAGTCTCTGAGAAAATCCATTAGTAAAAAAAGATTAAAGTCAGAAATTCAGCATTCATGTATGGTATAAAATATTTAATTCAATTTTTTCCTGTTATTAAATGAAGGTTGACAATCATTGAATGGTATAAAGGGTATAAGTCAACGAAATCCCTTTTTCCTAATCGATTCTTCTGATTTGATTTTAATTAGTATAACTTTATTTTCATTTCCTGAAAAATCAAGAATATTGACTTAAATCCTTATGGACTTATCAGTACAGAATTACTTTAAAAAATACTTTATTTTAACTATGGTTTACAACTAAAATGCAGTTTATTGCCAATCAACAAACATGAGGCATTAGAGCTTGAATATTATTCTAATAACACTTTAGAAAACAAAATTAGGTAAGTTACTGAAAGGCAACATCCGGCATTTAAGGGTTAAAAAGAGTATTTGTACAGTAAAGATAAAAGATGTCAGACTAGCTTTAAAATATCAGTTGTAATGTTGGCATGAACATAATTAACTATGAAATTTCAGCATTGAAAACTTTGTAGATTTATGAATTTCATAACACAGTAGAATAGTGCAAATTTTCTTGTAAACATGAATTTTGATGGATATTTTGCTCATAAAGACATAGCTGCCAACTTGTACATTTTTTTTTTTTTTTTTTTTTTTTTTTTTTTGCTACAGGAAAATTTTAATTGATGTTTTTAACAGGGTTGGCAAGTTTCTTCCAAGGTGGAAAAAACCAGCCGGAAGAAATAGGTTTCTTCCAAGTGGAAGAAACTGTTTTTCTTAAAAATTTATCTTATAAGTTGCAGATTTGTAAAATACAATGGATGCATTTATCTTATAAACAACTTTAGGTAACTTTAAATATACCTATACAAATTTAATTACATATTTAATTAATAATTATGAGATTTTTACTAAAATGAGCTTCAGTATCTGATGATCATGTTCTAAAATACTCAAAATCCAGTAAAAAAAAATCCATTTCAATTTATCAGTATAAAGTTTTATAATTTAGACAATTTTATTTCTTTAACTGGTAATAAATAATAATTTGGATCACTTGCTTAGCTATACTGATAAAACAGTTCTTTACAAACATCCAGTTAATTAAAAGAACCAGTATGCAATAATTACTGTATTACAAAATGTCATCGAAAACTTTTTCCTTATAGTCATATACAGTACAGTCAACTCCCTCTAATCCGCAGATTAATCGACAAATCCTACTAATCCGCAGATTTATAATCTGCAAATTCTTCTGATCCATAATTGATTTTTTAATGTAAAAGAAATTTACGTCTCATATTTAAAAAAAAATCACATTTTACTCACACTTTTACTTTTTTAAAATCAAATTTTTAGCTTAATCCTTGTTTTGAAACACAATTAGGGAGGGGGGGGTAACATTCTTGTATTTATTATCCTGCAATTCATACAGACTAGTGCTTAAAACGAACCATTATTACATCAATGTTTAACAAAATTATAATCAGTGATGAATATTATTTCCGAACTTTCAAAAATATTTTGTTTTGTATTTTCTAAATATGTTTGTTTACATTTTTTTTAGGTACCTATTATTTGAATATGCTTAAATTTTTTACCATCATATATGAATGTGATAGATTAGTTTTATTAATATTGAAGAAATATTTATGCTAAATTTTATTAAAAATCCTCTTTCTGTTTTGATGTCTATTTATGAATTCATAATAATTGACTTTGTTACTGCAAAAGAAAATGGTAAACAAAGGTAATGATCTCTTATTTGCAAATTCCTATAATCTGCACAATTCCTGGACAAAACTTTTGAGAGTTAGAGGGAGTTGACTGTAAAACAAATGAAAAAATTTTTAGTTGTTCAATACTACACATTATTTTTCAACTTAAAATAGATAAATACAAATTATGGATTCTTTTTTTCTTTAAATTCTAGAGAACTTGCAGGAGAGTTTAAAAGTAGATATCTTACATATTGATACAGTTCATTGGGTACCAGCTTCGAGTTAATACATTTTTTTTTTTTTGTAAAGGTGCAAATGTTATGGCTAAAAATTCTGTAATTGTTATCACTTGTACTGTTTGAACGTACAATAATATTATGAGATAGTATCTATGCAAAAAGTTCTAAAAATATTAGCATTGAAAAGTTAAAAACCCATCACCTGTAATATATATTTAGTGTTTGTTATCCAACAACTTATTTTTCTAAAAATATTTTTAATTTTAATTCGATTATAGTTTAGATTTGACATTGTATTTATGCTTTGAGTTTATATAGTTCATAAATTTTAATTTTGAAAATCTGTTTTGTCTTCTGGTTGGTTTCTTCCATTTCTTCCGGTTTCTTCCAGTTTCTTCCACTGTCCTGGAAGAAACTAGTTTCTTCCGGAAGAAACCCAACCCTGGTTTTTAATATATTTTTCAGCAGTTTTCTGCGATTAAACTTGATAATATTTTTTTGCAAAGAAATGCTGTTGGGAGAAAACCGTACAAGTTGGCACCTATATAAAGATGTCAGACCACTTTTAAAATGTCATGTAGAATACTAACATGAACATCAGTTACTCTAAATTTTCAGTTTGAAAATTTTGTAAGTTATATGTGGTTTATAATTTTTTAACAGGGCAGAATAAGACTAACTTTTGCATTAACATTCATTTTGAGGGATATTTTCATCGTAAAATATCAGACAACTCTTAAAAATATAACTTAGAAAACTCGCTTGAACATCTTTTACTACAAATATTTTTGTTTGAAAATTTCATGAGTTCATTCCAAATTTATAATTTTCTGAACATAGGAGAATAGAGCATCATATTATATAAATTCACTTTATGTGGATTGTTGCATTGGAAATATAGAATTGCATAAAAAGTAAACTACGACTGCAATAGAATAAATTAACAAATTATGAAAGGGTAAATGTGTAAAACTGAATGGTGGGCAGCCTGTTAGGTTGGTGATTTCATTCTGTCATCATGTCGAGCATGGTCAATTTTTTTTCTCTTAACATGAATATAGCATGTCCAGTGCTAGAAATTTATGAGAATGTTTGTGTAATGAGCAGAGTCTACCAATGCCAATTAGTTATTGTATTGGAAATAGTTTTTTTTTTCCCCAGTCCCTAAAATTAAATCAAGAATTTTATGTTATGAAGTTAATTTGTTATCATTAAATTGCAGGCATATTCAATATTTATTCTAAAAATAAATTTTTGTAAATTTAATGATCATCATTTGCATCATTTAATAAACATTAAATGTGATTTATTGTTTTGTGAAATACTACAATTTCAGAATATTCATAGAAGTTTTGAATATAATAGATTTCAGCTAAAATAAAATTTAATACATTTTGATATAATATTTATTCATTGATAAAAAATGTAAAGAAAACTTTGCAAAATAAATAAAGATTAAAACAAAATATAAGAATTTAGGGGGCAAAAACTTATAATACAGAGATAAAGGATTTTTTTTTTTGCTTTATCTTTAAACATTAAAAAAAAAAAAAAAAAAAAAAAAAAAAATCTGGGGAATGTTTTAGTGACATGGATATTACCTTAATTTGATTAGATGATGTAACAGAATTTCATGTCCAAAAATACAATCTTTGATTTACGCTGCACAAATTTTTTCTTGTATATTATTACAGAAGGAAAATCTCTTCCCTCTTTATTATTATTAATTAAAACTATTTTTAGATGAAATAGTAATATTTTGGTATTAATTGTTTTAAAGTGGCAATGTTATTTACAAATATATACAGGGTGTTTCAGGATTAGCGTCAATAAAATAACGCAGTAGAAAAATAATATTTATCACCAAAATACAAAAATAGCTTATATTTTGTTAGAAGAGATACTAAAATTTAATGATTATAATTTTAATTCAAATCTTTCTCCCTTTTCCTTAATAGTGAGCTTCAGGCATTTAACAAATTGCATTGCAGCTGGCATGTACGTCTTCTTGTGACATCTCATCCCAAATCTTAGACAATCATTATTTGAACTGATCAATTGTCAGCCTTGTGTATTTCCAGTTTTACTCAGCATATACCCCCATATAAAAAAAAGCGAGTGGATTGAGATCTGGAGTAGCAGCATACCATTCTTTGCAAGAGATGAAATCACTTAAATTCTCAGAACACCACTGCTGAGTTCTTTTCGATTGGTGAGAAGGAGCTGAATCCTGTTGAAAGCAATATTTCTCCTTTCCATACAATGCAGATGCAAGAGAAATCAAATGGCCCTTTAAGACATGATTGATATAGTAATTCGTGTATAAAGGTAAAGCAATTAAAACATTTCTTTCTGTAATATAAGGCTTTTGCCATCTTTAATTCTTGTATTTTGTTTTAATGTTTATCTTTTGTAGAAAATGTATTTATTTATTTTTAATTTTATTTTATTTTTACACTTTTGTCAGTCTCATCCTTGAGTAAAGAATTATTATATCAAAGTGCATTAAATTTTATTACAGCTGAAAACTTTTATATTTAAAACTTCTATAGATATTAAATACATGTGTTGGACAAAATAATGTGAACACTTCAGAAATTTTTTATTCATGAATTCATCAACCGTGAATATTCATTTTAAGTAAATTGGAGTGTAAAGGTTGTTATTTTTATATTCCAACTATGTGAAAAATACCAGAGACGGGAATCTTACCCGCGCACCTCCGCTTAATGCACGGATGCTCTACCACTGAGCTACCTTGTCTGACAACACTTAAAATAACATGAACACTTTTGCTTTTTTATATTTTGTCAAATATCTTGAAAATACTTAACATGTTATTCTTGAATTTTGGGAATAAGGAAAACAAGTCTTCCCTCATATTTTTCAACAAAGATTTTGTCACGAAGGCCATTAGGGGATGAACAACAAATCCAATAAAATAAAAAGTATTTGTGATAACTCTGTATATGGAAAAGCTTTGATTGATTTGCAAATTTTAGATATGGTTATAAATATTATATTTTATACATGTGTAGAATTTTGTGAAGATAGCTTGAATATTTTTTAACCCTTAACTACACACGCTGGTGTAAAAAAATACACCATTTATAGTAAACAGAATATAAATGTCTTTGGTATCCCTCTTTCCATGCTGCGTGCACATCTAACCTATCATTGAAGTATTTATTCGAAGATTTTTCATTAGTTTTTATAAAAAGTTTTGATAATTAAAACATACAGTCGGTAGCAAAAGTATCCGAGCACTAGTCAATAATTCTTATATCAAAAAGTATACTTAATACTATTTTGTTAAATAAATCCTTGTCAAATCATGTTCTTTGACTGACTAGGAACATGATTTGACAAGGATTTATTTAACAAAGCAGTATTGCATGTACTTTTTTTAAGACAGGGATTATTGCTAGTGCTCAGATACTTTTGCTGTCAACTGTAGCATACATATTTGTTCTTATTTAATTTATTTTTATTTGATATTTTGGTGGTGTACAAAATACACCACACGTGTACTTGTGTTAAAATATTAAGCGTGTGTAGTTAAAGGTTAATAAGTTATAAATATTTTATTAAAAAATGCAAACATTTTTTGCAAGTTTTTACTTTATAACTCCAAAGGTATTTCTTCAAATTTCATGAAACTTTCAGAAAACATGACAACATATGCCTGAATCATCAGTTTAAAACAAGTACATTTACTTAGTATTCAAAGATATATGGACAGTTGTAGTAAATAATTTATTACAGCACATGCACGGACTATATCAAAAAAAACTTTGACATAATTTATACCCAGCTGTAAAGAACACCTTATAAAAAACATCCAGTTGAATATAATAAAAATTCATAGAAATATCGGTGATTAAATAGCTTTTTTTTAAAAAGGTCTTTGTGATAAAGGGTCATTCACAAATGAAAGTTTGTATCAGAGACAATTATGTTACACAGTGAAACTTAATACAATATTTGAGATTCATTTTTTTTTTTTTTTTTTTTTTTTTTTTAATAGATAAGTACTGCATACCTAAAAAAAAAAAAAAAAATGTTTGAAAAGAAAAAATAAGTTTTTCTCTGATACAAACTTTTTCATTTGTGAATAACCCCTTAATATAAAGGCCTTTTAGAAAACAGCTGAAATACAACTCATATACTCACCAATATCTCTATGAATTTTTGTGATGTTCAACTGGATTGTTTTTATAAGGTGCTCTATACAGTTGAGTTATTAAACTATGTCAAAGTTTTTTTGCTACAGTCTGTGCATGCACAGTAATAAATTATTTACTACAACGATCCATATCTCTTTGAATACTAAATATATTTGCTTTAAACTATAGTATATTGATTTAGGCATACGTTGTCATGTTTTCCGAAAGTTTCATGATATTTGAAGAAAAACCTTTGGAGTTATAAGGTAAAAACTTGTGAAATATTTTTACATTTTTAATAAAATATTAATAACTCCTTAAATATTCAAGATATCCTCACAAAACTCTATACACATTTAAAATATGGCATTTATAACCATATCTAAAATTTGCAGATCAATCGAAGCTTCTCCATATACAGGGTTATCACAAATACTTTTTATTTTATTGGATTTCTTGTTCGTCCCCTAAGGGCCTTTGCGACAAAGTTTGCTGAAAAATATGAGGAAAGACATGTTTTCCTTATTCCCAAAATTGAAGAGCAACATGGTAAGTATTTTTCAAGATGCTTGGCAACACGTAAGTGAAAGTTTTCACATTTTGTCCAACAACTGTACAGTAGACTCTCATACAATATGGCTACATTCTGTGGAATAGTAAATCACATTATACAGGGTGACAAGAAATAACTTGGACGAAGTTTTAAACCAAATACCTGTAACTACCACTATCGCAAACTCATTTTGGAAGATGTTGTCTTACTTTGGTCACAAAAGCTCTTTGGAAACAAAAGATGGACCTTCCAACAGGATTCCGCACCTGCACACAGAGCTAAAGGCACTCAAGATTGGTGCAAGACAAATTTTCCTGACTTCATTGGAGCTCAATAATGGCCACCGTATTCTAGAGGTGAGTTCGGGCTCTATTTCGGCAATCCGAGCCCGTCCGGGCCCGAAACATTTATGAACTGAGCACGCCCGAGCCCGAAAAATTTTGTGTGATCAGAGCCCGAGCCCGTTATTGAAAGTGGTACGCTATGCAACGCATACACAGTAGTAAAATTAAATTCCGTTTTCATTTTCAAATTAATTTTCTTATTATCAATCCTCAATTTAAATAACTATAAATGTTATTATAACAATTTATAATGTCTGTGTCTCTGTATACATGAATATATTTATATAATATATATTTATAGTGCAGCCCATTGTTTATAACGTGCCTATCGGGGGACAAAAAATTTATCCGAATGAGTGATATAATGAGGCCCAATATAACGAAGGAGGAAGGATTACTGTATAATACTATGACATAATATGCATCCCGTTGAAAAAAAAAAAAGTTATATTTAGAAAAAGGAAAGTCAAAGCTACTAAGGTTTGCAAGATTATTTTGTGATTTATAACCTATCCTGACTATTATGGCATTACTCAAAATGAATATAAAAATATTTTTTTTCCAGTTAGTGAAGAATAAAATTAACGGAACTTTTAGCTTGAATCCGAGCCCGCCCGGAGCCCGAAGACTTACGTAAGATTTGAGCCCGATCGGGCTCGGGCTGAGCCCGTCTCATCTCTACCGTATTCCCCAGATTTGAACCCAATGGATTATTCTGTTTGGTCCATCTTGGAGACAAGGGTGTGTGCTAAACCTCGTAAAACTTTGGCATCCCTAAAGGAATTCTTATGCAAGGAATGGGATAAAATATCAGTAAGTGAGTTGCGTCCCATAGCCCGAAATTTTGTGACACGTTTAAAGCTCTGTATTAAGGCTAAAGGTAGCCACTTTGAAAATTTGTAAATATACTAGACAGGATAATGTATTCACATTTATTGAAGTTTTGTCGTAATATTTTCATTAGCATTAAAGTTATAATGTATCATGTGTGTTCAAGTTATTTCTTCTCAGCCTGTACGAGACATACATTATCAAAACTAGAGATGTAAAATTTCCAGAAATTTTGAGGCAGTGGAAAAACCCCATTTGTTTTCCAGTTTTTTTCTGGAAAAAATGGGAAAAATTGAATTTTTACAGATAAAAATAGGATCTCTTAATAGTTATAATATCTTAGAAAATATAAAGTGTTAAATATTTAAAAATACATGCAATCCATATTATTTTTTCTTAATAGAAACATACAAAAAGCTTTTATTAAAAAATGAGCCATTCTGTTTCATAACTGCCTGTACCTTTCTTTGTACAAAACACCAAAAACTAGTTAAATCATCATTCAACCATTAATTTTGCATAGGGTGTGCATTCCTATGGAATGCTTATCTCCAGCAGCATTGATACAATGAATTTAGATTAGAATTAAACCGAGAGAAAAAAAAGTTTTTTCATCGACCCAAACCAGATTTCTTTATATCCGAAACTCGAAAACTAAATGAAATTTAAATGATTCATCTGAAAATCATGCAGAACTTTTTAAAGTTATAAAATAAAATAAATTTTCATTGTCACAGAATTAGTAAATCATTTAAAAAATTTTTTAAATAGAGTTACTGGTACACTAATTTATAAATTAAAAAAAATTGAAAAATGTATTAATAATTTTTAACCATTTAGGTGTGTTATGTACTTCAAGAGTACACAAATATGCTTTAAGTTTAATATATTTTTACTACGCTTAATAAATCATTATTATATATATATATATACATAATTTCTGTGGTCCTTTATTTATTTTCTCCGTCATTATGTTAAATAACCTTTTTTAACTCTTGTGGGCGTAAGTTATTTATATTGTTTTTGTCTCTTATTGGATCTTAACATGTATCACAACATTTTTGTGCTAGTTTTAGCAATGTGTTACAATCAGTTTTATTTTTGTTGTGTTGGTTTTGACATGCTGAATAATTAAGGTTAAAATATCTATCATTTATATATATATATATATGATTTTTCTTTATTTATTGCCTTTCTGCAATATGTATATAATAATTTGTGTACACGTATGTTTAATCATGGGAATATGTAGTATGTTTATAATTATGTCAAATTTCTGTTTATTATGATAAAATTTTTTGAAGGATGTTCTTAAGTCGACCCTACTCATTGAAAACTTAAACCTAACCCACAGGAAAAAATTCAATCAACTTAATCTGAACCCGACCCACAAGAAAAATAAATCAGACAACCCAGCCCCCAGGAAGAAAATTCAGTCAACCTGACCCATAAGAAAAATATATCAGTCAACCTGAACCGAACCTAATACACAAGAGAAAAAATTGAGTCAACCAGACCCAAACCTGATTGCAGGTCAGTCACGGGTAAAATTGCTTTACCGGACCTGATGCTGGACTCTCATTCAGATTTTCACTTAAAATAAAATTAATCACAAAGATAAAATAAAAATTTTATTTAAAGTTAATTGAACTTGAGAAATTCAAAACAATATTTTATTATTGATTTATTATTTTTTTTTATACAGGGTGGCTAGCATCAGAACTTTTCCAAATTCCCTGACTTTTTTTTTGACTTATGCTGTTTATTTCACAAAAACAATGAAGAATTTAGCTATTTAGAATAACGAGCTTTCAAATATGAATTATTTCCAGACAAAATTTGTCAAATTTCCCTGACTTTGAAATTCCCTGACTATTTCATGACTTTCCCAGACTCACTTAAATTCCCTGACTTTTAGTTACCCTGTTATAATATAAAACTTATTAACTCAGATGTAAAAGGCATAAATCAAGTAAGTTTTTGCACACATAATTTTTATAAATTGTAAAATAAATTTTTTGACAGAAAATAGTTGCTTATTTTTTTTTTTTTTTTTACATGCATTTATATGTGTGTGTGTATAATATATATCCACACATATTAAAATAATACAGTTAGACAAGTCTAAGGATATATATTCAAGAAAAAAGACTAAAAGAACTTGTGGAAAAAAAAAAAAAAAAAAGTAATTTCAAATCATTGTGACGGGAGGGAGGTCATAGTAATACTTAAATATTTCAAGATTACCGTTTGATTACATGGTTAAAACTTTATTTTTGAATTATGAACATTATCAGAATCAGTGTTTTCATGTAAGATACTGAACATGAAAAAATATTTCAAGAAAAAAGCACCGGAATGTAAATATTATAAATTTCTAAATACGTTATTTTATGCTAGAAATTAAAAAAATTTCCGGGTGGAAATAAACCCCTTTGGAAAAAAAACTGTGTTTCTTTTTCTCCAAAATTTTCTTTTTTTTTTTCGGACCATTCTTATTTCTAATCAAAACAATTTCTGTTTGTTCAATCTAATCCAGAAATGTTTTCTAGTTTATTTTTTGTGATTATTTTTGTTTTCTAAAGAACGTTCCAATGTTTAGTATACAAACAAACTTATTTCTGTAAAATTAACGCATTGCAGGCGGGAGATCTTTTTATTTTGATCGCATTTCAAAAAAAAAAAATGAGACTTGCCCTCTGGAATCCTCTGAAACAATAGTGTACTTTGAAAAATTAGTTTGTGTATGATTATGTACATGATGCTGGCATATATAAATGCCAAATAACATGTACCATTTCTATTGTTGACAACAAAATTTCAGTTATTTAATCACAAATATGTTAAATAATGTGACTTTTAGAGAAACATGTAAAGCCTGGTCTTATCTGCTTTCTTAAACATTAAATATCTTTTCCCAATTTTTTACCATTAATTTATTGTTGAAATCTTGTTATCCATATTTTTGAATATTGTATACTGTGGGTTTGTACACCACTCATTAAATGTAATATTTTATAGAAACATTTTAATGCAGAATTTACTGTTAAAAATAAAAATATACTTAACATAGATGGATTTTTCCTCCTTAAATATTAAACATTTTTCTTAGTTTTTTTATTTTTTATTATTTTTTTAACCAGTAATATTTTTTTTTTAATCTTCGAACCACATTTTTGTACTTGAATCAGGGTTTAAACTGCCATTAGTTTTTTCAGCATTTTGCTAAAAGGTATCATATTTTGCTAAAACATGTTGGTCAGAATTTTGCTAAAAAGCTAAAACTGGATAACTGTATAAAATATCTCTACATAATAACTCAGATTTTTTTTTTTTTTTTGTAATATTTGCAGGCAAAAACTACGAAAGGACTGAAATTTTTGAGAATCATTATTTATAGAGTAATTTGGATTTATTTTTAATTTTTAATGATTGAATTTAAATGCAAAATATTTAAAAGTATGTCAGAATTCAGAATTTGCTTCATAGAAGCATTCTTAGCACTAGTATTTCTCGATTATCTACCACTACACTTTACTTAATTTTTAAATTGCTTTTTCATTTTACACATATGATATGAGTACCTTTTTTTCTATTGTTAAAACCAAAACATAGTTTCCCTGATTCATACTTTTAAAGTCACAAATATGGATGCTTGGTTAAAATCATCAATGAACAAAAGGAATAGAAAACAAAACTGAGGATAACAAAGCTAAGTAAAAGAAATCAATGGTATCCAAAGAATTAATTAACTTTCGAAAAAGCTAAAATAGTACTTGCCTATTTTCGCTAAAATGCTAAAGTAATTTTTTTGCCAGGTTAAACCCTGACTTGAATAATTTCGGGTTCATGCTCTTCAAGTTACTTAAATTTCAATGCATAAATTGACTCACAAGGAGAGGTCACAACATGGAAAATTCAGATCGGGACGAAATCGCGCAGGATTGTAGTATACTATGAGGGTAACAACATATTAAAGCAGTAGGACCCACTATCCACAAAATTTCGAGAAAAAAGCATTTAAAGTTTCAGTAATCTTTAAATACAAGTTATTTCGCAAGCGAGTAAGCGCCTCAGTGGTATGATCCTAAAGCGCGAGTCTCCCACCCAGATGACGTGGGTTCGAGGCTACCTGCGGGACTATTTTTTTTTCTTCTTCTTTAACTTTTTATGTAATCTTAACTTTTTATTTATTTTACTCTATTTTACAATTCAATTCAAAATTTGAAAATCTTAATAAATTTTTTTTTTAATTTTCTTGAGTATAAAATAACTTTTTCTATTTTTAATATTTATAACTTAAAAATACAATAAATTTATATAACTTAAAAAATAAATTTTAATTTTATTTTAACTGTAAAATAAGGTAAAACTAAAGAAACTGTTTTTAATTATTAATCTAAATATTTTATTTTATTTTAGGTATATTTAATTTTATTTTTTAAATAATAATAATAAAAAAAAAATACAGAGAAATGGTGATTTTAATTGCATATATAATTACTATCCAAATTAAATAATTACTTCTCCAATCAATACAGTTTCTTGAAAAATTATAGTATAGGAATGCAGTGCTATTAAATTATTACAGGTAAAGAATTGTTATCTTTAAATGTAGATTTTAAATGTTAATGAACATCGTTTCTTTTTCGATAAATAACGACTTCCTTTTTTTTTTTTTTTTTTTTTTTTTTTTTATCCTTCTGTGCACAAAATAAAATTCCACCTGTCCTTTATTACTAACAAGCTAGAAGTTTTTACGTAATTTATACACATTCAAACCAAATCGGGAAGCTCAAACCAAGATATAAGTACACCTGCTAACTATTTTACACTTTGTTTACAGCTTGCTTATTTTTTAATTATTTAAATATTTGTCTGTTTTTCTTTATGCTTCTTATTTAGGGTTTTGTAAAACTAAACTTTATTTTTTAAGTTATAGAAATTTATTGTATTTTTAAGTTATAAATATTAAAAATAGAAAAAGTTATTTTGTACTCAAGAAAATTAAATAATTTTTTATTAAAATTTTCCATTTTTGAATTAAATTGAAAAATAAAGTAAAATAAATAAAAAGTTAAGCTGACATAAAGAGTTAAAGGAAAAAAAAAAAAAAGTAGTCCTGTAGGTAGCCTCGAACCCAAGTCATCTGGGTGGGAGACTCGCGCTTTAAGATCACACCACTGAGGCGCTTGATCGCTTGCGAAATAACTTGTATTTAAAGATTACTGAAACTTTAAAATGCTTTTTTCTCGAAATTTTGTGGAAAGTGGGTCCTATTGCTTTAATATGTTGTTACCCTCACAGTATACTACAATCCTGCGCAATTTCGTCCCGATCTGAATTTTCCATGTCGTGACCTCTCCTTGTCAGTATAAACTATTTTATTTTCATTAAGGTAGACAAAAAAAAAAAAAAAAATCATAAACTGTATTTAAGAAGAAAAAATGTAAGTCGTACATTACACTTTGTATGCTTCAAAGGAATCAAAGATTTGACTGATTATGTGAAAAAGTTAAATTTATCAGACGCTTTATACGGGATTGTTTATCGCGTTGTATGAGAACTAGTTGCAATCTTTTTGTTGCGTTATACAAATTCATGTTTTATGGGACCGCATTATACGAGGGTTTACTGTAATTGTAGCATTTTACAAAACAGTAAATCATCACATTTAATCTTATGAGTTTTTATTAAAATAATGCAATTGATGATAGTTAGATAGCCATTAGTTGACAATTTATTTAATGAATGTTAAATGTAACATGCTTTATATTTATCCTATATTTAATGATAAAAAATTAGCTTAATAACAATAAAATTCCTAATTTGATTTTAAGAACTGGGAAAAACAATTGCAGTTCCAGTATAATAAAATGATTTTAAGAAGAGGTTTAAGAAAAAATGTACTTTAGGATTATTTAATGAATATCACAATTCATTTTAAGTAAATTGGAGTGTAAAGTTGATATATTTTTATTTATCAACTATGTGCAAAATACCAGAGCCGGGAATCGAACCCGGGCACCTCCGCTTAATGCACGGATGCTCTACCACTGAGCTACCCTGGCTGACAACCAGCTAGGCATTTCTCACACAATATTCGTTGGCCAAGTCACCGAGTCTGCAAACGCAGCTGTATCAAGTGACAATATTAATCGCAGCACAACTCCATAGACCACGAAATTTCTAAGCCAATTTTGTCAGCCAGGGTAGCTCAGTGGTAGAGCATCCGTGCGTTAAGCAGAGGTGCCCGGGTTCGATTCCCGGCTCTGGTATTTTTCACATAGTTGGTAAATAAAAATATATCAACCTTTACACTTCAATTTACTTAAAATGAATATTCACGGTTGATGAATTCATGAATAAATATTTCTAAATATCACAATTCATTAAAAAATCTGCGTACTGAATATAATTCGTAATTTATATTTTAAATGATATTACAAGTTAGCTTTTTCAAACTCAATTTATTATATAATTTTGTTTATGGAACTCCAAAGAAAAAAAAAAAAAAAACTCTCGACATCAGCTGTAGAATCTTTTGCTATTAAAGTTATTTCAACATTTTTCAACTGATAAATATTAAAATGTTTATGTTTAATATCATCCTCTTGATTTTGTTTGCTACCATTAAAGTTCTGTTAATATTTTAATAAAATTATTCAGCACACATACCCAAAATAAAAAGTCTTTGAATGAAAAATTTTTTGCATGTAATTTCAAAATCAAAGTTAATAAATTGTTACAAAAAGAAAACTGACTATATATAGATTTATTGTAATGCTTCTTCTTATATGTTTCTTAATTCAAAATCAGTATATCTTGCTTTTACATTTCATATATAGATAAGATCAGCTGGTGTTAATTACCATGCAATAACAAATTTTCAGTTTTTAAAGACCACATTTTCAGTTTTGAATAAAAGGCAAAAATGAAAACTTCAGTTATACACTGGTGATCAAAATTTAAGCAACAACCTGCTTTCTCGTTTCCTTCTTTGGCACATATTTTTTAAACAAATAAACATATGAACATAAAATTTAGATGGCATGTTCATTAGCATACCATTAATCGAATTTTATATAATTTTAGCATGAGTAATAATTTTAAAACTAATAATTCTTCTTCTTCTTTTTTTTTAAGTATGCTTTGGAAAAAAGGAAAAATTTCAACAATTTTAGAAAAGAAAACTTAATGAAAAGTGGTGTTAAGGATGCATAACAGATAGATAAAGATGCACGTGCCTTGAAATGTTACTCTAAATCTCAAATTTTCTTTCTGTATTAACTTTTCTTTTACATTTAAAATAGACTTTAAAAAAATATATATATATAATTAATAATTTGTAAACTATGAGCATCACCAGAATAACAAAAATGTCGATAAATAGTTTTATAATGAACATCTTATCCAATTTTCATGTTTGTATGTATATTTTTTAAAAAGTTATTCACATGCAAAAAAAAAGAAGAAACAGAAAAGTGAATACAGGTAAAAAGATCCGGTTTTAATCTACATCTTCACCTATCCGTAATGCATCCTTATGACCATTTTTCATTAAGTTTTCTTTTCTAAAATTGTTCCAATTTTTTATTTTTTCCAAAGCTTATTTTTGAGGAAAAATGAATATTTATTAGCTTAAAAATTATTATTTATGTTAAAGTTATATAAAATTCAGTTATTCACATGATAATGAACATGCCATCCAAAATTTATGTTCATATGTTTATTTGTTTAAAAGTTATGTGTAAAAGAAGAAAACAAGAAGACAGATTGTTGCTTAAATTTCGAACACTGTACAATTTTCCCGTATCTTAACTTGATCTTTTTTTCCCCCCTCATCACATGTAACTTACATAAATAAAACCATATCTGAAACAATATTACAATTAAAAATATCAATCAAAGATGGAGCAAAAGAATAAAAAAATTAAATTTTTAGGATATTTTTTTTTTTATTGCTTTGTTTAAACTGCGCCAATTCTAGTTACGGCTCATGGGTGAATTACAACTTATAAATTAAAAACAGTGCAGTAATGATAATAAATAAATGAATTACTAGAAAATGCCCTTAATATATACCCTACTGCTGGTGCAGTTACCCTAATGGTTGTTCTTAAAATCTTGTATATGTAGAAAGTCACATGTTCTTTATATGTATATATGTGTGTGTGTAAAATGCTATTTTTATAAATAAAATCAGGTTTTGGGATCTAATTAAAAAAAATATATATCTGAAGAAACCTTTAATCACTAGACAAATGGATTAGATGCAGTTGTATTATAAAGATAAAGCTGAACAAATAATAATAATAAAGCTTCAATTTAGTGTATTGTAATACTGGTATTAAATGATAATGGTTGTGTAAACTTTATAAGCAAGCACCATAAATTGCATAAACTTGTAACAGTTGTTATGAATTAAACTAGTTTAGCACAACCTTTCATCATGTGAACAAATATCCTATATTTTACAGTTTTTTTATTCATTATTAAATTAAAGAATGTTTATCATTTATATTAACATTTTACAAAGATGTTTATTTGTTCATTTTTATTTATTTTTTTATTTCCAGGTATAGATGACAATATTTGAAAATGGACAATAAGATAAAGCTTAAAAGCTTCACCTTAAGATAGTGGAAATGTTGGTGAATTTACAAAATTGCACTGCTTGTTTTTAATCGAAATTATTTCCTGTGCTATGTTAATGTTTTTAAACACTATCTAGGCTGTGCATGTTTTTTTAACCTATTCATTCATTATAGTAAATTCAACTCAGAATTAAGTAAATTGGTGAAAGAAATTTTATCTGTCAAACATCAAATTACAAATTAAGCATTAAAATAGGTAACAGATTAGTCTTCATTATTATTTTATTTATTGAGAAACATTGTTGAAAGTACATTGTAAATGTATTTCATTTGTTGCACATGTCAAAAGACTATTTTTTGTTTGGAGTATATAAATGATGTTTTCTGATAAAAATTGTTAAATATTAGCTTAAGCAACTGAAAAGAATTATGAAATATATAAAGGAAGCTTAATATCTCTTTCGGACAATAATTTTTTAGTTGTGTCAAGAGAAATCCTTCATTTTTAAAGTGTATTTAATGAATATCAAATAAAAGTTAATATGGATGCCAGTTTTATGTTAGGAAAAGATAAACCTTTTGTTTGTGACCTTTGCCACAACGAATTTCATGATGCCAATGACATGATCCAGCACACATGTGACTTTGCGAAATTGGACTCTTTCGTTTGTCATTTGTGTAAAGAAGAATACCCCGATGCTGACACCATGAACAGGCATATCTGCACTCCCACGAAAAAGATGCCCTATATTTGTGATATATGTGACAAAGGATATGCAATCAAAAGCTACCTGAACAGGCATATGCTTTCGCACACAAAAGAAAAAAATTATAACTGCAAACTGTGCAAGGAAACCTTTCATGAAAAGTGTGACTTAGACAAGCACCACATAGCCAATCACCCGAATGAAAAACCATTTATCTGTGAGACTTGCAGCAGCAGATTTTCGCAAAAGAAAAATCTCATACGACACCTTTCAGTTCATACAAAAGACAAGGCAATCCTTTGTGAGGAATGTGGTAAAGTGTTCGCTGATAGGGGGCAGTTAAAAAGACACGTTAGAGTCCATACAAAAGAAAAGCCGTATGTCTGTACTGTTTGTAATAAAGCTTTCGGTCAGCTGGGTAACTTGATGACACATCTTCGTATTCACACTGAGGACAGACCGTTTGTGTGTCATATTTGTGAAAAACGCTTCATACAAAAGAGTAATTTGGATTCTCACCTTTGCACTCATGGATAAAACAGGTCTGCAACCAATAATAAGACATAAATTAATTAAAAAAAAAAAATTAAAACAGTCTTTTATTTCAAAATGTACAACCCCAATTCAGCAGATGTGGGTAATATCCAAGTATGCAAAACTTCATCTCAATCAGGTGATAGGAAATGGGTTACAACCTAAAAACAAGAGTTGGAAGCCAAGGCACACCCTTAAATCTGTTACCATTTGAGTACTTTGTTGACATTAAACATGTGGCCAAAATTTCAGCCCAATCAGATGATAGGAAGTGAGTGAAATGAAATTCATTTCTTAAATTTGACCGATACACTTACATAGTTTACCGAGTTAAATAAAACTTCGTAAAATCTACATGTGGTTTTTTTTTACTGTTTCTTGTATATTTTTGTTCACTAAAATAAAACTGAATGTAATAATTAAGTTACATTATGGAAATTTTTTATTTATGTGTTTAGGAAATTTTTGCAAAGCTCATATTTTTAAAATCAATGTAACTTTTAAAATGAGATAAAAAATACAAAAATTTTAAAACTTTAAAAATACATTTTAATTAAAAACATTAAAACACAAGACAGACGTTTCGGCTAGAACACTAGCCCTCCTCAGTGTCAAACATACAAGCACAAACAACATTTACAAAATTCATAATACATCATAGCAAGATTAAATATTCAGGAGGAATAGCTTTAGCCTCGTTCAAGGCAGAATGTTGCATTTTGGTAAAAGCGCCCTCTAGAAAAATACGGGATTCATAGATATTTATATTAGAAGCTAAAATTTTAAAGTTTTCAAAATCCGGAATATGATCACTATTGAGAGAATGGATTACGAGTTTTGATTTTAAATCTCCTGTTTTATATGAGCGTTTATGTTCTATTAATCTAATTTCACCTGTTCTGCCAGTTTCACCGATATATGTAGAATCACAATTTTTACAAGGAATACTCTAGATTACACCTAGACGTTTAAGAGGGGGGACAGCAGGTTTAAAGTTTGAGAGAAAGTTACTAATACGGAGTTGAGGTTTAAAGCTAGTGGAGATATTAACTGTTCTAAGCAATTTAGAGATTATTTTCAGAAATACCTTTATAATAAGGGATAGTCGAGGCTAAAGCTATTCCTCCTGAATATTTAATCTTGCTATGATGTATTATGAATTTTGTAAATGTTGTTTGTGCTTGTATGTTTGACACTGAGGAGGGCTAGTGTTCTAGCCAAAATGTCTGTTTTGTGTTTTAATGTTTTTAATTAAAATGTATTTTTAAAGTTTTAAAATTTTTGTATTTTTTATCTCATTTTAAAAGTTACATTGATTTTAATATATTAATGAGACGTATAAATTATGTTTAATTTTATTAAACTCATATTTTTAGTTACATTTATGTAATTATGAATTATTACATGATGTAACTATTTGCATGAAATCATTAAATCTGGTATGTGATTGTTGATTTTAAAATTATAATCAATAATTCTTACTTTACAAAAAAGAAAAAAAAAAATACAAAATGGAAAATACGAAGGATATGGAGGCTCAGTAGAAGGGATGAAAGCAGAAGTATGTTTGTAGGAGTATAAAAAAGAAAGAAAAAGTTTCGCAGATGAAAAGAATATTAACTATATCATGAGGGAATTGGTTGCTTAATTATGAAGAAGGATAGGTCAGTGTCATAAAACATGCTAGTGGCAATCAGGGAAATCATGAAAAAATCAGGGTACTTTATCAATCTGGAAATATTAGGGAATTTTGTAAAAGAACCCCAAAATCATAAAAGTTTTCATTTTTATTCCTGCAAGCACGACTGAAATATCTCCAAACAGGTGTTATCTTAGCCATGATTACACAGGATTGGCTGCTTTCTAAATGAATCTTCTCAAGTTAACATTTAAAAAAAATCATTTTTTTTTTTTTTTTTAATTAAGCATTTTTAGTGTAACACAATTTGAGGAATAATTTGTATAATAGTATGCAGTTAAATGATTTATATTTTTATAATTTTGTTAATTACTCCCAAATTTTGAATTTTATTTTCCTTTTTGTAAGGGAACAAAGAAAAAAAAAAGATTTAGATATTTTTGTCCATCAATATAGTTTTTTGAATTGCAGTGATTTAGCGAGCACATCGCACAAGATTGCCATTTACACAAAACTATGGAATGTAAATAATAGGTAATGGAAATCTGTCAAAATGAATCAGGGAAATTGTTTTTTTTTTCTAAATTTCTGTAGCCACCATGTAAAATTGATGATTTCTTATTGTAAGCAATTGTTCAGGGTGGCTACAGAAATTCAGAAAAAATGTTCCCTGATTTTTCCATGATTTCCATGACTAATTTTGACAGATTTCCATGATTTCTGTTTACCTATTATAGTCGAACCTCGTTAATGTGAAGTACTTTTAACATGAACTGTTTCCACAATCCCCGTCAAAATGAAGATTAGTTTAGTTATATGAAGAATAGTTACTGATAGCATGAACTACTGATAACATGAACAAACTTTTTATCCCCCTTGTGATTCACGTTAAGGAGGTTTGACTGTATATACATTCCATAATTTTGTGTATATTACACTCTTGTGCAACATGCTCGCTAAACCACTGTAATTCAAAAAACTATACTGATTGGCAAAAATATCTCAATCTTTTTATTTTTTTCTTTATTCACTTACAAAAAGGAAAATAAAATGAAAAATTCAAAATTTTGGAGAAATTAACAAAATTATAACTCATTTTAATTACGCAGCACATTAACATCAAGTCATAAAATTATTCTTCAAGTTGTTGCACTAAAAATATTCAATTATTATAACTATTTTTTTTTAATGTTAACTTGGTAAGACTGAACTAGAAAGCAGCCAATCCTGAGCAATCATAGTTAGGATAACACCTGTTTGGTGATCTTTCTGTCATGCTTGCGGGGCAAAAATGAAAATTTCCATGATTTTTGGGTGTTTTTACAAAATTCCCTGATTTTTCCCTGATATTTCTAGATTGATAAAGTACCCTGATTTTTCCATGATTTCCCTGTTTTCCCTGATTGTCACCACCCTGTTGTTATTTTGCAAAAGAAGCAATAATTGTATGTGATAGGAAGAAATGCAGGTTAATTTTGAATTCAGCATTCTCAAAAACATAAAGTTAACTAAAATATAAATTTTATGCGACTGAAAAAACAGTCTTGTATAATCTTTTATTCTCTAAGATTTCTTCAAGTATGTTTCTTTAACCCTTTAATGTTCACAACATATTAGCTTTTGAAAATTGCTGAACTAATTTCAGAAATGAATAACAGGTGTAACAAAATTAAGTGACTGGCCCACTCGACCAGTCATTTTAAGATTCCACTGGGTTTTATATGCTCTGACTGATTTTTTTGCCCATTCTGTTATATTTTTAAAAACATTTAAAAATTTTTAAAACAAAATAAATTCATAATTTTTTAAATAACGTTAATAAAGTTTACGCCATCTTCATCTGTAGTAATTTTCGCCAGGGACTCCATGACATCATCACTTTTGTGTTCTGCTGTGATACTATGGGGCCACCACTGACAGTTACTTCAGATGAAAACTGAAGTAAAGTTTTTTAATATTAAAAGTTATTAAGTAGGCTTCATTAAAACCTTTTACTAGTTAAAATAAATTTACATTGCAAATATGATAATAATAATAATAATTATTATTATTATTATCCTTTTTTTTTTTTTTTTTTTGTAAATGAATTAAAAAATACAAATGCAGTGTTACATAAATTATAAATTTATGCTTTAATAAACAAGCTAAATGTGACATATTTTGATTTACCATATAAAGTATTATATTAAGTACTAACTGCTTTTGGCGACCAGCTGGTTAGCAATCCTTGAAAAAGATCATCTTATTAAACTCTTGTTTGGTGCAGTTTGCTCACTCGCTGATAATTTTGAAAATTCTAACTGTTACAAATTTACGCTCTGTGGCGTTCCTTTACGCTTTATGATATGAAACAGACTATTAGCTCTTCGTGTAAATGACCTTTGAAAATTCCGATCAGGGCAAATCCCCAACTCAGTGGACACCTATGGTCTCCTAATCTACCCTCTATAAGTAATTTAATCAGAATCAGAATATGAGATATTAAAATATTAAAGCACCATCTGGTGACAGAAATTTGTGATATCTATTCTTCAATTCCAATTCAAATAACATATTACAGTCGGTAACAAAAGTGTCCGAACACTAGCAAAAATTCCTATGTAAAAAATTTACACTTCATACGGTTTTGTTAAATAAATCCTTATCGAATCTTGTTCTTACACTGACTAAGAACAGGATTCGGCAAAGATTTATTTAACAAATCTGTATGATTATAATTACATTAAAAACACTTTAAACACAGGTAAAATTAAATTTTATTTAAAAGATGTTAAAAATTTTTTTATCCGAAGCTTTTCACTTTAATAGTAAAGCATCATCAGCGATTTTTATTATTCATTTCCAATGAGCAGTTTTTAAATATTTTTTCTTTTCACTGCTCATTGGAAACGAATAATAAAAATCCCTGATGATGCTTTACTATTAAAGCGAAAAGCTTCGGATAAAAAATTTTTTAACATCTTTTAAATGAAATTTAATTTTACGTGTGTTTTAAAGTGTTTTAAAGTGTTTTTAATATAATTAACAAATGACACGTGTTCAATTTAACTGTTTTTTTAGAGATTATTTATAAAAACCGTATGAAGTGTACTTTTTTTACATAGGAATTTTTGCTAGTGTTTGGACACTTTTGTTACCGACTGTACTTAAGAAATTATGTTAATTAGAGGTTTAAGATACAAAAGTAATATAAACATTGTTATAAAAGGTTTGTGTCTGACTTTTCCATGGTTTCCCCCAAAATTTAAATGAAAAATTACAAAGAATAGGTGATAATGACAATTATAATGAAGTACACTTAATATTGTTATAACATACTATTCTGTGACAGATTCACAGGCAATTTTAGAAAAAAGTAAGAAGAAAGCTTTGCTGGTCCATTGACTATTTTTGTAGTCCTGGACCAATGGACCACTGTTAATTCCGCACCCTGCTATTAGACACATAGCTGATTATAAATATGTAAAAAAAGAAAATAATAATGTTTTTGATTTTTTGATAAATTTTTGGTTTGAAACATATATATGTTAACCTAAATTCAAATAATCATTAACTTAATCAATAAATAATTCTGTAAGTGAACTCTATAAATTTTAAAAACTCTCAACAGTTATTTCGGGTCAAAATAATAGCATGGCTTTTGATCAGATGAAAAAAGTAGGCAAGTTGCACTTACAAAGAAATTTAAAATTATTTCTGCAATGAGCTTCCTCTGAAACATCATTTGCTCAGATTCAGAGTAGTGCTGCTCTCAACCGAACAGAGAAAAAACAAATTGATTAAAAGAAGGAAAAAATATTGAAAATTTATAGCATAAACAAATGTTAAATGTTTGGCTTCAGTTTTAAACCAATGAATGTTAGGGGGCTAATTTATTACTGGGAAAAAGAACACATATATATTCAGGGTGCAATCTAGTGAAAATTAGAATTGTTTATTCACACAATTCTACTTCATCAAAAAGAAGTCTTCAAATGATTTTTTAGAAAAATAAAAAATAAAATTGCATATCCAACCTGCTGTTTTTTTAGTAATACAGTTAGAACTTTGTTGACAAAACTCTACTTAATGATGATCTTTATTTAAAGAAAATTTTTAGCAATCCTAATCTCTTTCAGCATTGAAAAAGACTACATTGTTTTTGTTTAATAGTTTATATTTATTATTATTATTATTTATTTCATATTGTCCTCTTTTTCCTTTTTCTCCAATTCTTATTCTCCAATAATTTATTATGGAGCAAAATTCAACATTTTTCAAAAGTTCAGAATAAGAAAAACAAAATAACTGAAACAAACAACACCTCTTTATTTTAATTATTATTATTATTATTATTTATTGAATTATTAAGATTCTTATTACTGGGGATTCAGAGTTTTTTTTTCTACCATTATATATTTCCATACAGATATCCTTATATTTTTATTGTAAAGTTTTGTGAGTAAATAGAATAGAATCACTAGAAATTAAATACTGATTTTAAAAAAAAAAATGTCTAAACTGTCATTCCTGCAAGTTTTTTTTTTTTCATAATTTTTTGTTTAACGGCCCTCTTCACTTACCGTCGCTGGAAACCCGAGCCAATGTTATTCTATGGGGAAATTTTCTTTACAAATAACTTATTAACTAATACATATTTTTAAATTCTGTTTTCACATTCAGAAAATTCTCAGCTGTTAAATTGACGGACCTTTTTTAAAAATGTATTTATTTTTTATTTTTAATATTTTATTCTGAAATTGCAAAATGAAAAAATTTCACATATTGAAAATTAATTTTATTAAATTAAAATTAATTAAAATATAAAAAATTAAAAAAATACATTTTTAAAAAAGGTCCATTAATTTAACAGATGGGAATTTTCAGAATGTGAAAACAGAATTTAAAAATATGTATTAGTTAATAAATTATTTGTAAAGAAAAATTTCCCATAGAATAACATTAGCTTCGGTTTTCGGCGGCAGTGAGTGAAGTGGGCCCTTAAGGACACTCTTTATTTTCAGAGTTCCTTGAAATTTGTTTGTTTGTTGCCAATTGTAATTCAAAATTTTATGCATACTTGATTAAATGAATCATTATTAATTTGATAGTAAACGTACATCTTGATAGTAAGGCTATCAGAATGTAGAGTAATGGCCATATCACACGAGGTACTTCCATTCAGCATTTTACTAAACACAGCATTCTACCCAACATACTCAGCCTGATTTTGTTCAAGGACAGCAAGTTTTCGGATGATCAACTTTTACGAAACCGTTTACAAAAAGCTGAGTATGTTGAGCGTGCTGATCAAAATTGACCAATAGGAGGAATAAATAGGATTTTTTCCTGGAATACCTTTAGAGAAGGGAATACATCACGCTATCAATTCGGGAGAACCCTACAGACAGCTGTGCGGTTTCTCGTTTGTTCAGCATAGTGAACATGTTGCCTATAATGTTGTGTTGAGTATATATGCTCCCATGTGATATGGCCATAACTATTAAAATTGGAAATTTTTCGTAATTTCTTTTTTCAATCTGAAATTTCACAAAATATTGTATTTTTTGTGAAAATAGGTCTAAAACTTGGGTTGATTCCTTGTATTATTCAAGGAATAAATATAATAAAATCTGTGAATGCCTGTTTTTAATTATTTATAAATATACTCACTGACAAAATATTAGTCATCCTTTAGAAATCAAATTTTTAAACCATTTCTACCAAACCGATTTTGCTTTGTGCCATAAATATAGGACACTTCCCGATATCTAGAATAATACTTGATGAATTATTCTGAAACTTCAGGAAAGTAAATAATATAATAGACTTCGTATATCTGTACTGATAAAGTATAAAGGATTTAAGTCCATATTCTTGATTTTTCAGGATACGAAAAATAAAGTTAAACTAACTAAAAACTAATCAGAAGAATCGATTAGGTAAAAGGGAGTAGGTTGATTTATACCTTTTATACAATTCAGTGATTGCCAACCTTCATTTTATAAAGGGCAAAAATTGAATTAAATATTTTATACCAATGATTAATGCTAAATTTCTGACTTTAATATTTTTTTACCAATGGATTTTCTCAAAGACTAAATGGCATGGATTTAAATCCTTTATACCAATCGATTGAGAATTTTTTTCTGAGTCTGACTATGTACTGAACTCAAAATCAACATTTTTGGACTTAAATCCTTTATACTTATCACTACAGATATTTAAGTGAAAGTTTTATCCTAAAGACACAAAAGGGACCAGCAACAAGTTAAAGATAACAGTATGTTTAGAATTATACAGTGTTGTGCAAGTTCACAAAAAAAACGAACTAGTTCAAACTCAAGTTCATCGTGTAAAAAACGAGCTAGTTCGCGCTCAAACTCATGTCTGAAAGAAATGAACGCGTTCAGTTCAAGTTCATTTTTAAAAACGAGCGAAGCTCACTAAAAGTTCATTTTTACGCACATTTTTTTTTTTTTTTTTTTAATAGATCTTATCCTCTGTGAACACTTTCATAGGTAATTTCCCCCCCCCCCCTTTTTTTTTTCTAAAATTACCAATTACCATGAAAATTATTTTTAATTTCACGCTTAATTAAACTTATTAACTTATAATTCTTAATTATAACTTATTAATTTAATTGTAGTAAAAATTTATTTAGCAAACACTTCTGAATAGTGTACCCACTGTTTTTGCATGGTTTTTTTATTCTCAAATTTTCAATACGTTTGTTTATGCGCATGAGAACTTATTAATCGGAGACAAATTCTATCATTTAGAGGTTCCGTTGTTTTAAATCAGTGTTGCGCAGGACCGCGTTCATGAGTTTAATTAAAACTTTTTCAGTTTTGAGCTGAATTTCGCTCGTTTTTTAAATTGTGAACTTGAGCTGAGCAAAGTTCGTTTTCTCATGAATTTGAGCGGGAAAAGTAACTCAAACTCATATGGATTTTATTCCTTTGGGAAAAAATTTTATATTTTTGGTAGCAATACTTTCTACCCTTTTAATCACAAGAGAGGACGCATTTCTCACAAGAGAGAAACGCATCGGGTCGGGTAATCGCTTATTACCTGCTTTGCTGGTCGGGTGCAGTTAAAATTTAAAAGTTGCATTAATTTTTATTCACAAAATGTTTTCTCCGAAGATTGTTTTATGCTTTACTTATGAATCGAAACTTTTAAATGAAGAAATTGGATGACATTGTTTTCCTTCCTAGTAATTTAAAGACATGACTGATAACATGAATTTAATTACGTTTACTTAAATATTAATACTTAACGTTTAAAGCTTTATATGGAAAACAATTTTTTTTCCAACCTATATTTTATTCCTTATTTTACTGTCAAAATACTTGGAACAATGGATCTTTTAAATATAAGTTTTAATACAACTAAATGTTTGTTTATAATTAGATAAACACATTGTTGTAATATATTTAATTTTCTGAAAGATTTCTTCAATAATATAATTGTTGTTTGTGTAAAAGAACTTCTATTCATCTTATTATCTAACACAATTTTAACAATATGGCGGGTCAGAAGCTGCAGATTCATTTCGTGTTGAAGGTCAAAAGTCATTTTGCAGGTCGGGTCGGCTGCGAGTCAAGTTTACTCGAACAACGCAGGACTCTAAGCTAATCCTTTCATAAGAAGAAATATAAATTCCGCTGGTCACCTGGTACACCGTTTTCCTTGCTACAGTATCTTTTTTTTTTTTTTTTTGGGTGTGTGTGTGTGTGTGTGTACCCCAATTTTTCACGATATTATACTGTTGTCAATTTTGTATTTCAGTTTTCATGCAATCAAATCCATGCTATTTCAATATCAGAAATTTATGCGAAATACCTCGTATTATGAAAAGTTATGGAAGTTCTAAGAGTGATTTAATAAATGTTTTAAGAAAGCCTTTCATTATAAATAAAAGTATAATATTAAATCCCAATAATTAAATCCTGTTTGCTGTTATCATAAATGATATTTTAAAACTAGCTGTACATTTAAAAAAAGAAAAATAATCTTTAGCTTAGTACACGTACTATATTTGAATTTTTGTGGATGTATATATTCATTTTAGAAAAAAAAAAAAAAAAAAAGAAACATTAAGACAATTTAAATTAGATTATAAATAGCTTGTTGTAATAAGGAGGATTAATATTCTATTTTTATTTTTATTTTCTTATTTTTTATTAAAAATTATTTATTTTTAATTATTATTATTTGCATTTTCCAGAAAGTGTTAAAAATAAAATAATCATTGATATAAAATCTACATCTCTGACATGAAATTATTTCAATAATCTGAATGCATTTTTATTTTTAGTATTAAAAATATAAATAGAAATTAAAAACTTCTATTTACTCTATGTACAATATGTGTTAAACCAGTAATCCTTGTCTAAATGCTTTAATTTTTAAAGATGCTATCTTTCAATGCAAAAGTTATAAAATAAAGATTATTTTCATGAATTAAAGAATTACTTTCGCAAATAACAGGTATCTCATTATTTTTAAAGAAAAAAAGAGAATATATGGACATGTGACTCGCAGTTCTGTGAAAGCAGATCCTTTCTCTAGATTAGCATCGTCTTTATCAGAAAATGAAATGTCCGGTACTTTTATGAGGGCTACACAATTTGTCCCACTGCCTCAGGGCTGTGAGGTGTAGTATATACATCTCCCGCGTCTCTGGGTGGTCTATTGCACCCGCACAAAGCAATGTAATGTTTAGTATAGTAGATTCTCACGCTTTTTTCTTTTGAATCCAATACAATGTCGCCGTGTGCATGTTTTGTCGGAGACGTTGCGCTCCCTTTACTAATTATTTTTAACCCATATGTTCGAATTGTGTCGAAAACATGAAAGAAATCCCTCTCTTCAAAAATGGTCAACAGATTTCCTGAAAAGGAAACTTACCACTGAACTGTTATTTAAAATAAAATGTATTTGTTCACAATGTTTCCAAGAAATTTTATAAACATGTCTCAGATTTATCAATATATATTACTACGTAAAATGATGAGTTTTTATTTATTTATTTATTTATTTTTTAATTGATTTAAGCTATTATTAAGATTTATTTTTAGTTCTGTAATATAGGGGAGACCGGGACACAGTGAACCACTTTTACACTCTTATTATTATTATTATTATTATTATTATTATTATTATTTTTTTCACAAAAAACAGAAAAGCAATGTACTTAATATATATATATATATATATATATATAGCAAACAAACTCTAAGCCCTTCTTGACATGTTTCAATTTTTTTATAATAATATTTCCAATACATTATGAATGAAAAAAAAAAAAAAAAAGTGAGCACTCACAAAGTGGACCACTATGCCCCATGACCGAGGTACAGTGGACCAGCCTCTTTTGTTTATATTAAATTATTAGAAATTACTTTCTTTTTTCTCTAAAATTAATTTCTTATGCTATTCTAGTCTAGCAAGTATAATTCAAGCATTTTCCTGAAATAAAATAAACAAAATTAAAATAAACGAATAAGAAATCAAATTCCACTAAGAAAATTTATTAAGTTGAAGTAGATAATTGTTTTTTATTCTTTTATTAATACTTTATAAATCAGATATATTTTTTTAAATTCAGATGTTAATAAATATTATACTACTATTCAAATATTTAATATTTATTTCTATTATTTTGAGGTATAATTAATTTACATTATATTTGTAGGATAAATTTAACTAAAATGTATGAAGCTACTTTCTTTTGCTTTTCACATGTGATCTCTAAAACCAACAATAATAATAAATTTTTCTACTATTTATTAAATTAAATATTTTTCCTTTTATTAATGCTATATGATTCAAATATTTATTTTATATATCAATAATTATTATATTACTATTCAAATATTTATTCTTTTCAGAAATTTATAATTATTTTTATTTATTTTATCATAGCATTAAGATATTTATTACTTTGAGATGTTAATAGTTTACATTATATTTGCATCTATAAATTTAACTAAAACTAATATAAGTATTAAACTAATTTATATTTTTAGACACATTGGAAGGTGGTCCACTGTGTCCCGTGCCAGAGTAAAACAGATAATAATAATAAAATAATATACAGACTACAAATATGCTAATAATTTTTAGAAATTTAAAAACAGCAATATCTTGCCTTTCTTTATTCCTTTAACAGCTATATAGTATTTATAGTCGCTAGTTCAATCTTTATATAATTTTAAAATTCTTCAATGTGGAAAAAGTACTTTGAGCAGTTAAAAAAAAAAGTTCAAAATGGTTACCTTACTATTTCCTATGTGGTTTTTTTTAATGAATAGATACAACTAGTACCATGCCGCCATACATGAGTATCCATATGAACTAAAGGAGTTGAATATTAATAGATTTAAATAGGGGTGGTCCACTGTGCCCCGTGCTCCCCTACATTTAATAAAGCTTTATAAATCAAAGACTGAATTTTATTATGTATATTTTCTTTACATAATTAAAGGTTGTAAATGGTCAAGTTAGTGATTTTTTTTTTTCTTAATTGGTTAAGTGAAAGATAAAATTTCTTAAAGATAAAATAATTTCTGTAATAATGATACTTTTGCCATCCAAATTCTGGTATTTTATTTATTTATTTATTTATTTTTTCCCACATAAAGTTTCAACATATATTTATTTATTTGTTTGTTTGCTTGTCAGTCACATCCCTATATTTTAATATTTGGGTTGAAGAAAAAAAAAAAAAAAAAAAAACCTAAAATTTTGATTGTATTTTTTTATTGTTCAAAATTAATTGTAAAATTGCTGTTAATTTGATGTTCAAGTTACAACACTTCCAGATCATTTTCAATTGATATTTTTTGAATATACATTCTAAAATTAAAAATGGTTTGAACTAAGAAGTTTTGTTTATATAATTTTGAAACAAATTAAAATAATCATCTAAAATATTTTTGAAGCTATAGTAAAATTTTCGTGTACATGCTATTTACAATAGCAGAGATTAAGTTCATGAGTGAGACGTATGTACACACTTCAAGATAGTCCACGGAGAGTTGAGAAGTTTACAAAACTACACATTTTTTCTCGCTAATATTTCTGAAGAAATTGAATAAATCTTAAAAACTATTAAAAAAGGGAGAGAGAGAGACTAATACTGTTTTTAATATGTAGTATTTTGTAGACGAAACTTTATAAGGCGATTTCTTTGGATTTTTGAAAATGCAGATAAATGCGAACGCATCGTTTTCTATGAACGCTTGCAAACGGGAGGTAAGAGGGAACACTCACCCCTCCCCCAAGTCCTACACACACTATGTTAAAACAAACTGGCACGTTTGGTAAATTTCAAACTTAGTTGGCAAAATTCTTAAACACTTTTCAGTCAAAAACTATAATGTATTTACAGATTCTAATTTTGCATTTCTTTCCCCCTCCTCTTTTTTTCCTTTATTCTATATTCAATAAAAGAAAGTATTGGATTCGTAAAAATTTTCGCCTTCCGGTTTTCGATGAATTTACACGTTTTTAAAGGTTCAGAAAACGATTGGACGATTTTTAGAAAATGTCTGTCTGTGTCTGTGCGTCAAAAATGTTTGGGTACTGTAACTCAGGAACTACAGCAAAGAATTACATGTAAATTTATATGCAGATGTACCTTGACTAAAATTAGCGCCTACGGAATTTTAGTATCAATTTCTCAACAGGTGGCGCTGCTAGGCCGCGATTTCCACAGTTTCATGGAAGGTTGTATCTTAGGAACTGCTGCACGAAATTGCATATAAATTTATATGCGGACGCTCTTTGATCCAGATTAGTGCCTTATCAACTTTTGGTGATCATTACTCAACAGGTGGCGCTGCTATACCGCGATTTCTACAATTTCAGGGAAGGCTATATCTCAGGAACTACTGCACGAATTTGCATATAAATTTATATGCAGATGCATTTTTTCATTAAAATCAAAGAAAAGGTAATATAAAGAAAATTATTATCTTTCAATCTGCTCCTTGACTCCCCCTTCCCCCAGGTAGATACTAAGTGAAAATGGTAACAATTTCATTGATTGAAATTTCTAAAAATGTATTATCAAATAATTCTTTAAATTTATTCTTTGATGTTTATTACTTTTCGATTTGCAAATTGCAAAAATGCCCTTTTTTCCTGGGCCCTTTTCATGAGTGCCTTTTTTTTGAGATCCATTTTGCACAATTATTCTCTTTTCTGTCCTTTTCTTCTTCTATTTTCCTTTTTATATTTCAGACAGAAATAGTTAATATGAGTTTGAGTTTGAATTGCTTTTTCACGCTCAAGTTCGTGAAAAAAACGAGTTTCGTTCAACTCAAGTTCATAATTTAAAAAACGAGCGAAGTTCAACCGAGCGAAGTTCAACTCAAAACTCAAAATTTTTGAGCTACGCTCATGAACGCGTTCAAATGAACGCGTTCGTGCACAACACTGGAATTATACCCTATAAAAAGTAATGCTTCAAATGTGTTGTTCCTGTAGCACAGGATTATGAGTATTCTTTTAATTACCAGTGTTCATTTACATCAAAATACCATGCATATTCATGGAGGTATAAAGCTTTCTTTAAAAAATTTGCCTGTTTTCTGATTATAACATACAGGGTCAGGGTTCATATTCACCTGGAGCACCTGGAAAACCTGGGATTCTCAGAGAAATTAACATTTGTTAAAAATGTCAGGGAAAATTTGTATTTTAGCATAAAACCTGGAAAAATCGGGATTTTGTAAAGCACAATATCTCTCAGAGAGAGGCATAAATTTTTAAACAAAGATAGTGTATAAATAGGTATGATATACTATGTTTACTCGCATAATAGTCGCATGTCCATTTTAGAGCAGAAGTCATTGTTCAAATATTTTCCCAGTGTAAAAGAAAAGCCATAGAAATGCCTTTTTTTTTTTTTTTTTTTTTTTTTTTTGTGTGTGTGTGTGCCACTGATGAAGAGACTATTTCATAAACAGTACATACACTGAGAACATTTGGTGTGTTACTAATTTATGTTTTTATATGTAACAGCAGTGTTTTAGCATTAGAGTGTATAATATTGTGCAGGATAGATTTCCTCGCATAGCAGTTGCAGCTAGTTTTTCATAATAAAATAATCTGGTGTGTCACTCACACGACTTTCTCTTATCCTGAAATTTTATACTATAAATACAGGTTGCAGATTAATAGGTAAGATAACGAGTACTGTTATGTAAACCTATGTTAAACAATTCATATTAGGCTTCTAAAGAGTTTTATATGATAATTAGTTCTGTGTGAGGGGGGCTACTGCCCCCCTCAACCCCCCGTTTCATTAATGCACCTATATTTATACAGAATGTAATTCGGTTATTAAAAAATAATTCTCTTTTTAAAAAATAATTTATTAAAAGACGATTTCCATATTAGAGAAGTAGTATAACACCAAATATCCGAAAAAAGACCATTTTATTCTCAATATTATAAAAAAAAAAAAAAAAAAAAGTACGATTTTTTTCAGTTTTATTTTCGTTAAAAGTAAAAAAAATCGATAACTTTGTTTTAGATTATCGCAGATCGATGGTTCAACCATTCGTTTTAAAGGTATTGGCGAGCTCTTTTGAAAGATACCCATCATGAAAATTTACTCCCCTCGAGGGGGGACTTCCCCCCCCCTCCAGGGGGGGAGGCGAGGCTCCTACGTACACAAATTTTTTTTCCCAGTTAAATATCTCTATTACAAAGAATATATATTCGTTTCATTTGGTTTAGTGCAGTCTATAGACGTTAAACTCTACTTTCCTGCAATTTCCCCCATAGACGTAATGTATTAGAATTCTCTTGATTGTCCCTGTACATGAACCATTTGCTTGATCTTAACGAAAAGCTTACCGTAGCATCCCTATATGATACACATTTAGAATACCAAGTTTGAACTTTTTGCCATAATTTTTTTTTTGAGATATGCTGATAACAGACAGACACACAGACCATTTGCGAAAAACATGATTTTCGTATTCAGGGGACCTCAAAACGTGTAAATATAACAAAATCTCGCGTTCGAAAATTTGACCCCAAAACAATACTTTCTCTACCTTATGGGTAAGAGAAAGTAAAAATTGGAAATAAATTCGACTGTTATGCAAGTAAACACTGTAATTAGGTATAAATTAAATAAAAAAGAAAAAAAAGTTTTAAATATTAACTTTCTTTACATCTCAATTTTGCTTGTTACTGATGTAATTAATGAATGTTGATTGTCATGCACAATACATTTACTTATAACATATCTTCGGTTTGAAGGTTATTTTCAATAAAAGGGTGCATCTTTTAGATTAAGGGCAAGAAGGGTGCAATTTTTTTGGATGAGAGGCAAGAAGGGTGCTATTTTTTCAGTCATAGGGCAGATAGGGTGCAGCATCTTCCTGAAACTGTCTGGGGGAAGCTCTGAAAATAATTTTATAATATTAAAATCCGAATAAACTACTACGTCAGAAACGCTAAAAGAAAAATATTTGCGATGCATACAGCTGTTTCGGTAGCCTTAAGCGTACCGTCTTCAGTGCAAAAAGAATTCTGAATCTGGAGAAGTGCTCGTATACATAGGAGTGGGACCGAATTTAGTTCAACCAATAGGATTACGGGAAAGGTGGAGTGTGTGGCCAATAGGAATTTAGGAATGTTAGCTGTGTAAACAGTAGAAAAATTAAGAAAATGTGGACTGAATATAAAATTTCCAACAATCAGACAAATAGGGAACAGCGAAATCACAATTTACAAGGTTTTTAAAATGTTTGTAAATATGAAAAGCTTCAAAGAAATAGAGTTCATGAATGGATTTGGGTCTGCAAATTATTTTAGCTGAATTAAATTGAAAATTACGATTTTCCTATTAGCAATGCTTTTGTAATAAACATAGTTCATTAACTTTTTTCTTCCAAAAAATTATTTAATTGTAGATTAATTTTAAGACTTTCAGATTTAATTAAAAATATTATTAACGGAATATTTTGTTGGATACAGTAACCTGGAATTTTAGAAATAAAATTTCCACTTGCCATCTAATAACTTAAGAATTACAACTCTCTCCTTTCTTTTCTCATGACTTTCATAAGCACTAATTTTATTACTTAAAAATTGTGTATTTCTGCAATTTTGCATAAATTAAGTCTAACAGGAACAAAATGATTCTGCGTTAAAATTTGGAAATCAATCGCAAAAATATAACATATTTCAGAAATTGACACAAAAAGCAGGAATTTTGTCAATTTGCATAGAAATACTAACATATTTATTTCAGTAGTCATCTTTGAAAAACTGTATGAATTATGTGGATTAGCAATAAAATATTGCGTATTTTCAGTAACTATAGATGATAAAAAATGTTGTTTTTTCAACAATAAGCTGAAATTAAGCACATTTTTTACTTTCTCTTATCTATATATCATAGAGAAAGTATTGGTTTTGGGTTCGAATCTTTGAAATTTGGTTTTTGTTATATTTCCACATTTTGAACAGACGTGCATAAAACAGGGTTCCCACGGGTCAGGGAAAACCTGGAAAAGTCAGGGAATTTGAAATTACTGAAAAAAGTCAGGGAAAATTGTAAATATTGCTCCAAAACCTGGAAAAATGATGATATAAACCTGGAAAATGCTTTTTGAGAATTCAATTTATATCGCAAGTCACGTTACTATGTTGTCTTTTATGTCGCAAGCTATGTTCTATTTTATACTGTGAGCTACTTTTTATGTCGCAAACCAAATTTTGTGACTGGAATTTTCTAAAAATAGACCTGGAAAAGTCAAGGAATTTTATTTTTGAAATTGAGTGGGAACCCTGATAAAACACACATGAATGCATGAACATTGTTCACAGAAAGTTTTTGGTCTTTGCAGAATTTTTTTTAACATTATTCATAAGGGAAATAATATAAATGGCCTTGTCTTAGTAAGGCCGTTTATATTATTTTCATGTAATTAAAAGAAGTTTCCATGTAGAATTTTAAATATATATATATATAAAAAGACTTTGTTTTCAATTTATTTCTGTATTTGTTGTTTTACAAATTATTTAATTTTTTTACCTGTTGTTGCATCTTTATTGCAGAAAGTCTTTTAATTGGTATTTTGTGTTTGCAGAAAGTGTTTCATTTTATCCAAGTCTATTTTTGAGGTTCCCGAATCCAAAAATCAGATTTTTAGCACTTGATCTACATGTGTGTCTGCTGTGTCTTTTATCAGCATAATTCAAGAACAAATATCAGTAAGAAGTTCAAACTCGGTGTTCTAAATATATACAGTAGAAGATCTTTATAACGCAATTCTATATAATGCAATTCTCTATATAACACACTTCTTAGATATAAACAATGTTTTTTGTCGTTTTAAGAAATATATCATAAAAAACTCTATTTCTGTAGAGAACTAAGTGTTATACATTTGTTTTTCTTTATCTCCTCATTTCAAAGCTTTATAATGAAATAACTACTACTATTACATTTTTTAAACTAGTATGATGTGGTCACCACAAGATTTTCTTCTATATAATTTTACACAAAATTCATGCAGCAAAATTAGATTTGATTGATTAGATAAGATCTAATTAGATTTGATTCCCAAATCTAATCAGCACCAGTTTATGTCAGGGTCCAACTAAATACCAAGTTTGGTTAAATTTTGTTCATTGGTTCGTGAGATACATCGTCCACAAAATTTGTGGTACACGCACACAGACAGACAGACATTTTCTAAAAACAGTCAAATCGTGTTCGGGACATCCCAAAACGTGTAAATCCATCAAAAACTGGAGTTCGAAAAAATTCACGAATCAAATACTTTCTCTATATATACATATAGAAGAAAGTAAAAATAAGGAATATAAGGAAAGATTTGGTACAGGCATATTCAAACTATGTTTATAAAATAAATTTAATAATGTATATTATGATCCACCCAACTTCTGTTCCAAGGAATGCAATTTAAAATGGTGTACTGTATTTTGATATATTTCAGGCATATTTGACCATGTCTGCAGCTAAGTTTAATGATGTTATATTACTTACAAACTTTGAATAAACACCATAAAATGCAATAAACTTGCAACAATTGTTTCGGGTCGAAAAAACACGACCCTTCATCAGGTGAATAAAGTTAGCACGAGTGCTGCAGTCAACGCCAGTTTTGTAGTGCTTTTTTATTAAAAGTTTAATGATGAGTGAAACATGATCTATGCAATGCAAAATTCTATATAATGCACAACATCGTGTTTTTAGGTTTGCAGTTATTAGGTATTAAGATCTTCTACTGTATCATATGGGGATTATACTTGAAACTTTTCACTGAAATCACTCAAGTGGTTTGTGTATAAAGTAGGGCTGTGCCGATTAATCGATCAATGCTCAGTCCCGATCAATTTTTTTAATTGAGTTAATCAGATTGATTAATTCAATTAAAAATTTTCAAAATCCGATTAAAATTTTCAAACTACGAATTAAAGTAAAAATGCTGTTCTGCCTACAAAATGTTTTTTCACATATTTTCCTAACAAACATTCTAAGATACATCCATCAAATAATGAAAACGCAAAAAATAAAAATAAAACCTCACAAAAGAAGACGTTGCAGTTTTGTTGATAGAGAAAAGGGGGAGGACAGTTATTAAACAAAATATCGCTTCATGTGCACGCTGAAGCAACACCACCTATCTGTAGCCTTCTACAGAAAGTGTTGGCTAGGGCAATAGTATCCTCAGAAACAAGAAGCTTTCAAAAAATGGAAATGCTAAAGTTAAAAAAGAAAAGAAAAGAAGGAATTGAGATTTCCACTATCCCTCTGATGGGGAAAATATCAACAGAGTTTCACAATATCTTCAAGCGTTTATTGTCTGTTCAGAATTGCTGATAGTAACTATCGAAGTAGAAACAGAAAATAATATTCTGTGTTCTAGTCCGAAGTGATAAAGAAGATCTAACTTGTTAAATAAATCCTTGTCGAATCATGTTCTTAGACTGACCAAGAACATGATTCGACAAGGATTTATTTAAAAAAACAGTATTAACTCTACTTTTTTTTATATAGGGATTTTTGCTAGTATTCGGATACTTTTGTTACCGACTGTACACAATATGAGAGTTTTATTCATCAGTGAAATAAAATTATATATATATATATATATAAATGAAAATCGATTAAAAATCTGATTAATCGACCGATTAATCGATTAATGAACTACGATTATTGAAATTTTATTTTTTCCGACTGAGTGAAAATAATGCCTGGACTGGGAGTCGAACCCCGGATCTTTGACTTACAAGGTCAAGGCACTATCCAGGCCGACAACCGGTCGGCATTACCCACTCAGACAACACTTTTTCCATTACCTGCGGTTTATTTCTGTCGAACTATCTACATGATAGACCAGATTTTTCGGCCTAATGGTTGTCTGAGTGGGTAATGCCGACCGGTTGTCGGCCTGGATAGCTCAATTGGTTGCGCCTTGACCTTGTAAGTCAAAGATCCGGGGTTCGACTCCCGGTCCAGGCATTATTTTCACTCAGTCGAAAAAAAAATTTCAATAAATATGATTTTCTTCCAATCAGTTGATTGTGTGATTTTAATAAAAAAAATTGAACTATGATTAACCCAGCCAAAGCTCTTAATCGATTCCCACCCCTTGTATAAAGACAAGAATTCAAATTCTATGGGCGAAATTTCTGGTAGTTTCAGTTTAATACTTTTAAGCTGTTTTAAACAAAATGAAATGGACCTCTATTTTTTATACGCATAAAAGCAGGGTTAGTATGGGAGATAATATGAAAATCATTCACTTACGAAAGAACTTAGATATATTAGGACTCTATTTGGGAATTGTTGGAAGTGCATTTCAAGTTGCATATCTTTTTCATACTATGCTTAATTTAAGTATACTACTTAAATTAAGCATAGTGTGGTGTGTATGTAATTTGTAAACAATATACAGGGCTACCCAAAGTTAAGCGAATACATTCTTCTCTATTAAACGTAAATGATGAAAATGCTTTACTAAATTTCACCATGTCCTGGAAAACTACATAACATAGGATTGATAATTACTTTCATATACTCATGTGGTAGACAAAGTACTAATTGGATTCCAAATTTCAACATTTTTTTTTTTTTTTTTTTGCTATGATTATGGATTTTAAGGTCCCCTGAATACAAAAATCACGTTTTTAGTGATTAATCTGTGTATAGCATGTCTGTATCAGCATTACTTAAAAACGTATAATTGCTAGAAATTCAAATTGGTTTTTTTGAAGACTACATCAGAAATACCCTATTCAGAAGACCATTTAAAATGTGTGACCAACACTGGTATGTTTTAAGGAGTGGTGTGGGTTAAATTTGTGGGAATAATTTGGAATAAACTTTTAAATTTAACAACAACGTACATTTTTTACCTTCCGAACACTATAGTGAGGAAAGTATTGTAATCATGTCAAAAATCCGAATTTGAGATTTTGATGTTTCTATACGTTTCGAGGTCCCCTGAGTCCGTCTTCACTATTTTTATGATGATATATGTGTGTGACTGAAAACGCTAGCGTCTAAATGCTTTGCTCGAATGAGCTGTAAGTTGGTACGCATGTTGCAAGTCATAGCACGAACCCTATTGATTTTGATAAATCTAGCACTTATAGTTTTTTTACAGGGACACAAAGAAAAATTCTTTATCATTATGGCCTATGGGACCAAAATCTTAAAAGGGCGATAGCATCTAAATGCCTTATTCAATTGAGCAAAAAATTTATACACATGCTATAGGTAACAGTTGCACAAACTGTATAGGTTTTGGTGAATTTAGCACTTGCAGTTTTTTTACAGGGACACAAAGAAAATTCTTTATCATTATGGCCTATGGGACCCAATTTTTAAAAGTGCGATAGCATCTAAACGCCTTATTCAGCTGAGCTGAAAATTTATATCAATATTATAAATCACTGTTGAACTAACTATAAGCATTTTGGTGAATCTAGCATTTATAGGTTTTTACAGGGACACAACGAAAAATTCATTATCATTATGATCTATGGGCTCAAAGTTCAGTAGCGTTAAATAAAACATCGTGTAATATAGGGAGAAAAATACTCGAACACTCTGTTATGGTTTTCTCTCTTTTGTTTGTTTAACAACTCCTCTTTCTTTACTTTATCTACAAAACTGTTAATTACTCAATGTTCGGAAAGTCGAGTGGAGTCCCTCCAGATTTTTTTATTTTTCTTTTGAACTTTTTCTTGTTGTTCAGGAGTTTTTGAGTTTATTTCTCTAGAACAGTGTATACTTGAATCGGTTAAATAATGAAATAAAATTCTTACGACGGTTGGCACATGCATTATGAGATTACTTATCGCATAATTGATAAAAGACACTCAGGGAAATGATCTATGCTGCAAAGAGCCGACTGGCCGTAACCAAGGGATCCTTGATTTTTGGAGTCCAAAGTCTCACTTATAGTTAAAAACGAGTGCCACACCATATTATTTCTTTTTAACACGTTCACACTGGCGTGACCCACCGGTGGGTCACAGCTATAGTCGGCAGCAAAAGTATCCGAGCACTAGCAATAATACCTGTCCAAAAAAAGTACACTTAATACTAAAACTCGAATAAACGACTACGTCAGAAACGCCAAAGAAAAATATTGGAAATGCATACAGCTGTTTCGGCAGCTTTAAGCGTGCCGTCTTCAGTGCAAAAAGGATTCTGAATCTGCAGAAGTGCTCGTATATATAGGAGAGGGGCCGAATTTATTTCAGCCAATAGAATTACGGGAAAGGTGGGGAGAGTGGCCAATAGGAATTTATTAAAGTTAGCTGTGTAAACAGTAGAAAAATTAAGAAAATGTGGACTGAATGTAAAATTTCCAGCAGTCAGACAAATAGGGAATAGCGAAATCACAATTTACAAGGTTTTTGAAATTTTTATAAATATGAAAAGCTTCAAAGAAATCGAGTTCATGAATGGATTTAGGTCTGCAAATTATTTTAGCTGAATTAAATTTAAAATTATGATTTTCCTCCCAGCAATGTTTAGAAATAGCCGATTTATTGGTTTCTTGTTTGCGGACGTAATTCATATGTTCTTTTAAACGAAATTTAAGACTGCGTTTAGTTTGGCCAATATATGATAAACCACACTGACAGGAAATACTATAAATACCCCAAGAATTATGCGTATCAATGGGATCTTTTAACTGAGAAAAGGTGAGTTTATTGGAAGGCGAAAATATTATTTTAAAATCATATTGTTTGAGAATTTTAGCTATGGTTTGACTGGATTTAGGAAAATAGGGTAAGACAATACTGATATTAGAAGAGACTGACTTAGTAGACGAAATACGAGGGAGTTGCTTAAAGCTGCTGAAACAGCTGTATGCATTTCCAATATTTTTCTTTGGCGTTTCTGACGTAGTCGTTTATTCGAGTTTTAATATTCCAACGCCAAGTCTCCTGTTATTACACTTAATACTGCTTTGTTAAATAAATGCTTGTCGAGTCATGCTCTTAGTCAGTCTAAGAACATATTCGACAAGGATTTGTTGAACAAAATGGCTTTAAGTGTACTTTTTTGATATCGGAATTATTGGCTAGTGCTCGGATACTTTTGAGAAGACTATGTAAACAAAATGCGCCGGTGTGAACGTGTTAATCAGTGGCGAAATAATTCCATATTTCAGCAATTGGCTGCTAATATATCCTATTTTAATTACCAATTGACATTAAAAAAAAGTACAACTTTCAACATTGACTATTGAAAAAATGACATTTTTAAGATCTATTTAAAAATAAAATTGCGTTGGCCATAAAATTTGCGAAAAAGTAACGAGTAACCTCCAAAAAAATGTTGGTCATATATTAGCAACTTAAAATTTCAGTTTTTACACCTACAGGAATTTCTTCAAAAAAAAAAAAAAAAAAAAAAAAAAAAAACAGGTAAACCTGGAAAAGTCAGGAAATTTTTTGTTTGCTGTTTAAGTATCAACACTGAGGGTGTATTCAATACAATGCCTGTTTTAGGAAACTTGACATTCGAAATAACATACTGCAAACAGAATACAAAAATATTAAATTTCTATTGATATATGAGCATTATTTGTACAAAAACTGTGTATACGTTTTTAACTGTGTATACGTAATTGTCAACAAAGTTTCTTTCTTTTGCATAATTTATTAGCCACATGTATTGAGGTATTTATATACGAGGCTTGTCGTAAAATGAGGTTCCCAAGGAGCTGCAGACGCTAGGAATTCCGTTATGCGGGTTTTGGTGACACTAGCGTGCACAGTGCGGCCACATATCCTAAAACTAGCAGTGAGGACGCGTCCAAAATGTTGGAGGGATGCCAGCGTGACCGGCAGTTTGAAATTTGGAAAACATCCAGTAATTCCGCGCTCTGTGTTATTGCTCATTTTCTATGAGTCAGATGACTGTCACCCCTATTTCAGCATTGGACTCGTTGAGTTAGCACTTGCGCAGATGCTTCCATGGCTTCATGAAATGTGGTCGAAGAATAGCTTAGCTTGGCTCAATTTCTCCCAGTCCCCACCCCAGCGAGCTGTCTGCGCGTTCATTCTTGTCTTGCTGGCCGTGAGAGATGGAGCTCCCACACGTTTCTCATGCCAGCTGCGAATTACGCCCTGTGATTCATTTTTTGTGTGCAAAAAATACTGCGCAGGTGGTCATTCACTCCCAACTGTGTGAAGTCTACGGGGAAAAGTGTATAAGCGTGCAACAGCAATTTAAAGCTTCTCTGATTTAAAAGTTCTCAGATCCGGCCACTGTAACGACGGAGGATGAATTGGGACGTACCCCTAAGGTATATGAACCAACAAAGAAACATTGCTGTATAAAGCTACCTGCCACGTCATTATCAAAATTCTCTGTGTATCATAAACTTGCTGTGCATGAATCAGAGAACGCACGTAACTCGGTTCCGCGGCAATAAATATCGCGCATGTTAAAACCAAAAAAAAAAAAAAAAAAAAAAAAAATCACTGAACACCCTTACCTCGCTGCGCATGAATTTAAAAACGCACGTAACTCGGTTCCGCGGCAATAATTATCACGAATGTTAAAACCAAAAAAAAACTGGACACCCCTTCCCTGCATGAAAATCTGAAAAGGTACGTAACTCGGTTCCGCGGCAATCACTATCGAGCATGTTAAAACCAAAAAAAAAAAAAAAAATTACTGGACACCCCTACTTCGCTGTGCATGAATCTGAAAGTGCAAGTAACTCGTTTCCGAGGCAACCACTATCGCACATGTTAAGACCAAAATTCCACATAAAGTAGCTATAGTGCAACGTAAAATACACTCAAATCAAATAAACCAATGAAATATAGCCTAATTCCTCGTAATGTAGCTCTAGTGCAACGTAAATGCACTCAAATCAAATGAACCAATCAAATATCGTGTAATTCCCCGTAATGCAGCTCTAGTGCAACGTAAAATACACTCAAAACAAATGAACCAATGAAATATCGCCTAATGCCTCGTAATGCAGCTCTAGTGCAACGTAAAATACACTCAAAACAAATGAACCAATGAAATATCGCCTAATTCTCCGTAATGCAGCTCTAGTGCAAAGTAAAATACACTCAAATCAAATGAACCAATGAAATATTGCCTAATTCCTCGTAATGTAGCTCTAGTGCAACGTAAATCTACTCAAATCAAATGAACCAATCAAATATCGTGTAATTCCTCGTAATGCAGCTCTAGTGCAACGTAAAATACACTCAAAACAAATGAACCAATGAAATATCTCGTAATGCAGCTCTAGTGCAACGTAAAATACACTCAAAACAAATGAACCAATGAAATATCTCGTAATGCAGCTCTAGTGCAACGTTAAATACACTCAAGTCAAAGGAACCAATGAAATAACGCCTAATTTCCGTTAATGCAGCTCCAGTGGAACGTAAAATACACTCAAATCAAATGAACCAATAAAATATCGCCTACTTCCTCGTAATGTAGCTCTCGTGCAACGTAAAATACACTCAAATCAAATCAACCAATGAAATATCGCCTAATTTCCCGTATTGCAGCTCCAGTGCAACGTAAAATATACTCAAATCAAATGAACTAATGAAATATCGCCTACTACCTCGTAATGTAGCACTAGTGCAACGTAAAATACTCTCAAAACAAAGGAACGAATCAAATATCGCCGAATTTCCCGTAATGCAGCTCCAGCGCAACGTAAAATACTCTCAAAACAAAGGAACCAATGAAATATCGCCTGCTTGATCGTAATGTAGCTCTAGTGCAACGTAAAATACACTCCAAAGGAACCAGTGAAATATCGCCTAATTTCCCGTAATGCAGCTCCAGTGCAACGTAAAATACACTCAAATCAAAGGATCCAGTGAAATATCGCCGAATTACTCATAATGTAGCTCTAGTGCAAGGTAAAATACACTCAAATCAAATGAACCATTAAATATGTCCTAATTTCCGTTAATGCAGCTCCAGCGCAACGTAAAATACACTCAAATCAAATGAACCAATGAAATATCGCCTACTTCCTCGTAATTAGCTGTGCAACGTAAAATACTCTCAAATAAATAAAACCAATCAAATATCGCCTAATTTCCCGGAATGCAGCTCCAGTGCAACGTAAAATATACTCAAATCAAAAGAACCAACGAAATATTGCCTACAGTCGGCTGCAGAATTATTCGAGCGCTAGCAATAATCCTTGCAAAAAAAAAGTACACTTTATACAGCTTTGTTAAATAAATCCTTGTCGAGTCATGTTCTTAATCAGTCTAAGAACATGATTCGACAAGGATTTACTTAGCAAAACAGTCTTAAGTGTACTTTTTAAATATAGGAATTATTGGCTAGTGCTCGAATAATTTTGCAGCCGACTGTACTTCCTCGTAATGTAGCTCTAGTGCAATGTAAAATACTCTCAAAACAAAGGAACCAATCAAATATCGCCTAATTTATAGTAATGCAGCTCCAGCGCAACGTAAAATACACTCAAATCAAATGAACCAATAAAATATCGCCTACTTCCTCGTAATGTAGCACTAGTGCTACGTAAAATACACTCCAAAGGAACCAGTGAAATATCGCCTAATTTCCCGTAATGCAGCTCCAGTGCAACGTAAAATACACTCAAATCAAATGAACCATTAAATACCTCCTAATTCCCCCGGAATGCAGCTCTAGTGCAACGTAAAATACACTCAAATCAAATCAACCAATAAATATCGCCTAATTTCCTGTAATGCAGCTCCAGCGCAACGTAAAATACACTCAAATGAAATGAACCAATAAAATATCGCCTACTTCCTCGTAATGTAGCTCTAGTGCAACGTAAAATACTCTCAAAACAAAGGAACCAATGAAATATCGCCTGCTTGATCGTAATGCAGCTCCAGTGCAACGTAAAATACACTCAAATCAAATGAACCAATAAATATCGCCCACTTCCTCGTTACGAAGCTCTAGTGCAACGTAAAGTACACTCAAAACAAAGGAACCAATCAAATATCGCCTAATTTATAGTAATGCAGCTCCAGCGCAACGTAAAATACTCTCAAAACAAAGGAACCAATGAAATATCGCCTAATTACTCATAATGCAGCTCCAGTGCAACGTAAAATACACTCAAATCAAATGAACCAATAAATATCGCCCACTTCCTCGTTACGAAGCTCTAGTGCAACGTAAAGTACACTCAAAACAAAGGACCCAATCAAATATCGCCTAATTTCCCGTAATGCAGCTCCAGTGCAACGTAAAATACACTCAAATAAAAGGAACCAATGAAATATCGCTTAATTTCCCATAATGCAGCTCCAGTGCAACGTAAAATACACTCAAATAAAAGGAACCAGTGAAATATCGCCTAATTTCCTGTAATGTAGCTCTAGTGCAACGTAAAATACACTCAAATCAAATGAATCAACGAAATATTGCCTACTTCCTCGTAATGTAGCTCTAGTGCAACGTAAAATACACTCCAAAGGAACCAGTGAAATATCCCTTAATTCCCCCCGGAATGCAGCTCTAGTGCAACGTAAAATACACTCAAAACAAAGGAACCAATCAAATATCGCCTGCTTGATCGTAATGTAGCTCTAGTGCAACGTAAAATACACTCCAAAGGAACCAGTGAAATATCGCCTAATTTCCTGTAATGCAGCTCCAGTGCAACGTAAAATACACTCAAATCAAAGGATCCAGTGAAATATCGCCGAATTACTCATAATGTAGCTCTAGTGCAAAGTAAAATACACTCAAATCAAATGAACCATTAAATATGTCCTAATTTCCGTTAATGCAGCTCCAGCGCAACGTAAAATACACTCAAATCAAATGAACCAATGAAATATCGCCTACTTCCTCGTAATTAGCTGTGCAACGTAAAATACTCTCAAATAAATAAAACCAATCAAATATCGCCTAATTTCCCGGAATGCAGCTCCAGTGCAACGTAAAATATACTCAAATCAAAAGAACCAACGAAATATTGCCTACAGTCGGCTGCAAAATTATTCGAGCGCTAGCAATAATCCTTGCAAAAAAAAAGTACACTTTATACAGCTTTGTTAAATAAATCCTTGTCGAGTCATGTTCTTAATCAGTCTAAGAACATGATTCGACAAGGATTTACTTAGCAAAACAGTCTTAAGTGTACTTTTTAAATATAGGAATTATTGGCTAGTGCTCGAATAATTTTGCAGCCGACTGTACTTCCTCGTAATGTAGCTCTAGTGCAATGTAAAATACTCTCAAAACAAAGGAACCAATCAAATATCGCCTAATTTATAGTAATGCAGCTCCAGCGCAACGTAAAATACACTCAAATCAAATGAACCAATAAAATATCGCCTACTTCCTCGTAATGTAGCACTAGTGCTACGTAAAATACACTCCAAAGGAACCAGTGAAATATCGCCTAATTTCCCGTAATGCAGCTCCAGTGCAACGTAAAATACACTCAAATCAAATGAACCATTAAATATCTCCTAATTCCCCCGGAATGCAGCTCTAGTGCAACGTAAAATACACTCAAATCAAATCAACCAATAAATATCGCCTAATTTATAGTAATGCAGCTCCAGCGCAACGTAAAATACTCTCAAAACAAAGGAACCAATGAAATATCGCCTGCTTGATCGTAATGTAGCTCCAGCGCAACGTAAAATACACTCAAATCAAAGGATCCAGTGAAATATCGCCTAATTACTCATAATGCAGCTCCAGTGCAACGTAAAATACACTCAAATCAAATGAACCACTAAATATCGCCCACTTCCTCGTTACGAAGCTCTAGTGCAACGTAAAGTACACTCAAAACAAAGGACCCAATCAAATATCGCCTAATTTCCCGTAATGCAGCTCCAGTGCAACGTAAAATACACTCAAATAAAAGGAACCAATGAAATATCGCTTAATTTCCCATAATGTAGCTCTAGTGCAACGTAAAATACACTCAAATCAAATGAATCAACGAAATATTGCCTACTTCCTCGTAATGTAGCTCTAGTGCAACGTAAAATACTCTCAAATAAAAAAAACCAATCAAATATCATCTAATTTACCGTGTTGCAGCTCCAGTGCAACGTAAAATACACTCAAATCAAATGAACGAATCAAACATCCCTAATTTCTCGGAATGCAGCTCCTGCGCAACGTAAAATACACTCAAATTAAATGAACCAATAAAATACCGCCTAATTTCCGTTAATGCAGCTCTAGTGCAACGTAAAATACACTCAAATAAAAAAAACCAATCAAATATCGCCTAATTTCCGTTAATGCAGCTCCAGCGCAACGTATGGAATCAGTGAAATATCGCCTAATTTATAGTAATGCAGCTCCAGCGCAACGTAAAATGTACTCAAATCAAATGAACCAATGAAATATCGCCCACTTCCTCGTAATGTAGCTCTAGTGCAACGTAAAATACACTCCAAAGGAACCAGTGAAATATCCCTTAATTCCCCCCGGAATGCAGCTCTAGTGCAACGTAAAATACACTCAAAACAAAGGAACCAATCAAATATCTCCTAATTTCCCGTAATGCAGCGTCAAGAAATTTGTAACTCTATTGCGACGTTAAAACAAACGTCACCAATTTGTAGCTGAAGTGCGGTAATCGGTTTCGGACGAAACGATTGCAAAAGCTCCATTTGCGGAAGCTGCGGCTATCAAGGCGAATCCAACTCTACTTCAACTTCTTAACCCTCAATTTAACTGTCATTTTCACCCTATCTAGATGTTGCACACTCACCAACTCCGTAGCACTAGTGGCGAATTAAACAAACTCAAACAATTTGTAGTTCTAGTGCGACATGAAACTTTTTCAACAGATCTGTAGCTCTAGTGCGACATTAAATAATTTCATGCAAATTTTAGCTCTAAAGTGACGTTAAACAATTACATTTAATTTGTAGCTCTAGTGCAACGTTAAACCAATTCGTACAATTTGTAACTCTAGTACGACGTTAAACAAACTCAACCAATTTGTAGCTCTAAATCGACGTTAAACAAATTCAGCGTATTTGTAGATGTAGTGCGACGCTAAAGAAACACAAGCAATTTATAGCTCTATCGCGACGTTAAATTTTTCATAACTATTTGTAGCTCTAGTGTGACGTTAAAAAAATGCAATTTGTAGCTCTAGTGCGACGTTAAACAAATTTATACAATTTTTAACTCTAGTGCGACGTTAAGCCTATTGTGCATTTTGTTGCTCTAGTGCGACGTTATATACATCTCAACCACCAATTTAACAGTTAACTTAATCCCTCCCGATGTTAAATACTCTCATTAACTCTGTAGCACTGGTGCTGCATTAAACTAATTCATACAATTTGTAACTCTAGTGCGAGGTTAAACAAATTCAAACAAATATAGCTCTAATGCGAAGGCAAACAAGGTCAAGCAATTTGTAACTCTAGTGCGACGCTAAACCTTTTCAACTGCTTTGTAGCTCTAGTGCAACGTGTTAGAAGAACGTGAAACAAACTTATGAAATTTGTCGCTCTAGTGATACGTTTAAAAAACTCAACCAATTTGTAATTCTAGTGCGGCGCTAAACAAGCTCAAGCTATTTGTAGCTCTAACGCAACGTTATATTTTTCATAATCTTTTGTAGCCGTAATGCGAGGTTAAAAAATACATGCAATTTGTAGTTCTAGTGTGACGTTAAATACCTCTCAACCACCAATTTGTCAACTTTCCCTGTCAGCGTTAAAACTCTCATAAACTTTGTAGCACTGGTGCTGCATTAAACAAACGCAAACAAATCCATGCAGTTTGTTACTCTTGTGCGACGCTAAACAATTTCATCCATTTGTAAATCTAGTGCGACGTTAAACCAATTCGTACAATTTGTAACTCTAGAACGACGTTAAGCAAACTCAACTAATTTGTAGCTCTAGTGCTACGCTAAACAAGCTCAAATATTTGCAGCGGTACTGCAACGTTAAATTTTTCATAATCATTTGAAGCTCTAGTGTGACGTTAAATATCTCTCAACCACCTATTTAACTGTCAACTTAATGACTCTCTACGTTAAATACTCTCATGAACTCTTTAGCACTGGTGCTGCATTAAACAAACGCAAACAAATTAATACAATTTGTAACTCTAGTCCGATTTTTAAACAAACTCACGCAATTTTAGCTTTAGTGCGACGCTAAAGAAGCTCAAGCAATTCGTTAAAAACCTATCAAGCCACAATTTGTTTGAGTATGTTTAATGCTGCACTAGTGCTACAGCTACAGTTTTGGTAAGAGTATTTAATGTCGAGAGGGTTAAAGATGACAAGTAAATTCATACAATTATCAACTCCAGCGCAATATCAATCAAATTCATACAAATTGTATCTCTAGTGCGACGCTAAACAAGCTCAAACTTATTGTGGCTCTAGTGCGATGTCAAAAATCTCTCAATCCCTAATTTGTTATCTTAACACGTTCACGTCGGCGCGGTCCACCGGTGGTTCACAGCAAAATTATCCGAACACTAGCAATAATCCTTGTCCAAAAAAAGTACACTTAATACTGATTTGTTAAATAAATCCTTGTCGAATAATGATCTTAGTCAGTCTAAGAACATGATTCGACAAGGATTTATTGAACAAAACAGTTTTAAGTATACTTTTTTGATATCGGAATTATTGGCTAGTACTCAGATACTTTTGAGAAGAATGCGCAGCGTGAACGTGTTAATCAAATCCCTCTCCATGTTACACACTCTCACCAACTCTATAGCACTAGTGCCAGATAAAACTAACTAAAAAAAATCCATACAATTTGTAGCTCTAGTGCGATGTTAAACAAATTCAGACGATTTGCAGCGCTAGTGAAACGTTAAATACCTCTCAACCCTTAAATTAACTCTTATCTCATTTTTTTTCAACGTACATAAATTCTTCTCAACGTTAAAGACTCTCATCAACTCTGTAGCACTAGTGCTGCATTAAACAACTCAAACAAATTCAAACAATTTTTAGCTCTAAGAGCGACGTTAAACAAGCTCAAGCAATTTGAAGCTCTAGTGTTCAATACTTTAACAATCTTTGTAGCTCTAGTGCGACGCTAAACATTCTCAACTGCTTTGAAGTTCTAACGATATGTTTAAAAACCCCTGAACCCCAATTTAACTGTCAACTTAATTCCTGTCGACGTTAAATACTCTCACCAAATCTGTAGCACTAGTGCCGCATTAAACAAAATCATACAATTTGTAGCTTTAGTGGGACGTTAAAGAAATTCATCCAATTTGTGGCTCTAGTGCGACACTAAACCTTTTCAACTGATTTATAGCTCTCGTGCTATGTTAAAACTTCTTAACCACCAATTTAACTGTCATTTGAATCCTATCTCGATATTAAACTATAGTGACCATATTTTTTTTCATTGAATTCGAGGACAAATATGGCGGTATCCTCGAATTTCGGGGCCGCGGTACCCCAGTCGGTAGAGCGCTGGCCTCGTAATTGGAAGATTGCGGGTTCGATACTAGAGCCGGCACACACCGTCGTGTACACTAATGGTGGCTGGTGCACGTAAAATCTGTCGTGGCCGCAATGTCCTCCATGTTCCCATCAAAATTATACCTCTGGTGGTCACCGAAGCGGGAGAGCCATCCCTTCCGTGCAGGATCAAAATTGTGATGGCATGTCTCCAGATCACCTCTATGGGTGTGTCCCAAACCATCGCCAATTGCCCGTCTGCGCAGCACTAGTGCGACATAAAACCCAACCATCCACTCATCCTCGAATTTCGTGGACAAAAAATAATTAAATCACCTTAAATTGTAAAATTTTAGTATTTTTTTTATGTATAAAGCACCTAAAATAACTTATTTCAGATTATTTATTATATGTATAATAAATTATTACAATAAAACATTAATAACTTTATAGCCGGCGTCCCAAATGTGTTGTAATTTTTTGGGGACGAAGGCTGTTTTCGGGGACTGTCCTCGAGATTCGAGAACATTGGTCAGCCTATGTTACACACTCTCACCAACGCCATAGCAGTAGTGCCGCATTAAACAAATTCATGCAATTTGTAGCTCTAGTGCGGCGTTAAAAACTTCTCAACCACAAATATAACTCTCATTTTAACCCTATCCCGATTTTACACACTCTCACAAACTCTGTAGAACTAGTGCCGCATTAAACAAACTCGAAAAATTTCATACAATTAGTATCTCTAGTGCGACGCTTAAAAAAAAATATATACATATATCTCAAATTGTAGCTCATGTGCAACGCTAAACAAGCTTAACCAAGTTGTTATTCTAGTGCGACGTTGAATATTTTTAATCTGTGTAGCTCTAGTGCCACGCTAAAAAAGCTCAATTTCTAGCTCTAGTGTGATATTAAACAATCTCAAACAATTTGTATAGTTAACCCTTTGCCCGGAACATGTTTTCATAATGCTTATCGGGAACATCGGTCTCACAGACCGCTATTTTTAGAAAACGGTACCGAATGTATTTAGCGAAATTTCGTGGCGATAAATTATGAATTCTGGCAGCCATAACTTTACTTCCTCAATCATGACGTATTATAGGGACGACAGGGTATTATATGAATGATTGGATTTAATGCCGCATTAGTACTGCGCAATGGGTAATTGGCGACGGTCTGGGACGCACCCTTGAGAATGGTTCGGAGACATGCCATCATAATTTTGATCCTCTCCCGCTTAGGTGACCCTCAGGGCTATAATTTGGTATATTATATGATTGAATCATCTGGTTTCTGACATTATTCTTTTTTAATATGATTATAGTGACCAGTTTAGAGTACTTTTATAAATACGAAGCATTGAAATAATTAAAAGAATGTATTTAAGGCGTTGATTTTTGAATTCTAAATAACCACACTAATAAAAAGTTATAAATAAACAAATTCTTGTTATTTTTCGAACTGCAGGAAATGAGTGTGCGCTCGGATTCGAAGAAATTTTGTCACCCTGTTTCGACTATTGAGTTACCGAATTTCGTGCAGTTTGAGATGCATTCACAAGCGGTACCATCGACAAGATATTAGAGTAGACCCCGGAGTAGTAACCTTTTTGCTTTACAACATCAGATCTCCACCATTCAGTCAAATAATCCACCAAACTGACATGAATATTGCACCAAGGCAAGTTTCCTTCACCTTTGTTATCGCTGTTTTATATTTCAATTGGGTGTAAATTAAACATATACCAAACCCTACACTAGCTGAAATGGAAAGCAAGTAACCTAATCATTGTTATTGTTTGAAAGCTGTTCCGTTTAACTTTTGTTTGGAGTTTTGGTGGTAAGAGGAACAAACCATTTAAAACATGGAAAATCCCAAGAACCTGTTGTCAAGACAGCGATTATTACCAAAAGAAGGCGCAAAAACCGTAGTGATGTTCCGGAAATTTTTCTCCATAGAAAATATAGGGAATCCGTACTCTACTAGTACAGTCGGCTGCAAAATTATTCGAGCACTAGCCAATAATTCCTATGTTTAAAAAGTACACTTAAGACTGTTTTGCTAAGTAAATCCTTGTCGAATCATGTTCTTAGACTGATTAAGAACATGACTCGACAAGGATTTATTTAACAAAGCTGTATTAAGTGTACTTTTTTTTTGGCAAGGATTATTGCTAGTGCTCGAATAATTTTGCAGCCGACTGTATATCTGCTCAATGAGGGGTACTCAGTTATTATTTTTTTTTATTTTTTTTCATGTGTGCAAAGAGTACATTCGTGTGTCTAAGAGATTGCCGAGCTTTCTTGTACAACCGGCAGCAAAAGTATCCGAGCACTAGCCAATAATTCTGATGCCAAAAAATTACACTTAACACTGTTTTGTTAAATAAATCTTTGTCGAATCATGTTGGTAGACTGACTAAGAACATGACTCGACAGGGCTTATTTAACAAAGCAGTATTAAGTGTGCTTTTCTTTTGAGAGGGATTATTGCTAGTGCTCGGATACTTTTGCTGGTAAACACAATGGTAATAACATGCCTCGTCCTGAACCACTTGTAGGGGTGGATTCAAGACTTCCACCAATTGCTCATTAGGTAGCTATCATGTGATATTTAAACTAGGGTGACCAAATGTCCTGAAATTAGGGAGTGGACTAAAGTGACTGAATGTCTCAATTTATTGGAGACAGACAGTCACCACTTTTCGCTGTTTGTCACTAAGAACAGGATTCGACAAGGATTTATTTAACAAAACTGTATTAAGCGTACTTTTTTTACATAGGAATTTTTGCTAGTGTTCGGAGACTTTTGTTACGGTCTGTAACAAAAGTGTCCGAACACTAGCAAAAATTCCTATGTAAAAAAAGTACACTTCATACGGTTTTGTTAAATAAATCCTTGTCGAATCCTGTTTATATTCAGTGTAAGAACATGATTCGATAAGGATTTATTTAACAAAACCGTATGAAGTGTACTTTTTTCACATAGGAATTTTTGCTAGTGTTCGGACACTTTTGTTACCGACTGTACCGACTGTACTAAGAAAATCAATCAAACTTAAAAATTAAAACTTTTAGAAAGAATTTGCAATTATTGACATTTCTACGTAATGCGTCTGTTAGCGCTCAAAAATTGAGATTTCTAATATTCTCATAACATTTTACATATTTTTTTTTTTTTCAACATTAAGGGGATTGCCCATTGCGCAGCACTAGTGCGACGTAAAACCCATCCAAACATCCGTCAACACTAAGCGGTTCCGGGCCCTGCTCACTCTTCCAACCCCAAAGGGTAGCTTCCTTCTTTGAACAGATTTTACGTTGTATTAGTGCCACGCTGTGGACAATTGGCAGCGGTCCGGGACTCGTCCCTAGGGTTGTTCTGATATATGCCATCCTCTACAGGTTGAGTGTATTTTACGTCGCACTAATGCTGCAGTTTGATAGACTTGGCGTCTTCGACATTTATCGCCAAACGTGCCGGTACTCTATTCTAGAAATATGCATCCGCAAGTCCCTACACTAAGCCTAACCTTTAGCGGTCTCAGAGACCGATGTTCCGGTATAAGGGTTAATGTGCGACGTTAGATACCTCTTAACTTCTAATTTAACTGTCATCCTCGGATTTACACACTCTTGCACACTCTAGTGCCGCATTAAACAAACTCAAATTTATACAATTTGTAGATCTAGTGCTACATTAAACAAGCTCAAGCAATTTGTAGCTCCTATGCGACATTAAACCTTTTCAACCGATTTGTAGCTCTCGTACGATGTTAAAAACTTCTCAACCACCAATTTAACTGTAATTTTAACCTTATCTCGATTTTACACACTCTTACCAACTCTGTAGAACTAGTGTCGCATTAAAGACACTCGTACAAATTCATATAATCAGTATCTCAAGTGCGACGCTAAATAAACCCCTCAAATTGCTCTAGTACGATGCTAAGCATAAGCTCAATCAATTTGTAGTTCTAGTGCGACGTTAATGAAGCTCAATCAATTTGTAGATCTAGCTATGTAGATTTCTCCTTTTAAGTCAATTTGATTACGATATAAAACAAAGGAAATGGTCTGATATATTGGTTTCTGTATTCTATGGAAGCTAAATAAAAAGAATAAGTAATGCCCAAAGTATGTTTTTATTTACTTATTTTTCTTGATGTATTAGAAATACATATTTGTGTCAGTTTAGTTACTTTTTTAAAACCGTAAAAAGGATAAGGGATTTTAGTTTTTGTATTCCATTGATGTTAACCCTTTGAGTGCTGAATACTTGCGGCCTATGAGGTCCATACGGACGGTGCGCGGTTGGCGCTGACGATTCAAGTTATCATCGTCTCCTTAAATCAGTAACCAAAGAAACTGTACAAAACGCCATGACGACGGCTAGAAGCTAGTCCATAGTCTATATTAATGACTTTCGCTGGACGCATATGTGCGTCCATAGCACTCAAAGGGTTAAAGTAAGAGAAGGATCAAATTTCTAAGTACCTGAAGCATGGTTTTTGCCCTTCAGCCCTCTTCACCTATATGGTCGCTGGAAGCCCGAGCCAATGTTATTCTATGGGAATTATGCATCAATTTAACAGTTGGGAATTTTCTGAATAGGGAAATAAGAATTTAAAAATATGGATTAATTAATAAGTAATAAAAAAAAAAAAAATTCTCATAGAATAACATTAGCTTCGGCTTTCGGCGACGGTGAGTGAAGCGGGCCCTTAAGGCCAATATGGAAGGAAATTTCATCCTTCAAGTTCATAATCGCAACACTATTTCCAAATTTCTCACCTACCCTTTAAATGGAGATGGAATAAGTTGTAAAATGCTTGTATGTTGTGCAATTTCAGAAACTATTTGAGCTTGAAACCTTGATATTTGATCTGAAAATTCCTTATTGATTTTTCTATTCCCTACACGTTTAAAAAGCACTCTACACCTTCAAAAAAGGAAAAATGATGGTAAAAAAAGGTGGTGCAGATTTAAGCTAAAACTTTATTTTTCCAAGCAATATTCTTCTTTCATGTTCGTAGTAATTACAGTATTAAAGTATTGCTCACAATTCTAAAGAGGGAAAAAATGATGTTAAAATAAGACTTGCGATGCAATTTTAAAACCACTTGAGCTGGAAACTAGATATTTGGCATGAATTTTCCTTATATATTTTCTTTTTTTAATAAGCCATAAAAGGAAGATGCTTAACCCTTTCAAGCGGATGAAATGGGGGGGGGGGAGAGGATAAAACAGGGAAAAGTTGGTGTATAATTTGGAAATCATTTGAGCTAGAAACTTGATATTTACCATGGAAATTCTTCATTTCAGTTCATATTCTCTACACTATTAAAATAAAGTGCTACTTCCGTTAAACGTAGGTGAAATGTGATTAAAAAAATAAGATGTCCATGTATTATTTCTAAACCCCTTGAGTATTTATTGAAATTTCTTGCCTCTTTTATCCTTCGTATAACTTTCTTTTTTAGACAAGCCTGGGAATTTATTGGGTTTATTTCAAACAGTATTTAACAAATAACACCTTTAAGCATGGGTTAAAAAAAAATCTTAATTTTATAATTATTTACTATTTCTAATAATAATTCTTCAATTACTCAAAATATCCGTAAAGAGAAATCATTCCTTAAGGGCCCGCTTCACTCACCGCCGCCAGATGCCGAAGCTAATGTTATTGTATGGGAAATTTTTCTTTACAAATAATTTATTAACTAATTACATATTTTTAAATTCTGTTTTCACATTCTGAAAATTCCCAGCTATTAAATTGACGGACTTTTTTTTTTAAATTATATTTTTAATGTTTTATATTTTATTTTGAAGCTGCAAAATACGAATTTTCAATGTGTAAATTTTTTTCATTTTGTAATTTCAAAATAAAATATATATATAAAAAAAAAAAAAAAAAAAAAAAAAAAACATTTTTAAAAAAGGTCCGTCCATTTAACAGTTGGGAATTTTCTGAATGTGAGAACAGAAGTTAAAAATATGTGTTAGTTAATATGTTATTTGTAAAGAAAATTTCCCCACAGAATAACATTGGCTTGGGCTTCCGGCGACGATAAGTGAAGAGGGCCGTTAAGTGAAATATTCTTGAATATTCATTTTTATTTGAAGCATTATCTAAATACATAAAAAAAGTATCACTTTATATTAAAAAAAGTGCTCTAAGCAACTGGGAAAATTTTAGAAAATCATCATTATATGTTCTTCTAAAATTATAGAAACATTTCAAAATAATCTGATGTAGCACTGACACTAGGGTAGGTGCTCCAGTGATTCGCATGCTCCAGTAATTGTAATTGATATCTATCCCGAAATAATTAATAAAAAAATAAATAATGAAATAATATATTTTACGTATAAGAATTTTAACATTCTATGTCAAACACTGGAGCATAGGGTGCTAATAACTGGTAAAATGAATAACTAGCAGTGTCAAACACTGGAACCTACGGTGCCGATTGCTGAAAAAAATGAAAAACTGGCAGTGTCAATGACTGGAACATTGAGTGGGTGTCAAATAAAAATTCATAAAAAAAAAAAAAAAAAAAAAATATGTTATCAAATGTACATATTTTAACATATATGGGGTTCTGAATGTCTTTCATACCATATGTACTAACTTAAGATTTCTAAAAATATTTTCTGATGACTGGAACATTAAAAACGTCAGAGATTGCTATAAAAGTGTCAATCACTGGTGCACTTACCCTACTTGCTTTTTACTCCACATTACTGTACACATATTATTGCAATTTACGGTATAACATATGAAATATTTGAACATTTCTAGTGTACTTAAAACAAAATGTTAAATATAGTTTTATAAACAGTTATATTTCACAGATATATTTGACAGACATTTGGGTTAATTGCACTGAACTCTAAGCTGTACGTTTGTTCAATGAAAGATTTTGCTGCAACCTATTGATTACTGTTCCTGGACAAGCAATATTCGTTCTTTGTGATTTTTAAAGCAATATTATCATGACTTTTCTGATGCAAGTAATATTTTAATTGTGTTGTTGTGGGAACATTCGTCGAGTGAAGTGCAATCATCAACTGGAACTTGCAAGTTTATTTACAAACGAATAAACACAAACATAAATGTCAATTTCTTCGTCAAAAGATGCATATTTAATTGAAGCAGAAAGAAATCATATGTGTCCCCAACATTATTTTACACTGTAAAAAATAATGGTAGTTTTTACAGCAGAAAGTGTTGGCAAAATAGGGGCGAGCATATTCAGCTGTTATAAAGAAATAAAAAGAAATACAAAATAAACATCTGTAAAAGCCTCTCTCTTTACAGATGTTTCCGATGTAAAATTACGCTATTTAACAGTAGAATGTGCTGGCAAAGGTGGGTGCCAGCAAATTTTGCTGTAAAAACTACCATTGTTTTTTACAGCACACTTTCTCAAAACATCTTAAAATTAATATTTAATATGTATAATAATTGTAATGTATTGATTATTTATTTTAATTTCACACACACTTAAGAATACTCTATAAAATTTAAAAGTGATGGAGCAACTATACAAAGTTTATATTACAAAACTAGTTGGCATAGGTGGACTCTGCTCAGTTCCCCATCATATGTATGTTCTCATACATTTCCAGGGGTGTTTGCGTCACCGGAAATTGCTACCAGAATTTTTTAACAGTGCTATTAATGGTAGTTTTTTAGCAAAGTTTAGTAATTAATATAACCAAAAATACAATTCCTTATTTCTGGTGGGAAACGAAATAAAAAACCCGGAACGCAAACACCCCTGCATTTCTTGTACAGGACATATCATATTCATGTTAAGAGAAATGAATTTGACCAAACGCTTGACACAGTGACAGAACGAAATCCTCACCTAATAGGCTACCCACCGTTCAGTTCGATATATTTATCTTCTAATCTATTAATTTATTTTATTGGGATCAATTTGTAATTTATTTTCATGCTACTATTGCCAATTCAACAATCGTAAAAATGCATATTTATATGAAATATCGCCCCATTTTGCTATGTTGATAAAATATTAAATTTCGAATAAATTACGAAATTTTCCTATTAGAATATTTGTAGTCGATCATGTTCATACAAGTATCATAAATGTTATTCTGAAATTGTCTGATATATTTATGATTCTAAAAATGGATGTTTATGCTCGATTTTGCCTTATTCTGTCATTTTAAGTAAATCGTAAATTCCAAATAAATTACGAATTTTTTTAATTTGAAAATTCATAGTCTATGATATTCCTGTCAGTATCCTAAATAATATTTCAAAAGTGGTCTGATATCTTTATGATGAAAATATCCCTCTAGATAGACGTTTGTGCAAAATTTTGCCCTATTCTGTTATGATAAGAAATTCGTAAAATTCTAATAACTTACGAAATTTTTATATTGGAAAATTCATAGTCAATAATATTCATGCCAGTGTCCTAAATAATATTTCTGGGTCTGACTATGTACTTAACTAAAAATCGACATTTTTGGACTTAAATCCTTTATACTTATCAGTACAGAATTATTCAAAACACTTTCCTTAAATCAGAATTACCATTTCATTATCCTTTCGAAATTTTCGATTTAATTTCAAATCGATAAAGTTGAATTTAACTGCAAGAACCTGATATTTGCTCCATGAATTCTAATCAGAAAATCTTTTGTTAGTAAAAATGATAAAAAATTATATTTCGTGGAACATGTGAAACACAGAAAAACCGAATACACTCGAACCTCCCGTAAGGGACACCTCCGAATAAGGGACACCTCTATTTAAGGGACAAATTCTCTGGCCCCAGTCCCTAGAAATTAGAAATTTATGTGCATAGGCAAGTTCAGTAAAATTGGTCCTAATATAATAATTAACTATATCATGTAAGTAATTTTCTTTTTAAAAAGACTTGACTTTATTAGTGTGTAACTTGCATTGCCAAAGTGCATTGATTAATTGATGTGTAACTGAGTGTAAAGTCTATTTAAAAAAATTTCATTGACCCTCTGAATAAGGGACACCTCTATTTAAGGGACAAAATGTCTGGTCCCATGAGTGTCCCTTAATGAGAGGTTTGAGTGTATTTCAATAATCCTTTTCACCTATTTTTGCATCGAATATATAAATGCTCTATATTTATTTCTCAAAAATAAGATACTATTGTTCTCATTCTCACACATACCTTCCACGAAATTTTCATAAATCCAAAAATACTTTGTCTTTACCTTGACGAAAGGAACTAATATTCAACATACTGTGCATGCACCCAAAGTAATAACATTTCGTATTAGTCTCCGTTACGCTCAGAGAAGTAAAAGAGACAAAACTAACTATTTAAAAAAAAAAAAAAAAAAAAAAAATGTGTTTATAAAAAAAACTGAAAATAAAATAAAATAAAATAAATAAATAAAAACGTATTTCCAGATACTGACAACACGTGAAAAACTAAACTAGTTGGCATAGAAGGACTCTGCTCAGTTCCCCATCATATTTATGTTCTCATAAATTTCTAGTGCGAGACATACTATAATCATGTTAAGAGAAATTAATTTGACCAAAGCCTGACACAGTGACAGAACGAAATCCCCGCCTAATAGGCTATCCACAGTTCACTAAGATATATTTATCGTATTCTAATCTATTAATTTATTTTTTATTGTCAATTTCGTAGCTCAGTTTTCATGCTACTATTTCCAATGCAACAATTCTCAAAATTCCTGTTTATATGGAAAATTTTCAATTTCGCTATGTTGATAAAATCTTAAAGTACGAATAACTTACGAAATTTTCCTATCAGAATATTTGAAGTCAATCATGTTTAAAACAAGTGTCATAAATGTTATTTTGAAGTTGTCTGATATATTTATGATCCTCAAAATGGACGTTTATGCTCCATTTTGCCCTACTCTGCCATGTTAAGAAATTCGTAAATTTCCAATAACTTACGAGATTTTTACATTGGAAAATTCATAGTCAATGATATTCATGCCAGTATCCTAAATAATATTTCAAAAATGGTTTGACATCTTTGCGATGAAAATATCACTAAAAATTGACGTTAATGGGAAATTTTGCAATATTCTGCTGTTCATTCCGGCATCAAAACTGATATTTAAAAGCTGGTCTGATACTTTTACACTAAAAATTTTCCATTTAATGCATGTTTAAGTGAAATTTTGCCCTATTCTCCCATGTTAAGAAAATCGTAAACTTCTAATAACTTACAAGTTTTTTTATTCAAATGCAACAAATGAATAGGGTTCTTGCCAGTGTCGAAAGTAATACTTTAAAACAAACCTGACTTCTCTGCGATTATTTGTTCTTGATATATCGTGTACACACACTAATACATTAGCACACTAACGGACTAACGCACTAACAAACTAACAGACACCCTGCAGACGGACACCATACAAATTTTGTCATTTTCAGATTCCTCACACCTGAAAACGTGTAGAAAAGTAAAAAAACCGAGGTCGAAAATTTTTACGATTACCTAAATTCCCCATACCTAGAGTATGATTGTTTTTGTATGTCTACATAGTATGTATTTTGTATGTATACAGAGTTTTGATGTGTATATAGACCATATAAGTGTCTCAATCAAGTTTATTAACCGTTTGAGTCCCAGGGAGTATTGAAAAATACTGTCGAAGAATCCCAAACAGCGCAACCGCGCTTTCTCTAAATGAGTACGAAAGGACCCAAGCAGCGCAATAGCGCTTGTTTTATTTTACATCGATGAATCCCAATCGGAGCAATAAAAGCCTCTTGTAAAATGTACTGTTTGTTTACATTAAAAGGAGCTGTTTGATGTACTTGCTTCAGTAAATCTGAGCAATGTTTGAAATGCACTGGGTTTTCTCGACATAAAATCTCAACAGCGCGATCGCGCTGCTCGGGAATGAAACGGTTAATGAACTTTACCCGCCATTTTTAACAAAGTGGCGGATATCTTAAGTTAAGCGGGGCCACTTGAAATCATCTGGGCATCTCACTCCGCTTTTTTTTTTTTTTTTTTTTTTTTGGCCAAATGGTGGACACTTTAAACCATGATGCCACTTTTCCAAATGGCGGTCACTTGAAAATTTGTTATCACGGTAACTTTTGAAATTCTTAATCAATTCAAGCCAAAGTTGAAAAAAGGATTTATCATTCAAACAGCTATGATTTTGGCGGGCAAGTTTCTCTGCAATTTTGTTTCAAAGTTGAGTCCACATGAACGCTGCCACATGAGACTTTGTTATTGTGATACTTTTGAATTACCGAATTTATTCGAATCAAAGTTGGTCTGTGGATTTATCTTACAAATATCTTGTATTAGTTGGCTGAGCAACTTGCTCCGCCATTTTGATCCAAGTAGCGGCCACTTAATTTTTCTACACGATGACTTTTGTGATTCTGAATTAATTCGAAATAAATTTGTACAGTAGACTTATCTCACAAATGCATTTGATACATTTGTTTGCCAATTTGGCCCACCATCTTATTTCTAAGTACTGGCCACTTGAAAATTTTAAATTCACATAAAAAGGTATTTGTGAAATTTTTGCTTAAAGGTAGTGTATATCAATATTTCTACCAGATCCATTAATAATTTGTAGCCGCCATTTTGGAACAAAATGTCAGCTACTTGATAAGAAAAAAGAAATCAACCTACCCTTTCGAATGAGCTGGAATGACTTTTTTTTTTTTTTTAGCAATCTACGGATTTTTACGATACCAGTTTTACGATAGTTGGACATTTATCGAAATCGGAAATTTATTAAAATATTAGGTGTACAAATAAGTTTTAGGACAGTTTTCAAAAAATTCAAGATTTATTAAAAAAGAAGTAAAACACAGTTATTCATCGAAGTAATCTCCATCGCACTGAATGACCTTCAGCCATCTCTCAGGTAACTCGCGGATGCCTTTCGCAAGGAAACTTTCGTCTTGCGAGGTGAGAAATTTAGCGACCCATTTTTCCACTTCTTCAAATGTTTTGAATCGCACGTCAGACAAATCGTTCTGTATTTTCCGGAATAAATGATAATCGGATGGGGCTAAGTCTGGTGAATACGCCGGGTGTGGTACAGCTTCCCATCCAAGCGCTAGTAACGTATCCTTGACCGGTTTACCCACATGAGGCCGCGCGTTGTCATGGAGCAGTTTTACTGGACGTTTTCCTTTACCAGAAAATGGACGTTTCTTCTCAATTTCTTGATTCACTTGCATCAATTGATTACAATAGCGATCGGCAGTAACTGTTTGACCAGGTTTGAGAAGTTCATATTACAGTACGCTTTTCATATCCCACCATATGCACAGCATGACTTTGTTACAATGAACATTGCACTTTGGCGTGGATGTTTTCGGCTCGCCGGGGTCAACCCAATGATATTTGCGTTTCGGATTATCAAAATAAATCCACTTTTCATCGCCGGTCACAATTTTCCACAAGAAAGACTTTCTATGTTGCTTGTTGTAAAGACTCACACAAATGTTAAGACGGCTGTTTTTATTTTCTTGAGTCAGAAAGTGTGGTACCCACTTTGTTCCTTTTCGAATCTTACCCATTGCTTTTAAACGATAAGAAACAGTTTGTTGAGTTCCTCCAAGCTGTTTCTCCGTCTGACAAGAGTTTTCATCCAGCAACGCTTGCAGTTCCTGATCGTTCACCTTTACAGGAGGCCCGGTGCGTTCACGGTCACTAACGTTGAAATCACCTTCTTTGAATCGCTTATACCAATACTCACATGTACTTTTAGATACAATGTTGTGTCCAAGAACAGAACATATCGATTCACACGCTTTCCTAACACTTTTTCCTTGATGGAATTCATAGCGAATGCAGTGTCTAATAAATAGCTTATCAGTCTGCATGCTTAATTTACAGAATTTATAGGTTATGTTGATGACTCCTTTACGTTTCGATACTACATATCAAGCGCCATCTAGGATAAGTGAGCGGGACCTTTGAATTAATTTAGAATAGCTGTTATGATACAAAATCGAAGTGTCCTAAAACTTATTTGTACACCTAATATAATTGAATCATTTGAAAGCAATGTTATAAATTGAAAAAAAAAAAAAAAAAGAAAAACTAATAGTCCTGTACTAAACTAAATTCTTGTATTTTTCCAGAATTTCATGAAAAACGTTTTTGAAAGAAAAAGAAAAGAAAATTAATAATAATTAGTATCAAAAAGTTTTTTTTTTTTTTTTTTTTTTTTTTTTTTTAAACCCATTATTTACCCATTTTATTACATTGTATTTCCATTCATATATTTAATTACTATTAACATTTACCTATCTTCCCCCTTCCCTCCTCCTATTTATTTATTTATTTATTCTTTCCTTTTTGTTATATTTTGTACATATATTTTTTTTTTTTTTTTCAAATTATAACATTGCTTTCAAATTATTCAATTATATTTTCGATTTCGATAAATGTCCAACTGATATTGTAAACCTGGTATTGTAAAAATCCGTAGATTGAGACTCACAGCTCACAGTCCTCCTTCCTTAAAAAAAAAAAAAAAAAAAAAAAAAACAGTCTATAAAAAAAAAAAACTGATAAAAATTAAATAAAATATAACCCTCTGACTTTTAGAATCATGTCAATATATTAAAAATTATATGTAGGAATCCCAATGTACTGAGCCTAATTTGTAACACATTAAAATAAAATTTTAATCCCGCGTTTAGTCTAAAGACGATATAACACCGTATGAAAGAGAATATATCATCTCGTAACATATAATGTGTAAGGCGTTTGAAAAATGCTGAAAAAATTAAAAAAAATTATTTAATTGTTATAGAATGCTTTACCATAAATGAGAAAATGTATCAGTATTAAAATAATGCGTATTTATGCGTATTTCCTAAGTATGATATAACACCGAATGTAAGGAAAAATATAATTTCTTTAAATTTATAGTTGTGCTGTAGCAGCAACTAAGAAAAAAAATTGGAAGATATTATTATATCTTTCAAAACGCTCTTTTCATTAAATAAATTTGTGCATTAGTTATTAAATATCTAATATTCTAAGCATAGCACTATTGCACTACAAATTAGAATGTAAAAAATGTTTCTACATATTGTGTAAAACATTAAAAAAAAAAAAAAATTGGAAGAATTATAAAGATATTTCATTGTTATAGATTTTTGTATCATAAATCAGAATATATTACATGAGTAATAAAATAATGAGTTTTTACTAAAGATGATACAACACCGTATGAAAAAGAAAATCTAATCTCATTAAATTTAATGTTTCTCTGTACAAGCAACTGAATAAATATTTGGAAAAATACATTACATGATTTTTAAAATCATGTTTTCACTTTAAAAATCCTCTGCATAATTATATTATTGAAAATTCTTATAACAGCACTGTATCACACTCTAAATAATGTATGCAATAGGTTACATACATAGTGTAATGTATTTAAAAAACATTTCTTAAAAATTGAAAAATAAATTCATTATTAGTGATCATTGTAACATAATACAGAAAAAATTACACCAGTGTTAAAATAAAGTGTTTAACTTTAAGAAGATATAACACTGACTGGAAAAGAAAATATAATATCTTTAAATTTAATGTTGCGCTGTATCAGCACCTGAAAAAAATTGGAAGACAGCATTATATAATCTCTTTAATGCTGTTTCCATTTAAAAAACTTGTGCATTAGTTATTATACATAAAATATTCACAGCATAATACAATAACACTATAGATTAGAATGTACAAAATTTTTCTATATAATGTGTAAGACATTTAAAAAATATTGAAAAAATTGTAAAATAATTTCATTGTTATAAATATTTGTAACATAAATCAGAACATATTACATCTGTATTAAAATAATGCGTTTTTCTTAAAGATGATATAATACCGTTTGAAAGAAAAAATATAATCCCTTTAAATTTAATGTTGTGCTATATCAGCAACTGAGAAAATTTGGAAGACAGAATTATATCATCATTTGAACGCTGTTTCCATTGAAAAAACTTGTGCATTATTACTATATTTTATTAAATATTTTTAGTATAGTACTAGGACAATATAATTTAGGATGGATACAATGTTTCTATATAATGTTTAAAGCATTTAAAAAAAATGAAAGAAAAAAAAATTCATTGTTATGAAACTTTGGTAACATAAATCAGAACATATTAAATCTGTATTAAAAAGATGAGTTTTTCTTAAAGATGATATAATACCGTATGAAAGAGAAAATATTATCCCTTTAAATTTAATGCTGTGCTGTATCAGCAAATGAGAAAATTTGGAGGACAGCATTATATCATCTTTTGAACGCAGCTTCTATTTAAAAAACTTGTACATTAATTATTATATTACATTAATTATTTCTAGTATAGTACTATGATATTATAAATTAAGATGATACAATATTTCTACATAATGTGTACAGCATTTAAAAATGTATAAAAATATTTCTTTTTCATGGATATTTGTAACACAAATCAGAATATATTATACCAGTATTTAAAAAAATGTCTTTTTCGTAAAGATGATATATAACACCATATGAAAGAGGAAATATAATCTTTTTATTATTTTGCTGTATAAGCAACTGAAAAAATTTGGAAGACAGCATTGTATCATCTATGAAATGTTGTTTTCATTCAAAGAATTGTGCACTAGTTATTATATATAAAATATTCACAGCATAGTGCAATTACACTATAGATTAGAATGTACAAATTTTTCTATATAATGTATAAGGCATTTTAAAAATATTATAAAATTATTTCATTGTTATAAAACTCGATAACCTAAATCAGAACATATTACACCAGTATTAAAATAATGTGTATTTCTAAAGATGATATAATACCGTACGAAAGAGAAAATATTATCCCTTTAAATTTAATGTTGTGCTGTAACAGCAACTGAGAAAATTTGTAAGACAGCATCATATCATCTTTTAAACGCAGGTTGCATTTAAAAAACTTGTGCATTAGTTATTATGTTATGTTAAATATTTTTAGCATAGCACTAGGAAAATATAATTTAGGATGGATACAATGCTTGTATATAGTGTTTAAAGCATTTAAAAAATAACGAACAAAAATATATAAAATAATTTCTTTGTTATGAATCTTTGTAACATAAATCAGAACATATTACATCTATATTAAATTAATGCGTTTTTTTAAAAGATGATATAATACCGTATGAAAGAGGAAATATTAGCCCTTTAAATTTAATGTTGTGCTGTATCAGCAACTGAGAAAATTTGGAAGACAGCATTATATCAGCTTTTGAACGCTGTTTTAATTTAAAATACTTGTTCATTATGTATTATATTTTATTAAATATTTTTAGCTTAGTACTACTAGGGCAATATAATTTAGAATGGATACAATGTTTCTATATAACGTTTAAAGCTTTCAAAAAATGATAAAATGATAAAATAATTTCATTGTTATAAAATAATTTCATTGTTTTGTAACATAAACCAGAACATATTAAACGAGTATTATAGTAATACGTTTTTCTTCAAGATGATATAATACCGTATGAAAGAGAAAATATTACCCTTTTAAATTTAATGTTGTGCTGTATCAGCAAATGAGAAAATTTGGAAGACAGCATTATATCATCTTTTAAACGCAGGTTGCATTTAAAAAACTTGTGCATTAGTTATTATATTATATTAAATGTTTTTAGCACAGCACTAGGAAAATATAATTTAGGATGGATACAATATTTGTATATAGTGTTTAAAGCATTTAAAAAATAATGAAAAAAAAATATAAAATAATTTCTTTGTTATGAATCTTTGTAACATAAACCAGAACATATTACATATGTATTAAATTAATGCGTTTTTCTTAAAGATGATATAATACCGTATGAAAGAGAAAATATTATCCTTTTAAATTTAATGTTGTGCTGTATCAGCAAATGAGAAAATTTGGAAGACAGCATTATATCATCTTTTAAACGCAGGTTGCATTTAAAAAACTTGTGCATTAGTTATTATATTATATTAAATATTTTCAGCATAGCACTAGGAAAATATAATTTAGGATGGATACAATGTTTGCATATAGTGTTTAAAGCATTTAAAAAATATTGAAAAAATTGTAAAATAATTTCTTTGTTATGAATCTTTGTAACATAAATCAGAACATATTACATATATATTAAAATAATGGGTTTTTCTTAAAGATGATATAATACCGTATGAAAGAGAAAATATTATCCCTTTAAATTTAATGTTGTGCTGTAACAGCAAATGGGAAAATTTGGAAGACAGCATTATATCATCTTTTAAACGCAGGTTGCATTTAAGAAACTTGTGCATTAGTTATTATATTATATTAAATATTTTCAGCATAGCACTAGGAAAATATAATTTAGGATGGATACAATGTTTGCATATAGTGTTTAAAGCATTTAAAAAATAATGAAAAAAATTTAAAATAATTTCTTTGTTATGAATCTTTGTAACATAAACCAGAACATATTACATATGTATTAAAATAATGCGTTTTTCTTAAAGATGATATAATACCGTATGAAAGGGAAAATATAATCCCTTTAAATTTAATGTTGTGCTGTATCATCAACTGAGAAAATTTGGAAGACAGCATTATATCATCTTTTGAACGCTGTTTTCATTTAAAATATTTGTTCATTGTGTATTACATTTTATTAAATATTTTTAGCTTAGTACTACTAGGACAATGTAATTTAGGATGGATACAATGTTTCTATATAACGTTTAAAGCTTTAAAAAAATGATAAAATTATAAAACAATTTCATTGTTATAAAATAATTTCATTGTTATGTAACATAAATCAGAACATATTACACGAGTATTAAAGTAATGCGTTTTTCTTAAAGATGATATAATACCGTATGAAAGAGAGAATATTATCCTTTTAAATTTAATGTTGTGCTGTATCAGCAAATGAGAAAATTTGGAAGACAGCATTATATCATCTTTTGAACGCTGTTTTCATTTAAAAAACTTGTACATTAATTATTATATTACATTAATTATTTCTAGTATAGTACTATGATAGTATAAATTAAGATGATACAATATTTCTACATAATGTTTACAGCATTTAAAAATGTATAAAAATATTTCTTTTTCATGGATATTTGTAACACAAATCAGAATATATTATACCAGTATTTAAAAAAATGTCTTTTTCGTAAAGATTATATAACACCATACGAAGGAGGAAATATAATCTTTTTAATATTTTGCTGTATAAGCAACTGAAAAAATTTGGAAGACAGCATTGTATCATCTATGAAATGTTGTTTTCATTCAAAAAATTGTGCACTAGTTATTATATATAAAATATTCACAGCATAGTGCAATTACACTATAGATTAGAATGTACAAAATTTTTCTATATAATGTATAAGGCATTTTAAAAATGTTATAAAATTATTTCATTGTTATAAATCTCGATAACCTAAATCAGAACATATTACACCAGTATTAAAATAATGTGTATTTCTAAAGATGATATAATACCGTATGAAAGAGAAAATATTATCCCTTTAAATTTAATGTTGTGCTGTAACAGCAAATGAGAAAATTTGGAAGACAGCATTATGTCATCTTTTAAACGCAGGTTGCATTTAAAAAACTTGTGCATTAGTTATTATATTATATTAAATATTTTTAGCATAGCACTAGGAAAATATAGGATGGATACAATGTTTGTATATAGTGTTTAAAGCATTTAAAAAATAATGAAAAAAAAATTTCTTTGTTATGTACTTTGTAACATAAATCAGAACATATTACACGAGTATTAAAGTAATGCGTTTTTCTTAAAGATGATATAATACCGTATGAAAGAGAGAATATTATCCTTTTAAATTTAATGTTGTGCTGTATCAGCAAATGAAAAAATTTGGAAGACAGCATTATATCATCTTTTAAACGCAGGTTGCATTTAAAAAACTTGTGCATTAGTTATTATATTATATTAAATATTTTTAGCATAGCACTAGGAAAATATAATTTAGGATGGATACAATGTTTGTATATAGTGTTTAAAGCATTTAAAAAATAATGAAAAAAAAAATATAAAATAATTTCTTTGTTATGAATCTTTGTAACATAAATCAGAACATATTACATATGTATTAAAATAATGTGTATTTCAAAAGATGATATAATACCGTATGAAAGAGAAAATATTATCCCTTTAAATTTAATGTTGTGCTGTAACAGCAAATGAGAAAATTTGGAAGACAGCATTATATCATCTTTTGAACGCTCTTTTTATTTAAAATACTTGTTCATTATGTATTATATTTTATTAAATATTTTTAGCTTAGTACTACTAGGACAATATAATTTAGGATGGATACAATGTTTCTATATAACGTTTAAAGCTTTCAAAAAATGATAAAGTTATAAAATAATTTCATTGGTTTTGTAACATAAAACATATTACATATGTATTAAAATAATGGGTTTTTCTTAAAGATGATATAATACCGTATGAAAGAGAAAATATTATCCCTTTAAATTTAATGTTGTGCTGTAACAGCAAATGAGAAAATTTGGAAGACAGCATTATATCATCTTTTAAACGCAGGTTGCATTTAAAAAACTTGCGCATTAGTTATTATATTAAATATTTTTAGCATAATACTAGGATAAGATAATTTTGGATGGATACGATGTGTCTATATAATGTTTAAAGTAGGACTGTGCCGATTAATCGATTAATCGGTTCGGTTAATCGATCAATGCTTAGTATCGATCAATTTTTTTAATCGAGTTAATCGGATCGATTAATTCGATTAAAAAATTTCAAAATCCGATTAAAATTTTCAAACTACGAATTAAAGTAAAAATGCTTTTCTGCGTACAAAGTATTTTTTCACATATTTTACTAACTAATATTCTAAGAAACATCCATCAAATAATGAAGAAAAAAAGATTGGAAATAAATAAAAATAAAACCTCTCAAAACAAGTTGTTGCACTTTGTTGATAGAGAAAAGGGGGAGGACAGTTTTTAAACAAAATGCCGTTTCATGTGCATTCTGGAGCAACACCACCTGTCCTCAGCGTTCTACAGAAAGTGTTGGCTAGAGTAATAGCATTCTCAGAAACAAGAAGCTTTCAAAAAATGGAAATGCTAAAGATAAAAGAAAAGAAAAGAAGGGATTGAGATTTCCACTATCCCTCTGATGGGGGAAATGAGAACAGTTTCATAATATCTTCAAGCGTTTATTGTCTGTTCAGAATTGCTGATAGTAACTATCAAAGTAGGAACAGAAAATAACATTCTGTGTCCTTGTCCGAAGCGACAAAGAAGAACTAAAATATAAGAATTTGAGATTTTTATGATAATGATATAGAATTTTGAGAATTCATTTAAAAATAGTAACAAGCGAGATGGACAAGGCCTGCAAATATAAAACTAAAATATGTGCAAATTCATTTAATGTTTCTTTCAAAATGAATTAAAAAATAATTTACTTAAAAAATAAATAAATAAATAAAATAAACAAGTGAAAATATTTATATAAAATTAACAGTTAAAGTCACCAATTATTACTCTGAAACTTGATTTAAATTTCAGCTATGAAACAGATATAATTGAGTAAACAAAAATTTTTGAAAAAAAAAAAAAAAAAAAAATTCAGTCAAACTTATGAATAATATGTATATATATATATACAGAATATGAGAGTTTTATACATCATTGAAATAAATTTATACAAAGAAAAATGAAAACCGATTAAAAATTCGATTAATTGGCAGATTAATCGATTAATTAACTACGATTAACCCAGTTAAAACTCTTAATCGATTCCCATCCCCTAGTTTAAAGCATTTAAAAAATAATGAAAAAAAAAAAAAAAAATAATTTCATTGTTATGAATCTTTGTAACATAAATCAGAACATATTACATCTATATTAAAATAATGCGTTTTTCTTAAAGATGATATAATACCGTATGAAAGGGAAAATATAATCCCTTTAAATTTAATGTTGTGCTGTATCAGCAACTGAGAAAATTTGGAAGACAGCATTATATCATCTTTTGAACGCTGTTTTCATTTAAAATACTTGTTCATTATGTATTATATTTTATTAAATATTTTTAGCTTAGTACTACTAGGACAATATAATTTAGGATGGATACAATGTTTCTATATAACGTTTAAAGCTTTCAAAAAATGATAAAATTATAAAATAATTTCATTGTTATAAAATAATGTCATTGTTTTGTAACATAAATCAGTATGAAATAGAAAATATTATCCCTTTAAATTTAATGTTGTGCTGTATCAGCAAATGAGAAAATTTGGAAGACAGCATTATATCATCTTTTAAGCGCAGCTTCTATTTAAAAAAACTTGTACAATAGTTATTATATTATATTAATTATTTTTAGCATAGTACTATGATAGTATAAATTAAGATGATACAATATTTCAACATAATGGTTAAAGCTTTTAAAAAAGTATAAAAATATTTCATTTTTAGAGATATTTGTAACACAAATAAGACTATATTACACAAGTATTAAAAAATGTGTTTTTTGTAAAGATGATATAACTTCGAATGAAAGAGGAAATATAATCTCTTTAATGTTTTGCTGTATGAGCAACTGAAAAAATTTGGAAGACAGCATTGTATCATTTTTGGAAATGCTGTTTTCATTCAAAAAAGTTCTGCACAAGTTATTATATATAAAATATTCACAGCATGGTGCAAAAACACTATAGATTAGAGTATACACAATTTTTCTATATAATGTGTAAGGCATTTTAAAAATATTGAAAAAATTATAAAATTATTTCATTGTCATATAACTCTGCAACCTAAATCACAACATATTACACCAGTATTAAAATAATGCGTTTGTCTAAAGATGATATAACACCGTATAAAGAGAATATGTAATCTCTTAAAATTTAATGTTGCGCTGTATTAGCAAGGGAAAATATTTGGAAGTCAGCATTATATCATCTTTTAAATGCTGTTTCCATTTAAAAAGCTTGTGCATTATTTATTATATTTTATTAAATATTTTTACCATAGTACTAGGACAGTACAACTTAGAACGTACACAATTTTTCTATATAATGTGTAAGGAATTTAAAAAATATTGAAAAAAGAATAATTATTTCATTGTTATAAAACTTTGTAACCTAAATCAGAACATATTCCACTAGTATTAAAATAATGTGTTTTTCTAAAGATGATATAAAACCGTATTAAAGAGAATATATAATCCCTTTAAATTTAATATTGTGCTCTATCAGCAACTGAAAAAGTTTGGAAGACAGAAATATATCATCTTTTGAACGCTGTTTTCATTTAAAACACTTGTGCATTTTATATAATATGTTATTAAATATTTTTAGCATAGTACTATTAGGACAATATATTTTAGAACGGATACAATGTTTCCATATAATATTTAAAGCATTTAAAAATGAAAAAATGAAAAAAAGATAAAATAATTTAATTTTTATGAATCTTTGTAATATAAATCAGAACGTATTACATCAGTATTAAAATAATGCGTTTTTTATAAAGATGATATAATACCATATGAAAGAGAAAATATAATCTCTCTAAATTTAATGTTGTATTGTATCAGCAACTGAGAAAATTTGGAAGACAGCATTATATCATCTTTTGAACGCTGTTTTAATTTAAAATACTTGTTCATTATGTATTATATTTTATTAAATATTTTTAGCTTAGTACTACTAGGGCAATATAATTTAGAATGGATACAATGTTTCTATATAACGTTTAAAGCTTTCAAAAAATGATAAAATGATAAAATAATTTCATTGTTATAAAATAATTTCATTGTTTTGTAACATAAACCAGAACATATTACACGAGTATTATAGTAATACGTTTTTCTTAAAGATGATATAATACCGTATGAAAGAGAAAATATTACCCTTTTAAATATAATGTTGTGCTGTATCAGCAAATGAGAAAATTTGGAAGACAGCATTATATCATCTTTTAAACGCATTTTCCATTTACAAGCTTGTGCATTATTTTATTATATTTTATTAAATATTTTTAGCATAGTACTAGACAATACAATTTAGAATGTACACATTTTTTCTATATAATGTGTAAGGAATTTAAAAGTATTGAAAAAATTATAATTATTTCATTGTTATAAAACATTGTAACACTTATGCATTATGTATTATATTTGATTAAATATTTTTAGCATGGTACTACTAGGACAGTAGAATTTAGTATGGATACAATGTTTCTATATAATGTTTAAAGCATTAAAAAATATAAAATAATTTCATTCTTTTGAATCTTTGTAACATAAATCAGAACATACTACATCAGTCTTAAAATAATGCGTTTTTCTGAAAGATGATATAATACCGTATGAAAGAGGAAATATTATCCCTTTAAATTTAATGTTTTGATGTATCAGCAACTGAGAAAATTTGGAAGACAGCATTATATCATCTTTTAAACGCAGCTTCTATTTAAAAAACTTGTGCATTAGTTACTATATTATATTAAACATTTTTAATATAGAACTATGATAGTATTAATTAAGATGATACAATATTTCTACATAATGTGTAAAGCATTTAAAAAAGTATAAAAATATTTTATTTTTATAGATATTTGTAACACAAATCAGAATATATTACACCAGTATTAAGCTGTATGAGTAACTGAAAAAGTTTGGAAGACAGCATTGTATCATCTTTGGAAATGCTCTTTTATTCAAAAAACTCGTGCACTAGTTATTATACATAAAATATTCACAGCATAATAGAATAACACTATAGATTAGAATGTACACAATTTTTCTATATAATGTGTAATGATCTGTGCTACAAATGGGATTGTATGCTACAAATTATTAGTGGACTCGTTGAAAATATTGATGTGGACTATGTGCATATGGAGTTTTAAAGAAATCTGTTTATAAATACCTTTTTTTGTGTGAATTTTAAATTTTCAAGTGGCCGGCACTTGGAAATAAGATGACGAATTAAGTTGGCAAACAAACATATCAAATGCAATTGTGAGATAAGCCTAATCTACAAATTTAATTCGAATTAATTCAATATTTCAAAAGTTATCGTGTTGACAAATTAAATGGCTGCCACTTGTATCGAAATGGCGGAGCAAGTTACTTAGTGAATTAATCCAAAGTATTTGTAAGATAAGTCCACTGTGCAACTTTGATTCGAATAAATTCAGTATTTCAGTAGTTGTCATAATGCAAATTCTCAAGTGGCAGCGTTCAAGTGGTCGCAACTTGGAATCAAAATTCTTGTCCACCGAAATCGTTTAAGATATTTGAATAATAAATCAATTTTCCAACTGTGGTTGGAAATGATTAAATATTGTAACAGTTATAGTGATAATTTTTCAAGTGGATTTCATTATGAAACAATATGGCGGAGAAAGTTGCTCAACGAACTTTTCCAAGACATTTGAAGCTTAAGTTCACTGTCCAACTTTGATTCAAATCAGTTCAGTATTTCAAAAGTTATTATGACAAATTGTCAAGTGGCAGTCTGATTTTAAATGGCTGCAACTTGGAAACAAAATGGCGGAGCAACTTGCCCAGCGAAATAATCTAAGATATTTATTTGATAAGTTGCTGTCCAATTTTGGTTCGAATTAATTCCGTATTTCAAAAGTTATCGTGATAAGAAATTTTTAAGTTACAGCCTGATTTTAAGTGGCAGCAACTTGGAAACAAAATGGCTGGGCAACTGTGCCTAGCGAAATCATTCAAGATATTTATATGATAAATTCGCTGTCCAACTTTAGTTCAAACTAATACAATATTTCAAAAGTTATCGCGATAAAAAGTTTTCAAGTTGAACTTGTGATTTCAAGTGGCCACCACTTCGAAACAAAAGGACGGAGTGAGATACCCAGTGAACTTATCTAAGATATTTGAACTGCTCAAATTTGATTCGAATTGATTTAGTATTACAAAAGTTATCATAATGATAAATTTTCGAGTGGCCGCAGCTTGGAAAGAAAATCTCGGAGCAAGTTGCTTACCGAGCTTATCCAAGATATTTGAACTGTTTAAAATTCACTATCACACTTTGGTTTGAATCAGTTTAATATTTTAAAATTTATCGTAATGGCACATTTTCAAGTGGCTGGAACTTGGGGGAAAAATGCCGGAACAAGTTGCCCAGTGAACTGATCCAAAGTATTTGAATGATAAGTTCACTGTCCAACTTCGGTTCGAATGGATTCAGTATTTCAAAAGTTATCATGTTGATGAAGTGGTAGCCTTCATATGGCCTATGAATACATCAAAATTCAAGAAATCCGGCCTTAAATATGCTTTTTTCAATGTGGATTTGAAATTTTCAAATGGTTTCCACTTCAAAACAAGACGGTGGAGCAACTTGGCTAACGAACTCATCCAAGATATTTATAAGTTCACTGTCCAAATTTGGATCGATTTGGAGTATTATTTCGGAAAGTATCGCGATGACAAAATTTCCATTTTATATATAGATAGATAGATAAACGAAGGTCGATAGGTCAATTTCTAAAGAAATCAACCTAATAGGGTTTTATAATTATCTGGAATCTATATCAACTTTTAAAAGAAAATATGCAATGGTATTGCTGCATTGACTAATTATAATTTATTTGCCATTTAATTGTTTGAGCACAGTAAGAACTAATATTTAACGCTATTACCTTAGGCGTGTATACAACTACGATGGATGTAAAACACTTTCGTCAAGGGAAACAACCAAAATACTTGTCGGATGTCAATAAAAATTTAACAAGAGTTGTTTTATAAATTTTGTGCAAGGTTATTGTATGAGGTTGAAAACAAAAAATCATCATTCTAGAAGAGAAAATTTCAAGCCACTTAGAAATTATAGAGACAACTACCTTGCTCTTATGAAGCAACCTAATTTTCGCCAGTTACTTTTGAAATATTACAGTTTAATAGTGTTAAAACGACGTGAATTCAAATATTTCAATAACTATAGTAATGATAATATAGTATTAAATAACAAAAATTTCCAATCCCTGAAAAATTATATTTGGAAATGAGTTAATGTACAGTGATTTGAGATTTTGCTGAACTTAATCCAGTAATCTTTACTAACTCTTGTGGCTTTACTTGGTGTTTTTTTTTTCTTTTTTTTTTTTAAATTTGTTTTTTGACATATAAAATTGGACTGTACGCCGTTGCTGATAAGGGCAACTACATATTTCAAAGCAAAAAATCAGGCTGCTTTTCATAAACTTTTGTATACTTAAATTAAAAGGTAAGATTAAATTATATTAAAGTAAAAAAAAGTCTTTCCTGAATACAATTCAGTTAAGTATACATGTATTGTTTTTGACTCCGATTTTTCCTCTTAACGCTTTTGTGAATTATTAAATTTTGTAATAGACTATTTCTTACTATGAAAATTTTACTGTGATGTACTAAAAATTATGACGATGCTTTTTTTAATCTGAAAAAAAAAAAAAAAAAAAAAATAGGATTCAGGGCCTAATAATGATAATTGAAGAAAAGCTTTTGGATGTTATATATGTCTATGAAATTTACACAACTATAGATTACGTAAGCAGCCTTTACATACTAGTTATCGATATATAAATGAATATATGTATTGTAATTCTAATATTTAAACTTTTTCTCGTAGTTCATATCGGGTACGATTGGCGGTATTTTATCTATGTTTGTATGCACAAATTTCCTCAACTCGTAACAATTTCGCTAAAACGTGCCTTATGAAAATAATTATTTTCGTTATAAAGAAATTGACACAGTTTCTAAAATATCGTTTATGATACTAGAAAGAAAATTATTAAAACAAATATCCCACTTTACTTTGAAAACTACACAAATTATTCAAAATCATATTTCGAAAACATAGAAGAATCGAGAAATTCATTAAATGAAAGATTAAAAACTTAGTGACAAATTGCTGCCTTAAACTTTTTACTTTTTTCTATATGTAATATAGAGAAAGTATTGGATTCGTGAAAATTTTCGACCTCCGTTTTTTGATGGATTTACACGTTTTGGGATTTCTAGAACACGAATTAATAGTTTTTAGAAAATGTCTGTCTGTCTGTGTGTATCACGAATTTTGTGGACGCTGTATCTCACGAACCAATGAATGAAATTTAACCAAACTTGGTATTTAGTTGCACCCTGACATAAACTGGTGCTGATTAGATTTGGGGATCAATCGCTCAACAGGTAGCGCTGTGATCGAATTTTATGCAAACTTTTAACATGGCAGTATAGGACAAAATTTCGTATAAATGTGCATAATGACACTTATTTTAAACTTGTGATTGTAAAATTAATATGAATTATTGATAATAGTAGTAGTTAACAAGGAAAAAAAATTGTGCATGTGGCGGTATCGGTTCCCCCCCCCCCCCTCTTGGTATGTAAAGTTTCAAGTTGGGTATCTTTCGAAAGGTCTCGTCAATACCTTTAAAAGGAATGATTGAACTATAAATCTGTGATAATTTAATACAAAATTATCGAATTTTCTTACTTTTAACAAAAAAAAAAAAAAAAAAAAAAAACCAGACAAAAAAATCTTTTTTTTTTTTTTTTTTTTTTTTTTTGACGAAATTTAACCAAACTTGGTGTTTAGTTGGTCCCCGACATAAACTGGTGCTGATTACATTTGGGGATCAATCGCTCAACAGGAGGCGCTGTGATCGTATTTTTTCTAAATTTTTAACATGGCAGTATAGGACAAAATTTCGTATAAATGTACATAATGAGAGTTATTTTTAACTTGTGATTGTAAAATTAATATGAATTATTGATAATAGTAGTAGTTAACTAGGAAAAAAATTCTGTGCATGTGGAGGCATCGCTTCCCCCCCTGGGGGTGAGTAAATTTTCAAGATGGGTATCTTTCAAAAAATCTCGCCAATACCTTTAAAACGAATGGTTGAACTATAAATCTGTGATAATTTAAAACAAAGTAATCGATTTTTTTTTACTTTTAACGAAAAAAAAAATTTTTTTTTGTTACTGATTGAATTTGTATAGGAAAATATAGAAGAAAGTCTTGTGGTGGCCACAACATACTAGTTTGAATGTGTACTGCTTAAATTATGTGAAGAGACAGAGAGGCCTAATTTGCATACAACAGCGGAATTAATTGGAAAAACACTTGTGTCTTACATCGTGTTTGGTAACCGAAATTGCGATAGAACGTTTTCGTTCAACATTTCCAACAAAGCTTAAAAAGAATTCATGGCTTCATTTGTCTGCCTGTCTGCCTATTAGTTTGCGCTGTAAATTCCATAAATATTTTTGGAATGTATTGATACTGGAGTTATTGAATAAAACTATAGCCTATTTCATACTGGGAATAATAGAAATATCCCAATCTCTTCGTGTACAGGGGGCATTTAAAAATTTTCATTTCCTTATATTCTATAAGATGCATAGTTCTATGAAAAGCATATTCAAAAAAACGTAGTACTGCTCCCAACAGAATCATTTGCACAAAAATACGTATTTTTTTAAAATAAGGTACGATTAGGCAGGGAGACAGGCCGAGCAAAAAATATTCAGCTTCATTAGGGGTATAACTGGGCCTGTCTGAAAATATGTTCTTCGTTGCGATATGCGTTTTTCATACAGTACAATATTGTTTAACAGTAGTTACTGTCTTCAGTTTGTCTATTTTTCTGTCTGAATGTATATTGTTTGCTCTCGAATTTCCATTAATATTTAAAATATACTTTCAAATATAAATGGCATTCACTAAAACATGCTGTCTATTGAAAATAATATAAATGTAGAAACTGGTATAGTTATAGAGACACAAATATTTTAAATGTATTACAATCTGCGAGAGACTTTTTTTTTTTTTTTTAACGTTGCATAAAGAAATTAATAGACGTTTTAAAGATATACAAAACCATTCTTGCAGAAACGTAAGTTATGATTACGTGATTCGTAGTTCAGGTGTTGAAATTAGAAAACCCACACCGTCGTTCAGATACTTTTATCGGATATAAATGAAAATTTGTCAATGCGCTTCAGTACATTATTTATATAATGCGCGTGATGTTAAAAGATATACAGGGCTACACAAAAACCAGCATTCTTATGCAAGATTGAGATATTTAAAAAAAAAAAAATCTGTAACCAATATGTTTAAAATTTCTACAAAACGTTTTAAATATTGTTTTTTTCCTCCATACGTAAGAAGAAAAACAAAAATTTATTTAACGTTGCTGTTTTTACACAATGTACAGGGCTACATAAAATCCATCTGCAGTTTGTTTTTAAAGAAAAAGATATCATATTAATTTTTAAGAGTTTTCCTGATTCTAATTATAAAACAAAATGTTATTATAAAGGTGACACCAAGGAAAAACAGATTTGTAAAATTAGAAATTTTAATGGAAATCAAATCACTTGTCTAACAACTGATGGAAACAAATTAATAAGACATAATAAACAAATTAATATTAACATGTAAATTTATTTATTATATGTTACTATAAGAACATTAATGCGCTTAAAATTAGTTTAGAAAAACGTTTGTGGATTTGGTAAAATTTTTTGAAAGAGATCTGTCCCAATAAAAGAACAGTATATTTATTTCTTTTTAGTTCCCCATCATACTATAAGTATGGGGAACTTAGGTAATCGTGAAAATTTTTGACCTCGAATTTTTGACTTTTTTACACGTTTTCAGGTGCGAGGAATCCGAAAATGACAAAATTTGTATGGTGTCTGTCTGTAGGGTGTCTGTTAGTGTGTTAGTGAGTTAGTCCGTTAGTTGGTTAGTCTGTATACACGATATCTCACGAACAAATTGTCGCAGGGAAGTCAGATCAGTTTTAAAATATTATTTTCGACACTGGCAAGAACCCTATTCATTTGCAACATTCGATTTTAAAAACTTCATAAGTTATTAGAAGTTTACGATTTTCTTAACATGGGAGAATAGGACAAAAATTCACTTAAACGTGCATTTAATGGAAACCTTTTACTGTAAAAATGTCTGACCAGTTTTAAAATATCAGTTTTGATGTCGGAATGAACATCGGTAACTAAAAATATGCTACTTTGAAAATTTCGCAAGTTATTGGATATTTCCAAATTTCTTAACATGGCAGTATAGGGCAAAATTTTACATAAACGTCAATTTTGAGAGATATTTTCATCGTAAAGATCTCAGGCTACTTTTGAAATATTATTTAGAACACTGGCATGAATATTAATGACTATGAATTTTCCAATATTAAAATTTCGTAAGTTATTGGAAAATTACGAATTTCTTAACGTGGCAGAATAGAGTCAAATTTCCCATAAACGTCAATCTTGAGGGATATTTTCATCGTAAAGATGTCAAACCACTTTTTAAATATTATTTTGGATACTGGCATGAATATCATAGATTATGATTTTTCTAATTTAAAAATATTCGTAAATTATTAGGCATTTACGATTTACTTAACATGTCAGAAAAAGGCAAAATTGAGCATGAACTTCCATTTTGAGGATCCTAAATACATTAGAAAACTTCAAAATTATATTTATGATATTTGTTTGAACATGATTGAATACAAATATCCTAATAAGAAAATTTCGTAAATTATTCATAATTTACGATTTTATCAACATAGCGAAATTGTAAATTTTTCACATAAATATGAATTTTGAGGATTATTGCATTGGAAACAGTAGCATGAAAACTAAACAATGGAATTTACCCTGATAAAACAAATTAATACATTAGAATAAGATAAATATATCGAAGTGAACGGTGGATAGCCTATTAGGCGGGGATTTCATTCTGTCACTGATTCAAGCTTTGGTCAAATTCATTTCTTTTAACATGATTATAATATGTCTCGCACTAGAAATTTATGAGAACATAAATATGATGGGGAACTGAGCAGAGTCCACCTATGCCAACTAGTTTTCCTTTCTTCAAATGATTCTCATAATTATTAAATGAATTATTCTTAAATTAAGATTTAGTAAAAGGGAAAGGAATCCAGAGTATAGTTAAGTGAAAAACATTAAAAAACAAAAACATCCATCATTCATGAAATTTAAAGAAACTTTCCAACATTATGAGTTAAAAAAACTGCCAGATTTTTCCAGTGTAAAGTAGATCAAATAGAGAAGCTTAGTAAATTTTTGTTTTGGCCAACTTTTATTGTATCAATTTATAGATTTAAAATATTTTATGCCTGGCTTGTTCAGAGTATGGATCTACTCCCGACAGTAGGCACCTGGACCCGGCGTATCATACATAGGCGCCGACTTAACGGGGGCAGCGGGGGCGGTCGCCCCCGCTGTAATTTTTCACGGGGGCGAAAGTATCTTTTCGCCCCCGTGCTTCCAACGGGATTTTCAAACACGAAAAAAATTTTTTTATCACAAATTTGAATTTTAATGAACATTTTCACATTGCAAATTTATTGTTTTCTTCTCTCCTCCTTTCTTTACTGACGGATTAGCAAAAAACAGGATATACTTTATACAATTCTCTTTTTGCGCGACAGAAACTGACCGAGATTGAGAGAACAACTTTTCAAAGTCAGTCCCTGTCCCTCTATAGTCAAAAGGTAGGTTGACGCAGAAAGTCTAATTTTCATGTTAATGTCCATGTCCATTTGAAGTCCGACAGTCCCAGTTCTCAAGAAAGTGTTCATATTGACAAGTATTAAATGCAAAAGCTTTTGTTCTGAACATTTGCTATTCATAACACAAAAATTATAATGCTGTTAAAAACACAGAATTTTATTTTTCTATTTATTTTAAATTTATCGGTATTTGTGTATGTATCTTCTTCTTCTTCTTTTTTTTTTTTTTTTTTGTGAATCTTTGAATTTATTGATGTTGATTATTAACAATCTTGCACGAGACAGGGGAAGAGGAAGGTTAGTTGTTAAAATTAAGGTCGATTGACTACACTATATTCCTAGAGCTATAGGTGGAAGGCCTTCCATGAAATTATTTTTAAATGGTCTTAGCCCGTATTTCAGCGAGTTTTTGAAGAAAACCATGAAAAACTCCGAACGACTTGATCGACGAAAGCAACCTGGGATCCAACATCGAACCCAGCAATTCCCGTCTACCAACTTTGAGTGCAGAAGTACTTGGCTGCCGGTGGGGCCAGGAAATAGGAAGAATTGTTAAAAATGATAATTGGTTAAAAAGTGTTGTCTTAGAAAACCGCATCTCATAATTAACATTTAGTGGACAAGTAAATACGGCAAATTTTTACAAAACGTCTTAGGTAATCAATTTAAGAATTTAATAAATATCCCTAACAGCACATCTCATCCACAAGACATCATCAGGATATCCTATGGATCAAAGTACGTCTAAGTGATATTCTCTAGATGTACTAGGGATAAGTGTGCTGTTAGGGAAATGCGTGAATTGAAATATGTCATAAAAATTTATAATATCTAAGTTGATTTTAATTTTCTAAATATGTTGTTCACATATTAAGTTGTTCACATATAATTATACATGTAAACAATTTGAATTTCAGATTCTCTGTTGTTCTTGCATATTTTCGATATAAATAACAGCAACGTCCGTTTAGAAAAAAAAAAAAAAAAAAAAACATTAATAAGAAATGGATGTGGAATTCTTTTCTTATTCATTATAAATTCGATAAATGAAATAAGAGAACACGGTACAACTTAAATAATTCATTTCTGGAAAAAAATAAATCTGAAAAAATTCTTTGAAAATTACCTTGAAGAAAGGGAATAACAAACAACATAACATTTAATTTAAGAGTAAAGTTTGAAATAGAAGACGTAATACATATAAGTAATTTTTTTTATCTTTAAAATTTTTTCTACACATACACATAAAAAGAAAGTATTCGATTTGTGGAAATTTTCGCCTTTTAGTTTTTGATGCATTTACTCGTTTTGGGATTTTCTAAATCTGAACCCGATTTTACCATTTTTCAAAAATGTCTGTGTGTTTCTCTTGTGTGTATGTATAAAAAATTTTGTAATTGGTCAGTGTATCTCTCGAACTAATGGACGAAAATTAACCAAATTTAATATTTATTTAGATCTTGACTTAAACTAGTGTTTTTAACTGAATTAAATTGAACTGAATTTAAACCTAATTCGGGAATCAATGATTTGGGAATTAATTGCTCAACAATTGATTACCTCATTTCTTTCTTTTTTTAGGACTGAGGGCCTATTAGTCTCAATCTGCGTTGTCGATTTCGATAATTGTACATTTGTCGAAATCTAAAATTTATCGAAAATATAATTGAATAATTTGAAAGCGATGTTATAATTTGAAAAAAGGAAAAAAAAAAAAAAATCTAATAGTCCTTCGTCCTAAACTAAATTCTGCTTTTGCCAGAATTTCATCAAAATCTTTTTTATTATTATTATTATTATTGAAAGAAAAAGAAAAGAAAATTAATAATAATCAGTATCGTTACAAGCGATATCGAAAAAGTTTTTTTCAAAATAATTTTGAATTAGGAAATAAAAAGTGCCCGTGAAATAATATGAAATAAAAATAAGTAAAAAAATGAATTTAATGATTTAATGTTTTTGTTTCTCGGGGGCTGTTCATGCATATAAAAAATGCGTATTAAAACGAGTCAAAGAAGGAAGCCAAATAAGTACTGAGTTATATTACGATAAATACGATACGATATATTAGACCTATTGTTCAGGGTTAGTAGGCATTTTCGTTGAAAGAAATAGTTTGTTCGTTCGGTGCAACTTGCACATTAGTCCCTTGAGGTACAACTTTTTTTTTTTTTTATCAAATTATAACATTGCTGTCAAATTTTTTTTTTTTTTTTTTTTTTTTTTTTTTTTTTATGGCAGTAAGTATAGGAAAAAGTTTCGAATAAATTAATTTAATGAAATTACTTTTTTAACTTTTCAATATAAAATTACATATATAATAGTAATAATTAACCAAAGAAAACATTTTTCTTTATGTGGGGGTATCGTCCCCGACATCCCTCGGGAGCATGAATTTTTAACATAGATACCTTTTTAAAGAACATTTCAATACATTTAAAACAATTTCTTAACCATATATTGGTGATAATAAAAAAAAATATATTGGTTTAGGTTTTTAGATATCAGCACAAAACTGATTTCTTTTTTTATTTTGTGTTATACTTCTTTGAGATGAAAATCGTCTGCATTCATCATGGAAAATAAATTTAATAAATAACTTTTACTGTGTGAATTGGTATAGAAAATTTTGAGATGTCTACAATATTCTAGCAATTCTTTTTTCTTTTTAACTACAGATAAAGTAAAAGAATGGTAGTTAAATAAAGTTGTTTTAATGACAGATTTTATTGGGCCTCATATTCATTGAGAATTATAATTATTATTATTTTTAATGAACTTAGAAACAAAATTACAATTTAAAAACAAATTACAAAGATGCCTATAATACGAAATTTTATAAAGTCGATAAAAATTTTAACGGGATTTAATTTTATGATTAAAAAATTTTAAATTTTATACTGTCTTGAAACAAGAAAATGTCTAGTGATTATATCTTTTTCCCGCTTTCCGTTTACTCCACCCTCCTTTTGCTTGTTTCAGGATATTTTTAAGATGTATTTTCAATAGGGAAATGCAATATGTACCTGCTGTCTCATTCCTCTTAAAAGGTGCATGCATTGACCTTTTAGGAATGCACCTGTTAAAAATTTGAAAAGCAACGCTAACCTTCACATTTTATAAAGGGTGTATCTCTTCACAGACAGGATGAGTTGAGAATTTAAGCCTTTTTCAATTTTCAACCCTTGATCTCGCCGCAAAATAGAGCCGGCGACACCTTTTAAAAATGAGTCTGCTATAGTTTGTTCAAGTTAAACGTATAACAAAAGTAAACAATAACATATGTGATTTAATTCCCTGAAAAATATCTCCGATCGGCGACAGTTATTTTCAACTTTTGTTAAGGTTTTTGTACGTCTCCTTTTGTTAACTTTATGACTTTCTGTAACTATGGGTATATCATTTATCATGTATTTTTTAAGTACAAGTCCTTACTGTAAAGTGTAAACCATAAAACACACAAAGAAGGGGTGGGATCTGGGATAGTTTTCAATTTTCATATCTTTAACATAGGCTGGTGGGACTATAAGCTCTTTGCTCTTTAAGGATGGGGATTAACTAAAGTGTTAAACACAACACATCAAAGACCTTCGAAATCGAAATAAATTCTATAGATAAAAGAAGAGGACTACAATAGAATCGTCTGTATGTCTATCTCCCCCCCACCCCCACCACCACACACACATCCCAACGAAGTTTACTTGGATGGAAAGAATGAAAAGAAGAATTCAGTTGAGAAATTTTTAGACCTGAGCCTCCGTGTTTTATTTATTTATTTTTTAGCTTTTAGCTTATCCAAATTATTCGGTTATATCTAATGGAGACAAATTCGGGCAACGGTTCTTTTGAAATTATCTTCATTGTAAGTCTCAATCACTGAATCTTCATCCTACTTCTAAAACAAAAAGACTAACTGAAATTTAACTCTTCTTTCTAAGTAGTGGAAACTATTTTAAAATTTTATCTAATGAATTCAAAAATTTTTATATTCTTCGATTTATTTATTTACTACTGAACCAAAAGATAGAGTTGCGAGTGTCTTCCTACTGCATCGACAGTTAAAAGTGTATTCTAGGATCTTTTAAAGAAAAACCGGAGACTTGTAATAAAGTTGAAAAACAAGGTAAACTTTTTCAATGTTTTTTTTTTTTTTTTTTTTTTTTTTTTTTTTGAGGAATTCTAGACGCAAACGTAGGGGTTTGTGCATCCTTTAAATTTTTGAAAAATTCATTAACGCTTTTAAAGTTGTCAGAATTACAAAATGGATTTAGAAAAAAAAGTAGTGCATTATTATCAGCAGGTTAATTATTAAGGAAGTTTATAAATGATATTTTGAATTACTTATACACTTATTAATTATTAGTCATTATTATTGTTATTATTTTCAGGGGGAAAAAAATCAAGTATTTTGAAAATTTGGTTAAAGTATTTTGAAGCTTTTTGAGAATCAAAATTATAGAGTTAATCAATATAAACTGATTTATTTTCCCCTCACAAAATTTGAATTTTGTGGCTATAAACTTATTTTGAAAATATTTTAATAAATGAAAATTGTTGAGTTATCAATGTGAAATAAAATAAAGAAAATTCTGTTCCCAAAATTTAAAATTTTGCTGCTGTAGTAAGAAATTTATTTTAGAGAAAACACAATAAGTTTGTCACATGTTTTATATTTATTTCCTTATGTTCCATTTTTTTTAAAGGATGACTTTTGGTGGAAAACTCAAAATACTGGAAAATTTTTAATTCAATTTAAATTTCAAAATCTGACATTTTTACATTTTTTTAAAGTTATTTTTAAGAACGGTAAATTGATAAATAAATTCAGTTTATTTATTATTAATTTCCTGTACAGGAAATGTGTATTAAAATAAAAAATAAAAACAAAAATATAGAATAACTCATATGAGTTTTTTCTTTTTGAAATCTTATAAATCGTAAATTTTAAACTTCATTCTTCATTAGAACTTCATAACAAAAATAGAAAAATAAACTAAAAAAAATAATACATGATCTTCAAAATTGGACATGTCGCAAACTTGCAGATATGAAAAAATAGATCTATGATAGTAATAAATGAGTCAGTGGTAAAATAATGAGTGGATATAATATGTGCACAAGAAAATTTATTTGTCATTATTTTAAAATAATTTTTCATTATTCTAAATTATAAGTTTTATAATTTTTAAAAAGACACCAAAGAGAAAATTTTAGAAATAGCATTAAATTAGTATAATTAAAGAAAGCATTGTACATGTACGCTAACACCATGAATTACAAAAACAAGCAACTGTTGTTTCGAATCAAAATAATTAGATTTGACCCTTAATCAGGCTTCATTATGCAATAAACACAAGTTCTTTCGGGATATTTTTTTTTCCCCTCTGAATGGGCTGAACGCGATGTTCTAAAGGTAATGCTTTTCTGCTTTCATCCTGCCCTGTTTCTATATCTTTTCGCCTAATGAAAAGTTGTGCTCAGTTGTTTCGATTCGAAACGATTACAACGACTTATTGAAATTTTATTGTGATCGCAGAGATTTTATTCATTACCTTTCTGAACAGCATTTCGGTGCATTTTTCTACACTAATTTACGATTGTTTCTGGACATTTCAAAAATAAAAAATCAGTGAAAATATTAATTTTTCATTTTTTCGCTAAAAATTTACTTTGGCATCTCTAATATGATTGAGGAAAAATTTCAATTGAATTTTAAAATTTAAAATTAAAAAAATTATTTGATCTTTATAAAGATAGTAAAAATGCTTTTAAAATTTTCAGTTGCGTTTTCTCAGTTTGCAATTTTCTCTATTCATGATCTTCAAAATGGTATAACTTCTACAGATATTTAAGAACAGATCTAATGCATATATTTGAATGATTAATAGGGTTAGGGATGAATTTTTTGTAACATTTTCACAAGAAAAATATTAATACATATATATATATATATATTTTTTTTTTTCAAATTTTTGCGTAGACATTTATTTTTAATTTTTTGTCTCAAAACTAATTAGTAAACTTCAAAATTCAGCCCTACAGTTATAACACATATTCTTATGGCTACAACAAAAAATTTGGTGAAAAAATACAGAAAACTGTAGAAAAAGAATGTAAAAAATTTTAAGTATATATATATATGCGATTCTCTTTATTTTTATTTTATTTATTTATTTTTCCTGTAAAAATCACTTTGCTTGTTAATAAAATTTCATAATACACATATGAATATGAGATAAATATAAGTTTATAAGGGGAAAAAAAATTAAAAAGTGGTGGGTTCCCTTAAACGTATGGGGCTAAAGTGTAATTATATTAACTTAGTTTACTTTAAATTATGATATTCCTTGAAAGTATTAAAGCAATTGTAAAAGAATGAAATTTAATTAATTACTATATAATTAGCAGCATCAGTATCGTTATTAATTTCTAGTAATTGGATTTTTTAATTTATTCCGGTACTTTACCCCCCCCCCCCCCTCTCCTACACTATCTTCAGCCGCCTGTAAGCAATAAATCTCGCCCCCGTAGTGAAAAACAAAAGTCGGCGCCTATGGTATCATATATCGTTTTAAAGAAATAATGCGCTTAGAACTAACTCTGCAGTAGTTACCGCTGAGAAAGGGAATATTTAACAGAACAGAGGTGAATTTATCTGTTTCTCAAAATTTTATTCATCGATTTAAATGAATTCTTTTTTTTTAAATTTTTTATGTCTTGAGATAATAAACAGTTTGTTCTTCCTATAACAATGAAATATGCACTTATGTGACAGTGGGTACCTGGGAAAGTCTAGTGCAGCCAGAGAAAATGCTACAGAAGGCTGCTGAGACCTAAATCAATTCTTTTTTTCAGATTTGTATGTTTCTCAATACTCGATTGAAAAGATTGTTTAAAGTTGTTTAAAGTGGGTAATCGATATTTTACACAATTTCGACGTTTTTATTTTTTCTTCATTATTTAAGAATTTAAAAAAAAAAAAGTGATTAATTTAAACATTATGACGACAGAAATGATGGAAGACGACTAGTATTTAATAACACTGCGCTGCAAAAATAAATATATAAATAAATAAATAAAATAAATAAATAAAAAATAAATAAATAAATAAAATAAAAATCGAGCTCTGATAACAATTCTTGCTGATTATTATGTAAAATGCTCTCCTGAATCCGAAATGACTCTTCTGCCCAATCACTAACCAATGTTTCGGGACGCCACTCCCTCTTCCAATTTTTATCACCGTTTCTGTTCGGTAATTTTATGGCCATGAATTTTACTTAGAGGGTGGAAAAGGATTATTTTAATACTTTATATATATATATATGATAATAATTGATTAATAATGTATAATAAATGTAATTTATAATTTCAGTGGCAAGCCCCTCCCCCCCCTAAATTTCAAACTTGACTTAAATGTTCATATTTACTTTTTATTTTATTTTTGATATCTGTAGCCTCTTAGAAGATATTTAAGTGTTTAAAGAACCCTCCCCTACAAAACATATTCATAGCCATTAAATTGCCGAACAATGATAAGAGTAAAAGGTCCCCCCCCCCCCTCAAAAAAAAAAAAAAACAGGAATTATGTTGGGGCCAATTTTCATGCAGAGCACTGTACTTAGAAGATTTTCCCAGATTTTACAATAAATACGATGTTTGTCCCTATAAGGGAGGTTTGATCAACTTTTTAATAGAATAGTGAACACGTGAAAATTGAATGAAGACTTTACATGCCAAATATATATATATATATATTTTTGCCTAAGCGGGTTACAAATTTTAAAACAGACCCGCAATATCCTCCCCATTTTACTTCCATTTAAGAAATTCAGAATATATTTATTAGCACGCAGAAAAAAAAAAAAAAAAAACTTTTTTACTTAACCCTAGAATACAAGTGTACGTAAATTTTACTTGCGATCTAGCTATTTAGCTTATTTTTAACTATTAATATACATTTTTATAGTTTTTAACCGACTTCAAAAAAGAAGGAAGGTTCTCAATTCAAACCGTATGTTTTTTTTTATGTTTGTTAGCTCATAACTTCTGAACGGATGCTCCGATTTTGATACTTTTTGTTTTGTTGAAAATGTCTTGGTCTGCAATAGGTCCTATTGTAATATCTTTACAATCTAAAGAAAATACAGGGTGCCCAAGAAAATCAGTCCCAACTCTTTTAACTGTTAAACAGCTGCAGCTATAGTGTTAAAAATGGTATGTAAGTATAGCGAAGTGGCCATGCAGTACAAGGTTAAACCGCTTGCATTACCACCTGGTGGAAAATAGCGGAGTTAGTGTTACTATCTAGAAATCGGTTCTAGGGAAAAAAGTGAGTTACAAAGTTGAAAAGTGTCATCGATTTAGTACAAAAAGATAGTTTAGACATTCATGCTAGCGTTCCTATCTCGGAAACGGTTCAAGGCAGGGGGGAAAAGTGAATTATAAAATGGCAGGGCATCATCGATTTAGTACGAAAAGATAGTTTAGACATCGATGCTAAAAATACAAGGCTAAAAACGTGCATTTGTTTGTTCGCAATTTCTTAAACTATGTACACTTGAGCTACATTGCACACATTGTCGCGTAGCTGGTGAGACATACGTTATATAGTTCAAAATACGGTTACTTGATATTTTTTGTTTTGTTGTAAAGATCTTGGTCTGAAGTAGGTCCCATTGTAATATCTCTACAATCTAAAGAAAATAAAACGCCATCTGGCGTAAAACAGCTGAATCAGCGCTCCTATCTCAAAAGCAGTTCAAGATGGGAGAAACGTTACTTACGAAGTTGTAGAGCATCATCGATTTACCACGAAAAGACAGTTTTTAGACATTGTCAAGGCAATACAATTAATTAGATAATATAAACGCTCCCTAGTTCAAAGTACTGTTACTGTAAGCGGTCACATCGATTAGCGCAAAGTCGTTTTTAACCAACTTCAGAAAAGAGGTGTTATTCGAGCTTAATTCGAGCTATGTGTTGTTGTTGGTGTTTGTAAGCTTATAACTTCGTAAGAGAATCTCTAATTAACCGACTTTAAATAGGAGGTGGTTCTCAATTCACACCGTATGTTTTTTTGTTTTTATTTTTGTTTGTTAGCTCATAACTTCTGAAGAGATAATCCAATTTTGATACTTTTTGTTTTATTGTAAAGGTCTTAGTCTGAAATAGGTCCCATTGCAATATCTTTAAGATCAAAAGAAAATACAGGGTGCCCAAAAAAGTCAGTCCTGACTCTTTTAACTGCTGAACAGCTGCAGCTATAATCATAAAAGTGGTGTGTAGGTATAGTAAAGTGGATATGCGCTGCGTGATTCAACCGCCTACAGCGTTACCTGGTGGGAAACAGTGGAGTTAGCGTTCCTATCTCGGAAACAGTTCAAGACAGGGGAAAAAAGTGAATTATAAAATTGCAGAGCATCATCGATTTAGTACGAAAAGATAATTTAGACGTTAATGATAAAAACAGAACGCTTAAAACGTGCAGTTGTTTGTTCTCAATCTCCTATTTTGTGCACACTTGAACGACATTGCATATGTTGTAGCGTAGCGGATGACATTTATGCTATGTAAAATTCAAAGTATGGTTATTATAAGCGGTTACATCGATTAACGCATAGACGTTTTAAAACGACTTCATAAAGGAAGAGGTTCTCAATACAAACCATGTTTCTCATTGTTGTTGTTGAAATTTGTAAGCTTATAACTTTGTAAGAAATGATTTAATTTTAATACTTTTTTTGTTTTCGTAATGATCTTGGCCTGAAATAGGCTTCATTATGATTTCATTAAGATATAAACAAATTACAGGATACTCACAAAAGTCTGTTCTCACTTTAACTGCTGAACGCATGCAACTACACTGGTAAAAGCAGTATGTAAGTATCGATGTTGAAACTTCTGTCCGTCAGCTGCAATGCATATTTTGCTCTTTGTTTGAACTTTACGCTGCGCAAATTCCAGCGTAGCGGGTGACACGTATTCACTGTAAAATTCAATATATATGCCTAACAGAATTTTTGGTTACGAATACAGCGTATCCGTTCTTTGCATTTCTAAAGACTTTTTAACTTAACGTATGTTCATTCAATAGATAGTTTGTTTGCTCATATCCGATAAAGGCAAGAAAAGTGACACAACTTAAAAATGCAACATTTGAGAAAAATCAATTTAAAAATAACTTGACTAGAATAAAACTGCCACAACTGTCTCTCGAGTGGATAACTTTCTAGATGGACATGTAACATTTTTGTTCACATTGGGTGCATTTCATGTATTTTTCAGTGACATAAACCCTTTTTTGAGTTATGTCACTTTTCGTGGAAGTTGTGATTTGTGAATCTGCCGTCGAACGTCTTTTGATGTTCTGCTATATGAATAAGTTTTCACTGAAAAGAGAAAAATAAAATATTTTTGTAAAAAAAAATAGAACCGACTCCAAAAAGCAACTACTATTCAAACAAATTAAAAAAAAAATTGAATGAAATGAAACTAAATTGCGCCTAAAAGTATAAAATAATTTCCTTCGCCAAACAACCTATAACACTACAATTAATCATAACTTTTGAAGTCGGCGCAAAATTAAATAAAAATTGATAATTTTATTCAATACAAATATCAAATCCTATTCAAAATACACATCTCACATTGTCACCTGCAAAACGCTGCCGAAAACTATTTTGATTCAAGAAAACAAATAAGATTTCGTAAGCAGCAAAAGTTGGCGAAGATGCTGGTATCTGACGTCCTTGGTGAAAGAAAAATCGCAAAATTATCTGGCGAACACATTTAATTTCTTTGGGATATCATGATTAATTTGATAAGGTATATTAAGAGAGTAATCAAGAATATGAAACAATACTTCATACAAAATATATTATGAAAATATACATCTTGCGTGTATATTTTTGCAATACGCTTTGAACGCCAAATAATCCAAAAGCCACCAAGTATTATAGTTATCAAAGTTATATCAAATTTGCAAAGGAAACTCTAACTTCGTAGAAACATAAATACCGCATTGTGAAGAATGTTCACTGTTCTGTATAGATGTTACCAATGGACCAATTGTATACAGTGATAAAATAATAAAGGAAACATGAAAATGGATCATTCGAGACACCAGCATTTGTTGCTACCGATCTAAAAACAAACCTTTAAAAACTAATTAAATTTTATTTAATTTTGCGCCGACTTCAAAAGTTATGATTAATTGTAGTGTTATAGGTTGTTTGGCGAAGGAAATTATTTTATACTTTTAGGCGCAATTTAGTTTCATTTCATTCAATTTTTTTTTTAATTTGTTTGAATAGTAGTTGCTTTTTGGAGTCGGTTCTATTTTTTTTTACAAAAATATTTTATCAAATATATTTTTAAATACAAATAATTATTCAGTTAATGAAAAGTTAATAATATTGGGTAAAATAGCAAATAATTAAACATACTTAAAAACAACCATATGCCACGTTAAAAAAATATTGAACGAGTTATTCTCAAAGAAAGAAAAAAAAATCGAAATCAAATTGACGCTTTGTATCACCCCCTTAATGTAATACAAGCAAATAAAACGAATTATACATGAGTACGTAAATTTTACGTATATCTAGTGATAGCGGCGGATATGAACACGCTAGTGTTCTAGGGTTAATATCAATTTTCTAGTTCAAGTAGTTTCAAATTCCACACCATGCACCATTTGGTTTTCTTCATTTAACTCGGATAGTGCTAAATTTTAAAAAAATACTTACTCACCGTGATCTTGAATGAAGAATTTTAATATTTTTTTAAAGTGTTAAGAAAAATGTTAATAGCACATTGAATATGAAACAGGGGAAAATTCTAAAAGGCTAACCATTAAATTTGTCTACCCAGAATCCATTATTATTTTAAGTAATGGCATTATGTTAAATTGATTTTAATGTCTATGAGTATTTAACATTGTGTGAAGTAAATATGAAACATAAGCTGTGTTGATTGAAAAATTAAAACTAAAAATGCTTTGAATACTTATAATGAAAATATGCTTCTTCCTGTGAACTTACTTCTTTGCAAATTTGCCTTAAGTGCTCAGCGCAATGCACACAAATTATTTTATAAATTATGCTAGTAGCTCTACATATTCTTCGCACGTAGAAAAGAAAAATTGTCAGAAAAGCTAATTAAATCTAGAGATTGTTAAGAGATTTTTTAATTTACAAATATGTAGAAGAAAAGCTTGGTTCATATCAATTGAAAAATAAAGATTTGTCGGTATATACACAGAAGTACCCCTTTATGAATTGATTTCGGAAAATCTTCATCTCTAACTTTACTTATGGTCTAAGAGAAGACATTATTACATGTTTCGAAATACTACTGCAAACTATAGGCCTAAAAAAGAATTCGACACTCAAATTATCCTACTCAAGTGTTGAATTGCAGATGATTTTATCTTTATTTTTAATTAGGCCCAAGAGGACACACTGTTAAAAATTTCTGTAAATATTTATCCAGAGTCTCTGTAAATTTACAGTAATTCTTAGTTAAAAGTGAATAATCGAGATTCTCAATCTTTATTCTGTATTTTTACCTAATTTTAATATTTAATTTCTTAATTAAAATTAAAAATGACTGTTTCTACTTTAGGAAAAACATTCTAAGTCCGAAATATATTCTCACCAATAATTAATTAAATTAATATTAGTTTTTGAAATGAATGTACAAAATAAGTTTAACATCTCCGTTTATTTTTCTCTGTAATTTTACGTAAGACTTAAGATAACAACATTACACAGAGTTTTCTGTTGAAGTTTTTAACAGTGCACAATTTGTTGAATATCAAGCTTGAACTAGAAACCACTAGATAAATACTGTGAAAAGTTTCAAAATTTTCGACACCCTCTTTAACACCTTCACTGTTAAATTTCGTTAAAACTGTTTCTAAGTGAATTTTTACATTAGGAATAGAATCTACTGTTCAAATGTCAATATGAATATTAAAAATGTGAAAAAAGGGAATATTAAAAACGTCATGTTTTAATATTCAGCGACTTAGACACGCCATTGATAGACGAATCAATTGAGTAAGGGATATTTTACGTTTATTTTATATATTATATAACAGTTACATATAAGGACAATGCATTAGTATTATTGAATTGTAGAAGTATAAATAATCGCAAAGAAAAAGACACATATAAAACAAGTAACAATTTGTAAAATGAAAATATAAAATTACTTCCGTTTAAAATATTTAAACTGATTGTTAAATATTTCAGTTAAACAGTTTTTTTTTTTTTTTTTTTTTTTTTTTTTTTTAAAGGAAATTCATTGTTTAAAAGACCGAAGCTGTTAAGATGCGCTGTGACACAAAAAGTGATTATATCAGTTGGGAGATATCTGTTTAAAGCTTAAAGTCAGTTGGTTGTAATCATTGGCTGAGGATCATAATTTAATTTTAACCATTTGAGTGCTGAAGAATTTACCAGCAGCTTCGGAACAAGGCACTCATCGCTGCAGCAGATTTACTGGTCACGGGATAAGTCGATACTACTTATCCAATCACGAATAGATACGTTTTATCATTATAAAACATATTTAAAAAATACATTTTACGGAAATAAGTGATTATATCTCTTTTAGGCTTAATTCGAAAAAAATAACTGAAATAATTTAATCCGATTTTTAAGATTAAAATTAAAATTGTAATAGAAAATTGAGGTACTTCACTGCACATGAAACCAACGCTGTAACCAGAACAAAAAATTCGAAACGTTTCAAGCTTCATACATAAAATTAAGTGTTAAAAATGATGTATAACTAGAAAAATTTACACAGATTTACAGAATTACGTCATTGCATGAATATGAAATTGCATGATTCTGAACAGCTCTAATCACTACCATGCACGTACAATCGCTTCGCGTGCATAAGAAAAAAAATCCTCACTGGATGCAGTTAGTGTTGCATGAATCCGAAAAAGCATAAAATATGAAATTCGAAAAAATCATCACGAAATCTCATACATCCCGGGAAAAAAAAAAAAAAAAAAAAAACAGTCGCCACGAAAAAGAAAACTAAGTTGCGTCACGAATCGCCAATGTGTATCTGTATACTGCATTAAAGGTCCGGTTAAAGGATTCCCGTGGGGAAAGTTAGTTCGGTTACATAGTTTTAGGTGTACTTTTATTGAAAAGAATTTAATACTGATTTACTTAAAAGAGCGCCGTAGGGCCATGCTATTAATTCATGCTTCTTACCTTGATTTGATGACTTCGCCAATTTGGCAATTTCAATCAGCGAGTATTCATGCTAACACAGTAAAACAGGTAGATGCGCACCACAGAATACACATATGCTGTAAAACTGGTTTTTTTAATCTACTTTTACACACTACATCCTATGCCATCTGAAAAAAATAAAAATAAAATAAATAAATAAATAAATAATGAAAACATGATTCCAATCGATTTAGCTTTTTAACAAACACCCAAGCCAAACTTTATTACACTTTTTATATTAATTTCCGAGTAAACCTGATTTCTACCATATTCTGTAACTGGCTGAAAAAGGATTAACAGCGAAAGTAATTTTTTCTAAAAATGAGGATGTATCTCATCGATTTAGCTACCTAAAAACACTTAACCCCAAACTTTCATTGTTTTACTTTTCTTTATAATGCACAAAAATTACAAAATTGATATATATTATCCAAATGCCCATAAGCAAATCTTCTTTAAATACAGCAGAATCATCATTTTTTTTTTTTTTTTTTTTTTTTTTTTTTTTTTTTAAACAGGGTCTCACAAAATACTTAGATACATTGTGATACATAAGTTAAAATTGCTCACAAGACATTTTCAATTTTAGTTTTCATTTATTTATTTATTTATTATTAGATATTTTTAATTCATTCCATGAGTAGAACTGCTTTTTCAGACAACACAAAAGAAATCTATTTTAAGATTTCCCTTATAAAATTAAATTTATAGTTTTTGTAAACATTTCTTCCTCCTTAATTGAAAAAAAATGGTATAACTAGCACGACTAGATTGTATACAAGAACCCCCCCCCCCCAAAAAAAAAAAAAAAAAAAAAAAAAAAAACTGTCCTTGACAGAATTTAATTTAGTACGTCAGGACTAATTTATAAATTGCTTCTTGTAAAACATATATATATATATATATTAGCCACCCTGGCTAATAACAAGCTCGACATTTCTCACATAATAACCGTTTGCAAGGTCACTGTATCTGCAAACGCATATGTAACAAATGTGGAGCTAGCTATCAGCCAGAGCGGCTCAGTGGAAGAACATTTGCATATTAAGTGGAGCGCCTGGGTTCAATTCCCGACTCTGGCATTTTTCAGATTGTTGGCATAAGAAAAAAAAAAATCATCTGGTACTCCAAGCTACTTAAAATGAATTTTAACGGTCGATTTGGTTAAAAATAAAATTTCTAAATATTTTAAGATAGTTTAAGAAATTGAATGGTAAAATCGGTTATTTTCAGGTATGCTGGCCAGTTGGAAGAGTGACAATGCAAAATCGCTGTCTGAAAGAAATAGTCCTGTCGTACTAAAAAAAAATCAGGTATGTTAAGGTCTATGAGAGGCATTTCTTTGAAGCATTAACACAAGACTATTGCTTTCAGATAAAATGGATTGCCCTTTTTTTTTTTTTTTTTTTTTTCTTTTCAACAAGTTAAAAGATATATTAAGAACAAATTAAAAAAAATATATTAAAAATATAACTGAGAGAAAACGTGCAAAAGAAATTTTAAGATTAAACATAGTAACTATTAGTGCAACTTTAGGCAAAATGTGCAACTGAAATGTTCATTGATAATATTTATTTACTCATTGATAATTAGTCATATCATTAAAAATATTTATTTACTCCATATTATATATATATATCATTATCAATTTCGATCTTTATCTGTCTACTGCAGGATGAAGGCCTCTTCTAGGTGATTCCAATCTGCCCTGTTTTCTGCAATTCTTCTCCATTCTGCTCTTCCGAACTTCAAAATTTTATCTCTCCAACGACACATTGGTGTTTTTCTCGGTCTTTTGTTGCATCGCGGTATTCAAAATAGGACTGGTGGGAGAGGTAAAATGAGATGTCGGAATCTTTTTCGAGTCCAATACTTCCTACTTATGTGTAAGAAGTAGGTTGAGTTCGGGAAAAAAACTGTTTATTTACTTTTTTTTTATTTTATTTATTTATTGTATAATTGAATTTTTCTCCCCCCTCTCCAATCTAAACAAAAATACATGCACTCTTTGGATTTCAGATACAATTTTTAGAAAAAAAAAAATGAAATTAAATAGTTAAATTTTCTGCCACCAACATTAATCGACGTTATGAGTAGTATTTTATCAATACAGTCTATTATAAAAAAAAAAAAAAAAAAAAAAAAAAAAAAAAGATAAAAAAGAAAAAAAGTTAGAAACTTCTCCTCTACGAACTTTTGTAGTTCTGCCCACAATAGCTATTTCTCTTCCTTTCAACATGAGAAGTTTAAACAAACATAATTAAAAAAAAAAATCTTTTTTTATTTTTTTATTTTTTTTATTCACGAGTTGTAATATATTTGTATTCCTTAATATAGAAAATTTATTTATTCTACTGTATTATAGCTGGCAACAAAACACATTGAAATCAATAGCCTTAATAAGCTGGTAAAATTTTATACAATATATTATTTCATTAAATATACAGAAAAATAAAAAATTTATTTTCAGTACTTAAAAAAAAAAAAACTTATCAATTATATATGTCCACTGTAATTCGCACAAGTCATAACAGATCAGATAAAATTTCCAAAATTAATACATAGAATTCACTTACTTTTTGATTTTATTTTGATGAAATTGATCAGTCATATGAATCAACTCAATTTTTTTAATTCTCTTTTTAGTACTCCTAGTACTTAGTATCACAGGAACTTATATAAGTTTTAGAATGCACATTTCACAGTTCGTGAAAATAACGCCTTCCACAGTTATTCTGATAAGTTTAATTAGCCGATTCTTCATATATAAAGATCTTCTTACAAACACATTTTGTAAAATAAATTCACTTAAAGTACAATATTTCTATTTTGCGCAAAATAAATTACCAAATAAGAAAAAATACGTCTTGCATAATAATCTGAATCAAACTTTAAAAAGAACTTTACCGTATTTCTTATATTAAAATAAACAATTTTAATTTCTACTAAAGTATGTATACACAAAGCACATGGCGAATTTCATTCCATTACGATGACAATTTATAATCGATGAAAGCATCAGCAACGATTCAGGTTTGTTTTGCAGACGATGGTTGGTTAGGCTTAACGTCGCATTGGTACTGCACAATGGGTAATTAGCTACGGTCTGGGACGCATCCCTAAGGATGGTCCAGAGATATGCTTTCACGATTTGTTTTGCAGATGAAAAAGAATAAAACAAAGCTTGGATTCCATCTAGAGTCTCGAATTTTTTGCAGTATTGGAACATGATATAGCAGTTACAAAATTCCCTCTTGTGTCATATTTTGTAAAGGGGGAAAAAGAAGAATATCTTTATATTTATCAACGTAGTATTTTTATGTAAACTTTCTTTGTGAAAATTTAAATTTCAAATTCCAATTGAAAGGGACATCCATTGAGTATTGATAGGAAGTAAACTACGTATTCCATATAGTACAGCATCTAGAATAAACAGTGTGGAAAGCAGCAAATAAAATTGTACTAAAAAAATTAAGCCTGTCATCAGATGTCATTGTAATCGAATCTAGTGTCACGTCATTAAAACCGAGAATCCCTATTGGTTAATTATGTGCTTAGATCACGTGATTGAGCTGACGAAACTGGGAAAAGCCAAACAGGTCTTCGATTTGAGCAAAAGCTTCGATCACAGCGACATCTGGGGAAGCTTAAATTTTGTAGCATTATTTTAACATCACGGTTATAGGCGATTTCCACACTGTTTATTCTAGACGAGAAAATTCGCTATCGAGAAAAATTCCGCGAAACATCCCTACGGTTTTCGGTTATAGACGCTTTCTTTTGACGATAATAGGCTGACCAGATCAAAGTACCTTATAATAGAGAAGCATTAAAAATTGCTACAATTATCAAATTATGGATGCATTTTTTCATTCCTAATAAATAAGTTCTAAAATAAAGTATTATTGATTAATAATTTAGTTTCTACAAATTTTTTAATACTTAGAAAAATGCCTTCAAAAAAAAAAAAAAAAGAAGAAAAAAAGAAGAAAAAAAGGCAGAAAAAAAAAAAAAAGGGACGTTCCCATTTGTCCCCAGAAAATGGGGACGTTTGGTCAGTATACGATAATCACTTTGATGGAAGTAGAAACCTTGTTTGGTGGAAGTGGAATGTTGGTTTGATGAATGAATTGGTGGATTGGTGGGGATGTGATGATCGGGAACAAATCGGTTACTAGTCCGGAGTCTACACGACTACAGTCGGCAGCAAAATTATTCGAGCGCTAGCAATAATTCCTGTGTAAAAAAGTGCACTTAATACTGTTTTGTCAAATACATCCTTGTCGAATCATGTTCTTAGACTGATTAAGGACATGACTCGACAAGGATTTATTTAACAAAGCAGCATTAAGTGTAAATTTTTTACATAGGAATTACTGCTAGCGCTCGAATAATTTTTCTGCAGACTGTATTGTATTCTGATATGTACAGTCGGCAGCAAAAGTATCCGAGTACTAGCAAAAATTCCTATGTAAAAAAAGTACACTTAATACTGTTTTGTTAAATAAATACTTGTCGAATCCTGTTCTTAGACTGACTAAGAATAGGATTCGGGAAAGATTTATTTAACAAAGCTGCATTAAGTGTACTTTTTTATATAGGAATTTTTGCTAGGGCTAAATACTTTTGCTGCCGACTGTAGTCAATGGTAACATCATTTATAAAAAATGCCATGGACTTTATCAGCTTGACATCATGAAATATTTTACGGATGGCCATTGCAGGTGAAAATTGCAGTGTTATCATGTCCGTTTTTGAATTCTATAAAAAAATGCTTGTATTCTTCGGAGAAATTTACAGGAAAATGAAGAATTAGAAATTAGCTAGTGTGATTAAGGTTGAGTGGGTTTTATATCACTCTAGAATTAAGCTATAGGGCCTATAGGCAATGGACAATATCCTTTTTTTTTGGGGGGGGGGGGGGGTTCGAGGCTAAATCATACCCAACATGTTACTTCTGATTCTCCATTTCCGTATGAATTTCCCTCTATGATACGAATATTTCCCTATGAATGCAAACATTTTCCCAGAAAACATAAATATAAACATTATAATTCTGCATTTTTCCCTGCAGTAGTCACGTGTCAAGGGTTTATTACGTAACGCGGATAAAATCCATTGGAGGCGACCTGGGGCTAATTAATAAGCGTGGCACAGAGATACACTATCCTAGTTTTGATACTCCACGAACGGGGAACGCTTCGGCATCGGTGACCTCCTGAGGTATTAAAGCTAGGGAAAAAACTGTACATGATTTAGCCGCAAACCCAAAATAAACCTATAGGGTCCATTTAGTAAGCGTCTGATGGTTGCCAAAGTGGGGGGGGGGGGGGATTCTCTCCCCGGACGATGAAAATTGTGAGGGAATTTCTCGGTCCGTCAACAATTTCCCACATTGTAGCACTAACACAATGTAAAACCCACTCAAACCCTAATAATTTCGTATGCAACCAACGAGATAAATAAATTAGAGTGCTAATTCAATGGATGAAGGATCAGCTTTCCGTGGTTCAAGATGAATCACGTGACATGAACAAAAGGTTGCTATGTTTGGCCATTTATCGCTATTTTGGCATTTAAAATTTCCATTAAGCAAACTATCATTATTATTAGGAAACATGACAGTCCAATAACCGAAATAAATCCTTTTTAACACTTTCCAACAAGGTTGAAAAGTGTTTATGACTTCGGTTTGTCTGTCCGTCTGTCCATCTGTCAGTCTGTCTGTCCGCGCTCTAACTCCCGTAAATATTTATGGAATTTCTTAAAACTGATATATGTTATTCAAGTTCACTATCGGACGTTCCCTATTGAAAATGGAGTTTATACCTCTACTGGTTTCTGTACAGGGACACTCGAAAGTATTTCAAAGCATTGTGTTCTACGAGAGGTATTTCTATCAACCATATTTTGATACCTTTACTGTACACATATCTTAATGAAATTTAAATATGTTATTCAAGTTCACTATCGGACGTTCCCTATTGAAAATGGAGTTTATACCTCGAGTGGTTTGTATACAGGGACACCCGAAAGTATTTCAAAGCATTGTGTTCTATGAGAGGTATTTCTATAAACCATATTTTCATACCTTTACTGTAGACATATCTGAATGAAATTGAAATATGTTATTCAAGTTCACTATTGGGTGTTTCCTGTATAGAATGGAGGAAATACCACCATCGGTTTATGTACAGGGACGCTCAAAAGTATGCCGAAGCATTGCGTTCTATGAGAGATATTTCTGTAAATCAAATTTTAATAACTTTACTTCCCACGAAGTTTTTGGAAATTGAAATATGTTATTTATATGCACAAAAGAACGCTTTGCACAGAATATAGCATGATTAGCAATAGATTTACAGGGTGGCACAAAAATATCCAGTTACATTAAGAGCTATTTATAAAAAATTACTAGAATTGTACTTTCGTTTACGGTAAGCGTTTTTAACACTTTCTAACATTTTTTAAGTGCGAATATGATTTCAGTTTTGTGTATCTGCCTGTCTGTCTGTCCAAGCTCTAACTCCCGTAAATATTTATGGAATTTCTTGAAACTCATATATGTTATTCAAGTTCACTATCGGATGTTTCCTATTGAAAATGGAGTTTATACCTCTACTGGTTTGTGTACAGGGACACCCGAAAGTATTTCAAAGCATTGTGTTCTATGAGAGGCATTTCTATAAACAATATTTTCATAACTTTACTGTAGGAATATCTGAATGAAATTGAAATATGTAATTCAAGTTCACTATTGGATGTTTTCTGTATAAAATGGAGGAAATACCACCATCGGTTTATGTACAGGGACACTCAAAAGTATGCCAAAGCATTGCGTTCTATGAGAGATATTTCTATAAATCAAATTTTAATAACTCTACTTTCCACGAAGTTTTTGGAAATTAAAATACGTTATTTATATGCACAAAAAAAATTCTTTGCACATAATATAGCATGAATAGTTATAGATTTACAGGGTGGCACAAAAATATCCAGTTACATTAAGAGCTATTAATAAAAAATTGCTAGTATTGTACTTTCAATTACGTTAAGCCTTTTAAACACTTTCTAACATTTTTTAAGTGTGAATACGATTTTAGTTTTGTGTATCAGCCTCTCCGTCTGTCTGTCTGTGTGTCTGTCCGAGCTCTAACTCCCGTAAATATTTATGGATTTTCTTGAAACTGATATATGTTGTTCAAGTTCACTATCGCATGTTCCCTATTAAAAATGGAGTTTTTACCTCTACTGGTTTGTATACAGGGGCACCCGAAAGTATTTCAAAGCATTGTGTTCTATGAGAGGTATTGCTATAAACCATATTTTCATACCTTTACTGTAGAGATATCTGAATTAAATTGAAATATGTTATTCAAGTTCACTATTGGATGTTTTCTCTATAAAATGGAGGAAATACCATCGCCGATTTATGTACAGGGATACTTAAAAGTATTCTAAAGCATTGTGTTCTATGAGAGAGATTTCTATAAATCAAATTTTTATAACTTTACTTTCCACGAAGTTTTAGGAAATTGAAATAAGTTATTTATATGCACAAAAAAATGCTTTGTATATAATATAGCATGATTAGCATTAAATTTACAGGGTGACACGAAAATATCCATTTATATTAAGAGCTATTAATAAAAAATTGCTAGAATTGTACTTTCGTTTACATTAAGCGTTTTTAACACTTTCTAGCATTCTTAAGTGTGAATATGATTTCAGTTATTGTATCTGTCCATCTGTTTGTTTGTCTGTCTGCCCGCTCTCTAACTCCTGTAAATATTTATGGAATTTCTCGAAACTGATACATTTTATTGAAGTTCACTATCAGATGTTCCATATTGAAAATGGAGTGAATATCTCTTCTGGTTTGTGTACAGAGAAACCCAAAAGCATTCGAAAGCATTGTGTTCTATGAGTGTTATTTTTATAAATATTTTCCCTATAGAATGTTCCCCCTTTAAAATGACATTAATAGGCCATGTACAACTAGTTTGTTTACAGGGACAAAAAAAATATATATATATATATATATATATATATGCCAATGCATTACGTTTTAGGACAGAATTTTTTTTTAATTTATATTTAAAAATCTTTCGACTGTAAAAATCATAAAAATATTGAAGTGTATTGTTATTATTCTAAAATAATGTTTTGTATGGAATATGATATGATTAACTTTCTGATTTACAGGGCTACACTAAAATATTCAGAGAGATCAAAAGCTGTAATTATAATCTAATGGCTGCATTTTCTTTTGCGTTAAGCCTTTTTAACACTTTCCAAAATGCCTAAGAGTAATTTTAAAGTCAATTAGTCTACCTATTTGTTTTTCAGTCCTTCTGTCCGTTGTGTGATAACGTAGGCAAAGAATATTAAAAGTTATTCGATACAACAATTACGCACAGTTGGAAAGTGTTACTAATCAATGCGTACTGCATGATTTTTCTTTCTTGTTAAAATAATTTTTCACATATTTCACATTATAATAAATAATAAAATACTTTTTTTTTCATCATTTCCCAACAAAGTTTAAAAGTGTTTATAAAAGAAAAGTTAAACTTTTAAAGAGCTAAATTTAACAACAAATAATAATTTTTCAACCATTTTTAATCATTGTGTCGGTTAAATTTCGACTACACGAAATAAAAAAAAATCTGATGTGGAACAACCACACGACTTCCATTACTTACTATTATATGCATTAAATGCAGTTTTTGGAGATAATATGATTAGAAGACATAAAATTGACCTAACAAATTTAACACCTAAAAATTTTTTGGTAACAGAAAGCTTATACACATGTAAAGATATATAAAATAGATTTACATAGCGAATTTAAAAAACAGTAAGAAGAAAAAAATCAGTTTAGCCATTTTTCAAAACATTAATTTCCGACATCTAAAACTGATCTTCGTAATCAGGATGACTGTTAATTAACCACGTAATACATAAGAGAGGATATCTAAAATGGATATATGTAACAATTTTCAAGAAAATCATTAGAGCCGCTTTTGAGATACCGACTTTTGCTAAAACTTGGCATACTCAATTATTGACCAGAAAACAATAATTACATACAAAAGGATATTTAAAAGGCAGTTAATATGGCAAGTTTGAAAAAAATCCGTTCAGCCATTTTTAAAGGAAAGCACTTGCGAGTCCTGAAATTGAGCTATTTATACAGGACGTCTATCAATTTTTCTGAACTAACCAACTATATCATTCGAAAGGACATCTAATAGAGTGTTTATATAGCAAGTTTGAAGAAAATCGTTAGAGCCGTTTTTGAGATACGGACTTACGGTCCCACTTCCGGTTTCCGATGTCCCACTTCCGGTTTTTCAATTTTCACCAAAATTTGGAAATTTCATCTGTACACCAGACGTATTTCAATTCTAAAGTTTCGTAGCTCTATTTTTATTAGTTTCTGAGCTATAATAGCCAGAAGATTCTCCACATACATACATACACACACGCACACACACGCACACACACACACACACACACACACACACACACACATACACACTGACCAATTGCCAAAAAACACTTTTTTGGACTCAGGGGACCTTAAAACGTGTAAATCAGGTGAAAACCCGATATCGAATTTTCAGACCGAATAAAATACTTCCATTACCTACGGTAGTAGAGTAACGGAAGTAAAAAGTAAAATCAAAATCAAAATGATTTAGAATAAAAGAATATTAAACTACATAAGTAAACGAAAACGTTGGCGGTTATGACTTTTGCCAAGAACAATCTCCAAATCGTTGCCATAGAAATTTATTGAAAATAAGCTGTTACCAAGGGAACCAACGCATAAAGGGTTCATGTCACATGACTCATGTTGGACCATGTCAGGGTTGTCATTTATCACTCTACTTTATTTATCTCGTTGTATGCAACAGTTGAATGATCAGATTGCCGAATTATCTGATGTTGTTGCTTGAACAATGCACGCAAGATAAATATTTATTGTTTGTTTTCCGTTTAGAGTCCACGTAAGATCAAAATTATGATGGCATATCTCCGGATGATTGTTAGGGGTGCGTTCCAGACCGTCGCCTTTAGAATTGACCCTGGTAAGCGTCCGGTACATCGGCATTTTTTTTTAAACCACTTAAACTCCTAAGCACAGAAAAGTCTTCAATGTGGAGAAAGCCAAAGGGAATAATGAAATTGCAGAAAGCTGTTTCGGTAGCGTTGAGCATACCATCATCACTCCATTTAGAAACGAAAGAGAAATGTTCCTATATATAAGAAGAGAATCGAATTATACGTTTAATTATTAACCAATAGAATAGAGCGGAATACGATGGATTAGAAAATAGGAAATTTAGAAACAGTAGTTGGGAAAAAGTAAAAATTATAAGAAAGTGTGGGTTGAATGTAAAATCGAGTACAAGAGAAGATTTTTAAAAGAGGAGTACAAGAGAAGTCTTTTTAAAAGTGGTGCCTGACCGACTATTTTGGAGGTATCTTGGACATTTCCGCAAACAGCATTTCAAGATGATAATGTACCTTACTACACGGCGTCTCTGGTAAATTTATTCACTTCAAATTGTCAAAATTTCCTATCCATTCCCACGAGAACCTATAATTCTGTAAGTAATCGTATCTTTTTTAACTTTAAGTTAAATCCCACAAAAAATGTAGTAGAATTTCTTCTTTACCAGACATGAAAATTGTCCTAATCGCGATCCGCTCGAAAATGTTTCGTCTATAAAAAGACGGTGGAGAGGGGAGAGGATTCGAAATTTGCAGCCTACAACTCTGCCAGAACTAGAAAAATTATTTGTGATACTTCACACATTGAAATTTCTGAGATTTACATTAAAACACTGTATAATACTATGCCATTGCGCATTAAAGCAGTAATTCCATTTAAAGGTGGAATTAACCCAATGCAGAATACATATTTTTATTAAAAAATAGCTTAGATCTCACAAATAAATATTTTTATTCCATATATTAAAATATAACTTGTTTATTTCATATAATAAATCATAATAGAATACAAAATATATGGTTATTGCATTGTGTTTTGAAAGAAAGTTTTATGTAGATTTTTATAAATTACTTCATAGAGTGTAATAAAACGAATTATTACATAGAAAATGTACATAGTTATCATTTCATCCCTTTTGCATTATGCAAACATAACAGTTTTATTTTTTTCAACGATTAATTTTAAAGTTATTACAAATAAAAAAGGTGTAAGTCATTTTTTCTGCAGTGCGGCTTTTTATTTTTATTTTTTTATTTTTTGTCGCTTAGTGTACATTATCAATGTTTAATGTAGACAAAACAGACACAAAATTAAGAAAAACATAAGTGAATTAAAATAATATATCTTCGATACATCTTATCTGTGAACCACACAGGTTACGGCCACACAGGCCACACAGGCCACACAGGCCACAGCGTACACAGCTATATTTTTAACACTTTCCAACAAGGTTGAAAAGTGTTAATGACTTCTGTCTGTCTGTCCGCGCTCTAACTCCCGAAAATATTTATGGAATTTCTTGAAACTGATATATGTTATTCAAGTTCACTATCGAATGTTCCCTATTGAAAATGGAGTTTATACCTCTACTGATTTGTGTACAGGGACACCCGAAATTATTTCAAAGCATTGTGTTCTATGAGAGGCATTTCTATAAACTATATTTTCATACCCTTACTGTACACAAATCTTAATGAAATTGAAATATGTTATTCAAGTTCATTATTGGATGTTTCCTGTATAAAATAGAGTAAATATCACCACTGGTTTATGTTCAGGGACACTCAAAAGTATTCCAAAGCATTGCGTTCTATGAGAGATATTTCTGTAAATCAAATTTTAATAACTTTACTTTCTACGAAGTTTTATGAAATTGAAATATATTATTTGTGTGCACAAAAGAATGCTTTGCATAGAATATAGCATGATTAGCATTAGATTTACAGAGTGACACAAAAATATTCATTTATATTAAAAGCTATTAATAAAAACTTGCTAGAATTGTACTTTCGTTTACATTAAGCGTTTTTAACACTTTCTAACATTTGTCAAGTGTGAATATGATTTGAATTTGTGTATATGTCCGTCTATCCGTCTGTCTGCCCGTGCTTTAACTCCCGTAAATATTTATGGAATTTTTTGAAACTGATACAAGTTATTCAAGCTCACTATCGGGTGTTCCCTATCGAAAATGAAGTTTATACCTCTACTGGTTTGTGTACAGGGGCACCCAAAAATATTCGAAAGCTTTGTGTTCTATGAGAGGAATTTCTATTTTAATACATTTACTGTATAGAAATTTTAATGAAATTTGAATATGTTATTCAAGCTCCCTTTCGGATGTTTCCTATGTAAAATCGAGTACATTTCTAACTTTTTTGTGTACAGGGGCACTTGAAAGTATTCCACAGCATTACGTTCTGTGAGAGTTTTTTTTATGAACTAAATTTAAATAATTTTACTTTGCACAAAGCTTAATGGAATTGCAATAAATCATTCGTATCCACAGAAGAGTGCCTTCTATATAATATAGTATGATTAGCATTAGATTTACAGGGCCACACAAAAATATTCAGTCACATTAAGAGCTAATAATAAAATTTTGCTAGAATTGCACTTTCGTTTGCATTAAGCGTTTTAACACTTTCTTATATTTTTAATGGGAATATAATTTCAATTTGTGTATCTGTCTGTCCGATTGTCTACCTTTCTATCTGTTTGTTTGTTTCCGGCTCCTAGCGTCGGTAAATACACTGCTCAAAACAATTAAAGGATATTGTAAGTTTTATATAAAATAAAGATATAAGCGAAATTTTTTTTTCCGAAAATGGAAGAAGAGAATCACAAATGCAAATTTTTCTGATTTTCAAACTGTAGAGTATGCTAATTTTGAGTTCGACGTCAAAAACGTCGCTTCAGCGGCAGCGAATGAAATTTGACTTTCAATTGAATAAAAGACAATGAAGACAAGGATGATCGGCATTCAGTGACTGCTTTGTTTCGATGAGTACGATGTCTTAGCGAAGTCATTTAACCGATTCAGAAGCTTGGAGAGTTGTTGGTAGGTTAGAAGGGGGCCAAACTCAAGCCGAAGTAGCGCAAGCCATTGGAGTATCACAAAGTGTGATTTCCAGGATCTGGAACCGTTTTTTGGAGACTGGAAGTGCAGGCCGAAGACCAGGGCAAGGTCGTAGACGGGCAACAACGCCCAATGAAGATCGTTATTTAGTGTTAACGGCTCGGAGACACCGAAATATGAACGCTACTCTTCTCCAACAACACCTTCGCTCGGCTACTGGCACCACGGTTTCAACACAGACTGTCCGAAACCGGCTCCATGGTATAGGTCTCTATGCTCGCCGACAACAAGGCATCGTCGCGACCGCAGGGAGTGGGCAACAGAGCATGCGAACTGGAGGAGAAATGAATGGAGCAATGTTCTTTTTTTGACGAGCCCCGTTTTTCGGTTCAGCCTGATAATAGGCGTATTTTCATCTGGAGGGACCGTGGCAGTAGGAATAATCCTGCGTTCGTGCACGAAAGTGTCAGATTTGGCGGTGGGGGAGTGTTGGTGTATGGTGGCATCTCCATTGACGGGCGACAGACCTCTACATCATTCGAGATGGACCTCTGACTGGTCGCGGATATAGGGATGAGATCCTCAGACCTATTGTAGTCCCTTACGCTGCAGCTATCGGAGATGACTTCATTTTAATGGACGATAACTGCAGGCCACATCGTGCTAACCTGGTGGAGGATTTCCTTTTCGAGGAAGGAATCGTACGAATGGAATGGCCAGCGTATTCTCCAGACATGAATCCAATAGAGCACGTTTGGGACGCTCTAGGAAGACGAGTTGCTGGCCGCCAACCATCCCCACAAACTCTCCAAGAACTGGAAAGAGCTCTTCTGGAAGAGTGGGACAGAATACCCCAACTCGTGATTAATAGCCTCATTGACTCCATGCCTCAAAGGTGTTCAACGTTGCTGGCCGTCCGTGGAAACCATACCCCCTACTGAAAATGATTTCCTTTGAAGAAAATACCTTTTCTTATTCTTTTTTTTTTTTTTTCTCATATGCACAAATTGTGTTATTTTCATTTTGTACACAAATGCGCAGTAAAATGCATTTTTTTCTGCCAAACATGTGTAATTTATTCTCATATAACCTACTACGTCTGTCGACCATGTATCAATCAGCTAAAAAGTTTTCCAGCCACAAAATCCACCTAAAACCGCAATATCCTTTAATTGTTTTGAGCAGTGTATTTTTAGAATTTTTTAAAAATGATACAATCAAGTTCACTATGGAATGTTCCCTATTTAAAATGGCATTAATAGATCCTGTGCAACTAGTTTGTTTACAGAGACAAAAAAAAAAAAAAAAAAAAAAAAAAAAAAAAAGTCAATGGATTAAGTTTTAGGACAGAATTTTTTTTAAGTTATATTTGAAAACCTTTCTATTGTAAAAATCATAAAAACATTCACATGTATTTTTAATATTCTAAAATAATGTTTTGTATAGAATATGATATGATTAATTTTTTCATATTAAAAGTTATTCGATACAACAATTACGTTCAGTTGGAATGTACTACTAATCAATGCGTGCCACATGATTTTTCTTTCTTGTTTTTCTCTTCTCTTCTGCCGTTTGCATTCGGAGCATGCCGGTCTCTCACGCGCATGCGTAGTTAACTAGGAGCACTTGTTTTCAAATGAATCGTTGCTACCTCCAACTCCAACAGTTTTAATAAAAGATTTAACCATTAAATTAAACTACAATAAATAAAAATAAATATTAGTTATATTAACTAAATCTGTAAAATAAGTTTTTCATTAAAATTCCTCTGTTTATATTAAAATCGCGATCTTTTTCGTTTAATTACGATATTTTTCATGCTTTCAAAAATAAAATATAATAAACGTGCAAACTTTTTTTTCCTTTAATAATTAATATAAAATTAAGAAATTTGTACTAAAGAAATGGAACGGCTTTAATGTAAAACCCCTTGGCGAGATTTGAAATTTGGCACGGACGTAGCTCGGACGTTTTTCTCAAGATCTTTACTAACGTAATTGCGATAACCATTTTAATTAATTGCCAAAATGACCATGAAAAAATTAAAATAATTCCTGTCGTACTAAATTAAATTCTGTTTTGTGCAGAATTTCATACCTATTACTCAGAAAACAAAACGTTGAGTACCTTGATTATTATTTTTTTTTCGTCAGTTTATTACAACACGTGAAAATTTACAAATAGGGACCTAAAAGAGAAGTCAAAAGTATGATTTCACTGAGGTATTAAATTCAACTCTGTGTGTTCAGCAAAGATTTTTTATTTTATAACTTTCATATATATTTTTTTCATTTAGATATGCAAAAAGCGCTTTAAAAAATTTTTTTGATTTAAAATATAAATTACGTTCTTTAGCAACAGTTATTTTAAATATATTTGTTAATCATCAGAACGAAATGTAACTAGCTTCATTTTGAATGAATGAGTATTAAAGAATGTAGATGGCAGCACTATAAAAAAATAATAACTGGAAACCTTCTCACGACTGGTCGGCGTTAGTTCACATCCATCGGCAGTCGTGACGTCAGAAGGGGGTGTGTCTAAAGAGTTAAAAGGAATCCGGCAATTTTGCATGGATTTTATTTTGTCGTTGTCAAAGCTTAGAAAGGTAGTTTTGCATGTTCTGTTTATGCCAGAATAATGAAATATATATGCAGAAATAATAATGAGATTTCGTTTGAGGAATTTATAATTGTTTTGCAAGAACAATATAACACGAAATTAAAAATTATCTAAATTTGTTTGCTTCAAAAGCGACATTGAAGTAAAATTTCATTGAAGTAAAATATAGTACAATCGTAAAATTCTAATCCATTAGTGATTCTTTTCTAAACATTCAGAAAAAAAAAAAAAAATATGTTTTTAATGCTTTATTGACAATCTGCTTGTGATGTGTAATGGTTAATTTCATTTGTGACAGACATATCACACAGCTTTCTTGTTCAATTTTAAATACTAAATTTAAATTTAATGAATTTTGGTGTTCCGTTATATCTATATGTTTTTCTTATAAATAATACATTTTTTTTTTTTTTTTTTTTTTTATCTAAAGAAAAAATAATTACATTTACCAAACATGACAACAAAGCATGTTTTCAGTAATTGATCTTTGTCACTCATTTGCTCTAAACTGAAATACATCCGGAGTCCAGAGATTTTAATTTACACACACAGGGCTTTTGTCTCATTAAAAAAATAAAAATAAATAATAATAATTGTGTGACAGACATTACATGTATAAAAAAATTGGAATTATTTTCTGCTTAATAAAAAAGAAATAATGATCTATATTTTTTAAATATATGCAATGTGCTAGGTTTTTTTATTAAAAAAAAAAGAGAGAGAGAAATGTTTGATATTTTTTATTTTATTATTATTATTATTTTCATTTTTTAAATATCTTAATTCATTGTTGAAATCTTTGAGTTGTTGGGCAATGACAATGATACTACACAATCTGGTATATTACTGTGCTAAAACTAACTCATTTTCTCTTAACCTACTGCTATAGTCCTTGATAAAGATATAGTTGTAATTTTGTAAATTTCAAAATTATTTTTCAGTATTTATTAACTTTTCTATATATTTTGCTTTGAAGTAATTGTTTATTGATTTATTCAAGTCTTTCTTCCTGGTATTTGATCATCATAATTATGAAATATTATTATTATATTATAAAAACCTTTTCAAACAATATACAAGAAATATTTATATGTATAAGAACAGATAATTTTTTGTGATAAAGGAAGAATTCAAACAAATAAATTAGAAATAGCATAAGAAATGAAGATTAATCCTATGAAATTAAAACAATAGACGAATTATTATGAAAAAATACTCATTTGACAACATCTTGCTCAAGGGAAAATTATTACAAAAGGGAAAATAATACTAATATCTTTCTGATAATACCAATTTATTAAAAAATCCAAAATATTGCTAATTAGTTTGCCCAGTATCAGTAAAAACAAAATATACCAATAATTTAATGAAGAGTCATTACAAAGGAATATTAATTTAGAAATTTCTTTTTTCATGCTTTACTTGTTACTTTATTTTAAGTGGGTGGTTGCCCTCCCCCCCCCCCCCCCCAGTTTCTTCAAAATTAAATAAATTTAATTTTTGACTATTGAAACAAACTAGGAATTCAGTCTTATGCTAATGCTTCTTTTTTTGCCTTATCCCTCTGTTTCCATACACACAAAGTTTAATATTTACGCATCTTTAATATTTAAATGAATCATTTCATTATAGAAACTATGTCAATCAAAAGCTGAAATTTTTGAAATCTTACATTATAAGAATTGTAAAATGTACCATTTTCGAAACTAAAAGGTGACCATTATCAGCAGAACTAAGAAAATGTGTTGAGTAATAATTAAGGTCAAATACACTGCATAATATATTTTTGTACAGGGCTCCAGAAATTATAATTACTTTCACGTACTTATACGGCAGACAATATCTTGTTTTGGAGTCCAATTTTTGATTTAGGTGTGTTTGTGTGCAAGGCCGACTGGCAACACATGAGTCCTAGTTCAAAGGTGGTGTGCCCTCCATGGAGGCCTTTCTAAGAGGTTCTAGCCCATGTTTATACAAGTTTCAGAGAAAACCATGGAAAATTTCAAATGGTTAAGTCAATGTACGCAATCTGGGATCGAACCCAGCACTTCCCGTCTACCAGCTTTGAGCTCAGAGCTACTTGGTAACTAGTTGGGCCATTTTTGACTTAGAATTTTGCTACAATTGCACGTTTTGAGGTTTTCAGAATACATATATCAGACTTTCAGCTTAGAGTCTGCTATCATTATAAGTTAAAAACATGAAAATTATAGAAGTTCAAATTTGGTATTTGAAAGATTGTATGGGAATGCCACTTGAAATTTTTGACTTAAGATCTATAAGTTTCCAATAGTGGGGTGAGTAAAGTTCTGTGAATAATTTTAAATGTATATTTTAGTTTTATAACAACCATGAATATTTCATGAATGTTTGTTAAACATTGAAATAAGGAATGAAGGTGATGATAGATCCTCCCATCCCCCCCCCTTACACACGGAAATATATGCCACATTAAAGTGCTTCTATAACTAGAAAGTTAAGAGAAGGAAGTGTGTGTGTCACCCCATATTTTTTAATCAATAGCATACTAGTAATAATTAGAGTACTATTACTTAACTCAATTATTATTATTTACTATTAATTTTAAACTACTTATAATACTTTTAGAAAACTTCCCAGGACTTAATTATTAAGATTACATATTTCAAAATTTTCTTTTCTTTGATTTAGGGAAGTGAAGAGAGGTGCCTATAAAGGGAAAATTTAAAATTAAGATAAGTTGAAAATTGCAAAAATTTAAAGCTAAAAATTATAACTCTTATATGTGTGTATATATATATATATATATATAAATTAAATAAAAAAAAAGAGAGAGAAAGAAGTGTATATTTCACTCTATATATTCTGCATATTTATGTAGAGTGAAAGTTCTTAGGAAATGCATTTATTATTATTATTTATTTATTTTTCAGTATTTAAATCAAAAAGTAACACAAAAATACTTAAAATATATGAAAAATGAACTTAAAACACAAAGTTACAAAATGCTACAAAAATTCCAACTTCAGGATCGAACCGATGATCTCAGAGATTATAGTTGTATGTGCTATCCACTGTGCAATCGGTACTCGCTGAAACTTTCGATAGAAAATAATCATGAAGGTAAACTGCTAGCAGCAACCGATGACGCAATCTACTATTTTGATCATGTGACAAGCAGTGACGACGTCACGACTGCCGATGGATGTGAACTAACGCCGACCCTCACGACTGGAAACAATTTTTTACATCAGAAACAATAATTTAAATCACATAAAATCAGAATATTTTGTTTCTAAATTATATATATATATATATAAAATACTACCTTTTATTATACATACATACATACATATATATATATATTTAGACACGTACTTCCAGCTGTTTTCCATATCTTTAACTTGAATGAATGATTGTAACAGTATTGCACACGAGATGGCAGCACTATGAAAAATAAATGCAAAAGAAGAATGATAACCATGATAAAAGGAATACATACACTTTTTGCGTTTCTCGTATGAATTTCCTAACAAGCTAATAATACTGAAATTTAATCATTTCCCCTTCCCGAACTGAAAACTATATTTACAATGCATTACACTTTAAAAATTAGAATTGTTTAGAAATGTCACTTTCGAACATTTTTTTAAATTCATTTATTGAATCTCGGTGCTGCAAATTGTGAACTACTAATTTTAATGATGACGATTTTTCTTCTCTCTCTCTCTCTCTCTTTTTTAATTATTATTTATTTATTTTACTATATTTGAAATAGTTATTTTAAGTACATGTCCAATGAGAAATATACACCCCATTCGTATCCTAATTTGGTAATACACAAATTTTCATTGTTTTATTATAAACAAGAACTAAAAATATTGCGGTACTCATTGATTATTGACACTTTCCAAATGTATGCAATTGTTGTGTCGTATAACTTTCAATGCTCTTTGCCTACGTAATCACACAACGGACAGACAGTAGTTCTGAAAGGCATACAGATAGACTTATTGAATTCCTAATCATGCTTAAGCATTGTTAGAAAATGTTTAAAAGGCTTAACACAAAAGAAAACGCAGCTCTTATATTCTAATTGCAGCCTTTAATGTATCTGAATATTTTAGCGTAGCCCTGTAAATCTGAAGGTTAACAAAATCGTATTCTATACAAAATATTATTTTAGCATATTAACAATAAAGTCAATTTCTTTATGATTTTTACAATAGAAAGATCTTTGAACGTAATTTATAAAAACGTCTGTCCTAAAATATAATACATTGGCATCTTTTTGGGGTACCCCTGTATACAAACCACTTGCACAAAACCTATTAATATCATTTAAAATAGGGAACATTCCATAGTAAATTTGACTAACATATATAATTTTGTAAAAATTCTGCAAATATTTACAGACGTTGGGGTCGGGCAGACGAACAGGTGGACAGTGGGACATACATATACAGAAATTGAAATCATATTCACACTTAAAGATTGTTGAAATAGTGTTAAATCGCTTAATGTAAACGATAATGCAATTCCAGAAAATTTCCAATAACAGCCCTCGACGTAACTGAATATTTTTGTGTGGCCCTGTAAATCTAATGTTAATCATACTACATTCTGTAGAAAACATTCTTTTGTGCATATGAATAATATATTTCAATTTCATTAAGATTTCGGCATAGTAAACTTACTAAAATTTGATTTATAGAAATACCTCTCATAGAACGAATGCTTTGGAATACTTTCGGGTGTCCCTGTACACAAATCAGTGATGATATTTACTCCATTTTCAATAGCAAACATCTTATAGTGAACTTGAATAACATATTTCAAGTTCATTGAAATTTGTATAAAATAAAGGAATTAAATATAGTTCATAAAAATACCTCTCATAAAACGTAATGCTTTGAAATATTTTTGGGAGTCCCTGTATACAAGCCAGTGATGATATTTACTCCATTTTCTATGGGGGACATCCGATAGTGGACGTAAATGACATATTTCAATTTCATTAAGATTTGTGTAAAGTAACGATATTAAAATATGGTTTATACAAATACCTGTTATAGGACACAATGCTATGAAATACTTTAAAGTGTCCCTGTACAAAAACCAGTAAAGGTGTTCACTGTCCACTTCATTTTCAACAGGGAACATCCGATAGGGACCTTGAATAACATATATCAGTTTCAGGAAATTCCATAAATATTTACGAAAGTTAGAGCGTGGACAGACAGACAGACAAACCGAAGTCCTTAACACTTTTCAACCTTGTTGGAAAGTGTTAAAAATTGAGATATGACAAGAGAATAATTACAAGATAAAAAGAACTTTTCATAGACCACATTTTAAAATTTTCTATTGAATCATATAAACTTAACAATTCTATGTATTAATAAATACATTTTTAATTTTTTAAATTTTTTTTAAATTTTTTTATATTTTTTTATGAATTATCCCATCAACTCGATAGAAAATGATCCAATGCGTAATAAAGAGAGCAATTATAAGAAAATTTCAAACATTCATTCATTGAATAAAAGTATTAAAAGAATGCAATGTCATCGTGTTCTGAGCTATTCTAAAAGATTCAAATGCCTAGCTAGTCGGGAAGTTAGTTAAAAATCGATTGCAAGATTTGTACTGGACAAACAAACAAGAAGGCAAGTTAATAAAAACATGATAAAAACACTGACTGAAATCACTTTCCTATGACTCAGCACAAGTTCCCGGATGACAGAATCCGAATCTCATTTCAGGGGTCATCCTAATGAATTACGAGTATAACAATGGTAATGTAAGTAAAACACGCTTATACGTCAATTTGCGAGAAATCGTGAACTTTGCTCATATCTCTAACACTTTTTAAGGTACAATGGGAAAATTTTGTACATCACCTACTTTGATTATAAAGTACATTTCTTTAAGCTTTTATATATATATATATATATATATATATATATATAAGGGCCGTATAAAGATATAAATTTTGTAATTTTTGAAATTGAAATCCCTGAAAATTTTATTGATTTTAAACAATTTTGATGCATTTTTGTAATTTATCATGCATAGCTAGAATAAATATTTAAGAAAAATAACTCCGATTTCAGGGTTATTTGAACAACCCGACCTGTACAGCATTCTATCTCTGACGTAATCAGTTCTTGGTTTTCCTAACATAGAAGGAAGAGTTGTCATTATAAAATTCTTGATTAAAAATTTTAATCGATTTTAGAATGAAGAAAAACAGCAGAATTTTATAAACTCATCCAAGAACAAAAATTTATGTGGAATTCGTTTTTGCTAAAGAGAAAAAAATATGTATAGTATGTAGTGGACACCACAAAGCATTTTTCCATGTAGTTCTATGTAAGATAGCAATTCACTCTTTAAGATGCCCAATACTTAACCATCGATTCTCCTATTAAAGATTTCATATATGTAAATTAAGGGAATGTTAATGAACAAATGCTGAGATACAGTCATGGGAAAAATCACAGAAGGTGCGTAGTAGCAGCACCACTCTTCGGAGGATGCACACTCAAACTAAGTCAACATTCGTTTCCATAATGATTATCTCACATATTATGTTTAGTACATTTACATGCTATTGACGTTGTGATTTAGCTTATTCACGGGGTAAATTGCAACACAGCAGTGCCACCTGTTGGTCGATATGAAGACAAATTGAATCAGCATAGCGTTTAGTAATGACCACATATACTAAGTTTTGCGCAGTTGTATAAAGTAGCATCTGAGATACAGCTTTTCATTTATGGAGAAAAATTGCAGTATAGCAGTGCCACCTATCGGCCGATATAACCCAAATTGAATCAGCATAATGTTTTATATTGGCTCTCTTGCGTATCAAGTTTTGTTTGATTACACTCAATAGAACCTGAGATATAGTGTTCCCTTAAATGAGAGAAATCGTAGTATAACAGCGCAATCTGTTTGGTTATTTTCACTTAAAGTTGATAGGCACTAATTTATGTCAAACTCAACCATATATAAATTTCTGTGGAATTTTGAGCAGATATTCCTCAAATACAGTTGCCACAAAAATTTTGTCACAGAGACATTTATTAAAAACAGTCAAATCGTCTTCTTGATGTCTCAAAACGTGTAAATCTATTTAAAACCGACAGTAAAAATTTTTTAAGAATCTAGTGCATTTTTCTGTTGAATATAGAAGAAAGCAAAAAACTTCACAAAGTTGAATCCATGTCAATTTCTGTTCCTAGTTACTGTATCTGTAGATCAGAAGCCTCTATGGACATTTATATTATTCAGTAACTGGCATGTTCACTTTAACTTTCTATATTTATAGCGATGCGTAAAAATTGTCAGCTTCCGCTTTTCGATGAATTTGCATGTTTTGAGATGTCTTGAACATAATTTCACCATTTATAGAAAATGTCTGTCTGTGCGTGTGTAACAAAACTTTTCTTACAGCTCTAGCTCAAAAATTAATGCACATACTTTCAAATAAATTTACATTCAAATGCAAATTGTCATAAATTGATACATATCAACTTTTGGTGCTAATCGCCGAACAAGTGCGGCTGTTATGCTGCTATTGCTCCCGTTTTCAGGACGCTCATATCTCAGATTCTATGGGTTGTATAATTGCACCAAATTTGATATGCAAAAGGAAAGGAGGAAGAGGGGGTGAAACTGATTGATATGCTGCCTTAATTCCTGAAAGCCACTTTAAGTCATTCGGCGGGTCAATGCATTAACTTAAAAATAACATTCTTTGTCATTATAATAAAAAGCAATAATCATTTCAAGGATGTTACAACTTAAAAGTTGCCTATAATTTATAACCAACTTTTCTCCAAACTTATAATGTACAGTCGGTAACAAAAGTGTCCGAACACTATCAAATTTCCTATGTAAAAAAAGTACACTTCATACGGTTTTGTTAAATAAATCCTTATCGAATCCTGTTCTTACACTGACTAAGAACAGGATTCGACAAGGATTTATTAATCAAAACCGTATGAAGTGTACTTTTTCTACATAGGAATTTTTGCTAGTGTTCGGACACTTTTGTTACCGACTGTATAGCCAATTTTATCCACTAGTACATAGCTCCGATTTGCGAGATTTAAAATTATTTGAGGCCATGTACCATCGTGAAAATTTACTTCTAAGAAGAATATTTGGTAATTCCTACCTTATTGCCATTCTGATGTTTCATAAAAAGAAATAAGGGGTGAGGGCACCAGTTTTAAAATTAAGGAGTTGAATAATTAACTATTTTTATTTATTGTTATTATTAGAACAACAGAGATCGAATTTATTTTACGAGGGTGTAGCAGATTCACACTGGGGAGATATACTACCCCCCCCCCCAACTTTTTTCCCAGATAGGTACATGAAAGAAACATCGTTTGACCTTCTAACATTAAACCATCGATTAAAAAAATATATATATTTATTTATTAATTGAAAGCTGGTAATAAGCGAATTTGACTTTGTAAAAAAAAAAAAAAAAAAAGTAATAATAATTTTCTTCCGTTAAATTGAAACGGCGCCTTATATCAGACCCTGAGGTGTTTGCAGACGAGTTTCTTTCCCACCCCTTGCACTGTAAGTTCGTCGAACTTTACGATCATGAGAAGACGTTTGTTTACGTTTTATTTTTTTTCCTACATAACCTGCGCCCATTAACGTCTATATTCTTGTGCTCGAGGAAAAAGGTGCTTCGAGGCAAAAACATTTTTATATTTTATTGGTTCAAGACTAGTTAACACTTTCCAACTGAGTTGAAAAGTGGTCGATTCGTTTGTCTGTTTACGCTCCCATTTCTGTAAGTATTTTATGGAAGATCAAAATTGTGATGACATGTCTTCTGACCATCTTTATGTATGAGTCCCAGACCGTTGCTAATTACCCATAGTGTAGCACCAATGTAATGTAAGACCCATTCAACCGAAAATGTTTTACAAAATCGTGTTTTTTTTGCAGCATATGGTATGAGTATTGAATGGTTTACAGGATTCCACAAAGTTATTCAGATACTATAGATATAGTAATAAGACATAGATTGATCAGCAAGAGGGAAAAAGTGATACTTTTTTTTCCCGGAAAACTCACTCTAATGGCTGCCTTTCTCCGAGTAAATCACACACAGGAATACACACGGATAATTTAGTAAATAAAATTTATGACTAATTTATTTACTAAAGGTGAATGAAAAACTCCAGATACAGTTTCAAATTCATTTTTCTTTTTATTCTTTTTTTCAATACTCTCTAATGGCTGATTTTAGAACTTTTTTTCGGCATCAAAATTTTTTGCTCGATAACATGGGGATGATAGATCTATATATATATTACTATATCTATGTCAGATACGCTAATAGAAATTGCATATTAGGATTTTATAAAGTACATTACATGGTGCATGCGCAGTTTTACACGATATATAGAGAGTTATAGGAAGGCAGTAAGGAAAGGGCATGTTTACAAACAAACGCTCCGTCAATGAATCTTTGCCACTCTCGAGTGGCAAAAGATCAACCTCTATTGGTGGAAATACCAATGTTTTGCCACTTTACTCATAATTTGACTGCGAGTGACGTCACGTGCCCTTTCCTTATACCATTTTATGCTTTCTCTTTAGAAGTAAAGGTATAAATATAGCATTTGGGAAACAATTTTTACTTTCTCTATATTTAAAAAATCTGAAATAGGCATTATATGACATCCTTGTAAACCTATTCAGTTATATATATTGTTACAAACATATTTTCATTTTTGCGTAGGGGAAAGTGGGGTACAATGGACAGCTCCCTATGATTTATTTATTTATTTATTTTTATCGTTCGTATTTTGGTACATAGGTAGCAGCACTACAATGTTGAAACTTAACCAACAACTTCATGCCTAACTAACAATTTAGTCATTTTATTCGTGAAGTTTAGTTTAAGGTAACAAAAAGTAAATATTTTTAGTTAAACATTTTTTCTTTTCGTCTTTCAGGAATAATGATCTGAAACAGGCTATTTAGCACAATAAAGAGATAAGGTCATCTATTATTATATTTAATCTTATTAAAATATTTTTAAGAGGATTTTTTTAAATATTTTTTTTTAATCATTTGCTGTCAGAGATCCAGACGGGATACAATGGACCATGGTCCATTTACCTCAGTTCTCTGTCATAATAAACTGATTTACGAAATCTGTATTTTTGAAGTATTAGCTATAAGTTATATATCAAAAGTTCAGAGTTAACCTTAATTAGATCTATTATGTCTTCAAAGATGAATAAGAAAGCAATTTACTTTGAAGTTTCTTCTTATTGATTTTTAATAACCATGCAGTTACTTTTGTATACTTATATTTTTACAAATATCATACAGCCATAACAAACTGAATTAAATAATGAAATTAAAAAATAATAATACAAATAAATTTGACGAAAAAGACGGTTTTACATTTTATTGGTTAAATCACAGAAATAAAAGATTTTTATAAAAGGAATCTGTTCTATAAAAATATTTTTTCTATAAAAGAATCTTTTTTTGTGAGACTCATGCAACGAAAACTTAATTAAGATCTCTACATTTTCCCCTGAGAGTGTTGCTCTATCTCTTGTAAATATTCAAGCTATTGGTTGGTTGTTGGTTGTAGGATTTAAGGCCGATTGACTCCTGATGTGTCCTAGGCCTAGAGGGGGAATGCCCTCCGTGGGGGTCTTTCTAAGGGGTCCTAGCCCGTATTTACGCGAATTCAAGCTATTGTAATGATGAGTTTTCCAGACCCTACAACTTCAGAAGAAAACAGCAGATTTTCAGCGACACAAAAATTGTTTGGCGTATCATTTTCTAATTTTAATGTTCATTAATTTACATTATTTGTATGAATCGAAGACATAAATGAACAAATCTGTTGTAGTTAGCAGGTTTGACGTGTGTAGTAGCGTAGTAGTGATAGATAAAGTGAATGGAAAATTCTTCCGGCTTGGGAAGCCACCGGATAGTTTGAGTTCACATCATCCAGTGAAAAAGAGTGCACCCGTCACTATTCTTCAGTTATCTGTTGTGGGTGAGATCTATTTTACAATTATCTAAATTATTTTTTATGCCTATTTCCTAAAGTGCTTAATTTACGCTGATTGAGTTAATCACGCCAGTTTAGCCTTCCATTTATTTCAGTTAAATAAAACTCGTATTTTTATTTTACTCAATTGTCTCGTACTCATATATTCATTAGTTATTTATATTTGGTTACTATACTTAGTTAATTGAGGTTGAGGGCCCGCTTCACTCTCACTGTTGCCAGAAGCCGAAGCTAATGTTATTCTATGGGAAATTTTCTTTACTTATAACTCATTAAGTAATAAATATTTTTTAATTCTGCTTTCACATTCAGAAAATTCTCAACAGTTAAATTGACGCACCTTTATTAAAAATGTAGTTTTTTTAATTTTAACTATTTTATTTTGAAGTTGTAAAATACGAATTTTCAATACGTGAAATTTTCTATTTTGATATTTCAAAATAAAAAAAATTAAAAATTAAAAAAATACGTTTTTAAAAAGGGTGCGACAATTTAACAATTAGGAATTTTTTGAATGTGAAAACAGAATTTAAATATATATATATTAGTTCATTAGTTACAAGTAAAGAAAATTTCCCATAGAATAACATTGGCTCGGGCTTCCGGCGACGGTATGTAAAGAGGGCCGTTAAGATTGGGGTCTGCGGCAACGCAAACCTCACAATGTACAGGGCTATACAAAAGCAATGTATTTAATGCTTTATCTTTAAAACTGAAGCTATAAAGACGTTTCGGAAAAATTTCTTCCTCATACTTAAAAATAAATAAATAAATACGGTGTTATTGCGGAGGGTAAAATATATTGGAGATTGAACAATGTGGCTGTAAAGTGTTTTATAATCCATGCAAACGTATGATTTATTTTTCTTTCTACATGCCTGACTGATCAAAAAGTCACTGAAAATATAAAGATATATATTATTCAAAAAATACGCGGTTTTCATTGAAATGTACAAAAAAGCATGGTTTAAAAAATCAATTAACTGTATTAATAAGCAATAAATGTTTAATTTAAATATTCGCTAAGAGTTGAAAACATATGCAAAGCGTCAAAATCAGATTAATCAATGTTAGAAATGTGGCATCATTTGAGAAGGCGGATTTGTTTAAAACGTGAGATGCTGCTGCGAATACAACGTCATCTGTTGGCGAAAAGTGTAACTAATATTTTTTTCTTATACATAAAAAAAATTTTCATGCTTTTCTGCGCATTTTGGTGAAAACCGCATAGTGCTACGCTCAATACATTTTACAGTCGGCAGCAAAAGTATCCGAGCACTAGCAAAAATTCCTATTAAAAAAAAAAAAAAAAAACTACCCTGAATATTGTTTTGTTAAATAAATTTTTGTCGAATCCTGTTTTTAGTCCGTCTATCATGACTCGACAACGATTTATTTAACAAAATTGTATTAAGTGTACTTTTTTTATATAGGAAGTTTTGCTAGTGCTCGGATACATTTGTTGCCGACTGTAAATAATACTTTTTTTCTTTTCTTTCCTGTGACATTTGGACCGCCGATATTTTTGATATATGCAGCTTCTTCAGATTTACTGTCACTGTGATATATTCTCTAAGGAAAACGGTATTTAAAACCAGGCTGTGAAACTAGGGGAAACTCAGTTTGCTTTCAGGGGCCTTCTTTTCATTTTAGGAATTTTTATAATCATTACATACATCGAAGCAAACTTAATTAACATTGAGAAAAAAAGTATACCGCATTCATCTAGAATGAATAAGTGGCCATTTTCTAAATCCCTTAACTAGAAATATAGATTTTCGAACTATGCGCATAAGGCACTCCAATAAACTGAATAGACAAAATGATCGAGGATTTCTAGTCTACACTTTTCTAAAGGGTGAAACAATATTTTGAATGTTTTGTATGCCGAGAAATTCTCGCTTGATTTTCTAGAATTGGGTCATAAACAAGATTATAGTTGCTAAAACCCGCATATTGTATTCTCATTTATTTGCAGAGATTTTTAAATAACTTTGCTCTCGGTAATATAGGCAAATGCTCTAGAATTCTAATAGGGGTTTCTAGATCTCGCTTTCAAAGGGGACTAGAATTTATAAGGATGACATGGAACTATTTTTTCTAGAGCCACAATTTAGATTCTAGATGTCGGTTACAGAATTTTTTGTCAGTGAATGCTACAAATTTAATTATCCTGCGCATTTTTGCATAATTGAGATTAATGTTCCTCCCCTGCCTATATTTTCATATAAAAATATTATGGACCGAAAATCAGTGACTCTGTCTATAGCTGTTTTGCATTCATATGTCTGGTGGTTTTAATTTTATAGCTTTAAGACCTACAGGTGAAATGACTTACGTCTCGAATCATCCATATTACATTAATTCACAAACAGTGATGCCAGATGGTCGAAAATTATTTCCCAAAACAGGTCTTCAAATTTCCCCAAATCAGGTTTTTTTTTTTTTTTTTTTTTTTTTTCGAAAAAATCCCCAACTTGATTTCTACTAAAAAGGAAAAATAAAATTTTTTTCAAAAAATAAAATAAAGAAAAAATAAAAAAAATAATATATATGTATATATATATATATATATATATATATATATATATCAAGCAGTGGATTTAAGCTCAGATTTTTCCCCAAATGAAGGCAATTTTTGAAAAAAATCCCCAAATAACAATAAAGCTATTGAAAATCCCTGGTCGTACGGATAAATCATTACGTTGCCAACATTGATAGAAAGTAGAAAAACTCCCCAGATTTGTCCCTAAAAATTTTAGAATTCCCCAAAAAAATCCCCACAAACATTTGGTCCCCAAAATTGTCCCCAGAAGCCTCAAAAATCCCCAAAATGGGGACAAAATCCCCAATCTGGCATCACTGTTCACAAATACAACGAATAATATCTTGTATATATATGAGGAGTACTTCACAAGCATCCATGCCTTGGCTAGGATTCGAATTTGGGTTCAGAAGTCAGTGCCCTGCCCATTTGGACCATCGGCGACAGACATGTCTGGATGGTTTCTACTCTGAACATTAAGATCACGTGGAATTCGTTAACAACTTATTGATTTACTGTTAAGTTATAGAATTTTCCCCTGGTGGCTTAACCTTTAGAGACGGGCTCTTTTAAATCTCCACAGTGCCATTGGAGCCCCTCTCTCAAGTTTGAAAACGCTCGAAACTGCTGCATAGTGGTGAGCGGCCCCCTTCCGTCTTAGAATTTCCCCTAAATAGTCATAGTGTACCTTTTCTCAAATATCATTGTAAAATTAAATAAATAAATAGCAATTGGAGATCCTATTTGCAGTTATTTTGGGGTTCCTATGTGTTTCTAGGGGCTAGGTTTGGGCTCCCCGAGCCTTTCTGGTAATCAAGCCCAGTTTATAGTATATAGGATTATGTAAAGAGGCTCATAAACGATTCTCGGTACATGATAGATTACGAGAGATGTTTCTAAAACTTTAAGCTATTTTTTCATCACTCAACAGGATGAAATTAAGATGCATTATTTATAGGCGAAAAGACATGTTTCGTACATGGAATACGAAATGATGAATATTAGTGTTAATTTAGACAGTTACACAAAAAATTGCACATACATTATTGCATATGAAATAAAATAGCTCGATGTGCATTTTTATTTGTGTTATGGTTTTTAAACACCACCCGACAAAGTTGTATGTTAAAGGTTAAACGATAAAACGCGTAAGTAAAATTGGAAATATTAAATGTATTATTTATATGAACTGCGGGATTTTTCTTTCTTGTTTCATTAAAAACGAATGCCGATGCGTCCAATATCACATTCTTCTGTCCCCTGTTGAAAACATTCATAAATATTGATAAAAATTGAAAAGCAGATCTGCATGGCTGATCGCACACTTTTTTTGGCAGACCAGTTTTAGCCTTAAGCAATTAGAACAAGGTTTTTCATTAGCACAGGATGGCATAACTTCTTTTTCTTCCTTCTCCTCTCCTAAACAAGCAGCTTCGGCTATTTTCTTTGATGAAGAATGATCGAAGTTTAAATGAAGACAAGGTCGCAATTTTTTGTTCTTCTCGTTTGGCAACAGCCGTTGGCTAAAAAATAGACCGCTGTGATTGAAATTTTTTATCCAAAGAATTCCGCAAAATGTCACGTATTAGATCTGCATATAAAAAACTTCAATGTTCAATTTGTATAAAAAAACTAATAACTGACTTTTATTTATTCTGTATTCTGTATAATATAAAAGAATCCCCGAGAAATTCTCCCCTCCCACGGTTGTCTATTTTCAAAATATGTATATTTCAAAAGAATTCGTCAATATTTTTATAACGAATGGTTGAACCATAGATTTTTGAAAATTTAAAACAAAGTTATTCTTCGACCACATTTCATGAAACCATGGAAGCATCTGCGCAAGGGCTAACTCAACGAGTCCAGTGCTAAAATAGGGGTGACAGTCATCTGACTCAGAGAAAATGAGCAATAACAGAGCGCAGAATTACTGGATGTTTTCCAAATTTCAAACTGTCGGTCAAGCTGGCATCCCTCCAACATTTTGGATGCGTCCTCACTGCTAGTTTTAGGATATGTGCCTGCACTGTTACTGTATTTTCAATAAAATTAAATAAATAAATAAATAAATAATATAAAAGCTTAAATGTTATCCCCCCCCCCCCCTATGACAATAGATTATTTCTTTCGGACAGCAGAAAAGTGTTTTACCATTTTTTTTCCCAGACCACAGCAAAATAAAATAAAATCATAAATAATAATAATAATAATAATAATAAAATAGCAGACAGCGGACAGACATTTTTAAAAAATGGTCAAATCTTATTCTGGATCTCTTAAAACGTGTATATCCATATAAAACAGAAAATTAACAAATTTTACGAATCCAATACTTTCTTCTATTGAATATAGAAGAAAGAAAAAATTATGCATGCAAACAGATAGCTATTTTATAAAGAAATCGCAATTGTTTTTAAAATCTGATACAATATGAATTTAAACAGACAATTAATTATACAAAACATACGTAAAATCATACATACGAGAAGCTCCTTCATTATTTTTCTTGCCCATAGAATAATTTATTGTTCAAACAGCTTTCATTTGTTAAAAAATATCATAAAGTACTAATTATAAGTTCTTAATTCGACAATATGAAGCTAAACAAGGAAAATTTGGTTGAAGCTGTAGTGAAAAGAAATAATTCTAGAAATAGATAAGTAAATTGAAATAGAAATCGTCTGCATTTCATTTATAACTATTAAAAATTGCTTGTATAAATATTCCAAACGGTTAAATTGCAGTTAAACAAACAAAAAAAAAAAAAAAAAAAAAAAAAAAGAAGGTACGGGATACAACTTAAATATACCCTTCCAGTTATTTCAAATCGTAGTTCTAATTTATGCCTTTAATTAATTAATTAATTTTTTTGGTGTGTGCGTGTGTGTGTGTGCGTGCGTGTCGTGTATGTGCACGTGTGTGTATGTATGTATGTTTGCATGCGTGTGTATATATATGCGTGTGTCTGTGTGTTTGTGTATTGTCCTCTAAAGGAAATAAGGAATGTTTTTAATTCACATACCATGTAAAACATTCTTTCGTGCATGTTTATTTCATTATATTTAATACTAGCTGACCCGTCCTACTTCGCACGGATGAACAAATTTTAGTTAACGATGAATTGATATGCAAAAAATAAAAAAAAAATATCAGTTTATATGTTATAGTCAGGCAATATTATCAAGTGAAAAGTCAAAATATAATTTTACAATTATTTTTTTCAATCAGTTGTTAAATGTTGGTAATTTTTACTTTATGATATTTATTTATTTATTTCATAAAAAGAAGCATGTCTTTACTCATGAATAAAAAATATTGAAAAATAAACCTATATCATGAATATGTGTTTGATAAAGTTGACGTCATAATTGCTTTAATTATTATTTATTTGTTCTTATAATATTAATTTCTATTAAAAACAGAGCTTATGTGTTTTTAATTTTCTTAAATTTAACGTCCGCAAAGTAATCTGGTTATTGTTTTAGTAATGGTTCACCATTAGTGATCGTTAATATTTTTTGTGATTTTGGCGGTTAATTAAAAAGGTTATCGCAAATACGGAAAGACCTTCGAGTGAAACGTCCTAGCTATTGCGTTGCCAAATTTTAAATATCGCCAATGAAGCCCTATACAAAAGTAGATTTCTAACGCGATTGCACATTTAATTTATTTTAAATGAACCGTGTTTCCAATCAACATAATGAAACTTGCATAATCAAATGTCATTTGCAATTCCCTAGCGGCTGTATATTGCGCTACTTGCTTTCGGAAAAGATTTTATATCAATCATCCTTGGCGGAAAAAAAAAAAAAATGATTGCCAAGTTATCTCGCAAATATATTTAATTTTTTCCATAACTGATGGTTTTTAATAATGTATATTAAGGGAAAAATCAATAATATGAAACAATATTCGTATAATATATACTATTACAAAATCTGGTGTGAAACAACCACACGACTTCCATTACTCACTATTAAACGTATTATATACATTTCTTGGAGATATTAAGTACATGCATTTTTTTTTTTTTTTTTTAGATTTTCCAGTAAGAGAAACTTGATATACGTATAAAGACACCTACAACAAAGTTTACATAGTGAGTTAAAAAATAAGGGGAAAAAATAGATAGTTATTTTTTTAAACACGAATTACCGAGATCTAAAACTGAACTTCCTAATCAGGATGACCGTTAGTATTCCTGTAATATGCACGTAATACTTGAGAAAGGTTATCTAAATTGAATTAATGAAACAATTTTCAAGAAAACCGTTAGAGCCGTTTTTGAGATACCAACTTTTACCAAAACTTGGCATACTCAATTATTGACCGGAAAACAATAATTACATACAAAAGGATATTTAGTATTAAGTTAACATGGCGAGTTTGAAAAAAATTCGTACAGCCGTTTTTAAAGGAAGGCACTTATGAGATCTGAAATTGAGCTGTTTATAGAGGACGCCTATCAATTTTCCTGAACTAACCAATTATATCATTCGAAAGGACATCTAATAGATTGTTTATATAGCAACTTTGAAGAAAATCGTTAGGGCTGTTTATGAGGTACGGGCTGTGATATCTTCAGTAAGTTGCGTGGATAACATATTAACTTTTGTTGTAGTCAAAAATATGAATTTTAGTAAACACAAAAGAAATGATACTTTAGTGCAAAACTTAACATAATTTTAATTAAAACTACTTTTAACATTGTAAAGTATACTACATGCATCACAGACACCTGTGAAAACCTAGCATGTGTAACATTTATAAAAATTCAGGAGAACCACCGTTCTCTACGCAGTCATAAATCCAAGTCTCTGATTTAATAATCTGGAATTCTTAGTCCTTCCAAAAATCTTAGTGATCTGAAAAGGGGGAACAATTTTTCCCACTCGACAAACACCAATCAAACAGTCTTTGGTCAGGAGGAGTATCCTCAGGTCAACAGTTCATTGGAGTTTCAACTGGCGACAAAACGGCGGGGTACCACCCTAGCGTGGGGTGCACAAGCGGCACATCAAAGTCATCTGTGAAATCGCGGTTACTTTGTAGCCATGAGGATGAAAGAATCGCCTGAAAGTCCGGCTTCTTGGGACCGCAGACAACCTGGCACCCGAGACATCACGCAGTCTAGCGAACACAAAGGAACACACCTTGAATATGTCACAGGGCTTACGGTCCCATTTCCGGTTTTCGATGACCCAGTTCCGGTTTTTCAATTTTCACCAAAATTTGGAAAATTCATCTGTACATCAGACCTGAATCAATTGTGAAGATTTGTAGTTCTATCTTTATTAATTTTGGAGATATGACAGCCGGAAAATTTCACACATTCGTACACACACACACACTGACCAATTGCCAAAAACTACTTTTTTGGACTCAGGAGGCCTTAAAACATATAAATCAGGTGAAACTCTATATCAAATTTTTGGACCGAATACAATACTTCCACTACCTACGGTAGTACGGTAATTGAAGTAAAAACATAGATCTCGTATTTAATACGAAAATATACAGATTTTCGTATTACGTTTTCGATCTCGAAATACAAAAATCGCCAAGAACGACCGATATCAAATCTATGCTTTGTTTTCAATTAAAATATTGAAAATTTGAATTAAAAATGTATTTTATCAAAATTTATTATAGCCTCTAGCACTTAGAGACAGTGTAACTTTTGATTAGTATAAAAAAAGAAAGAAATAGAAATCGGCTTTTTAGTTCTAGCGATCGTTCTCTACATATACATATAAACCTTTCCTCTTTATATATTAGTATAGAACATAGATAGATTAAATAGGTTTCTAATCAACATAATGTAACTCAAATAATTAAATGCTATTTGCATTGCAGTAATGGTTGTATGCGCTATGTATATTGAGCTACTTGTCATAACTGTTAGTTGCTAAAAATAGTCGTCAAATAAATTTAAACTTCTCAATTATTCTTTTAACAAATGCATAATGAAATGCAGACGATATTTTTTTAATTCACTTTTTATATTATTATTCGCGAGAAAATATATTTTATTATATGTCGAAAAATGAATTAACCCGTAAATTTTTTGGGCAACAATTATAAAATAAATAATTTAATAAAAGTTTAGAAGTAACGATCAAATTATATTATTAGAAAAATAAATACTTTAAATTTATAATGACGTCAGATTTAACGTGTAAGTTTAACACTTTGCAAAGCTTCATATGAATTTCAATTTAATTCACGTGCAAATATATTTCTTTTCTTTTCATGTCCATTTTAAAAACAAAATGTGAATGTTTCTTTTATGTTGGCAACAGCTAATTTTTTTAATATTTCATTATTTCCATTTCTATTATGACTTTTATGGGGATTTTAATTAAAATGCTCAGATTTTAAACTAAAATTTATTTTATCAAAATTTAATATAGCCTATAACAATCAGGGATAGTGTAGCTTTTGATCAGTGAAAGAATTTTTTTAATCGGTTCAGTAGTTTCAGAGATTACCCTCCACAAACATACAATTTTTTGCGCTTTATATAATGATATAGATAAACTCTCTGACGAAAAATTTCATCTTGAAACATAATTTATCTGAATAATCTTGTGTCTCTCTCAGCATAATCTATTTGGCCTGTTTCAACAAAAATTTTCAGATAACATCCCCATATAGTATAAATTTGTTTGGACTTCTTGCTAAGTCCTGTTTTTGTGCTATGGTTAAAACTGCCTCACACGCACACAGACATACATACACATAGAGACTGACACTCACATACACGCATAGACCGATCAGCAAAAACCCGATTTTTGAATTCAGGGAATCTCTAAACGTGTAAGTATAGCAGAAACTGAATTTCAAACATTTTATCTAAAAACCTTACTTTTTTTAAATAATAAAATATCGACATGAATATCAATAAGTTTTTAAAACGAGGTCAAGTTCGAGAAATATTTTGCTGATACCCAATATTCCTTTTGACTAATCGATAGTTTCCAACGATAACGCAATTTGAATACCACTTTTTTTTGTTGAAATTTTTTTTTTATTTTAATACTAAAGTTCTCCACTTAAATATGAAAAAGAAAATTATTTTAAAATAGTTGTATTCAAATATTATTAAAGTTGACATCTATGCTCTAACTTAATAAATTAAAAATCCATATATGGAAGGTGTAAAAAAACTATCCAAAATGAAATTCTTATATTTGCTGTTCATCACAGATGTTGTTACTAAACTTCGAAGTCATACTAAAACCGTGTCGCATGTCATAGGGAATAAGAGTAAAGGAATTTTATTTTATTTATTTATTTTAATTTTGAAATGTTTATTGCACTGACTTACAGAAATGTGTATAGTGTAAGCAATAATTGGTATTCTTACCCACCGTATCTCCATAGGTGTGATTGTATTCCAGTAAAAAAAAAAAAAAAAAAAAAAAAAAAAGTAGCATCGCTTGTGTTCGCATAACAATTCCCTATAGTTTTAACATAAGAAATTATTCCTACGGTAGATATTACTTCAATAAAATTCAAACTATATAACAAAATGCAATTAACATCGTTGCTTTCTTTATTCTATTCTATTTCTTAAAACAATTTTTATAGATGTCACACGCACAACATGAACTTGAAATTTTACATCTACTTTTTAAGGTAGCACGCGATTATGTTTTATATAAAAATTAAATCATTAAATTCTTTTTTTTTTTTTTTTTTTTTTTTTTACTTATTTTTATTTCATTTTGCATGCGCACTTTTTATTTTCTAATTCAAAATTATTAAAAAAAAACTTTTTCAATAGTGTTTGTTTCGATACGGATTATTGTTAATTTTCTTTTCTTTTCTTTTCGAAAAAAAAAAAAAAAAAAAAAAAAAGAAAAAAGAAAAAAAAAAAAATGATTTTGATGAAACTCTGGCAAAAGCAGAATTTAGTTTAGGACGGAGGACTATTAGTTTTTTTTTTTTTTTTCTAATTATGACATCGCTTTCAAATTCTTCAATTATATTTTCGATTTCGATAAATGTCCGACTACCGTAAAACTGGTATTGTAAAAATCCGTTGGTTGAGACTAATAGTCCTCAGTCCTTAAAAAAAAAAAAAAAAAAAAAAACCTCAGATGTAATTCATAAGGTTTAAAATTGACTTTCTTCTGATATGTAGTGTAAATGTGATGTAAATCGTTTGCGTTCATCACACAAAATAATTTTGATGAATATTAATTTTAATAAATAATTTGTGTTGGAAAATATAGAACATTTTATAATAGTCACAACATACTTTTTTTTTTTTTTAATAATTAATGCAAAATCGATATTATCATAAATCGGCATAAACTTAAATATGTGCGTAGTGATATAGACGTTAAATTGATATTTCTCGATGAATCGATATATCACCCAATATTCCTAATGAGAAGGAAAAATCACACACTGAAATCCTAAATACTTCTTCCTCTATATAACATTTACTTACTTATATAAACAAAGGGTTTGTCCAGAGGTAAAACTGGATCTATTATAGGACTTTTCACAAAATTTCATATCTTAAAAACAGACCTTCCATAAATCCCTTTCATTTTGAACACTAATCTTACGTGGAGCAAACTGACCGCCTGAATAATCGGACATGCTTTGCTGTACTTCCCCAAAAAGCTGATATTCAATTTATAATTTCTAAAAGGTTCCTGTACAGTTTAGTTCTGTGAAAGTGAACCTTCATTGTTTAAAACGAAACAATTATAATTTTACTTTGCAAAATTATTTTTTTCGCAATTTCACAAAAAGAGGACCTAGCCGAAGAAAAGTTCAGAACTTGATTTTCACTCTAATTTTAATTCACAAAATTACGTGTGTAGATTGTTCACAATATCCCCAAAACAGAGCACTGTTTGAAAATTCTGAACAGACCCCCCCAGATAACATTTACACTTGTATTACATTTACTTAAATAACATTTATTTACACATTTTTCCGATCCACTCTTCTTTTTTTACTTTCCGAACATACATATGTAAGGAAAGTATTGTAATCATGTCAAAAATCCGAATTTGAGATTTTGATGTTTCTATACGTTTTGAGGTCCCCCGAGTCCGTATTCACTATTTTTATGATGACGTATGTATGTGTGTGTGTATGTATATGTGTATGTATGTGTGTATGTATGTGTGTGAGTGAATACGCTAGCGTCTAAACGCTTTGCTCGAATAAGTTGAAAGTTGGTACGTGTGTTATAAGTCACCGTAGCACAAACCCTATTGATTTTGGTGAATCTAGCACTTACAGTGATTTTACAGGGACACCAAGAAAAATTCTTTATTATTATAGCCTGTGGAACCAAATTTTTAAAAGTGCGATAGCGTCTAAACGCCTTATTAAACTGAGCAAAAAATTTATGTACATGTTGTAGGTCATACTTGCACGAACTGTAAAGATTTTGGTGAATCTAGCTCTTACAGTGTTTTTACAGGGACACAAAAAAGAATTATTTATCATTATGGCCTATGGGACCAAGTTTTTAAAAGTGCGATAGTGTCTAAACGCCTTATTCAATTGAACAAAAAAATTATACACATATTATAGGTCACAGTTTCACGATTTGTATAGGTTTTGGTGAATCTAGCACTTACAGTTTTTTTACAGGGACACAACAAATAATTCTGCATCATTATGGCCTATGGGGTGAAATTATTTAGAGTGCGATAGCATCTAACTACCTTATCAAAATGAGCTGAAAATTTATATACATATTTTAGGCCACTATCACACAAGCTGTATAGATTTTGGTGACTCCAGCACTTACAGAATTTTACGGAGACACAAATAAAAACTGCTTATCATTATGGCCTATAGGCTCAAATTATTTAAAGTGCGACAGCGACTAAACGCCTTATTCAAATGAACTGAAAGTTTATATACATGTTATAGATCACCATCACACGAATTTAATGAACTTTAGAGAATCTAGCACTTATGGTTCTTTTTACAGGGACACAATGCATATTTTTTTATCATTGTGGCATATGGACTCAAACTTTAAAGTGCGATAGCATCTAAATGCCTTATCTGATGAAGTTGAAATATTTTATAAATATTATAAGTCACTGTTGCTCCAACTATAAGAATTTTGGTGAAGCTAGAATTTATAAATTTTTACAGGCACATAACGAAAAATTGTTTATCATTACGATCTGCGGGCTCAAAGTACAATAGCGTTAAATTAATCATCGTATACTATGTGCAGAAAAATACTCAAACACCCTATTATAATTTCTCGCTTTTTTTATTTAACAATTCCCCTTACTTTACTTTATCTACAAAACCGTTGATTATTCATTGTTGGGAAAGTCGAGTGGAGTCACTCCAGATTTTTTTTCCTGTCATTTTCTTTTTAGCAAAACATTGTGCTATGATAATTCCCCTCTGCATATTGACAGGATCAAAGGACCATATAAAAATTAATTTCATCATTTTATTACACTTATAACAAAGAAATACATCGTAGAAATTATTTTTCTAGAGTCTATTTAACAATCAAAGTGTAATAACAGTTTTGCTGTATTTATTAGTATGCTACCATTAACAATAAAAACGAAAGAATTACTTAAGGAACTTCAAATGCAAATAATATTCCTTTTATCAGAATGCAAATGGTTTATAGGACCCAAGGGGACAAGCCAACTGTTCCAAACCGGCCAAACGCATATTTGAATGAATACCGCTTCTGCAACAGAACTAAATTATGAGTTATTGAGTCGCACATCAAATACTGACTCCGTAATTGAATGCTAAGTTTTTTAAAAACTCGAATTTCATAAATATTTGGAATGTACTATCTTCTTTTCAGAGCTTACTGTTGCACAAATACTGACTTATTCACAAATATCCGATATACGTCATCTTCTTTTCAGAAGATTGATTTTCTATATTCATAAATATTTGGAATACACCACCTTATTTTCAGACGACTTGACTCATAAATATAGTCTAGACTCATAAATATTTGGAATATGCTACCTTTCTTTTAAATGACTATATTCATAAATATTCGGAATACATAATCATCTTTTTTTTAGACGGCTGACTGTCTAGACGCATAATTACTTAGAATACACTGTCTTTTTTTCAGATGATCGATTGTCTTGGCTCATTAATATTCGGAATGTGTTCTATTCTTTTCAGACAATTGATTCTTCAAACCTGTAAGTATACGGAATATGTATCTTCTTTTCTGAGAATGACTGTCTATAGTCATCAATATTTCGAATTCATTATCTTTTTACAGATAATTAACTGCCTTGATACATAAAAATTCGAAATACACTATCTTATTTTCAGACAATTGACTATCTAGACTAGTAAATATTCAGAACATCTTTTTTCCCCAGACGATTGACCTTGAATCAAACATATTCGGAATTCGGAATACACTTTCTTCTCAGATGGTTGACTAACTAGACTCATAAATATTCGGAATACACTATCTTTTTTTCAGACGATTGACTATCTAGACTGTCGTATTCGGAATCTGTGTCATATTTAATCACTTTCCTTTGAGCTATCACTATGTCACTTTCGGACACTCTACCAGTCTGGTCCACCCTTTGCCTAATGATGACGCTCTGTATACTATCGGCATCGGATGATTCCGATGACGTCAACGACGAGAAGTCTTCGATAGACTCTTCATGAGTCTGAGTAGCAGACGATACTTCTTCAGAATCTCCTTTCTCGTAAGCCAATATAATATTGATCATGTTCTTGCTGATAATGTCACTAGAAGGATCGTCAGGCGTTCTGCAACTGCATCGTTGGGAATCGATGAACGGGGTAGGCGTGTCGCAACGTCGTACTCTTCCATCTTCCCCTTCTTCCTTCTGGGGTGGTGGCTCGAACATGGCCAGAACAGACGGCCGACGAAACACAAAGTCGTCTACTGCGTTGGTCGTCACTGAGTTGACAGACTGACTGACAGAAGAGCAAGAGGAATAAGATGTACTCGAAAAAGACGTGCTGGTGGAGGAAGGCAAACTGAGTAGGGTCGTGTAGCCTCCGCTACCATAGTCTTTGTGCAACGACTCTAAGTCTAAAGGCTGAAGAGACTGCAAGCTGGGTAAGTGAGCCGGGCTCCAGCGAAGTCTTTGAGGAAAGACTGGTCCGCGGTACAGAGGAAAAGGTGGAAAATTTGGTTTTGTGGCGGCTGAATCACCAATCTGCATTCGGAAGCCACCGTGATCTATAGGAAGGAGTAAGAAAAGGAATTGTTTAATAAACAACAAATAAATAGTATTATAACAAATACTTATTATTTTATTTCTTAAATAAAAATAAATAAATAAACTGCACAGTACAATAATAAGAAATCACTACAGAACTGGCGTTTTAAAGTAATAATAGCAAAACTTTGATTAAACACCATAAAATGCAATAAACTCGCATCAATTGTTTCGGGTTGTGCGTTGTCGCTTTGACTGCAGCACTCGTGCCTACTTTGTCCGCCTGACGAAGGGTCGTGTGTTCTTTCGACCTGAAACAATTGCTGGGAGTTTATTGCATTTTATGGTGTTTATTCAAAGTTTTGCAATTAGCTGTACAATACAGTCACATGAGTTGTGCTTTCATAGATCGAAAATCACTGCGTATTAAACTTTTAAGATACTCTGTGGTTATTACATTGAAGAAACGTTTCTAAGCACATAAATATATATAATATATATATTCTGTACACCTTTTTTTTTTCGAGTTTTAAGACATATGAGTTTTTTTTTTTTTTTTTTTTTTAATCTCTCTTGAGATAGATGACTAGAAAAATGGTTATGATTTTTGTTCATTGCCCATTGGTATACTGTCAAAAACTTGAATAGTTTTGAATTAAAAGGTGATCGCGTTGTCAGTGGCAATATTAGGTTCTAAGATATCTGTAAATAGGAACGTCGTTCCTAATTGCATATAATTTTAATTTACGTATAATTTTTTTTCTTGTTTGAAGCATATTTGTTTTATTTTCTTCTTATTTGTTTTTTCAAATGTGCGATCTCAGAATAACATATTTTTTTCTGAAAGAAATATCTAAGCATTTAAATGTGTCTAAAGTCTTGGTTTATAAAGAACACAAAACACGAACGTCAGTATTTAAGACATGTTGACGTTGAAGCCGGCAAAATAGTAAAATAGTGTGAATCCGCTGATGTGGTTTGAAAGAAGTAATGTCAGTGTTTTGTGTTTATGATTTCATGAGATGTTGAGAACAGTCATTTCTTTTCTTTTCTACGTGCTGCTGTTATGTTGCTTAAATCAGAATATCGTTGATATCAGCGATGGCGATTAAATCGGCGAGCAGAACGTCGTGACGCATGCGCAATTGAAAAAAATCTTTACGTTAACTCCTCAGATGCGTAGATATATAACAAGAACGATTAAACATGTTGCGATATTTGCATTTTCAAATATCTAGAGAATGAAGGATATATGCCGGTAGGAAAGCTTTCTTAGACAATAGGAATAGAGTTCACTAAAGGTCCAGTTGGTGGCAACTCGCTTGAAGAAAAGTTTAAGCATCTGATTATTGACACAGTCGGTAAGAAAAGTCTCCGAACACTAGCAAAAATTCCTGTAAAACAAATGTGCACTTAATACAGTTTTGTTAAATAAATCCTTGCCGAATCCTGTTCTTAGGCAGTTTAAAAACAGGATTGAACAAGGATTTATTTAACAAAACTGTATTAAGTGTACTTTTTTTTTATATAAGAATTTTTGCTAGTGTTCGGAGACTTTTGTTACCTACTGTAAGTTTCACCTTTCTGATTTTATGTCATTGCGCAAACGTTAATATTCGCGTTTTGTATTCTTAGAAACTAAGACTTTGGGAAGTGTCTTTTTCCTAAATGATTAACTAAGAACATGTGTGTAAAGAAACCCATTTCTATGCATCGAAATTTTTTAAATTGATTTTTTACGTGTAATCTCCAATTTCAAATATATGAAGGCTACGCTGTATTTAATATGTTTCTCAATCATTCCAAAGCATTTTTATATACCGTGCTAGAATATATTTTAATACTATAGTCTTGGCGATGTGAGTAGTAGACGTAAATCGAGTCTTTTATACGTAATACGCTGAGAAAAATAGAACACAAAAAACATAGTAAAGTAGCTCCGCGCTTTGAGCAATCCAAAACCAAATTGAATCAATTTCTTGTTAATAACACTGCTCTGAAAATAAATAAATAAATAAATAAATAAATAAAAATCGAGCTCTGATACCATTCTTGCTGATTCTTATGTAAAATGACCTCCTGAATCCGAATAGGACTTCCATTTTGCCCAGTCACTCACCGTTATCTAGATACACCACCCCCTCCCTCAATTTCTTTCCCTGTTCGATAATTTTATGACCATGAATTTGATTTTAAAAATGAAAAATAATTAATTTAACACCTAAAAGCAAAAAAATATAAAGTTTAAAAAATAATTTAATAACAGATTAAAAAATATAAGCTATGTAATGCATAATTTCAGTGGCAAATCCCCCCAAATTTTTTCCCCTGTCGCATATATACATGCTTTAGAATTTTCCAACTCTGTATCCCCTCAGAAGATATTTAACGGTTATAATAATCCTCCCCCTCCTAAAAATCAAATTTTTAGCCATAAAGTCACCGAAAAATTGATAAAAATAGGGGGCCATTCCTAAAAAACGGTGGGTGATAGGATAGGGCAAAATGGGCGTCCTATTCGGATTCAGGAGGTCATTTTACATAAGAATATGCTGAAATGGTGTCAGAGGCAATTTTCATGAAAAGCAGTGTCATTTAACGTATTAAGTTCGTTCTGACAGAAGTTGAGAAATAGCTATGACAAAAATCGTTCAAATCCAGCTTAATAGTGCCATCATTTAGGAGAAAGGTGCTAAAAATCAATCTGTAAAATTTCTTAAAATATTACGATTCTTCATGTGATTATTTTTAACAAATGCCGTAACACTGTAAAAAATTTGTCCTATTAGCTGCCAGAAATTCTCTGTAATTTGAGAAAATACGCGTAATTTACGAAAAAATTACGTTGTCAGAACGTATTTTGTAAAATTACAGAGAATTTTTGGCAGCAAATAGGACATATTTTTTACAGTGAACAGAGCCAACATAAAAATTGTAAAAAGTGCAGCACAATATCGAGATTTGTCGGGTGACAGACTCGAAATTTTAATCAGTATCGCTTTACAATAAGCTCCAAGTCATTATTTCGTGTGAGTTTTTGAGTTACAGCACCCAGAAAATTTATTGATAGAGACCTTTTCTTTAAAAGTAAAGGATCCTTCAGATACTACCAACGGTGCAGCGCTTCAAAACTCATAAATTATCCATTGTCCGAAAGCGACCCCTGACATTTTGCACACATTTACAATGAAGGACATTACTTTTTATTGCTCTTTTACAAAAGAGACCCAATTTCGATCGCAGTAGGAAGTTTGTCAGCGAAGAAAATCTCTCTGCTGCTTCGCGTCAATTCGATCCCCACATCAAAGGGATATCAAAAGAAACCGAAGTTGCAGCCAGTCTCTGAAGGGTCCATAAGTAACAGATGGCAGAACTAGCAAACAATTTTTTGACTAATATATTTTTAAAACTAACTTATTAGTAATCAGTCAGTATGAGGATTTCTGTTCCGTAATGGGGTTGTGTAAGGTTGGTTCGTTGGGTTTTACATCGCACTAGCGCTGCGCAGTGGGCAATTCGCGACGGTCTGGGACTCACCCCCAGAGGTGGTCCGGTAGTGTAAGGCTAAAGGCCAACTGCCTGCGCTAGGGATCTAGACCTGGATGGAATGCTTTCATTTGGGGACCTTTCCAAGAAGTTCTATCTCCTATTCACTCTTGCTTGGAACAAAATTACGGAAAATTCCCCCAAAAAAATTGTCATACGAGTACGGCCTGTGTTAGAACCCGGCACCTCCTGTCTACCAACTTACCGATTATGTCCAATCCACACTATCCAATGGGTATTACAGCAAGTGTTGATTGAATGGGATCGGCCGATCTTCCGTGGCGTAAAGCTCATTTCGGAGGCATTATTATAGGAGGTGTTGGTTTAGGTGCTTGGGGCAAGTTACACTTGCTCGATATACAAAATTTTTGGGATAAATGTAACCATAGGTGGTAAATAAAAAATCTAAAGAAATAGAACATATCTGAATTTAAAATCTGTACTTAGTTTCCTTATCTTAGGCTGTGGAGTTAATTTCACAAGCACAGAAATATATGCATTTTTCCAACTTCTAAAAATATATCTGTGTCATGTTTGATGTGGTTACCTATGGCTAAATATAATAAAAATAATTTCTACTCAAGCAGATATGATGACTATTAAGTCCAAATTTTGCTTGTTAGCTGACAAGGAAACATTCAAAAGGTGTCGTCTTTAAAAAATATTGAAATATATATACACATATATATATATATATATATAGGGATAATTTAACAAATGAAATGAAAAATAACCCCAAAACACACAGAAGTCTTCATCAGGGAGGCCCTTCCGTGTAGGAGTTAAGAGTCATTTTTTTTAAGTTGGACACTTTTGATAGTTGACATCTTCAATTTTTCCGAAACTTTCAGGATGTGTTAGTAGTACTGTGATAAGAAAAAGTGAAATTTAATTTTTTCTGAATTTGATTTGTTTGACCTAGAGAGGGGGGTCGAAGTTTGAGGCCGTAAATAAAGGGTGCCATTTTAATATCATTTTACTCCTAAAGCCATGAGTGACCCATGTCAATTTTTTTAAATACGGATACTACTTGATACTAAGTACATTTTAGCATAAACAGTTTGGTGGGTCATTCATGGCTTTAAAGGCCAGGGTCATTCAAAAGTGCAGTTTTCGTTGATTTTTTCCATGTTTTCAGTCTGAGTATTTGCTAAGGCCATGAGTGCCCCATAGAAATAATTATGGGGTTAATTACACACCTTAGTACAGAACTTAAAAATATTTAAAATTGCATGAGTTACTCTTGGCTTTAGTAGATAAACGGTCTGAAAGTTGAAAATTTTCAAAAAAAGGCCAAATTTGATGGTAAATTACTCTATAAGCTATGAGTCAATAACTATGAGAGATAGTTTTAATTATACCCTAGATGGTCTAGTTTTAGACCCTGGTTCCAAACCTATGGGGCTTGCAAGATTTATTTAGATATAGTCTATTTTATATCGCCAATGTGTACCTGTTCTATGTAGTACAAAATGCTTCAGACCCAATTTTGTAATACATTAATGCTTGTTTAAAACTTCCCATTTTACATTACAGAGGTCAGCATCAAAATAAATATAAAATAAATACAAAATTAAAAAATCTGGAATGACTCCACTCGACTTTCCGAACATTGAGTAATTAACAGTTTTGTAGATAAAGCCTATAAATGCTAGATTTACCAAAATGCTTATAGTTAGTGCAACTGTGACCTTTAACATGTGCACAAATTTTTTGCTCAGATTAATAAGGCGTTTAGACACTATCACACTTTAAAAAATTTGGCGTCATAGGCCATAATGATAAATAATTTTTCTTTGTGTCCCTGTATAAAAAACCATAACTTCTAGATTCTCTAAAATCTATACAGATTGAGTATCTGTGACCTATAATATGTGTATAATTTTTTTACTCAATTGAATGAGGCGTTTAGATACTATCGCACTTTTAAAATTTTGGTCCCATAGGCCATAATGATAAAGAATTTTTCTGTGCGTCCCTGTAAAAAAACTATAAGGGCTAGATTCATGAAAATTAATAGAGTTCGTGCTACGGTGACTTCCAGCATGCGTACCAACTTGCAGTTCATTCAAGGAAAGCGTTTAGACGCTAGCGTGTTCACTCACACACATACACACATACATACATATATCATCGCAAAAATAGTGAAAACGGACTCGGGGGACCTCGAAACGTATAGAAATATCAAAATCTCAAATTCGTATTTTTGACATGACTGCAATACTTTCCTCACTATAGTGTTCGGAAAGTAAAAATTACATAAGGGAGATAGGGGCAAGTTGAAGTACGGGGTAAGTTGAAACATGGAAATAAAAAATACAATTTTTAAGTTCTTATTCATTGCCAATAAAGGGAAGTACAGACACACAAAACCTACTTTAGAATATAAAAAAAGATGTGTATGTAAACATCTGTCGATTTTATGAGGATAAAACTGTTTTTGAGTACTGTTTTTTACTGTGAGTAAAAATTCAAATTTTTAAGTGATGTTGCATTTTATGAAACAAAAATTGGTGAATGTTTCTGATTGATTCAGCATTTATAGTGTATAGGTGCAGCTTGCTAATCATATGATTTGAAACGCCCACGAGCATAAGTACTGGTAGCTTAATATCTCGTGAAGTGAAAATTGTGGGCAGGGGCCAGCTGAAACAAATATAGGGGAAGCTACTTGAAACACCTGTTTCAATTAGTCTGATGCGCAATTTTTATTATTATTATTTTTTTTGTATACAGTCTTGTTTTCATCACCCTATATATGTTTTACATAATATAACAATATGCACATTTCAGATGTATCTTAGGTTATTACTTTCCGAACACTATAGTGAGGAAAGTATTGTAATCATGTCAAAAATCCGAATTTGAGATTTTGATGTTTCTATACGTTTCGAGATTCCCTGAGTCAGTCTTCACTCTTTTTACGATGATATATGTATGAGCGTGTGTGTGTGTGTGCGTTTGCGTGTAAGTGTGTGAGTGAACACGCTAGCGTCTAAACGCTTTGCTGGAATGAGCTGTAAGTTGGTACGCATGTTGCAAGTCACCGTAGCACGAACTCTATCGATTTTGATGAATCTAGCACATATATTTAATAAAATTAAACATAATTTATACGTCTCATTAATATATTAAAACCAATGTAACTTTTAAAATGAGATAAAAAAAATACAAAAATTTACATACAAGCACAAACAACATTTACCTGTAAATGTTGTTTGTGCTTGTATGTTTGACACTGAGGAGGGCTAGAGTTCTAGCCGAAACGTCTGTCTTGTGTTTTAATGTTTTTAATTAAAATGTATTTTTAAAGTTTTAAATTTTTGTATTTTTTTATCTCATTTTAAAAGTTACATTGGTTCTAGCACATATAGTTTTTTTACAGGGACACAAAGAAAACTTGTTTATCATTATGGCCTATGGGACCAAAATCTTAAAAGTACGATAGCATCTAAACGCTTTATTCAATTGAGCAAAACATTTATACACATATTATAGGTCACAGATTCTCAGTCTGTATAGAATTTGGAGAATCTAGCACTTATAGTGTTTTTACAGGGACACAAAGAAAAATTCTTTATCATTAGGGTTTATGGGACCAAATTTTTAAAAGTGCGATAGCATCTAAACGCCTTATTCAATTGAGCTGAAAATTTATATGAATATTATAAATCACTGTTGCACTAACTATAAGCATTTTGGTGAATCTAGCATTTATAGGTTTTATCTACAAAACTGTTAATTTCTCAATGTTCGGAAAGTCGAGTGGAGTCACTCCAGATTTTTTAATTTTATATTTATTTTATATTTATTTTGATTCTGACCTCTGTAATGTAAAATGGGAAGTTTTAAACAAGCATTAATGTATTACAAAATTGGGTCTGAAGCGTTTTGTACTACATAGAACAGGTACACATTGGCGATATAATATAGACTATATTTAAATAAATCTTGCAAGCCCCATAGGTTTGTAACCTGGGTCTAAAACGAGACCATCTAGGGTATAATTAAAACTCTCTTTCATAGTTATTGACTCATGGCTAATAGAGTAATTTACCATCAAATTTGACCTTTTTTTGAAAATTTTCAACTTTGAGACCGTTTATCTACTAAAGCCAAGAGTGACCCATGCAAGTTTAAATATTTTTAAGTTCTGTACTAAGGTGTGTAATTAACCCCATAATTATTTCTATGGGGCACTCATGGCCTTAGCAGATATTCAGACTGAAAACATGGAAAAAATCAACGAAAACTGCACTTTTGAATGACCCACCAAACTGTTTATGCTAAAATGTACTTAGTATAAAGTAGTATCCGTATTTAAAAAAATTGACATGGGTCACTCACGGCTTTAGGAGTAAAATGATATTAAAATGGCACCCTTTATTTACGGCCTCAAACTTTGACCCCCTCTCTAGGTCGAACAAATGAAATTCAGAAAAAAATAAATTTCACTTTTTCTTATCACAGTACTACTGACATATCCTGAAAGTTTCGGGAAAATTGAAAATGTCAACTATCACACCTCCATAGACTTTGTCCAGCTTTAAAAAAAATGGCTCTTAAAGAGAAGTTTCTGAAAGGATAGTAGCAATTAGCCAATAACCATCCTTAGTCCCCAACTTCTCACCTAACATAAAACCACCTTTAACAGAATAGAAATCTAACAGATCTGAAATAGATCGAAAGAGGAAAACACTGAAACATTCGGTTATAAGTTAAGACGTGACAGTTAATTTGCAAGGATTTTAAGAGCTATTTTTAAATCACAATCATTATTGCATAAAATGCAAATTCTTTTAAACTGTGTAAACCTATGAAAGGTACAAAGTATTTGTAAAGAAATCCTACAGTCAAGGTTGTTAACTATAAGATTTAAAGCTATTTAAAAAATGGGGGAGGGGGGAACAAATTTAAAATTTATTATAATAATACGTAAAATAGAGAAAGCTAGCGCTGAAAGCTGCTTAGCTAAACAATGTTTTTTAAATAAGAAATTTTTAAAAGCGAATATGTGTACGACATAAAATGATATAAAATTAAAGATTATTATAATATAGCGTAAATATGTATATATAACGTATATATATATATATATATGATTCCACTCTTCAAAAAACACTAGAAAGTGAAAAAATTATCGGCTGAAATGAATTACAGCGACCTCAAAAAATTATCAGAATTAAGCCTATTTGGAGATTTCACACTGTTAGGCGATTGATTTTGATTTTGAGTACTTGGCGGAGAAGCAAAACACGGTTCTGTTCGTACACGGAAATCTCGGCGCTAGCGAACTTATCACCTAACAGCGCTAAATCGCCAAAAATGCTTAATTTTCATAATTTTTTGCGTTCGCTGTAATTGATTTCAGCCGATAAATCTTTCACTTTCTGGTGTTTTTTTATGAAGAGTAGAATCACATATATGTTTTTCAATGTTTTTTGAAGATGACACCTTTTGAATGTTTCATTGTAAGAGAAATAGTCCTCTTGTCTTATTAAATCTTTCCTTTACAGATTTTAATTTAATGCCAAAGACGTCTTATACTCACAAAAAATGTTTTGAGGTTTTATTCAAAAGCCATGCAAAAAATTCAAAATCTTACACTGGCAGATATCTAAATTAATTTGATATGACTGCAAAATGGATATTCGTCCAGTAGTTAAGTTTCTGTAAGATTGTGACAAATAATGTGATTTTCACTCATTTGCTGTATTCTTCCATATAATTTAATACAATAGTTATCTTTTGATTTAATTAAACAAAAGCTTTAAAAATAATCTGGTGTGTCACCCACACGACTTTCTCTTACCCTGAAATTTAATACTATAAATATAGGTTGGAGATTAAGAGGTAAGATAACGAGTACTGTTATGTAAACCTATGTTAAACATTTCAAATTAGGCTTCGGAAGAGTTTTATATGATAATTAGTTCTGTATGAGGGGGAGGCTACCGCCTCCCTCAACCCCCTTTTTGTTAATGTACCCACATTTATATAGAATTTAATTCGGTTATTAAAAAATAATTAACCATAACCCATGGCTACACTCATACCACTTCCACCTTCTACGGTGTTTTCGAAAGAGCTTACATCTTTAATCCTTCAGAAATTATTCTTAGTTAGACATACATAAGAAATCACAAAGATGCATAAAATAAGCATAGAAATTTATTGTATAGTAGATAGAAGCGTCTTAAATTCAGGCAGAAATGTATCTGAAATACCATTTCAGACACAAAAATGTCTGACATTACACGCGCAAAAATGTCATACAATATACGCGTAATGTGTGATATTACACGCGCAAAATGTCATACATTACACGCGTCTGAATTTAAGACACGATAAGTGCCTTTTTATAAATGGATTGATATAAGTACCTGAATAAGATTCATATGTCTAAAATTAAGACACATTACAATTTAGAAACTTAGAAATTAAAACATTTTACAATTTTATAAATGAAGATTGAGGTACTGAATTGAGTACCTGAATTTAAGGTTCATATGTCAGAAATTAAGACACATTACAAATTAGGAACTTAGAAATGAAAACATTTTACAATTTTATAAATGGATTGAAATAAGTACCTGAATAAGATTCATTTGTCTAAAATTGAGAAACATTACAATTTAAAAACCTAGAAATTAAAACATTTTACAATTTAGACACTTTGTGTGAAATTCAGACACTTGTGTTGTTTAGCAAATTTTTCACTTAAATAATCCATTTTAAGCAGCATGCATATCCTGTTATTTTATTTTATTTATTTATTTATTTTTATCACATTCAGTAAATATAAGTATTCAACAAATGAGTAGTTAAGCTATTTGAAATATGTTAGCTTTTATGAAACGAAATTTTCAAGGAATAATACGGTAGAAATGTGTATCTTATTTGCATGGAATTGTGTTTGAAATAATTGATAAAACAATTTATTTAGACGCAAAACTTCTTTAGTTACAAAAAAAAAAAAAAAAAAAACCTATATGTTTTACGAATATTGGAGTATATACTATCAAACAAACAGTCTCAGCTCTGTATTATGGTGTGACACGATTGGAAAGAGCCTCGTCACGTTAAATTTTGGTACTAGGTTCAAATCCCGACTTTGGGTACGGAAGATTTTCTTGTAAAAATTATTATTATTTTATTTATGCCCTAGAATATTCTAAAATCAATTTTTAACAGAAAAACAGAATCGCATGCCTCCTTTTTATTAATTTATTGAATTATTTTATTTTTATTTATTATTTTTTTTTATGAAAATTATTTACTGTGGTCAGTAATGGCTGCCTTATCCAAAAACTAAGTGATCAAAGATGGCGGGATTCAGACACTTCCAGTGTATGGAACGATGCGCTTTTAAAATACTTCAAAATAAATTAGACATTTCTATACATCTTAAAATTGAACACGCTATTTCAGATATATTTGTGCCTGAATTTCAGATACACGTATTTACAGTATAATTAAAAATTTCTTGGGATTCAATTTCAAGAGTTTGAATGATAATTTTTATATGGCCGCTATACACAAAAATTTCTAATAAGTAAAAAGTAACCTATACTCTAATTAGGGGATATTAATGGAATCCTGAATCCTGATTACGTATTACCCTTCATTTGATAAAGAAAAGAAATATATATCCTTATTAAAAGAGTTAATCTCCTATATATAATACAGAATAAATAAAAATCATCTGCTCAAAAATTAATAATATGAATGAGACATTGAGGTCCGCGATCTGTAAATCTAGTAAGTAACATTACATCTCTTGCATTGTCATGCCAGTTTGATACATTTTGCGATTGTAATTTTCGACAAATGCAGCATTAACTAGATGCCATTTTAACATTGTTTCTATTTGTTACAAACACAAAGGGGAGAACGGAATGTTTGTGTAATGTCCGACCCCATTTTTAATGGTTCGTTATTTAATCTCCGAATGCATTGCGTGCGTACTCTCTTACTCATAATCTCGAACCCGGACTTCGTATTTCATCACGCCATCTCTGTAACTGAGAAGTTTATTATAAGCAGATGTGATCGATGGGGGGAAAAAATTTAATGTAATGTGTTTTTTTTTTTTTTTTTTTTTTTTTTTTTTCAAAGTAAATATGTTTGAAATTAAAAAAGTAAATATGTTACATTTTAACATAGATATGTTTCTTTCTGAGCTGGGATACTATCTAAAATTCAAATTATACAAAAAACATAATATTCGATATGGTTCAGTGTTTGACGTTGTCACATGCGGTTGTTATAGGTTGTTTCAGTTGGTAAAACAGAACTCGGTTAACACACACAAGTGCATTTTAATGTATTATACGCATATTTTAATAGCCTTATACATACAAATTTTAATTTATAAAACACACAAGCTCCCATATATATTTTAATATGACACACACGCATGTAAATATCGTTACATACATATTACACACATACTTTAACACATACATCTTTAAAAAATATACACAGGCTCATATTAATATTAATACACATAGTTACATGCCCAGATATTGTGGATGTTTCTGAATCTGAAATAAGTATAAGTGTAAAAAAAAAAAAAAAAAACGAGTTCAACTGATACCAGACAAAAAAATGCACGATATGTAGTTAAGAGAAGTGCAAAGAAGGTTGGGTTAGGGCGCAGGAATCTTAGGACAGGGCTTGCGTCTTTCTGCAAGCATGTGACTATCTCATGTAGTGATCAAAGAGGGAGGCGCAGAACTGTATGTCACAAGAGCCGACTAACCAACATTCTTTAACTATTCATTTTTTACTTATGCAAGATAAAATATATCTTTCGGTTTTTTTTTTTTTTTTTTTTTTTTTTTTGAACGCTATATTTCTGTTAAAATAAATAAATAAATAAATAAGTAGAAGAAAAATACATCTAATAAAAGTCTTACCAGATAGGTGTCTGTAGATGCGCCCTGGCTGCCTCAGCATGTTCCTCAGAGCGCTTCTGTGGGGCAAATCGGCAAGCAGCAGGATGCAGGGCACCAGAAAGCCTTGCACGATTTGCAACCACACCACGCAGTTGTCCATCCACGGTGACCAGAAAGTCGGAACGGCCATGCCGAACGAGTTCAAAACCTGAAATCAAAAAAATTGAATTTGCTTAATATATATATATATACATATTTATTTATTATTTCTTTATTTAGTGACACGGACTTTATTTATTTACATTTTTTCTATTTGAAATTTTACGTCGTCTCCAAAGTTTTAGAAAAAGTAAAGCATTTTCACTAAATTTGAATTTTTTTTTTTTTTTTTTTTTTTTTGTATTTTTATTAAACTTTGAAACTGACGTATGTTTTACAAATTCCCTATAGCATATTTCCTATTAAAAATTATATAAAGAACAGTAGTGATTTATGTACAGGAACTGACAAAAGAATCGGGATACATGAAATTCTATGAGTGGTGCCTCTTTAAAGCATATTTTATTAAATATATATTGAACACTGCATAATCGAATCGACATATGTTATCCAAATGCACAAAATGACATTTCTTGTAATACAATACAATTAATAGTTTTTCAGAGCGCAAAATATGTTCGGATTACGGGATAGGTGAAAAATTGATCAAAATGCATTTGCATTTATATTAACACTAAGGCAACCAGATTTTTTAAAAATCGAATTTGAGGACAAATTATCGTGGTGTCACCGATTTCGGAGACAAAATAAAAAACGCCTTAAATTGCAAAATTTTAGTAATTTTTAAGCATGAAATACTTGAAAGTACTTATTTCAACGTATTTATTAAAAGAGTGAATACTTGACTTAAAATACTTGGTACTTGACTTTGTTTTCCAGTATAGAGCATTTGAAAATCAAGTTGTATAACTTGTATTCTCGTGCGCTTGAAGTGTATCAGCATTGATTGTATGTTCTGTCTCAACGACATGTGATATTGATGTTTACACTAGTTTAATTCTATACCCCGCTGGGAAAGGGCATCATGTTAATTTTGGGAAAAGAGTTTGGTCCGGGTATCACTTATTTTTTCGTCTATAATAAATAATAATTTATTATTCGTTAAATAAAAATTTAAACAGTTCAACAACAACAATATATAATATATATATATATATATATATATATAATACACAATATCTACTAATAAAGATTATAATATAATTCTTATTAGTAGATATATAAGTATCAGTTCCCTCCGCTTATTAAAATCATATTCGTTCTGAGGCAAAGTGATTTTATTAAGCGGCTGATTTTTATATCCGGCGAACGTTCTTGCACTTAAGGAAAAGGTGCAAAGAGAAATGTGCAAAAAGAAATGCACATCATGATACATATGATAAATTATTATAGTAAACCATTAATAACTTTATAATCGGCGTACTCACATATGTCCTAATTTTTTGAGGACAAAGGGTAGATTTGGAGGAGGTCTGCACATCTTAATTAACACCTACAAAGTTGAAAAGTGTTTATCACTTCGGTTCATCTATCAGTCCCTCCGTGGTCTAACTTTCAAAAATATTCTTAAAATGATTTGAAACTAAACTGATATATGTTATTCAAAACCACTATGCCATGTTCCTCATTTAAAATAATATATATAGGACTATCGATTTGTATACAGGGACACTGAAGAGAATCTCAATGCATTACGTCCTATGAGAGTATTTCGATAAAATATTTAGTACACTATAAAAAAAAAAAAAAAAGTAAAATATTAGCATAAATACTGCAAATTGTACGATACTTTGTTGATCCTTTACGGTATCAGCACAGTATTTTTATGGTACATTAAGCATAAAAATGCGGCATGTGTACTACATCATTTGTAAACGGAATTTATACAGTAAAAAAAAAAAAAAATCAAATAAATATAAAGTATAATGTACAGCTAGTTTACGGCAGTGTTGGGGAAAATGCAGTCGGCTGGACAATGGAAGATTAATCAATCGTTAATCGCGAATTTTACAATTGATGATCAATCAATCCTTTTCTGAAAATTTTGTAATTAGAGATGAATTATTCATGATGATGCAAGTAATGATTGATCAATAAGTAGTCATGAAAATACAATTAATTATTGATCAATCATTAATCTCCAGATTAAGTGATTGAAAAAAATCAACAATTAAAACCAGATAGACTGTGAATTACCCGTTTATTTATTTATTTATTATTTTTATTTATTTATTATTTATTTGTTTTTTATTTATTTATTAATTTTTATTTTATATTATTTTATTTTATTTTATTTTTGTGGCGGTGATTGGGGAGGGGTTGCGTTAAACTTTAAAAAGTAAATCATTTTATTTGTTTTTAATGGATAAATACAACTTCTTTTCGGTTTTGTCTTAAAAACTTTTACGGTACATGATGTACCATCGATAAAGATTATAGTACATGCACTGGTTTAACTGCTGCTGGTAAAGTACCGTAAATGTATTTCTCTCTCTCTCTCTCTCTCTCTCTCTCTCTCTCTCTCTCTATATATATATATATATATATATATATATGCTGTGTACCTTTGTTTTGTACAAAATACAATGAAATCGGTATATATAATTTATATGCGCAAAATCATGTTTTGTTAAATGCAGTACGATAAGCATCACAATAACTGATTGGTTTACAGGGTCTCGCAGAAATATTCAGACATAAATTGGGAAATATGATTGGAAATTGGTGGAAGAGCATTTGTTTGCTCGCTCTTTAATTTCCTTAAATATTTTTCAAATGTCTTGAAACTGATCCGTGTTAATCAAGGTCAGTATGGCTTGTTATCTACTGAAATTAGTATAAACAGTACAGCTAGTTTTTGTATGGGGACTGACAAAAGCTTTTAGGTGTAGTATGGTCAATGAGAAGTATTTTTTAAAGCCTATTTTAATGTCCTTATGTTACATATAATATAACGAACTAATATTGCATCATTTAGATACACAAACTTTTCCCCTGTAAAATAAAGTATAATTTATTTTTTTACAGAGTCCGATAATGTTCTTCATGTACATCATACGATATAAATGGAAACAGTTCAATGTAAATTTTTAGTACACTATATAGTGGCTATGGAAACTTTAAACAATATACGAAATTACATAAAAGCAATTTATTTTATGCCTTGTATTTAAATGTATATTTATAATGATAACTTCCATGCGATTCCTGCTTCTATTGTTAAAAATATATTTTCGCAGACTATCTGTTTTTCGACAATATAAAGGGCTATAAAAAAGAAAGCAATCTATTTTATGTATTCCCTTTAAGAGTATAACAGTAAAGGTAGTTTTTGCGAGATTTCTTCTTTCCATAATTAAAAACCTTATATTTTACAGTATCGTCATGGAGATAAAATGAAATGAAACTTCTATAAAAATCCACCTCTACTGCAGAAGCATCTTTCACTACATAAGGTCAGTTTTTCCCAGTCCCAAATTTTCCCGATAAGACCTAATATTGATTTACCTCCAATAAAGGTCCATGTACAAATTTGTACCTCTAAAAGGTCACATTTTGCGAAAACTGATCATTTAATTAATTCCTTACTCATACTTGCCAGCATCCTAATTACTATTTCGTAGTGCTGTTAGTCTCGCCCTTTTTCCACACCAGTAAAATTTTTGATTAATAGTCTCTAAATGCAATTACGATTAAATAAGAAGAAAAATACTCTAAAATGATACTGGTGTGAAAAAAAGGCGGGGCTAACAAGACTACGGAACATTAATTAGTATGTTGGCAAGTATGATTACTTTTTATTTATTTATTTATTTATTTATTGTTGATTTGAACTGACCACTGACCACTCTATAACTGAGGTTACTCTAAAAATAAGACTTCATACTTCTAAGCGTGTATGTTTAGCGGTGACGTTCCACTAAACGGACTAAACATAAAAAGAACAGAAATTTCGTGTCATACCATTACTTTTTTATTAATTTAAACGCAGTGGCTTCTAATGTTAACTATAAAAGACCAAATAAAAGTATTAAACCTAGATAAATTAAAAAAGTAAAAGTAAAATCTGAATTTCTTTGCAAAAAATTTTCGTGAAATTCTATAGTTTAATGAAGACCTTTTATTTATTTATTTATTTATTTTTTTTAACACACAGAATTGGTAATAAACTTAACAATTTATTCCGACCTATATACATATATATATATTTTTTAGGAAATGAAATTATTTTGTTAAAAAGCTTTTAAAATTAAAAATAATGTTAACGATTATAGAAAGCAACATGTAGACGAAGAATGTGTATAAATAATCTATTTAAAAAGACTTTTAAAACCCAAATTCTTAATGTAACATATCACATAAATCTTTTCGAAGTTATGTTTTTGCAAAGTTTTAGTTCCCCATCATACTATAGGTATATCGGTAATATATCGGTATATCCCCATCATACTATAGGTAATCGTGAAAATTTTCGATCTCGGTTTTTTGACTTTTTTACACGTTTTCAGGTGTGAGAAATCCGAAAATGACAAAATTTGTATGGTGTCTGTCTGTAGGATGCCTGTTAGGGTGTTAGTGGGTTAGTGTGTTTGTCCGTTAGTCCGTTAGCTTGTTAATCTGTGTACACGATATCTCACGAACAAATTGTCGCAGAGAGGTCAGATCAGTCTTAAAATATTACTTTCGACACTGGCAAGAACCCTATTCATTTGCAACATTCGAATTAAAAAACTTCGTAAGTTATTAGAAATTTACGATTTTCTTAACATGGGAGAATAAGACAAAAATTCACTTAAACGTGCATTAAATGGAAACTTTTTACTGTAAAAATGTCAGACCAGTTTTAAAATATCAGTTTTGATGCCAGAATGAACAACGGTAACTATAAACATGCTACTTTGAAAATTTCGCAAGTTACTGGAAATTTACGAATTTCTTAACATGGCAGTATAGGGCGAAATTTCACATAAACGTCAATTTTGAGAGATATTTTCATCGTAAAGATGTCAGACTACTTTTGAAATATTATTTAGGACACTGGAATGAATATTTTTGACTATGAATTTTCCAATATAAAAATTTCGTAAGATATTGCAAATTTACGAATTTCTTAACACGGCAGAATAGAGCAAAATTTCACATAAACGTCAATCTTGAGGGATGTTTTCATCGTAAAGATGTCAAACCACTTTCGAAATGTTATTTAGGATACTGGCATGAATACCATAGACTATGATTTTTTTCAATTAAAAAAATTCGTAAGTTATTTGGAATTTACGATTTACTTAACATGTCAGAATAAGGCAAAATTGAGCATAAACTTCCATTTTGAGGATCATAAATACATTAGACAACTTCAAAATTACATTTATGATATTTGTTTGAACACAATTGAATACAAATATTCTACTAGGAAAATTTCGTAAATTATTCGTAATTTACGATTTTATCAACGTAGCGAAATTGTAAATTTTTCATATAAATATGAATTTTGAGGATTATTGCATTGGAAATAGTAGCATGAAAACTAAACAACGCAATTGACCCTGATAAAATAAATCAATAGGTTAGAAGATAAATATATCGAAGTGAACGGTGGATAGCCTATTAGGCGGGGATTTCATTCTATCACTGTATCAAGCTTTGGTCAAATTCATTTCTTTTAATATGATTAATCGGTCATTACAAACGTAAATATGCTTAAAAACTTTTTTTTTTTTTTTTACTTTTGTAAATAACTGCATAATTGTTTTAGAATTATAAAAAAATGCATACAATGTTGCTCCCTGCAAACAATTTTTTAATTTTGAGTCAAAAAAAAATATTATAAATATGTTTGTGTACTACTTTGTGAATTTATCGATGAGTTAATTTTTATAAAACATTTTTATGTTTGAATATTAAATTTTTGCCTTAAATTTCAGCATTCGAACATAAAAAAAAAGGCTTCTTAAAAAAACTCTTCAAAAATTCTTAGGATACTGTGTAGTCAACTAAAAATTTTCTTTTATCAATTGACATCTTTTCTACAAAGTATCTGCAAAAATTAACACTCCGGGGTATCGAACGCTCGACCACCGCATTACGGTGCTCTAACTACCTCAGCCACGGAGAGACAAATGAAAAAGCTTATATGTACCTTAAAATGGAGGCGCATTTTTTATTAGCTTGAGATTCACAAACATACCGTAGTGAATGACGGTAAGTACATAAGAATTTGGGGAGAAATATTTAATATACAGAATTTGTTGTCTGAATCAAGAGTGTATGAACAACCTCTATTAAAAGGCCACCTCTCTAAAGGGTCAATTTTATATATCGCGGTTGGTGGCCGTCTTAGGAAGGTTTTCTGTTCATCGGAGGCTAAATGGATAAGTACATTTAACCTTCTATCTGTTTTATAATCGAAAGTGCTTTATAATCTATTCAGATTACGTGATTTTGCTATCTTCTACTTCTTTTTTTCTTTAAGTGTGTCAGAAGAGATCCGAAGCCGAGATTATTAAGTGAACCTCTGTCCAGATGAAGAGATTTGAAATAGGCTTGTCATTTTTGGCTCGAGAAAAGAGTACGTTTATTCACCTCTTCAAAAGTCGTATAGAGGCATGCGACAAGTAAAAAAAAATAAGGCGAAATTAGCATCTGTCTTTTAAGATAAGGTTCTGGGTCATCTATAATCTCTTCAAGCCCGAAGACATAATGACAAATATATATATCCTTTCGTGGCTTTCATACACATGAAGTGATGTCGCAGATCACAGAAAAATACATTTTTGTGTAACTGATAAACATACTCTCTACGAGAACCGCTTGCTGTGTCATAGAAAATTAGTACTTTAGGGAGATGACCTTTCAATGGAGGTTGTTCAGAAATCTTAGTTCATGCAACAAATACCATTAATTGTTATTATTATTATTATTTCGTTCATTTTTAACGCTATAACTTCATTATAACTTCCTGATAGTTATTAATATATTTTTGTTGAATTTTAAAAGTTTTTTTTTTTTTTTTTTTTTTTTTTTTTTTTAATAATTTTATTTGACATTATATTTTTTTGTACAGTCAGTAACAAAAGTATCCGAACACTAGCAAAAATTCCTATATAAAAAAAAAAAGTAGAGTTAGTACTGTTTTGTTAAATAAATCCTTGTCGAATCATGTTCTATAGTTACTTTTATTACCGACTGTATACCGCAGCACAATTGTTCAACGTAGCAAAAAAAGAATTGCTTATACACATTTATAAATTTCCACTAAAATTTCCTGGCAGGAAATGCTCATTTTAATATTTAATCATAGCTAGGTTTAACATTTTTATCTTGACCGTTAAAGTCAACATTACCCATCTAGAAGACATTTTAATTCCTTAAATAAATAACTCATAATACTACATACATTAGGCAGCAAAAGTGTCCGAGCACTAGCGAAAATTTCTATGTAAAAAAGTGCACTTAACCAGAGCCTCCTTAAGTAGATGCCTAGCGAGTCGCTCGAAAACTTGGCAACAGTACAAGAAGAACATAGCCAGTAGATGGCGCTTGATACCGTACGTAAAGTTATGTTTATTTCCCGCGAGCGCGATGCAATTGAGCTTCAATTGAGTTCATGAGTTCTGGTTTATGTTTTATTAATTTAACAAATGTGAGAGTTTTTTTTTATTATATGGTGTATTGCGTCGTTCCATTTTCTAATTCAGACAGTAGCCGTGAAAATATGTTTCCACGAAATACCAAGCAATGGAATTCAGCGTAAAAAATTGCTTCCAAATATTTCCAGACAAGGTATGTAAACTGCATAAATAATTAATGCAAAATTACCAACCCTCCGGATTTTTGAATATCAATAATATTTTTCACAAAAAACATTATTTTTCTTTATTATCGTAAATTGTGTGATTAAGACGAAGATAAATTTAAAAGAAATTATTATATAAAAATTCGAAGGGTTGACACCTCTCTGTTAGTAAGTTAGATTTAACAAATAAAAATAGTTATGCTTATTACAAAATGAAATAAAATTTTTATTTATTGATGTAGGAATACAGAAAAATAACTTGTTCTTAGTTACTTTCAAGTCACTCTATATTGGAGTATTTTGTAGTTTTATTCATAAAATGAATAAAACTATAAAATACTCCAATATAGGAACAAGATTGATTTATATTTTTTTAATACCACTGTTTTTTAAAGACTTGTGTAAATGCGTATAAAAATTTGATTATTTCAGTTAAATCGAAACAAAAGTGTTGGGAATCTTGAAAAGAAAAAATAGAAAATTTTTATTTCTACTTTTGTTCTTTTTAAAAATATTAAGTTTTAAGATTCAAAACATTACTTTTATTAACCTTTTACCACAGAAATGGAATATTGAATTAAAAATTCATGTAAAAATTAAATATCATGAGTACTGATTTGAAAAATTATCAGAAAAATGAAAAATATCCCCACATCCATACACTCACATGTATATACACACAAACACATATACTGGCTAAATATAAATCAGGGGAAAGCTCGATATCGAATTATTTTTGGACCGATCACAATACTTTCATTACCTACGGTAGTAGGGTAATGGAAGTAAAAATATTTCAAGGATGTTATTAATTTGTCATTAAATTTGCCAATCTTTTTCAAATTGAAACCTAATACGAGTTTTAAAATGCAATTGTGAATTTCCTGCATTTGTTTGTTTTTAAGTTATTCTGATAATAAATATGCATATAAATCAATCGCTAAAAACTAAAAAAAAAAAAAAAAAGTTTTTTGTATTCAGGGAACCTCAAAACGTGACTTTATTCAAAAACCTGAGTTGAAAATAGAACTTAAAAAAAAAAATTACTTTGTTTACATTATACGTTCGAAAAATTAATTTTCCTTCTTCAACAGTATTCGTCGACATAAAAAAGTGTACCAAAGCACTTCCGTCAATTACATTCTACAGAAAAGAACGTTTAGCTTAATTTTGGATAGCCCTGTATGTTTTCAATAAACTATGTGCACATTAGATTGTGCATTTAAATTTAGTCTTATATGAAAAACACCTAACACAAAAGGAAATACACTTTCAGCATTTTCCAAGTATATCCAAGATAGGCAAACCGACGCGCACAGACCAACCGCTAAAAACATTATTTTTCGTTTCAGGAGACCGCAAAACATGTAAATATAACACAACTTTATTTCGAAAATGTCTATCAGTTTGGTAAGCATACCTCTCGGAACTGGTGGAGCTAATAAAATCTTGAATTAAAAAAAAAAAAAAAAAAAAAAAAAAAAACTTTGTGCGAGAGAAAACTTATACTCAAGAAATCCTTAATTTTAAAAATTTAAATCTTAATGGTTATTTATTTACTTTTTCTGACGGACTAGACAACAGATTGTTTTCTTCTCCAATTTTTATTGCTGAATGTTAACTTATCTTGTTAACGTGCTGGTCAATTTTTCTTATAAATAATATAAAATTTTCGATTTAAGAAAAATAATTCACACCTAATAAGGTAAAAATGTAACGTAAAGGACATGACCAAAAAAAAATAAATAAATAAAATAAAAAAAAATAAGACATGATTTTAATAATTTATCATTATAAATTATTCATTCTGAACTGAAACTCATTTAAAGTTCAGAGATTTTAATTTATATAAACGAAACTTTCATCTGGTATCTAAATTAAAAAAAAAATTGAAATTTTTATTGAATAAATATATAAAGAATAATTTAATCGCGTGATAGATATGCCATGTTTTTCCTTATTTAATTTTAAATTTCGTTTTTTAATTAATAGTATATTAAAAAAAAAAAGGTGTTATTTATTTGATACGTTGTAATTCAATTAGTTGAAAAGCTAAAATAGGTCTTGTCCACTTTCGAAGAAAATTATACCCTATACTTTTTAAAATATAAATATTTGAATATTTTATTGAAAATATTTACGATAAAGCACTTTCACATCACAATTTTGGACATTAAATTGAAATTAATAGCTAGATTTTTAGATGAAAAATATAACTTGTCTATGAAACAGAAGAAAATTGTTGCTCTGCGTAGGTGCTGTCACCTAGCGTTAGTTTTGTTTTTAAATGTTGCCTAATTTAACATTGAGATTCGCCGCGCGTGGAAGGCATCTACTTAAGGAGGCTCTGACTTAACACTGTTTTGTTAAATAAACCCTTGTCGAATCCTGTTTTTAGACTGACTAAGAACATGATTCCAAAAGGGTTTATTTAACAAAACTGTATTAAGTGTATTTTTTTTTATGTAGAAATTTTTGCTAGTGTTCGAATACTTTTGCTGCGGACTATACTTCTTTTTTCCAAGCTTGAAATTGATCTCTAAGTAATGCACATTCTGAAATATGAAGTTTTAACATCCACTTCTTTTCTTTACACACAGATTATTATTAAACACGTAGAGACCAATGTGAGATATAAGATGGATGGTGATCACTGTTCAAAATCAAGTCAAAAAGAAATTAAATTTATATTCTCTCGCAAAACCTTGAGATTATAGTTACATGGACCTTCAATAGATTAATTAAGTCCTATAAAGAAATTTTGGGACCAGGAAAAACTATCCCTAAAGGAAGGTAGTTCTTCAGTAGAGGTAATTTTGAAAATCAGTATATACTTATTTCATTTCTAATCTGAATGTCTGCTGTGCGTGCGTACATACATTAAAAATGATTCTTTTGTAATTAAATATATTTTTTAAACGATATATCATAAAAATTTGCATATTTTTAATTTCCGAATACTTATTAAATATGAACTGTATACTTTCACTTTCTCTTACCCATAAGGTAGAGAAAGTATTGTTTTAGGGTCAAATTTTCGAACGTGAGTTTTTGTTAAATTTCCACGTTTTGAGGTCCCCTGAATCCGAAAATCATGTTTTTAGCGAATGGTCCGTGTGTGTTATCAGCATAGCTCAAGAACAAATAGTATCAGAAAGTCCAAACTTGATATTCTAAATGTGTATGATATAGGGATGCTACACTAAGCTTTTCGTTGAGATGGAGCAAATGGTCTGTGTGTCTGTCTGTGTGTCTGTGTGTCTGTCTGTGTGATTGTGTGTCTGTCTATTATCAGCATATCTCAAAAACAAATTATGGCAGAAAGTTCAAACTTGGTATTCTAAATGTGTATCATATAGGGATGCTACAGTAAGCTTTTCGTTAAGATCAAACAAATGGTTCGTGTCCAGGGACGCCCAAGAGAATTTAAATACAGTACGTCTATGTGAGAAAGTGCCTGGTAAGTAGAGTTTAGCATCTATAGACTGCACTAAACCAAATGAAACGAATATATATTTTTTGTATGCGTAAAAGCGTGTCTCGTGTAGAATATAGTTGGGAAATCATTCACTGTTCGTTTACAGGGCTACACAAAAGAACTAGATTATAGTGCGACAATAGATGAAAATTGATGGAAGTGTATTTCAGGCTGGGCGATGTATTATTACTATAGGATTATATTTAGGTGCACCATGTGGTCTGTATATAATCTTCGAAAGATATAGAGGGTTGCAAATATTTAATAGATAACATTCTTTTTTGTTGTTAGTGAATGTGCTTTACAATAATATTTTACCATTTCCAGGAAAGCTGTTCGGGAATTGAAATGAATTCCTCATAGAGATATGGTAAATAATGTATGTTTTAAAGCTAAATATTCATCGCTTGTTTTTTGTCTATTTACACGTTTTGAGGCTTCCTGATTACCGTAGTCAAGTTTTTTAACGTTTTATCTTTGCCTATGTCTCTTAGAGTGACTTAAAAACGAATAATTTTAGGAGTTCCAAATGTTGTATTTTGAAGTTAATGTAAGTTTGTTGCTGAAGAAGTTTGATTAAGATTGATAAGTATCAAGGAATGTTGCGTGTGAAAATTGTCTGAATAATTTTAAGTGAACTTTTAATTTTAATAACAGAATTAAATTCTATATAAATATAGGTGCATTAATGAAACGGGGGGTTGAGGGGGATGGTAACCCCCCCACACAGAACTAATTATCATCAGTACTCGTTATCTTACCTCTTAATCTCCAACCTGTATTTATAGTATTAAATTTCAGGGTAAGAGAAAGTCGTGTGAGTGACACACGAGATTACTTTATAAGTATACAAGTTTTTTTTTTTTTTTTTTTTTTTTTTTTTTTTTTTTAACAAGGGCATATTTTTTTTTTATTATTGTTATTATTTACGGAATATGGATTCAAATTATTTAACGTTCACTTTCGTAATATTTATTTTCTTACAAAATTTAATAAATAATAATAATAATAATAATAAAAGTGAGTTGCACTGCATTGGTAAAGTATGATTATCATGAGAAATTATGTGTTTATGGATCTTTTTATATATATTGCGTATTAAATTGCATCCTATGACAGTTCTATTGGTCTGAAGTGCATTAAATTATTAAAAAAAAATAACTAAACTGATAAACGTTCTAGAATATAGGCATGTCTATTCCCAAAGAACACGAGGGTTGAATTGCAAGAGCATTACATTCAGGGGGCCTGCACTGTCTGTGTGTTTATTTATCAGTACACGCATACAAATTTCGTATGACCCTTAATTTAGTACTAAACTTAAATAGAAATTTTTTTCATAAAATAAGCACATTGTTTAAGAAGAAATTTATTTGTAAAGAATAGTGGTAGGAGAGCTGGAAAAAAAAAAAAAAATGTGGGTGCTTGAAAAATCTGATAAATATGTAGCTGACACACTACAATAATTAAATATTTCTCACAAATATAATTATCATCTATTATAGTTTTCTTTCAGAAAAGCCAGAAAGATTTATTTAACTTTCGATAAGATAACCTACGGTACCATTATGTAACGGCTATGCGGGTCGCAGGTTTGGCAACCTTTGTTATAGACTTTTAATACAGAATGAAAACGGCTTGATTACCATTTTTAATTCTTTTAAAACGATACGCAAAAGCATTCGTATATATTTACGGGCCATTGTACAAAGTACTAACTGGGAGAACCCTTTACACTTCTGTTTATTAACTGTATTACCCAATTTTGTTTGAATAACTGATAAGATAACTATCAAATCGTCGAAAAGTCGAGTGGAGTCACTCAAGATTTTGTTATTTTCTGTCTCATCAACATTAAAACAAAGGATTTTCAGGGCGTGAAACTTCAAGCAGTTAAAGAACATCTCACCAAGTGTGCTCTTCTCTATTTCAAAAAGAACAAAATAAAAAAATAAGTAACACGAATACTCGGTAACCTTTGTTTCTTTTTGCACTTCTCGGGAGGTAACAAATTTCCAAATCATTCACCCGATCATGTGCGGCACACATTTCTTATGCTCACTCCACCCGCCATAATGTTCTTTTTTTTTTTTTTTTTTTTTTTTGCTGTTTTCAATACTGTGTATAATGGTATTATAGTTGATATAGATGTAACCGAATAAACGGAATAACCAAATTAAATAATTTATCTGTAGAGAATATATTTAACTTATAGATAAGCAGAATTGAAGCCTCAAACTCGACGTCGCATTTGTATGAATTATTATAGAACTGCGCATTTTTATTTATACTGTACAGCCGGCCCCCTTGTGAAATGTTAACATTTCAAACGAAAGCTCGAATTGAAAGAATTATACGTTAAAAACGCAAAAGTAAAATACAATAAATAAATGAATAAAACCATAGAGTAACCGCAGTTTAGAATGGGGAGTAAACGGATAGAAAAGATGGAGTCGAAAATTGAAGAAAATAATCTGGTGTGTCACTCACACGACTTTGTCTTACCCTGAAATTTTTCACTAGATACATATTGGAGATAAGGTGGTAAGATAATGAGTACCATTATATAAATGTACGTTAAAAACTATCCAAATAAGTCATCGGATCAGCTTTATTTTACAAATATCCCGACGTTTTATTATTGTACTTATATTTTCACAGATTTCGTATCTGTTTTTAACACGCTTTTATTAGCTTCACCTGTATGTATGTATGTTTGTAACTGCTCTGGGAGCAAACAAAAAATTTATATTGTAAAAAAATACTTTCTCTACGTGAACGATGTGGCGTTGAGGTAAGGCTCCGCGCTACGAACCTAAAGGTCCAGCGTTCGATCCCAGTCAGGGGAGATTTTTTAAAAATGGTTTTTGTTTAAATTCTAAGTTGTTTTAATTAAAGATTTAAATGTATGTAAATATTATGGTGTGTCACTCACACGATTTTCTTTTACGCTGCATTTTAATACTAAGACAGATATTTTGTGCTTTTTTAGTTCACATTTCTATAAAAGCGTGTTCTTTAATTTTTTAAAACTATAATATTATTAAAAGTTCATTTAAAATTATTTAGACCAGGTCTGTCCAACACAAAACACTTGGTGGGCCGCATTGAAAATCTATTTTATTCAGGCGGGCCGCACCGTATGTATATATGTATATGTGTATATGCGTTTGTGAGTGTATGAATCATATATATACCATGCACATATAACCACTGGTGATCTTAATATTATTAATGACTCTAATTTAAAGAAATTTATGGATTATGATACTAAATATCGACTCCCTTCAAAAACTAATATTTCACAGATTCTACAACTGTTTTCATATGATATTGATTTGTTTATTTATAAACTCTCCATATCTTATAATAAACCTATTGAATATTTCACTCAATGGAAATTTTTAGTGATTTCAAAACTGAAAGCTGAATTAATTCAACATAGATCAAATCTCACACATTATAATAAATCAAATCTATTTAAATCTATTAAAGAATTGCAACAACACTTTGTTATTACTTATGTAGATAAATCTCCAAATAATTATGCTATAATTGCCGAAACGTCAGTGGAGGCCCTCTGTTGAGACTCAAAACGGTTTTGGGCTGTGTCTGTCTGTCTGTCTGTCTGTCTGTCTGTCTGTTTGTCTGTCGCGCGATAGCGGCCGCAAAAATAGCGCTATTGACTTGAAATTCGGTACACGTGTTCATGAGCCCCACGAAATCAGCTGTATAGTTTTTGGTATGTACTCCATTTGTAGTTCGTATACAGGGACACGCCAAAGTTTTTCTTATCATTACGGCCTATGGGAGGAATTTGTATGTATCGCGATAGCGGTCACAAAAATCACGCTATTGACTTGCAATTTGGTACACGTGTTCATGTGGCCCACGAAATCAGCTGTATAGTTTTGGGTGTGTATTCCATTTGTAATTCGTGTACAGGGACACGCCAAAGTTTTTCTTATCATTACGGCCTATGGGAGGAATTTGTATGTACCGCGATAGCAGCCACAAAAATCACGCTTTCGACTTGTAATTTGGTACACATGTTCATAAGCCCAACGGAATCAGCTGTATAGTTTTAGGTGTGTATTCCATTTGTAGTTCGTGTACAGGGACACGCCAAAGATTTTCTATCATTACGGCCTATGGGAAGAATCTGTATGTACCGCGATAGCCGCCGCAAAAATCAAGCTATTGACTTCAATTTTTGCCGAAACGTCAGTGGAGGCCCTCTGTTGAGACTCAAAAGGATTTTGGGTTCCGTCGGTCCGTCCGTCTGTCTGTCTGTCTGTCGTGCGATAGCGGCCGTAAAAACCACGCCATTGACTTGAAACTTTGTACACATGTTCATGATCCCCACGAAATTAGCTGTATAGTTTTGGGTGTGCATTCCATTTGTAGTTCGTGTACAGGGACACTCAAAAGTTTTTTTTATCATTACGGCCTATGGGAAGAATTTGTATGTACCGCGATAGCGGCCCCAAAAATAACGCTATAGACTTGCAATTTGGTACACATATTCACGAGCCCAACGGAATTAGCTGTATAGTGTTAGGTGTGTATTCCCTTTGTTGTTCGGGTACAGGGACACGCCAAAATTTTTCTTATCCTTACGGCCTATGGGAAGAATTTGTATGTACCGCAATAGCGGCCGCAAAAATCCTTCGATTGACTTGCAAATTGGCGCACACATTCCAGCTTTCCATATAAGTAGCTGTATAATTTTCATTGCTATATTTTTTATAAACTGTGTACAGGGACACGCCAAAATTCTTAACATTACGGCGTATGGGGTGAATTTCGTTTAAACGCATTTTAATATCATTACTTTGCAATGAAGAAAATGAAACTAGAGTATGTGAGTAAGATGCTTAAACTTATGTTGCTTGAAGAAAATATGTGCTCTTAAGCTTTCTAATTAATGTACAGGACCTTACAAAAGTGTTCTCACAATGTCACTTAGTCATCCAAACGATGTTAAATTTGGAACAATATTTAATTTTAAACGCAAAATAAGCTGAATAGTTTTTGCTGGTGTATGCAATGTTTATGGTTCGTTTACAAAGACACACGAAAGAATTTCGTAACATTAGAGCCTATGGACGAATTTTTAATTTAAGCGCGCACTTTAATGCGTTTATGCTGAATTGAACTTAATAAAGTTAACATACATTATAAAGATGCTTAAAATCATGTTTACTCTAAAAAAAGGTTATGTATAGACTAAATAATTTATGGGACCACACAAAATAATTCCGAGTATGTACTGTAATCATCCAAATGATGTCAAATTAGTTTGAAAGATTAATGAGTTATAAATAATTAGATTTATTCTTATTATTGGCGTTTATAATGACTGTGGCTACTTTTCCGGGATACATAAAAGGAATTTCGTACTTTTATGGTGTATAGTCGGTATTTCTTAAAAGTGTATTTTAACATGGTTTAAAGGTAACGCAAAATATTTCCGATATGCCATGAAATTTTTTTTGTATGAAATTCGGTATTTATGAATTTCCGGGAAATAATACAAGACCGTCGTTTAATAAGAATGCATATTGTTGCGTACTTGGGGGTTTGTAAGCTGTCCGAGAATGAAAGGCGAAACTTGCAAAAATTCAGTGATTTATTCACAGAAAGTTCCAGAAGAATACAGGTCTATAAACCAAGTATCAGCTTCAATTCAACCAGTAAACATAGCTTAAACAACAGCCGTTAACAGCAAAACAACAGTACAAATTGTTTAGCAATAACACATAAAGCAAGTCTCATTCAAAGAGGCTCAAAGCAAAGCAAGCATTTGACGAAACCGACACAGATCTGAGATTGGAAGCCTTGGCTAAAAAAATGCTCCTTTTATACTATTCTATCGAACACAGACTGTTCTGGAAAATTATCGTATCTCATCAGCCAATGAGATTAGAGCTTCCATATTTGGTATGTCCCTAATAAGGATTTTCTCGCCAAGGTCGCCAAAAAAATCGCCAAGGAGGGAAACAGTCGCCAAATTTGGCGCCAAATCCATTTCTTCCCTTATTGGAGCTTTTCAATTCGTTTTTAAATTAAAATTAGGCTATTTTAACGCTAAAACGGCTAGAAATGCACAAAATTAGCATTTTATCGACTTACTAAGCCTCTTTGAAAAAATTTATACAAAAATAAATGCAATTATTTACAATTCCGTAACACTTTATATGATATACAAATAGGTATAGAAAGAGAGATACAGCGGGGGGTTGAGGGGGGCGGCAGCCCCCCTCAGGAATGTATCTGATTATGGTAATAAGTCGATCGAATCAATATATACTATTATATAATAAGAAATAAATAAAAATGACCTATTGAAAAATGTCTGATGCAAATAGGACGTTGAGGCTCCTGATCTGAAGATCCACTAGTCTGTAAACACTAATATCTTTCTTACTCAGTTCATCCATATCTTCGAGTCCTAACTTTCATCCTACCAATAATGATCTTAAAATCAATAACTGTAAAATTCACTGCTTTTATAAATTGCTAAAGCTTCCATTTAATAATTTTAAATATCCTTATATAGTACTAATTCCTAAATTTCACGAAATTCCTATTAAATTTAGAACAGTCACTGTTGGTTGTAATACTTACAATAATAACGCTAACAAAATTCTCCTTGATATTCTCAAACAAATTTATGACTTAATTAGTAAATCAAAAAATTTCTATTGCCTTAAAAATAGCTATCAACTTAAAGATAAAGTCTTATCGATGAACAATGTCACTGATATCATGACTTATGATTTTACTGACCTGTTTAATAATATTAATTTAACAGATCTTCATCATATCATCTTTAACCTTTTTGAAAAACTTAAAAGTCAAATTTCTTTACCAAAATGCTTTTCTGCAACATCATTTAAGACACTTTTAAATTTTATTATTCATAACAATTACATTCTACACAGTAATAAGATTTATATTCAAAAGGTCGGTTTTCCACAAGGAGGTTGTATATCGAGTTTGTTAGCTGTATTGAAAATGTCTATTTTTACCGATATATTGATGACATTATAATTTTTTATGTCAATAATTTTCTCCTAATTTATTCAAATTTGAATATCCTTCTCACCTTACCTTAACTCATAATCTTCTCAACAACAACTGTATTAGTTTCTTAGATTTAAAACTTATACTTGAAGGTAGCAAAATTTATACTGATCTGTATGACAAAAGACAAGATTTTTGTTTCAAAGTAAATTTATTTACACATTTTAATTCTTGTCTTCATATCTCTGTTTACAGAAATATAATTCTCAATCACCTCTTTCGTATACATAATCTTTGTTCATATAGGTTTAAAAACAAAAATATCTCTCACATAATTAATGCTGCTACAAAAATGGGTTATCCTAAAAAATTTATTTATTCAATTGTTTATCATTAAGGGTCTCTGTATAAAAAAAAAAAAAAAAAAAAAAAACTATTTAAGGTTTATTAAAAAAAATGGTGGATGGGTGGGCAGATGTTTGATTAAGGAGGATGGGTGGTGTTGTTTGGCTGGTTGGTTGGGAGGGTTTGCTGTTGAATTAAATAATTAAAAAAAATGGGATTACTGCAAGTTACATTCTTATTTTTTCTGGTTGATACTATGAAATTTGAACTCTTTTCTCGTTAAATTTAATTGTGTGCATCTGGCTACTAGTGGCTTCCCATGTTTAAATTGAACATTCTATCCACTTTTCTAACAAAAATAATTTCTATAAAATATTAAAAAAAAATAACATTTAAATTAATAACTTTAATTATTGATGACTGCCTTGTAATGCTTATCTTTACATGTGTGCTCTTTGGGATTTTGCTTGTGATTGAGTCTTTTTACAACTTAACATTCAATTCTTCTTAATACTATGTTATTAATTCTTCTTAATACTTTGACTTTAAGTTTAATTAATTTTGGGTTAATATAATTAAATTAAGTTCAACTCTCAGCTTAATTATTTTAGGTTTAACATTAACATGTTCCACAACTTATAACTCTTATTATTTGTATGGTGCCAAAAATTCTCTTATTCTTGCAGTTAATATTTCTGAAATACTCCTTATCGCTTTGGTTTTTATCCTGAAATAATTTAACTGATTTATTGTTTATTTAGCTAACCTCTAGATGGTGCTTGCTGACTGCTGACTTATGCATTCTTTCTTTAAACCTTTCCTTGAATGGTTTAATTAATATTGTTTTACGTACAATTTAAATTATCTCTAACTAGATTAAACTTTAATTAACTTTAAAATAAGTTTTGACTAACTCACTTAATAATTACTCTGTGTATTTTATCGTTAATGAAAATGCTCTGAAGTTCATTCGATTAATCGATATTTGCAAAGCTTTTATTTTTTATTTCATTTTTTGTTGGCATCATCCTATTCTCCAGTTTGTGTTAACTGTTATACATGTGGCTACAATGCTTCTTTCTAGTTTTCTCTCAGGTTTCCATAAAGATTTTATTTAATCTTTGTTTTAATTTAATATTTCATTTAATAATTCACTTAATTTCTCATTCTATATGGTTTTGCTGCTTCGATCGGAGCTTGAAATGATATAACTTGCTATGATTAGCTATATTGTTTTACGAAATCGATGCATAGCTTTCACAGCTTTATGAAGTACTCGCCCCCTGATGAGTTTAATTCTAATTTTAAGCATTTTTATCCAATTATTTCTATGGTTAATTATTTGTTTTCTCTGATATCAAGTTTAATGCTCCTTTTTTATTATCATTCATGTCGGCGTAAGTACTTTAAGTTATTATTGTCTCTTATTGGTTCTTAATATAAATCGCAAAATTTTTGTGTCAGTCTTTCCTCTTAGTTAAATTCAGTTCGATACTGTTGTGTGTTGGTATTGTTTTAGATCTATTAATTGCTAAATTTTAAGATTAAATTTTATTATGTTATCTATCATTTATATATAACATATATATATACTTTTTTCGAGGGAGCACAGAGTGAAGATACAGAGCAGAATACATTAATTGAAATTTTTTTATTCATAAATTAACAATAACATCGTGAAAAATTTATGACTATACATTTATAACTACAATAAAAAGAATTAATCACGGATTTAATAATATTTCATTGCAACAACGTGATTTTCTTTTTAGCTACCACAATCGTTGAAAGGCATTTTCACTTCGGAAGTTAGAACGGATTTATTAATTTTTAATCTGTTAACCAAAATTGTCAAACTAAAGATATCGTTAGTCTCCTCGCGGGCCGCAGGAAACTACACGTTGGGGCGCATGCGGACCGCGGGCCGTGGGTTGGCCACACCAGATTTAGACAACTTTCACATGTACAATTCCTTCAAACCTTATCAATCTTGATCGAGCTTTTCAAGTAACAAACTTACATTAACTTCAAAATATAGCATTTGAATTGCCTAAAATTATTTATTTTTAAATTACTCTTATAAGAAAGAGAGAGACACAATTCAAACGCTAAAACTTGCCTTCGGTATTCAGGAAACCTCAAAACGTGTAAATATATATTAAAAAAAAAGAAAAGAAAAGAAATCGATGAATTTTAAGCTTAAAAAATATTTTATTTATTTATCGGATGGGTATGAGGAGGTAATTTCTCATATTAGGCGAGCCGTATTAAACCGTTGACGCTTTAATGCCCCAACCCACCCATTCACGCTTTTCGATGTCTTTTTCTAGTCAATTTTGTCCTTTTATTCCTTCCGATGTAAGGCTTTTTTTCTTTTTTTTTCGCACTTGACATTGTGAGTTTTTTTCGTTTTCATCCCATGATTTTTCTATGGATTTTTAGCTTTTTTTCTCTCGATTTCTACATTGTAAAGTGCGGTGGCTATTTAATATTCTAAAAATTATGTACACATTACAATGGTGCGCATAAATATAATCCTATATTAATCACACACAGCACAACCTGAAACACACTACTATCAATTTTGAAGAATTGTCCCACTATTCTTCAAATTCCCATTACACAAAAGAAATTTCCATTTCCTTTGTGTAGCCCTGTAAACGTGAATGATGTTTATTCCATATTCTACACGAAACCTGCTTTTATGAATACAAAAAATATACATTCATTTTATTTCGTTTAGCGTAGTCTATACATGTTAAATTCTATTTACTTGCAATTTATCCCATAGATGTAATGTATTTGAATTTTCTTGAGTGCTCCTGTACACGAACTATTTGCTTGATCTCAACTAAAAATTTAGTATAGCATCCCTATATGATATAGAATTAGGCTATCGAGTTTGAACTTACTTCTATTTGTTCTTGAGATATGCGGATGACACACACACACACACAGACCAACCACTAAAAGCATGTTTATGTGGATTCAGGGGACACGAAAAAGTGTAAATAAAACAAAAACTCAATTTCGAAAATTTGATCCTAAAACAATATTTTCTCTACCATATATATGGGTAAGAGAAAGTAAAAAACATGCAAACGCACGCACACACAAACGCAAGTACGAAAAAACAACTAACATCATTCCGAAAATGTAGAATAAAATAGTAGAAAAAATATAAAAGCATGGACGGATGAATTTAGTGCGATGGAACTGTTGCTAGATGGTTTAAGGAATATAGACAACTGTAATAAAAAGAACACGTAATTTGAATAAAGTTTAAGAAGACGAAACAGCTAAAATATGTAATTCATAACTTCCAACTCTAGGTTTAATTGAAAAAAATATACGTTAACAACACAAAATAAATAAATAAATAAAATAAAATAAAATAAAAATTACTGTAGTAATTGTTGCTATGAATCTCTGCGTGGTCCTAGCTACCCTTCTACCAGTTTCGTGGCTCTACGATCAGTCGCCTGAGTTCCAGAGCACGAACAGGCATCTCTGTATTTTATATCAGTTCTACAAAATATAACTTCATTAATAATGGAATTTCTTTCTGGGCTTGCTTTCGTTATCCAATCAGAAGGTAATACTGTCGAAAATCCGACTCCAATCAAGCTAAAAGATATCTCAGGCTTCAACGTCCATTATGTCCCCCCCTCCCCACTCTACCTCACTATAAGTTCAGAAATAATTTGGTGCATTACTCCCACTATTTTCTCTTACCCTGCATTTCTATAAAAACAGATTATTACAATTTAAGGTGTATTAAAACTATCCACCTAATTCCATTTATATATAACATCTGCCCGCCTGGTGGCAAAATGGTCATCGCTCTGGTCTTCGGTCGCGAGTTGCAGGGTTCGAGTCCCGGTTTAGACATGAATACTCAGAGTGGTTTCGAATCCATTTTAAGCTCTAGGTCTTAGTCTAATGATCTTTAAGGTACAAAAATAAATAAATAAATTAAAATAAATTAAAATGACCAAAGAGCGACAATATCAACCAACTAACTTTGTAACTCCTAAATATGTCCCCCCCTCCCCACTCTACCTCACTATAAGTTCAGAAATAATTTGGTGCATTACTCCCACTATTTTCTCTTACCCTGCATTTCTATAAAAACAGATTATTACAATTTAAGGTGTATTAAAACTATCCACCTAATTCCATTTATATATAACATCTGCCCGCCTGGTGGCAAAATGGTCATCGCTCTGGTCTTCGGTCGCGAGTTGCAGGGTTCGAGTCCCGGTTTAGACATGAATACTCAGAGTGGTTTCGAATCCATTTTAAGCTCTAGGTCTTAGTCTAATGATCTTTAAGGTACAAAAATAAATAAATTAATTAAAATAAATTAAAATGACCAAAGAGCGACAATATCAACCAACTAACTTTGTAACTCCTAAATATGTGTATCCGATTTCAGGTTAATCGTATAATTCTTGGGATTACTAATCGCGGTACATAACTATAGACATAGAAAACTTTTGAGTGTCAACGAAGAGGCCTGATGTTATAACATCTATGATACTGACAATTCATTCTGATGGAGTAGTATGATGTATGAATTAGGGCCAATTCTCTACGATTGGGACCTAGGTTTGGGTGGGATGCCTTCGGTAGGCGTTTTTCTTGAAGGTCCTAGCCCTATCCACGTGAATTTCACAGAAAGCTACATAAAACTCCCAAAAGGTGACTCCCAAAACTCACCCCTTAGGGGCCTCCCTACTGGCGTATGCAGAAATTATGCAACCTAAAGACTTCTTATGTCACTGCAAGGGGTACTCCTCCCCGCAGAATAGGCTTGCTCCGGGGCTCCAGGTAGTCTAAGTCGGGCCGCCCTGTTTGCAATATAAACATGAATACAAAAATCATGTTCTAAAATTATGCAACTTCCAACAATATCGCCCACAGGCGGAGTTTATATTTTACATTCTACCAATAATAAATGTGAGCGGGGCTGAAAGAGCTCCGTCAAAAGACGGAACTTTTCTGTAAATACTTTTTAAGGATAATCTTTATCCTAATTAATCACAAATATTAATGTAGCATACTTTCATCAATAATGAGAGATCTACCTGTTGACACTGTTACGTCATATTTTTTAGCAGTTATATTGAACATTTCACGTTAATTCACATAATTTTTTATTTATAGTGGTGTAACCATTCATAGGAACTTTAAATTCCTCAGGGCTGAAAAACCCTCTTATGGACTCCATCCTTTTCTACAATAGAAGGTGCTGGATGCAAGCAATCACTTGAATAATGCATGGAATAAATGTATATTGCCACTTTCATGCCGCAGCCGTGTCAACTTTTTTCACCCATGATGCACAGTCGGTAACAAAAGTGTCCGTACACTAGCAAAAATTCCTATGTAAAAAAGTACACTTCATACGGTTTTGTTAAATAAATCCTTTTCTTAGTCAGTCTAAGAACATGATTCGATAAGGATTTATTTAACAAAACCGTATGAAGTGTACTTTTTTTTTTACATAGGAATTTTTGCTAATGTTCGGACACTTTTGTTACCGACTGTAGGATTCTGCTATGATTTCGATTCGAAACAAACTTCGGAGTTTTGTATGATTGGTTACAAAAAAATTTTTATTCATTATTTCCTAACTCAAGGTTTTGACACATTCTACCTCAGTAACTTTTGTGGGCTAAAAAGTTTTTTTTTCTTTTTTTTTAATTATATATCTATTGAGTTTTTCGGAAAGTTTGTATCGATTTTGAAAGAAAATTAAAACGCTGTACATTTAAATTTCGATAACATTTATAAAATTATACAGGATGATGGTGAATTTTTGTTACTTTTAACATTTTTGTTAATTCACGTGTCGTATAAGCGTGGGTTATTCTCGATCAATAAATTAATCTGACCTTCATCTGGGGTGGAGGGCCTACCCGGTCGTTCTTGTTCCTCAAGGTTGAAATCGCGAACTTTAAACGTTTAGCAAACTAAAATTTTTGCATAAGTCTTTCAGCAAGAACATCTGCACCATAAGCAGCGCACATCTTTTTTGTCGCCATTTTTGTGTTTCCGGTAAAAGAAAAGCATTTAATGCCTATAATGCATTTTGTTTGCTTCCATATTCTAAATTGGATACAACTGAAAAAAACTAATGTGTCATAATCAAACTTTTCTTCCAAATATGCCCGAAATACCGTTTTAGTAGAACATATACGCATGTTAGAATATGTTCACAGTTAGAAAAATTCGAGCAAGATTACGGGCAAAGCCTGGTAGCAGAGATTCCAAGCAAAGCCAGTAAAAAACATTTGGACTATAACTGATGTATCCTCGGTAATTTTACGTTGTAACAAGCATATAAATTTGAATTAAATTTTTTGAATTAAATTAGGAAAACAACTTTTTTATAGCTCTTTTATAGCAATCATTATTTGTATAAATGTATAAATAAACTCTCTCAACCAATAAAAATACACATATATTTTCAGTTTCAAATATGAAGTGATTCTTATATGACGCATTGAAAAGCAAACACTTTTCATTTGAAAGGATTTGACCGTAAAAATACAGTTTGATATCAGATTTAAGCAAATTACGTAGATTAACGGTTTTTGCCTGTAAAATATGTCCGTATTCCAAACTTATACTTTCATGACATCAATTTACAGACTATGACTATTTTGCGAGGAAAACGCTCATTTTCCGTAAAATTATACGGTCAAATCCCGTAATTTTCCATTTTTTTTTTCTTTTTTAAGTAATGTACACATATCGTTGCTATCATGTCAAATAATCGAATGTTCAAAGATGCTCATTTCTTATTCGATACCTTGTGCTTGCTTGTAGAATGATACGTACAATGCACATAATAAATACACTTAATCAGCAATTTAATTCTACAGGAAATATACAAAATTAAGTTATTTTTGCCTGGCACTAATTTTGAGTTAACGTTTACAACAGATTGAAAACTGTCTTGAAAAAGTAACCTTTTTCACATTCGATAGTTTGGCATAGTATAGTAGCGACTATATTAGTTGTTTTTAAACATTTTCATCTTGTTTTTAAACATACTGTAGACTCCCGATTATCAGCGGTCGGATTATCCGCGGTCCTCAAGGGCCTGAATTTAAAAGGGAATTTAAAAATACAGAACAAACTTATAACAAAAAAAGATCGAAGAGAGTAATGACCTTCAAGGCTTTTAGAGATATTACACGATTCTTGACAGTATTTGTGGCATACATGCTGCTTGGGAGGCAGTTAAGCAGTCTACATTGGAGAAAAAATTTACCAAATGTGGAAAATATTTCGGTAGAGTTTATAGAGGAGGTAGAAATATCTGCTCATGATTTGGCAAATTTAGCTAAATCTGTTACTGGAGGAGAAAAAGTAAATGAAGGAAACATTGAAGAGTAGATTAATTGGTACGCCAATGATCCAGGAACACCTTACAGATTGAACACCTTACAGATTAACAAGTTGTGGGCAAAGCATTAGACCCAGTTTCAGAAGGTAGTGAAGAAGAAGAGGAAGAAGGAGATAAAACTCAACAGAGGATGAGCCACGACGCAGCCCTAGTACATGCAGATGGACTTATAGAATATCTCAAGGAACAGGACGATGTATCACTTTGTGACAAAATGCTGATAAAGAAACTGCAATCGCAAATTAAGAAAAAGTGTTTTAGTACAAAAAAAAACAAAAATGCTTCACCGATTTTTTTTTTGTTAAAAAATAGAGCAAAATGCAAGTAGAAATTTTTATTAGTATGTTAAATTGTATATGTAGGCCATGCTTAAGTGTTAATTAAATAGTATTGCTCAAAAGGCTTTATGTGTTGATTTATATCCCATTTTTGCCCATTTTGCGGATTATCCGCTGATTCGATTATTCGCGGTTGTCTATTCCCCGTTCACCGCGGATAATCGGGAGTTTACTGTATATTCAGACTTGGTCCTTGTGGCACCTACAGAAAATCGACACGAACTTTCTGGCCAGCCGAATATATATATATTTTTTTTTATGATTATGCCTTTGTAGTTTTTATGGGATAAAAGTTATACTCATTCTATAGTCACAATGCTTCAAACCTTTAAAAGAAACCGAAAATACATGGTCATTTTTATGGTTTTCTCATGAAGGACTATCAACCTTTTAAATGGATTGTTTGTTACAATCCGACCGAATCTTTTTTTTTATTAAAAGCCTACACAAATGAATTTCTTTCCACCCCCTCGATCCTGCAGAATCGACCTTCTCATGGCCGTTGGAGACAATGCTTTCCCCCCTACGCATCTCTTCTTCAGAGACAAAGGTGAAGAATGCTTCGCAGATTTCAATTATATTCGGAAGAAAGATAAAACTTTTGCAAAATTACGTTCACTTTCAAACCTGATCCGGAAAACTGTTTGTTTTTGCACGGATGAACGCGCCCAGGAAAAGTGGCGATCACCAGTGCAGAACGTTGGTGAACAATATACCCTGGGGGCGAGATTGTTTTTGACAACAAGGGGTTAAGCAGTTAGCAGACTGACAGATCTTATAGATTATTGACCAGCTTTCTTGCTTTCTTATGAAGCGCATACATTGAAAAGAAGAAATAATGATGAAGGTTTAAATGAAAATATTTTTTTTTAATTTATACTATGTATGATGTATGTAAGGAAAGTATTGTAATCATAAATAATTATAAAAAAAAAAAAAAAACTTTTGATGTACCATGTTTTAAACTTTTTGATGAATCATAGCGCACAACTTTTTATAATATTTTAACGTTAACGTTTAATTAAATGTATTTATTTTTATGTCGAAAGAAAATGAACTCGTAATTTTCTTTCTTTCTTTCTTTTTTCTTTTCTTTTCTTTTCTTTTTTTTTTTTTTTTTTTGGCAACAATTAAATTATAGCTAATATTTTAATGGCTATTTTAACGCTATTAGGATGTTGTTATTTTCTTTTTTTAATTAATTATAAGAAAACTAATCAAAAATTCGAAAATCGAACTTCGAAGTATTGTGTTGTCACCGAGTTCTGAGCTATTCTGAAAGTTTCAAATGTCTAGCTAGTAGGGAAGTTAGTTAAAATTCGATTGCAAGATTTGTACCGGACAAACAAACAAACAAGAATAGAAGTTAATAAAAACATGGTAAAATTAGACTATTCTGATAAAACTATACGTTTGAAGATATCCTCATATCATTTTTGCGGTTATTTTCTTTCCCGCATTTACAGTCGGCAGCAAAATTATTGAAGCACACATCCACACTTTTCATATATTTTTTTTAGTTTGATCCCTAATTTTTATCATCAACTTATTTTTTTATAAACAGTATAAGACTAAGATCATGACCCGACAAATATTTACTTAACAAAACGTTATTACAGTGCGTTGCATGAATATAAACGCACCTTTTCCAATAGCCAGAAATAGAATTTTTAAAATTTTAAAAGAAGGAATGCGACTTACAGTTATTGCATATGACTAACAACTGAGTAAGGTGCTTTGAGCAAATATGTTTATACTCATGCAAGCTTATTTAATGAATGTTTAAGCTTTTTCTTATTTTTCACTGTTATTCGTTTGTTGCACGAAATTAAACGCACTCTGTATTTTAGGTTTAAAATTTAACAGAGCCACCGGAATTAAATTAAAACACAAATAGTCGTGTTGCTAAAATTCTCTAAAATCAGTTTTAATACTTGAGTGCAAAATTTACGGAGTTTGTACAGGATGGCAAGAGGAAAAACTTTGACAGTAGACGAGAAGATAAAAATCCACTTTATGCGTGGTAAAGGCTTTAGCAATCGCGAAAGAGGGCGCTGAATCGGAAGAAGTGAGAGTGTTATGCGAAATTATATAAAGAAAGGGGCAAATTATGGGGGAAAAGCGTATGAGAAGCGAACAGGGAAGCTCACCAGTTACGACAAATATCGAATATGCAACGCTACAAAGACTAAGAATATTTCCTGTGCAAAGATGAAGGCTCAATACAAGCTGGGTGTTCATCGGACAACCATATGGAGAACTATCAAAGCTGCAACATTCATTAAATTTAAGAAAATGAAGGCGAAACCACCCCTCACTCAAAAGCACAAGGATATGCGGTTGGAAAGGGCAAGAAAATGGATTCTAGATTGACTAAATTGGGAAAAAGTCATCTTCTCAGATGAAAAAAAGTTTAATCTCGATGGCCAGGACGGATTTCATAGCTACTGGCACGATATGATAACCGCAGAAATGTACTGTTGAAAACGTCAATCTTGAGGTGGGTCTGTCATGGTGTGGGCAGCCATAGGTTTTAAAGGGACTTTCGAATTAGAGTTCGTGGAGAACAGTATAAACTCTGTAGATTATGTCCAGATGCTCACAAGGAACCTTGCCGTCAAGCAGTCAAAAAATCTGAAAGAAATTATATTTCTCAGCAAGATTGTGCATCTGTACATACAGCACATATCGGGAAAAAATGGTTCCGTGACAATAAAATTAAAGTTCTGGATTGGCCCTCAAAAAGCCCCGATTTAAACATAATGGAGAACGTATGGGGTAATCTGGTTCGCCATGTTTACGCAAACGGAAGGCAGTTTAACACGAAAGATGAATTAAATCGGCAATTCTGTTAGCTTGGAAGACAATCAGCTTGGATGACCTCATGCCACTATATCAGTCAATGCCAAGGCGTTTACTGGCTCTTCTAGAAGCCCAAGGTGGCTTTACAAAGTATTAGATACAATATTTGTTACTCAGTTATTTATTTTTTACATGTGCGTTTAAATTCATGCAGCATGTATATTTGTCATAAATTCAATAAAATTATTTTCTAAAAAATCATATTGGTTTTTCGTTGTTTCGACTCGTAATTTTATTTCTTGAATCATACACATACAGTTTGCATCAAGTGTCACCTATTCATATTTTTTTTATTACTCTTCTATACCATTCTAATTCTTAAAGCTAAGGTGCGTTTATGTTCATGCAACGCACTGTAGGTGCCCATCTTTTAAGTAGGAATTATTGCTAGTGCTTCAATATTTTTGCTGCCGACTTTAAGGGAAATAATTGTAATCATGAAAAAATCCGACTATGACATTTTGAGAAATCTTCTTTTTTTTTTTTTTTTTTTTTTGACTATTTTTACTATCCAAACTACAATGTAAGGACGATTTTGTAATCATGAAATAATCCAACTATGTGATTTTTACTATATGTTCAGGGAGACCCTCAATTTATTTTTTTGACTATTTTCTATCCAAACAACTATGTATGAACGTATTAAGTACAAAACTTTGAATAAACACCATAAAATGCAATAAACTTAGCGAGTTTATTGGATTTTATGGGGTTTATTCAAAGTTTTGTACTTATTGCTATAAAACTTCTGTTATGCTGTCTTATTAATTACGTATGAACGGTTTTGTAATTATGAACCAACTCAACTATATTTTTACTATATCTATACGTTCAGAAAGATCCTCAGTTTCCTTTTACTATATGTACTACATTTAGTTTATGAACCTATATACTATGTAAGAAAAATATTGTAATAATAAAAAAAAAATAAAAAAAATAAAAAAATAAAAAAATTGGACAATAGAATTATTTCAAGCGAATAAGTTATACTAAAATCTCATGGAACAACTTTTTCGTTTGAAGTAATTCTCAAATTATTAACTTTTCAATTATATACATAGGATATCCGCTAACTCCCTTGCATTAACTTAAGAGGAGCAATAGCTCTAGTTTTAAACATGAAGTCTAAGAAAATAATGTGGCTATGTGCTGTAAGTTAGGATCAGTGGCAGAACGCCACCTGGCGGCAAAAATAGAGTTAGTATTCCAGAATCGTAAGCAGTAACAAATAAGAAAAATGCTGCGAAAAAAATAGAGCGTAGTTCATTTAGAACGAAACGATATCTACTGCACAATAATGCTGAGAACAAAACGTACAAAATGTACAAAATGAGCACGTTTATTTGGTGGAGATTTCCCTAATCTGTGACGTTAAAAAAGTGTACGAAAAGAGAAAAAATGAAAAGTATATAACTACGTTCTTTTTTTTTTTCTTTTGTTATTGCGGATTATGTGTCATACCGCTGAATTACTACGCCAGCTAGATTTTGTCCTAAAATATATTTTCTCCGTTCGGTCATGATTTTTAACGTCATAGCGGTTGAAAATCGTGACCAAACAAATATACGTTTTATAAGCTCTCTCTCTCTCTCTCTCTCTCTCTCTTTTTTTTTTTTTTTTTTTTTTTTTTTCGTTTGCAAGGTGTTTCAATCGGTGCATTCATACTAAATCAGGAATGCTCTAAAACTTTGATTTTAATTGAGTTTTTCCCCCATATATCGTACAGCTTTAGGAATAGGAACGCCACTTCTGCTGATATTGCAAGGTGGAGCTCTCTCATTCATTTTGTAACGCATAGCCACTTCACTATACGTCAGCACCACGTTTAAGGCAATAGCTATAGCCGTTCTTAAAGTAAAGGTCTTTAACGGTCACCTCGTATGCTATGTAAGGAAAATATTGTAACCATGAAAAATCAGACTAACAAGGAAATATTCAAAAGGTGTCGTCTTCAAAAAATATTGCAAAAAAAAAAAAAATACATATATATATATATATGTGTGTGTGTGTGTGTGTGTGTGTGTGTGTTTGATTCTACTCTTTATAAAACACCAGAAAATGAAAAAATTATCGGCTTAAATGAATTACAGCGACCACAAAAAATTATCAAATTTAAGCATTTTTGACGATTTAGCGCTATTAGTCGATAAGTTTGCTAGCACCGAGATTGCCGTGAACGGACAGAACCGTGTTTGTTTTTCCACCAAGTACTCAAAATCAATCGCCTAGCAGTGTGAAATCGCCAAATATGCTTACTTTTGATAATTTTTTGTGATCGCTGTAATTCATTTCAGCCGATATTTTTTTCACTTTCTGATGTTTTATGAAGAGTAGAATCATATATATATATATATTTTTCATCATTTTTTGAAGACGACACCTTTTGAATGTTTCCTTGTAAGACATTTTGGAATTCCTTTAACAATAACTATGACACTATTCCTTTAAGAATATTTTAAATTGAATTTAGCTAATTTTACTTTCTGAATTTATACAATGTAAATAAAAAATATTGTAATCACAAAATAAATAAATAAAATATAAAACAGACTGTGTGATTTTTGGTATATTTATGTATTTATAAAAAAAACCTAATTTGTATTTTACGGAACTATATTATAAGTATGGAAAGTATTGTAATCAGAAAAGAATTGACTATCACTTTTTGAAAGTCCAAAAAATATATACATTTTTGCAGAGATCCCCCAATTCATTTTTACGGCTATATTTTTAACGGATCTTTACATTGCGTCAAAAGTAACGGAATATGTGTGTCAGGGATAAAGGACGTGGAAGAAATCGCCCTCAAACAGGATTGACCGATTGATTTAGATGTAAGTAGAACTCGAAAAGAAAATTTCAATCGATAAAATGGAAAAAAAAATTAAAATTTTGAGTGATTTCACTCGATATTTAACAATATCTTACAATTATGTACTTATCAAGGATTTAAACCAATATCAATTAATCAATAAATAGAAATGAATAGTCAGATAAGAAGCTTTATAGAAAAGAATTATTATGAACTCTTTTCCATTTATTACTTTCGTTTTTATTTAACAGAAAAAAAACAATGGATCCATAAAATTTTTCGACTTCTGGATATATTTACACGTTTTAAGACGTCCCGAATACGATCTGAACATTTTTTTTAAATATCCGACTGTCTGTGTGACGACAAAAATTTCTTACCAACTCTAGCTGGAGAACCAATGCATAGAATTTCATAAAAAATGTATTTAATTGCACCTTGATATAAAAGGGTGCTTATCAACTTTTGGCGTACATCGCTCGACATGCGGCGCTGTCTATCACAATTTTTAATAATATATTTTATCATTATTTTATCATATATTTTATCATAATTTTTAATGGTACAAAATTGTGTATAAATGTATGCAGTGAGGATTATTTTTAATTAAACATTCTCAAATTAAATATATATATATATATAATAGCAACGGTCAACAAGGATAAAATTTTTGCATACGTAAGGGCATCGCTTGTCCTGGGGTTTGTAAAATTTCAACATCAGTGTTTTTTAGAATAACTTATCAATACCTTCAAACTGAATAGTTGAATCATGTATCTGTGATAATTTGAAACAAAGCTATAGATGGTTTTAATTTTTACACTGAGAAAAAATTCTGTAACTGACATCTAGAATCTAAATTGTGGCTCAAGAGAAAATAGTTCCATGTCATCCTTATAAATTCCAGTCCCCTTTGAAAGCGAGTTCTAGAAACCCCTATTAGAATTCTAGAGCGTTTGCCTATATTATCGAGGGCAAAGTTATTTAAAAATCTCTGCAAATCAATGCGAATACAAGAGGCGGGTTTCAGAAACTATAATCTTGGTTTGTGACCCAATTCTAGAAAATCAAGCGAGAATTTCTAGCGATACAAAAGATACAGAATATTGTTTCACCATCTAGAAATGTGCTTACTTGAAATTCTCGATCATTTCGTCTATTCAGTTTATTGGCGTGCCTTATGCGCATAGCTCGGAAATCTATATTTCTAGTTAAAGGATTTAGAAAATGACCGCATATTCATTCTAGATGAAGGTGGTATATTTTTTTCTCAGTGTAACAAAAAGAATTCTTAAAAAATGCATTTACTGACGTCGTCTATAGGGTAAAAATTGATTGCAAATGTAAGAGTAGAATATTGCATATCTGGAGCTCTTTTACCCACTGGATACGGCTATTCGATATCCAGCAAAATGATTATCCGTTTCATATCTATTTTTAAATGATAAAACTGGTGGCTGCTGAAAGAAAAAAGGAAAATGTCCAAGTGCAGCTTTTATTTTATTTTGTTTTGTTTGTTTATCACTATACATATTACACACATATTTTATAATATTTATACATATACGCACACACACACACACATATATAATATATATACCTTTTATGTATGCATATTACACAGACACGAAAATGCTTGATCCTAATTAAATCGAAGGTTCAATCTTTCTGCATGGAGCATAAAATATATTATTAATATTATATTTATTTATTTTTTTCTTAAGATTTGTCTTATTATGACTGATAAAAGCTGCCACAGGGCGGATTTGTCCGCTGAAACAATAGCTGTACTGATAGCCATCGATTCGTCAATTGTTTTCGACATCGTCCTGACCGGAAATGAACCTGGCAGTGAAACTAAGGTGCACCCTCCGTTCGTTGTGCCAGTTTTAAATTGTTCCGTGCTAACTTCAGTTTGATATATCCACACCACATATGAAATGGAGCTGTTTGATAAGTTCAGGAGCCATTCCTGATATCGTATTATTGATGCTATTATTATTATTTACACATATGGAAATTATCATCATTAATTAGTAGCATAGGTGATAGGCCTATACCCTCTAATCTGCAGTTTTGCGTCGTTTACAATTTTATAGATCCTGTGATTTTTTTTTTTTTTTTTTTTTAATTTCTTTAGCATTAAGCGAAAATGAACTATTTCTGATGCTCAAGAGTTCCTACATAATATGGTACGAATAGTATTGATGATTGATTTACAAAACTAAACAAATATATCCAGTTACATTGTAGTATAAATGAAAAAAGTGCAATTTCAGTTGCATTGTAATTTTTTTTTTCCTTTTTAGATCACATAGGGCATCATTTTCAAACTCTTAAAAATGTTGTTACACTTTCAATTGGTCACTTGATAGGGAAATAGGTGGAAGCATTTTCCCATATTATGGGATATATTGTTTCAATTCATGGAAAAGGGAAAATTTGATTTAAGTAATATATATTTACTCGTAGATATACAAAAAGAGGACAACATAAAGTAGATTTTTTTAATTTAGACTTTTTGTCCAATATCTAGAGCATAAGTTTGGGAAACTACTCCTTTTACTAGAAAAAAAAAAAAAAAAAAAAAAAAAAAAAAATCCAAAGTCCCCTTTCCCTAATAGTTCATTATACCAAATATTTATTTGTTAAATATTCTCTGAATTTTAATAATTTATCGCTCCCATAGAAGTCTCCATCTCTCACTGGGGTGGGGGTACCCCCTTGTTGACAAACTATGAAGTGACATGTATCACAGCCTCATAATCACATCTGCTATAGATACAAGGCATTTCAAAGGTCACTTTTTACAATGGGCTCTTTAAAATTTATTATTACTATTGCGGTTTAACTTGTTTTTGGACGCCTTTTTGCTTTCGGGACAAAATTTTCGTTGAAATATATGTTCGAAGAAAATCCGTCCACTTTGAAGTCGGGACGCATTTAAAATCCTACAAATAGGTGTAGGCGCACTATATAACATTTTTTGAGAACTATATTACAATATTTAAGTTCAATATTTGAAAAGCAAGCGTGCATTTCCTCTTGTATACAGAGCAAAATTCCTCTCTTTTTGCACTCAGTTGTGGTGAGTGAAGAAAAGCTAATTCACCTTTCATTATACAGTAACCGCCGCTTAATAAATTCACTGGTTAATAAAATCAGCCGCTTAATCTGATCAAATTGCCAGGACCGGAATCAAATCACTACAAATTACTTTTAAAGCTGCCGCTTAATAAAATCAGCATCGCCGCCGCCGGTTAATAAACTCAAAAATATCTCCTCAGCAACCAAAAATATCATTTATGTACACTAAAAAATTTTTTTTATTTACATTGTGATTTTTTTTTTCGAAATAAGAAAAGAAATTAAAGCACAACAATCCCTCCGTTATCGCTCATTGTCGAAGATTTTACACTTGCAGCACAATTACAAATGAAACACGCCCCATCACTTATCTCCGTAACAATTTCAAGGAACGTATTCTTCAAAACGCGCAGTAATAAGTTACAAACTTGATTTGAAGTGATGTTTTTTTTTTTAATTTCTAATTATTAAAAGGCAATTTCTAGTTCCTATTTTAAAATTACTATTATTCATGAGGTTTAAACGAAAAGATTTTAAATTTATAAGAACAACGTGAACTTTTGGTAAAGTAATGATGATTTTCCTCTAACGAAAGTGCACGGGAACTTAGAATGCGTTATTTACTTACATCGAAGAAACAATTAGTTAATTATCTACCAAAAATTAATTAATATTGTTTACTAATTCCATTATTCGTCACCTTTTGAAGTTTATTTCCAAATTCAGGGAAGTAATACCTTTTCCTTAAGGGCAGGAACGTTCGCCGGATATAAAAATCAGCCGCTTAATAAAATCACTTTGGCTCAGTACGAATGTGATTTTAATAAGCAGCGAGAACTGTATTTCAGAATAAATTTTGCTTTAATTACAGGCACTTTTGTACAATTCCGGAGAAAGATTGTTCAATAAAACGCGTCTTTTCGAGAAATGTACGCCTTTTATTTATCTAAAAAAGAGTGACATGCACATAACATTCCTTTCCAAAACTTTCAAGTTAAGTAATATATATATATATATATAAACACAATAATAAGAAAAATCTGGTGTGACTCCACTTAACTTTCCGAACATTAAATAATTAACGACTGCTTAAATAAATTGCAGCAAGAGAAGTAGTCCAATAATCAAAAGAGAAAGTTATAACAGGGTGTTTTGAGTATTTTATCAAAAATGGTATATTTTTTAATGGAACGTAATGCATCTAAATTATTTTGTGCATTCTTGTAAAAGAACTATAAGTGGTAAGTTCGCAATATTAAATATTCATCTGTTTGTCTTATATTTTAAATAATTTAACATTTCTAAAGTGAACTGAAAAAAAAAAGAGTCCATAGGCTGCAATGTATAAAAATTCTATTTGTTGTAATGGCTGTAAAAAAAAAAAAAAAAAAGAAAGAAAGAAAGAACTTTAAGTCTTACACGTATGTAAATCTGCATTGTTCTTGATATAATAACCCATAACATGCGCCTATTAATTTGTATCTTAATCGAATGTAGAGTTTAGACGCTAACGCACTCCGAACAATTCGAATTTATAGTCCGTTATGGTAAAGAATTCCTTTTGTGTCCCTTAAAAAAAAATAGAAAAAACTATAAGTACTAAATTCATCAAAATCTGTATAGCTCTTGCGACAATAACCTATAACACATATATAAATTTTCAGCTCATTCGAATAAAATGCTTAGACACTATTGCACTTTAAATAATTTGTACCCATAGACCACACTGATAAAGAATTTTTCGTTGTGTTCTTGTTAAAAGACTATGAGTGCCAGATACACCAAAATTTATATAGTTTGTGCTACGGTGAGGTATAACTTATGTTCCAGCTTTCAGCTCATTCGAACTAAGCGTTTAGACTCTATCGTGTTCACTCATATACATACATACACATACACATAATACACACACTCACTCATACATATATCACTGTAAATGTAAAACTGTATGTTAAAGATGTGTTGACAAAAGAAAAATGGTATAACGAAATGGTATAATTTCACTACCAAGCTTATATTTTGCATTTAGAGTAAATATATTTAATTTTTATATCGGGACATATATTTATGTGAAATATCACAGGGCTTACTCACAAACCTTTTAGAGCACCACACTTTGCGAATCATTTCTCTAGATAATCGACAAAAACGTTTAAATTCGAAAGTGTTACATTTTTTTTTTTATCAACCATCTGTATATGCATATAATTGGGTCCATCGAAGCAGAAACAGTCGATATTCATATATGGATTTGAAATTGTGGCTTTCGGTTAAGACATGCGCCTTCATCACGTAGTAAATAATTAAGAATCGCTCATAGAAATGCATCATTGTAAATTTTTCGTGAATCTACATCAGGGCGCGAAATTTCTGCTCGCCAGCTCGCCATTGGTGAGTGGAATTTTTACTGTGGCGAGTAAAAATCTGGTCTAGTTATAGACAGAATTCTTACACGATTCAGTGACAGAAAACATTCTTTTTATAGATTTAAATATGGGAAAACCTTGCCATCTTATAACCTCATATTTAACCTTTCCTTTTACTTTTCTCGGAATGCCGAGTCTGTGTGGGATACGCTAAGGAATGGCGCTTCTAATGATTTGTAAGCAACAATTTTATTGAAAAAGTTATTCCAAAATGGCTATTTCAAATGACAATAATGGACAAGTTGTACACATCGACATTCCGTTACAAAGATAAAATGGACGAAAAAGACATTTCTCATGTAAAAAGTTAAATAAATAAATAGGTAAATAAGGAAGCCCAATCTTTCATAATAAAAAGGTTTTCACAGGATATTGTTTGAAAAAGAATTTTTTTTTCTTTTGTTCTTTATTGACTCTTTGCATTTATGTTTTTAGATATTTTAACCTTTTTCAAATCCCAAATATAATACATTATAATGATTTTTAATTATAGATGATTATGAGACATGATGATATACGACACACTTTTAATATATTTAATTTTAGGCATATTTGTAAAAGAATTTCAAATAGTTAGAAAAAATAACAAGCCCAAAATGTGAAAAAAAGAAAGAAACATGAGCTCTGTTTGTGGCGAGTAAAATTTTTTTTTTTTTTTTTTTTTTTTTTTTTTTTGGCAAGTGTAATCTGATAATAATAACAGGGGACTTGGCGTTGGAATATTAAAACCCGAATAAACTACTACGTCAGAAACGCCAAAGAAAAATATTGGAAATGCATACAACTGTTTCGGCAGCCTTAAGCGTGCCGTCTTCAGTGCAAAAAGGATGGCACTGAATCACTTTTTGCACTGAAGATGGCACGCTTAAGGCTGCCGAAACAGCTGTATGCATTTCCAATATTTTTCTTTGGCGTTTCTGAAGTCCCAGTAGCAGAAATTATTCTGCCAATCTGCGACAACTATTTGGGCATTAGGAAATAATCTGCAGCATAATTTCACAATAAGTTACAGAAAAAAAAAAAATTACTAGATTCAGTAAGCATATTTTTATCACAAGTTTGCATTTATCTAATGTTATTAATCTGTTAGATGTGTCAAAGCATTGTACTTATAAAATTTCGATTATATAGAGCTAGGTAAAGAATTGGCATTAGACACATCCTTCATTTTGTATAAAAACTATCTTTGTTTATGACTTTGTCGTACTGACTCTAGTAAAATACTTGTAGTAAGAGACTCTAAACATTGAAATTAATGCAGCTTTCTAAAATTTTCTGGTTCCTGTGTAACCAGATAGACAGATATTAAGACGTATAAACTTTCTTTTATCAACAATTACAGCTTGTTTGTCATTGTCATCTCTACATCCTAATTGCATTTTGCTCACCATCTAAATGTCAGAGCCTCAACTTTTACAGATATCTGCTTATTCAAACTGCAAATTTAAGTAACTTAATAAGCAAACAGGTATTTTCTTTGACAAACCTGTGATCCTTTCAGATCCACTTTCTTCTTCTATAGTGCTAGCAATTCATTTACAAAAACACTGGTATTCAAGCAAAAAGGTATCAAGATCCTCAAACTTTGAAATAGATACAAAATCTTGTATATATTCAAAGAAGCAACAAGAAAAATTACATGAGTAGTGAGTGATATTGAACAATTCTACCTCTAAACAGGTTCTGCAATTTAATGAAACAAGTTTAAACAGAATATTGACAGTTAGGCTGCATACAGAGAAAGATTGACAATCACAACACTTCTGCAGGAAGTTTCATTACCGATCAGTTCTAAATGGTAATGGGGAGGAGGGAGAAGGGCACCAAAATATTATATGAATGAGAAATATTGAACAATTCTACTTCTTTATTCATTCTAGAATCTAATAAGGTAAGTTTAAAATGAACATTGACATTTATGCTGTGGATGGAAAACGGTTGAAAATCGCAATGCTTCTGTGAAGCGTTTGATTGCCGGTCATTAGTGGAGTGGGGGGTGGGGGGAGGGAGTAAAACAAATATACGAGTGAGAGATATTGAACAATTTACTTTTTTTTTTATATGTTCTGCAATCTAAGTAAATAATTTAAAAAAGAACATTGAGATTTATGTTGCGGATGGAGAATGATTTGAAATCACAAGAATTTCGCGAGGGGGTGGGGAGGGGGGTCACAAAAAATTACATGAGTGAGAGATATTGAACAATTTTACTTTTCATAGGTTCCAGAATGTAATAAAGCGTGTTTTTAATGAATATTGACATTTATGCTGCGGATAAAAGAAGATTAAAAATTACAACGCTTCTGTGGAACGTTGGATCACTGATCGTTATTGGGAGGGGGGGGGGGGACTAAAACAAATAGGAGTGAGATATTGAACAATTCTACTTCTTTATAGGTTCTGGAATCTAATTAAGTCAGTTTAAAAAGAGTACTGACATTTATGTTGCTGATGGGGAAAAAATTTGAAATTGCAAAAATTCTGCGATCTGTTTGATCGCTGATCTTTAATAGGAGTAGGGGGGGGGGGTCACAAAAAATTACTTGAGTGAAAGATATTGAACAATTCTACTTCTTTATAGGTTCTAGAATTTAATAAAGCGTGTTTAAAATGAATATTGACAATTATGCTGTGGATGTAAAAAGATTGAAAATCGCTATCTTTCCTGCCAAAATCGAGGGATTTGGGAATTTCTGTATAATGCTGATTTGGAAATAATCTGCAAACTAAAAAAAAATCTGCGACGCACGTCGCGCGTCTCGCATTTTCTGCTATGGGGTCTGAAGTAGTAGTTTATTCGGGTTTTAAGTGTAATCTGAGTTGAAATTTCGGGCCCTGATCTACAGCATAAGATGCTTTTTAAGCCACCACATTATCTATAGATAATGTGGAATGTGGTGGCGTGAAAATAATGAACGTTTATATCTTGGGAATAATGAACGTTTCTTTTTGGATAACCTTTTTATTAACACTTTTCAACAAAGTTGAAAAGTGTTTATGACTTCGGTTTGTCTGTCTGTCCGCGCTCTAACTCCCGTCAATATCGATCGAATTTCTTAAAACTGCTATATGTTATTGATGCTCTCTTTTGAAAATCGATTTAATACCACAACCATGCACAGGGAGACCTGAAATTATTCCAAAGCATTGCGTTCTATGAGAAAAATTTCTATAAACCATTTTTAATAATTTTTCACAAATCTTAACGAAATTGAAATATGTTATCCAGGCGAACCAAAGGATGCTTTCTATAGTCAGGGCGCGAAATTTCCGCTCGCCATTGGCGAGTGGAATTTTTACTGTGGCGAGTAAAAATGTCGTCTAGTTATAGATAGAATTCTTACACGATATGGTGACAGAAAACATTCTTTTTATAGATTTAAATATGGCAAAATCTTGCCATCTTATAACCTCATGTTTAATCCCATCATGGGAAAGGAAATATGCTTAGTATTCGCGCATGAAAATGAACCCGAGCCCTTTTAAAGATACTGCCCTGCCTATGCTTATTTTGTTGAATAGTGATCAAAAAACAGTTCACACTTTCCAGTTTTTTACTGAAACTCCAAGGATTTGCACTTGTAATGATTTGTAGGCAACGATTTTACCGAAAAAGTTATTCTGAAATGGCTGTTTCAAATGAAAACAATGAAAAAGTTATACACATCGACATTCCGTCTGATTACAAAAATAAAATGGACGAAAAAGATATTTCTGATGTAAAAAGTCAAATAAATAAACAGGTAAATAAGGAAGCTTAATCTTTCATGATAAAAAGATTTTCACAGGATATAGTTTAACAAATAGTTTTTTTTTTCCTTCTTTTTTCTCTTTAATGACTCTTTGCATTTATGTTATTAGACATTTTAACCTTTTCCAAATCTCAAATACAATACATTATAATGATTTTTAATTATAGATGATTATGAGACATGATGATATACGACACAATTTTAATATATATAATTTTAGGCATATTTGTAAAAGCATTTTAAATAGTTAAGAAAAAATAAATAAATAAAAAATGTAACAACTTTATTTTGTGGCGAGTAAAACTTTTTTTCGGCGAGTGCAATCTCAGTTGAAATTTCGGGTACATACATAGTACATTACATAGTACAATAAGCATTAAGATTTATACAGAACCGCACGAAAATATTCAGATATATTAAGAATAATATATGAAAATTGCGGAAATTGCATTTTAATTTTCATTAACCATTTAACACTTTATAACAATGTTTAAATATGAATAACATTTGAATGAGTCCATCTATCTGTCTGACTGTCCGTCTGCCTATGTGTTTGTCACCCCGCCTTCAATGTCCATATATATTTTCAGAAAAATTCTTAAAAATGATACATATTTTATTCAAGTTACTATGGAACGTTCCCTATTTAAAATGACATTAATAGGCTCTGCACAAATGGCTTGTGTACAAGGGCACCCCAAAAAATACCAATGCATTTAGTTTAAGAGGAGACATTTTTATAAATCACATTTAAACAACTTTCTACTGCAAAAATCCCAACTGGCCCAACTGTTTATATTCTAAAATAATGTATTGTATAGAATATAATATGTTTAACATTCAGATTCACAGGGCTACACTAAAATATTCATATACATGTAGTTGGAAATTGTAGGAATTGTAATTCCGTTTATGTTAAGCATTTCTTAGCACTTTCGAAGAGTGTTTAAGTGAGATTAGGATTCAATTAGTCTGTCTGTCTGCCTTTTTGTCTGTCCGTTGTGTAATACTGTAGTAAAAGAATATTGAAATTTAAACGATACTACGAAAACTTAGAGTTGGAAAGTGTTAGTAATCGATGCGAGCCGCATGATTTTTCGTTCTTGGTATCTTTCTTTCTTTCTTTTCTTTTTTTTCTTTTAATCTTATATGTTTAAGATCAACATTTAAAGAATTTAAAGCGACTTCAACATCTTTTATGTAACCCTGCACATACATTTTCTCTTAGATACTTTGTCAATAATTTGTTCTGTGCGAGAAAAGGAAAAAAATGTTTCTTGCCCTGTGTCCCAACCAGTTTTACTCGCCCATGTCGGTCACTTAGAGGCATCCATCACTCTTACAAGTTCAAACTCGTGGCCTGAACGAAATTTTTTTTTCCCTCTGCACCCTTCAACTTGACATATAACATCGTACAACAATCTTTTTTTTTTTTTTTTTAACTGATTTTAGACAAGGAGAAGGTTATTCTATTTGAAAACATATATAATATAATAGTTGTTCTGTGCCCGCCTAGCGCTCGATTTTTAATATTTCCAAATTATTTCTCCTTGTAAGTTTAAATTGCTAAAAATAGGTTTACGGGACACTTAAAGTAAATGGCATCATCTTTACATGATAAAATTTAAGAAATTAAAAATCACGTCTCCTTTAACTCAAATTTTATAATCACGTACCTATTTTGTTATTTCTATTATTAATTTCTCGTGATGTAGGTGAATTCAACCCATTTAATTTAATTTATTATTATTTTCTGTGACGTATGAAAAGATCACATAGCAAAAAGAAATAGTTTTTTATTTTAGTTTAATTTAGTTTAATATTTTAGTATTTTATTTTAGTTTAATATTTTTTTTTTCAATCTGTGTTTTGTGGATGAATAAATTCAGAAAAATTATCTGGTTATTCAAGCTTTGTTTTCTTCAAATAAAATAACTATATTGTATAGTGCATAATACAACTATACTCAAATAAATTTTAAAATGGAATTTTCTCTGTAAATGAACTAATGAATAAATTCTGAAAAATTATCTTGTTATTCAAGCTTTGTTTTCTTCAAACGAAATAACTATATTGTATAGTGCATAATACAACTATACTCAAATAAATTTTAAAATGGAATTTTCTCTGTAAACGAACTAATGAATTTTGGGGGTTCAATTTTTAATTTATTATTTAAATACATAAACAAATCGATAATGCAAAGAAAATCGTAAATTTCGATTGAACTTGGGAAGTTTATAAGTTAAAATATTGCAAACCAACAGGTTCTTACCAGTGTCATAAGGGATATTTAAAACTAGTTCAAACTCTCTGCGATCATTTGGTTCTTGAAATATCGTGTAGGCAGACTTAACATGCTAGCACACTAACAAACTAACAGACGGACATCATACAGTCGGTAACAAAAGTGTCCGAACACTAGCAAAAATTCCTATGTAAAAAAGTGCACTTCATACGGTTTTGTTAAATAAATCCTTGTCGAATCATGTTCTAACACTGACTAAGAACATGATTCGATAAGGATTTATTTAACAAAACCGTATGAAGTGTACTTTTTTGCATAGGAATTTTTGCTAGTGTTCGGACACTTTTGTTACAGACTGTATCGATTTTGTGATTTTCGGATTTCTCAAACCTCAAAACGAGTAAATAACTCAAAAAATAGAGGAAGAAAATTTACAGCCTACTAGAAAATATAATAAAAATTATTTTCAATATTTTATTTGTGGGAATTATGTATCATCTATTGCTCCCCAATTAAGGGAAAAAAAAAAAAAAAAAAAAAAAAAGAATTTTCTTATTTATTCACGCATTGCCGATGAAATACAATTTCCTTTCAAATAATTAATTACTAGCAAACCCGTGCGAAATATTCTCACTTTATTTCTTTTCTTATTTACCTTTAAATTTTGAAACTCATAAATGTTATATCAATTTCACCACCTAATTAAAATTCTAATTTACCAGTAGCCAAATTATTAATAAAACCAAATTAATATTGCACAATAGTGAAACCAAAATCATTCAAAGAAAGGTTTCCAAATAAAATTCATTGTTCACGACCCAGTTTTCATACTTCCACAGGCAGTACAGTTTTAATATAGGACTCCCACGACGCCCTTTAAATTTTTGTAGTCATGTTGGCGATGACTTTTTATTAATTTTGATATATATATATATATATATACATATATAGTTTAAAAATAAATAAATAAATAAAATAAACTAATTCCTATTTTGATTATATTTTTATGATTGTGTTTTTTAGTCAATTTATGACACAAAAGTTCATATTTTGTATATATCTTTAAAATATTGCTAGGTTTAAAATGACGCTTGTAAAGATTCTGAAGAAACAACTGTTAAAAACATATTTTTCCGTAAAATAATCTCATCAGATAAATGTCGTCATTTTTTCTTATTAGTCCATTAGTCCGTGTGCTTAAACATTGCCCATGTGTAAATATTATTTTTTTTATCCTCGCGTATCGTATCGTTTCGACAAAAAATAATTGAAACTGGTCCACGTTAGAGAAATATTACATAGATTATTACACATTTCTTACAAATTTGTATAACGTGCGCCTACAGTCGTTTACAGGTCTTTAAATGCGCCTCTATTTCAAAAAGTTTGAGAACCACTGACTTTCACCTTAATCTATAATAGCTTGTGTTTATAGAATTAAAAAATGCCAGTTTAAGAGAAAGTATAGCGTATGTGCCACACCAGTTTATTTTCAGACTATACATTAACGGCTTATGACGCCACCCAAATGGATTAACATTCTTCTTTGCTTCAAGGATTACAAATATTTGGAAAAAAAAAAAAGATTCATATTCCGATGACTGAGACAACTTCCTTTTGAGGGAAAAAATATAAATAAGTAAAAACTCGTTTTCCATTTTGGAATTCTGCGCGTTGTCACTTGTTTTTGACCTACATATCTTTGAGACGTATGTGGATCAGGTGAAAATTGCGATTTGAATTAGGTGTATGTTTAGCACCGAATTTTTGTGTGGGTCGAAAAAAATTGACCCGTGTCCGACTCGCAAAATGACTTTCGACTTGCGGTCCGCAAAAAAGTATTGTTAGATTTATATTATGTAAGAAACTGAATTAAAATTCTGTTACGCGAAATACAAAAATATTGTTCAACAGATAATTCAGATAATTCAATTTTATATTAAAATAAATAAATAAATAAAAAATAGCTAGTATGTATCGTTTCTTAACAAGAAAAGAAACACAATTCAAAAAATGTACTATTTAAAAAAATCAACTTGAAGAATACGATAAAACATTCACTAGTCTGCTATAAAACTGACAAAATCGCCTCTTATGTGAATAAATTACGAGGTAGAGATGTGAAGATTTTTGTACCCGTTGGGACAATGTATACACATTTTTCAATGACATAATCTCAACTTACCATTTTTTGACATGTGTCATTTTTCTTGTAAGTATATATAAACTTTACTGTTAAATATAAAAAAAGTTTGTATGTACTTTATTTTTAATTTTTCTTAAAAAAAACTACACACACTGAGAAAAAAAAATGTACCGCCTTCACCTAGAATGAATAAGTGGTCAGTTTTTAAATCCCTTAACTAGAAATATAGATTTTCGAGCTATGCGCATAAGGCACGCCAATAAACTGAATAGACGAAATGTTCGAGAATTTCTAGTCTACACATTTCTAGATGGTGAAACAATATTCTAAACCTTTCGTATGGCAAGAAATTCTCGCATGATTTTCTAGAATTGGGTTATAAATCAAGATTATAGTTGCTGAAACCCGCCTCTTGTATTCTCATTTGTTTGCAGAGATTTTTAAATAACTTTGCTCTGTGTAATATAGACAAACGCTCTAGAATTCTAATAGGGGTGTTACAAAATTGTAAATAATTGTGTTTATTTCTGTATAAATTCTTTCAAAGAGGCTTAGTAAGTTGATAAAGTGCTAATTTTGTGCATTTCTAGTCGTTTTAGCGTTGAAATAGCCCTATTTTCCCTTAAAAACGCATTAAAAAGCCCCAGTAATGCAGGTAATGCATTTGGCGCCAAATTTGGCGACTTTTTCCCACCTTGGCGATTTTTTTTTGGCGACCTTGGCTAAAAAATCCTTATATGGGATATACCAAATATGGAAGCTGAAAGTTGATTGGTTGACCACTTTCTAGAGTTTTCTCGAAAAATCTGGGTTCCATGGAACAGTATATAAGGAAGCGCTTTCCCGCCAAGGCAGTCAGTTCAGTTCAGATCTCAGCCAGCTTCGCTGGTGCTTGCATTGCTCTTAAGCCTCTTTGAGAGAGACTTGCTTTATGTGTTATTACTATACAGTTTGTACTGTGGATTTGCTGTTGACAGCTGTTGTTTAAGCTGTGTTTACTGTTTGAATTGAAGCTGATACTTGGTTTATAGACCTGCATTTTTCTGGAATTTTCTGTGAATAAATTACTGAATTCTTGTACGTTTGGCCTTTCATTCTCAGACAACTCACGAACCCCCAAGTACGCAACATTTCTGGTGTCAGAAGTGGGGTTGTCTGTGAATGGTGATAACGAGAGCTATGGAACAAGAAATGAAGAAATTTCTAGAAGGACTCACTGCTCAGATGAATGAGTTAAGATCTGGATTGATAGAGGAAATGAAAGCCGGACAGGAAAAGATGGAAACCGGATTGATAGAGAAAATGGAAACAGGACAGGAAAAGATGGAAGCATCGCAAAGAGAGATGAAAGATAGCCTGAGTCAAGAGATGAAAGAAATGAAGGTAGCACAAGAGAAAATGGAAACATCGCAAAGAGAGTTGAAAGACAGTTTGACCGAAGAAATTAAATCTAATCAAGACGAGGTGAAGAGAGAACTTTCGACAGTAAAGGAAGTGATTGAAAGTAAATTATCGGATATGGGAAGCAGAATAGATGGAATAGAAGAGAAAGTTTTGAAAATAGAAGAGTTTTGAAGAGAAAGCAATGAAGATCGAGGAAAATGTTATGAAAGTAGAAAAGAATTTTGAAGAGAGATTTATGAAGATAGAAGAGAATTTTGAGGAGAAATTTAAAGAAAATTTTGATCAGGAACTGAAAGGAAGGTTTTCAGAGTTAGAAGATAAATTGAAGAGAATAGAAGAAGATCTGGAGAGAAAAGTGGAAGAAAAGTTAGAATCCATGCCCCAGGAAACTGAAAAGAAAGAGAGAAGAAGCCAGAATCACGAATTTATCAAGCTATCTACCTACGACGGCAGTTCCTCCTGGCATGTATATAAGACGCAGTTTTCCATCGTAGCTGAAGCTAACGGCTGGGACTCTGTTGCAAAGACGGCTCATCTGGTAGGGTCGTTGCGGGGCGACGCCGCAGATATTCTGGAGACCCTTTCGAAGGAACAGCGATATGACTTCGAAGCTGTAACCAGAGCACTAGAGCTACGTTTTGGAGCGAAATGGTCCAAAGAATATAGTCGAATCCAGCTCAGGTCCCGTCGTCAGAGACCAGGGGAAAGCTTACAAGAACTGGCATCAAACATCCAGAGGCTTTCACGTTTGGCTTTCTCAGACTGTCATCCTGAAACACGTAATGATCTGGCTCTAGAATATTTCATTGATGCTGTCGGAGATCCAGATATTCAAAAAGCCCTCAGACTCTCCGGCGTGAAGGATGTGGAGTCAGCCTTGGTGTATGCCCTAAAGCTCGAGACAGCCCAACAAGCCTCCTATAAACATCGCCAGAACAGCACAGCAGACAAAGTGAACGGCTCTCAAGATGATCTTATAGAGATTCAGGAAATGATTGCAGAAATTAATAGAAGGCTACGCATTCTTGAGAGTAGGAAAGAAGGGAAGACTCCAACAACTAAATGCTGGGGCTGTGGAAAAGACGGGCATATCAAACGAAGCTGCCCAGTAAGAACACCTAGAGACGTAACCAAGAATGTCTCTCCAGTATGCCACCCAGGAGGAGCTCTTCGGGAAAATTCAGATGCCTTGTTGCGGAAGCCTCCATCTGAAGATCATCAATACAGCTGTAAAGCCGATGATAGACTCCAAAGAATACAGCCAGTTGCTCGCCAAGTTACCGTCTCAACACCTTCAGAACAAGATCCCGACCCATGGAGTGACGAAGAAGTTAGAAAAGCCCAGATGGCAGATCCTGACGTAAAGCCTATATTACAACTGAAGGAGACGACCAGCAACAGACCTACCTGGCAGGACATTTCCAGATTTAGTCCCATTACGAAAAGTTATTGCGCACTTTGGGACTCTCTTCATATCAGAAACGGCGTATTATACAGAAAGTGGGAATCTGATGATGGGAAAAGCTTCAGATGGCAGGTTGTATTACCAAGATCAAGAATTCCAGATGTTTTAGAACAACTGCATAGCAGCTCTACCGGAGGCCATTTTGGGGTAATGAAGACTCTGCAGAAAGTTCGGGAACGCTTCTACTGGTGCAAGGCAAAGGAGGATGTGGAGAAATGGTGTAAATCCTGTGATGCTTGTGCGGCACGTAAAGGCCCGCAGAAACGAAGTCGAGGAAGACTGCAACGGTATAACGTGGGAGCACCATTTGAACGGATTGCAATCGACATCTTGGGTCCTTTGCCACGGAGCTCCAGTGGAAATAAATACATCCTCGTCGTGATGGACTATTTCACCAAGTGGCCTGAGGCATATCCCATTCCCAATCAAGAGGCATGCACAGTCGCAGAGGTCCTAGTGCAGCAATGGGTGTCAAGGTACGGCACGCCCCTACAACTTCATACCGACCAAGGTAGGAACTTTACCTCTGATGTTTTCAAAGGACTGTGTCAACTACTCGGCATAGACAAAACCCGGACAACACCCTTACATCCCCAGTCGGACGGCATGGTCGAGAGGTTCAATCGTACCATCCTGAATAACCTCTCTCTTCTAGTATCAAGGAACCAGCAAGATTGGGACTTGAAGTTGCCATTGTTCCTGCTGGCTTATCGAAGTGCTGTCCATGAAACCACCGGCTATACTCCAGCCCAGATGCTGTTCGGACGTGAACTTCGTCTCCCTTGTGATCTCCTGTTTGGTTGTCCACCCGATGCGCCTTCATCGCCCGAGGAGTACATCCAAGATCTCCAGGCACGATTGAAAGACGTACACAACCTTGCTCGGGAGCGGATTAACATGGGAACGGAGAAAATGAAGACAAGGTACGATCTAAAGGCTACACAACATGAGTTCCAGGAAGGAGAGAAGGTCTGGTTGTGGAATCCTGTTCGACGCAAAGGACTCTCTCCCAAGTTACAGTGCAACTGGGATGGACCATACACAGTCTTAAAAAGGCTGAATGATGTAGTGGTGCGGATCACTAAAACACCTTCATCAAAACCGAAGGTGGTGCACTATAATAGGCTAGCCAAGTACCACAAGTAACGGTAATATTAAAATTAAAAATGTAAATACTGGTAAAATTTGCGCATGCGTAATGTAAATATTTGTATATAGATACTTGTACATATTTGTAAATTTTGTAAATATTTCTCACTTGATTTTTGTTTCTATTTTGTCGTTATATGTAACTTAGTTTTGTATTTGTGATTGTGTAAATTTGGTTAGTTTCGCCTCTTAACCAAGGGTTGCACTGCCCGGGACGTGCAGTCCTTGGGAGGGGGGCAGTGTTACAAAATTGTAAATAATTGTGTTTATTTCTGTATAAATTCTTTCAAAGAGGCTTAGTAAGTTGATAAAGTGCTAATTTTGTGCATTTCTAGTCGTTTTAGCGTTGAAATAGCCCTATTTTCCCTTAAAAACGCATTAAAAAGCCCCAGTAATGCAGGTAATGCATTTGGCGCCAAATTTGGCGACTTTTTCCCACCTTGGCGATTTTTTTTGGCGACCTTGGCGAGAAAATCCTTATATGGGATATACCAAATATGGAAGCTGAAAGTTGATTGGTTGACCACTTTCTAGAGTTTTCTCGTAAAATCTGGGTTCCATGGAACAGTATATAAGGAAGCGCTTTCCCGCCAAGGCAGTCAGTTCAGTTCAGATCTCAGCCAGCTTCGCTGGTGCTTGCATTGCTCTTAAGCCTCTTTGAGAGAGACTTGCTTTATGTGTTATTACTATACAGTTTGTACTGTGGATTTGCTGTTGACAGCTGTTGTTTAAGCTGTGTTTACTGTTTGAATTGAAGCTGATACTTGGTTTATAGACCTGCATTTTTCTGGAATTTTCTGTGAATAAATTACTGAATTCTTGTACGTTTGGCCTTTCATTCTCAGACAACTCACGAACCCCCAAGTACGCAACAGGGGTTTCAAGAACTCGCTTTCAAAAGGGACTAGAATTTATAAGGATGACATGAAACTTTTTTCTAGAGCCACAGTTTAGATTCTAGATGTCCGTTACAGAATTTTTTCTCAGTGCAGCCCCAAATATTTTGACAGTGTATAAAATTTCAACTTTTACTGAGACCAAACAAATAGTTAGTGTACAGGGACATTCAAAAGTATTCAAATATATTGCGTCTAAGGGCGAAGTTTATGGTTAGTATAGGAAATTACATGTTTACACTGCCTAAAGATAATGAAATTAACCTATATTTCTTATAACTACATAAGCAAGCTTCATATAGTACATGGTATGAAAAGCCTTCATCATTCATTTACAAAGATGTAATATATATATATATATATATATATATATATATATTAGGTGCTATATATCTGGAAGTTTCTCTAAATGCATTTTAAATGATGTTATGTGTTTCTTGGAAAAATGAAGAAAATAAATGAGTGTGAGGCAGTGCATTTTACGTCTGAAATAGGTGGTAGCAATATACAAGCTAGCCATAATAAAACTTACAATACTTACAGTGTATTCTGTAGCACGATCAAATTGCAAGAAAAGCCCCAAATTTTCTAGGGAAGATTAAACAAGACGGGGGGGGGGGGGACGAATGATTCCACAATAAATAGATAGCACTAAGAAAAAATATATACTGCCTTCATCTAGAATAAATAAGTGGTCATTTTCTATATCCCTAAACTAGAAATATAAATTTCCGAGCTATGCCCATAAGGTGCGCCAATAAACTGAATCGACGAAATGATCGAAAATTTCTAGTCTACACATTTCTAGATGGTGAAACAATATTCTGAATATTCTGTATATTCTGAATCTTTTGTACTGCGATAAATTCTCGCTTGATTTTCTAGAATTGGGTCATAAATCAAGGTTATAGTTGCTGAAACCCGCCTCTTGTATTTGCATCTATTTGCAGAGATTTTTAAATGTTTCTTGAACTCGCTTTCAAAGGGGACTAGATACGGATGACATGGAACTATTTTTTCTAGAGCCACAATTTAGATTCAAGATGTCAATTACAGATTTTTTTCTCAGTGAAATAAATAAAATATCAAAAATTTCCGCCAGGGTAATATGTAACGCTGTATTGTAGTGGGCAAATTAAACGCGGTGACTCTAATTTCAAAACTAGAATGTTGTGGCCGCCACATGACTTTCTTCTATATTTCCCTATGCAAATTCACTCAGTAAAAATAATTTATTAAATCATTATTTAATAAAATTATCTTCCATGATAATACAGTACGATTTCCATATTAGAGAAGTAGTATAGCACTAAATATCCAAAAAAAGTTAATTTTATTCTCGATATTACATAAAAAAAAAAAAAAAAAAAAAAAAATCGATAACTTTATTTTAAATTATCGCAGATCGATGGTTCAACCATTCATTTTAAAGGTATTGGCGAGCTCTTCTGAAAGATACCCATCATGAAAATTTATTCTCCTCGAGGGGGGGGGGGACTTCCCCCAGGGGGGAGGTGAGGCTCCTATATACACAATTTTTTTTCCCAGTGGACTATGTCTATTATAAATAATTCTTGTAACTTTCATCATGATTATTAAATAATTATTCTCTTTATGCACATTTATACAAAATTTTGTTCTATACCACCATGTTAAATATTTAAAGAAAGCGGGATGGCAACGCAACCTGTTAGACAATTTTTATCAAAAGTTGATAGGCACTAATTTACGTCAAGGTGTAACTACATACCAATTTGTATGAAATTCTGTGCAGTAGTTCCTGAGATACAGTTGCCAAAAATTTTGTCACACACACATACACGCACACAGACAGACGGACAGACAGACAGACATTTTCTAAAAATGGTCAAATCGTGTTCTACAGCTCTCAAAACGTGTAAATTCATCAAAAATCCGAGGTCGAAAATTTTTACGAATCCAATACTTTCTTCTATTGAATATAGAAGAAAGTGATAATAAATGAGACAAAAACAGCGCTTAAAGAAAAGTGTGCAATCATCAATTTTAAATATATAAATTGAGACAAATGTCCAGTGTTATTTCAGGATAATCTTTTTTAGAATAGATTTCGGATTTTTTAGGTTATCAGTGCGACCAAACCATATGATTTGTATTTTTCTTGTTAAAAGATACTGTAGTTTAATTTTTTTGTTATATTTATAAATGTTAGTAGTTATATTTTCAAAAAAAAAAAAAATGAAATGTCTTCGTATATAAGACATACATAAGAACTGAATATCGAAAATAAGTGAATGCTCTGCTCCTATAAGATAGAAAAGCAAACTAGGAGAAAAAAAGAAATTTAAGCCAGTTTGATCTCATGTTTTATGACATAAATCATAAACCTAGTGATTCTCTCTCTGAGAGATTGTTTATCTAAAATGAAGTAAATTAATAATAATAATAATAATAATAACAGTAATAATTCAGATACATTATGGTTTATTGTAGAATTACACGTACTTGGGGAGACTATAATATCCAGTTATGTTTATACTCGTTAAAATTTGTTTAAACGTTGGATAACTAAGTTCGGAAAAGCGAATGGAATTACAACAGTTTTTTTTTTTTTTTTTTTTTTTTTTTTTTTCCAACTTATTTTTTAGATCATTACTGAAACCGTTGTTATTATGTAAGGAATTTTAGATTTTTTTTAAAAACACTATAAAAATATTTTAAGACAATATGCATTTCGAAAGCGTAGCTTTCTATATCAGGTACATGAAAAAGCGAGTTCTGTTAGAGATGATTTGGTGGCTGAATAGTTAGCTCTTGTTTTTCAGTTCACGGGTGCTGGGATCGATTCCCGTTTCAGGCATGATTGTTTGGGATTGTTTGGAAACCGTCTTAAAAAATAGGTCCCGGGCTAATTAGTCTTAGTGTGAAAGAGAAAATGAATCGTAGAGTGGTGACACAAAACAAACCTGTCACTGATGAAGCATTTCTTGAACCCGATGAAGAAGAATTCACACTTTCGAAACAAGCAATGCCATATTTTTTCTTACGTTCTTTTAGAAAAGGTTTAATATTTCTTATGTGTTCTATGTTTCATGTTCTATGTGTTCTGCACAATTTTTACTTATTTTTGTCATGGTTATATTATAGAAGAATCCATCGCAAAATCTCAAAAGAGCCTTAAATATTTCATGCGATAATAATATTTTGAAGACTGGGGTATTTTGTTATTAAATATATTCATCATTAAATTTTAATTTTAACAAATCGCACTCCGTGAGGAAAAAAAAAAAAAAAAAAGCAAATTTAAGTTTATATCAGAAAAATGTGTATAAAGGGCCCCAGTGTACACAAAAAGCGCTACATCTTTATCTGTAGGCAGCTGTGTCAGGTTTATGTCATTGCTAGTCAATGCTATTTATCGTTATCTTTAAATAGACTATTTCAAAAAAGCATTTTTCATTTCTATCACTTAATTTTTGCCGGTGTGAAAAATGTTTACGAATGCTTAATTTAATAAGAATGGTTCTATTTCTACAACAATTAATAAGATACGTCATATACAATAATATAAGTAACATTAAAGTAATTGTTACGAATCTATGATATTTTATAACAATTCTAAAAATAAAATGCAACAATGGTCAAAATAAAAAGTACAAATTGGTTTTTACAACAATAAATTCTTTGCAGTCATTGAGCAAATTACGAGTAGCATGTAATTTGAGACTGTCTCTTATTAAAAAGCGAATTAAAAAAAAAATTGTGATTTAAATGAGTTAATTTTGTTTTGAAAATGGAGGAATTACGTAAAAAGTGTCGTCGAGGTGAAATCAGTAAAGGAATATACAAATTTAAACTCTCGGAACTGACTCTTATGAATCTGGAAAGAATCAATTATATCTATGCGGGGAAAACAGAGGATGGATTTCATAGCTTCACCATCGAACTTAAAAGTAGCAAAACACAGTTGAATGTGTCCGTGAAAGTTTTATTGGATGACCAAACTGTAAAAAATAACGTCAATTGGCCTAAAATCATCTCAGAAAAAGTGAATCCACTCCTAACATGGGAAAATATAATTGGCCGTAAAATAAGAACTTATTGCACAGATAAAAATGTCTTTGGAATGAAAAAATGGGTAAAAGGCAAAGCACGTCATACTTTTTCTAAAGAAAATCACCCAGTTAGTAAATATGTATTTGAAGAAAATCGATTTAAGAAAATACGTCAAGATGATGTCAATGACGGAAGTAGTCCTATTGTGAAACCAAGTGAGATCACCAAAGCAACAGATGCAAATATCAAATACAATCCTCCTAAGTTTGAAAATCCCGCTGAATATAAGAACATTCACAGTTTGATTGACTACATCATGCTTAAAAGACACGAACTTATGAAAGTAGAAAATACATCTGATCGTGACATTTCTCTGAGAAAAAGGAGCAGAAATGAAACAGAACAAGTTTGTGATGAAAATTACTTTGAAAAAAAGGCCTACAAAGAAAACATACAAAAAAATCAAAGTTTAAAATTTGTTTCGAGAATAATCCTGTTAATGAAAACAACATCAAAACGATTAAAAATGAAATTAAACTTGTTCGACAAATCGAACTTCATGAAAAGAACATTCCTCATAAGCAAAAGCTGGCACCAACTGAAAGTAATGTTCGCAATAATGTCAGAACTATCAATTTAGACTCAAACATAATGGAAAATTACGAAGTTCAGACCATATCTTATTTTAACGAAAAAAATTCTCCCGAAAACTGTAAAATAGAAAGTGAAACAGAAAAAAAGTCTCCACTTTGTGTTGTTCCAGAGAAAAAAACTAAACTACGAATTTGGTGGAAGCAACAAACAGACAATTTTAAAGATCATTTTTGTACTTGCTTTCCATACAGCAAGAGAAAGGCTCGAAAGCGACAGTCGCCATAAATTACTGTCTCTATACTTTCTGACCTATTTAAAAAAAGCATAATAAACAATATAAACGACATCATGACTGCTCTATAAAAGTCTTCATTCCATAGCCCTGTTTTGCAATATCCTAGATGCCGGACCCACCAAAACTCAACCCGCCCGAAGCAGTTCTGTCTGCATGTCATCGGCAGAAAATATCATCTAAATGGACTTTGTACAGTATGTTTTTAAGTTAAAATAAACACTGCTTCGGGTAAATTGTTTTGTGTGTTATTGTTTTCATTTTCTTTTGTATTTTCAATTTCTGAACTTACATCCAGAAAATTGTTTTCTTGATTAAAAAAAAAAAAAAAAAAATGATTTGATTGGTACAGTCGGTAACAAAAGTGTCCGAACACTAGCAAAAATTCCTATGTAAAAAAAGTACACTTCATACGGTTTTGTTAAATAAACCTCGTCGAATCCTGTTCTTAGTCAGTGTAAGAGCATGATTCGATAAAGATTTATTTAACAAAACCGTATGAAGTGTATTTTTTTTCCATAGGAATTTATGCTAGTGTTTGGACACTTTTGTTACCGACTGTACAACAAAAATAATTTCTTCCATTATCCTACTAACTGTACTTAATGGAATATTGCATTTCGTCAAAATTTTCGATATCGAGTTTTCACCGCATTTGCTTATCTTGAGATCGCCTGAATCCGATTGAATGATTTTTGGAAATTGGTCAGTGCGTATATGTGTGTGTGTAATGTGTGAGGTGTCTTTTGACTATGATATCAAATCGTAAAAAGATGAAACAACAAAAAGTTATAACTAAAACAGGTTCGTTGTACAGCTTCGTTTTAGTAAGGTTAAATTGTTTAAAATAGACAAAATAAATAAATAAATAAATAAATAACTGATATACGTTACTTTGGTTTGCTAAAGTATGATCTTGTAAGAAATGGTGTACTTATTACATGTGTAGTTCTTTTTCAAAGAAGCCAGAATTTACACGTAGTTATAACGTTCAATCAAGGTTAATTTTTTAAAGTACATTAAACGACATAGTCCTCGGTGACTTTTGTATTCGGCGATCAAAAACGTAATACGAAAATATGCATAACAGATGTATATTTTCTTAATATATATGTTGTACGAAATATTACATTATATTATATTATTGATTTCTCTTAATACACGTTATCAAAATAACCATGATTTTTAAAGGAATTAACTATGTTCGCTGGACTTGGCGATCATTTTTCTTTTTCGAGAAAAACGACAGATATCAAATCTGTTCCCATTAAATTATTAAAATGCAGTTAAAACTTATAGTATGTATTTTATAGAATTTCGCTATAGCACGGCCGTCACTGGAAATTGTGTACTTACCGTTCATACTTTAATTTTACAGAGACATACAAAAGAAGTCGGATACATTGTCGGATGATGTACAAACAGGAATTTGGGAAGAAATACCCAAACATCGTATTATAAATTATTTTCACTTTCATAAAATTATTTAATGTTTCATTGATTAAATTTGTTTAAACACTTTGTAGCTACTCAATGTTCGGAAAGTGAAAGGGAGTCACACCAGTCTTTTCCTATTTTAACGGAGATATAGCATGTATGAATGAGTCTGAGTGTACACGATAGCGTTTAAATAGTGCATTCAGTAGAGCTCATATTAGACAGGAATATTACGGGTTATCACCACACGAATAAAGATTTTCATGAATGCTTATTGTTTTTACTTTCCGAACACTATAGTGAGGAAAGTATTGTAATCATGTCAAAAATCCGAATTCGAGATTTTGATGTTTCTATACGTTTTGAGGTCCCCTGAGTCCGTTTTCACTATTTTTACGATGATGTATGTATGTGTGTGTGTATGTGTGTATGTGTGTATGTGTGTATGTTTGTGAACACGCTAGCGTCTAAAGGCTTTGTTCGATTAACCTGAAAGTTGGTACGTATATTGTAAGTCACCATAGTACGAACCCTATAGATTTTGGTGAATCTAGCACTTATAGTTTTTTTACAGGGACACAAAGAAAAATTCTTTATCATTATGGCCTATGGGACCAAAATCTTAAAAGTGCGATAGCATCTAAACGCCTTATTCAATTGAGCAAAAATTTTATACCCATATTATAGGTCACAGATACTCAATCTGTATAGATTTTGGAGAATCTAGCACTTATAGTTTTTTTACAGGGACACAAAGAAAAATTCTTTATCATTAAGGCCAATGGGGCCAAATTTTTAAAAGTGTGATAGCGTCTAAACGCCTTATTAATCTGAGCAAAAAAATTGTACACATGTTATAGGTCGCATTTGCACCAACTGTATAGATTTTGGTGAATCTAGCACTACAGTTTTTTTACAGGGACACAAAGAAAAATTCTTTATCATTATGGCCTATGAGACCAAATTTTTAAAAGTGCGACAGCATCTAAATGCCTTATTCAATTGAGCTGAAAATTTGTATGAATATTATAAATCACTGTTGCACTAACTATAAGCATTTTGGTGAATCTAGCATCTATAGATTTTTACAGGGACAAAACGAAAAATTCTTTATCATTATGATCTAAGGGCTCAAAGTTCAGTAGCGTTAAATAAAACCTCGTGTGATATATGGAGAAAAAAACACTCTATTATGGTTTTCTCTCTTTTGTTTGTTTAGCAATTCCTCTTTCTTTATTTTATCTACAAAACTGTTAGTTACTCAATGTTCGGAAAGTCGAGTGGAGTCACTCCAGATTTTTTTTTACAGCGACACAAAAAATAATTTTTATATAGGACGATGTGTGAACTTGAATTATTTAATGTGTGTTTTTGTAATGTTAAATTGCTTACAACAAAAAACAGAGGTGTTGATGTTAAGATTAAGGCCAATGGACTGCACGAGGTTTTTAAGCATGGGTAGTGAACCATTCGTTTTGGTCTTTCTAAGGGGTTCTAGCTCGTATTCACCGTCGTAGAGGACCTAAGATGAATATGGTTCTATTCAATTTTCTGTTTAATTACATAGGACCAGCTGATGGCTGTCTAGTTGCCTTAAGAATGTTCTCCCATGCAATTCTACGTTATGTGGTATCTCGAAAAGCAAGTCCAACTGAATGTGCTGTTTGCATGGGAATTGTGACCATTTTTAGTACTTTTTGAGGTGTTGTCTCAATTAGCACAGTTGACAATTTTTACATTTTTCAATTATCGAAAATTTTCAATAGATTTTTTTTATCTTATTTAATTAATGAAAACTGTTACAGAAATATATGTATATAAAATCCCTTAAATTTTTCTGGTAGACAAAAGCGTAAAAGTTGGCAACTGTGATTAAGTACTTTGATGATTTAAGCTTTGTGGCAGATGTAGAATTTATTCTGTGCTACAACATTTGTGTGCGACTTCGCATCGTTTTTAATATCTTGGAAATTTGTCGGTGCAAATGTGTGTGTATAATGTGTGAGTAGTCTTTTGACAACGATATAACCTAAAAGAAACTAGTATGATGTGGCCACCACATGACTTTCTTTTATATAATTTTTCACAAAATTTATTCAATACAAATTATTTATTAAATTATCAAAAGATGTCAATTTTTTGCAAATTAGAAGAAAAAAATTTCCCCCTCCACCCCGTTTTTTTTTTTTTTTTTTTTTTTTTTTTTTCGCTAAAAGATAAAAAAAATATCGATAACTTTGTTTTAAATTATCACAGATCTATAGTTCAACCATTCGTTTTAAAGGTATTGACGAGATCTTTTGAAAGATAACCATATTGAAAATTTATTCCTCACGGGGAAAAGCGATGCCCCCACATGCACAATTTTTTTTTACTAGTTAACTACTACTATTATTAATAATTCATATTAATTTTACAATCACAAGTTAAAAATAACTTCCATTATGTACATTTATACGAAATTTTGTCCTATACTGCCATGTTAAAAATTTAGAAAAAATGCTATTACAGCGCCACCTGTTGAGCAATTGTTCTACAAATCTAATCAGCACCAGTTTATGTCAGGGTCCAATTAAATACCAAGTTTGGTTAAATTTCGTTCATTGGTTCGTGAGATACAGCGTCCACAAAATTTGTGATGCACACACATAGACATTTTCTAAAAACAGTCAAATCGTTTTCAGGACATCCCAAAACTTGCAAATCCATCGAAAACTGGAATTCGAAAATTTTCACGAATCTAATACTTTCTCTATATATACATATAGATGAATGTAAAAGAAAAAGAAAAGTTATAAATATAACAGGTTTGTTTTAGTAATGCTAAATTGCTTAAAACACAATTCGTATTAAAAATGTTTCTCTTTTTTTTACTAGCTCTGTCGAACCATTTACAATCTATCATTGAAATAAATAAATAAAATTAAATATACATTTTCAATTTCTCTTGCCAAAAACTTTAAAGAAAATATTGTTTTGGGGTCTAGAATTTGAAACTGAGTTTTTACTATAATTGTATATTTTTCAGTCTTCAATCATTTCGAGAATCTGGATTTTAGTAGTCGGTCTGTGTGTGTGTTATCAGCATAATTCAAAAACATATATTAGCAAGGAGTCGAGAATCGGTATTTTAAATCTCAATCATAGAGTGATAATTTTTTTAATCTTAATGATTCCAATTTTAGTAATACTAAATGTATAAAGACATTCAAAATATGTCCAATACGTCACAGGCTACGGGTGGTATAGCTTTTGGGTACATTTTATTTTGATAAATATAAATTGCACTAAACATAATGAAATCAACGTATATTTCTTATACGCACAAAAGCATGTTTCTTATACATAGAACAAGGTATCGACAGCATTTATCATTCACGTGACAGCTATGTAAAATAATTCAGTTATTTAAGGTTGGACTATGGTTGGTAATAGCTCTAATGGCCGTATTCACCATTAAATTCAACTCTCAGTCCCAGTTCAACGCAAAAGTTTGAAAAGCATATAAAGGCAGGCTACAGCTTTCCAGCAAAATTTGTAGCACGCTGTTTCTGCCATCTAGCGTCGAGGATTTCATATAATCTCTGATTGGTTATTTTTACCTGAAAAATCTTAAAATAACTATACCGCTAGATGGCAGAAATCACTCGTCAAAATTTGCTGAAAATCTGCACCCCGCGTTTATACGCTTTTCAGATTTCCGTGTTCAACCGGGAGTTGAAGTTATTGGTGAATAACAGCCCAAGTGCATTTCGATTGTTGTTTTATTTTCTTTTACTGAGTTAAATTTAAATATACTGTGTGCTGCACATACAATTCATGAAAACGTTATGCTGGGCTTCCCAAAATGAGTCGAATCCATTCTTGTCATCCTTGATATAACGGATGGTTGGGTAGTAGTGTTTAACGTCGCACTAGGACTGCGCAATGGGTAATTGGGGACGCACCCCCTTTAAGAATGGCCCGAAGACATGTAATCACATTTTTTATCCTCCCCGGAGGGGATGGTTCCCCGACTTCGGTGACTCCCAGAGGTATAATTTGGATAGGAACAGGAAGGACATTGCGACCACGATGGATAGTGTACAGGACAGTTTTTGACTGGCTCCAGTATCGAACCTGTAATCTTTCAATAACGAGCTCGGCGCTCTACCGACCCGGCTACAGCAGCCCTGATACATCAGACGGATTAAATTATACCGATATTCAGGAAAACTATTAATGTAAAATCTTCCATGTGCACATCAAGGTCTAAATATGGATACAGTGCCATTAATAAAATGTATTTTATTTTTGTCTATATTATTTTTTTAAAAAAAGTATTGAATTCATAAAAAATGTTCGGCTTTCAGTTTTCGTCGGATTTACACAGTTTGAGACGTCCTGAACACGCTTTGACCATTTTTTGAAAATGTCTAGCTGTTTGCACGATAAAACTTTTGTGGCAGCTCTAGCTTTGTAACTAATGCACAGAAGTTCATAAAAATTTATATTCAGTTGCATCTTGACGAAAACTAGTGTCTATCAATTTTTCGTGTTATCACCCAATAGTTAGCAATGCTCCATCTCCGCTTCTATAGTGTATCATTGCATAAAACTTGATATACAAGATAACCATTATAAAAAACTAACCTGCTTCAATTTAGGTGTATATCAGCTGGCAGCTCTGTAGTTTCCATAGTGAACGAGAAGGCTATATCATAGCTGCTGTAGCGCATAAATGCACGAAACTTGGTATGTGATATGTCCATTATGTAAAAAAAAAAAAAAAAGGGAATGCTGAGTAAATTTGGGAATATAGTTTTTCCTTATTGTTGACAGGTGGCGCTATTGTTATTCACATTCTGCTTTTTTCCATATGCCTCCATCTCTGTTAAAATTGCACAAAACTATGCATGCAAAATCTTTATTGTGAGAAGCATTGATTAAATTTTTGCTGATATTAACCGGTAGGAGGTATATGCAAGATATTAGTTTTATTAAAAGCTAGGTAAGGTAATGCAGTGGTAGTGCTACATCATATTACTGATTGTAATACTTATTTTCTGCAATATAACATAATTAATCACATCCACTGAATAAAAATAACGCCATTTTGACTCAATTTTAAAGATATTTAACCATCTAGTTTTATTCAAAGGAATAGTTGGAATATATAGAAGATGAATGAAAAAATTTATTTTTAGTGTCTAATTCAAATTTCTTCTAATCTGCAATTTTTCATGCTCATCCTTTTTGGTGACCTTACCAGAAAGAGTTTGGATGCCAAACAATATAAATTTTTGAGATTTTGAAAATAAAAATTTGTATAATTTTCCCAAATATGAGCCTTCACCATTAAACAATAATCTGTGATTTCTTTTTTTTCATGTTGATGAATAAATTCTAGTTTTTGACTTTATTCTACCCACCCAGTGAACAGTTTAAAGTCTCCCATCTTGTTTCGAACCACTTTCGGACTAGTGGCGAAACCGCATTCCATTTCTGAGTTGACAAATTGACACACCCGACAAAGGCCGCTACAGGTGCAGTTAACGAACACACCTTTCCACCCATAAAGTATTTTTCGATTCGATTTTTATTTTTCGGAATGAATCTCACGTTCACCCTTCTTGCTGCAGGAATCTTTAAGAAGGTTCTAGTCTTGCAACTTCTGTTTTTTTTTTTTTTTTTTTTTTTTTTTTTTTTAAATCTGTGCCCTTTCATTTCCAGGGTCACTGAAGATGGTAGTTTTTAATTTTTGGTTAAGGTTGAGTAGATTTAATGTCGCTTTACACTGTTAAAAATAATACCTCAACATACTTGCCAACCAATTTCAATAAAAAAAGGGAAGATTTTTGTTGAAAAACCAGAAGATTTCATAAAAAAAGGGAAGATTTTTTTTAATACTTTTTTTCTCTCTTTGACGTAATAAACAATACAGCTTTACAACTTTAATATTTAGAAGCAATCTATAAAAACGTTTTACTATAGATTGATTATACTAAATATAAAAAAGTTTTAAATGACAACTCTTCAACTGACTCTTCAACATATAAATATCTACAAAACAGAATCTGTAAGAAATTTACTTAACAATAGACAAAAAACTTAGTTAGGTTAATGTATAGCTAATTTTTTAAATAAATAGAATATGAATTTTGTGTATGTACATTAATCATACATAAAAAAAAAAAAAAAAAAAAGTAGCAGTAGTTAATTGTCAGTTTCAAACGTGCATAAAACCAACTGAGTATTAATTTTCTTAAATTGATTTGGAAAAAATTTTCCTACCTGAAAAAATTATTCTTGATTTTTTTTTCACGTTTACACATTTGGTATAAATATGACATACAAATATTTAATTTAATTGAGGAAAAATAAACAGATTCATTAAATTCAGCAATAAAGATCTAAAAATAATTACGTGAGAAATATTGAGCACTTCCATTGCTTTATTGTTTCTACAATTGATCATTAATTACAATCTGGGGAGGGGGGGGGATACAAAAATAATTACAGAGTAAGAAATATTAAACTCTTTCAACTCTACTTCTAAAATCTAATGAAAGAAGTTTAAAATGAATATAATCATTTATGTTGCAGATGGATAAAGATTAGGAAACAAAAGACTTCTGCAGAACATTTGATTGCTGATCACTAGTTGGAGATAAATGAAATTGGGGAGGGGGGGCAAAAAATAATTACATCAGCAAGAAATATTTAACAATTCTATTTCTTTACATGTTCTAGAATCTCATAAAGCAAGTTTGAAATGAATATTGACATTTATGTTATGGATGGAAAAAGATTGGGAATTACGAGTTTTCGTAGAACATTTGGGTTTTCTTTTTAAAACGAACGATATCCGCGACTTTTTTAAAAACGGAAGATTTCATCATCTGTCCGGAAGACCGGAAGATACGTTAAAAAACCGGAAGTCTTCCGGGAAAATCGGAAAAGTTGGCAAGTATGCCTCAATGTCTAACCAAAGAAAGGTGCCAATTAGGGAAAATTAACAGAAACCAATGCTTTAGTGCTAAGAGCTGGTACTTCATTATCATCAGATACTGGTTAGAGTACTTATTTTTACGCTTACGTTTTGCAGAGAATCTTTTACAGTCATTTGCAAAAGTTTAAGACTAGTAGACGATTTTCTGTATTTTAACGCATTGCATCATTTGCGCAGATTATTGCGGCATCTCATGTGCTGATTGCATCAGACGCATTTTACAGCTATAAATAAAGGTGCCCGGCACGTTTATCGCCGGTTGTTTATTGGATTTTGTCGTAGACAGTGCTGTTGTGTAATTATTGTAATGGGTAAAAAACCTTCCCTTATTGTTACAAAAAGGTCAGAAATTTTGACCCTGCATAAAATTGGATTGTCTGAACCTCAAATAAGTTCGATGGTAAATGTGAGCAAGACAGCTGTACACCAAGCTATTTTTAAATTTAAAAATTTGAGAAAATTTGTGGACCTTGAGAGTCGTTTCTTTTGCATACTTGGAGTAAGTCGAGGTTTCCTTGCAGGTTTATTTATGGGAGGATAAACCAAAATCTTTGGCAAAACGTCTTGAAATAGCACTCAAACTGACGTTGGTGCCTTTTGCATCCAGAGAATTCCTAATCGTATTGCAGAAGATTCTGGGATCTCGTACGATCATCCTTATCACATGATCATCACGTGCACTCGTTTTTCCAGGGCGACTGCTTCTCTTAAGGTCCACAATTTTTTCCGAAATTTTAAATTTACTAATAACTTGCTTCACATTTACCCTCGAACTTATTTGACGTTCAGAAAATCCAATTTTTTGCAGGATCAATATTTCTGACCTTTTTGTGACGGTCAGAAGTGTAAGTGAAGGTTTTTTACCCATTACTATAATTACACAACAGCAATGTCTGCAACAAAATCCGATAAACAACTGGCGATAAACGTGCCGGGCACCTTTATTTATAGCAGTAAAATGCGTATGATGCAATCAGCACTTGAGATGACGCAGTAATCTGCGCAAATGATGCAATGTGTTAAAATACTGAAAATCGGCTATTGGTCAAACTTTTGCAAATTACTGTAATTTTTGTGATACAGATGTAGCAGTCGTTTATATCAGAGGAGGCTAATTCGCAGCCCACGATGGAATTTCAAAATTTATAGTCCGAGATCTTTAGTTAGTACTTTCATCAAAAAATAATAAATTCCTTCTGATCCTTTGGAATGAAAATACCGACCATGGTAGCCAGAAAAACAAATATCAAAGTGATTGCACAAGTCTAGAAAATTAACGTTGGCAAAATTTGATTTGATAATTTTAGCTGATACATACGTTTTTTGGTTTGCGAAAATGAAGCCAGTTTTTCTCTATCACGTATAAATTTTTATCAATACAGGGTGTCTACGACAAAATTATTTCATTTTCGCTAGTTTCGAGCATTTTTTCATCATGGATACATGTTATAAAAGTTAACATATAATTAGTGATATATGATAACACGTGATATTAGTGAGAGAGTCACGGAAGAAATTTGTCGGTAGACATACTGTGTTGGTAAAAATCTACATGTGATAGAGAAAAACTGACTTCAGTTTCTCTTTCAGCACACCAGAAAACATGAAAATCAGCCAAAATTATCAAATCAAAATTTTAGATATAGTGAATTATTAATGAAATGTTATAAATCTTTTATTTAATTTATATTATTAAGCTTATTAATATACACTCATAAATATTTCACTGCTCTATTTTGTTATTTTATTGCAAATTTTCCTCCATCATCAGAAATACTTGTGTGTGTGTGTATACATATACATAGATAAATACACATGCAGTGCGGCCCGTCTCAATTTCCAAAGCTGCCCACCAAATATTTTGGGTTGGACAGACTTGGGACCTTGGGATCATATAAATATAATCCTTTGGGATCGCGTGCTAACATGGTTATACAATTTCTTGTACACTTCACCCATGTACGGAAATTTTTGACACATCTTGTACAACAAGAATATGGTGTCAATTTCTCATTTTGCTCACCTTTAACCTATTGATACCTAATGTGCAAATGTCAGGCAATCTTTATTTGCAGCATAAAAATGAATTCAAAATTAGCTCACCACTAACAAAAGGAATCGGATTTATTAGCACATCTTGTCGTTTTTCAGAAATTTGTGTGACAAATTTGATAAATTTAAGCAAATTTTGTGCAAAAAAGGCTTAAACGGCAAAGAAATAATGATATTGATGCGCCGAAAGAGAATCTTCAACTGCCGTGGACTGGAGTGAAAGCAAAGTGTTACAGAACGCAGTATGATAAAGGTCGCATAGATAAAATTTATCAAAATAAATGCGGCTTTTATTCTCTTGTTACATGCTCTATAGGCAGGGGTCGTACTCTCCGCCCTTTTTTCAGAACATTCTCATGAAGGAGAAATTTTTAAATTTATTGCTACGATTATTTTTATAAAATAATCTCTACGCTGTATAATCATGGCATGTTACTACAAACATACCAGAAGTATTTCTGCATGAAATTTGTGGTGACAAAAAAGGCGGAAATTTCTTATCTCTGAGAGTGTCCTGAAAAAAGGGCGGAGAGTACGAGCCTATAGGGATGTAATAAGTAAAAATAAAATATTTGCGGATCAATCGTATGTAAAAGAAAGATGTAATGTAGCTGTGGCTGCTATACGACAAGCAAAATAATTCAAAATTTAGAGGTAAATTTCCTAAAAATTGGAGGCTGACAGAAAAAGTTTATAAACATACCTTTTTTTTGGCACCCTGAAATATATAAGAAACAACCAATATAGAGTGAGAAACAGAAAATTCATTAAAATTAAGCGTTATTGAGATAAAGGGTGAAATTGTTAATATCTTTTCATTTAAGGTCAGGATTAACTTTAAAATTTTTGGCTTCTAGTCGGCAAAGAATGTTTGATTGTGTCAATTTCAAATAAAATTCTTGAAATTAAAATTAAGTGGATTTGAGTGTCCAGTTAGACAGTGCGGGCTATTGTCCCGAATACCCAGTGGGCTATCGTCGACGGTCTGGTAGTCATCTCGAATGCCCGAATTCACTAATAACTCAATTCCCGGTTGAACGCAAATATTACAAGCATCTGATGAGAGGATGCAGCTTTCCAACAAAATCTGGTGAGCTGCTTCTTGCCTTCTAGCGATATTATTGTTATTCTCAAATATTTAGCTGCACTCTCAGAAATGGATACTCAAATTTCATGAAATTTTCTTTAATTTTCACGAAACCGTTTCCACGGAAATACTCCGAGCGAATATTTCGTCAAACTGAGAAAATTACTTTCGTCACTTGTTTGAACATACTAATTTCGTCAAAAGTAAAGATACATTTTTTCATCCTAGTTTCGTGATACAGAATAAAATACAAATTATAGAATTATAAAATTACCTGCAAGTTCGTTGCTTTAGACATTAAATCCTAATTATATTTAATGAAAATATAAACAAAACAGAGCAAACAAATAAAAGTCATTTGGACATTTGACAGCTTTGAGACCTCTAGTTACAATGTCTTATGTCTCAATTGGTCCATATTTTTACAGAAATTCACATAAACAAGAAATTAACACAATATTTTGTAGACATGGGACATCACAAACATCTATGCCCGCACCGGGATTCGAAACCGAGACTTGGGAATACAAAAGGCCAACCCTACCGACCGAACCACCAGGCCGGCAAATAAAAGTCCTTGTAACGTAAAGTCGAAACGACACAGGAAATAAACCAAAATGGCGGTAAGGAAAGCTAGCACACATGCTATTGTGAGTAAACAGTTTCGTCAAATATTTCAGAGTTCACGTTTCCTCAAAAATCACGTGATTGCTTGACGACATGGTTGTCAAAAACAACGAAACTGAGCCCGAGGATGTCTGAATTGTCAAAATTGAGTATATTATTTCTGAGAGTGCGAAAATATCAAATCACACAATGTTTGAAATCTTTGTCGCTAGATGGAAATTGGTCCCTAGATCCTGTTGGCATGGGGAAAATTCTCTAACACCGTATCGCTAGACAATTTTTCTCATGCCAACTATCGACTTCTTTGTAATGCCAATTAGTCTTCTTTGCAATATATGCTCATCTTATATGCAGGCAAAAAATGCTCGTAATATAACTTGACATAAATTGTGGAGCTATAATTTGAATAAATGCAAACTTTCTATTTAAGCCTGCCTCAATCTTTTTTTTTAAACTTCTCCTCACATATTACATACGAAATTAATACTTCCCCAATCTAATAAAAAAAAACTAAGAGTCTTTAGTGCAATGCTCCTTTAAGAGGTTATGTTTTTTGAATGACAAATCGTCGTTGATGAAGGTAAATGGAAGACACGCAGGAATTCGAATTTTTTAACTGGGATATCTCACGATCTTTCTAAGAGAGGTAGATTATGAAGAGGGGAAAGAATTATTTAACATTCGTAACACATTTTTCATTTTATCAGTTAGAATACGTGAATTTTTGAGAGGTCAGTACACTTTTATTCGATCTAGAGAAAAAGGAAAATCACACGATGCATATAGATCATGGAATACTTTCCGACAATACGAAACATAATTTTTACTTTCATTACTCAACTACCGCAGACGTTTGATGTTTGGTGTTAGGGTTAAGGCCAATTGACTACACGAGAGACCTCGGCTCTCCATGAGGGGGGTCTTTCTAAAGGGTTCTAGCCCGTATTTATGCGAGTTTCAGCGAAAAGAAAAGAAAATGGAAAATCTCGAACGGTTAGGTCGACGAACAGTACCTGGAATTAAACTCGGCACTCCCCCAAATACCGTAGGTAGGTAATAAAGTATTGTCCATCAAAATTTTTAACATCGTTTTTACCTAATTTACATGTTTTAAAGTCTCCTGAGTTCAAAACAGTATTTTTTGAAAAATGATCAGTATTTTCAAAATGAAAAAAATATATAGAACAGCGTAACTTTATATATAAGATATGCCTGATCATAGCCTCCTAAACTAGATGCCTGCCTCGTGGCTTGGAAACTTGGCAGCATATGAAGCGGTAAACAGCGCCACCTGGTACAGATTGCGCGACTTTTTTATTCAACAGCCACCAAAAAAATTTTTTTTAAGTGGGACTTGATATACATAGAAAGCGATTACAATCGAAAAAACGTCGATTATATATATAATGTATCACTTCTTAAAATTATTGGTGACAGTTGAATGAAAAAGTCACTCAATCGATGCCAGATGGCGCTGTCTACCGTTTGAACTGTTGCCAAGATTCCAAGCCACGCGACAGGCATCTAGTTTAGGAGGCTATGGCCTGATGTACAGATAAGTATGTCAACTTTTGGTAAAAATTTAAAATTCGGAAATGAACACCGAGAACCCGAAGTGGGAACGTATTTTAATTTAAACCCATATCTCTAAAACGGCTCTAAAGATTTTCCGCAACGGTGCTATATAATCCCGTTTTCAGGTGTCCTTTCGGATTTATTAGTTGGCTACTCCAGGAATATTGATAGGCGTGTGGATTTGGTACGCCAATTTTAGGTCAACGAAGTGGATGCGTTAAAAAACGGGTCTAAGGATTTTCTTCAAACTTGATCTTTCGCATGTATTATATGAATACCGGTCCACAGAATAGTTTGGGAAATTTTTGGAGAAAATTGGACGTTGAAAGTCGGTATCGTAAAAACGGCTCTATAGATTTTCTTCAAATTTGTTACATAAACATCTTTTACATGTCTTTTTATATGTGTTAGTTAGTTAGTACAGAAAAATTGATTGGCGTCTCGATTAGGTAAATCAGTTTTAGGTCTCAGAAATAATAGATTTCTAAAAAAATAGATTTCCCAATATTTTAATCCCCCTCCCCACTAAAGTTCTTTTTTTTTTTTTTTTAGATACAGTACGCTTGTATCAGTTGATTACTGCAGGTTCAGGCGTCTGCTTAATCCATTTTATCCCAATTTATTTATTTTGCTCAAATTTGAGAAGAATTATATTTTTTAAGTTTAATTAAACCTAATTAAACGAAATACAACAAAATTCGAAAAATAAATAAAAAAATTATATTCTGCATAAGAAATCTTATCCACCTTGTACGCAGGACATTGAAATAAAGAGGATGAAATTTGCACTTATATGTTTCAGTGTTCTCTTCAATAGTGAAAAGTGCTTTCCAAGTATAAAGTTTTACTTTATCTGTATAATATTTTCTTATTTACATGATAGTTCTCCAGAAAGAATTTTCAACCGCAAAGAGAAGATAAACCACGCCCCTTAATGTAATGATTTAACAAAGATTCCAGATGGAGGAGGAGGAGGAGTTGAGACATATAACACGCTAGCAGAAGCTTATTTATACCATTATATATTCCAGCTGACAAAATATTCGCACCAAGCAAATTCTGATTTCTATATGCTATCTTTCAGCTGTCCTTTAAATAGGACAATGGGATAAAACGCGTTAATTAGTTCAGTTTTATGTCTACACTATATCCAAAAGGAATTTATAATATGTATAGTAGTTTGTAGTGGAAGTCTTGTGTATTTGCTGTATACCATATTGTTATTATTTATTTATTATTTCTATTAAATGCAACATATTATTAGATGAAAAGATTGCGTGAATTTTTCTGTCTTCGATCGGACCTAGCCATCAGCCGAGTTCTTTCCTTTTATTAGAATAAAATATAAGCTAGAATAGACATTTCTGAGATGAAACATATGACGAAAACTGAAGACAATCCACCTATGTCAACTTGATTTTAATGAAATTCAAATTTTATAGAAGACATCTTATTCCAGTTTCGGGGGATTTTTTTTTTTTTTTTTTTAAACCACGTGTGAAACTGCTGCAGTGGAACACTCTCGATTTAACTGCATTTATGGAATACCAAATATTGTTTACTATTCCGAATGTCCTCAGGTGGCATTATATATAAATATAAAATGATAAATGAACCCAAGTCTGACACCATCTGTAATTTTTAGCGTCCTTATGCAAAAAAATATATATATTTACAACATCTTTTTCATTCCTCTAGACGTAACTTCTAATTTCGCACTGCTATGAATTTTTAATAGCATCGTAAGTTATTGTATACGCAAGTAGGTCATCGTCCTCCCTGAACACGTCCAAAATTATATTTTTATATATAAAAACACTATAAATACTTTTATTTTTCATTCGTTGAAATATTGTTACAGTTTAATTTACGTGCCAGATTATGTGCACGTATTTGCTTTCTAGCGTTGAGTTTTATATATATATGTGTGTGTGTATATATATATTACGTATGAACAAAGGTGTAGAATATTAGTGCAACTCTGATTTCATCTCTATGATAATACCTTAAAATTTTCTTTTCTTTTAAATGGAGAAAGAAATCTTACAAAAACTGTCTTTATAGCTTCACTTTTAAAAAGAGAGCTTAGTATCCCTGTTATATCTGTTGCGTCTTTATTTAAGAGCCGCTGCAGTCAATCTGACTGTTGCCACGCAGTGGTGGTTACATCTTATTCATACAGTTACGGTTACATATCTTACATATATATATACAGTTACGGTTACATATCTAACATCTCCCCTTTTACAAAGAATGACACACAAAAAATGTTATTAAGATATTTACACTATGAATTAAAAAAGGAAGATACAAATATAAACAAACAAATACACAAGAACACTTACTTTGTTACAAAAACAATTACTTATTTACTACCCCGTACCGGTTAGGGGGCTTAATTATACGACCATATTTGGTAATGTATTGTTTAGAGTCCGATTTCTTTTTTGAATTATCATTATTAGAACCATTACCATTCAAATTAATATTTACAGAGTCTTTGTTAGTAGAAGTAGAACCAGTCACTTCAAAATCCTGTTCAAAAATTGTCTCATTATAAGAAGGTTTTAAATCAATTCTATTTCTTCTTAAAATGTTATTTTTTTCATTTCTTACCCAATAGCTTCTAGGGTTTTTATCTCTTTTAATAACTATGCCTCTTTCCCACTGATTTCCAGAACGAATCAAAACATTTTGATTATTTGAAATTTCCGATAAGGGTCTAGACGTTCTATCATAATAGAATTTACTTAAGTTTTGTTTATTTACAATTTTATTTCTGATGTTCGTTTGGAGTTCTGGCTTTAATAATTCTCTATTTATTGGTAATTTAGTTCGTGTTCGTCTACTCATTAAGGCTTGAGCGGGAGAAAAATTTAACCCTTTTATGGGCGTATTTCTATATTCTAGGAGTGCACTGTTAATATCCTGATTAGACTCATAACATTTTTTCAACATATTTTTAGCAATTTTTACACCACTTTCGGCTTGACCGTTTGATTTCGGGTATCTCGGACTACTATTTACGATTTCAAAATCCCATTCCGATGAAAACTTTCTAAATTGATACGAATTAAAGGGCATGTTATCTGCGACTAGAATTTTAGGAATTCCATGCGAACTAAATATCACTTTTAATTTCTCAATTATTTCATCTGCTTGTTTATTATTTAAGGGAACAATTTCTAACCACTTAGTTAAATAATCTATTATGACTAAGTAATTATTTTTCCTAAATTCACAAATGTCACACCCTATTTTTTCAAACGGTAATGACAAAATGTCATGTGAAATGAGTGGTTCTTTACAATTTTTTGGTCTGTACTTTTCACAAACAGAGCATTTAGAAATTAAATTTTCAATATCATTTCCCATATTAGGCCAATAAAAAATTACTCTAGCTCTAGATTTACTTTTTTCTATTCCGAAATGTCCATCATGAATTTTATTAAGCATTTCTTTTCTAAGATCAACAGGAACAACTATTCTACCATTATAAAAGACTATTCCATCTTCTTCAAAAAGATCTTGTCTTAACTTATAATAAAATCTTACATTTTCTGTAACATCTTTTTTACTGTTAGGCCAACCATTTTTACAATAAGTTACTAATTTATTTAATACTGGATCTTTTAAGGTACATTTCTTAAACTCATTTAATTTTCTATCAGTTACATGCATATGTCTTGTAGCTTTTACACAATGAACAATTTCTTTTAAAAACTCATCTGTATCATATTCATTAAGATAAGATCTAGATAATAGATCAGCAACATACATTTGCTTACCTGGTACATAAGAGACATCAAGATCATATTTAAGTAACTTTAATTTAATTCTTTGTAACCTACTAGATAAAACATTTACAACACTTTTATTATGAATTGATACTAAGGGTTTATGATCAGTATGAACAGTTATTTTTCTACCATAAATATAATTATGAAACTTTTTAGTAGCAAATACTATGCTTAAATACTCTTTTTCGATTTGTGCATAGTTCTGCTCAGCCTCAGACAAAGCACGTGATGCATAGGAAATCGGTTGTCCCTCTTGTAACAAACAACACCCTAGTCCACTTTTAGAACTGTCACATTGCAATACAATTTGTTTATTAGAATCAAAAACACCAAGTACAGGGGCTGTGCTTATTTTTTCTTTAAGTTCATTAAGAGCTTTTGTATGCACTGGTAACCAATCAAATACTACAGATGTTTTGAGCAATTCCCTCAAAGGAGCAGTTATCTCTGACATGTTAGGAATAAATTTCCTTAGATAATTAATTAATCCTAAAGTTTTTTGCAACTCTTTTTTATTACTAGGTGCCTGTAAATTCATTACAGCTTTAACCTGTTCAGGGTCTGGTTTAATTCCATTTTTATTAAATACATGACCCAAATACTTAACTTCATTAACGCGATATTGTAACTTTTTAGGATTAAATTTTACATTTAATTTTCTTGCTCTTTCTAATACTTTAAGAACAATTTCATCATGCTCCTTTTCAGAATTTGCACAAATTAACATATCATCAAAATAAATAATCACACCAGGTATATCACCAAAATTTCTTTCATTAGCTTTTTGAAACAATTCAGGTGCAATATTTAAACCAAACGGAAGGCGGTTAAATTTAAAACAACCAAAGGGAGTACTAAACTGACATAATTTACTAGAAGGTTCATCTAATTTAATTTGATAAAATCCATCCTTTAAATCAAACACACTATACACAGATTTATTACATAACTTAGGCATTAATTCCTCAATCGTTGGTATTAAATGACATTCTTTTTTAATAACTTTATTAAGATCCTGTGGATCTAAGCATATTCGAATTGACTTATCAGGTTTCTCTACTATAACTAAATTATTAATCCATCCATCTGGATTCTCTACCCTACTTATAATTTTATCTTTTTCAAGAGCAATTAATTTCTCTTTTAATTTTGGTTTTAAGGATTCTGGAATCCTTCTGGGGGGTTTAACTACTGGCTTAGCATTTTCATCAATTTTAATAGAACACATTAAATTAAATGTTCCTAACCCCTGAAAAACATCTTTATTTTTCTCAATAAATTCATCCTTATTTTTTATTTCAGTAGAATCTACTTTTTCTCTTTTAATCAAACCCAATTCAATACAACTAGGTAATCCTAACAATGTTTTAGAATAATTATTACAATTTACAACAATAAAATCTAGATATTTAGTACAATTATTCATTTTACACTCTAAGTTAACTATACCTAGGGGTTTAATTAAATTACCACCATACGCTTCTAAAATAATCTCAGTAGGGCTTATGGAATAATTACATTTTAGCGATTTAAGTAAATCATTATGTATTATATTTACACACGAACCAGTATCTAATTTAACTGATAAGATTTTATTTCCTACCTTTAACGACTGTATCCAGCTGGAATCCTTAGCACACAGCACTGAATCTACAAAAATACATTTTTCTATATTATTAATTCTCTTGGAGTTAAACCTATTTCTACACCCACTAGCAAAGTGATTCAACTTATCACAAATTTTGCATCTTTTTCCAAAAGCTGGGCACTTTCCTCTAACATGATTATAATTACATTTTTTACACAGATAAATGTTTTCTTTTTTATTTTCACTTCCAGCAGCTGTCTGCGTTCGCGACGTCGAATTGTTCGAAGTCTTATTTTTTGCTTGTTTATTTTTTCCTATTAGAGACACAGCGTCTGCTACAGTACTCGTTTCGTTTAGAATATTTACTTCTGATTTCCGCTGTATTACTTCAGACTGTTTTTTACTTAATTCTGCTGCTCGGCAAATGTCAATCGTCTTTTGGAGTGTTAGATTCGATTCTCTTAATAGACGTTCTTGAAGCTGTTTTTCTTTCGTTCCAATTACAATGCGGTCCCGAATTATACTGTCAGATAAATTTCCATATTCGCAGAATTTTATTAGTTTTCTTAAATCTGTTAGAAACTCATCAAAGTTTTCAAACTGTTCTTGATTTCTGCTATTAAATACATAGCGTTCGATCACGACATTTCTGCGTGGATTTGCATAGTTCTCAAAAGCATTCAGAACATCCGCTAAGGTATTTCTCTGCTCATCTGTTAGCTCAAATGTATTATAGAGTTCGACGGCATCTTCACCAATGCAATTTAATAATATTGCTACTTTGACGTCGTCATTTTTCTCCGTGTGGCCTCCTGCCTTTAAATAAATTTCAAAGTTCTGTCGAAACTTTCGCCATGCTTCCGCGATATTACCGGAGAGGTCCAAACCTCTTGGAATTTTTAAAGAATCCATTCAGGATTTATTCGAAAATTAATTTCGGAACAGTTCTGGTTCGACGCTCGGCTGCGCCATGTTATATCTGTTGCGTCTTTATTTAAGAGCCGCTGCAGTCAATCTGACTGTTGCCACGCAGTGGTGGTTACATCTTATTCATACAGTTACGGTTACATATCTTACATATATATATACAGTTACGGTTACATATCTAACAATCCCCGTATGCTATCTAAAAATTGTACACGCACTATTTAGTTTACTAAAAATTCACTATTGAAAAAAAAAATCATAAAGCAATTGAAAATGCATTTCGAGTCATTTAGACTTATGTCCTAACATGATACAGTTTTGTAAAGACCTGTAAAAATAAACAAATACAGAAATAAAATTATTTTTTTTTAAATTATTTAATTCAATTTTATGGTATTTTTTAACTTCTGAAGCTATTCTATGTATTTATATATATATATTAAAATCGCAAAATAGACCCAAGACTATAGTATTTTTGTATACCACTACGATTTGTGAGATTCTAAGATCTTTGGTACATTTTCACTGCTATCTTTATTTACTGAACTTATATTACAGCGCTCTGGCCTTCATTTGCGAAGAGTCAGGTTCGAATCCCGGTTCCTGCATGAATGCTCGTATTGGTTCAGAATATACTTTAGCCCTATAACGGTAGTGAACGTGTTTTTGTAATTATTTGTCCCCTAAAAAACATGTACTTAAAATGTGCATGATTATGTATTTTAAGCTTATTTCTTAAGCTTGATCATATAATAGTCATGAGGTTCGTCTTTAAATGCATAGTGAAAAATCCATTGATTTAGTATATTATAAATAATTTACACTGAAAACAACAATACCATTTCCCCCCTCAGACGCATTCCCCACACGCTTAGAGGGTTAAGCCGTTAGGTCCCGATCTCATGAGCCTAGAGCAGGGTGACCAAATTTTTAACCACCAAAATGGGGACAACGTGCATTTAAAAGAGTAATTCAAATTCCAGATTAAAATACAATAAATAGATGTGTAATATATAATTCTATCTGCAAGAGCTTCATGATTATAATAACAGATCATAATGGGAAATACTTTAACAATTTCATAATTTGGAACTCAAAGTATATATGTTACAAATAATGCAATTTCTAATCGATGTTACTGCACCGCCCAAGTTTCAAGCACATCTTCCACAAAGACTTCACATTTTGTTCGGGGACAAAATTATGCTGGGTCTAACACCTTTTCTGAATACTTTGGACAAACAGCCAAAGTCTCTAGTTTTTGAACGTTTCATATAATATGTGGTGAAATTATCTTCAACCAGAGCAATCTTTAAACTGGCATTATTGGCTGCTAGAATCAGAAACAATTTCTAACTCTGTGTTGAAGCAGCTATAGATTTTTTTTTCTTATATGAGTAGAAATATGGTTTTTTCCCACCACTAGCAATAGAAAAAAGTGATGAAACCTTACAAAATACCACAGAAAAAAATACAAAGTAACACCATTCATGAACGTTTCAGATTTTTTTTTTTTTTTTTTGAAAATTGAGGCCATTTGGGGACCGATGACAGAAAATATGGTTCCCAGTCACTATTTTTCTTTTGGGGGACAGATGGTCTAAATCGGGGACTGTCTCCGGAAAATGGGGACGTTTGGTCACCCTAGTTTAGAGTGCAAAACATGATCGTAGATCGACCACACTAACCAACCCAAACATATACTATATAAGGAAAGTTAGTAGTGCGGGATTATAAGGCCCAATATCTACTCTACCTTTACTCTATATGTACCACTACTAATATCTACTCTATGGGCACCTTGGTCGGATGCCCTCCGTAAGAATCTTTTTGAGGAGTCCCAAACCGTATTCATACAAGCTTCTGAGAAAAACACAGAAAACTCCTAGTGACTATATTGATGAGTATGACATGGGTTTGAATTCAGTACTTCCTGTATACAAATTTAGTTGCAAGGAAAATAGTATACTCATGAAAAAAAAAAAAAAATCTGATTATGAGATTTTGATATATTTATACGTTTGAAGATTTCCTGTATTCATTTTTGGTAGTTTCCAATTTTAAACACAGGCTATATAATCAAAGCAATATGATCATGAAAAAATTTGACTTAAGAAACCTTGGTATATATAATATCTATAAGTATTTAGATGTAATATCCTGAATTTATTATGTCTTTTTTTTTTTTTCTCTTTACAGTTATGTATGCATGTATGCATATTAGTGCGTGTATGAATGAACAGTGAGCGCAGTATCTAAACTCTGCATTCGATTTAGTTCAAATTTAGTATAGGCATTTAAAGATCATCTTCGTCCCGACTGTATGGATTCAAATTGACGTGACAGGGGGGCAAAAAAGAATATTGTTAAATTATTTAAACAGATCAAAACGAATATTAGTTATACAGCTTTGCAAAGCTGTTACCATGATCGAGAATGGTGTTTTTAGCATTTATAATTCTTTTGCAGAGATGCATAAAATTATAACACCTATTAAATCTTTTAAAATTTTATTTGATGAAGAGCATCAAACCATTCAACAGAGAATGAAAATGATATACACTAAAGGACAGAAAAGAAAAAGCCTTACTTGGATATTTTAATTTTTCCTTTCAAAAATTACCAACTTTATCATTTAAATGTAAGGATGAAAGGATGAAACAGATAGTGATTTTGCCGGATATCGAATATCGGGAGCTCTATTCACTTGCTGGATACGAATATTCGATATCTAGCAAAATCGCTGTCTGTTTAATCCCTATTTTTTAAATTATTAGACTGGCTGTTTTTGAGAGAAAAAAATAAAAATATTTAAATGCGATTTTTTTTCTTTTTTGTCCCTTAATGTATATTTTATGTTTTTGCTGAAAAGCATTGTCATTATATTAAAAATTATATATATATCTGGCTCTTCCTTTAACCTTTTCTTTAGAGAGACGCACAAAAGAGTTCGAATATATTCTAAACATGTAGAAACATAGGGTGCAATACCAAAATTCCCTACTAAAATTTTCTCTTTTGTTATTTAACTGAATTATTCAACTTTGTTAAAACACATAGTATGAACTCAATTTTTGGAAAGAAGTACGGGAATTATTACATATTTGTTTTACATGTGTTATATTAAATATGTTACAGAACCAGAGTGTTGCAAAAATTTTAAATATGCTTGCTATACTCACCAGGTAGGGTCCGTGGTTGATCATGTACGACAACAGGCATATGCTGGCGGCCACTGTCCACTCTACATCTCTGGTCTGACTGCTTGCAGAATCTCTCGACCAATTCGTTTGATAAATCTTCTTGGACTTAAACCGGCTGATTTGGACGATGAAGCAGCAAGATAACCCTTAAAAGAAATGCAAATTCTTAAATTTCATAAAACATAAAAAATTACTTAAAAAAAAAAAAAAATCCAATTTTATTTAAAAATTCTTTTTTGTGGATTTTAGTTTCAAAGTTATGCGATTGGCTTATGTAATATGGATACATAGATATACACTTCTTCTCATATTTATAAGGACACTTCATGTTTTGAAATAACTAATGTAAAAATAACTGTGAACAAGGTTATACTAAGTGCACTTAATATATCTAGTATTCTAAAAACCAAAACTGCTATTTTTTTTATATACATATATGAAACAAAATTAATAAAAAATAATGCAAAATATTTTTTTCTCCACGTTTTTAGATGTTCATAATTATACGGACAATCAAGATTTTTTAGTTTTATTTAACTTACTAGCTGATAAATTACAATTGACATGCGAATTTGTTAACTACTGGGCTATATTAATTCATATATAAGCCTTCAATTTTTCTTGGACGGACATTACTGATAATTCCTCGAAAAAAAGAATGTTCATGTAGTGAAGTGTGATAAATGTGTTTCTTAAGTGGAAGGATAATTTCAATCTACCGAATTTCTAATGAAATTCGAAGATCTAAAATTGCTGAAGGAAATGTGATCAAACGTTGAACTGCTGGTTCGATAGGAGAGAGATCTGATGCAAAATCAGAGTTGTTTTACAGAGATCGAAGACTCATAATTCCTCTTACTGTTCTACTCATAATAACTGCTGCTGAATTTGCTCGTAATTTTTAACGAAAGGTTGGGGTCCACATTTATGCATGTTTAAAATAATTAATAATATGTTAAAATGAATAAAAAACCTGCAATAATCAATAAGCATTTAATGGGGGAAAGAACGTCTGTGATAAAGTTGAATAAGACAATATTAAATGGTAAAATGTTGCATTTTTGGATGAAAAACATTTTATTTTTGATTAACCAAATGGTTTTAACAGTTACTGGCATGATCTGAAGATAGCGAAAGACAGAGCAGATTTTTTTAAAGGCAGATATGAATCGGGCATTTTAAATGTAGATCTATGCTGCTCTGGGGAGCTGTTTCTACTGAAGGCAGGATGAATTTAGTAATTTTTTCTATTATTATGAACATCAAGAGAATATCCGCAAATTTTAAACATGGATTTCTCAGATTTTTGTTAGATTTGGGGGGTAATAATATTTTTTTCAACAAGAATTACATTTTTGCTCTACTTCTAGACAATAGGAAATAGTTTGAAGAAAGAAACTTCTGTATTATTGCCTTTCCCGTGGCCTAAAAGTTGAAAAAAAAAACCTCAACTTTTCATATTAGAAAAGTGCATGCAAGTGGAAAGCAGTTTTAAATAGTTTAAATGTATTAAGAATATCATCTATGCTGTATGAAATGGTATTGGAACTGAATATTTAAAAAAAAAAAATTGCATATATATACATATATATATACTAGAGAGTCTGACTGTTTCACACTAAAAAGAGACCCATAAAATATTAATTTAAAGAATAACTGAAAAAAAGGTACTAAGATTCGAGCTATCCTTAAAATTGTGAACACCTGAAAAATCATCTTTTTGACCGTGTTTAAAGTTTTTTGAGATAGAAAAACGATACAACTTTTTAAATATAGTCTATTAATGAAATTCAAATTAATAAAAAACATATTTGTTTAAATAAAAGTGTTCAGTGTTTAGTTAATATAGAGAAACGGGTGTCCTTATAATTATGAGAACCAGTGTATATAGGATGTAAAAAGAAAAAAAAAAATACTATCTTCAAAAGGCACGTTTATTGTTTTCAAGTTGTTATAGATAATGTGATGGTTCAAGAAGCATTGCATAAAGCATCACGTGAAATTCATAGTGATGCGTGTTTCATATGCGATCCAAAACTATTAGTCACATGAAGGAGACGCATGTTTTAATTGGCAGTCACAGATTCAAGCACATCACAAGTATGGCAATTAACCATCATTACAAGTATGGCACCACAATTATAGATATCAATCATGTTTCTCTTTCGATAGCCACAAGAAGGCCAACGAGTGCGATTAGTTTATTTGCATAAACTCTGTCCTTGACAAAACCCCACTGGAAAAAAATCACATACTAATGAATGCTTACACTGCGAAACTTGCTGTAATGAAGGACAATAACCAAGTAAATAAAAATTAAGTAAAATAAAAAAGGGGGAGAATGTATAGGCAGATGTTTGATTAAGGAGGTAGAGCGGTGTTGTAGGGCTTGGTTGATTGGATTGTTGAATTTAATAATTTAAAAATACACTGCATTTCAATTATTTTTAATTTTTGATCTTATGTATTTATTTCTGCACGCTTATTTGATTTGAGGCATATAATAACAATTTTGTTACTAATGAATACTACTACAATGTAACAGCTATAGATTTAAATAACTATTTCAACTTTAAAATAAGAGTTATAAAGGAAATTGATAAATAATATAGGTTTAAATCAACATCATTGTAATCATGCATACTTTTAAAAGTAAAGTTGATTAAGAAGGTGCTTCAGATAATCTTTAAATTATTACATCAAATTAAAATTAATTTTAATTACTATCTATAAATGATATGAAATATTGCCTAACATAATTATGCAAAAGTCTCAAATCTCATTTTAAACAAAAAACCATTTTTCTACTTTTTGTACATCTGTTAATTAATCTAATATTTCTTCATTTAAATTTTTTTTTCTGTATTTGTTATCGTATGGTCTTGCAGAGTATATGGTAAAAGTTGAGCGGTCGCCAAGCCAGTTTAACCGACTCTATCCGCCTTAAGCCATGCTGCCCTCTATTCCTTCTTCGAGCTATGATTTTTTTTCTGTTATACTTTGTTCATATTTGCGATCTATGATCTCACCATATTAATAGCTTAGAAACAACTCATATTAACTTTCTGAATATCTTATGCTTTGTAAAAAGTTTCACTTCCATATGTAATTGTTAATTGATTAAATCAAATCTTCCTTCCTGGTGTTTCATGATTGTAATAATGAATTATTTTATATATACAGTTATTATTTACATATGATCTCTCTCTTCGCCTGCAGGTATAAAATTTTGGCACATTTTTAGTCTGCTTTCGAACTTTGGCGACTTTAATTGCAAAGAACAGAGAAATATAAGTTTTTGGTTTTAGATCTTATTTTTTTTACTTCCTGTATTATTCCAAAGATTTTATCCCCTTTTTTCAATTACGCAAGTCGACGTGTAAAATTTTGATTTTATAATTTTGGATGATCTTTATGTTTTTTGGTGTACTGAATCCGAAAAGAAACCAGTTTTTCTCTATCACATACAGATTTTTGTCAATACACGGTGCCTGCCTATACAATTTCTTTCATTACTCTTTCACCAATATAATTACATGGAAAGTTTCATAGGATATTTCCATGATTAACTAACCATGGATACCTATTGTTGTGATTGTGCAGCACTAGTGCGACATAAAAACCATACCAACCAAGCAACCTATTGTTATGATGGTATATGTGTGTAAGAAATTGTGTTGGTAGACACCCTGTATCGACAAAAATCTATATGTGATAGAGAAAAATGGGCTACATTTTCGGTTTCAGCACATCAAAAAACATTAAAATCTGCTAAAATCTTCAAATCAAATTTTGTCAACATCACTTTTATAGACCTGTGTTATCAATATTTTATTTATGGAACAAAGAAAAAAAAATCCACTTTTAAACAGATTTAAATTTATTACTTAAATCCAGTTTTGAGTTATCTTGTTTACCGTATTTGTAAATTCTTGTAATAGACCATTTCTTATTAAAATGCAAGGTAAAAACTATGAATATTAATGCATAAATCAATAGATAAAAATATAATAATAATTATAAAAGACAGCCGTTTCGGGTCTAGCTTGCAGACCCTTTTCCTTATTTCTAAATAATTATTTCTAGGCAGAAAATGGTGACCACACTTTTTTCTTTCTTCAATAAATAGGACTCGTGTTCTATGTAATTTTTCTTTGTTTTATTGTTGTGAGCATATGTAAGTATATAAATTTTAAGATTTATGTCTAGCAAACAAATAAAAATACACTTTATATATATACAAAGATGTTATACTGATACAGAGTAACATTTTATGTTACTACTTATGAAAAATGAATTTCATATCAGTATTTAGAAATAGTAATCTTTGTTTTACTTAATTGTAGATATGTGTCATAAAAAGTACTATTGAAAAGTACCGGTATGAGGATTACGGACAATCCATAATAACTTGGCAAAATATATGCATGTATGCATAATATGTACATATGTATGTATAATGAGTATATGTGTAATACGAGTGTATAACAGTAACATGTGTGTGCGCTTAAAATGTATGTACAGCATGTAAGTGGATATATTTTACAATGTGTGTGTGTGTGTGTGTGTGTCTGATTATTAAAATGTGTGTATGTTAGTGTATATAGTAAAAAGTGCGTGTGTAGGGTTATATGTGAATCTGCGTGGTTATGAACCGAAGTTCCACATTATCGCTTTACCTGTTAAAGCAACACATAGCGACCTTTGGTGACATCACTGACAAATCACCTATAGTAATCTTTACACTTTTTTAAACAAAATTAATTGCAAATATCGAACTGAAAACATAGGTATATTAAGAGTGAAAAAGGCATTCTTGTACCTGTGAGTAGTAGAAGTCCGTAGACGCAAGTTAAGAAAGCGGAAAACTTGAGATCCCACTCCAGGGGATGCAGAGAACAATTCCCGCTTGACATGGGGAGTCGGGCGAACACAGACGTCACACCAACGAATACAGAGATAATGGCCAGCACCACGATGTGGTAACGGACCTAGATAGAAAAAAATAAAACAAGTTAGAGGAATGAAGTCTATGTCTAGAACAGGCCTGAAAAAAAAAAAAAAAAAAAAAACACATGGTGGGCCGCATTGAAAACCTATTTTATTCAGGCGGGCCACACCGTCTGTATATATGTGTATGTGTGTATACGTTTGTAAGGGGGAGCGCAGGGTGAAGACTCAGAGCAAAATACATTAATTGAATTTTTTTTATTCATAAATTCACAATAACATCGTGAAAAATTTAAGACTATGGTACATTTATAACTACAAAAAAAAGAATTAATCATGGATTTAATAATATTTCATTGCAACAATGTGCTTCTTTTTAGCTACCATAACCGTTGAAAGGTATTTTCACTTCGAAAGTTAGAACGGATTTATTAATTTTTAATCTGTTAACCGAAATTTTCAAACTTAAGATATCGTTAGTCTCCTCGCGGGCCGCAGAAAAGTACGCGTTGGGCCGCATGCGGGCCGCGGGCTGGCCACCCCTGGTCTAGAACAAGGTAAGCCACACAAATGTTCGCCTACTGCAGTGCCCATTGCCAACAGCAGCTGAAGAAGGAGAGGGGGGAAGGGATAAAAGCAAACAGCGGCGAAAGGTTACGAATAGATTAAGTAAAAAAGTATACAGTCTAACTCAACATTTACACCACGGGATGGGTTAGATAAATTTTAAAATCTTAAATTACATGCAATCGCTTTACCGGGCAAACTAATAATAGCGCAATCCTTTTTGTAAAATATTTTCGGTATATATGACGCTTGAACGGGCAATAATCAAACAGACACGTTTCCCATAGACGTTACGCTGCTTACTTTATACAAGCTTCGGTTTAGAATTATGTTAAGTGACTATAATATAGAGATAATAGCAAACTCAATCCGATGAATCAAATGTCACAAGAAGAGACAACTATTCCAACTCTTCGATGCTTTTACCTTATTTAAATTGCTGTGTAATTTAACTGGTGCGATTTTCATAATTTATTCTACCCCACCCCCCGACCCTCGTACATGCAATTGTGATTCTGGAATGTTTTTTTCTTTTTTGGTCTTTATTTTTCGTTCGATTTTGGTGGTAACACCACCTGTGGAGCGATTTTCTCACCAAAATTTGATATGCACCACTTTTGGCCGTATTCACCATTAACTTCAACTCCCGGTTCAACGCAAAAACTTGAAAAGCATATAAAGGCAGAGGGTACAGCTTTCCAGCAAAATTTGGCACGCTGTTTCTGCCATCTAGCGTCGAAGATTTCATATAATCTGTTATTGGTTATTTTTACCTGAAAAATCTAAAAATAACTATACCTATAGATGGCAGAAATAACGCGTCAAAATTTGCTGAAAATTTGCACCCCGCTTTTATACGCTTTTCAGAATTTTGTGTTCAACCGGGAGTTGAAGTTATTGGTGAATAACAGCCTTTATGTCAAAGTACAAGTACCTATATATTTACATGGAATTCTGGACTTAAGTTCTTAAGTTAGAAGTACCACAAAATTTGTGTCGCACACACTGACAGACATTTCCAAAAAATTATCAAATCGGGTTCTGAATCTCTCAAAACTCATCAAAACCCGGAAGTTGAAAATTTTTGCAGAAAAAAAAAAATGACGTTTTTGCGTACATAAATTAATTTTTGTTCCTGTACAGGTTCACACAAGAGGCCAGGACGCTACTAAATTTAAGCAAACCAGAATAAGTCATCAAAGCAGGTGACTGATCAATTGATTAGGTGGGAAGACGATCTGGTGATTGAAAAGCCCCACCCAAAGGTTGCCATTTTCGCGTATTAATTAATTTGTATATTTTATCGTATTTATCGTAATCATACTGGTATCAATGTATTTAGTGTTTTCATACTTGCGATTTTTTGCTCTCTTTTTCTTCCTTTTTTTTTATGTGGGATGGGTTTTATTTATTTGCACACGCTCTTATTTCACTTAATATGTTATTTATTTCTGTGTATAGTTTACATCTAAAAATTGAATTTACACCCACTTTCTATCACCTGACTGAGTTGAAATTTTGTAGACATGCATAATACTGACAATATACGTTCAAGTTGCTGCTTGAAATGGACTTAGGGGTGAAAGATGGACACCCTGGGCCCGAACCAGAGATCAAAATTTGTTTTCCAATCTTATCCCATTTCCTGTCGCCCGACTGAGTCTCACGGAAATCCTTATGGGAAGAAGAAATGGGTGAAAATATAATGTTAGTCTTAGACAAAGTCAAAATTGTGACAGGGTAGATAGCAGTAGCATAATTAGAATTTTTTTTTATTATAATCATTATACGGACGGTACTCATTTGGTATCCGATAAGTTTTGGCTGTCTTTAACAAAAAGAAAAAAAAAAATTATTAGCGTTTTACATAGATTACTAGCACCTTTCCAACTGTATGTACTTGTTTAATCTTTTTAACCTTCAATGTATTATGCGTAATCAAACGTAATCAAACTACGGACGGACAGAAGGACAAAAATACAAACAGTTAGATTATAACTAAAATCATAATCACATTTAAACATTGTTGGAAAGTTTTAAAAATACTTAACGCAAACAGAAATGCAATTCCAGCAATTTCCAGTCATAGCCCTTAATGTATCTGAATATTTTAATATATCAGTGTAATTCTTAATAATAATCATACCACATTCTCTAAAGCACATTTTTCTTAGCATGGGAATATTAAATGTCGATTTCATTATGATTTGCATAGTACAAAGTTACTTAAATATGTTTTATAAAGAATTTTTTCATAAAGCGCAATGCATTATCATCCTTTTGGATGTCCGTGTACACAAACTAAGTTATGCTATTTATACTATTTTAAACAGGAACATTAAATTTATGGAGAATTTCAATAACATGTATCATTTTGAAGAAATTCTAGAAATATGTACGGAATGTAGAGGCAGAGAGACGGACAGACGTTAGACAGACGTAAGAAAGACAGACGTAAACTAAATCAAACCATAAATACAGTAGAAATTCAACTATCTGACTCTCTTTTAACCGGAACTCTCCGTTAACCGGAACGTCGATTTCCTGACTTTTTTCAGCGTGTATTGTACGAAATTCTTTTAAGCGGCACTTTCTATTACCTAAAATTCCTTTTTTTAGAGCTTTTTGTTTTTTTATAACGTTCTTTCCGAACTACGAAAATCGATACAAATTTTGCTATACACCACATATACATCACACAGCGTATTTAAGCCAGTTACTGTATGAAAAACACAATAATACTTGAAATGCACTTTCAGTAATTTCTCTGTATAGCTCCAATATATTCGAATCCCTTTGTGTAATCCTGTGAAAGAATGGTAAATGGTTTCCACACCATATTCTATGAGAAACATGCTTTTATGTATATAAAAATTTGCGTTCATTTCTTTTTGTTTTATGTAATCTATGTTTAAATTGTATCTACAAAAAAAATTTCTCCCATAAATGTAATGTATTTGAATTTTTTTGGATGTTCCTGTACACGAAACATTTATCCGATTTCAATAAAAAAAAAATTTCAAGCAACACTGTTTGCGAAGTGACCAAATACTGACGAAAAACGAGCATTACACTTTTGGTATAAAGCAGATTTAAATGGTATCCTAGTTCGAAAACATACCAATGTTAAGATAGGTACACAGCTATTAAAACAAGTTAAAACTACAACGTCAGGAACGCCAGAGAGAAAAAATTGGGAAGCAAACAGCTGTTTCGGTAGCATTTAACATATTATTGTCTTCAGTGCATAAAGGAATGAGAGAGAAGTGCTCTTATTTACAGGAAAGGGATCGAATTCTGATTCTGTCCAACCAATAGAATTACGTGGAAGGTGGGGGGATTGGCCAATAGGAATTTTAGAAACACTAGTTGTGAAAAATGTAGAAAAATTAAGAAAATTTGGATTGAATGTAAAATTTCCAACAATCAGACAAATAGGGTACAGGGAAATTACATTTAACAAGATTTTTATTAATATAAAAAGCTTCAAAGAAATCGAGTTCGTCAGTGGATTTAGGCCTGCAAATTATTTTAGCTGCATCAAATTTAAAATTATAGTTTTCCTCCCAGCAGTGTTTAGAAATAGCCGATTTATTGGTTTCTTGCTTACGGACGTAATTAATATGTTCTTTTAGACGGAATTTAAGACTGCGTTTAGTTTGGCTAATGTATGATAAAACAAATTGGTAGTAAATACTATAGATGCCCCAAGAATTATACATACTGAGAAAAGGCAAGTTTATAGGAAGGCGAAAAAATTATTTTAAAATAATGTCGTTTGAAAATTTTAGCTATGACATGACTGGATTTAGGAAAAATAGGGTAAAACAATACTGATATTAGAAGAGACTGATTTAGTAGACGAACGAGGGAGCTGTAATATTTGGATTGCTTTCTCTATAATGGAATGAACCTCTGTCAATTGCTATGATTTTCAGATATTTGATTTCAGAGTTTAATAAAACAGGATCAAAACAATCTAACGATACGGTTAACAAAATTGTAGAAAACAGCCTTTTTTTGTGTAGGTGGATTACATGAACGCGCATGGGGAGGTAGTGAGCCTTTCTCTACATATGAGACCCTTTTTGTATATATGAGCACTTCTCTCTCATTTCTTTATATGCTGAAGATGATATGCTAAATGCTACAGAAAAAGCTGTCTGTTTCCCAATTTTTTCTCTTTGGTATTCCTGACATTGCAGTTTTCAGAAAATTTATTTTTCCAACTGAGTGAAAATAATGACCGGACCGGGAGTCGAACCCCGGATCTTTGACTTACAAGGTCAACGCTCTACCAATCGAGCTATCCAGGCCGACAACCGGTAGGCATTACTCACTCAGACAACCTTTAGGCAGAACAACTGGTCTATCATATAGATAGCTGGACAGAATAAGTCGCAGGTAATGGAAAACACCATTAAACAATGGGAAGATGAAATACATTTATTAATATCACACAATCAGCAGATTGGGAAGAAAATCATATAAGGTTGTCTGAAGGTTGTCTGAGTGAGTAATGCCCACCGGTTGTCGGCCTGGATAGCTCGATTGGTAGAGCGTTGACTTTGTAAGTCAAAGATCCGGATTTCGACTCCCGGTCCGGGCATTATTTTCACTTAGTTGGAAAAATAAATTTTCAATATATATGATTTTCTTCACAATCTGCTGATTGTGTGATATTGATAAATGTATTGCAGTTTTTACTTGTTTTAATAATCAAGCGCCAAGTCTTTTTTACTTTCTCCTACCCATAAGGTACAGAAAGTATAGTTTTTGTGTTCTATTATATTTACACGTTTTGAGGTCTCCTGAATCCGAAAATCATGTTCTTAGCGGTTGGTCTGTGTGTGTGTCAGTCTGTATGTGTATCTGTTATCAGCATATCTTAAAAACAAATTGTAGTAGAAAGTCCAAACTTGGTATTCTAAATGTGTATGATATAGAGATGTTACACTAACCTTTTCGTTGAGGTCAAGCAAATGGTTTGTGTACTGGGACACCCAAGAGAATTCACATACATTACGTCTATGAGGGTAATTGCAGGTAAGTAGAGTTTAACATCTATAGACTGTCCTAAACCGAATGAAACGAATATGTATTTTTTGTATGCGTAAAAACATTTCTCATGTAGAATATGGTAGGGAAATAATTCACTGATCGTTTACAGTGCTACGCAAAACAAATAGATAAAAGTGCGACAATAGTTGTAAATTGATGGAAGTGTATTTCAGGTTGGGCCGTGTATTATTACTATAGGATTACATTTAAGTGCACCATGTGGTCTATACATAATTTTCAAAAGATATACAGGGGCTGCAAATATTTAAGCTATAATATTCTTTTTTATTGTTGGTGGATGTGCTTTACTATAATATTTTACCATTTCCAGGAAAGCTGTTCGGGAATTGAAATGAATTCCTCACAGAGATATGGTAAATAATGTATGTTTTTAAGCTAAATATTCATCGACTGTTTTTGTATATTTACACGTTTTGAGGCTTTATGATTACCGAAGTCAAGTTTTTTAACGTTTGATCTCTGTCTGTATCTCTTAGGGTAACTTAAAAACAAATAATTTTAGGAGATCCAAATGTTGTATTTTGAAGTTAATATAAGTTTGTGGCTGGAAAAGTTTGATCAAGATTGATGAGTTTCAAGGAATGTTGCGTGTGAAAATTGTCTGAATAATTTTAAGTGAACTTTTAATTGTAATAACAGATTTAAATTCTATATAAATGTAGGTGCTGTAATGAAACAGGGGGTTGAGGGGGGCGATAGCCCCCCTCACACAGAACTATTTATCGTATAAAACTCTTCTGAAGCCCAATTTGAATTTCTTTAACATAGGTTTACATAACAGTACTCGTTATCTTACCCCTTAATCTCCAGCCTGTATTTATAGTATTAAATTTCAGGGTAAGAGAAAGTCGTGTGAGTGACACACCAGATTATTTAATGTAGGTACACAGCTAAATGTTATTAGCTTTCATTTCACTCTGGCATAATTGAAACGTAATGAATAGCCATTAGCATACCTTTCGAGTATTAAGCCTTTTCTATTGACAGTTTAAAATTTGAGAAACGCTTAAGCCGCTTTGAAAAGAGAAACTCCGACGATTTAACGCATGACAGCAGGTTTAAATAGATCTCGCAATTAAAAGAACAATTGTTATTTTGGCCCGTCGTCTCAGAGGTTTTTGAAAGCTTTGTTTTGACTTTCTGTCATCAGTGATTGAATGGTATCAGGCTTTTGCTTTTACTTTCCGAACGAAACATACATATATAAGGAAAGTATGGTAATCATGTCGAAAATCCGACTTTACGATTTTTGTGTTTGTATACGTTTTGAGGTCCCCTGAGTTTTTGCTATTTTTCCGGTGATGTATGTATGTGTGTGTGGATTTGAGTAAACACGTTAGCGTCAAAACGCTTTGTTCGAATGAGCTGAAAGTTGGTACGTATGTTATAGGTCACCGTAGCACGAACCCTATTGATTTTGATGAATTTAGCACATATAGTTTTTAACAAGGACACAAAGATAATTTTTTTATCATTATGGCTTATGGGATAATTTTTTTAAAGTGTGTCAGCATCTCAATGCTTTATTCGATTGAGCTGAAAATTTATACATATGTTAGTAGGTCACTGTTGCACGAACTGCATAAATTTTGATGAATGTAGCATTTATAGTTTGTTTTTACAGAACACAACAAAAAATTCTTTATCACTGTTCCCTTACGGGCTTAAATTCTTTAATGTGCGATCGCGTCTAAGTGCTTCATCCAATTGAGGTGAATATTTATATACATGTTCAAGATTACGTCACATGAACTGTAGGAATTTTTGAGAATCTAGCACTTTTAGTCTTTATTTTCCGAACACTATAGTGAGGAAAGTATTGTAATCATGTCAAAAATCCGAGTTTGCGATTTTGGTGTTTCTACACGTTTTGAGATCCCCTGAATTCATATTTACTATTTTTACGATGATGTATGTGTATGTGTGTGTATGTATGTGAGTGAACACGTTAGTGTCTAAACGCTTTGTTCAAATGAGCTGAAATTTGGTACGTATATTATAACGTAGGCACGAACCCTATTGATTTTGGTGAATTAAAGTTGAAATTAATGTATTTTTACAGGGATACAAAGAAAAAATCTTTATCATTATGATCTATGGGTCCAAATTTTGTAAAGTGCGACAGTGTCTAAACGCCTTATTCGTTTGAGATGAAAATTTATACACATGTTATGAGTCCCCGTCACACGAACTGTATAAATTTTGGTGAATCTTACGTTCATAGTTTTTTTGCAGGGACGCAAAGAATAATTCTTTATGATTATGGTCGATATGGGCCATTTTTTTTTTTTTTTTTTTTTTTTTTTTAACTGCGATAGCGCCTACATGCTTTTTTCAATTGAGTTGAAAATTTCCACACATGCTATAGGACATTATTGCATAAAGTGCATGAGTTTTTGTGAATCTAACACGTATAGGTTTTTTTTATAGGGACACAATGAAAAACTCTTTATTATTATGGACTACGGGCTGAAATTATTCGAAGTGTGATAGCGTCTAAATGCCTTTGCAGAATGAGCTGAAAATTTATGCACGTGTTAAAAGTTACCGTTGCTCGAACAGTATACTCTTGGTGAATCTAGTACTTATAGTTTTTTTTTTCAGGGAAACAACAAAAGGTGTCGTGCCCTTAGCGACCGTGCCCTTAGCGGAACGTGCCCTTAGCGGAAATGGGTCAAAGGGAAGAAGGAGGAATAGAAGAAGTCGTGCCCTTAGCGGCAATAAGAAGGTATGTTCATTCTCGAACTGATAAATGTTCATTATGGAGTGTTCTCTATGGAAAACGGAGTAAATATTGTTATTGGTTTATGTACAGGAATAGCCGAAAGTATTCCAAAGCATTTCGTTCTATGAGAGGTATTTCTACAAACCAAATTTTAATATCTTAGCACTTGTGTGTGCGGGGGGGGGGGGGGGAATTTTTGTGGCAACTGTATCTCCGGAACTACTGCTTAAAATTGCATAAAAATTTACGTGTAGATGCAACTTGAGCTATATTAGTGCCTGTCAACTTTTGATGCCAACCGCTCAACAGGTGACTCTGATATACAGCAATTTCCACAATTTAAGGAGAAGCTACATCTCAGGTTCTATTGTGTATAATCAATTAAAAACTTGATATAAGAGAAGGCCATTGTGAGACATTATGCTGATTGAATTTGAATGCTTATGGACTGACAGGTGGCGCTGCTATACAGATATTTCTGCAATTTAAGGGAAAGCTATATCCCAGGAGCTACTGCATAGAATTGCATATAAGTTTATATATTGATGAACTCTATTCTAAATTAGTGTCTATAAACTTTTAGTGTCAACCGCTCAACAGGTGACGCTGCTATACAGCGATTTCCGCAATTTAAGGGGTGGCTATATCTCAGATTCTATTGCTTATAATCGAACAAAACGTGATATATGTGAAAGCCATTATGAGACATTATGCTGATTCAATTTGGATGCTTATCGGCCGATAGGTGGCTCTGCTATACTGCAAATTTCCTCGATAATGAGAAAGTTATATCTCAACTTCAATGGTATATAAGTACGAAACTTGATATGTGAGATAACTATTATAAACTTGCATATTTTAAGATGTCATTTATAGACAATAAATCTGTCTTTCTTTGGATATTTAGTGTTAGTTTTCTCTAAGATAAAAATTGGTTATTTGCACTTAGTGAATTTGTATAGGAAAATATAGAAGAAAATCTTGTGGTGGCCACAGCATACTAGTTTTTATTTTTATTTTATTTTTATTTAATTATTTAATTATTTTTTAATGATATGTGTTATTCAAATTCATTATTGATTATTCCCTACTTAAAATGGTTCTAATAGAACTTATGCCACTGGTTTGTGTACAGGGACATCCAAAAAATGCAAATGCCTTGCGCTTTAGCGGAGACATTTTAAATAACTTCATCAAAAAATCATAAAGAATTTCGCATTTATTGTTTATATGCTAAGAAAATGTTTTGTATAAACTATAATATGCTTAACCTCCAGATTTACAGGACTACGCAAAAATGTTTCGATACATTAAGGGGTGCAAATAGGAAATTAAGAGCAGCATATCTGTTTGTGTTAGGCATTTTTAACACTTTCCAAAAATGTTTCAGAGTGATTATGAATTCAATTAGTCTATATGTAAGTCTTTCTGTCTGCCCATTGTGTGATAATATAGACAAAGAACATAGAATGTTATACGATACAACGAATACGTACAGTTGGAATGTGTTGATAATCAATGTATACCTCCTGATTTTTCATTTTTGTTTTAGTTTTAGAAGGTGTAATGCTTAATTATATTTTCTCAAAAACTTAAATAAAATCATAAAATGGCAATAATGTTCGATTTCGTTTGGAGTACTGTGATTCATTAAACTTTATATGGTTACAGATAGATCACCATTCCCTCAAATAACGGATATTCTACAGTACGCATTCCTATTTTTGCGACGGGTTACTTCTGAAGCAAAATATCGCCTGTGCTAAATGTGGATAAAGTGTAGAGGAAAATTGAAGAGCTCATTTTTTATTTATTAATTTATTTTTAAATTTATTATACATTTCCGCTAAAGGCACGTATGCTGAAAGCACGCCACACCGAGGGGAGATAACATTTCCGCTAAGGACACGGGTTTACAGATTTCCGCTAAGGGCACGGTCGTTAAGGACGGCCCCCAACAAAATAACCTTTATCATTATGGCCTATGGGCTGAAATCATTAGCGTCTAAATGCCTTAACCGATTGAATTGAAAATTTATATACGTTCTGTAGATCATCGTCGCATGAAGCATAAAGATTCTGGTGAATCTAGCACTTATAGGTTTTTACAGGGACACAAAGGAAAATTCTTTAACATTATGCCTCAAATTATTTAAAGTGTGATTGCCACTAAATTCCTTATTTGAATGAACTGAAAATTCCTATACATGTTACAGGTTATATATTTTGATGAATATAATTCTTATAGTTTTTTTTTTAAAGGACACAAAGAAAAATACTTTGTCATTGTGGCTTATGGGTTCAAATTATTTAAAATGCAATAGCGTTTAAATGCCTCATCTGATTGATCTGAAAATTTATATGCATGTTATAGGGAACCATCGCACGAACTTTATAGAATTTGGTGAGTCTAGCACTTATCTAGATTTTTACATGGACACAACGAATGTTTACCAATATGATCTAATATACTTGAGCGCAATAGCGTTAAACTAAACAATATACTACTATATGATGAAAAGTGCTCATACACCCTATTATAATCTTTTCTTTTGCGTACTTAATGATTTCTCTTACTTTAATTTATTTATACAATCGTTCATTACGTAATGTTCGGAAAGTCAAGTGCAGTCACTCCAGATTTTTTTCTTTTTCTTTCTTTCTTTTTCTTCTTTTTTTTTTTTTTTTTTTTTTTTTTTTTTTTAAATAGGGAGACGCACATTAAAAAAAAAAAAATCTTATTATTGTGGCTTATGGGCTTGAATTATTAAAAGTGTAATAGCGTCTAAACGCTTCATCCGATCGAGCTGAAAATTCATATATATGTTACAAGTCACAGTCGCACGAACTGTATAGATTTTGGTGTAACTAGCATTTATAGTTCTTTTACAGGGATTCAACAAAAATTTCTTTATCATTAAAATCTACGGACTTAAATTATTTGAATTGCAATTAAACAACAATCTGAATAGAGAAAAACACTCAAAAACTCTATTATACTTTTCTCTTTTATTTATTTAAAGACTTGTCTTACTTTAATTTATTTATACAACTGTTCATTACTTAGTGTTCGGAAAGTCGAGTGGAGTCACTCCAGATTTTTTATTTTAACTATATAAAGAAGCGCGGCGTATTGTAATCATTAACAAGATATAAATTAATGAGACTTTTATTTCAAAATGCACTAAATATTCCCCTTCAGTGAGAGTAGATAGTTATATATGTACGCAAAACTCCATCTCACTCGAACGAAGGGAAGCGGGCTAAAATTCTAAAACTAATTTCGGAATGGGGGGGGGGAATAAAGGGAGTGGGGGCCTGCGCTCATGCCCCTGCCCCTAAGTCCGTTACTGCTGAAGCATGTACTGTCGTAAAAGTTATACATGTATGCAAAATTTCAGCTCTTTTGGATTGTAGGAAGTGGGTGAAAGTCTAATTCATAGATTTGAGGCATGCGCACAAACATTCTAAGTTTAATAAAAGCGTGTAAAAAATCAGCCTTTGGGATTTTACTATAGCTATACATTTAGCGATATCATAATTTCAGTTAGGATAGTTTTAACACCCAAATAAAGTAGTATGTTCTGTCCATCACAAAACATTCTTCAGTATTTTGTTATACAGATTCACTCAGTATATATAAAAAAAATATTAAAGTTATTATTTATCAAAATTATTTTCCGTTATGAATACAGACGATCTTTTCTTATTGTTATTACAAAAATACAACACTAAATGTCCAAAGATAGTCTATTTTATGCACTATTAATGACATCTTAAAAAATACATTTTTTTTTCTTGGGGGGGGGGGGGGGGGTTAGAAAAATGAAAGAAATCGATAAATTCGTTTTGGATTATCACACATAAATGGTTCAACCATTCGTTTTAAAGGTATTCACGAGCTCTTTTCAAAGATGCCCATATTGAAAATTTCCCGTTTGTGTGAGTGTGAGTGTGTGTGTGTGGGGGGGGGGGGGGACACGTTGCTCCTAGCGTGTCCAAAATTTTTTTCCTGGTTGACTATCTCTATTATAAATAATTCTTCTTAATTCCCTAATGTTTAGTTAAAAATATTTTTCCTTGCACACATTTATACGATATTTTATCCTATACTACATTGTTAAAAATTTAGAAAAAGCGGGATGGCAATGCCACCTGTTGGACAATTTTTACCAAAAGTTGATAGGAATTCATTTATGTCAAGGTGCAATTGCATATCAATGCTGCTGCGATTGGGCTGCAATTAGATAGTCATTTTATAGATCACCGTCGCACTAAATGTGTTGATTTTTCATGAATATGCAACTTCCTACAGCGTTCCAGAAAGATTTCTTGCACATTTTGGCCTATGGAGTGAAATTATTTAAAGTACGTTTTATTCAATTATTTAAAACAAAACAAATGTGATAGGATGATGTAAAGGTTTGGTCATTATGGGAAAATAGTGCGCCTAGCATTCATAGTTCTTCTACGGGGAAAAACATGAAAGATTTTGCACATATACACTCTATAACAAAGAAAAACGACGCACCAAGAAGAAGTGCGGACAAAAATTGGTAAACGGGGTGGAATGAGTGGTCCGAATGGGACAAAAATTCGTAGATGGTATACATGTGGGGAAAAACAATTGATTACAGTTTCAGAAAATTTGAATGATTTAATCAAGAGAAAGGACCTCACAAAGTAAGCGAGTCAATAACGCGTTCGTCCACTTCTGGCCCTTATGCACGCAGTTATTCGGCTTGGTATTAATTGATAGAGTTGACAGATGTGCTCCTGTGAAGTATCGTGCCAAATTCTGTCCAATTGGTTCGTTAGATTGGTAAATTCCCGAGCTGATTGTAGGATCCATTTTATGATGCACCAAACGTCCTCAGTGGAAGAGAGATCCGAGGACTGAGCTCAACCCCACTGAGCCGCTTATTAAGGGTCTTTGAAGTCACTGAAGTACCAGTTGCCCGTAGGATCGACGCTAATGATGAATTGGTGCTCATCAAAACCTGTATGTATGTCAATTTGTGTCCAGTTTGCATTACTCCTTCTTGGTGCGTCACTTTTTTTGTTATAGAGTATATTATATACTAGGGGAACTGAAGTGCATTAAATTATTTTCAAAAGACTGAAAATTACGCAGGTCTATATCTAAAGTTTTGATTTGATAATTTGGGCTAATCTTTATATTTTTTAATGTGCTGAAGTCCGCTTTCATCTATCAAGTATAGATTTTTATCAATACAGGGTGTCTACCTACACAATTTTTTTCCATGACTCATCCGCTGACATAATTACATGCTTACTTTTCTAGAATGTTTCCATGATTAATGAGAATTAATTATGGAAACATACCAGAAACTACTAAAAATGAAGAAATTGTGTCGCTATAGATACCCTGCATTGACAAAAAATCTTTATGTAATGGAGAAAAATGGGCATCATTTTCGGTTTCAGGACACCAAAAAAACATGTGTATCAACTAAGATTATCAAATCAAATTTTGACAACATTATTTTTGTAGACTTAATTTATGTATGTTATCGATTTGTGACATAGCACGGTCATTACTTGATACAGGAAGCGCAGCATTCATTTATATTTTTTACAGGAATATGTGTAAAAAGATTTTGAAGCATTATATAATCATACCAGCTTTAACATAAAATATTCCAACACTTAATTTTAATTCGTAAGCATGAGTTTGGAATTTAATCTCTTCTTAATAATAAAAGCCCAAGTGCCACGGGCGTAACGATCAAAACTAATGTCATAGTTGCAACAATGTACTGAAATAAAGAAAGTAAAATTTCATCCACAGTTCACATGTGTATGGCCTGATTATCTGACGGGCACACGAGGTACATGCCCTGGACACAAAAGTTTACACAATTTGTTTTTTTAATTAATATAAAAATGTTTAATAAACAGTATTCTATTTTATTGGTATAAAATGCGTACAGTTAAGATTGTCCGTTCTCATGCGACGCTAATTACATCTGTGTCGCAGAGCATGGATGTTTACAAACAGAAATAGTACATAAAAGTAACTTAGAATAAATAAAATTATTTGATTTAAATCAATAAAATTTGCTATAATTGATATTTTAAAAATATAATAATTTTTATCCGTCCTCCTTTTTTATACGAATTTAGAAATCACCCGATATAACTATTATTTTAAAATATCTTATATTTCTGTATAAAAAATATGCTATCTTTCTGAATAATAAAATATTATTTGATTTTTAAACAATTATTATTTTTTATGAATTTATATTTAACCCTTTGCCGGATCTACTTAATTTCATTCTTCTGTTGCCAAATTTAAAGATTTTTCAGTCAATATCCACCACTAAATTTTAACTGTAACGGTTGGCTAATCATTTCGAAGATTATTCGCCCATTCGATATACCAAATATCACTCCTCAAAATTATTGGTTGGTAGTTAAATAAAAGAGTCCCTAAATTTGGTAAAACTGTTTAGATGGCTTTAGAGAATTTGGGCCAACAAAGGGTTAAAAACCATTTTCTGATCTAACGTTTAATCTTTTATATAATTATTCTGCTTGCTAATCATTATAAATTTCCTTCAGGGAAAGGAAAGGGGGCACAAAAGAATCTTAATCGGGACCTGCCCATTTTAAACGAATAAAATAATAATAATAATAAAGATAATAATGCAAAAAATTACATCAAAACTGCAATAATGTATTGAGAAAAATAAAATAAAATTTTATTCCTAGTTTGCATGATTTTGGAATATTCGTCCATTAATTTAAATAATAAATAAAAAATTAATCACACAAAATTCGTTAGTTCCTTTGCAGAGAAAATCTCATTTTCAAATTTATTTAAGCACAATATATATGTATGCATGTAAATATAGTTCTTTCATTTGCAGTATGCAAAATTATAATGACCAGATACATTTCAGAGTTTATTCATGCACAAAATAAAGCTTAAATGAAAGGAAACAGTTTCTTTTTTAAAATAAACTTTTTCATTGCTATGCGAAATTTTAATGGGTAATTCACGGGAAAATAATAATAAATTAAATACGTAGGTTTTAGATACGAGAAATTAATAATTTTCACGAGAAATTAATAATACAAATAAATAAATAGACACGTGGTTGTAAAATTTGAATGAAAGGATTGCGAAGTCATTTTTAATTTATTCGTGATATTTGGACTTCAACACTCACAAATGTCATGATGAAGGATGAAGCCATTTCGTTTAAACATCATGTAAACTAATATTCTTGCAAGGAGAAATAATTCTGCAAAACACGTGTAAAAATCGAGCGCTAGACGGCCGCAAACCAACTAATACACTCCGACTGAAAAGTTAAGCAAGATTTGCAAACGATAAGTTTTTTTTTTTTTTTTTTTTTCCAGTTTAAAATTTTAAAAGAACTGGGTCTTCCTCATGTTTTAAGACAACATTTAGGGGCCCGGTAACAAATTGAGCAAAATCAATTATGTTTGTGATCACCCTGTATCATTAAGTGAACGAAATATAAAGTGTAACTTTAGGATATGTTAATACAGATACAGTTTAGTTTGAGGAGGAATTTGTGAGACGATAGCATATTAAATAACGGAGATATAAGCATTTATTTTAAAACTCTAAAAAAATCAGCATGTTTTTTATTTATAATATACAGAGTTTTTAACGAAAATTATTCCCACTTTCAGATAAGTTAGAAAAACACTTTTAAAGCAATATACTGCAATCGGAATGCAAATATCTGAAATATCTCATGAAATATCAGCATTTTTATGAAAAAAGTTTTCACTGCGCATGTGCGAAAGATAATATATATATATATATATATATATATATATATTACATAGGTTAAAAGCTAGATATATTGAGCAACTTTTGTCAAAAGTGCACTTGAATAGAGTAAAAATTAAGCAAATTATCCGAAAAAGAACGAGCTAAATTTTAGATATTTTACAAGAGTTGAAATTTTTTAAGGGATTTTTCACATGCCGCGTAATTAATTTGAAGATCCAATTATTTCAAGCACGCTCCAAATGTGCTTTTTTGTGAAAAATTCCTTATAAGCTTGCAACTCTAACATAATTTTTTTTATTTACTAAGATTTGTGTGATGATAAGCGGTTTTTCATTAAAAAGGGAACTTTTGCTAAGTGGTTAAAATAATTGGATCTTTAAATTAATTACGCGGCATGTGAAAAACCCCGTAAGAAATTTTAACTCTTGGAAAATATCTAAAATCTAACTCGTTCTTTTTCGGATAATTTGCTTGATTTTTACTCTATTCAAATGCAATTTTGACAAAAGTTGCCCAATATATCTAGCCTTCAACCTTTGCAATATATATATGCATATATATATATATATATATATATATATTCACACATGCACAGTGAAAACATTTTTCATAAAAAATTTCATATTTCATGAGATATTTGTATTCCAATTTCAGTATATTGTTTTAAAAGTGTTTTTCCAACTTATCTGAAAGTGGGAATAATTTTCGTTAAATCTCTATATATTATAAATAAGAAACATGCTGATTTTTTTAGAGTTTTAAAATAAATGCTTATATCTCCGTTATTTAATATGCTATCGTTACACAAATTCATCCACCCATTAAACTGTGTCTGTATTATTAACATATCCTAAAGTTTCAGTTTATTCCGTTCACTTAACGATATAGGTTGATCACAAACATTATTTATTTTCCTCCATTTATTACCGTCCCCCTAAATGTTATCTTAAACCAATCTTCACAGAAAAACATGAGGAAGACCCAGTTCAAATACCCAACGTTTGAAAACATTTCAAGAGATCAAGAACACACATCAAGAAACACATCAAGAGATAAGTTTTTAAATTGAAAAAAACTGATCGTATGCAAATCTTGCAAAACTTTTAAGCAGGGGTGTATTAATATAATTGGTCTAACAATAAATAATTAAGTTGTATGAAATGATTCATTATTTCCATTTAATACGGGCCTGCAACGGTTTCGTGTCTCATAATCCAACAGGTTGTCGAATCCGTGACTACCAATACCGTCAGGAATCCGATCTCGATTTCTAATCGGCATCAGAGTGATTAGGAAATCTTCTGTCATAATCTCTGAATGGCATTAGATGCGGACAGATGACCGGCGGGAATGCGAACGCTGTTGTTTAACCTTGTCCTGCGTCCAGGGTATTTTTACAGAATGCATACAGAACGTGTGCCCCCTGTGAATTTTAAAGGGTGCCACCAAATTCACTTTCAAGATATATTTTTTATTATTCTATTTAGTTTTACAGTTTAAATAAAAAGAAATATAAGGCCTATGTGTTATGTTTGTGTCATTTCTATTCTGCGTAAGTAGGGGAGAGTGGGGATGAATGGGACGCAGGATGAATGGGACAGTAGCAAAATTTTTATGTTTTGCATGCAACAGAAACTTGACAATTTTTATGATATATGGCAGTACTGAGGTCATTCTCAAAAATGAGTACATGGGTTTTCAAATTTAAGTATATATTGTTTCGGGGCTATTTTGAGACAATATATAGGGGAGACCCGTGTACCTAAGGCCATCATGTACCTAGGGCCACCCCACTTTATTTGAATAATATTTAATTTTAAGTTTTAATACTCAGTTGGGAGAGTAACAAGACCAATTGCTACTTTTACAACTACTTTGGAACTTTTGAGGAAAGAATTTTGACAAGTTACATGTCGAAAACGAATTTACAAGGTTTGAAGTAAAATTTTGCAGCTCATCTTTTTTGCTATTTTACAAAGGCAAGTCAAATATTTTTCTTTCATTTCTAGTGTATAATTTTGCTTGTTATATTGAGTAATAAATGAGATATTTAATTAGTCCTCTCTGCATGTGGATTTTTTAGTGGAAGGCATTTTGGATGAAGTTACCAAAACTTGTACCTAGGGCCACATCGCTGCCTTGTACCTAGGGCCAGTGTGTTTGGACCATTTAACACTTTCGCGACCGCATGTTTTTGTCTTTTTGACTGTAAAGTCCGCCTGTGGGCGTTTTTCTCATAAGTTACAGTTTTTCAAAATAAAATTTTCCATATTCACATTCATATTACAAATGGATATGCATTATAATCATACTCTCTCTCTCTAATCAAAATATTTGCATTCATAGTATACTGATTGTACAAATATGAATATTGTGTATATTTTTTATAAACAAATAACATACAAATTGCAAAAGAAACGCCCACTGGTGGAGTTTCATATTTTCAAATGACGCGAATCTACGTCAGCGGTCGAGAAAATGTTAAGAAACACAGTACAGCCTATAGTAATTGGATGCTGGCAAACCCTGGTAAACCAATCACGATATATGACGTTGCTGAAAGTGTTGGCAAGTCCTATCCGTCGGCCTTTACTCCTGTAAACATTCTATCAGGCTTCCGTGTATCTGGCATATAGCAAATAAATCAAAACACATTCACTGGAGATGAATATAATATCATATTCTTTCATTCAGTCATATTCAAATGTGACTGAAAGACAAGACCCCTCCTTAAATAATAATTTTAAAAAAAATCCAGGGAGAAAGTGAACCAACAATGACAGAACTGGATGTCTCTGCTTCGTGTCCAGTTGAAATTTCGAAACCTTCAACATCTAACATCTTTTCATGTGTCATGCTTTAACAGGTACGAACCTAAGCAAAACCTTTACCTAAAGCAAAACCTCCCATATCAAAGAAAAGATGTGACCGAAAACCAGAGAGAACTAGAAATCCAAGAGACACTCCAGAAAAAAAAAAGAAAGAAATTGAAGAAGAAAAAAAAAACATTCTGTTGGAATATCCCAAAGAAAAAAAAAAGTGAAAAATTTCGTGTTTTAAATTAAGGCAACAACATAATAATTATTATATGATAAATAAATATATTATTTGATATTGTTTCTTAAAAAAAATACATGTTTATATGCTTATTTTCTATTCATTACAAAGTGAAATCTAAATTTAAGAAAATGGCCCTGGGTACAATGAGGTCTGGCCCCAGGTACAATGAGGGTGTTGTACCTAGGGCCACGAGTGAAGTTTTTTTTTTAAACCTTCTATTTGTCGAAATTTATTATTTTAAGTATTTATATTAATCCCAATTGGAAGTAATTAGTCCTAACGATACGTACATATCAGTTTGATAATTTTAAACAGGATAAGGGTTCTGTTTTGGGGCATCGAAAAAAAGCGGCCCTAGGTACACGGGTCTCCCCTACTTATTTTTAAGAACCTATTTTTTACAGTGTACTTTCCCTTTTGTATTAAAAAACAATGAAGAAATATCTTGCAGGTCGCACAGATTATAGAGCACTTTCCAACTGCACTTACCTATGTATGATTCAATCTTCAATGTGTATTTTACTTCCCTTATAATACCTTAAAGTATATTTTGTTTTTAAATAAGAAGTAAGAAGACTTACAAAAATGATCTTCAAAGCTTTATTTTTAAAGAAAAATCATGGACTAAATTACTTTTATATAGTCCTGCAAATTGTTAACAAACACAAGGCTTACAAGAAGGATTCTGATATAAACATCTTTATAGATTTATTTCTAAAGAGAAAGCAATACCGAGTTCACTTTTGTGTAGCCCTGTATATTGTCTAAAATTCATATAGGCCCGAATATGGAGTATTAAAAAATGTTTTTCTAAAGATTGAAAATTTACATTAAACAATTCCCATTATCATTAATGTATTTTATTAATTTTGTGTGGCGCAAATCAAATGTTAACGCTAATAATACCTCATTTTATTGTGAAAATGTTTTTATGCGTATCTAAATAATGTATAATAATTTCGTTAGATTAAAATAGGCTTTTCAAAAAATGCCTCTTATACACCATAATACATCGATTTTTTTTTTTTTTTTTTTTTTTTTTTTTTTTTGTGAGTTCCTGTATACACAAGCAAGTTACATTATTTATGCCATTTTCAGAAGAAAACATAAAACAGTGAACTTGAATAGCAAATGTCAGTTTCAAAGTATCCAATGGAATATTTACGAAAAATCAGAGCGCTGTCACTCGAATATAAATCGTAATCACTTCCCAATTTTGAAAAATGTTAAAAATGATTTCTTTGTTACGTATTAAACGAAGAATATTGTTTAAAGTGTTGTTTAGTTGCACCTGTATTACTTGATTTTTTAAATATCTTATGCTTAATAGAACGAGACTAAAAGTTCACTCAGTTTGCGAACATTGTAAAATAGTTTTTAGCTGTATAGTCAGAGATTAATTCAGAACAAATTTAGTGCCGCATTGAAGCACTTTCACAAAGTTAACTTTTAGCAAAGAGGTACCTTCACGAAATGAACTTTCAACAAAGAGGCACCTTCACGAAATCAATTTTCAACAAAGAGGCACCTTTACAAAGTCAGTTCTCAGCAATTTCGCTGCACATTAAAAATTTCTGTAAGCTTCGCTGCATCAAACACATAATAAAAACCCTTAATTTGGATATTTACTGTAGACGGTGGTAAATATCTAAGTATTAAACACCTTTTTACCTTATATATATGAAATTATTTGCACCACACGCATATATATTTATTTTACGACTGTTCCATTTTATTTTTTAAATGTATTTTAAAATTAAATAAACTGCTTTGTGCATCTCAGTTAATTGTTCGGAAGCATTATTAATTTTTACAAACTTACTTGCTATTTCACAAATTATTTTATAAATTCACAAATGGGGTAACATTAAAAAAAAAAAGAAAAAAAAAAAAAAAAAAAAAAAACTGGATTAAACCCTGGTGGTTACAACTGTACAGTTAGAAATTCCTAGCCGGATTCCCTCTTCTTTCTTCCGATGTTATCCTATGGGATTTTTCTTGCTTTGTTTTATAAGCATATCTAATTCAAAAAGAAAGTTTTTCGAATTCTGTTTTTTGAATTAACTCTTTCAACATATCGCCTTTAAACTTAGTGAGCAGTTATTTAAAGAAAATAAATTTAAATATTTTATTTCATTAAATAAACTAAAAACTCTAATTTTCAACCTATAAAAGAAATATTTAAATTTATTTAAAAAAAAAAAAAAAAAAAAAAAATGTTCACTTATTTAAAAGGCGACATGTTCAAACAGGGTGGCTACAAAAATTCAAGAAAAGGTTCCCCGGTTTTTCCATGTTTTCCCTGACTAATTTTGACAGATTTCCATGATTCCCATTACCTAGTACATACAGGCCTTAATTTTGTGTCTATCGCGCTCTTTTGTGTATATATTGTAGGGGAGAGTGGGGATGAATGGGACATTTTTCATGTTTTTATTAATAACGTTGACCATATGTAATTCAGAATTTTGTAACATTGCTCATAAGCACACTTCAGTAATCAGTTACAAATAAACATACTAACTTTAATAAAAACTTATCATTTTTAATTAATATTTTTTTTTTTTTTTTTTTTTTTTTTTACATGCATGTGCATTGTCTCATTCATCCCCACATCTGGGGATGAATGGGACAATACTGAAGTTAACAAAGAAAAGAAAACAAAATGGAAAATAAATTAATTTTTAAAGTTAAATTGGTGGTTTTATTACACACTATGGATTTACTGAAATTAACAAAAACTGATGTATTGACTCAAATTGACATCGAAAGGCAAAAGTCCTTTGGCTCTCGCAGTTCCTAGTGCTCTAGGCTTTGGTAATTTAAAATAAGCATTATATTCTGTATTACGTTAATAATCACCAGGATTTATTTAATTAGCTTGATTGAAATTGGGATTTTAATCAAATTATCATTAGTTTTTTTTTTTTTTTTTTTTTTTTTTTATTATTGATTTAAGTTGCATTGAATATTCTAACTTATAATTTTTTTAATCATAATTATTATAAACAAAAATCGGAACAATTAATTTCTATTATAGTCTATTTTTCTCTAAATTCATGCTATTTTTATAATTCCATGTTATAACTACTGAACTACAGGTTATAAAAATATTGAAAATCTATTTACGATTTGTTTTAATATAATTCTTGTGTACAGTTTTAAATTAGCACATAATGGGGAATGTCCAATTCATCCCCATTCAAACTGTCCCATTCATCCCCATCACCACAAGATCATATAAAACAGGAAATATGTTTAATGAACAATTGTCAATATTCTTTTTGAATATCATAAACACAGTAAAAGATTATGCCTTTTCATCATATAAGAGTTATATTAACTTTAAGCAAATAGTTAATTTCTTAACTACTACCTAACTGAATCAGTAAAAGTTACTTTGGCAGAAGAAAAAGGCACTTTAATTTTTTTCTGCCCTTATATAGATAGCACAACTCTGAAACTACACTTGATGAATGACCTCAGTATTGCGATGTATCAGAAAAATCGTCAAGTTTCTGGTGCATGCAAAACATTAAAATTTTGCTACTGTCCCATTCATCCCCACCCTCCCCTACCCTATTAAGCGAATTGCATGATTTCTTCTTCTTCTTCTTTCTTTGTTGACTTAGTTAATGCACACAAAAATAAAAATAAAATGCAAACAAAAAGTTCAAAATTTGGGAAAAAATCCACAAAATATAAAAGTTTGAATCCTTTTGACTGTACAATATATTAACAACAGAACATAAAATTATTCCTCAAGTTGTTACATTAAGAATATTTAATTAAAAAAGTAAAAGAAACTAGAAAGCAAGTTTTTTTTTTTTTTTAATGCTAACTCGGCAAAGCAGCCAATCTTCTACAATCTTGTATAAGATACCATCTCTTTGGAGATGTTTCAGTCGTGTTTGGAAGGGAAAATTAATTGTTCCATGATATTTTGGTATTTTTACAAAATTCCCTGATTTTACCAGATTGATAAAGTTCCTTGTTTTCCCTGATTGTCGACACCCTGTTAAAAAGTAATATTCAGAAAACATAATTAAAAAAACTTTTTTTTTTTTTTTTTTTTTTTCTTTTTTTAATGAGATGAAGCAACAAAAATCCCATTGGATAACATGGGAAGGGAGAAAGACACTGGTGTGCAGCCATAATCTTCAACTTTTCGGTTTGTTGGAAGTGTTAAAATGTCAAAACATCACTGAAAATGTACTTCGAGCAATTCCCACTTCTGAACCATGATGTGTCTGAACAGTTTTGTATAACTCTGTAAACATTCACATTTACTCTCACTCAGGAATATCTCACCTTATTCATTTAGGGGGGGGGGGGGGATTATTTTATGCACCTGATGGTGTTGGTGTTAGGATTAAGGCCAATTGACTACTCGAGTGTTCTATGCCTGGGTGATCTTGGAGTTCGTTCTAAAGTGTCTTAGCTTACACTTATGTGGATCTCGGAAAAATCTGAATGGGGTGGTCGTCGAGTGCGACCTGAGATCGAACCCGTCACCAGTGCTGCCAGACTTGAGGGAAATTTTTATTCAATAGCCACCGTTAAATTTTACTTGTAACGGTTACCTAATCACATCGAAAATTTCTTTAAAAGATGTTTCGAAACAATTAAGAAACCGTTTCAATTAAAATTTAGTGGTGGCTGTTAAATAAAAATTTCCCTCAATCTAACAGCACTGCCCGTCACATCCCGTCTAGCAGCTTGGAGAAAAGAAGCTCTCGGCCACTGGTGGGGCTTTATGCATCTGAATATAATGTATGTTTATTTCTTTCTGATTTGCACATTATAAGGACTTTAAAATGGACTTTAAAGAAATGCCTCTCATAAACCTTAATGTATCGGAATTACTTTGTAATTCCCTGTGCAACTATTAATGATATTTTTAAAAAGTATGCATATATTTGTAATGATATGAAATAGAATTTCCAATTGGAAATATGCTATAGTGAAACGGAATTGTATCAACTTCAAAGCATTTTTAAAAATACTACGGATATGTATGTGCACACGCAGACAGACGGACAAACTGAGATTATAAACACATTTTAACTTTGTTGCAACTTTTTTTTTTTTTTTTTCAAAGGATTGTATTAAAACTTCAAAGTCTATTTTATTGGGGGTTATTTATTTTAGTTATTTCAAACTAAAGTGTAAAAATAGTGTAAAATACTAAACAAAATTAATTAACCAATAATTAAAATTAAGTGTAAAAAAATCAATTTTGTTATGACAAAAAAAAAAAAGAAAAAAAAAGTCAATTTATTTACAAAATTTCCTTAGATTTACTTTTAAAATAATAGAAATAACGAAATGTTTCAATTAACTTTACTACCATTTTTGCAACTTTTTTAAATAAAAAGGGAAAAAAAAAAAGAAAAAAAAAAACTTTTTTTTTTTTTTTTTTAAGAAAAAGTAAATTATTTTATTAGAATTGGGGGATTTTTTTATAACTATTATTATTATTATTATTATGTTAATCTAAAAGAAAAAAAAAATCTACATAATACATATTTTTTTTCAGTATATCAACAAAATGTCCATTAAATTAGCAAAACTTGTGACATAATGAAAAACTCTTTGTGTGACAGAATAAATAAATAAATAAACTGGATAAATATCAGGACAGGATAAATTAAAATGCATGGTCTTACCTGACTATGTCTCACACTGGCACGATATGTTTTTGTCCACTTTGAGCAGAAAGCCCTGTCCAAGAGCAGTGATGTCACAGCCGACAGGTGAAAAGTTCTGGTAGCGGTAATGCCCCAGACGATGAACCGGCAAGGGGCTTCCAGGGCCGGCCGGATCACACTCAACACAGAATATCCGAAGAAAAACAAGGCAGACACCCCTTCCAGGTATGTCAAAGTGATCAGGAATATATCCAATACTCTCCATTCGGAGCGATAACTCTTGAAGATGACCCATGTCCAACATGATAAAATGGTCACAAACGGTGAAACAGCTGCTGCTGCTAACCAACTGTACAAAACGGAATTCATAGCTTTTAATCACTGGTCACCTTATGTGGCACTTCCAAAATTGGCATTGCTGAGCGAAATAGAAAATTGTTCACAAATAAGTTTTTCTGTGTCGCGGTATTAAACTGTAAGAAAGTTGTTACTCTAAAAAGCAATTTAAGTTTCACCTATAACATGTGGTTGAAACAGGCAAGTAATTCTTATACATAGTACTTGAATTGTAACATATATTTAATTCGATACCATTAAATTATAAGAAAAGCAGTTACCTTTAAAAGCATATGTCCAAAAATTTACCTATACAAGTTTGAACTTTGACAACTGAACATAACGATAAGTAAATGGTATTTAATTTGGTACCATTAGACTGTAAAAAGAGTGATTAACCATTCAAAGCAAATGTCTTAAAAACTCAGTTGTGTTAGTTTGGTTTTTTTGGAGCATAACAATACGTAAATAATACTTAATTTGGCAACATTAGACTATAGGAAGAGAGAATAGCTTTTCAAAATAGATGTATTAAAAATTCAACTATGCCGTTCTTGGCTCTTAATAACTGAATATAACAATAAGTAAAAGTATTTAATTTCATACCATTACACGATAGGAAGAGCAATTTATTTTCAAAGTACATATATCCAAAAATTCATCTATACAAATTTGAACTTTCATAACCGAACATAATAAGTGAATAGTATTTAATTTGGCACCATTAGACTGTAGAAAGAATGAATAATTTTTCAAAAAAGGTGTCTTGAAAATTATGTTATGCGAGTTTGGCCTTTAAAACTGAGCTTATCACTAAATAGATGCACAGAAAATAAATTTCGGTTTTAAATACTTGTCCTTAATTTGGTGACATTAAAATGAGAAAATAGCATGCGAATGAAACAAAATATAAATAATTCCACCACAGAGTGTTCGAATTATGAAATATGATATTTAATTCGATATCAATAGTCTATAATAAAAGCAATAAACTTTTCAAAGCAGGTGTCTTAAACATTCAGCTAAGCATTCCTTTTACCTTTTAACAATGGAATATTTTATTAAGTACACAAAAATATAGAATATAAATTTCGATTTTAAGATTTGGTCCTTAAATCGGTGTTATTAAGCTGTAAAAACACTATATAACTGTTGCACTAAAATTCAATTAAATATTTATCAATGTAAATTTGGCTTTTTGGTGCGAACTTGGGCAACAAAGCAGTCAAATATACAAGATGCTTTTCAATTAATATTTTTCATTGCATCAAAAAGAATTTAGTTCCAGTTGTTTTTAAAAAGGATAAATAATATGCTATCAAAATGAAAATAAAATATTTTTTCTCAAGATGACAATAATGTTGATTTTAGTAAATTGCATTTATCAAATAGTTTTCGAAGTCAAAACAAAAAATCTTGTATTCTTATTTATTCTATAATAAGAAAAACACAGTTTAATCACTTTCTTATATTGAAACATATCAAGGCCTAAAATTCTGTAAAAAAAAAAAAAAAAAGTTAAAATAATTACTTAGCTCTTGAGAATTTGATGCAAGGATAGATCATAAATCCCACAAAAATGGTTTTGTTTCTTACTGAAAAAGAAAATAAACATATCATTTAAGGAATCTGCAACATTTTTCGTTTCATAAAAAAAGAGTTTTATTTTGTGCACAAGAAAGAATTCTGTAAAGTTAATATATATGATATATCAAATGCCACAGAAGTACAGGGATTACGCAATATAATTGATGTTAGTGCATCTAGACGGAAATATATGTGAAAGAAATTAAACTAAACTTTGTTTTTTAGAATACAAAACTATACTTTAAAAAAGTATTGTGAAAATAATTTAATAACTAAGAAACTTCGCTTCATAAAATAATAAATAAAATTTTCCTCCAGAAAGTTGATGTAAAAACAATTTAACCTTTGCTTGGTCTTTGAAAATATTACATAACAGGATCACAAGAAATTACTGAAACTTATTAAGTGTACGTTGAAGCAAATAAAAAAATAGTTTTTCACTTTAGGACGCAGAAGTAAATTATAACAGGAGAATTTTTACTCATAATTGTTATATAAACACAATTCAGTCTTTGCTTTGCACTTTAAGATAAAGGAATTGAGCTGCAAGAACAATTGGAACTTTTCACTGGAAGACTTTATATTTAAGCAATTTAATCGTTGATTTTCATTTCACGACTTTAAATTACCACTCGAACATTAATATTTGATTTCCATTCAAGAACTTTTCTTTGTACAGAACAGAACTTGGAACTTTCACGTCTGAATATTAATTTAATAATCAATTTTCATTAAGAACTTTGTACTATAAAACACAAAATTTGGAATTTTCATTTAGAATATTAATGTAATCTTTGATTTTCTTTAAGAGCTTTCACTCGGAATATTAATGTATTATTTGATTTTTTCTTTTAACAACTTTGCACTCCGAAGCAGAAGTTAAAACTTTCACTCGGTTAATAATTGAATTGAATTCTGGAAAAGTTTACCAATCTTATGCATTATAAATTATACAATATAATAATTAAAAAAACACAAAATTCTTAGAGAATACCGAACACTGTACAAATAAACAATAAAAATTTGCTTTGCACTTTAGAAAACATAAGATGACACCAATTGGAATTTTTATGTGAAGACTAGTCAATATCTTCTTTACAGTTTAGCACATAGCATTTTGAATGGCAACAACAAATGAGACTTTCGTTTGGAGAGTTCATAACATAGATTTTTTTCTTCTATAAAAAACTGTGCACTACGAAATAAGAGTTAAAACTTTCACTCGGAACTTATTTGTAAATAGAATTCAATCATTGTTTTTTATTTTACAATTTTGCACTACGAAACAGAAATTGGAACCTTCAACCGGAGAGTTTATATTGAAGCAATTTAATCTTTACTTTTCATTTACCAAATTTGCACGACAAAAGAGAAGTTGGAACATACAGTCGATGAGATTTATACGTAAAATGATTTGATCTTTGATTTTCATTTAATAACTTTCACCATGAAACAGAAGTTGGAACTTTCAATCGATCGGATTATATTAAAGCAATTTAACCTTTGATTTTCATTTAATAACTTTGCACCACGAAGCGGATGTTGGAACTTTCACTAGGCGAGACTGATTTACACTAAAACAATTTAATCTTTAATTTTTATTTAATAACTCCACACAGTGAAACAGAAGTTGGAACTTTCATTCGAAATAGCAGTGCAATTATACAATGGTATAAATATATCAACTTGTAAGCATTAAAAGTTGCACAATGTAAACAAAAATGAAGAAAACGAAACTAACGAAAAGGATCTTGTGACTAGAACACAGAACATTTGTTCTGTCAAAACAAAGGTGTGACACTTGTTGTTTACATCTTCACCCAAGAGTGAAACTCCTCGAAAAAGGACCTTTTCGGTTAAAATATTATTTTCTTGAATAATTACTAAACCGCTATTATCTCGAACTGCCACACTTCACAAGATCGGCATCTCAGTTATTCCGAAGGTTTCCATAACAACAGACCGGAACAGATTCGAATCGGAGAATGAGGTGCGAGTCCAAGAAGACAAAATCATCCAGAAAAAGGAACGGGTTCACCATCACGTGGCTGAGAAACGGGTTTTTGCGCGGCGCGCTCGATTAGTTTCGAAATTGAAAACCGAGAAAAGAAACGTTTTTGCCGCTGCCATGGAATTTTAATCTCGAGGGAATTCGGACATTTTCTATTTTGTAGAAATGTCGAAATTATGTTATTTTGTTTATTGATTTATCATTTTCCTGAGACGATGTTGTGTTTTTCCCAGCGCAAACAAGAATAATCCTATTGACGATATAGGTTTCTGTGCTTCTTGGCTGATTTTTTTTTTTTTTTTTTTTTTTTTTTTTGCGTTAAAGCACTTTTTTTTTTTTATTCTGCAATTATATGTCGTCTCCAATTTTAGACATCATACATGGCTTTTTTTTTTTTTTTTTCGGTTCAATTTTTATGCGTTCAATAAAGAAATAAATTTCATCAAATTACTGTTCAAAATCAGAGCACAGTTCAGAATTCTCACAAAATTAACAGTTTTTACACAACACTGCATGAAATTACACACTATGTCAGAAGAAAAATATAACCAAAATTGAATTTAGAAATGATGTAATGGTGAAAAGTAAACTAGATTACACTCCTCCCCCTCCCCCCCCCAAAAAAAAAGCTAAATCGGTTGCAAGGGCTGCAAATTGCTGGCATCCTGGCAGGCAGCAAGTTTGATACAGCTTGGTGCCCCCGCCCATCCGTATCTCATCTATAAATTTAAAAAAAAAAAAAAAAATGTTTATAGAAATATTTAGTAGTTATTGTTATTGTCCCATGAAAAATATGAAAATGTCCCATGAAAATATATTTTGGTACAGATCATTTGACAGACATCGCCTTGCTTAGAAAATCGTATATGCAAACCGAAAATATGAATTTCTCATAGTATGCAAAAACACTTATTTTGTCTTTAATGACAATTTGTAAATATTTCGAGCTGCTTGTATGTAATTTTAAATCAGTGGTGGGCCCCGAATGCGTTTGTGCTTTTCCTAAGTTGGAAGAGTAATCGGGCCCTGTAAGCTGTAATTATGTATTAATACAGATTGCTCTTGTGTAGCCCTGTATAGTGTTTATAAAAACTGCATGCGCACCATTTGTGTGCTAAGAATTTAGTATTATAAAAAAATAAATAAACAAACAAACAAAAAATATCATAACAATACTGAAAGTGCTCTTCGAACATTTTCCACTTATTATTCATTAACGTATCTACAGAAATCATGCTTTTGTGCACCCAAATAATGCATTTTATTTCACTATGTTTTATGCATTATAAAGGTATCAAAATACGCTTTAAAGAAATATTTCTCATAGACTGTAAAGTATTCGAGTTCTCTCGTGAGCTCCTGTGTACAAATAATTTTCATTGGGAATGCTGTGGAATATTCGCCATAACAATAATATTTAAGGAAATAAAAGCGTGGTGTGATAAGCAGACGAACAGCATTTTTAATTTTGTTGGACAGCGTTGAAATAAAAATAAGTAAATAAATAAAAATAAAAATAAACAGCCTGTGGCACTAAGTTAAAATCTGTCAAAAGAGACTCTTTTTTTTTTTTTTTTTTTTTTTTTGGTTTATTTTTTCCTGCGATAGTGTTGTGTTTTTCCTGATGCAAACAACAAAAAGTCCCGTTGAGGATATTGTAGGAAACGCCTTTTTAAGTCAATTGAAGTGTATGAGGAAAAGGGTTGACACCCTCAAGGAGCTTTTAGAAATGTCAGATAATATAGCAGGCAATCTCAGAGCGGAAAAATAAATAAAAGAAAAAAAAAATCTATATACTTTTCAAAAATATGCACCTATGTAAGGAAAATATTGGAATCATGAAAAATACTACTAAGAGCTTCGTTTACACTGAGAAAAAAGATATACCGCCTTCCTCTAGAATGAATAAGTGGCCCTTTTCTAAATCCCTTAACTAGAAATATAGATTTCCGAGCTATGCACATAAAGCACGCGAATAAACTGAATAGACGAAATGATCGAGAATTTCTAGTTTGCACATTTCTAGATGGTGAAACAATATTCTGAATATTCTAAATCTTTTGTATTGCGAGAAATTCTCGCTTGATTTTCTAGAATTTGGTAATAAAACAAGATTATAGTTGCTGAAACCCGCCTCTTGTAGTCTCGTCTATTTGCAGAGATTTTTAAATAACTTTGCCCTCGATAATATAGGCAAACGTTCTAGAATTCTAATAGGGGCTTCTAGAAATCGCTTTCCAAGGGGACTAGAATTTATAAGGATGACATGGAACTATTTTCTCTAGAGCCACAATTTAGATTCTAGACGTCAATTACAGAATTTTTTTCTCAATGTAGAGAAATCCTCAGTTCATTTCGGTTGTTTTTATTCCCAAATTCTTATGTACATACTGTCATTCACTATGGTATGTTTGTGAATCTCAACCAAATAAAAAATGCGCCTCTATTTTAAGGTAAATACAAGCCTTCTCATTTGTCTCTCAGTGGCTCAGTTGGTAAGAGCGCCGTGTTAGAAATCTAGTGGTACCGCGTTCGATACCCTGAAGTTCCAAACTGCTAATTTTTGCAGACAATTAGTAGAAAAGATGTCAATTGATAAAAGAAAATTTATCGTTGTCTACACAGTATTCTAAGAACTTTTGAAGAGTTTTTTTTAAGAAGCCTTTTTCTTACATCTCTTTTTAGAAGCAAAAAATATTTTTTTGTGGACTACAAGTGCCCTCTATTGGGCGGAATATTCACTAAAATGTCAATGAAACAATTAACAATACAAAATAAAAATGATTAGGAAAAACACATAAACATTAACCAAATCAGTAAAATGTTAAGTTATAATAAAAAAAAAAATAATAATAAACTGAAATAATAATAAAAAGGTGCCGCAAACGAATAATTAAATTGCAGATATTGGCCCTTAATCAGAAAATGAAATCGTAAAACTTATAGGCAATCGTGTGGTGCTGCCATCTGTTGTGAATTTTAAGAAAAAATTTCTCTTTTCTTAAAACAGTTCAAATTTCCCTAATTTTAGTTAATAAACAAAAAATTTACATTTTTTTTTTTTTTTTAATTAAATTTTATTCTAATTTCGAAAAGATTATATGATACGCTATAATAAGAATTTGGGCTTTAAAAGTTTTTTAAATAAATTATTATTTTTCGAATACAGTACAATCTGAAAAATCCGCGCAGCTTAGAACGAAGGGTTTCGCGGATTTTAGGATAATTTCTTTTATTTGCATTTTAAAACCTCGTTTAAAAAGCAAACCATTCTACAACAGTTTATATGCTGTAAATACAATGCTGAAAACAGTGTGTATAATAAAAATACAAACATTTAATTAAAATTTTTAATTTAAAAAATAATTTTTACACATTTTACTATACGGTTGCAAATTAAATCTTGTATAGTCACTGAGTTTGTATTATTAGAAAGTAAGAATATTTATCTCCATAAGAGAAAATCCTTCTAGAAAATAAAGTATTTCTATATGATATATTTTATTTATTTATTTATTTTATAATGATTGCATAATTCCACTTATTATTTCCTCTTCTGTAATAAGCTGAGCAATTGGTAAATCACCAGCACAAGTCACATAATTATTAATTGCTTTCCTGATGAACCAATTGCTAAATTTCTGTAATCTACTAATCAATAAATCAATTGTCACAATGTTTGTTTACATTGTAAATGATATTCGGATTTTAAAGTTGCAGATTTTTAAGAGTTGACTGTATATACTATGATTGTAATTAATAAAATAATCGGTTTCAGTATTGTGGGTTGTCTCTCTAAAGACTCATTAGACCGGGATGTATGGCTTAAAATGGATTCGAAAACACTACGAATATCCCTGCTTGAAAAGGGATTTGAATCCATCACTTGGTAATTAAAGATCAGAGCGCAAACCATTCGATGGACTCATGAAAAAAAAAATCGAACTACGAAATTTTGTATAATATTATAAAGAATACACACTAACATGCCAACAATTGTCGCCAAGTCGTCAATAAATGTTACTGTTGGCGATAAATTTGTCCCCTATTTTCATGGATCCTTTTTTTTTCTACTTTTAACACATTCCAACAAAGTGGAAAAGTGATAATGACCTCGGTTTGTCTGTCTATCTTTATCTATCTGTTCGTCTGTCTGTCTACGATCTAACTCCCGTAAATATTCATGGAATTTCTTCAAATTGATATATGTTATTCAAATTTACTTTTGAATGTTCCTTATTCAAAATGGAGTGAATACCTCTACTGGTTTGTGTACAGGGACACCCGAAAGTATTCCAAAGCATTGTGTTCCGTGAGAGGCATTTCTATAAACCATATTTTAATACCTTTACTGTACACAAACCTTAATGAAATTGAAATATGTTATTCAAGTTCTCTATCGGATGTTTTCTATATAAAATGTAGTAAATACCACTACTGGTTGCTGTACAGAAACACACGAAAGTATTTGTCGAGATCGATCGTTGTTGGCAAATATCGGCTGCAATCTGTTTAATGTTTTCCTTTTCTGCATGAATTTTATTTTAAAATATTAAATATTTTTGGCGAAAATGCACCATTGTTTCTAATTAAATGTAAAATTGTGCAAAAAGTTTGTAAAAAAATTTCATATCGATTTTTGCCATGGTCGGCTGATGTTGTTCGACAACACGTTACCATATGCTTTTCCTAGTGATTTTATAGAATTAAAAATGCTATTAATCTTGTTTTCTGTCCATTAACTATAGAAAAGTAATCTAAACGTCATTTTAAAAAGCTAAATATCAATACATGCAGAATTTCAATATTGCTGGTCCAACATTGGGCAATACTGCCCAAAATCGATAAAAAATAAAAACCGACTGACACCAATGCTTGCCGTGGTTGGGCAACATTTAGCCAATGTTGAGCAATACCGCTGTGCTACCTGGGTAATTACGGATGCTGAGGCGGGAGACAGAAAATATAGAAAGATAAACAATCGAAAGACAGATAAGCAAATTAAAATCATATTCACATTTAAAAATTGTTAGAAAGTGATAAAAACGCTTCATGTAGAATAAAATGTAATTCAAGTAAATTTTTATTAATAGCTCTTAATGTAACTGAATATTTTTATGTAGCCCTGTAAGACTAATACTAAGCATATTATATTTTCTATAGAAAGCATTCTTTTGTGCACATGAATAATGTATTACAATTTCATTAAGCATTGTGCAAATTAAAGTTAATAAAATTTGGTTTGTAGAAATACCTCTCATAGAATACAATCCTTTGGAATACTTTCAGGTGTCAATGTACGAAAACCGGTCACTCCATTTTTCATAGGGAACATCTGATAGTAAACTTGAATAACATATATCAGTTTCAAGATATTCCATAAATATTTACTGGAGTTAGAGCGCGGACAGACAAACAAATACACAAATTGAAATCATATTCACTCTTAATAATTGTTAGAAAGTGTTAAAAACGCTTAATTTAAATAAAAGTGCAATTCTGGTAAATTTTTATTTATAGCTCTTAATGTAACTGAATACTATTGTGCGGACCTGTAAATCTAATACAAATCGTACTATATTCTATAGAAATCAGCCTTTTGTATATATGAAATAACATATTTTAATTTCAATAAGTTTGTGCAAAGTAAAGTTATTAAAATTTGTTTTGTAGAAATACCTCCCACAGAGCGTAATGCTTTGGAATCATTTCGAGTGTCCCTGTACACAAACCAGTCATAATATTTACTCCATTTTACATAGGAAACATCCGATAGTGAACATGAATAACATATTTAAATTGCATTAAAATTTGTGAACAAAGGTAAAAGTATTAAAATATGGTATTTAGAAACACCCCTCACAAAACACAATGCTTTGAAATACTTTCGGTTGTCACTGTACACAAACCAGTGAAGGTATTCACTCCGTTTTCAATTGGGACATCCGATAGTGAACTTAAATAACATATATCAGTTTCAAGATACTCCATAAATATTTACAGGAGTTAAAACGCGGACAGAGAGACAGACAGATACACAAATTTAAATAATATTCATATTTACAAATTGTTAGAGAGTGTTAAAAACACTTATTGTAAATGAAGTGCAAATTCCAGCAAATTTTTATTAATAGCTCTTAATGTAATTGAATATTTTTGTGTAGCCCTGTAAATCTAATGCTGATCATTCTATATTCTATAGAAAGCATTCTTTTGTGCTGCCAATGGTTCCAATTTTTGGATATCGAAAAATTTTTTTTAAATAGAAATTTTAATTTTTACTAAATTAAAGAAAACTCCTATAATAACTTATAAAAAATTTCTTAAAAAAAAAAATAATAAATAAATAAATAAATAAAAATACTAGTATCCAAAAATCGGAACGGTTGTCAGCTATACCTTGCAAATCGCATGTATACGTAGATATCTAAAATATAAGAGAAGCACATGGCCAGGATAGAGATATAGATGGTATAACACATTTCTACCCTTACCCAGGACTGCCTCTGGAAGTACTCTGGGCTACCGACTGGGCCGCGGTAGCCCAGTCGGTAGAGTGCTGGCCTCGTAATTGGAAGATTGCGGGCTCGGTACTCGAGCCGGCCAAAGACCGTCGTGTACATTAATGGTGGCTGGTGCACGTAAAATCTGTCGTGGCCGCAATGTCCTCCATGGTCCAATCAAAAATTATACCTCTGGAGGTCACCGAAGCGGGAGAGCCATCCAGGGGCGTAGCTTGAGGGGGGGAGTCTCCCCCCCCCCAATGTTTTAAAAAATAGGGCAGCATATTGAAGTATGTATGCTCTGTGGAAGGTAGCTCTCTGCATGGTAGGCTGATTCCCAGGGCCCGACTTAGACTACCTGGAGCCCTGCCCTGGGGCAAGCTTATTCTGAGAGGGAGGGGGGGGGCTTCCAGTGGCCTTTGAGTTTATCAGATTGTGTACTCCTGTGACTATATTGCGACTCATCTCTAGAGTTGAAAAATATTGCATCCCCCCCCCCCTCAATGAAGGTTTAAAATGTTTTGATTTCCCTTCTCAAAACGTCATTATATATTCTGTGCGTCCTTCACTAGCACGGATTAAAAGAGAAGGATGTATTACTAATGTTATGGAAAGGTAGTAATTTTCATCTTACAGATAGAGGGCGACCAAATCTCGAAAAGACACCAATCAGCGCGTTTTTACATTTCTGGCTGTTCGTTCGTTGGATGACTGAAGCCGAAGGGGCGGGCTTTCCCTTTCTTCCGATAAGTTTCAAAGATACTACACCAGGCGGCGATCGGATCGTTTTCATCTAGTCGGCTGAATTAATGCGGAATGGGAAGCTTCAGATATCGCGCTCGCTGGCCTATCTAGTGTTTCATCCTTATCTCCTAATCCGTGTTCACTAGCCTGAATTCCGCCCCTTGATTCTCCCCCTCTTACACCACTACTGCTCCCTTCTAGCAATCCATACATATACATTGTTTGGAAATTACTCTAGAGTTTGTTTAGAGTGTAAACTTTATGTGACATTAATGGAGAATAGAGCTTTCATTCACCGCACATCATTGCATGTATATAAAAATCTCTAGATAAACCAATTCTTGAGTTCGAAATGGTTGTTTACTGCTGTATTAGCCAATACCAGTCGCTTAAATAAGTAGATACTTATAACTGTTGCCATTCGTGAATGTCATTTATGAATTTCTCTTAAAAATATTGGGCTATTAATAATTTTTATTGTTTTTTATTTATTTATTTATTTATTTATTTATTTTTTTATTTTGGTAGGCAGGGCAATGAAGAAAGGGGAGGCAGGGCTTCAACAGTTAATTAGTAAAAAAAAAAAAAAAATGCTGCTACATTTTTCTTTTGGCATCTACTTACTAGCATTCCTGCATACGCCTATGGAGGGCCCAGGGCAGCTGCCCCGCATGCCCTGGCGTTAGTCAGGACCTGCTGATTCCATTGAGCTATATGGTGTCAGCCAAAGCGCTAGGTGACTTTTTAGTTGAAATAGGAAATTGGGGTACAATTGTTCTACTCTTCTACTGTCAAAAGTTTAGAAACTTTTAAAGAGAGTACGCATCTCTGAAATAAGCTTTTTTATAGAAACTGTTGGTAAGGATCTCATCTCATAAGTGAGCGAAAATGGTAGAGATAAATCTTAAAACCTCTGTTTTTTTTTTTTTTTTTTTTTTTTCTTTTCTAATAGCTACAACACTATTATGAAGTGTTATGACGTAAACTTCACTATTCACTACACCAAAAAGAAATTTACGGTACTTTTTCGTTTGTGAGGCGCAAACGAAAAATCGCCAATTATTAACATCAGAACATTTTAGAACATTAGAACATTTGTTTTTCTAAGTAAAATATATTAACATTCTTTCTTCTACCTGAATTTTTGTTTTACAAAAATGATGAAAATTTGCGATTTGCCCACAACTGAAGAAGATGCAGTCTATTTTTTTCAAGAGAAAGGTTTATTGGTAAAGAATGCAATATGCGATTTGAATATAAATAGCAATAATATAAATTGGCGATAATATTGAATTGGCGATTTTTCGTTTGCGCGCAAATGGAAAAGTACCAAATATACTCCAAAATTTGTTGAATTGACACGTAATTTTCACTCTTTCTAAGAAAAAAAAAAAGGAAAGAAAGAAATCACAGCTTATTATTTTTATTAGTAAAATTATTCCGTAACTAACTAATACACAAAACTCATTATGTGTATCAGTAATTCGAAACAAAGAAATTTTTCTTATTCCAACACAGTTCTCGTTATATTGAGATGAGAGAGAAGAAATGTTTTCTCTATTCATTGGATTTCGTTTTCTTTTTTAACACTGCTGCCATCTAGTGAGACCTTTCTAAAATATATTTTAATTGTGATAGATTTGCAGAAAAATGCAACTCAGTAGTAAATGTTCGTCAAATAAAATACACTAGTATCATCCAATGGTAGAAATTAGACCAATTTTTTAAAGTAAGCATTTAAATAAAAAAATTAAAAAGTAGAATTTCAGAATTTCAATTCCTTTTTCGAAATTTGCGGGAATACGCGTAATACCTGCCTTAAAAGGATCCCAGTCAATTGGCCTTAATACATGTGTCTCAAATGTACGTTATATATATACAGGGTGATCAATTTAATAAAGTACCTGTTGGTTTTTCTTATTACCCTTAAATATGACGGATGTGGCAACAATTCTAACACTGAAGTATAATTGTTTGGAGTTTGGACCTTGTTTAAGTGTGGGAAACAATTTCCAACACTGTTGGACTGTTACAACTTTATTTGTGAGGTAAAATAGAAATGGAGACGCACAATGTTATTTAATCGTGTGATAATTTTGTTTATAAAAAACAAAATTTAATTCAAATTTTTTACGTTATCATTCCTACATTACATTCAGATTTACATTATCATTATCATTTTTACATTATCATTTCATAGGGTTTTCCAGAGAAGTCCTGCAAACATCGATGAATTAAAACAGATAACTGAAGAAATCTCGTCGATAACATCAACAATGCTGCGAAATGTGTCAAAAAACTGGTTCGACGTGTTCATGTTTGCATTCAAAATGGTGGCGAACATTTTCCACATTTTCTGTAAGGAATGATAATGTAAAAAAGTTGAATTAAATTATGTTTTTAAAAAATAAAATTATCACAGGATTAAGTAGCACTGTCCGTCTCCATTTCTGTTTTACCTCACAAATAAAGTTGTAACAGTCCAACAATGTTAGAAATTGTCTTCCACACTTAAACAAGGATCAAATAATTATACTTCAGTGTTAGAATAGTTGCCACATCCGTCAGACTTAAAAGTAGTAAGAAAAACCGACAGGTACTCTTTTAAACTGATCACCCTGTATATATATCCCTGTATATACATAGATAATTGTATGGTGAAGTGCTGGTGGTATAGGTTTTAAAGCTGGTCATCTACTTGATGACCCAGGCCGACAGGCCCACCTTGGTAACAGGACATTTTTAATGAATAGATCTATAAGGCTCGGGCCTACCGTTTGATTTTCAAAAAGACCCTCAATTCATTTTTAAGGGTTTTCAATTTTCCTTTTTGAGGTAAGAAAAGTAATGATCGAAATCTGTAGTTCAATTCTGTTAAATTCCTATTAACACTAAAAGAGTAGAAAAATTGCACTGCAGATAAGTGCATATAAAGATTTGTTGTTACCATACAATACGTGTATTTCAAACATTAAAAAAATGCTATTCAAATATTGAAATTGTTTAACTATATATTAGTTTTTAAAAAAATCTATATTTTTTATTTATAAATATTATGACATATAAATAAGTAATATAAATAAATATATTTCTATATATGCAAGTCTTTATATGTGAAAAGTGTTGTGTTCTTGAAAATCAATGTTGATGACAGGTATGGGAGAGGGTCACATGTGGCACCAGAGTAAATTCATCAAAATTTTATTCTATTACTATTGCCGAGTTTCAATACCTACTAATGGCTAATGCCAAAGCTTTTTTTCGGCATCAAATATCTACGGTCGATAGATTTATATAAATGGGATGATAGATTTATATAAATTACTATATCTATGGATAAAATAAAGTGAGTAAATATTATAAAAGAACATGGAGGATATAATTAAATCCTACAATTCAACCATCCAGCAAGTCATCTGGCCTCAAATGAAAAAAGATAATATTATTTTAAATTTACGTGAAAAATAAAAGAAATTATACCAACATGGGCACGAATTTGAAAATTGAAAAATTGCAATCAGTAGCTTGAGCTTCAAGGGCACTGACAGACATTCAGACAGAAAGACACTTTTCTTTATTTACATAGATTTATCTTTATAGAAATTTTTCAATTTTGTCATGCGGTTTTAGGTGCCCCACCAGTAGTCGAGAAGTTTTGCTCACAAATCTGGTAGACGAGAGGTGTTGGATTCGATATCAGTTCCGGCAAGTCAGCCTAAATGCTCAGAATTTTCTGTATTATTTTCCAAAACTTGCTTGAATACAGGATATAACCTTCTAGAAACCCTTAATGAAGGGCACTTCCACCTAGACTTAGGACCCCGGTGTAATCGATTGGCCTTAACCCTAATACCCCATTATACTACACTGTGTGGTTTTAGAAACACAGATTTTTTTAATGTCCAGATAAAACCACAAATGAGTTTGCAAAAACCAAAAATAAATTACTAAACAAAAACATAAAATTATGCACACCGTAAAGTTTATGAAAATCTTTCAAACATTATGTACATTTTTATGTTGCATTGTACAAAACAAGTAAACTCTATACACACACACACCACATAGTATACTGAAGTTTAATCCAGCTGGAAAATACGTATCACAATTAAAGAACAACTTTCAACAATTATCCAGTATTGTTAGGGATGTATTTAATGTCTTTTGTGGTGCGTTGCAGAGAAGTAATAAATGTTACATACAACATTTTCTTCATGCAATACACTTAAGGGCCGCTTCACTCACCGCCGCCGAAAGCCGAAGCTAATGTTATTCTATGGGAAATTTTTCTTTACAAATAACTTATTAACTAATGCATATTTTTAAATTCTGTTTTCACATTCTGAAAATTCCCAGCTGTTAAATTGACGGACCTTTTATAAAAAAGTATTTTTTTTTTTTTTTTTTTTTTCATATTTTATTTTGATTCTGCAAAATACGAATTTTCAATATGTGGATTTTTTTCATTTTGCAATTTCAAAATAAAATATTAAAAATAAAAAAAAATACATTTTTAAAAAGGGTCCGTCAATTTAACAGTTGGGAATTTTCTAAATGTGAAAACAAAATTTAAAATTATGTATTAGTTAATAAGTTATTTGTAAAGAAAATTTCCCCATAAAATAACATTGGCCCGGGCTTTCGGCGACGGTAAGTGAAGAGGGCCGTTAAGTAAATTTTCATAACATATGTTTATTTAATTCCGTTCAAATTAGTACTAAGCAATTAAAACTACACACAAGTTCTAAAAGCTTTTGTGTATCCTTGCAAAAGAAATATAAGTGTTACATACACTATTTTTGAATTGGCTCTTGTAGCTGTGCATTTCAGTAAAATATATAAATTTAGTAAAGTTTAAACCAGTATAACATTATTAAAATTGACTTTATGACTATTCCCTCTATAGACCATAACATATAAGAAATCTTTTATGATCATTTGTAAATTAATATATATATAGGTATATATATATATATATATATATATATATATAAGTATAACTATAAATGTTACATGCCCCATTTTCAATAGGGAATATGTTATTATTAATCTCAATAAGCAACGTAAATTTTGTAGTTTTCTAAGCATATTTACGGAAATCCGAACAGAGACAGACAAACAAGCCGAAGTCATAAACACTTTTCAACCTTGTTGAAAATTGACTTTTTATTTAATAATGTGGGGAGAAAACATTGAATAATTAGCAAAATTAAAAAATAATTTGGTGAAAACCGAAAATTAATTTGGTAATTTTAGTAACTCGTAGTAACAAATAAAAAATAGTAACTCATAGTGATGGCTTTTCCTTAAACACATGCAATAGAAAAATAATAATTTTGCAAATTATTAAGGTTATATTACTATTACTTCTTAAGTGTAAAGGAAATAACCAAAATAATAAGTTAAAACAATCATAAAAACACCAAGTAAGAAGCAGGTAAGCTTCGCAATAAAATTTATCAAAAGTGATGCACATTAAATTAATCTATAAAAATAAAAATTATAAATATACAAAGGGGAAAAAGTGATAATGTGTTTATAGAAAAAAAAAAAATAACCACACTTTGTTGTTGAAAATTATTTTTAAATGAAAAAAATGAACTTTGTTACACAATTTTTTTTTTTTTTTACAAAAGCCAATATTTTCAAGAAATAATTAAAAAAAAAAAAAAAAACTTTGGATAAGTACTGTAATGACGTCAGATGATTAATGATGTCAGAATTTTCAAGCTGATTAGAGAGGGCACTACTGGCCCTGTGCTGAAAAAGGAGAGACTGTTTTTTTGAGTCAGGGAGAGTGATGCCACTCGGATATGTGTGGAAGGTGGGCTGGAGATGCACACTTGAAAATCTTTTATTTGGTGGACTGGAATTTGACCTCCGTTTAAAAATGATATGTACTTAATTTATTTATGTTTCTTTTTTATGTATTTGTGCCTGTGGTGTGTGGTGTTTGTAAATGAGAAATAAATAAATTTCTTGAAAAAAAAAAAAAGGATAACTTTATGATCTGTACAAAAACTTCAACACAGTACCTAAGCTCCAGAAATACCTGCCGCAAATATACATAATTAGAGGGGTTCTTTCGACAGACTCTATATTCAGTATAACAAATATCTTAAATCATAAAAAATTTCTAAATAACACATATTCATTATATATTAACTAAATGCAGAAAAGGCATTCACTTTTTCTCTGCTGTCATGATGGGTCAGATGAATCAAGAATGAAATTTCATATTTTCCAAAATTTTAATAAGATGGCGATGATGTATTATGTACAATGACGCTATGTACAAAATATTAATTAAAAAATTATTAGTAACAATGTTATTCAAAAAATCAATATATTTCTTCTATTAATAATGTTTTCCCTTTTCTTTATGTCAAAATAAATCATCATAATTTTGTTTTAGATACATAATAAAAATAAGATAAAAAACTTTTTATATGCCATGTTTTTAAATTTTCTGTTGAATCATAGCTATAGAACTACATTATTACTTTATCAATGTGTATAAAATTTTTAAAACAATAATGACATCCATTTTTGTGTGATGCATAATTTAACTTTTTACAATTTTTTAATGTTCATGTTTAATTAAATGTATTTATTTTTATGTCAAAAAAAAAAAAAAAAAAAATGAACTTGTAAATTTTTTTTGGCAACAATTAAATTATAGGTAATAAGTTAATGGCTATTTTTAAAGCTATTAGGAGGTTATTATTTTCATATCTTAATTAGTTAAAAGAAAACTAATCAAAAGTTCGAAAATCAGGCTTTGAAGTATTGTGTTGTCATCGGGTTCTGAGCTATTCTGAAAGTTTCAAATGTCTAGCTAGTAGGAAATTAGTTATAAATCAATTGCAAGATTTTTACCGGACAAACAAGAATAGAAGTTAATAAAAACATGGTAAAAATGTTCCTTCTTTTCACTACATTTACATCCTTTCAACTGAAAACTCAAAGCAATTTTGATAAAAAAAAAATCAAATCACTGACTTATCAGCTGGCCAATTGGACAGGGAGAAAGATGAGGGCATAGGGGGGGGGGGATGCAGTGATGTTGCAACAATAATATTTGAAAGTAAAACCAGTAGTAGTGACCAATTACTCATAATAACAACACTTTAAGGTGGTACATCACGGATCGTTAAGGTCATCTAAGCCCAAGTTATTCTATGGCAAAATTTATTTACATAATTACACATTGCCTAATTGTTATTTTTAAACTCCGTTTTCATATTCTGAAAATATGCAATCGTTAAATGAGTACCCGTTTTCCCGAAATTTATCGTTCAAAAATTTTTTATTTGAATTTTGAGTTTAAAAAAATGCAAATTTTCACTCAATGCAATTTTCTTATTTTTGAGCTATAAAATAAAATATAAAAAAATTCAATTTTTGGAAAACTGGTACTCATTTAACAATTGTGAATTTTCTGAATGTGAAAATGGAATTTAAAAATACCAATTAGGTAATGAGTAATTTTATAAACAAATTTCGCCATAGACTTACATAGAATTTATTTAGTGACTCGAGACAGGGAAATCGTAACAGGGAGTGAGCAGCCTTAATTCCATATGACATACTGAATGATTAATGCGTTGAGAAGAGGTAGATGAGGAGAGGGGTACTGATTGTTTGCCAGTGAGAATCATTCAACAAGACCCAAGCATTGATCACAAAACTAAATTCAAAACTGGCGTATACTCAATATTTAAACTTTAAAACTTCTTCACACACCATAAAATTGATGACAACACAATTTTCTGGTGTGTGAAGAAGCTGTCTTCAATTTTATGGTGTGTGAAGAAGTTTTAAAGTTTAAATTACAAGCATGATGACTAAAATTTCAATATAGCCCAAGAACAATGTGTACTGAACTGATCATGTGAATGACATATAGCAGGCTGCTTTTCGTCCCTAGCATGTTATTGATAAATATTTCCAACTTTTATAAAGAAATATATACAAACATTATGGTAAAATAAATGGTAGCACACAGTAAACTAGTGTTTTTTTTTTTTTTTTTTTTTTTTTTTTTTTTTTAACAAAAAAAAGGGGGGGGGAGGGAGGCCCTGTGCAGCTTTACCTGTTGGTCACATATCCCTAAGGACAGCTCTGTCTAAAATGTTGTCTCTAGAGCATAAAATTGACTTTTTCCCTATACCTACTTGGTATTTACCTACAGCTTGATTGGTGCACAAGAAGACACATGTAGGAACCTATTTTTGGTACAAAATCAAGTAAGATATTTAGTACATATCTTTTGCCATTTTTAAAATACTAAGCTCTTTTTCATATCATAAAAGTATTTATTACTTTGAGATAAAATATTACAATAAAACAAAATAAAAATTCGCAAATTTCTGAAACATACAACAGTTTTTTAAACAGGTAAAAAAATAAAATAAAATAAAAATCAGAGGCAAAACACACAGTAATTTCATTTCTTGTCATTAGTAACTGGTAATAAAAATTTACATTCTTTATTATGAGGTTACGGTCTGGGGATGAAAAATTATTTGACCTTAGAATTAGGACAGAGAAATAAAAATAATAAACTCAGTTAAAAAAACATTTTGTGTCTATATTTTATTAAAAATAAAGACGTCTGGTAAAGTGATAGAGTTCTAAAATAAGAGAAAGTGCAAGATATAGACTGGTGACAACTAGATTATTATTCTTGATTTTTCAAGAGCATATGGAAACATTCAAGTGTATTACAATCTGTGGAAGATAAAATTACATTCATTAATTATATAACACAAACTAAAACAGAATGAATTTTACAAAATATAAGTAATTAATGACTTAATACATTTTCTAGCATTTTTTAATTGTACATGTGAATTTCATATATAGATCCCTAATTGCATTGAAACAGTCTTAATGGCTACTAGCTACTTTTAAAAAATAAAGTCAATGCCTAGATATTGATTAACTAAGATTTGAATACTGGTAAGTAAGTACAATATCTGTATTAAAATACAAAAATTTACAAGTATATTAAAAAAAGTTTTTTTTTTTTTTATTAAAAAGCAATTAAAACATGATAAGCTAAAAAACGAGTGCATTCATTTGTACATTAATATAAAAAGACAAATATGCATAAAAACAATATCTTTTGATTACATTGAAGTTATAAAAACAACTAGAATGGAATGTAAGCAGAGTGTTGTACACATATAGTGCTGACTCTACGCTAATTTGACTGGGTGCTCCTGCGGCCCTTTAAAAAATATTTTAGCACTCTGCGACTCTTTTTCAACCCATTTTAACACCCGGTGGCCCTTTTAAAAACATTTTAGTACCAAGTGGTCCTTATCAAACATTTTAAATGTTCAGAGGCCTTTAGATACTTTTTTTCCTGACATATAACCTGTTAGCAATAGTTTTACAGCATTCCAGGAACAACAAATGCATGTAGCCCACATATATAATATATACACATAAAATTAGTAATTTACTTTTGTCACATACAAAAATTACAACATAGAAGACCACAAATTATGCAAAAAATGCCCTTTTTGAAAATAGGTTGCCCTTTATATTGAATTCCCCACGGCGGCCCTTTTATTCTGGAGTCCACACTAACATATATTGTTAAAAATTACAATAGCATATATACTATCTATATAAGTACTATTTGGTTAATATGGCACCTATTATCAAGAAATGACAAGATTTTTAATGATGTTTAAACAAAAGGTTTATGCAAATACAGGAGGCATACAGTTTGTGACAGTTTCTGTGATTTTTTTTTTTTTAAGGAATTATTTTATTATAATTATTTACTTTAACTTAAAATATGCAAATATGCCTTTTTTGAAAATAGGTTGCCCTTTATATTGAATTCCCCCTGGCGGCCCTTTTATTCTAGAGTCCGGACTAACATATATTGTTAAAAATTACAATAGCATATATATAAAAGTACTATTCGGTTAATATGGCACCTATTATCAGAAATGACAAGATTTTTAATGATGTTTAAACAAAAGGTTTATGCAAATACAGGAGGCATACAGTTTGTGGCAGTTTCTGTGATTTTTTTTCTTTAAAGGATCTTAATTATTTTATTATAATTATTTACTTTAACTTCAATTTATATAAATCATAATTATAATAATTCCAATTATATTTTGATTATGAACCACTTGGTTATAACTTATAACATAATTAGTAGTAAATGGTTTCATCCTAGAAACAATAAATTAAATACTTTAAAGAAGTTCTGGGTACTTTCTGCTGTGATTCCAGCCTTCTTCAGAGTTGTTCTTGGCAAGGAAACAAATCAGCCACACTCATTACAAGAGCAACTTTGAAGAAGGCTGGGATCAAAGCAGAAAGTACCCAGAAGAACTTTAAAGTATTTAATTGATTGTTTTCTAATTAAAAAAAGTTCTTTAAAATATAATATATATATATATATAATTGGCAGTTTATCACAGAAGCCATAAAAATCAAGTAGTAACAAAAATTTCCTTTTTTAATAAAAAATGTACACATATGTGCCTAAAGAATATATATGTATTCAAGAGAAATTATTATTTGAAATCATAGCAAAAATCATAATTTGGGGGATCTTTTGGAATGGGAGGGGGATTTTCAGGAATGTCAACACCTTCTGTGTCCAACAGCCTTAATTTTATATCCATGCTCAACAGTGTCTCTAAGTCATTTTTGGTTTCTTTACTGACCATCTTGTTTCCTAAGAGAGCATTTATGCCATCTGTCCAATAATCAAATTCTCTTTCATTTGGAGCGACAAAGTTGAGAGGTTCTTGATCTGAATCGGGTATCAGAGAAAATGCCAAAGACAGTGTTGATTTGGTGCGTTTCACTTCTTTCATGTGAGGGCATTCTTTTCCGACAACCAAGGCTTTAATTTCAACCACTTGCAGTTTATGAGGAAGTTCTTCAAGTGCAGGTACACCTCTATTTTCATCACAGTCACCATAGTGGAAAACTTTGTGATTTGGTGACAATCTGCAATACCAAAACTTATCTTTAATACGTTGACCTTTGTTTGAATATTTAGTGAACATAGTTCCTTCACATAAATACTGCAGTCTTTGCTTTTGAATCAAATTGCGTATTTCAGGTGTAATCTGCTCCCTCAACTCAACAATAGGTTTAGCTTGAGATTCCCATTCTTCTCTGTTAGAACGTTCTTGTTGCCAGAGATTGGTTATTTCATTGTATGTGAGGGTTGCCAGTTTCATTTTAAACTTTTCAAGTGTCGGTGGTGGTGGATCTGTATTCAATGCTCTCGTAATTTGTTCCTTAACGACACTGACAACTTTTGCAAAGTCTTCCGTTGTTGCACGCATTTCTTTCCAAGTTTTGTTCAGAAGGATAATGCAAATACAAAAGAATTCCTCGAAAGGATGATCATGAGTAAAAAACATAGGGTAAAATGTTTTCCCCTGTTCTGTGGGAGGCTCTCCAATTTTCAATATTTCACAAAGGAGTTTAGTTAATTCAATACTAGTTCTACCAAATGGACATTCATGTTCATCTGCCCTACAAGAGTTTTCAAGTACAACTTTGGTATAGCTTTCAGCATGATTTCGTGCAAAATATATCATATTATCTAGAGCCAACATCCCAGGAGGAATTTCAGTAAAATCTTCTGCTGGATTAACACAATTTTTAAAACCCAATTTTTTGTAATCTTTGGAATATCCACCAGCTTTTCGTCCAACTGAATTAACAATTTCAACATCGGTTTCGAATGCAATTTTTCGCAATTCAAGGATCTTATCTCTTCCTTCGGGATCTTGAGGATCCAGTCGCCGTTTCATCTTTTCTTCCAGCAAATTGAACAAAAGTGTCTGTAAAACATACAGCTGATGAGCCATCTCTGCCCCTACATGTTGCATCTGAATTATATGAGTCATGATAACATTCCTTATCTGCTTAGATGTTAAAGTTGCGGCAATTGCGCGCCGTTTATTGTTATCGGCTTTTAAAAACAAAGCATTTATAAGCGCAATTGCATTTTGCTGTATCTCTGGTACAGATGACTGTAAATGGATAATCAAATATGGGAGTGTCACTTCCTGTTCAACAAGAGGATATTTTCCTGAACTGTTTAATACAAGGTTTTCTAATATAGCAAGAGATGCTTGTAAAGCACTTGGCTCTTGTCCAGCTGTTTGAGAATTCACCTGATTGGCAACCCGACCAATAAACTTATCTTGCAAATTATCCCAAGAAACTATACCATGTTCCATTAATTCAACAAACGATTTCAAAGTCAGTGCTAATAACTCACCACTAAAATTCCCCCCTTCAATCATCGATATGAGGAAATTTGAACCTTGCTTGTTAATGAACTCAAGAGCGAATGTATAATCAGCAGACAAACATGCAAGGCGTCTCAAAGCGATTTTTTTCTCCTCTTGGGTCCCAAAATTTAACTTCTCTAATATTTCTTGAGCTGTTTTGGTAGAAGAATATGTAAGTCTTAATACACTTCCATTCTTTATCTCATTTCTATTTTTTTCGGTTATATAATTGCGTGCATTGTCAGAAAATTGCAAGGCGTACTGATCAGAATCAGTAAGTCCCCATGTTGTACACAAATCTTGAATAATAGCAGCTAGAGGTCTTTTTTGATCAAATTCAATCAGCTGTGGAACTTGATCGTCCATCTCCACAGCTATTTTAACTATGTTTATATCCTTAATGGCAGGCATAATGATGTTTTAAGTTTTCAGAGTACTTTAAATGTTAAAGCTAACTGTAATCAGTAATAAAGAAAATAGATAATTGAAGCTTGAGACTGATTGAGAAGTTCTATTAACTGTTCATTTTCAAAAAAGAAACATACAACAAAAATTTACAGACAGAATCTAAATGAACGATAACAATAACAAAGATTATCCGATCATAGTTGGTTGATTGGTTTGTTGATGATTTTTGCTTGCTAAAAGATTATGGGTATCCATAGAGCAAATTTTAAAATTATTCTAGCGATGCTGAGTGCATGTTTCGTGAATAATGTTTTTTTCATATTTGTTATTTCTATTAAAATTATTCTATAAAAAAAAATACAATTTTAATTAGTTATCTTTTAATGAATTTTTCTATACGTATAAACTTGATATGAGACTAGAATTTAAGAATTTTTTCTAGCGATTGGCAATAATCTGAGAAATCGGAATCATCTTTCGTGTTCTAAACAATGACAATCCCGCCAATTTTTTTCTTGTAGGTTCTTGTTCTAATAAATAATTTCAAGAAAGTGAATAAGAATTCCTTATATTAGCAATTGGTAATTATCAAAGTATTTTGAAGAATTTAATTTTGGACTTGTTTTCTTTTTGTTATTCGAAGATTTTGTCCTTTTGATCTGTATTAATGTGTGTTCTCAGAATTCCATTTCAACCATTGTGTGGATTATATATAAATTATTTGAATTTATATATAGACATATCTTTCATGTTGTTATTAGTTATTTTCTATATATATTTACGTATATTTTCTTTTTTGTCTGGAATTCTCCATTCGAAATTTAATATTTTTTACTTAACGAACACTTAAAATTCTTCGATAACTTATTATATTATGCTCGTTAGATTTAGTGTTATTTGCTATAAACGTTAATATTAAGTCTTTATTGAAAATCTAAAAATTTTTCAACTCGCTATGTTCATATATAATCATTTATTTATATAAGTTTTATAATAATATCTACTCATTTTACATTTCAGAATATAAGGGCGGAACTTCCTTAAGAGCTGCTGATTGAGAATTAAAAAAGGTATTGGTCCCAGTTGGTACAGATTTAACAGTACTTAGCGGTAGGATATTCAGTATAGATTTGATATCTGTCGTCCTTGGCGATTTTTGTATTTGGCAATCGAAAGCGTGCTACGAAAATAAGCATGACAGCTGATTTTCGTAATATAAATTGTATGAAATATTGTTTATGTTATTGATTGCTCTCCGAATATATGTTATTAAAATAACTGTGATTTTTTAAAGGAATTATATATGTTCGCCAGATAATTTGGTGATTTTTTTATTTCCTCTTCCAAAGACGACACATATAAAATCTGCTCCAAAAATCAATTATCTACTTTGATAACTTTTTATTGCATTTTGGAGCAACTGAGATATTTGTCCAAGTGTCACCTTTGGTATTTTTTTTTTTTTTTTCTTTCTTTAATTCTTTTTTTTTTTTTTTTTTTTTTTTTTTTGACATAGCAGAATGCTGTTTTTGAAAATGGTTGTCATGGCTTCCAAACTTAAACAAGACAAAAGCGAATTTTTAAAAAAGGCATCAGTTTTGAAGTGTACCGAAATAAATTAAGCTTCTTTTTTATATATTTTTTAAAGATTAATAAAACAAGCAAATTTCAAATTAAGCTACTTCACTTTGCATAAAATTCTGACTGCAGCTTCCAGTAATACACATGGATGTATGCTTTGCATACATGAAAACCAAAAAAAAAAAAAAGATACAGCTAACTCATGCAATTTCGTGCTGCTGAGGTCAGTTCACTAATACGCATTATGTACACTTCGTGTACAAGAGAAAAAAAAAAAATCACTGTACAGCCAATTTGCTGCACATGAACAAGAAAATGCAGGAAATTCTATACAGAAGCAATTGCACCACATTCACATTTTTCTTCCTAAATACGCATGTCATTCTTAAACAAAATCAATATTAAACAATAATTATAATATATATATATATAATAAAAAAAAAAAAAAAAAATACATCCTAGTTAATAGAATCTTACTTCAGTAGCAAGCATAGAATGTTTGAATTGCCATGGTTAGGTAGCAAAAATCATGGAAACCTGTCAAAACGAGATGGTGAAATTAGGGAAAAATCTGAGAACTTCTTTTCAGAATTTCTGTAGCCACCCTTATATACATATCAGGGTTTTGGATCCACCCACAACCCCAAAAAAACCAAAGAGTGGGTTTTATTGCTGTTTTTTTTTTTTTTTTAATCTAATTAAGTTTTTCACTTTTTTAAAAATAATTTATTCTTTTGTTTACTTCATATTATTATAGGTGTAATAATTATATATATCAGGGGTGAAACTTTTCAGGGGCTACCTCTGAATTCAGGGTTTTTGAAGATTTTACTGTGTCTGAATTTCATGATAAATTATTTTGCTTTTGTAGAAATTTCTAATTTTGAATGTTTAATTTGCCTTATAATGTATTCAAAACTCTCAAAATATCACTTGTTATAGATAGCTATATGGTATATCATTAATATGTTTTCCCTATCTATGTACAAGTAGCAGTTTTCAGGGTTTTTACGTGTTAGGAAGTTTCACCCTTGATATATATACAGGGTGTTCCAAAAGTCTCACATGCCCCACCTAACTCGAAAATGAGTCAGAATTGTGAAAAATGGCGAAATACATTTTCTCAGTGAATTCGAGAGAGACCTCTTTTGGTGAAAAAAGTTTGGACCCTGGGAGGGAGGGGGGATATATGTCTTGCGATACATCTCTGGAAATGTCTCTTGAGAACAATGAATTTGATATAAATTATAGTTTCATCCTACGATAATTATTGGAAAAGATACGTGAGTTTTTAGACTTTTGAAATGTGGAAGTATTATATCCCCTTTAAAAATCATTGCAGGACTAAACTATTTATATCAAATTCATTGTCTTGAAGAGACATTTCCAGGGATGTATCACACGACATACCTTCCCATTTGAAATTTTAAAGTTGTCCTCTCTAGCCCCCCAAGGCCTAAACTTTTTTCACCAAAAGAGGTCCCTCTGGAATTCATTGAACACATGTTTCACCATTTTTCACAATTCAAACTCATTATTCGAGTTAGGAGGGGTGGGGGGGACTTTTGGAGCACCCTGTATATATATGTACATAACATAGTGTATCGTATTAGTGATATATATATGCTAGTTTGAAATTATGTAATTATATTTCAACTTTGTTAGAAAAATTCCTTTCATTTCAACGGTCTATCTGTGCAATATCTCTTTTGAACAGAACAGTTTTGTTAAATGAAAGATGAGATTAAACGAACAAAATGGCAAGCCCTTTTTGTATTTTTAAGTCATTATGATGTTTTAAGAAAAAGTAATACTTTGCCTAAAATTCTAAAGATTTAACAGCAAATATTAAACATAACTAACAAATATAATGATTGACTTTGTAAGGTTCGATACAGGCAAAAAATGGGGTTCTTTTGTTGCCCCTCACAAACTTCAAACTCGTTAAAACAGCCTTTTTAAAAGATTTATAAAAGATCTTTTTATAAATTTTCTCCATGTTTCGAGAATTATTTTTAGTGATTACCTATAACTTGGTTCAATGAAACACTATTAATTTGATAATAAACATTTATATATAAAATGACTGATAAAACGGGAGGTCTAACATATTTTTTTTTTTTTTTTTCTTTCTTTTTTTCCACAAAAATAGAGGTGCCAAGTATTACGATTTGTCCGTAATTATTACGGCATTACGGACAACATATAAAAATTATGGATTATACACTTTAAAAAAAGTCGCCGATATCGTTTGTTAAAAAAAAAAGAATCGCCGCTAACAATCGAAAATCAAACGCACAGCAGAAGCATTCTAATTCTCACTTTCCCCATCCACAACATAAATGTCAATATTCATTTTAAACTTGCTTTATAAGATTCTAGAAACTATAATTATAAAAAAATAGAATTATACAATATTTCTTGCTGATGTAATTATTTTTTGACACCTCCCCCCCCCCCCTCTTTTCTTATCTCCAACTAGCCACTGTCGATTAAAAGTTCTGAGAAGCCTTTAGTTTCCCAGTCTTTCTCCATCAGCAACATAAATATCAATATTCATTTTAAACTTACTTTATTAAGATTCTATTGCCTTTAAAGAAGTAGAATTGTTTAATTTCTCATTTATCTAATTATTTATATTTTGACTGCCCCTCCCGCTTCCCAGCTCGTGATCAAGGTCCAGATGTTTTTTCCTCCCACCAAAGCAGGTTTTTTTTTTTTTAATTTTCATTTTGGAAGAAGGTAAAGAAATACATATTTATTTACTTTTGTTTTTGAAATTTTTCTGATTAATATTTTAAATACTTGTTTACAAAAACAGTGAAATTCATTGTTATATGTGGGCTTGTGTATAAAAATTATTCTGTGATGAGTATATAACTCTGATTACTAATAGATAGCTCTTATTGAAACTGGCACCTCTGTGTATATATATGTTAATATCTATTTTTTTAAATTATGACCATTATCTTATATTTTATATAGGGATGAAATGGATAGTGATTTTGTCGGAAATCGGATATCCGAAGCGCCTTTGCCTGAAGGATACGGATATCCGGCATTGGTTTTGTTTTTTGTTGTGTTGTATATTTCTTTTCTTTTACTTTATTTTAAAACAATAAAATATAAACATATTTCATATGCTATTCTTTTAAACACATTTTAAATATAATTTACTTAAGCATATTTGTTTAGCATTCTATTTATTTGTGCAATATTGCGATGAAGAATAAAACTTAAGTCTAACATACCCATTCCTACACTAGCAATTTGTCACAAAAATATAGGTTTTGTTCAGAATTATAAAACAAAAACTTATCATTCACACATTTTTTACAGTACTAAAAATATGTATTAGTGCTTGATATGTATTAAAAAAATGAAACAAAATATTTTACTAATATAATCATAGTTGAAGGGTTGGTTATTTTCATAAGAAAAGGTATATATTGTGGCCATCACACACCACTTACAGTTTAAATTGTGCAAAAGTTTAACCATAGCTTCACACAATGAATATTTTATATATGGAGTTTGGTGCAATATTAATCAATAGATGCTGAGATATAGGCTTGTGAAAAATCATAATAGCAGATTCACTTGTCGGCTGATATACACCTAAATAAGGCGACATCAGTTGAACGGAATTTTTGTCACACACACAAACACAAATTTTAAAAATTGATCAAACCAGGTTCTGGACCTCTTAAAATGTGTAAATCCAGCGAAAACCAAATGTAGAAAATTTTTATGAATCCAATACTTTCGTTTGAGACATTTATAAGAAAACGTAAAAGAAAGAAGAAAAAAAAAAAAAAAATCCAAAAGCTTCAACGGCTTAGTATGTTATGGCCATTACGAAACTTTCTTTTATATCAATCTACATAACAAAGCTACACGCTATTTAACATGCACAGAAGAAACTTAACGGCTTTGCACGATAAAGATTTTAGGTATGGAGTTTAGTGCAATTTTAATCAAAAGATTGTGAGTTGTAGCCAAGTGGAGAATCATAGAAGGTGAGGAACAACTGCGACATCTGTTGGTCAGTATACACCCAAATTAAGCCAGCTTTCATTCTCTTATTTTTTTTCTTGCATATCAAGTTAAGTGCAGTTAAATGTTATAGATGTTGAGATTTAGCCTTCCTATTCACAGGGTAAATTGCAGCATAATATAGCCACCTATCAACCAATATGCACCAAAATTGAATCAACATGATGTTTCATAAAAATGTCCCTCTCACATACCAAATTTTGTGTAATTATACACAAATAAATCCAAGATAATTTCTCCATTCACGTAAAAATTGCAGCATAACAGCATCGTCCATTGGCCAATATACACAGAAATTAAATAAACATATTTCATAATAGCCCTGTCACATACTTAGTCCTTTTTTTAATTATACACAGTAGAAGAGATATAGTCTTCTTTTAAATGGGAGAAATCAGCACCACCTATTGAGTAATTTTCACCTAAAGTTGATGGGCACTTTTTTTTTGTTTGTTAATGCGCAACTATGTATAAATTTATATGAAATTCTGTGCATTAACTATTGAACTAAAGCTGCTACACAAAACTTTTGTCAGACAGATTAGACATTTTCTGAAAACGGTCAAATTCAAAATTCTGGTTCACTCAAAATGCGTAAATCCACATAAATGGGGAAATTGAAAATTTTTACGAATAAAATGCTTTCTTCTATTGAATATAGAAGAAAGTAATGATTCAAAACAAATTTATATTTTTGTTTCTCTAAATGCTTTTTACTTATTTTATATTCTCTGTACAGATAAGAAAAAAAAAATTAGGTTACTTGTTAAAATTCTTTAATTAAAAGTAAGTTCAGTTTTTTTAATGTACCAAAATCATAAACTTTAAATAATTGAGCTTTTTTTTTTTTTATTCTTTAACAATCTGAAATGAAAATACAGACTTCCTGAAAAATAAAATATTACTTCTATTTGAAGTGATTTTAATTTTTGGGACTATATCTATGCTGCACAATGGAAAATTCTAAATTCAAGTGTTTTTTTAGCAAGATATTCCATTAAAAGTGCAAATTTATATAAATTGGAGTTTTTTTTTAAATCCAAATCGAGTAGGTAGAGGACACGTTTAATTAAATAGGTAATGGCACACACAATGATGCCAGAGGGTCTGCTAGTATAAATATATGGGCACAAAAACAACTTTCTTGTGTAGGGAAAAGTGGATTGTAAATAAACAGGCAGGTTCTAGTCAATAAATGTACATTATTTGACTCATTCTCAAAACAATCTATCAGATTGTGCAGTTACTTCAAAGGAAAGCATGCAAAATTGACAAAGATATCTGCCTCTGGCCCCTCAATTATCTCAGCAGGGGGGTTAGCGTCAAGGAGATCTCTAGACCTTTCAACCAATTCGGGGGTTTTGAGCCCGGTTGACCACATCAAAAGATTTTGAATAGTACCGCTCCAACCAACCGCTAGTGGAAACCATCACTCTGGAAAATCCTAGCTAACTCTGCACAAAATTAAAATAGGCTTTCTATATCTCTTAAATCTGAAGCTACTTTTTGCTAAAGTGGCCAAATTCAACTTTTGCATTTTTTTTTTTTTTTTTTTTTTTTTAACCTTTACAAGCTACAACTGATCTAAAAAAAAAAAAAGTCACTAAATTTTCATCTGAGGGGAATTTAAGCTTGAATTTTCTCCTCCGGATGTCCAGCTTGAAATTATCGGATATCCGTATCCGGACTGCTGATATCCGGTACCCCGTCGGATATTTAAAACTCAGCCGAATACCAGATAGTTACCGGATATCCGTTTCATCCCTAATTTTATACATACATATGTATATAATATTATTATATACTGTATTATATATATATGATATAGTAAATAGTGCGGTACGGCGTGTCAGTTTCTGATAGCAGTACCATTACTGATAATAAAGGGCAAAATTAACGGTCGCCACCGGCCACGTGGCGACTAAATAAAAAAAGATGGCGATTAAAAATTATGCATCGATCGCCACTAAAGTCGCCACTTTTTATGATCATTAAAATAATCTAAAAATCGAGCGACGATAAGCAATCAAAGCCTTGTGATTTCCAATCTTTTTCCATCCATGGCATAAATGTCAATGTTCATTTTAAACTTGCTTTATTATATTCTACAACCTATAAAGAAGTAGAATTGTTTAATATGTCTCACTCATATAATTTTTTGGACCCCCCCCTCCCTTTCCCTCCCCCTAACGATCTGTGATCACACAGCTTATAGAAAGCTTTATAATTTCTAATCATTCTCCATTTGCTGCAAAAATATAAATATATATTTTAAACTTACTCTATTAGATTCTAGAATCTGTAAAGAAGTAGAATTGTTTAATATCTCTTACTCATAATTCTTGTAATCCCCCCCCCCCCCCCTTCCAATGATTGGCAATCACGTGCTCCACTGAAGTCTTGTGGTTTACAATCTTTCTCTATCCACAGCATAAATGTAAATATTCATTTTAAACTTTCTTGATTAGATTCTAGAACCTATAAAGAAGAATATAGATGTACCCTCTCCCCCCCCCCCCACCCCACCCCACACACACACGTGAGCTCCATTTCCACAAGCAGTTAATGATCAAATGTCCTGCAAAGCACAATCTTTTTCCATTAATATCTCCATAGTACTTAGTGTATATTTAACCCATTTAAGGTAGTTGACAAATGTGTGTATAAAAATTTGATTTGACTTAAATGTGTATTTTTCAAAAAAAATTTGTATTTGCTTTCTTTTGTGTAGAAATCTTCCTTTTCCCTTCCCATTTTAAAGTAGAAATCTCCCTATTTTTAAAGCTACAAATCTGGCAGCTAAGTAAATTATTTTTAATGAAGCAGCTAAGTTTCCATATCTATACTTTTTAAGGGGAAGTATTTTAACTCTATAGAAATAAAATCATTTAAAAAAGTGTCTTTAGAAATACGAAAAAATAATAAAACTGCTAACTGTATTTACACATGACCATGTAAAAGGTTGTGATGATGATGAATCAGCTGATTCATTTACTAGAAAATATCAATGTGAACTGTGAATGATAACAGTTTATTTCACTTAAATAAATTGAAAAAAAAAGTACTACTGAATTATCTGAAAGATAATAACTTTTGCTGTTATTATTACAGCCCTAAGCAGATCTTAATTTAGGATGCGCAATTTAGGATTTTTAAATAGAGCATAATTACAATTTCAGTGTCCCTGTGTTAATTTTATTATTATATGTATTTCTTATTTTCATATTTTTCTTGTGGTAATTATACCGCAAAATGGTGACAATGCTTTTTGCAGTCTGAAAGAAATAGTCTTATGTGAAAAGTGGCCACTAACTTAAAAAAGTGGCTACTAATGAAACTGACAGTACCGGCCACTGGCCACTAATGAATTTTCCCAGTTTTGCCCTTTAACTGATAACAGTTTTAAGAAATTGGCAGCTCTACAAAAATATTTTGTTTTTTATTATTAAATAAGTTTTAAAATATGAATGAAATATGTCAGTATCAATATTAATAAAAATTTAAAACTTTTATGCATACTTTTTTTTTTTACTTTTAACTGTATAAAAAATGTATAATTATTTGTAATATGAAGATCGTACATGGAAAGGTTAAAATATTTTTATTTTGTTACTAGTTTTTATTTTACACGTAATAACTTAATAATAAAAAATTAAATCCTGGAAAAATGTGCTTTACAATGCTGCTTGGCAATTTTTTTCAAACTTGCCAATTTGGCACAATTTCGTGGTTTTGTTTCCTGACTTTTCTAAAATGGCTGATTTTATGTGTTTGTTTTAAAACAACTACCTAAAAATAAAGTGTAAAAAGTAGCTTTTCAAGCACTTCAACAAAAGAAAATAAAAATACAAATTTTAAAAATTTGCACAATTTTCATAGACAAAAACTAACAAATATTAAACATTACAAAACAAAAACAGCCCAAATAACCCAATAGACATAACAAATAAATATATGAATAAAAAACAGGGTTTTTTTTTTTTACTTAATCGTTTCAGAATTTTTGTAGAAAGCAGTGTTTATAATTCTCAAAAAAACAAAGAGTTAAATCCTCTCTGCAAAAAAGTATTTTTTAATTGCAAAATTCATTGTTTATATCCAAGAATTTTTGCGTTATATAGAGAATTGCGTTATAAAGATCTTCTACTGTAGTAGAGGACCTTTATTAATTTTGTGTAGATCTAGATCTATTCTAAATTTAGTTAAGAAAAAAAGATAATACAAAAGGTTTCATAACTAGTATTTTGTTATTACATAAGGAGAAAAATAACTAGAATGATGCGAAATGCTAAAAGTGACAATGTAAGATTGAAATACATTTTTTTACTTTCCGAACACTATAGTGAGGAAATTATTGTAATCATGTCAAAAATCCGAATTCGGGATTTTGATGTTTCTATACGTTTTGAGGTTCCCTGAGTCCGTTTTCACTATTTTTACGGTGATATGTGTGTGTATGTGTGTATGTCTGTGAGTGAACACGCTAGCGTCTAAACGCTTTGTTCGATTAACCTGAAAGTTGGTATGCATATTGTAAGTCACCATAGTACGAACCCTATAGATTTTGGTGAATCTAGCACTTATAGTTTTTTTTACAGGGACACAAAGAAAAATTCTTTATCATTATGGCCTATGGGAGCAAAATCTTAAAAGTGCGATAGCATCTAAACGCCTTATTCAATTGAGCAAAAATTTTATACACATATTATAGATCACAAATACTCAATCTGTATAGATTTTGGAGAATCTAGCATTTATAGTTTTTTTACAGGGACACAAAGAAAAATTCTTTATCATTATGCCTATGGGGCCAAATTTTTAAAAATGTGATAGCGTCTAAACGCCTTATTAATCTGAGCAAAAAATTTGTACACATGTTATAGATCACAGTTGAACTAACTGTATAGATTTTGGTGAATCTAGCACTTACAGTTTTTTTTACAGGGACACAAAGAAAAATTCTTTATCATTATGGCCTATGGGACTAAATTTTAAAAAGTACGATAGCATCTAAACGCCTTATTGAATTCAGCTGAAAATTTATATGAGTATTATAAATCACTGTTACACTAACTATAAGCATTTTGGTGAATCTAGCATTTATAGGTTTTTACAGGGACACAACAAAAATTTCTTTATCATGATCTATGGGCTCAAAGTTCAGTAGCGTTAAATAAAACAACGTGTAATAGATGGAGAAAAATACTCAAACACTCTATTATGGTTTTCTCTCTTTTGTTTGTTTAACAACTACTTTCTTTACTTTATCTACAAAACTGTTAATTACTCAATGTTCGGAAAGTCGAGTGGAGTCGCTCCAGATTTTTTTTTTTTTTTTTTTTTTTTTTTTTGAAGTTAAAAGGAATTAGTGCATCGATTATATTAATGTATATTTCTATTTATAATTTTTCATTCTATATTTTATAGTATCCTGAAATTATTTTCTATTTCAGGGGTTGATCCAGGTTTTAATTTTCGGGGGCCCATTTTTGTGAAAATCAAAATATTTTTATGAAAAAAAAGAATTGTTGCTAGAAACTTTTCATTTTAGCAGTTACTTTGTCTAATGTTTAATATCAAGTTAATAGCATTTTATTAAACAAATATAGACACTCATTAAAAACATACAGTAAACATGGAAAAATTTTACAAAAGTATTATTTTTATAAAACAAAATTTTGTGAAAGGGCTATTTTTATAAATCTGAATTTTGTAAAGGGGCCCATTTTAGAGATTTGAATTTTATGAAGGGGCAGCAAAAGGGTCCCAATTTTTGCCTGAATCGACCCCTGTAATTTTCAAAGAAGCTTACTGACAAAAATCAAACTTGGAATTTTTGATGGGACATGTGGTTTTTAAGTCTCTAAAACTATTTTAAAATTTACTCAAGGGACTGAAACCAAAATTTAGGAAAATGTAATAAACTGTAGATATAAATTTGTTGCAAAAAATAGTTTCAGAATGCTTTTTATACAGAATTTTAGATTTTTGACAGTTGCTGTCAAAAAGGGCTTTTTGACATGACAGTTAAAACCATGGTTAAATCTGGATAAAACCGTCGATTGTCATAAACTTGCCAACCCTAGCTGCTAGTTTAAAAAAAGGGGGGGGGGGGACAGTTTTTAAATTTTTAAGAGCATTTTAGCTTAAGGCCATATTTAACATTTAAAATCCACACTCATTCAAAAATTCCATTATAAGTATGTATAGTATAACAAATACTTTTTTAATTTTAACTTTCTTTACTACTTTTTCTTATTACTAATAAATAAATAAGTGTTGAAGATCATACACAATAGTTTTTCTTTATATAATATATATATTATATATTTATTTATCAAGTTTGTAGGTTGTTTTCTTCTACATTTGGGCTCTAATACATAGAGGCAATAAGGGTGCATTTTTTTTTTTTTTTCCTTTCAGATAAGGGGCATGAAAGGTTCTTTTTTTTTTTGATTAGAGGCAAGAAGGGCGCAGTGCCCTCCAGAAACTGTCTGGGAAAACTGTATTTAGAATTAACATGAACTATCTCTAACTGTACTCTTTTCATTATTTTGTGTACATGCCTATTTAAAAAAGAATATTGAACAATATTTCAAAACTTTAATCATTAATAGGCAAAATAAAAGTTATTTGTGATTATCTAACATCTAAAATGAATAATTCACAGAAACATTGCTACACTCAAAAAATACTTAATGTTGTTTTGAATTTAAAACTTAATATTTTTTTATGGGTTGATAAAAAAACTGGTGAAATAGAACGTAATAACTGAAGGACAAAATTAAAAAATCTACAACACTGCATAAATTGCTTCAAAAAAATTCTTTTGTTGAGGAGGACATTTTGGCAAGCTCTAAACCAGATGGAGGTCCTCCAAATAGCATCAGTGCCCCAGGTCTAAAAAGCATAGTCAAGTGTTAGTGAGCAATTAAAAAATAATAATAATAAATTGAAATATTTTGTTTAGAGATCCGAACTTAAAATTTACTTAATGAAATAAAATATTTAATTTTTTTTTTCAAAATATGGCTTACTAAGTTAAAAGGCGAGAATTCAATTATTCAATAATATTAAAAAAATAGAATTTGTAAAACTTCATTTTTGAATTATAATACAAAATATATCCTTATAAAATAAGGCAACGAAAATCCCATAGGATAACATGGTAAGTGAAAAAGAAAAAGGAAGCTATTAATTTGTCTTAACTGTTATTCGTGTTTCATTATTCCACAATAATAATTTGGCTTCTGGCCCAGTAGCAGAATTTTTTCTGTCAATCTGCGACAGTTATTTTTGCATTAGAAAATAATCTGCAGCATGATTTCACAATGAGTTATGGAAAAAAAGAAGTTACCGGATTCAGTAAGCATATTTTTATCACAAGTTTGCATTCATCTAAATGTTATTAAACTGTTAGATATGTCAAAGCATTGTAGTTATAGAATTTTAATTACATATAGCTAGGTAAAGAGTTGGCATTAGCAACTATCTTTCATATTATATAAGAACTACTATTTTGTTTATGATTTTGTTCGTACTGACTCTAGTAAAATACTTGTAGAAGACTAAACATTCAAATTAATGCAACTTTCCAAAACTTTTTGGTTCCATGAGTAACCAGATGGAGGGACATTAAGACGTATAAACTTTCTTTTATCGACAATTAAAGTTTGTTCGTCATTGCCATTTGTACAACTTAATTGCATTAACTGACCTTCTCAATGTCCGAGCCCCAACTTTCACAGAAAACTTGTGATACTGGAATTGAAACTGCATATTTAACCCATTAGGCACCTAAGCTCCCGCTGCAGGAACATTTAAGAATTTTTTCTCTACAATAATTAAGATAAATATATATATATATATATTTACATTGAACGTTGAAGTGTCTAGCTTCGCTAGTAAAATTTTCAAAAAGTTTGTAATGCAAATTGTATTATTATTTTTTTTAAATTATTCAAATAAATTTGTTTCTACTGCATAAGGAAAGAAAATCACTAAAAATAACTTATTATTCAAGTGCAGGGGTTTAAAAAGATGGACATAAATTAAAAAATCCGTTTCTTAAATTGTAACAAACATGGATCAAGAAAATTAATTTAAAAGTGTTATCCAGTTTATCAACATCTATTCTACTTCCATTAGGTGCCAAGGCTCCTATTTTGGAACTATATCATACCTTCTAACAAAATAATTGTTTTTAAAATTATTTAAACTACATATGATTAGGGATGCATTTTGTAACCCGAAGCGTACGAAAATGCAAAATTTTTCATTGAGATTCATATAGTGGCATTCAATGGATTACTTAATAAGTACAGGTATTTTCTTTGACAGCTCAATTAAAGACTTTTTGAATAGACCTGTGATCCTTTCAGATCCAATTTCTTCTATAGTGCTAGGGATCCATTTATAAAAATACTGTTATTCAAACAAAAATGTGTAAAGATCATCAAATTTTGAAATCGATACAAAATCTAGTATATATTCAAAGATTCAATAACAAAAATTACGTGAGTAGTGAGTGATATTGAACAATTCTACATCTAAATAGATTCTGCAATTTAATGAAGCAAATTTAAACAGAATATTGACAGTTACGCTGCATATGGAAAAAAGAATGGGAATCTCAAAACTTCTGCAGGGAGTTTGATTACCGATCGGTAGCAAATGGTAAAGGAGGGGGTCCCAAAAAATTATATGAATGTGAGATATTGAACAATTCTATTTCTTTGTAGGTTTCAGGATCTAATAAAGTAAGTTTAAAATGAACATTGACATTTATGCTCTAGGTGGAAAAAGATAAAAAGATTGGAAATCAAAATACTTCTATGGAGCATTTGATTCCCGATCGTCAGTGCAGGGGGGAGGTTGTGGGGGGGAAAAGGGGGGGGGTTTAAGTAAATATACGAGTAAGAGATAGTAAACAATTCTACTTTTTTAAAGGTTTGAGAATCTAAGTAAATAAGTTTAAAAACAACATTGAGATTTATGTTGCAGTTGGAGAAAGATTTGAAATCGTAAGAATTCCGCGAGCCGTTTGACTGCCGATCGTTAGTGGGGGGGGGACAAATATAAGGTGAGATATTAAATGATCCTACTTCTTTATATGTTCTGGAATCTAATTAAATAAGTTTAAAAAAATAATCACATTTATGTTGCTGATGGGGAGAACATACTTGCCAACTTTTCCGGTTTTCCCGGAAGACTTCCGGTTTTTTAACGTATCTTCCGGACAGATGATGAAATCTTCCGTTTTTAAAAAAGTCGCGGATATCGTTCTTTTTAAAAAGAAAACCCAAATGTTCTACGAAAACTCCTGATTCGCAATCTTTTTCCATCCATAACATAAATGTCAATATTCATTTCAAACTTGCTTTATGAGATTCCAGAACATGTGAAGAAATAGAATTGTTAAATATTTCTTGCTGATGTAATTATTTTTTGCCCCCCCCCCCCCCCCCCCCAATTTCATTTATCTCCAACTAGTGATCAGCAATCAAATGTTCTGCAGAAGTCTTTTGTTTCCTAATCTTTATCCATCTGCAACATAAATGATTCTTCTTTCATGACTTCTTTCATTAGATTCTAGAAGTAGAGTTGAAAGAGTTTAATATTTCTTACTCTGTAATTATTTTTGTATCCCCCCCCCCCCTTCCACAGATTGTGATTAATGATCAATTCTGGAAACAATAAAGCAATGCAAGTGCTCAATATTTCTCACGTATGTAATTATTTTTAGATCTTTATTGCTGAATTTAATGATTCTGTTTATTTTTCCTTAATTAAATTAAATATTTGTATGTCATATTTATAGCAAATGTGTAAACGTGGGAAAAAAATGAAGAATAATTTTTTCAGGTAGGAATTTTTTTTCCAAATCAATTTAAGAAAATTAATACTCAGTTGGCTTTATGCACGTTTGAAACTAATAATTAACTACTGCTACTTTTTTTTTTATATGTATGATTAATGTACATACACAAAAATCATATTCTATTTATTTAAAAAATTAGTTATACATTAACCTAAGTTTTTTGTCTATTGTTAAGTAAATTTCTTACAGATTCTGTTTTGTAGATATTTATATGTTCAAGAGGAATAATTTCATTTAAAACTTTTTTATAGATTGCTTCTAAATATTAAAGTTGTAAAGCTGTATTGTTTATTACGTCAAAGAGAGAAAAAAAGTAAAAAAAAAAAAAATCTTCCCTTTTTTTATGAAATCTTCTGGTTTTTCAACAAAAATCTTCCCTTTTTTTATTGAAATTGGTTGGCAAGTATGGGAGAAAAAAAAAAACTGAAATCGCAAGGATTTCGTGTTGCCGATCGTCAACAGGGGTAAGGTAGGGGGGGGGGGGGAGTCACGAAAAAATTACATGAGTGAGAAATATTGAACAGTTCTAACTCTTTATATGTTCTAGAATTTAATAAAGCATGTTTAAACTGAATATTGACATTTATGTTGTGGATGGAAAAAGATTGAATATCGCTATCTTTCCTGCGAAAATCGGGAGATTCGGAATTTCTGCATAGTGCTGATTTGGAAATAATCTGCAGACTAACAAAAAAAATCTGCGACGTACGTCGTGCGTCTCGCATTTTCTGCTATGGGGGCTTCTGGTGAATTTAAATTTAAATTAGGTGGGGAAATTGGTATAGTTTCAAATTTTAATGGTAAATAAAAAAAAAAAAAAAAAAAATGAATGAAAAGAATTGCGGAAATTTTGCATGGGTTTGGTAGTTTATAAATATTTTTAAAAATAAATTGTTTATTAATTAACATTTATTTATAAATATTTGTAAAAATGAATTGTTTATTAATTAATAATTATTTTTAGAAATCAAGTTGAAGTCCTTCGAAGCACCATTTGAATTTAGAACCTGTGTTTTTTGAAGAAAAATAGAGCAAGGCAAAATATCTGTCATCTGTGTGTAAGTATGAAATATTAAAATGAACAAACTCATTAAATACCATGAATTAATTTGCATATATTTGCTCCCTTCAAAAGTCATTCTCTTGGTTAAAAATGAGATTATTGGAGCTTTATATTTCGGCACAAATATCTTTTAATCAAATTTATGTATGTAAATTTTAAACATTAGTATCAAAGTACATAAGCAGGGGTCGATATAGGCAAAATTTGGGTCCCTTTAGCGGCCCCTTCACAAAAGTCCACATAGTAAAAAGGGACCCTTCACAAAAAATTAAATTCATAAAAAGGGACCCTTCACAAAATTCAAATTCATAAAAAGGGACCCTTCACAAAATTCAAATTCATAAAAAGGGACCCTTCACAAAATTCAAATTTATAAAATGAGTCCCTTCACAAGATTTTGTTTTATAAAAATGATATGATCCTTTTATTAAATGTTTTCATATTATTCATCAATGTGTTCAGTATTATTTTTAATTAATGCCTTAATTTGGCTCAACGAAACCCCAGGAGCAGAAAGTGCTTAAAACTGCGACGCACGTCGCAGAACAATTGAGGCTTTTGCAGAACATTTCATCTATCCCCTAACTGGATGATGTTGATACAGCTAACATTCTAAAATTAAAAAAACCTAGATATGTTCAACTGACCTGTAAATCTGTTAGCATACTAGAAAATTGCTGGAAACAGTTATTGTTTCAATGTATAGACAAAATTTATAAACATTTTGTAAGTAGTATATCCACATTAATGTGACAATGACAATATTAATGCCAAAAGCCATTGAAAAAATTGCAAATTCTGGGTGTATTCCTCAGTTTTAGATTATAAAAATTTTAAATCATGTTTTATTATAAATGTGTAATAAATAAAGTATTATTACTTTCTTCTATATTCAATAGAAGAAAGTATTGGATTCGTAAAAATTTTCGACCTTGGGTTTTTGATGGATTTACATGTTTTGAGAGCTGTAGAACACGATTTGACCATTTTTACTTTCTTCTATATGTAATATAGATAAAGTATTGGATTCGCGAAAATTTTCGAAGTCCACTTTTTGATGGATTTACATGTTTTGGGATATGGAGAACACGAATTAATAGTTTTTAGAAAATGTCTGTCTGTCTGTCTGTATCATTATTTTGTGGACGCTGTATCTCACGAACCAATGAATGAAATTTAACCAAACTTGGTATTTAGTTGCACCCTGACATAAACTGGTGCTGATTAGATTTTGGGATCAATCGCTCAATAGGTGGCGTTGTGATCGCATTTTATGCAAATTTTTAACATGGCAGCATAGGACAAAATTCCGTATAAATGGGCATAAAGAGAGTTATTTTACACTTGTGATTGTAAAATTAATATGAATTATTGATAATAGTAGTAGTTAGCTAGGAAAAAAATTTTGTGCATGGGGGGGCATCGGTTCCCCCCCCAGGGGGGGAAAATCCCCCCACGGGGAAGTAAATTTTCAAGATGGGTATCTTTCGAAAGGTCTCGTTGATAATAGTAATAGTTAACTTGGAAAAAATTTTTGTGCAAGTGGGTGCATCGGTTCCCCCCCCCCCCCCCCACCGGGGGGGGAAGTTCCCACCCGGGGGGGCAAAGTTTCAAGATGGGTATCTTTCGAAAGATCTCGTCAATACCTTTAAAACGAATGGTTGAACGATAAATCTGTGATAATTTAAACCAAAGTTATCGATTTTTTTTACTTTTAACAAAAAAAAAAACTTAGAAAAATATTGCAATTTTTTTTTTTTTTTTTTAAACGAAATTTAACCAAACTTGGTATTTAGTTGGTCCCCGACATAAACTGGTGCTGATTATGTTTGGGGATCAATAGCTCAACAGGTGGCGCTGTGATAGCATTTTATCTAAATTTTTAACACGGCAGCATAGGACAAAAATTCGTATAAATGTGCATAATTAGAGTTGTTTTAAACTTGTGATTGTAAAATTAATATGAATTATTGATAATAGTAGTATGTAACTAGGAAAAAAATTTTCTGCATGGGGGGCATTGCTTCCCCCCCCCCCCCTAGGGGGGGTAAATTTTCACATTGGGTATCTTTCGAAAGATCAGGTTGATAATAGTAGTAGTTAACTAGGAAAAAATTTTTGTGCATGTGGGGGCATCGCTTCCCCCCCTGGGGAGGAAGTACCCCCCCGGGGGGGGATAAATTTTCAAGATGGGTATCTTTCGAAAGGTCTCGTCAATACCTTTAAAACGAATGGTTGAACTATAAATCTGTGATAATTTAAAACAAAGTTATCGATTTTTTTCACTTTTAACAAAAAAAAAAAAAAAAAAAACTTAGAAAAAAAAAAAAATCGTACTTTTTTTTTTTTTTTTTTAAAAATATTGTTACTGATTGAATATGTATAGGTAAATATAGAAGAAAGTCTTGTGGTGGCCACAACATACTAGTTAGAAAATGTCTGTCTGTCAGTCTGTGTGTGTGTGTGTGTGACAAACTTTTGTGGCAACTGTATCTCAGGAACTACTGCACAGAATTTCATACAAATTGGTATGTAGTTGCACCTTGACATAAATTAGTGCCTATCAACTTTTGGTAAAAATTGTCTTACAGGTTGCGTTGCCATCCCGCTTTTTCTAAATATTTAACATGGTGATATAGGACAAAATTTTGTATAAATGTGCATAAAGAGAATTATTTTTTAGTAATCATTATGAGATTTACAAGAACTATTTATAATAGAGATAGTCACCTGGGAAAATTTTTTTGTATGTGTAGGAACACTGCCACCCCCCCCCCCCTGGGGGGGAAGTCCCCCCTCGAGGGGAGTAAATTTTCATGATGGGTATCTTTCAAAAGGTCTCGTCAATACCTTTAAAACGAATGGTTGAACTATAAATCTGTGATAATTTAAAACAAAGTTATAGATTTTTTTTACTTTTAACAAAAAAAAACTTAGAAAATAAATATTATTATTATTATTAATTTTAAATGAAATTTAACCAAACTTGGTATTTAGTTGGCCCCTGACATAAACTGGTGCTGATTAGATTTGGGGATCAATCGCTCAACAGGTGGCTTTGTAATCGTTTTTTTCTAAATTTTTAACATGGCAGTATAGGACAAAATTTCGTATAAATGTACATAATGAGAATTATTCTTAACCTGTGATTGTAAAATTAATATGAATTATTGATAATAGTAGTAGTTAATTTGGAAAAAAATTTGTGCATGTGGGGGCATAGCTTCCCCCCCCCCCCTAAAAAAATTGGGAAAAAAAAAATAGTATTTTTTTTTTTTTTTTTTTTTTTTTTTTTTTTTGTTACTGAGTGAATTTGTATAGAAAAATATAGAAGAAAGTCTTGTGGTGGCCACAACATACTAGTTTTTATGCTTATTTTGCATTTTACTGTGCTTTGACAAATTTGGACAAAATACCTGCAGAGCATCTGTAAATTGTAATGTCTCGTTGCAGAACATCGGATATAATTCTGCTCCTGGGAACGAAACTCTATTAACTTGATATTAAACATTACATAAAGTGATTGTAAAAACGGAAGATTTTACACAATATTTTACTTTTTCCCAAAAATATTTTATATTTCACAAAAATATTTTGTTTTTCACAAAAAAGGGACCCAAAAATTAAAACCTGGATCGACCCCTGATAAGGTAAAGGTATCCCATGCTTAGTTACACTGCTGTACCTTAATAACTAAAATAATTTCAATAGGTCAAAGTTCAAGGCCAAACGTAATATTTTTACTAATTTCTTTAGTGAATAACTCTTTTAAGTGTAGAATTACAAAATAAAATAACATGCAAATGCAAATTAATAACTGGAATTACACTAATGAGAAGATGTTAATTATGTGGTTTTTAACCTTTTTTAAGTTTGCAGCCCCCTGGGGGGAAAAAAAAAAAAAACCTCAACCAAAAGAAGATGAAAAGAAAAAATTGTCACCAATTTATTCATTTATTGAAGCATTGTGTATACTGTGTGTATTGTGTTGTGATTTTTATTTTTATAAAAATATATAGTTTTAAATTGCTTAATTCGTCTAATTAATGCACATTAAAATAAAAAAATTAAACATTGAATTAATAACTGCAGATAAATTTTGTTTTATTAAAATGTGCTGTATAATGATGCAAATTTACTTTTATAGAATTATGATAAATTATTAAAATCTTTGCTCAAATTTTTATATTTTTAGCATTATTTTATAAATATTATTTTGGCAACATAACAAAAAAAGAAGAATATATTGATAAATTGATGCACTACTATACTGCTGAGCATGTATATCTGTTTTTCAAAATATTCATTTGATAAATGATGATACACCGATGTTTTTCAAACTCAGGCAGCAATTCTGACTTAGGTCACCTTATGTTATGGTCTCTGGTTCTGAAAATGACTCAAAGTTAGGACATTGTCATAATCTTTGTTAGATATTCAATCAAAAAAAAAAAAAAAAAAAAAACGAGCAAACATTAAAAAAAAAAAAAAAAAAAAAAAATTGCTTTAATTACAAAATTGTCATTGTTGAAATTTTTAGAGAAAAGTATTATATAAAAACATAATTATATATTGTTAAATCACTTTTTAAAACTAATTTCTAAAGTGGAAAAAATGTTTTTTTTTATGCAAGCCACAGGAAATATAATTGCCTAAATAAATAAACAGCGGGATTTTGATTAAAATTTAAGGAAATCAAACAGATGAAGTGAATCACATCGTAACTTGTAACTGGAGGTTTAGTTGAAAGAACTCAATATTTCTTTATTTGCTTAAAATACCCGATATTGAATTGTACTTGAAAAATCTCATTGTGGAAGTTGCATTTAAAGTTAAATAATAATAATGATAATTAAAATAATAATAATAAAATCTTCTCAAACTTCCAGATTAATTTTTTTTTAATAGAGGATTACATCCATTATCCAATACTACGAACTATTAAAAAATATGATTTTGGGTTCGCAAATTATGCTTAAAAATGGAACAAATCGAAAAAAGTAAAAATCAAAAGAATTTTAATGAAATGAACCCTTGCATGGTCTGAGCCATACCTTACTAATTACTGTGTACAGTCAGCAACAAAATTATTGAAGCGCTAGCAATAATTTCTATTTAAAAGATGTGCACTAATACAATTTTTTTAAATAAATATTTATCCAGTTATGATCCTTAGTCTTATACTGTTTATAAAATTAAGTAAGTTCATGATAAAAATTAGCGATCAAACTAAAAAAAAAAAAAAAAAGAAGAAGAAGAAAAATATGATGTGTGCTTCAATAATTTTGCTGCCACTAGCAGCAAAATTCTCATGCTATTCTATACAGAAATTTATGATAATTACTTTTTTTTTTTTAATTCTGTGTTTTCTTTCAGAAAAATTTTCAATTGTAAAATTTGTTCTTGTTTTTCAAAATTCATTTTGAGGCTATAAAGTGGAAAAGGAACTTTGATCAATTTTTTCCACTTTATAACTTCAATATGAAGTACTAAAAATTAAATAAATTTTGGGAAAAACAAAAGTAAATTTAATTTTTCTAGATTTTTTTTTTTTTTTTTTTTTTTTTTTTTTTTTTAATAATAAATACAGAATTAAAAAAATAAAATAAATCATTATCATTAATTTTCATAACAATTTTCCCTATATAATAAAATGGGATTCAGCTGTTGGCAATGATATGTGACAGTTTTTGAGAGCTACAGAACATTCACAGACCCCTTTATTTATATAGATTATTTCACCACATGCAAAAATAGCCATTAAAAATTACAACTTTCTAGCTTTAAACACATTAAAAACATTAAATCATAATTTCTGTGTTTTGTTTATTAGTTTCTTTTTGAATTGAATAATTATTCATACTTTTCTTTGAATAGTTTTGTTTACTTATAGCTTTTAATATATTAGTTTTATTTTACAAAACTTTATAATTGAGAAACTGAAAATTTTCCGTTTCAAAATTTTCTGGAAAACCCCTATCCCTAGTGGCGAGTAATTTCTTATGTGTAAAGTAAGAAGGTGTTTACTGCTTATGTATTTTCCATTATCTACAGTAAATATCGAAATTGAGGGTATTATTATGCATTTGATGCAGAAAAGTTTATAGTAATTGTTAGTGTGGAGCTGTACTGATGAGAATTGAATTTGTGAAGGTACCTCTTTGCTGAAAGCTGATTTTGTGAAAGTGCCTCTTTGCCAAAAATTGACTTTGTGAAAGTGCCTCATTGAGGCTCTAAAATTATTCTGGATTAACCTCTGCAAATAGATAATTTTTTTATGTATGTTAGTACCATAATTAATTAAACCAATTAGATTATTATTTTCATTATGTATGGATGTTAAACATTGCATATTTATAGAGTTTTACTATTTCAGAGCTAAATATATAAATTTATCCAGCGTAAAAAATGGATACTATTTCAACAAATCTTTAGCCATAATTTTTTGTATAATTTATTATGCGTGATTTCTGGCTTGCATAGCTACTGTGAATGTATCTACACCTTTTAATTGATTGGCTCATAAAAAAATATATATATATATAACAAATGTCAATTGTCTCCATTTTATCTCATATCGGCCATCGTAAGTTACCGGCTCCTCTTTCCAGGAGCTTTACATTCTCTTTACTGCCTATCATTTGGTGATTTTTCAAACATAAAAGGTTTTATCATAATATATAGCAGGGCCCGAAATTTCAGTTCGATTTCACTCGCCGAAAAAAAAGTTTTACTCGCCACAAAATAGGGTTGTCAATTTTTTTTTCTTTATTACGCATTTTGGGTTTTTTATTTTTCCTAACTATTTCAAATACTTTGACAGATATGCCTAAAATTATATATATATAAAGTGTGTCATATATCATCATGTCTCACAAACATCTATAATCAAAAATCATTATAGTGCATTGCATTTGAGATTTGTAAAAAATTAAAATATCTATTAAATAAAGAAAGTCATTAAATAAAGAGTCATTAAATAAAGGAAGAAGAAGAAGAAAAAACTTCGCCAAATAATATCCTGTGAAAATCTTTTTATTATGAAAGATTTAGGTTCATTATTTACCTGTTTATTTATTTAACTTTTTACATCAGAAATGTCTTTTCCGTCCCTTTTATTTTTATAAGCAGACAGAATGTCGATGTGTATAACTTGTCCATTGTTGTCATTTGAAGTGTCCATTTCGGAATTACTTTTTCGGTAAAATTGTTGCTTACAAATTATAACAAGCACAAATCCTTGTCGTTTCAGCAAAAAACAAAAAAATGTGAACTGTTTTTTGATCCTTATTCAACAAAATAAACATAGGCAGTATCTTTAAAAGGTCTCAGGCTGAATTTTATGCGCCATGTGCCAATATCGCATAGGCAAAACTTTCAAAATTTTCTTCTCTCGGACAGTGGGCGACGGGCAAAGAGGCTCTCAGCTCATCTATTCTCACTCTGCTTTAAGAAATCACAGTGGAAGAAACGAAACTGCCGAATAGATTAAAACTTTTATGCATGTACTAAGCATTTTTCCTTTCCCAGGATGGGACGATCATCGGGCAGCGCGCACACAGACTCGGCACTCCGAAAAGAGAAAAAAGAGAGGTTAAATATGAGGTTATAAGATGGCAAGATTCTACCATATTTAAAACTATAAAAATAATGTTTTCTATCACAGTATCGTGTAAGAATTCTGTCTATAACTAGACCAAATTTTTACTCGCCACAGTAAAAATTCCACTCGCCAATGGCGAGCTGGCGAGCGGTAATTTCGCGCCCTGATATATAGCGTAATATCAGTGCTTTTGTATTGCATTTTGTTTATTTTCAATTATAATTTTGATATTTTGCAATTAATCAGTTTTTTGTTCAATTGCTCAATCACAGTTGTTATATTCATGTTATATAATATAAAAGAATTAAACTATGCAGATATATTCGCTGTGTAATAAATATATATATATATATATATACACACACATACATACATGTATAAAGAGGCACACTATCATTGTCATACGCCTGTGTGCAGAACTTCAGTTTCCATCATATGTTACTTTAAACAAAAAAAAAAAAAAAAAAATTTATAATTTTTTTTTTTTTTTTTTTTTTTTTTATCAGTGAGTTAAGTGAATCTTGAAGCATGATAATCATAAAGTTATTGAATAGTAAGCAAAAGAATTAAACAAATGTATCATATAAAATACAAAAAGGATAAATAAAATAAATAAAAAGTATGGTTTGCAGAGACAAAAAAAATTATATTGGGAGTCACAAAAACGATAAGCATAAATATAAAGGCGAGGATACCAAAATAAGCAGTTTTAGTGTAGGTAAGTGGGTATGAAAATATCGCTTTGAGATATTAAATGGTACGGGGGAGATCTGTAAGTGAAAAGGGTACTGTGGTCTTAATACATGAATTTTGAACAAAAAATACATTGTGTCATCTTCCTGTTCTGATATAAAATAACAGGGTTTAATCCAGCTTTTTAAAACTAGTACCCCATTTGCCAATTTATAAAATAATTTATGAAAAAATCAAATAAGTTTGTTAAAATTAATAATGCTTCTAAACAATTAACCAAAATGCATAAAGCAGCTTATTAATTTTCAAATACATTTATTTAAAAATTAAAATGAAACAGTTGTAAAATAAATATATATGTGGGTGAGTTATTTCTTATGTGTAATATAAGAAGTTATTTAGTTAGATAATTACCATTGCCTTCATTAACAGGGATGAGATTTTTCAGCTGATTTCAGCTTTTTTGTACATTAAGCTTTTAAGCTTTTTTTTTTTTTTTCGTTTTTTAAGCTTTTTTTATGTTTCTCATGTGTATTTGTTCGTTTTTTATACATTCAAAATTAAAATAAATATCTATTTCTGTAAAATAATAGATTTTGTCATCAAAATTCTAATATTTCATTTTAATGTCTTGACTTTGCATACAGTTTCAGCTTTTTCGTATTTTTGCTAATCTCATCCCTGCATTAAATATCTAAATTGAGGGTACTATTTATTATAAGTTTGATATGGCATAGGCACCGACTTTTGCTTTTCACTACGGGGGCGAGATTTATTGCTGAAAACTGGTTAAAGGTGGTGGGGAGGGGGGGGGATTAAGGCGACCGAGCACTTTTTCTACTTTTTTTTCTTTTGTCTTTTTTAGGACTGAGGACTATTAATCTCAATCTACGATTTTTTACGATAGTTGGACATTTATCGAAAATATAATTGAATAATTTGAAAGCGATGTTATAATTTGAAAAATAAAACAATAATAGTCCTCTGTACTAAACTAAATTCTACTGCTTTTGTCAGAATTTCAAAATGAAAAAATAAAACAATATATTTTGTTGAAACCATACGGTAATTATCTATTAACAAAATACGCAAGGGAAAAAAATATTTATAAACGGGCAATATTTAAGCACGCGCACTCAGCTCAATGACCTACTAAGAAAAAATGACGACATATGTCTTATGAGATTATTTTATTTTATTTTATTTATTTATTTAGTGAGATTTCAATAAATCCTTTATTTCTGCTTTTATGGAGATCATTTAAACTTCTCAAATGGGAGAGGAAGGAAAGGAGACAGAAATAAGTCTTCTAATGCATTAAGAGATAATGCCCCAAAATGATTTAGTTCCTGCTATGAGTATATTGCTGCATTTTTTTTTTTTATATACATTTTGTTTATATATAAACAATAAACATGGAATACTTTAAACAATATTAATCCATAAAGTAACTTAATTTAGAAAGATTTAAAAATACAACGTTTACTTTCTTCATGTCCTTCTTTACTCAGACTAGTTTCGCTTGGGGCGCCCCAGCTTGGTCTCTGACTTCTTGGTGTTCGAAACTAGTCTGAGTAAAGAAGGACATATGAAGAAAGTAAAAGGTTGTATTTTTAAATCTTTCTAAATAAACATGGATTCGACAAAAAATTTCTTGAAAACTAGAAATGCAAGTGAAAATAGATTAGCAATTTAGTTATGAAGCAGATAAAGAAGGTTGATAATTAAGTAAAAAAAAAAAAAAAAAAGTAAATTTACAGCATAAATCCAGGGTTGGGGTTTAGGACATCAGAAACTGGTTTTGGACAGGACAGGTGGTTTTTACTGTCCAAAAGTGTCCTAAACTGTCTAGAAGTGTCTTAAAATGTCTAAAACCTAAAATTATGAAAAATTCCGTTTTATAATCCCTCTATTTCTTAGCACGATTATAATTAGTAACTAAAGGCATTTTACACTGAAAAATTAGCTAATTTTTTAAATATTTTTCAAATGTGAAAAGAAATTTAAAATTTAATAATAGCTATATAAAATAAAAATTTCAATACCCTTAAAATTTTTCTTACAATAAAAAATCTATGATAATATACTCAATTTGAATAGTTAGCCAATTTATTTTTATTCATTTTTTTTTTTTTTCCTCATGTTTTACTTATACATTATTTTACAGAAATTCTGTTTAATAATGGTTTAATTAAAAAAAATAAAATAAAATAAAATAAAAATAAAAACTTCCTTAAAAGGAATAAAGATTAAAAGTTACCAAAAATGAACATAAACATTATTTAAAAAATATATATATATATATTAAAGATATTAAAACGCAATATTTATTCATTTTGCATGTGTGTTTCTTTTACAAATGTCAATACCTGAGACACAATTATCTATTTTTTTCCCTTAAAGCTTCAGTAATAATGTTTTTTTTTTTTTTTTTTTTTTTACTGTTTTGTACTATGATTGTTCTCTCACTGTATTATATATTATCAAAAATAAAACAATGAAAAAGTTACAAAATAACAATTAGCAATTATATATGTATATGCACACATATTTATAATAATTATTTTATAAATTCTCTGAATATTTGCATCATTTTTAATAAAATATAATTTATTAAAAACCATAGTTTTGGACAGTTTAGGACACTAGGGTTTTGGACAGGACGGTAAAAAACCATGGTTTATACCGTGGTTTTTACCATAGTGTCCGAAACCTTGCCAACCCTGCATAAATCTTAAGTTGTAAATTTGCAGCACTACTGTAAATTACTTGGTAATCAAAAATTAAAATAAATTAAATCATATACAGACGCTGTCTCCTTTTGTCCCTCCTCAAAAATTAAATAGGGTTTTTTTTTTTTTTTTTTTTTTTTTTTAAGAAATTTTTATTTATTACCTAATTATAGGTATATTACGAAATGTTATTAACAAGTAATTTTTACGGAAAAAAAAACAGAAGTCACATTTTTATTTTTTTCACTTAAGAATTTTTACTTTTTTTTTTTTTTTTTTTTTTTTTTTTCTACAGTTTTCTATACTTTGTCATAAAAGTTTTTGTTTTACCCATAAGAATATGTATTACAACTGTAAGAGTGGATTTTGAAATTTATTAATTATTTTTTGAGAAAAAAAATAAAAAGTATATATCTACCAGTCTCTGCAAAAATTTGAAGGGAAAAAAAAAAGTTTTATTTTTAATATTTTTTTCTTGTAAAAATATTACAAAATCCATCCCTAAATCTTTTAAATAGCTTCTGTTAATCATTCAAATATATATTAAGTCTTTTCTTAAGTAGCTATTGAAGTTTTAGCATTTTGAAGATCATCAATACATGAAAAAAATGCAAACTGAGAAAACACAATTTAAAACTTTAACCCCTTGAACTAAAATGACGAGTCCAGCTCGTCGTGAATTTCCCAGCACTAATTATGTTCTTATATGTATATATAGCAATAAACATTCATATAAATGTGTTAATCAAATATTATTTTTAATAATAACAAATTATTTCAGCAACAAAACCATAAGTTTCTATATCAATCCCTCCTCTGAAAACTAAGAAAATTAAATTGTCTGCATGAGCAGTGCTGACTGAAATAAATTGCAGTTCAAGGGGTTAAAATCGTTTTTACTGCATTTATAAAGATCAAATAAATTTTAAAATTTTCAATTTAAAAATGTGTTTGAAAATTTAAATTAAAGTACTTTTTTAGTGAAAAAATGAAAAATCAATATTTTCACTGATCTTTTGCTTTTGAAACGTCCAGGGAAAACACATGTACTATTAGTGCAGTAAAATGCACCAAAATTCTGTTCAAAAAGGTAATGAATAAAATCATTGCGATCACTAGAAAATTGCAACAAGTTGTAATAACCGTTTCGAATCGAAATAACTGAGCACGACTTTTCATCAGGTGAAAAGATATAGAAACAAGGAGGATGAAAGCAGAAACGCATTGTATTTAGAACATCGTGTTCAGCCCCCTGAAAATGGAAACAAAATATCCGCAAAAAACTTGTGATTATTGTTTTATGAAACTTGATTAAGGGTCAAGACTAATTATTTCAATTCGAAACAATAGTTGCTTGTTTTTATAATTCCTGGTGTTAGCTTAACAATGTTTTCTTTCATTATTCTAATTTAATGTTATTTCTGAAATTTACTATTTGTCTGTTTAAAAATTATAAAGCTTATAATATAGAATAATGATAAATTATTTTAAAATAATGAAAAATAAATTTTCTTGTGGACATATTATATCCATTCATTATTTTACCAGTGACACATTTACTACTATCATAGGTCTATTTTTTCATATCTGCAAGTTTGGGACATATGCAGCTTTGAAAATCATGAGTAATTTTTTAGTTTCTTTTTCTATTTTCGTCACGAAGTTCTGATGAAGAATGATGCATAAAATTAGCAATTTATAAGATTTCAAGAAGAAAAAACTCATACAAAGAGTTCTATTTATTTTTTATTTTAATACACATTTTCTGTACAGGAAAGTAATGACAAATAGATTGAATTTATTTATCAGTTTATTTTTCATAAAAAAAGATTTAAGCAAAAAATTCCCTTTTTTATGGCCTACTTTATATTGAAACAAATAAATAAATATAAAAAAAACCTTAACAATTTACAAATTACACTTTTAATGAACAACTTTTATTTAGAGTTTCAAACAAAATAAATTAAACATAAAAAGTAAGATTATGCTGTCATTTTTATAAAATTTGTATGAATTGTTCGATCAAATAATGAATTTATTTTAATGTTTAGTTTAAGATAGCTTTTTATGCAAAATAATATCATGTAATAATATGCATATAATTTATATACCAGAATCGCACCAAATATTTGGTTAGTATATATATATATATATATATATATATAATTAGTATACGTAATATTTGATAGGAATATTCAGTGTCTTTCATAGCATTTTACTTATTTATTTATCTATTTATTTTGCGTTAATAAATGAGAAAACAAAAATATACATCATAGTGAAACGTAACAAAAACAGAATCGCCCCATTTTGCAATGTTGATAAAATCTTAAATTACGAGTAACTTGCAAAATTTTCCTATTAGAATATTTGTAGTCGATTATGTTCAAACAAGTATCATATATTTATGATCCTTTATGGACATTTATGCTCAATTTTGCCCTATTCTGCCATTTTAAATAAATCGTAAATTACGAATAATTTACAATTTTTTTAAATTGGAAAATTTACACTCTATGATATTCATGCCAGTACCCTAAATAATATTCCAAAAGTGGTCTGACATCTTTACGATGAAAATAGCCCTCAAAATTGATATTTTTGTGAAATTTTGCCCTAAACTGCCATGCTATGAAATTTGTAAATTTCCAATAACTTGCGAAATTTTCAAAGTAGCATGTTTATTGTTACTGATGTTCATTCCGACATCAAAACTCATATTTTAAAACTGGTCTCACATTTTTTCAGTAAAAATTTTCCATTTAATGCACGTTTCAGTAAAATTTTGCCCTGTTCTCCCATGTTAAGAAAAGCATATATTTTTAATAACTTGTGAAGTTTTTTTACTTGTTGCAAATGAATAGGGTTCTTGTCAGTGTCGAAAGTAATATTTTAAAACTGATCTGACTTCTCTGTGACAATTCGTTCTTGATATATTGTGTACACAGACTGATGGACTAACAAACTAACACACACCATAAAAATTTTGTCATTTTTCAGATTCCTCACACATGTAAAAAAGTAAAAAAACCAAGGTCGAAAATTTTCCCGATTACCTAAGTTCTCCATCTATAGCATGATGGGGAACTAAAAAATTTAAATGATATGTATTGAACTTAAGAATTTAAATTCTTTTATTTTATCAGTTATTGTTATTAAGAAAATTTTTTTGAATAAACATACATTAAAATAAAATATAGATTAATCTTACTAATTAACACTATTTTAATATTAGATTAATTATTAATTAGTAGTTTAATATAATTAGGTGTATTACAACCAATATGCTAAATAACACATATCTAACATTGCAATGCAAATGTATTCAAATATTTCAAATAAAAACCCACAAATGCCCAGAAAAACCCAAGTGGGTTGAGGTTTTCTATAAAAACCCGGGTTTTTGCCAACCCTGTCATGAAGGGCCACAAACGAAATAATGTAAAATAATTAGGCTATGCACATATATTCACTGTGTATATTAAAAAGTATATACATATATACCGGGTGATTTAAAATAGATGTATGTAACAGAGATTATCTCTTAAACTAACAGACATAGAAACATACTTCCAGTTTCAAAGGTACCAAAATAAGCAGTTTTAAGTGTAGGTATGTGGGTATAAAAACATCGCTTTGAGGTATTAGATGGCTTAGCGAGATTTGTAAGTGAAAATGGTTCTATAAATTCCAGGTCACAAAATTTGGTTCGCAACACAAAAAATAACTCACAACGAAAGATAACATAGCTCGTGACATAAAGGGTAACATAGTAAATTTTAAATTGCATGATTAAAAAGCATTTTCCAGATCTGTATCATCTATATCATTTTTCCAGATTTTTAGGCAGTATTTGAAATTTCCCTAACTTTTCCAGGTTCTCCTTGATCCATGGTAACCCTGATATAAAAACCATCATTTTCATCCCCTTCTTCCCAAAAAAAGTTTTTGTAAATGAAAGTTTTACAACTGCAACAAATAAAATATTTTTTCTTTCTTTCTTATTTTTCTTTACAAAAACAGAAAAAAATCTCTACTGCTGATGATTAATGCAGTCTAAAATGTTAATCCTTCTGTGGGCCGCAAATTCATGGCTCCTGGGCCACAGGTTGTGCACCTTGATTGTAAATCTTTTTCTTACTCTAGTTTCAATTTTTCTCTTTCTAGCCTCTCAACAACAGCTATTGATAGAATTTGCACAAAATTGGGTTCTTTCTTCTATTCATTGCTATTCAAGATAATTTCCTTCAAAGTAGCAATAGTATATTCAGGGGGAATTATTTCTCCAAGCTCTTCCGCTACAAACTTCAGATCGGCTTTTCTAAAACCTTTAATTGCTTGAAACATATTGTTTTACTTTGTTCTGTCACTGCGGATGCCACAAAAATGTTATTTAAGCGTACAAAAAAGAAACTTACTTTAACTCTCTAGCTTACTAGATATAATTAAATTGCAGCCGCCAAATAAACTTAAAGCATTCAAAAGAAGTTATTTTAAACTCCTAAGCTTTCTAAAAACTAAATAAATTCTAACAACAACAAATCTGTTTACTGCTTTATTTTTCTTCAATTTTTTTTGAGTACTCAGAAAAAACTAGATACACACACATAAGCATCATCTCAAAAAAATCTTTTTGCAATAACAAAAAATGTATCACGAGAGTTAAAAATATAAAAATGAGAGGATAAAATAAAATAAAGCATGGACAATATCTAATAGTGGTTGACCAGGAATTACCCTGGGTGTTGATTTTTCACAATTTAAAGATAGAACCCTGTTTGAAAAGTCTGGATGGACCCCTACTTTTAATATTGTCTGATTTGTTTTAAGTTGTTAAAATTTACATTTAGTTTATGGATACTGATGTGATATTTATTTTCAGGCTGATTTCACCCTGGAGAATAGAACTATGGATTCCAGTTTGTCGTGTCAGAAATCAGGTGCTGTTGAAGAAGCCGACAAAAGTTCAAATAATAGTGATGACTGCTTCATAGTCATGGATTCCAATTTATCTTGCCAAAATGCAAGTTCTGTTGAACATGGTGAAAGTTCAAAGCCTAGCAATGACAGCCTCAAGATCACAGATTCTAGTTTATCTTGCCAGAGTTTAAATACTCTTGAACAAGGTGAAAGTTCAAAATCTAGTGATGACAGTCTCAGAATCACAGATTCTGGTATATCTTGTGAGAGTTCAAGTATTTCTGAACAAAGTGAAATTTCAAAGTGCAGCGATGACAGTCTCAAAATCATAGATTCTAGTTTATCCCGGGAGAGTCCCAGTACTTCAGAACATGTTGACAGTTCAAAGTCCAGTGAGGACATTGCATCTCTTCAAAGTACAAATGGTGAACCTTCAAATTCAAATGATGATTATTCCTCTTTGATTGGTGCTGTTGTAACCCAACAAATGGTGCAGGAAGAGAAAATGTTGGAAGAAAAAGTAATCAAAGAAGAAAAAGAATTAAAAAAGAAGGTAATGGAAGAGCATAAGAAAGAACTTGAAGAAGTATGTTACAAAAGATTAAATCTATTGTTAAATCGTAGCAGTCTTTATGCTCAATTCATGGCCGACAAGTTACAGAGAGATAAGTTAAAAGAGAGCAAGAAACAGATGAGAGCTGAAAAACGAAAAGCTAAGCAGCCCCAAAATAAAAGGCAAGCAAAGCGTCCAAGAGGCAGAAAAGAAGTGACAGAAAAGAGATTTCAGATCTTGGAGGAGGAGGAAGATGAAGATGTTGTTGAAAATGGTGATGGTTCTACTACGGAAATTGAAGCTGTGTTGAACGGTCAGCCTCCATTGATGACAGGTGGTGTAATGCATCCGTATCAAGTGGATGGATTTGAATGGCTAAAAGTGATATTTGAAAATGGAGTTAATGGAATTTTGGCTGATGAAATGGGACTAGGTAAAACAATACAAACTATAGCATTTATAGCTTACCTCATACAAATGGAAGTTAATGGACCGTTCTTCATTTGTGGCCCTTTGTCCACTGTGCCCAATTGGTATGCAGAATTCCAAAGGTTTACTCCTTCAATACCAGTTATGATATATCATGGTGATGCAAATAACAGAGCTCAGTTAAGAAATAAAGTCTATAAAAAGATGAAGAATGGCAAAACAGTCAGTTGTCCAGTTTTTATTACATCGTACCAGATTGCTCTGACAGATGCAAAGTACTTGAGAAATATTAAGTGGAAGCTTTTAGTAGTAGATGAAGCACATCGAATCAAAAATTTTCAGTGTAAACTTGTCACTGCTTTGAAAACATTCCAGACCATGCACAGGTTGCTTTTGACTGGCACTCCTCTTCAGAATGATCTGAGTGAACTGTGGTCTCTTTTAAACTTTATCCTGCCAGAAATTTTTGACGATTTGAAAGTATTTGAATCTTGGTTTGATATAACTCGTCTTGCAGAAGATGGGGGCAAAGATGAAATCATTGCCAAAGAACAAGAAAAACAAATTGTATCAAAGATTCATCAAATACTTGCCCCATTCCTTTTGAGAAGAACTAAAGCAGAAGTTCAGTTGAAACTGCCGCAGAAGAAGGAGGTTATTGTTCATGCTCCGCTGACAAAATTACAACAGGAATATTACACTGCTGTGCTGAACAAAACAATCGCAGCAACTCTGGGTGTAAAATCAAAATTGTATCCTGATGATGTTCTCCCAGCAAAGAGAGAAAGAATGACTGATTTTAATCAAATTTATCGCATGTTAGAGGATGAAAAATTTGATGAAATACCCGAGATTCTTAAGCAAACTGCCATTTCGGAAGACATTTCTAATGTGTTTAATGATGTGAAGCTAAATATAAGGAATACAGCAATGATCTGTAGAAAAATATGTAACCATCCATACCTGCTTTCGTACCCAGTGGATGCTGGTACCCAAGACTACAAAATTGACGAAGATCTTATAAAAAATAGTGGGAAACTTTTAGTTCTCGATACTATGTTACCTGAACTAAAAAAAAGAGGTCACAAAGTTCTGTTATTTTCCCAGTTTGTGACGATGCTTGAAGTTTTGCAAGATTATTGCTTCTATCGCAGTTTTAATTTTTGTCTTCTTCATGGCAGTATGAGTTTAGAAGAGCGTCAAGAGCAGATTGAATATTTCAACAAATCAGAGGATTCGTTTATTTTTCTCATCAGTACTCGAGCAGGTGGATTGGGTCTGAATTTGGCTGCAGCAGATACAGTGATCATCTATGATTCTGATTGGAATCCGCAGGCTGATCTTCAAGCTCAAGACCGTTGCCACAGAATTGGACAAAACAAACCTGTTGTTGTATATAGACTAATAGTTCCCAACACCATCGATGAAAGAATGGTTAATCGAGCCAACGCAAAGAGAAAGTTGGAAAAAGTGATCATTAAAAAAGGCAGATTCAATTCTAATTCCTTGTCAAATCATAAACTTTCTATCGAGGAATTAATTGAGTTGTTACAGGCATCCGATTTTAGTGGATTTGTCAAAACAGACGATAATTGTGTCCTTTCACCCGAGAAGTTGTCGGAAATATTGGATCGAAGTGATATGACTGACTTGGACTCTTAATCAAATTAAATGTGAAATTCAAAATTGTGATAAATTTGTTTTGAACAAAATTTATTTTACTATTTTTTATTTATTTTGTTTTTTTCTAAAGGTCAGTCTCATATACTCAAGAAGTTTTGTTAAAAAAAATTTCCAAGAAAGAAAACAGTTTTTATGTTGTATACTTTTCTGAAATTGCTGATCAGTTTTGTAAGGTGAAAATTATTTTAACATTTTTGTGTAATTTATTTTGAGATACAGCTGCCAAGTTTTATAATTTTTCAAAAAATTTTAACTGCAGTGATAGTACATAGCTTTAATTTTAATTTTTTTGAAAATTAATTATAATTTTTATGATAAAGTATAGGGTATATAAACAAAATACTTAGAGAGAAAGTTCTTCAATCTCGATCTTAAGAAAAAACATAAAAATTGGCATTTGTATAAATTAAATTGGTAGAAATGAATTTATTTTCGTAGAATATGTTCCTGTGTAAAAGTTTTGTGATTAAATTTATCGTTCTCTATATATGGCATGACAATGTGCCCTCCAAGTATCCAGAAAAAATACATTCAACTCTGTAAAAGTAAAATTTTTGAAAAAAAAAAAAAAAGGTTCCATATCTTTTTATTTTTAATCTGTCTACAAATTAGAAATATTGGTATGATAATTAAAAAATACAAAATAAAATGTAATCAGGGGTGGATCCAGGCAAAAATTGAGACCCTTATTCTGGCCCTTCATAAAATTTTGTTTTATAAAAGTGATCCTTTTGCAAAATTTTCTAAGTTTTGAATGTTATTTCAAATCCCAGGAGCAGAATTATATCCGATGTTCTGCAACGAGACATTTATAATTTGCAGATGTTCTGCAGGTATTTTGTCCAAATTAGTCAAAGCACAGTAAAATGCAAAATAAGCATAAAAATAATGCTTATTAGTAAAGTATTTATTACACATTTATAATAAAACATGATTTAAAATTTTTATAATCTGAAACTGAGGAATACACCCAGAATTTGCAATTTTTTCAATGGCTTTTGGCATTAATATTGTCATATTAATGTGGATATACTACTTACAAATTGTTTATAAATTTTGTCTATACATTGAAACAATGACTGTTTCCAGCAATTTTCTAGTATGCTAACAGATTTACAGGTCAGTTGAACATATCTAGGTTTTATTAATTTTAGAATGTTAGCTGTATCAACATCATCCATTTAGGGGATAGATGAAATGTTCTGCAAAAGCCTCAATTGTTCTGCGACGTGCGTCGCAGTTTTAAGCACTTTCTGCTCCTGGGTTTCAAATGAACACCTATACCTGTTTCTATGAAAAGCTATTAACTTTATGTTAAAACGCTAGATAGAATGATTGCCAAAATAAAGCTTTACTCAATACTTTTTTTTTTCAAAAAATTAAAGCTTCATGAAGATATTTTGTGTTTCACAAAAACAGGCTCCAAAAAAATTAAAAACCTGGATCGACCCCCTTATAATACAATTACCAAAGTTATTGAAATTGTTTTGATTACTACAATTTAAAGTAAAAGATTTTAATTATTATTTACCCTGCACAAAGCCATCTGTAGATTAATCTAACTCTATTAACTGTAATGCCACTAGATTTTGACAAGAGAACTAATAATGGTAGGAGAGGGGCTAAATCTGTATCAAAGAAAAATAACTTTTGGTGGCCTCTGACATAAGAAAATCTGCTGCAAGACACATATTTTGTCATTTTTGTGGCAATACTCTTTTGAAAATTTCCATCTTTACTTTAAATCTCAAATGAGTAGTGCCATGCTTGACTTATGTAATCATTATTTTCCATTTTCAAGAAAAACAAAATCAGTATTTAATGCAAATTTCTAGTTAGTTATTGCATTGTCTTGGTCATTTATTTATTAAGTTCTAAAGTGCCACCTTTTCACTAGAAATGGTGAGATTTTTTTTTTTTTTACATTTTACCAAATCTTAGTAGCATTTTGGCAGAAGCTGTGCAAAAATAAAGATTCTTCTTTTTTTTTTTTTTTCTTTCCTTTCTGATGTGTATTCGTTCGTTACAGTAGCTAAAATTTTAACAATGTCAAATAAAGTTTTTCTGTATTCATGTCAATGATTGATACAAGGATCACTCTAGAACGTTTCAGTGGGGCGGACCCATTTTCCTGATGTCAACCTGATCCTGATGTGTTTACTTTCTACTTCTAAGTATTTCTGATCTTCTCTTTCCATTCCAGAATGCTCATTTTTTCCTTTCCAGTGTGTATTTTTTAAAAAACGAAATAGCTTGAACCATTTGCTCAACAGAAAATAGTGTTATGAAGAAAATAGATTGTCAGCATAAGTTTTTGTAAAAAATAACCCATATGTGTTTAGACAATCTTTACACAAATTGCCCTTATTCTATAATGTACACCCTGCCCCTTTTTATGTTCTAGGGTGATCCTTCATTGATACTGAAGCATAGTCTTTATATATATATATCAGGGTTTTCATTCGAGCACTCCACCTCTATATTATCCTAATGTAATGATTTTGGTATTAGAATTCTAGTATATCTTTTCAATGTCTTGTCTTTATATATAGTTTCAACTTTTTTGACAATCTCACTCCTGGCTACAGATGGCCTGAGTAGTGTCAAAAGTCATTCTGAATAATCAGTATTATACCCCACAGCCGAGAAAATCCAAATAAAGTATTGTTATTAGACATTTTTAAATGAATATTTTGTCAAGAATCTTTCAGTTATTGTTAAATTATATTTCCCAACCCTCCTGATAACCATTTTTATTTCCTTTTTCTTGTTTTAATTTTTACATTTGCAGGGTTGCCAACTGGTCCGATTTCTATAGAGTTTCTCCGAAAATTTTTGAAAACTCTGCAAATCTGTGACGTCATTTTTATGCTCCACAAATTCAGTCTTGACCACCTAGCTGAATATTTTTTATTAAATACATAAAACTGAATTGATTTTTTAAAAATATTTCAGCAATTTAAAGCTGTTATACTGTAATGGGATTTTTTTCTTTTTAACTTACCTGTTTTTAAAAAAAATAATAATAATAACAATCAAGTAGTCTAAAAATACGACTATATTTATGTATTCAGTGTTAAATTAAAAGGATCTTAAACGGCATTCCACAAGAAATGTGGAAACAGGTACAGCAGAATCTTATTTTAGATGTAAAACTAAAATCGGAAAAATGTCTGGATTTTGGAGATTTCCGAATTTTGGAGGTCCAGATTTTCGAGGTTCAACTGTATTATGATAATTTTTGACATTCATAAAAACTGTTGAAAATTTATTTTATATTTTTTTTTTTCCCCTTCGTGGTTTTTTTTTTTTTTTTTTTTTTTTAAGTGTACCTGAATAATCTACTTTCATATATTGTCCTTATTTATGTATGGAAAATATGCCATCACACAGAAAACAAATTACTTTTGAGTTTTAAACTTATAATCAGACTTATTCATTTACCATTATTATCACTCTGTACCGTTTTGCTAAATATATTTGATTATCAATAAATATTTCTTAATTTCATGTAATTATTGTTAGTCATTTATTTCTATATTTTGTTATGTATTTTGTAAAATTGCTCCTCAAAGTAGCCGAAATGCTCCTCAAAATTTCTCTGAATACTCCTCAAACTGTTCTTGGAAAGTTGGCAACCCTGCATTTGCATTAAATTTTTCTTCTTTCTCAGAAGCACAGTTTGTGAAATATGTATATATTAAAATATGTTCTAATGTATTTTGCCTTAGTATGTTTTGTGCTTTAATATTTTTCCACTGTTTGCATATTAAAACCAGGCCTCGCAGTGTTCCTAAAATTTTAGGAATCATTTTGCGACATTGTCACCACTATTACTTATTTACCTGATACTTTAACATTAAACCTTGAAGAAAAAAAGGTTTTAACAATGGTGGTGGCAGTATAATAAAACGTGAGTAAATTTTTAGGAATGCTGCAAGGCCTGATAAAAACTCATGGCAAGATTTCTTAGAGTTCACTGCACTGCCGTATGCATTATGTTCCAGTTTTATTTATGTTTTTAAAAAATCTTGCACAATTTTGTATTTATTTATTATTTTAACTTTTTTGTTTGTAGCTGTTAATTTCTTTAATTTTAATACCTTATTAAAAAATGGAATAAATAAAAGCCTATACTGTTATGTCGGCTTAAATTAAACGTTTGTCAAGATAACTTAATAAGTATATCAGAAAGGATAATAAAGGTGAACTATGTCATGCCGCTGCTGTAGGTACTTTTATTGAATTGGAGGAAATATTTCTTTAAAATATAAGAATATTACAGTTGTAAATGAAATCTACTTCTAGAATCTATATTGCTGGTCGTAGTAGAACAGGGATTTTGTATGAAGTCATATTTAACTTTATTTCTCTTCCCTAAATGAAGCATGATTCTTATAGAGTGTAATTTTTTTGTTTCCTGTAAAGAGAGGAGATGTGACACAAAATCAAAAAGTTAAGAAAGAAATGCTTTGGATTAACTAGGATGGCTGAGAAAAACATAGTGAACATTGCTAAATTTATACAAAACTTCATAAAAAAAAATTAAAATTGTACATGAATAATTAAATTAATATAATAGGAAAAGGGTGATTAAAATTCAGGGTTGTTAGTCTGCCTCGATTTCAGAGAAAATTCAAGGAATGAAAAAAAATTTTCACAGTGATGTTTTAGTTTCAGTTTATAATTTTAAATTGTCTAGTTTTATAGTTATTATATTTTTTAATTTTTTTTTTTACAATTAGGAAAGTCAATTATACGATTTTCACCCATTATATTAAGTCAATAAAATTAATTTACCTTACATGTATTCAATTGACTTGGGAAATGTGTTAAATTCTAATGCTGTATGCTTGTGTGTCCTCTATTTTTACTTAAAAGACAAGAAAAGCTCAGGGAATTTATCCAGATTTATGTAGCAACCCTGAAATTGTCTATTGAAATGTCTTTGGTTGTTAATTTCTAAGTGTTGATAAGATAGCATTTCAAGTTTTCATATAGAATCAGTTTTTTCTGTTGGTATCATTTTAAAACTCATTTTATTTATACACATCTTTTATTTATCATATTATTTTTTTTTTTTTTATTCATATCTGTTGAAATATAGGAGTTGAAAATTGAAACCTAGTTAAACAAACAAGAAAAAAAATAATTACTGGCTTCTGGGATATAAAAAATTTATAGTTAAGTTTTTTTTTTTTTTTTTCTTAAGAAAAAAAGATACATTTGTAAATGATTTGTAGTTAAAAGCATTTGATCTGGTTTGTCTTTGCTGTGTTAATTATTAAATAACAGATGTTGCTTTATCTTAATCTATTGTTAATTTCAGCTCAAGGATTAAGAATGTAAGGTACATCTAAACTTAAATTATCTGGACACTAGTTCAACAAAAATAGTAAAATTTTTATTTATTAGAATCTGTGGTATACCTCATCTGTTAAAAAAAAAAAAAAAAAAAAAAAAAAAAATTGAATAGTCTTTGTTGGATGGATGACTATTAATAAATGCTGATTATTAATTATTTCTAGAGTTATACTCTTAAAACATTTTTTTTATTATTTGAATATTTTTTGTAAGCTTGAAATTTAGAACATGTATTTATAATTATTTCTATTCTTATGTTTTATCTCCTATATATTTGAATATATTATGTTATTTCTCAATTCATTTAAACTATTCAGTGTCAAAATAATAAATGTTGATAGCTCAGGTAAAAGTAGTTAAATGGTTCCACTGTAAAAGATACAGCATTCATAAGATACTGAATGTTTTTAATTTTCATGAAATTCTGTTTAATTTTTCAGTTAACAACATTGTAAAATTGTTGATCAAAAATGATCATTTTGTCATGCACTGCTGTGATAGTGTAAAAAATTTTTAATTATTTATTCAAAATTGTGGTATATTTAACATGCCTGTACAGTAATATTGAAAGTGTGTATTTATCTGTTCTTCATCCATGAAAACTGTTGCTAGTCGTTATGAACAAAACAAAAAAAAACTCTTAACAATTTTTTATCATTTTCTTTTCTCTTAAGGCTGGCATGAAGAATATTCAAACATCAAGGTATCCATTGGAAGAAATTGTCCCATTATAATTCATTACATAATAACATATATTTTAATTCTGTTTTCACATTCAAAAAATTCATGACCCTTAAATCAGCTTTTGTTTTTCAAAAAGTTATTTATTTATTTATTTTATTTTTTTTTTTCAGTTATTTTGAAGCTGCAAAATTCAAAATTTCACATTTTTATACATTCAAAATAAATATTAATAAAAGTCATTATTATTATTATTATTATTTTTTTTTTTTTAATGTCAAAACGGGATTAAAAAATATATGCATTGTGATATGCATATATGCACTTGAATAATAATGGGACAAATTTTTCTATATATTAATATGGAGTTTGAATGACCATGATGCTCTCACTATTAGAGCTTAAACTGTCATTTTGTGTACTGAACTGGATGATAATGATTTTGCATACTGGTCAATTCTTATTTTGTTAGATTTCCTTTCTCTCTTTTTCACTTTTTATTCTAATAAAATAAATAAGAGATAAAATCTGTCATTAAGAATAAGGTTATATTTTAAGGATTTTTTTTTTTTTTTATGTATTATTAGTTTTAAGAAAACAGCCAGGTCAGCTGAAAGGCAAAAGAAAAATACTTTTCATATTTTTTGTTTACCCAGTTTCAGCGAAATTAAGGGAGAAGAAAATTAAAAAGGTTGTTCAGAATATTATAATAATTGTAATATAGTTTTCTTTTCTTTTTTCCTATGTATGTGATGAAAAACTATGATCCTTGTACAAAGTGAAAATTTTGTATTTATTGATATAAATCATTCTTAATTTCTTTTTATTAAAAAAAAGGACATTGATTAAGCAGGACTGATCCTGGTTTTTAATTCTTTAGGAGCATATTTTCATGAAATTTTTATTTTTAAGAAATCTGTTGTATAAATCATTCTATTTTATATTAGCTTAATAGAATTTTATTAAACAGATTCCATGCAATGATTTGGTACAAAATTAGCAACAGACTTTAAAATGTGAAAACATTTTATAAGACAAAATTTTAAAAGGCAGCTGAACAGTCCATATTTTCAGCTGAAACAACCTGTGTTAAGTATTTTGTTTTGAAATGAATAGTACTGCAACAGTTGAAATTGAATAGCCTGGTTCTAACAGTATTTTCTGTTTTTTTTTTTTTTTTTTTTTTTTTTTTTTGTGTGTGTGTGTGTGTTCTTTGTAAAGAGGTAAGGTGACCAAATGTCCTCGAATTTACAAATTTGTCCTCAAATTAAAGCATAATTTAGCTCTGTCCTCGAATGACCCTTCAATTTAAGGACACTGCGATGATTTGGCCTCAAATTGGGTTTCAAAAATTTGGTCACCTTATAAAAGAGGTCAATATCTTATTGTGTCTGAATTTTTGTGAGAATTATTTAAATGGCCTTTTCATTTTTTGGTATTTCACATCCTTTCATGTATTCAGGGATGAGATTTTTCAGCTTATGTTTCTGATGTGCATATTGTTCTTTTTTATTATACATTGAAGATTAAAATAAATATTTATTACTCTAATATAATTGATTTTGTCATCAAAATTATAGTATTTCATTTCAACATCTTGCCTTGCGTACAGTTTCAGCATTTTTGTATTTTTGCTAATCTCATCCCTGTCTATTGTATAACATACTACTTTATATCTAAATATATATATATATATATTTAATATTTATGACAGCACAGTTCATATGTGATATCCATGAAGATTAAAATTGTATATTTATTATAAAATGTATATTGAAGATGTTCAATTTGTATTACTGGTTAAGCTGAAAAAGTAATAAAATTCATGTTAAAAATTTAGTCTCTGCCTGTGTAATTTTGCATCTTACTTTTTATTGTTTCAAAGAAAACTAGTATGTTGTGGCCACCACATGACTTTCTTCTATATTTTCCTATACAAATTCACTCTGTAAAAATAATTTATTAAAAAAATTATCTTCCATGATAATGCAGACGATTTCCATATTAGAGAAGTAGTATAACACTAAATATCCAAAAGTCAATTTTATTGTCAATATTACATTAACAAAAAAATCTAATTTTATTTTAAATTATCGCATATCGATGGTTCAACCATTCGTTTTAAAGGTATTGGCGCGCTCTTTTGAAAGATACCCATCATGAAAATTTACTCTCCTCCCGGGGGAAGAGGGGGGGAGGCTCCTACACATACAAAAAAAAAATTTCCTAGTTGACTATCTCTATTATAAATAATTCTTGTAAATTTCATAATGATTACTAAAAAATAATTCTGTTCATGCTCATTTATACAAAATTTTGTTCTATATCACCATGTTAAAAATTTAGGAAAAGCGAGATAGCAACGGAACCTGTAAGACACTAATTTATGATAGACACTAATTTATGTCAAGGTGCAACTACATACCAATTTGTATGAAATTCTGTGCAGTAGTTCCTGAGATACAGTTGCCACAAAATTTTGTCATACATACACACAGACTGATAGACATTTTCTAAAAATGCTCAAATCATATTGTACAGCTCTCAAAGCGTGTAAATCCATCAAAAACCCGAGGTCGAAAATTTTTATGAATCCAATACTTTCTTCTATATATAAAATACATAACTTGAAGTTTTTTTATATAATAGCAAGCCCAAAAGGAAAATTAAAGCATGCAAAAGTAATAAAAGATATTGTTTTATTACTTTTGCATGTCAATAATCTATACCCATCAATTATTATAAAAGAAATTAATGAAATTATAAATGAAAAAAGAAAAATATGGAAATAACGAAATCAGCCACACTCTAATTTCGGCCAATAACTTGATATTAAATTAAAATTATTTCAGATTTAATGAGAAATTCTACCAACAAAATAAAGGAGTCCCGATGGGATCACCAATTTCAAGATAATAGATGGATATGATATTCACTTTACTCAGAATTGCTACAATTTTAATTTATTCTATAACATTATTAGTACCTGCCAATTTTTTTTACACTATCACTTTTCTCCAATATGTAGTTACAATTAAATGAGAAGAAAATCAGTTTTCAAAAAAAAAATTGAGTAGGGGTGAGGGATGAATAAAAAAGTGAGTACTGACATTGTTGTGGTATAAGTTAAAAATGTGCCAGTTGTGCTTGACTGTCATCTGCCGCATATGGTCTGATGACTGGGAGTTGTGGTATGGGGTGCAATTTTATTTGCTATTGAGACTTCATTGATTCATGACACTTTTATAGCTCAGTGCTAAAATTCTATATTCTGTTGTATCATCCCTTTTTTCATAAATCCTGGATTACTTTTGGTAATTATTACATGTATGAAGAATTCACATTGCTGTCTTTGCTGCTTATGTGATGTTTGAGTATTGCGGTGGCTGATCTTTTCTTGTTCGATTTCTCAATCTGAGTATGTAGCCATCTCTGGTTAATACTCCTAAGTCAGTTTTGTGTTCTTTTGTCCTATTTTTTCTACTTTCTTCTTAGTCATAGCTCATAGCTATGTAAATACCTGTTTGCATTTTCCTCTGTTTGATATTTTATTTCATAAATGCCTGCAGTTTCTAAGGGGTTTATGGAGTTTTTGTTTTTCATCAATTTTTTTGGTTAATAAACAAAAAAGTTACTTTTTTTTTTTTTTTTTTTTCAAATTAAATTTTATTCTAACTTCGAAAAGATTTATGTGATACAATACAGTAAGAATTTGGGTTCTAAAAGTTTTTTTAAATAGATTATTAAATTCTGTTTTCACATTCAAAAAATTCCCAACTGTTAAATTAACAAACCTTTTTTAAGAACGGATTTTTTTTTTTTTTTTTTTAAGCTGTAAAATATGAATTTTCAATATGTGAAATTTTTCATTTTGCAATTTCAAAATAAAATATTAAAAATAAAAAAATCCGTTTTTAAAAAAGGTCCATCAATTTAAGAGCTGGGAATTTTATGAATGTGAAAACAGAATTTAAAAATGTGTTTGTTAATTAGTTATAAGTAAAGAAAATTTCCCATACAATAACATTAGCTCCGGCAACGGTGAGTGAAGCAGACCCTTAAACTACTTGTGCGTTTTTTTTTCTCATGACCTTCATGAGCACAAATATTACTACATGAATATTGTGTATTCAACATAATTTAGGCCAGCAAAATGATTCTACACTAAAATTTGAAAATCAGATGCAAAAATATAACATTTGAGAAATTGATTCAAAAAGCAAAAATCTTGTCAATTTGCATAGAAATAATAACATATTTCAGCGATCATCTTTGAAACTAGTTGGCATAGGTGGACTCTGCTCAGTTCCGCATCATATTTATGTTCTCAGAAATTTCTAGTGCGAGACATATTATAATCATGTTAAGAGAAATGAATTTGACCAAAGCTTGATACAGTGACAGAATGAAATCCCCGCCTAATAGGCTATCCACCGTTCACTTCGATATATTTATCTTATTCTAATGTGTTAATTTATTTTATCAGGGTGAATTCCGTTGTTTAGTTTTCATGCTACTATTTCCAATGCAATTATCCTCGAAATTCATATTTATATGAAAAATTTACAATTTCACTATGTTGATAAAGTCGTAAATTACTAATAATTTACGAAATTTTCCTATTAGAATATTTGTATTCAATCATGTTCAAACAAATATCATAAATATAATTTGAAGCTGTCTAATGTATTTATGATCCTCAAAATGGAAGTTTATGCTCAATTTTGCCTTATTCTGACATGTTAAGTAAATCGTAAATTCCAAATAACTTACGAATTTTTTAAATTGGAAAAAATCATAGTCTATGATATTCATGCCAGTATCCTAAATAATATTTCGAAAGTGGTTTGGCATCTTTACGATGAAAATATCCCTCAAGATTGACGTTTATGTGAAATTTTGCTCTATTCTGCCATGTTAAGAAATTCGTAAGTTTCCAATAACTTACGAAATTTTTATATTGGAAAATTCATAGTCATTAATATTCTGCCAGTGTCTTAAATATTTCAAAAGTAGTCTGACATCTTTACGATGCAAATATCTCTCAAAATTGATGTTTATGTGAAATTTTGCCCTATACTGCCATGTTAAGAAATTCATAAATTTCCAATAACTTGTGAAATTTTCAAAGTAGCATATTTATAGTTGCTGATGTTCATTCCGGCATCAAAACTGATATTTTAAATTTGGTCTGACATTTTTACAGTAAAAAGTTTCCATTTAATGCATGTTTAAGTGAATTTTTGTCCTATTCTCCCATGTTAAGAAAATCATAAATTTCTAATAACTTACGAAGTTTTTTAATTCGAATGTTGCAAATGAATAGGGTTCTTGCCAGTATTGAAAGTAATATTTTAAAACTGATCTGACCTCTCTGCGATCCGTTGTTCATGAGATATTGTGTAAACAGACACCATACAAATTTTGTCATTTTCGGATTCCTCACACCTGAAAACATGTAAAAAAGTAAAAAAACCGAGGTTGAAAATTTTCACGATTACCTAAGTTCCCCATACCTATAGTATGATGGGGAACTAAAATTGTATGAATTTTGTGGATTAGCAATAAAATAGTTGCCTATTTTCAGTAACTATAGACAATAAAAAATGTTTTTCAACAATAAGCTGAAATTAAGTTCATTTTTAAAAATTTTTTATCTATATATAACAGAGAAAGTATTGTTTTTGGGTTGAGTTTTGAAATTGGGTTTTTGTTATATTTGCACGTTTTGAGCAGACATGCATAATATGCACAAATGTGCGAACTCCGTTCACAGAAAGTTTATTTTTTGGTCTTTATAGTAGAGAAAAAAAAAAAATCCTTTATTTTCAGTTATGTTATACTTTATATTCAAAAGTTATTTAATCTTTTTCCTGTTGTTGCATCGTTATTCCTTTCTGACCCGAAACATTTTACCTTAAAATATTACATTCTTCTGTTTTTGCAAACTGAAAGAAAAATATGGACTGTAAGCGACATTTGTTGATTGAAAATTGTACTTTACACTTTCTGCTAATTAGCTCGATCATTCATTTCCTGATTTTATTACATACGACTGCTCCAGATGCAAAAATGTAAGTGGATGCCTAACCCACACTATCGTACGGCCTGGGTCGGAAAGGGTTATTGCAAAAAGTCTTTTAATTGATTTTTTGTGTTTGCAGAAAGTTTTTCATTTTATCTAAGTCTGGTTTTTGAAGTCTCTTGAATCTGAAAATCAAATTTTCAGATATTGGTCTGTGTGTGTGCCTGTTTGTCTTTCAGTCTAGTCTTATCAGCATATCTCAAGAAAAAATATTAATACGAAGTCCACACTGTATTCTAAATGTATCAAACTTCATCCCATATAATAATATGGGTTTCAAGCATCATCCCATACGATAATAAGGGATTATGTTTGAAACTTTTTATTGAAATCAGATTGATTTGTGCAACCAAAATAATTTGCATTCTATGGACAAAATTTCTGGTAGGTGCAGTTTAATACCTTTACACAAAATAAACTGGACATATATTTTTTTATATGCATAAAAGCAGGTTTAGTATGGGATGAGGTCTGAAAATCATTTACCATTTGTTTACTGTGTGAAAGAATCTTTATATATATAGTTTGCAAGAGAGATGACAATTCCGGTTCGTACTCATCTGTATAACAAGTTGAAACCTAATTTCCATACTTTAGTTAATTTAAAAAAATCTAATTGTCCGATCGATGAGCTGTTTAGTCCGGCGGATTCAGAAAAAAAGCCCTTTTCATTTGGTACCTTATTTGTAACGAAGTTTTGATTAGATTTTTTTTATTAATTAAAATATGAAAATAATAACCTGGCAATAACTTCAAATTTGGACATTTTTATTTATTTATTTATTTTTATATTTATGTTTTAATTTTATGATAATATATAGTGATTCATTAAGATTGTCGAACATAAATGCGCAGCCGAAGTCAGTGGGGACCCGGTGCAACATTTTTTCAAATAGTTTTGTTTTTCTCTTTTTTTTTTTTTTTTTTCGCATGATAAAAATTAATGCAATTTCGAGAATTCATTAACTATAGTGATTCCTTTAAAAATAGTGACCAGCGAAGCGGGCATAGTCTGCTAGTTATATATATAATTATTATACTATTACATATGTATTTATTATACGTACAATATGTCAAGTAGGAAAAAAAAATTAAGTGAAATATGTTATTAGATTAAAAAAAAAAAAACCCTTTAACAGTGGGTTTTATTTATTTTATTTTATTTTATTTATTTATTTATTTTATTTTTTATTTTATTTTATTTTTTTTTTTTTTGGGGGGGGGGGTATGGGAGAGTCCAAAAGGGAACTTAAGTCCCCCCCTTTCCCCCCCCCAAAAAAAAAGAAGGAGGAGGCATCGACAAATTTTATAATTAAAGAAAAACAACATAAATTCTCACTGGAATGATTGAATAACATAAGTAAAGTCACTTTGAGTGATTATGTGTCATTCTACTAAGGAAAGCATATGGAAACTTGGAATACGTTTAATTTACTTATCCTGAAGGAACAACTAATTAATTATCTATAAAACATTAATTAATAATGTTTATTAATTCCATTATTCGCTACCTTTTGAAGTTTCTTTCTAAATTCAGGGAAGTAATGTATTTTCCTTAAGTGCAGGAGCGTTCGCCGGATATAAAAATCAGCCGCTTAATAAAATCACTTTTGCTGAGAACGAATGTGATTTTAATAAGCGGCGGGAACTGTATATCTTTTAAGAATTATTAATGATTTACAGTGTGTTTGAAATTGCACTCTTTGAAACATAATGAGATAAGATTGTATTAAAGAGTTGTAACTAAAAATATTTGTAATTATAATTTGATTTTTTTTTTTTTTTTTAATATAAATGTTTGAAGATTCAGACTAAGAAAGTTAAAAGAAATATTAACCCTCTGCCGGCCCTAATGCTCTAAAGTTTTCTAAACACTGTTACCAAATTTAGGGACTCTTTTATTCACCTACATCATTAGTTTTGTGGAGTGATAGTTGGCATACATAATGGACGGATAATTTTCGAAACGATAAGGCAACCATTACAGTTAAAATTTATAGTGGTGGATATTAAATGAAAACGCCCCTAAATTTGGCAACAGAAGAATGAAATTAAATGGGACCATCAAAGGGTTATTTTAACCTTTAATAGTTGGCACATTTTCTTATTTTGAACAGTACGCCCTGCCTTTTGGCGTTTCTTTAAAACATTACACATGTTAGGGGAATACATTTTATTTTCAGAGGATTGCCTTAAGTCGTTGATTTTTTTTTAATGCCTCCGTAAAAGCGACATTGGTCTGCTAAGAGTTAAATTTGTAATTTTACTGCTATTGTGAAAAGACAGATTTTAATTCCCATGGTTAAATAACATATAGATACATAATAATCGTACATAGCATACATTAGTAATATATCGTTGTCCTTTCATCCCATACCCAAGAACATTATATAGCAGTTCCATTTTCTTCCATCTCCATCTTGCTTAGTTGTTTAAAATTATAAATTATAACTGTGCAAATTTTTGAGTAATCATATATATATATATATATATTAAAAAAGTTTTCTTTTTAAGGGAGGTGGGATTTTTATTGACCTCTTAATTATATTTTATACGCTTAATTGCTGTTCCCGTTAATGTATTACAGACACCCATGCGCTCATATTATTATTCTAAAAGTTTTTGATCAACTTTTCAAAATTTCTCTAAATTAATTATAGATAAATTATCGCAACAATTTCATGATGCATCTATGAAATGCACACTAAAATTACGATTGTAAATTTTTCGTTGATCTGGCATAACATCTTGAAAAATCTTAACCCCTCCCGAAAGTTCAGTTCTAGATCCGCCACTGAGGGGTGAAGGTTAGCAGATTATGTTAACTCTTCTCACATTTCTTATTACCAGCAATGCAGAAACTAATCCTCATGTCTGTGCTATTTTGTCAAAGTTGATTCCCAAAGTATGTGATTATTTTGCTGAGTAATCTACAAAATTACAAAACAATGCTATAATGTCAAAAATACAAAACAATTATCTAGAATACAAATATAAATTAATTAATACAAATATAAATAAATTAATTAAACGCAGATTTTATTGATTAGCGGTGGTAGAGTACAATTGCCTATTTCAGAAATTATAAGGAAAGGGCCTGTTTACAAATAAACGGTCCGTCAATCAATGTTTGCCATTCTCGAGAGTCAAAAGATCAACCTGTATTGGTGGAAATACCAATGTTTTGCCACTCTACTGATAACTTCAATGCGAAGTGACGTCACGTGGCCTTTCCTTATTTTCAAAAAATAACGTATTTCAGCAGTTTGCTGCAATTAAACGTATTTTTTTTTAATCAGTGGTGATCAGTCGGCAGCAAAAGTATCCGGGCACTAGCCAATAATTCCGATATTAAAAAAATCCTTCCGGCTCATTCGAAAGGGTAGGTTGATTTCTTTCTCCTTATCAATTAGCAGCAAAAACTAAATGGCGGCTACAAATTATTAATGGACTTGGTGATACATAATGAACTTGGTGATATTTGAATGATAAATCCATTCTTTAACTTTGGTTTGAATTGATTAAGTATTTCAAAAGTTACTGCGATTAAAAAAAAAAAAAATTTAAGTGACCGCCACTTGGAAACAATATAATGGAGCATGTTGCATGGCAAACTCATCCAAGATATTTAAAGCATAAATCCACTGTCAAACTTTGGTCCGAATCAATGCAGTGTTTCAAAAGTTATTGCGATGACAAATTTTCAAGTGATACTCTAAGTGACTGCAACTTGGAAACAAAATGACGAAGCAACTTGTCCACCGAAATCATGCAAGATATTTCTATGATAAGTTCAACTTTAATTCAAATTAAATCAGTATTTCAAAAATTATCGTGATAAGAAATTTTCAAATAGTACCGTGATTTCAAGACGCCACCACTTGGGGAAAAAAAAGCGAAGTGAAATGCCCAGCGAACTGATCTGTGATATATGAATGGTAAATCCACTACCCAAATTTGATGCGAATTGATTTAGTATTACAAAAGTTATCATAATGACAAATTTTTAAGTGGCTGCCACTTGGAAGTAAAATTGGGGGTCAAGTTACTAAACGACCGTATCCAAGATATTTGAACCATAAATTCACTATCCAACTTTAGTTTGAATCAATTTAGTATTTTAAAAGTTATCTTGATAGCACATTATCAAGTGGCAGCATGATTTCAAGTGGCCGCAACTTGGAAACAAGAAGTTGGAACAAGTTGCCCAGTGAACTCACCCAAGATAATTATATGATAAGATCACTGTTCAACTTTGGTTCGAATTGAATCACAATTTAAAAAGTTATCCTGTTTATAAATTTTCAAGTGGTAGCCTAATTTCAAGTTATCTCGCTTAGTTTATAACATCCACGCATTGTCAAAAATGGCGGATAAAGTTCATTAATAAATTTCATTGAGACACTTATATAATTTATGTACACATCAAAATTCAAACAAATTCGGAATTTGCTCTTTACAATTTGAATTTGAAACTTTCAAGTGGTCTCCACTTGAAAACAAAATGGCGGAGCAACTTAGTTAACAAACTCATCTAAGATATTTATAAAATAAGTTAAGACACTGTCCAAATTTGGTACGATTTGGAGTATTATTTCGGAAGTTATTGTGATTTTAAATTTTCAAGTGGTAGCCTGATTTCAAGTGGACCCTCTTAACTTAAGATATCCGCCACTTTATTAAAAATGGCGGATGAATTTTATTAATAAACTTCATTGAGACCCTTATGTGATCTATATTTACATCGAAAATCTTGCTTTAAATACGCATTTTACAATGTGGGTTTGAAATATTCAAGTGGCTGCCACTTGAAAAAAAAAAGTCAGAGCAACTTGATTAACGAATTCATCTAAAATATTTATAAGATTAGTTCGCTGCCCTACTTTGGTTCAATTTGGAGTATTATTTCGGGAGTTATCGTGATAACAAAATTTTCATTATAGATAGCTTGTATATATAGATAACCGAAGTGATTGCAATAGGTCGATTTCTAAAGAAATCAACCTAAAAGTACACTTAAAACTGTTTTGTTAAATAAATTCTTGTCGAATCATGTTCTTAGACTGACTAAGAACATGACTCGACAAGGATTTATTTAACGAAGCAGTGTTAAGTGAACTTTTTTTAGACAGGGATTATTGCTAGTGCTCGGATACTTTTGCTTCTGACTGTAGTTCCAGGTTTCAGCAATCAGCCGCAAGAAATTACGTTTTATCGATAAACGATTAACCTGTGGTTCTAAAACTGACGTTTCACAAAAATTGGTGAACTTAATTAAAACGTACCCCTGAAATAAACACTTCATAAAAATTGGCGAAATTATAACGGACTCTTACCAAAATCAGACAATGTTAAAAATCTCTTTAAAAAATTCAACCGAAAAAATACTTTATTTTGGTAATCGGTTGAAACATTTTCAAAGAAGTGGCGAGACAATTAAAGTATGTACCGGCCACTGGCAAGTAACTTTAGGGGTGAAAATTTTTAGGTTCTACCCTTAAATTCAAGTTTTATGAAAATTTTGCGGTGTATGATTTTCATGCTAAATTATTTTGGTTTTTATAAAATGTTTTTATCTTGAATGTTTAATTTGCCTCATAATGCATTTAGAACTTTCCGAATATCATTTTTTATAAGTATAAATATTTTTAATAATAGTCATTTGATACTTATTATAATAAGTATTATTATTATAATAGTTCTTACTGCCATTAAATCTGCATGCAGGTATCAGTTTTTAAGAGATTTTACTGTTAAATAATTCACCCTTGTAAATTTAAATTTAAATTTTCAAGTGCAAATTATAGTTAATGTATATAATATTTATCTAACGTGGATCAGTTACGATTATATTTTATCGAAACGATACGATAATGATGTAATTAATAAAATACGCGAGAATAAAAAATAATATTTATAAATAGACAATATTTAAGCAAGCGGACTCAGCTCAGTTGATCTAATAAGAAAAAAATGACGACATTTGTCTGATGAGATTATTTTATGAAAAAACGTATTTTTAACAGCTGTTTCTTCAGAATCTTTGCAAGCGTCATTTTAAACATAGCAATATTTTAAAGATATATATGCAATACCTTAAAAAATATGAATTATTATCATAAATTAACTAAAAAATGCAATCATAAAAAGTATAATAGGAATTAATGTTTTTTCTTCAACAAAAAATTGTGAAAAATTAAATAAATGAAAAGTCATCGCCAACGAAGCGACAAATATTTAAAAGGCGTCATGGAGGAGTCCTATACTAAAACTGTAGTGCCTGCGGAAGTATGAAAACTGGGTCGTCAACCATTAATTTTATTTTGAAACCTTTCTTTGAATGATTTTGGTTTCACTATTGTGCAATATTAATTTGGTTTTAGTAATAATTTGGTTTCTGGTAAATTAAAATTTTAATTAGGTGGGGAAATTGGTATAATATTTATGAGTTTCGAATTTTAAAGATAAATAAGAAAAGAAATAAAGTACACGAAGATTTCGCATGGGTTCACTGTTAAAAATGATTTCTTAAAAATGAGCTAAATTGTCTCAAAATAGCTCCGAAACAATATATACTTAAATTTGAAAGCCCATGCACTCATTTTTGAGTATATTGGCATGTGAAACATGGGGATATTTGGATTCTTATTGGTCAGCCCCATTTTTGAGCATATCAATACATTTCAAAAATGAGTACATGGTTTCTCAAATTTAAGTATATATTGTTTCGGAGCTATTTTGAGACAATTTAGCTCATTTTTAAGAAACCCTTTTTAACAGTGTTTGCTAGTAGTTATATAATATAAATAATTTAAGTTCAAGTCCTAATTATTCATTGCCGTCTATCATTTATAGAGTTAAATACAGTGTGTTTGTTAATCTCTACAAACATTAACTCCAAAATGTATGAATCTAACGAGAGAAGTCGGGCTTGTTTCAAAATATCATTTATGATATTGGCATGAACATAATTGAATATAAATTGTTCTGTTTTAAAAACTTTGATTAGAGTCTTTTACAGAACGGGTAAAACCCAACGGGTGAATTTAGAAACACATTTAAATCCACAAAACAATTTTGATAGACGCTCCTAATGGCCGAATTCACCATTAACTTCAACTACCGGTTCAACACAAAAACTTGAAAAGCGTCTAAAGGCAAGGTACAACTTTCCAGCAAAATTTGGTAAGCTGTTTCTGCCATCTAGCGACGAGGATTTCATATAATTTTTGATTGGTTATTTTCACCTAAAAATCTGAAAATAACTATACCGCTAGATGGCAGCAACAACACGGAAAATTTAATGAAAATTTTTACCCCGCCTTTATACGCTTTTCAAATGTTCATGTTCAACCGGGAGTTGAAGTTATTGGTGAATAACAGCCTAAGAGATATTTGTTGAACAGTGCTCAATTTGTTTAAGCTGAAATCCAAGAAAGAAAAAAATAATAATTAATCTAAAAGTCTTATTATTATTATTATTCTATTGATAAATAAATTAACAGAGTTACTTCATTGATAAACCATTTTAATATGAATCAGAAATATAATTACTCATTTACTGAGTAAAAATGTTAAAAACTGAAAATTCATTTGTCATTTTTTTTAACCATTTGTGTGGATTTATGAGAAAGCAGGCTCTCAAAACGAAACCCCGTCCCTTAGAAATAAAATTTCAATTAACCCGACTAAGAATCGAAACAAAGTTTGGGTCAGGTTTGGATAAAATCCGGTTACCCGATAATATACAGGACTTTCGATTACTGAATTCACATATCTGCCCACAGATGATCGAAAAAAGGACCTCCCGTACATGCTTTTTTTTTTTTTTTTTATCGCAGTCTAACGTTATTTTCCCCTATGAACTCATCTGAACTTTTCTTAAACGCAGTGATTTTAACGAACGTTTTTATGCTAATTAAGGGCATTCATCTCCCGGAGCGTAAATATTCATACTTCGACATCCAAAACCCTTTTTAAGTGTCGAATGAACGCCGCTTTCGAGGTCGCTTTCTTCGCGAGGTCCTTTTTCTTAGCAAAAATAATTTAATAAAACTAAATATGATTTAAAGAGATATTCAGCTTGAATAATATTTTATAACAAAGCTGACTCTATCAGACACGTTTTTTTTTTTTTTTTTTTTTTTTTTTTTTTTTTCTTTTTTAACCTGATAACTAAGGCATCATTTCCCACTACTGCACAGTGCGTCTCAAAATTATTGAGATAGGTGATTTTTTTTTTTTTTTTTTTTTTTTTTTACCAACTTCAAAAAAGAAGGAGGGTTCTCAATTCGAACCATATGTTTTTTTTTTTGTTGTTGTTTGTTTGTTAGCTCAAAACTTCTGAAAGGATGCTCCGATTTTGATACTTTTTGTTTTGTTGAAAAGGTCTTGCTCTAAAATAGGTCCCATTGTAATATCTTTACGATCTAAAGAAAATACAGGGTGCCCAAAAAAATCAGTCCCAACGCTTTTAACTGCTAAACGGCTGCAGCTATAGTGATAAAAATGGTATGTGAGTATAGCAAAGTGGCCACTCAGTACAAGGTTAAACCGCTTGCAGCGACACCTGGTGGAAAATAGCGGAGTATGTGTTCCTATCTCGAAAATGGTTCTTGAGAAAAAGTGAATTACAAAGCTGAAGAGTATCACCGATTTAGTACAAAAAGATAGTTTAGACATTCATGCTAACGTTCCTATCTCGGAAACGGTTCAAGACAGACGGAAAAGGGGAATTATAAAATTGCAGAGCATCATCGATTTAGTACGAAAAGATACTTTTGACATTGATGCTAAAATACAAGGCTAAAAACATACACATTTTTGCTCGCAATTTCTTACACTATACACACTTGAGCTACATTGCTCACGTTGTAGCGTAGCTGGTGAGGCATACGCTATATAGTTCAAAATACGGTTACTTGATACTTTTTGTTTTGTTGTAGAGATCTTGGCCTGAAGTAGGCCCCATTATAATATCTTTACAATCTAAAGAAAATAAAGTGCCATCTGGTGAAAAACAGCAGAATTAGCACTCCTATCTGAAAAACGGTTCAAGATGGGAGAAAAGTTAATTACGAAGTTCTAGAGCATCATCGATTTACTACGAAAAGACATTGTTGCTAAAAATAGAACGCTTAAAACGTGCAGTTGTTTGTTCCCAATTTCCTACACTGTGCACACTTGAACTACGTTACACACTTTGCAGCGTAGCGGATGACACGTATACTCTGTGGTTCAAAGTACTGTTACTGTAAACGGTCACATCGATTAGCGCAAAGTCGTTTTCAACCAAATTCAGAAAGGAGGGTGTTCTTAAATCGAGCTATGTGTTGTTGGTGGTGTTTGTAAGCTTATAACTTCGTAAGAGATACTCTAATTAACCGACTTCAAAAAGGAGGAGGTTCTCAATTCAAAGCCCACTTTTTTTAATTTTTGTTTTTGTTTGTTAGCTCATAACTTCTGAATGGATGATCCGATTTTGATACGTTTGTTTTATTGAAAAGGTCTTGGTATGAAATAGGTCCCATTGTAAGATCTTTACGATCAAAAGAAAATACAGGGTGCCCAAAAAAGTCAGTCCCGACTCTTTTAACTGCTGAACAGCTGCAGCTATAGTCATAAAAGTGGTATGTAGGTATAGTAAAGTGGACATGTGCTACGCGATTCAACCGCCTAAAGCGCCACCTGGTGGAAAAGAGTGGAGTTAGCGATCCTATCTCGGAAACGGTTCAAGACAGGGGAAACAAGTGAATTATAAAATTGCAGAGCATCATCGATGTAGTACGCAAAGATAGTTTAGACATTAATGCTAAAAACAGAACGCTTAAAACGTGCATTTGTTTGTTCACAATTTCCTATTTTGTGCACACTTGAACGACATTACATATGCTGTAGCGTAGCGGGTGACATTTATGCTATGTAAAATTCAAAGTATGGTTATTGTAAGCGGTCACATCGATTAACGCGTTAGACGTTTTAAACCGACTTCATAAAGGAAGAGGTTCTCAATACAAACCATGTTTCTCGTTGTTGTTGTTGAAATTTGTTAGCTTATAACTTCGTAAGAGATGATTTAATTTTAATACTCTTTTTGTTGTTGTAATGATCTTGGCCTGAAATAGGTTTCATTATGATTTTATTAAGATATAAACAAATTACAGGATACTCACAAAAGTCTGTTCTCACTCTAACTGCTGAACGCATGCAGCTACACTGGTAAAAGCAGTATGTAAGTATCGATGTTGAAACTTCTGTCCGTCAGCTGCAATGCATATTTTGCTCTTTGTTTGAACTTTACGCTGCGCAATTTCCAGCGCAGCGGGTGACACGTATTCACTGTAAAGTTCAATATATATGCCTAATAGAATTTTTGGTTACGAATACAGCTTATTCGTTCTTTACATTTCTAAAGACTTTTTTATTTAGCGTATGTTCGTTCAATAGATAGTTTTTTTGCTCATATCCGATAAAGGCAAGAAAAGTGACGCAACTTAAAAATGCAGCATTTGAGAAAAATCAACTGTAAAATAACTTGACTAGAATAAAACTGGCACAACTGTCTCTCGAGTGGATAACTTTCTAGATGGAGATGTAACATTTTTGTTCACATTGTGTGCATTTCATGCATTTTTCAGTGACATAAACTATTTTTTGAGTTATGTCACTTTTCTTGGAAGTTGTGCTTTGTGAAACTGCCATCGAATGTCTTTTGATGTTCTGCTATATGAATAAGTTTTCACTCTAAAGAGAAAAATAAAATCTTTTTGTAAAAAAATAGAACCGACTCCAAAAAGGAACTACTATTCAAACAACTAAAAGTGACAGAAAATTGGCAGAAAATGGAACTGTAAATTGCGCCTAAGAGTATAAAATAATTTCCTTCGCCAAACAACCTATAACACAACAATTAATCATAACTTTTGAAGTCGGCGCAAAATTAAATAAAAATTGATACCTTTATTCAATACAAAAATCAAATCCTATTCAAAATACACATCTCACATTGTTACCTGCAAAACGCAGCGGAAAACTACTTTGATTCAAGAAAACAAATAAGATTTCGTAAGCAGCAAAAGTTGGCGAAGATGCTGGTATCTGATGTCCTTGGTGAAAGAAAAATCGCAAAATTATCCTGCAAACATATTTAATTTCTTAGGGATATCATGATTATTTTGAGAAGGTATATCAAGAGAGTAATCAAGAATATGAAACAACACATCGTACAATATATATTATGAAAATATACATGTTGCATGTATATTTTTGCACTACGTTTAATCGCCAAATTCAAAAGTCACCAAGAATGATAGTTATTAAAGTTATACCAAATTTGCAAAGGAAACTCTAACTTCGTAGAAACATAAATACCGCATTGTGAAGAATGTTCGCTGTTATATGTATATGCTACTAATGGACCAATTGTATACAGTGATAAAATAATAAAGGAAACATGGAAATGGATCATTCGAGAAAACAGCACTTGTTGCTACCGATCTAAAAACAAACCTTTAAAACTAATTAAATTTTATTTAATTTTGCGCCGACTTCAAAAGTTATGATTAATTGTAGTGTTATAGGTTGTTTGGCGAAGGAAATTATTTTATACTTTTAGGCGCAATTTACAGTTCCATTTTCTGCCAATTTTCTTTCATTTTTAGTTGTTTGAATAGTAGTTCCTTTTTGGAGTCGGTTCTATTTTTTTACAAAAAGATTTTATTTAATAACCGCTCAAAAAAGGAAACAATAATCACGAAAAAATAATAAGCATATGGAATCAGAATTTAAGTGTGTTACAGCAAAGAAATATAGTAAAAGTTTTGAAAAAAAAATGCGCTGTCGGAAAAATGCAATACTTTATAGTAAAAAATGAAAGACTTTTCAAGTATTTGGTATTTAAATTTAAATTTTGGATCCATTCCTTTGAATTATCTTGAAAATCCCATCAAGCATGCTTAGAACTAGATTTTGGAGAATGTGTTGCTGTAATCAGTAGCAACTCTGCTCTACTTGTTGCTTTAATTCCTGAATAGTCGAAAGCTGAAGACCATGGGCATGCATTTCTCGTGCAAGTGCTCTCCCAAAGTTCAATTGAATTTAGATCTGGACTGATAACTTGTCAGTCTATAACAATAACTTTATTCTGCGTAAAACAAACTTTTGTTGAATAGGAGGTCTTGATGCATCGTCCTGTTAGAATTTTTAGTTCCCCCCTCGCCCTTAAATTATTTTTCAGTTGGGAGTAGATTGCTTTTGGTGGTATTTGAGTAATCCTCAGAACAATGTCCACCAATAAGGAAAATAATATCAGCGATATCGGTTGTTCCGTTGAAACAGAAGGCGTTCTACACCATAAGAGAACTCCCTCTCTTCTGTCGACAAAAGAACTCATGAGGATCTCGTCGTTGTTTAGATGAATGGATGAATGTTTTCTTCAGTGACAAAAATATATTCAATTTGGTTGGCTCTAATGTCTTGGCATACTCTCGTCAGGACCTACGACGAGAACACAATGTGTTCTTTTTTCGGCAAAAATAAGGGGCTCTACACGAACGCTATTGATTTTGAGGAATCCAGCAATTACAATTTTTTTACAGAGACACAAAGAAAAATTATTTATCATTATGGCCTATGGGTCCAAATTTTTTAAAGTGCGACAGCGTCTGAACGCCTTATTCGATTGAGCTGAAAATTTATACACATGTTATAGGGTCACCGTCGTACAAACTGTATAGATTTTGGTGAATTTGAGTGAATTTTGGAGAACTTATAGTTTTTGCAGAGATGCAACAAAAATTCATTACCATTATACTGAGAAAAAAAAAATATACCGCCTTCATCTAGAATGAATAAGTGGTCATTTACTAAACCCTTTAACTAGAAATATAGATTTCCCAGCTATTGCCATAAGGCACGCCAATAAACTAAATAGACGAAATGATCGAGACTTTCTAGTCTATACATTTCTAGAGAGTGAAACAATATTCTGAACATTCTGAATCTTTGGTATTGCGAAAAATTCTTGCTTGATTTTCTAGAATTGGGTCATACTCATAAACCAAGATTATAGTTGCTGAAACCTGCCTCTTGTATTCACATTTATTTGCAGAGATTTTTAAATAACTTTGCCTTTGAGAATATTATATTTACAGTCAAGTTTATAATATCTTATTGTTTATAAATCTTAATGCACATGCTTATTTATTTTTTAAAACAAAAGTTACATGCGTTTTTGTTTCCATTTTTCCTCAGAAATTAAAATAGATTTTAGGAAATTTTAAATTAATAAAGAAATTTATAAAATTAATTATCAATTTAAATAACAATATATACTGAAAAATCAATTTCTTTACTCTGTGTTTGAATTCTAGATATCAAATGTTTAAAATGTGTTTTAGCCTTCTATAAAACGAAATAAAATAAAATCTACATACTCCCAGTAAAATTTGAACCACGTGTTTTACAAGTGCAATTAGAAAGAAAAAAAAATCTCGATGTTTCACATATTCTTTAAGGACATCTGTGTTTTCTCATAGCAGAAGTGCTGAACAGCTCATTTCGAAAAGAACGATCTCTTCTTCTCGTCGAATGGGGATATTTTCGAAAGTGTAAAGTTATTAGGAGGGGCGAGAAGGGGGAGGGGAGAGCAAAAAAAATAAAAATAGAGTTAGATCGTTCAAAATTGGTATAAAGAGGTTTTCGATACTTACAAATCGATTGGGGATATTTTCGAATTTGTAAAATTATTAGGAGGGGCGGGAAGGGGGGGGCTATGGGCAAAAACAAATAGAAATACAATTATTAGAAGGGCCGGGAAGGGGGGGGGGCGAAAAAAGTAAAATAGAGTTAGATCATTCAAAATTGGTACATAGAGGTTTTCGATACCTACAAATCGATTGCGGATATTTTTGAATTTTTAAAATTATTGGGAGGGGCAAAAAAATAAAATAGAAATAGATCGTTCAAAACTGGTGCATAGAGGTTTTTGATACTTACAAATCGATTGCGGATATTTTCGAATTTGTAAAATTATTAGGATAGACGGGAGGGGGGGGGCGAAGGGGGAAAATAATAGAAATAAGAGTTAGAGCATTTTGGGAATTTTTTTCGAAGACAGTGAGAACCAGGTGCGAAATTTTTCCTATTCAGATTTTGTTTCTCTTTTTTTTTTTTCACGTGATAAAAATTAATGCAATTCTGAGAATTCAGTAATTATAGTGATTCATTTAAAAATAGGGATCAGCGAAGCGGGCGTCGCCTGCTAGTGATATATATATATATTTCTTCTTCTTCTTTCGTCTTTATCAGATGATTTCATGGGACTACGTCCTCCGAGCTTATAATTTTTTTTTTTTACTTTCCCGTGAGTTTAAAAATTAAGCGAAAATTCATTTCAAGAAGAGGCTATTGATTGACAGATAAGAAAAGAGGGTTTACTGCTATAGTAACTGAAGAAAGGGGTGTGGAAGAAAAGAAAGTGTGAGGTGTCCGAGTAATGAATGACCACAGAGAAGATCCTGGGGTGGGGATTGAAGGTTGCTGGAAGTTTTTACTTTTCAGTAAATCGCCAAAGAAAGAATTTATAACTAGATAAGTAGATTGTGACGTATCATTTATTGTTCTTAAAAACAATTTCTAAATCATTAAAACCGTCACTTTAAGTTGAGTAGATAGATTTAACTCATATTATCAAATACAATACCGATATTTTCTTTTAAATTCAATTTATTTTCAGCACTACAAATGAGTAAGTAAAATGAACTATTTATCCCTAGCGGAATTATACAGCCCTAGCCTTTGAAAGTGTTTTCAAGTTAGCTTTGCCCCGAGTATAGTGAAAGACAAATGCCATGCCAATGCCCATTTTATCGGCAGAACGCAGCGAACAGTTCAGGGAGGGTACCGAAAACTGTTCATTCTGAATTTCCGGTTAGTTTTCTCTATTAGACCCGTTTAGTTCAGAACAGTTCCGAGTTTTCAAAGAACTGTTCATTCTCGTTAGAAGTGTCTCGTTCTTAAAAAAGAACGGGAATGCCCATCTCTATTAACAAGTGGAAAAAAAAGGAGAGAAAAACGGAAACAAACAAGGGAAATTTACGAGTGAGATAACTGTTGGTTTACGACAAGCCACTCAAACGAGTAACTTGTGTACGTGAATAATCAATACCACGTAAAAATTTCAGCGCCAATAAACTTATAATTTTAGTATTTTATATACTTAATAAATAATGTAATTTTTCCGGTAATAATATATATATTTAAATTTGTCATAATCCTGATGTCGACTTGTTGAAATACCGTATCGGAATTTAAAATTTAAAACTTTTTGAAATACATGAAACCTTATTTCATTAAAGACAGTGAAGCTTTTCGAAAATAATAATAAAAAATTATTAATACTGTGCTTTGGGTGCGAAAGCATTATAATGAAGTACTTTTTCTAGTAAATCATCAATCAGACAAAATTTTCAAAGCTTACATTATCAATTATATTAGTTAATAATAGTCTATATGGCAAAAAAGAAGAAAAAAAGTAGTTATTCGCATTTATTTACATGCAAAATACTACAAATAGATAAAAATAATATATATAATCGTAGAAAAAAATGTATACCGTGCCGTACCACTCTTCTTAACCCTTTGAGTACTAAATTATTTGAAGATTTTTATGCCCAAGGGACGGATTTAATTTGTCGCTAAATGGAATGATTTTGAATTTTTGTCAGTAAGGTCCGCCTGTGGGCGTTATTCTCCCATGTTACAATATTTCAGAACAAAATTTTCTGTATTCACATTTATATTACAAATGGATATACATTATAATTTCATTCTTTCTAATCAAAGTATTTGTATCCATAGTATATTTTTCATTGTAAAATTGTGAATATTAATTATATATATATAAAAAAAATAGCATACAAATTGCAAAAGAAACGCCCACTGGTGGAGTTACAGATTTTCAAATGATTTGAATCTACGTCAGCGGTCGCGAAAGTGTTAATATATAAAAGTAATACATTTTATTTGGAATATACTTATATTGATGATATAAGTATGGTTGTAAGATATCATAAAAACGCCAGGAAAGTGTTTGCGATCAACTCCCACTGGCGGGGGTGCCGTAAACATTAACGCCTATTTCTTAAATTCAGATGACGAGTTAAACTCGTCCACCGTAACTTCGCCCAAGTAAGCACATGACGAGTCTCACACGTCAAATGTACTCAAAGGGTTAATAAATGCGTTAATCTTGTATATTTTATACATACAAGGTGATTTCGAAGCCATGACACAAACTTGGAGAGGAGGTACAGAATATCACAAAGATTTGGAATTGCACAGTTGCCAACCATCTCATTATGAACCGTACAATTTTCAGTACCCGACTTTTTTTTCACACCAATAATTTTTTAGAGTAATTTTAGTCTTTTTTAATCGTAACAACATTTAGAGAGAATAACTCTAAAAATATAGTGGTATGAGAAAAGGGGCGTTTTTTCAGGGGGCGTTAACAATTGTACGGTTATTAATGAGATGGTTGGCAAGTATGGAATTGCATAGGAACCCACGTCTCCAATGTTTTAGGCTGCTACGTAGTACTAACTCCGCCTACTGTAAATTTTAAAATCTTGCACGCCTTATTATTTCGTAAAATCATAAACAATATTTGTATTATTGGAATAATTACGATAAATTACATATATAAAAATAGAATTTATTTATTTATGTAAACATTAGCATGTGAAAACTTTTTTTAGAAAAATATAACATTGGAAAGCCACGCCCATATCCACACAAAATCACCCTGTTCTTAACACTTTCACGACCGCATGTTTTTGTGTTTTTGACAGAAATGTCCGCCTGTAGACGTTATTCTCCTAAGTTACAATATTTCAGAAAAAAAATTTCTATATTCAGATTCATATTACAAATGGATATACATCATAATTATACTCTTTCTAATCAAAGTACTTATATCCATAGTATATTGGTTGTACGAATGTGAATATTATGCATATTTTTAAGAGATATATAACATATAAATGGCAAAAGAAACGCCCACTGTCGAAGCTATAGATTTTTAAATGGCGTTAATGAAATATTGGGTATTTGACGTCAGCCGTCCCGAAAGTGTTAAAAGTTTTATCAAAAAACAAAAATCTATGCATTTATAAAACAGTTTTCCCTGATTAAGAAAGTAAACATTTGTGTAAAATTATGATAGTGTTAAAAAACTATTATTTCAAAGTTATGTTTCTATTCCAGTAAACAGGTTCGAGGTACTAACGAATATATACATATATACTAATATTTCAAAATATTTTTATCTTTTATTTTTTTTTTCTTTGTGGGGGGGGGGGGGGGACATAGCACCAATTTATACTAAGAAGAAACTTTTCGATATCAAAAATAAACAAAAGCATATTTTTTCTTTTCTTTCTTTTTCTTAAAAAAAAAAAAAAAAATTCTCCTTTTGATAATTACATTCTTACTTAAGTGCAGTACATAATGCACCTATTATACATATACATGAATTTTAAGTTAAAATAATTAATACAAAATCTAAGTTAATTTTTAAATATTCAAACAGATGTGTGAATAGTAAAAATAAAAAGAATAAAACCAGACCACGTGAACAATTTCTGATAATTTATTACATAATTTAAAAGTGTAGAATATATTTACAGTAGTTACATATTAGTTATTATAGTAGTACCTTTATTAGGTTTTCAAAAACCCTCATCACCATCGATTTCTAAATATTTTTTTTATTGTATAGATAGCAAATAGTCATTTCGAAGCGCATAACAGCAATAATATATAATGGCTCTGAAAATTATATCAGCTTGCATGAACGACCATGTTGAAAAATATATAATATTCCAGTTTATAATAATTCATAAAAATGTTTGAGCGATCCCTAATAAACAGTAATTACAATATTTTAAAAAGTAAGTATTCTATGTATGTAACTTAATTAATAGACAAGTCATAACTTGTAAACATGCAGTTCAAATCCCATCCTATTATAATTTTAATTACCCATTCTTTTGAAACAGTAGAGGATTGGTCTGGAGAGAAAAGCGCGTACAAAATATTATTTGTAAGAAAAATTAAAATTAAAATGTGAATGCATTTCATAGGTCGAAGAAAAAAGTTTAAAAATTAAATAAAGTAAAAGTGAGCTGAGAATAACTATAGCATTTAATACAACGATATCCATAAATATTATGGATTATAAAGTTTACAGTTGCCGGTGAAGTGGTTAGTTTAAATTAATATACAATAATTGTAATAAATACAAGCAAAGACGTTACCTTTTATAAGCTTATAAAATGCATCACATACAGTAATCTAATTTAGCTTATTAATCCAAATAATAAATTTGGCTTGAGAATAGTATTGCTATTAGGTTGATTCATAAGTAATTTCCGATGCAGTTAAAATAGAATACACACCAATAACATTTTTACAACGAATATAATAATGTATATTAGGTATTATTTCCTGCCGAAAAATAAGCCCCTCCCACATTCATCATGTTACGTCTTTGTAGGTGGAGTCTTAAATAACTTCGTTTGTTTTTCAGACTTGTTCTTCAGATTTGAATGTTTTTCCTTTCAAAAAGTTTTGTAAGGAACAGAAAAGTTGAAAATCTGTTGGGCTAAGGTCCGGGGAGTAAGGGGGGTGCCGTAAAATAGACCATCCGAGCTCTAGAATTTTTTCTTGAGTCACCCTTGCTATATGTGGTCTTGCATTATCATGTAAAAGAATGACTTTTTTGCTATTGGCGAGTGTAGGACATTTTTCATGAAGTTTCTTTTTCACTCTTTGCAGTTGCTGAACATATATGTGTGCAATAATTGTTAAATTTGACTTTAATAACTCGTGATGGATTAGTCCTCGACAATCCCACCATACACACAAAAAAATCTTTTTTCCAAGGATGTCAGCTTTCGAATCTGGTAAGGTTTTTTTTTTTCCTTATCAAGCCACTGTCTTTTACGGATGATATTCTCATAAGTAATCCATTTTTCATTGTCAGTTATTATCCTATCTCAAAAAAGGCTCGTTTTTTTCTCGTGAGAGCAAACTTGTAGCGATAAACAGACGATTTTCTTTATTCTGTTCACTGAGATTGTGTGGTGCCCATACTCCTAATTTGCTGAGTTTCCCTAATTTCTTCAGGTGGCGGAAAATAGTTGATTGTGGTGCATTCAACTTTTCTGCTATGGCTGTAGTTGATTGGCGTGGATTTTGTTCCAATACAGCCTTTACAACGTTGTCAAAAATGTCGGAAGGACGTCCTGTCCTCAGTTCGTCCTTTAAAGTCGTATTTCCAGAGCGGAATTTTGTAAACCAATATCTAACTGTCCGATGAGTTATTAGTCCTTCACCGTATTCATTGCATATTTTTTCAGCTGTCGCTTTAGCACTGTTGCCTTGTCTGAATTCCCAAAGCATCACATGACGAATATGCACTTTTTCATTCTCCATTTTAGGAGTTTGGAGCAACAGTTTAATCAGACATACACCAGACAAAACGATAGTAAGAAGAATAATTGAACCACAGATTACATACTAAGACAGATGACACACGCTCAATAAAATCAGACCAATGAGTACAGTAATACCAGTGACGGCTGAAAGCTGATGTTTCCAAATATTTGCATAATTCCATTAAAATAAAAGGTGATCGCTATTCTGATAGTTTAAAAACGAACATAATATACAAAATTCTACACATTCAAAGAATTTTATTAATATTTGCAGTATGCATGCTTTGACCGTTGGTCCAATACAAGTAACGGCCAAAGACAGTACATGATGAATGCAGGAGGAGGAGCCCATCTTTGAAACCTTATATTCATTGTATAATGTTTCTGGTGTAAATTTTAACTAAATTGCATCGGTAATTGTTTATGAATAGACCTAATATATTGCGAGACTTAGGTGACTTTTATTCAACTGTCACCAATAATTTTAATAAGTGATATTTTATGTGAATAATCGACGATTGGTTATCTGTCGTGTATATCAAATGTCACTCCTTAAAATTATTAGTGACTATTACATACTTGCTAACCATCTCATTACGAACCGTACAATTTTATAGTACCCATCTTTTTTTTCACACCAATAATTTTTTAGAGTAATTTTAGTAAGTTAGGATGGAATGGTTGGAAGGCACCTGTGACAGCGTCACGTATCCTTCGTTACCTAGATGTGGAAACTAACGGAGTGAGAGTACCGAACAACAAAGTCTCATATAATCGTAGTAACAGCATTTGGAGAGAATATCTCAAAAAATATAGTGGTGTGAGAAAAATGGCGTTTTTTCAGGGGGCGTTAACAATTGTACAGATATTAATGAGATGGTTGGTAAGTATGCTATTAAATAAAAAAGTTATGCAATCTAGCAACACTGTTTGAGAGCAGCGTTCCCAACTTTTATAATTTATTCACGAGCATTTTTAGCCCCGCCTTCTTTTCGCACGAGAAATTTTGTAGGTAATTTCTCTTTAATATGTGACAACGATTAAATAAGGAAAATTATTTTTTAAAAACTTCTGGTATGAAAAAGAGGCGGGGCTAAAAATGCTCGTAAATAAATTATAAAAATTGGGAACGCTGCTTGAGAGCCAAACCAAATTACAATGGAAAACCAATAACGCACAATAATATAATGCAACTTTAAAAAATGTATTTACAAAAAAAAAAAAAAAAGAGTAATAAAAGATTTAATTGCCACTAAAGTTTAATATAATGAAGTACATACTACCCACGCAAACATTTTTGAATAAAATGCGTAGCAAATAGCAAATACTTGTGCGAGAAAAAAGATTTGAAATCCAAATTCGAAAAAGGCGGCGAAAATGCGTTCGCGAGAAAATTTACCATTCGCCTCGTTTGTTTACGAATAAAGAGCGCATGCCCGCGGAATTAACAACATCTCTCTGACAGATTAGCCAGTATCCTTGTATGTTTGCTTTTCCTTCATACTCACCCCTTGCCGTTAGATGGCAATATAGTGCGACCACGTTTCCTACGACTAGCAGTGAGGCCGAGTCCAAAAGTTTTGAGGGATGCAAAATTGGCCGAGTGATAGTCATTTGGCAAACATCCAGTTATTCTGTGTTCCCTTATCGCTTGTTTTCTCTCAGTCACCCCTATTTTAACACTGGACTCGTTCAATCCGCACTTGCGCAGAGGCTTCCGTGGTCGCAAGAAATGCGTTTAAAGAATACTTACACTTTATTGAAGCTTTCTTTCTTTCCTTATTAGATATTCTTTGTTATTTGTTCCAGCGTAATTTTGCCTACCTGTCTTAAAAATACACCGAAATATTAATTACAATGTTGCAGATATACTAATTAAAGGAAAAATTTCTTTGAAAATTTTGCAGTGGTCAAAATGTGTAAAAGGTAATATCTGTGCATTACTCTCAATTACTACAATACGTCTTTTATGTACTTTTTTGTATAAGACAAATTATCCAACAGTATAATAATGATAGTAAAAATGAAATTTATCTTTCTTTTTTTTTTGTAGTTTTTGAGACACGGAGCTTCGAAGATAGCATATATTTTTGTGTAACTTTTAGGGGGAGGGTTTCATAATTTCTATAATCTTCAGGCTGACGCACATATTCACACAATGTAAATATAAATGTGTCTGTTAGCAAAATTTGCTAAACAGCTAATCGTGTATTACATATATCAAATATCACTTATCAGAATTATTGGTGACTGTTGAATAACAGAGTAGCAAAATTTCGCGACAATTGCTCAAGTCTTTAATACTTTGTAGATAGACGAAGCTCATTTTTCGCTTTTTGGCAACGTTAATTAGCGTAACTGTGGAATTGATCCGACGTCTAATCAGCGTAAAAACTCGCAAAACCTTTGCATTCCCCGAAAATGACTGTGTGGTGTGGGTTCGCAAGTTCTTTCACCGTGGAACCCTTTTAGATTGAAATGCAGGGCCCAGTACATGGGCAAAAAACGGTTACTTTGAATGCACAGAGTTATTTAACCCTTTGCGGCACAAGACAATTCGGATCATTTAAATTATGCTGCCACCGGAATTCATGAACTAAATTAAACTAAAAGACATTTTAAATTTTAAGGTTGAAAAAAACTGGCCTTTTCTGATATGTTATAAACGTAAATTTTTGCTAAAAAATTTCCGCGATGAATTTTTGCAGCTGGATCTTAAATTTTGCGTCCTCGCAGCGAGGACGCCGCGCGTTAAGGGGTTAAGAAATCTGCGCGAGGAAGTCGTAACATGTTTGCGTAAAATATACGCTCGGATATTTTCCTGCCACGTTAATGGAAGATGGAACAACTACACGCATTGCTATACCAATCAAAGATGTTTTGGAAGGTCTAATGTCAGGCCAAACAGAATCATTAGAGGGCATTGCGGGCCCCTTCGGTTTTAACAACAATAGACTTCTAGTATGGGAAAATTTGAAATCACTGGTGTATCGATCCGTCCACCCAATCTACGGAAGTGAAACATGTAATCCGCCAAGTCCTATTGGAAGCTGTCGTGTGTACGGACGGATAGACTGCACTCTTTAGTTGCTGTATAGGTTCAGAGCCTGATTAAGGGGGAAGCACACATTATTTATACTTACACCGTTATTTTTTAACAAATACTTTCCTCGTATAATAAACAGAAAATTCTCATTAAAAATTATTTTAAAAGAATTCTGGTGTCTAATAACGGTGAGTAAATTGGATTGTTTTACACCGTTCATTTTTTATAAAAAATATTTCCTCGTCAAAGCGTGGAATTTCTATGACATGAAGTAAAAATTAATTGTAAAAATATTCCGGTGAGAGCGGAGATAATGTGTGCTTCCCCCTTAATCAGGCTCTGTATAGATTACTTGCCTGCAGTATTCTGCGGCTGTTCCGGTGGTGGTAGTCACGTAGAACATCTGTTGTAAGGAAGATTAGCAGGCATCTTGTTTGTTATTTTCATTTTTTTTCTTTGACTTTTGTATGTCAGTCCTGCCTATCGGCTGTTTTCGGAGTTATTTATTTTTTATTATCTTAAAAAATTCCTACAAGCTAGCGATGCTAATCCAGCAATCAGTTTTTTTTTTTTTTTTTTTTTTTTTTACACTTACATACTTTTCATATTTATTGTTAGTAATATGTTAAATGAATCGAATAACTATTCAATTCAGCTCTTTAAATAACTATTCAAAGTCTCAGAGGCATACTGAAATGATATAATATCATAATATATAAGAAAAAAATTCAGAGACTATTCTTTTTAACTTCTATGATAAATAAAACTAGATCTGCCAACATTTAAATTTTTCCAGGAGTAGTTGTAGCTCCGCCTTTATTTCACACCTCTACTTTTACAGAAAAATTTTCTCCAAAATGTAACTACGGTAAAATAAAAGAAAAAAAAAATCTTTAAATTATAATGTTTTGAAATAGGATAAAAAACTATATTTTGTTAGCTTAACATATAGAATTAAGTTTGTTTATCTTTACCATCGTTCGCATAAATATTTTGTTGAAACCTTACAGAGCATAAAAATAAATCTACCCAAAATCCCTATTTAAAGTTATTTATTTCCAGAAATGACAGCACTTTTGGGGGCTTTAAACGGAATTACGGGGAGGTATAGGACGGATTCTTTCCTAAAATAAATATAGGGAATTTTTATTCCTTATAATACAAAACGTATAAATACAGTAACGGGCCCTGGCTTCCTGCAACAGCTGGCTCCAAAACAGCTGAGTTTCCCGTTACGATTGACGAAGAGCGCTGAATCTTACCGGAAGGATGCAACTATGACGTTAGACAGACGCTACTTCCGGAACACACGTCTGTTGAGAGCGTTCGGAGACAGTGATGCCAGATTGGGGATTTTGTCCCCATTTTGGGGATTTGTGAGACTTCTGGGGACAATTTTGGGGACCAAATGTTTGTGGGGACTTTTTTGGGGAATTCTAAAATTTTTGGGGACAAATCTGGGGAGTTCAACTTTCTGTCAATGTTGGCAACGTAATGATTTATCCCTACGACTAGAGACTTTCGATAGGTTTATTGTTATTTGGGGATTTTTTTCAAAAATTACCTTCATTTGGGAAAAAATTTGAGCTTAAATCATAGAAAAATCTGTTTGATATTTTTTTTGAAAAAAAAAAAAACATTTTCCCTTTTTAGTAAAAATTAAGTTGGGGATTTTTTCGAAAAAAAACCCCTGATTTGGGGAAATTTGAAGACCTGGTTGGGGAAATAATTTTCGACTATCTGGCATCACTGTTCGGAGAGAGGAATTTAGCAGGGGGGTGCCATTTCATAGATGCGCGAATATTTAGCTATTTGAGATTTCTCGCGCACTACGTCGTAAGGCGCATCGATCAAATCTTGTTTACATTTGAAATAACTGTGTTTAAATTGCTTTTTTTATTATTTATTTCTTTATTTTTTCTTTTAATCGAATTTGTTAAATGTACCGTGTGATAATCTTAATCTACGTCTTTTTGTTGCTTCTTTGACATGCTCCGCATTAGAGCACATATATTTTTTAAAGAATACATTATTGAAAGTGATAGAACATTGCTGAAAAACTGTGATGTATAATAGCAATACATAAATTGCTCATAAAATCAAATCATGTAAGTAATATCGTGTATATTACATCATACATTTTCCAGATCAGAAGTAATAAATCAAAGGGATATTAAATTAGCAATAATCATATATTAAGTATGTTTGTTAAATGTTTATGCTACTTCCCTTCGATTTTCAAGTATACTCTTTTGAAAGCAGGCAGTAGCCAATGCCTGTTGTCTGCTGTTAAAAGTGACCTTTTTTTTAAATTCAAATAGGAACATAATTAAGATTATGTTAAAATTTATTATCTTTATAAAACATGAAACAAATTGTGGTATCTCATTAAGTTATGTAGTGGATAAAAATGAGTACACACAAAAATATTTCTGCAGTGTAAAATTAAATTTGCAGTTAATACAATTAAAATGAAATAAACTTGTGTGTAAAAAAAAAAAAAAAAATCTTAGTACTTTTTTTTATTTTAATTTTTTCTTTCTTTAATCCTCTGTAGAAAGTATCTGGATAATTGAAAAATTTATGAAATTGTTTTTATGTAGTAACACATTTCAATGTAACTTTTGTTATAACATGTTAAAAGTGTCAGTAGTAGCACATGTTTTCCAATGAAAATAGTTTTAAAAATACCAACAAGCCAACATGAGCAAAATGTTTTGAAACTATTTCTGTCATACCCCATATTTAAACAATGAATATAATTTTTCTTTTGTAAAAAAATGTTGATCATTGCTTAAACATTTTGGAGTATTATATATATATATATATATATATTAAAAAAATAAATAAATAAACACCACAGAACTGAGGTTTAAAAGTAATAAGTACAAAACTTTGAATAAACACCTTAAAATGCAAGAGTTCACAATAATTGTTTCAGGTGAAAAGAAAACATGACCCTTCGGCAGCACTCTTGCCTACTTTATTCGCCTTGATGAAGTGTTGTGTTTTCTTTTAACCTGAAACAAATGTTGCAAGTTCTTGCATTTTATGGTGTTTATTCAAAGTTTCGTATTTATTAATTTGGAGTATATTTACTGACAGGGTTTAACCTGGCAAAAAAATTACTTTAGCATTTTAGCGAAAATAGGCAAGCACTATTTTAGCTTTTTCGAAAGTTAATTAATTCTTTGGATACCAGTGATTTCTTTTACTTACAAGGAACATCATCCAACTGTCCGGCTCGGATTTCAATGAGAGAGAGGCGTTTCTTTTCTAGAGGCGTTTCTTTCATATTTGATATGCTATCAAATTTTACTCAAAAATATGCGGAAAATTTGTATTTATACAGCAAGTGAATACTCAAATGAATAATTCAGTTGAAATAATTTTCAGTACTACTATAAATTATCATTTGTAGCTTAAACATGAAAGCGCAAAATCATTTTGCTTTGTTTTTAAACTGTGCTATCATAATGTTAGACTCACCACCACGTATCATGTTTTTTTTTTTTTTTTTTTTTTTTTTTTTTTTTCTGGATTGTGTTTTATCAACTGCCCTTCCCTCCTTTTCGGTGCAAGAATGAAAAAAGTTATCATGTTGGTTAGTTGTAGGATTTTAAGGCCGATTGACTCCTGATGTGTCCTAGGCCTAGAGGGGGGAATGCCCTCCGTGGGGGTCTTTCTAAGGGGTCCTAGCCCGTATTTACGCAAGTTTCCAAAAAAAAAAAAAAAAAGTTATCATGAGTCCATTCTCATATCAGACTTTTTTGTATATTCATATTACTTTCCGCTACAGTACAGATTTTCATGCAAGACAAGTTAGCTGTATCCGAAGATTTTTTTTTTTTCATGTACATTAAGCATATTACTGATTACATAAATACATATGATACATACATGCATATTATTGATTGCTGCAGTACAAAATTTCATACATTTCTTCTTTCATGCAAAGTGAAGTATAATCATCTCTCAAAAATCCACAATTCTCTGAAGTCCACATATCAATTGCAATGTAAACAAACACTGTCACAACTGATTTGTTGATTAGTGGATTGCGAAAATTTAGCTGTATTAGAAGATAAATCAATTATTAATTTGTGCTGATCAATTACCAATCACTCAGCATGTTACATGGGACGAAATAATAATTGTAATTATATATAATTAAAATACACTTGGAGTTCAACAACCAAAAATTCGGTAAGTGATTTTAGTACCCTTCTAATTTCTGTTATTAAGGAACCTATTTTATTTGTAAACTGATACTAATAATTGTTTTGAAATATATTGTTATGCTGAAACTTTTTTTAAATGGGGAAATAATAAATTTAATATGAGTTTAAAGTCTGACATAAATATTAATTTCTCCTATTTCCAATATTTAGTTTACTTTTAATATTAAAATTCATAATATTGAAGTATTTAAAAGGTAAACAAACATATCATAATATTACAGATAACTGAATATATTATGTATTTCTTTTTAAATTGAAAATTATAAAGTGTTTTATTTTGAACAAACTATTTTAAAGAATGTATTTTTATTTCATTTTTACTCATAAAATTAAAATCTACAATTTTACTGAAATATCTGAAATGTAAACAAACAAATCACACTAGTACAGCAAAATTTATATATTTTAGATTTTTTTAAACAAATACGTGCGCTTTCTTTTGAGCGAAACATTTAAATAACTGCATTTTTATTTCATTTTAATGTAATTTAAATTCATCGTCTTACTGAAGTAATTCATGACAATATTGAAGTATTTAAAAGGTAAACAAACATATCAATATTACAAATAACTTCATATATTGTGTATTTCTTTTTAAATTGAAAAATATAAGTGTTTTATTTTGAACAAATATTTAAAAAAATGTACTTATATTTTATTTTTACTCATAAAATTAAAATTCATAATTTTACTGAAATGTAAACAAACATATCGCGATCGTATAGTAAAATGTATCTATTTTACATTCTTTTAAAAAAATATATGTGCTTTCTTTTGAGCACAACAATTAAATAACTGCATTTTTATTTCATTTCATTTTAATATAATTGAAATTCATCGTTTTATTTAAGTATTATAAATGTAAACAAATGCATAGTAATGTTGCCGAAAACGCGAAAGCTTTATAATTTTTTATGAACTTATGTGTATTTAAAATAAATATTTTAACGAATGTACTTTTATTTCATGTAATACCATACATGATTTTCGTTTTTGGGTAATATTTATATCAGATTATAAGATATATTTTTTAGTAAGTAATAGCTACTAGCTCTGGGCTAACAGCTGTATATTTGCATCGTAGTTTGTTTCTGTATTCCGCCTTGTGACGTTTCACTTCTGCTTGCTTCTGATTGGCTACTCTTCAAATGGCCCAACCTTATAATAGAAGAACCTTGGAATTTAGTTGAAGGATGGACTGCGAGGACTGCACATCGACGATCGCACCTCGTGTTTTAGACAACGTTTTTGCTGTGCCGGAGCTTTGTACGAGACCGCGTACTTTTTTTTAAAGTGACCGAAAACAGAAGTTATGAGTGATTTGTTTATGCCGCGAACTGTGTTAAATGAACTATGGAACGAACATTTGATCAGCAGTACTACTTTAATTCATATTAACGTTTTTTGCATATTTGTACATAATACCTTAATTTTCTATTAAATTTTAAATGATTAGTAATTAATTGAATTAGTAGTTTTGTGTTTTAAAAGCCCACACCAATCGGCCATCCCACATAAATACATATATCTCGATATAACAAATGTAAAATCAAAGGAGATAAATAAAATATACATATGTGAAAAAATAAGATTTATAGATATTTCATATGGATCTGTTTTCAGTTACAAATGATGAAATATCTCTAAATCAAACGGATATTTTTTTCCCAGCTACATTTTAAATAAATGTTTTCTATTAATGATTGTTAAAATTATATTAGGAATCATGATATAAAGTAATGCAATGTATATATATATATATATATATATATATACCGTAATTTAGTGTATATAAGCCGCACTGGTAGATGAGCCTCACCTTATTAAAATGTTGCGGTAAAAAAAAAAAAAAAAAAAAAAAAAAATTAAAAAATGCTCTTAGATAAACCGCACCGGAAGGTAATCCGCGGCTTATGCAAGCATTGTTACGATGATGCGGCAGATAAATAAGGAAAAAAGATATCAGTCATCTGACAACTACGCAAGTTAATAGAAATAATAAATTATTAATTGCATAAATGAAAATAATAAATTATTCAAAAAATAATTCGGAATAAAGAAAATAAAATCAAACTGTACCAGTATGCAGATGTAATGCAACAAATATCAGAAACACGGGAATAAGATGGTGGAATCCGGGCATATATACAAAGTCATAAAAATAATTAGTTATAAATAAAATTAATGAATTATTTTAAAAGGCAATGTATAAAGAACAATTAAAAAAAAAAAAAAAAGCAGTATACAAAACGAAGGAAAATTTACAGAATTTTTTCTCAGTGTATGACCTGCAGAGGCTGTCCGCACATTTTTTAGACGATTTTATTTCGCAGTAAGAAAAAATCGTTTGCATGGAGAATTTTATTTTCACAACAGTTATATTTTGGGAAATTTTGTTTATCTTCTGATATTTAGAATTTTTGTTTAGATGCAAAAATGCGCTTAATGGCAGTGGATGGAAGGATAGGTTTCCGCTCTTTCCAAAGATAGTTTTTTGTGAAATCTTTATGAAAAGCATTTATCAGGAGAAAAAAGGAAAAATGTTGCAACAACAGATGAATCTTGGGTCTATTTATGTGGTTGCAATAAAAAAAGGTCAATTTATTATCACAAAAGTGGAGAAAAAAAATTTGCTACATGGCTCAAAGCATCAAAAGAAAGTTTTTCTAAAGGATTTATGATTGCCACTGGTTTTTCATACAAGCACAAGATAAAAGCAAAAAAATGTGACAAAAATGTCAAAATCAACTCTAAATACTCTCAAGAACATATTTTAATTCCAATTTTTAAAAATGAAAATCCAGATGTTTATCCACAATGCTATCAATCCGTTGAACTGTATCAAGACAAAACAAGCAGCCACACATCACAATCCGCAATTGCTTTTCTAGAAAAAAAAAAAAAAAATGGAACAAAAAACGGGAATTAAAACCATACCCTTCACTGACATTCCTGCTAAATCTTCTGATGTATCACTGTTGGATTTTTGTGTTTTTCGACTCTTAAAATCAACATTATCCAAACACCGACCTACAACGCTTTGTGGACTCTGGAAAGCCGTTCAAGAGGAGTAGAAAAATGTACCTCTTCCGATATTATAAAAAGCATTATTATCATAGAAATTATGATGTAGAATGTTAGTTAAGAACAAGGGCTATCAAACTGAACAAATAAAACTCGAAATATGAGTGAAATTGCTTCAGTACACTCCATCAAAATCGTCTAAAAAATGTGCGAACAGCCTCTGTATAAGGACTAAAATTATTGAAAATGATATAACGTCTAAATTCCTTTTTCGATTGAGCTTTAAATTTATATACATGTTAAGGTCACCATTGTACGAACTGTGTGGATTTTGGTAAATGTAGAACTGATAGATTTTTACAGGGACACAACTAAAAATTTATTGTAGTTATGACGTATGGGCTCAAAATATTTGAAGTACAATAGCGTTAAATTAAACAACATTGGGGGAAGAAAATACTCAAACACCCTATTGGAACTTCTTATTTTTCTTATTTATACAACCGTTAATTACTTAATGTTCGAAAAGTCGATTGGTGCCACTCCAAAATTTTTTAGTTACTTAAGTTATTTTTAAAAATATATGCTAATAAAAATTAGGTATATCACCTCATCATACTAATTAATGACGATTTTATGCGGTGGTATTTTAATGTACCACAAGTACAGTCGGCTGCAAAATTATTCGAGCACTAGCAATAACCCTTGCCAAAAAAAAGTACACTTAATACAGCTTTGTTAAATAAATCCTTGTCGAGTCATGTTCTTAATCAGTCTAAGAACATGATTCGACAAGGATTTACTTAGCAAAACAGTCTTAAGTGTACTTTTTAAATATAGGAATTATTGGCTAGTGCTCGAATAATTTAGCAGCCGACTGTACATACAGGTCGAAAAAGGTATTTGGATCTTAAAAAAGGGTAAATATGTTTACTTTTTTTTTTATGGTTCTTATATCTTCCTAAGATGGATGATAGATTCTTGAACTTATATAAGAATCAATTCTAACACGTGTGATGATCGTGAAAAATGCCGAGCCAAAACTCAATAAAATATTTTCTGGTACAAAACGGCTACATGTAGTGTCTAGTGGCTTGTAGTGAGAATAAAGCGATGTATATACGTTCTATTCTCATAAATACCTTCGATATTTCTTCCACGAATTCCATTTTATATGTTTTTTAAACTAATGTTACTTTAAAGTACAGTCGGTAACAAAAGTATCCGAATACTAGCAAAAATTCCTATATAAAAAAAGTACACTTAATACTGTTTTTTTAAATAAATCCTTGTCAAATCCTGTTTCTAGTCAGTCTAAGAAAAGAATTCAACAAGGATTTATTTAGCAAAACTGTAATAAGTGTACTTTTTTTATATAGGAATTTTTGCTAGTGTTCGGACACTTTTGTTATCGACTGTACCATCAGTAGATAATGGGTTAATAATTTTCAAAAGAAAATAGGAAACATTAAAAGACTAATGAACTGATTATATTTTTTATTACTTCCTGTTGTGAGGTTAATGTGGTCAGCATCACTATCTTAATCTTAATTAAACTAAGTAACTACTTTAAGGTAGAACACGAAACAATGATATAAAATAAAATAAGACTTTTGTTTAACAGAATAAATAGGAGGCTAATCTGGAACGGTAAACTCAATCAGTATAAATTTAAGTATTTTAAAAAATAAGCATAAGAAATAATTTAGATAATTGTAAAGCAGCTCTCACCCAGAGAAGGTAACAGAAGAATAATGACGGCTGCACTCTTTATCACTAGGCGATGTAAATACAATCTATCCGGTGGATTCCCAAGGCCGGCAGAATTTCCATTCAACTTTTCTATCTCTACAACACTACTATGCACATCAACTTTGCTAACTCCAATAGCTCAGGACTTCAACTTTCGAATAATAAACTAATTTAAGCAATATGCCACAAATTATAACTTATTCAGACACCAGAACAGAACTATCTCCTCTACACCACACACTCTACGAAAGTAACTTCCTATTTATACTTCCTTCAATCAACTTCCCATCTTTTCACTTCAACAATACTTTAAAGCCGCTTCGTATTCGCCTACACTCCGCAACTTACTTCCTCCATTGCAACGCTATGTTGACACAAAACTATTCCAACCTAATATTTCGCCGACTACTGGCATCGAAGCATTTTAACTCTTCCATCTTATTGCGTCGCTGGATCTAGCACAATTTTCAACCATTGGTGACCTACCATTGTCTCAACCTTACAGTCTCCCTCCAAGAAAAAAAAAAATACGTTGAGAAAATCCCCAACGAATTTTACCCGATGAATTTTAAGTACACTACCAATTCTAATCATACTCTAATACAAGACAACTTGATTGTGAGAGCAGCCGTCACCTAAAATTTTGAAACTGGGTGTAAGAGTAATTGAAGAATATATAGTATATATATATATATATCTTAGTTATGTCCCTGAGAGGAAAACTACCCAACTCCAAATAAAAATAAAAAGGAATTTTAATTTTAAAATAATGGAGTAGATTTACGGGCAGAAACTCCGGGCAAAAACTGATTGAGTTTGGCCAATAAAATACAAAAGGGTGTTGACATTCGTCTTCCTGTCAAACCAGGAAGGCAAACTTGAGTTTAGATTTACACAGTAAGTCGCTTGTGACAAATGCGACATTTAAAGTTTAACACAAAAAATTGTCTTTTTATAATATATGACACAAAGACTTTATTGAGATAAGTTTACTGTGCTGGCTGGGCTGATAACTGGAGCTTCATGTTTGCATAGGATATGGCTAAACTGAGAATAGGATGAACTTACTTCGTAATAGGGCAGACGTCAGCTTACGCAGGCTGTCCGTCTCCGGTTTAAATCAGACGCAGAGGCTGTGGACATCAGATTACAAGAAAAGATCATCAAAGGGTGTCTAAACTGCTCGTCATCAATGGAAAGGGTTTAAGACTGAAGATGACGACTTGGGATATCAGAAAAAAAATCGTCAGAAAGATTCTGGAATACAAAAGCTTTTTACAGTAACAAAGTCAAAAGAAGAAGTTACAATCCTCTTCTAGAGGAAACGGAGACATATTCCTCTTTATTAACATAATACATAGTTTAGATACAGAAATATTTCTCTCTCCTGAGCTGAAACATAAGCGAAAAAATTATGCTGTTAGTCTTTTTAATGTTATATAGTTAAACACGATTTTTATGCTTATAGCTAAAAAAAAACATTTTTCCACCTCTAACAGTACATACGGATAAACTGCAAGTGCATTTGCAAAAGTTTAAAAAATACAAATATTCAGATTATACAAAAGATTTTTGTAACAATATAAAGTATAGTTGATAGAAACAACAAAGAGGCGGTATTTATACAAAGGGCCAAAGAAAAGTTTATATTTACCGACTCGGCAGTTGATGGATAGAAAGTAAAAGAATTTAACATGCATACAGAAAATATATTATTGAACGGAACAAAAATGGTGACATAGAAGCTTAACATGAATTTCACGTCCGAAAGTTTCTGCTTAAATTTGAGTTTCTGCTTTTTTGTATTAGTTCCCCATCATACTGTAGGTATGGGGAACTTAGGTAATCGTGAAAAATTTCGACCTCGGTTTTTTTACTTTTTTATACGTTTTCAGGTGTGAGGAATCCGAAAATGACAAAATTTGTATGGTGTCTGTTAGTGTGTTAGTCCGTTAGTTTGTTAGTCTGTTTACACGATATCTTGCGAACAAATGACCGCAGAGAGGTCAGACAGATCAGTTTTAAAATATTACTTTCGATACTGGCAAGAACCCTATTCATTTGCAATATTCGAATTAAAAAACTTCAGAAGTTATTAGAAATTTACGATTTTCTTAACATGGGAGAATAGGACAAAAATTCACTTAAACGTGCATTAAATGGAAACTTTTTACTGTAAAAATGTCAGACCAGTTTTAAAATATCAGTTTTGATGCCGGAATGAACATCAGTAACTATACTACTTTGAAAATTTCGCAAGTCATTGGAAATTTACGAATTTCTTAACATGGCAGTATAGGGCAAAATTTCACATAAACGTCAATTTTGAGAGATATTTTCATCGTAAAGATGTCAGACTACTTTTGAAATATTATTTAGGACACTGGCATGAATATAAATGGCTATGAATTTTCTAATATAAAAATTTCGTAAGTTTCTTTCAGGAGCTGCCATGGCTTTATCTGTGCCGGCCGCTAGCCAATGAAGAGGGCGGAGGTCTTTTTAGAGTCCCTGGCTTTCTTGCAGGTCGAAAGGAACTTGTATGCACTGAGTCAGGAGCTGCAAGTGACTTATGAGGTGGGTTGTTGCTAGCAGTGTTTGATGACCAGGATTGAGGCCGTTTCATAAACTTATTCCAGCCCTTCTTCTTTTTAATCTGCGGTATAAAAGAATGATTAGAAAAAGAATAGTCGCGTTTGTGACCAGCTTGCCTTTGATATTTAAAATTTGAACAGTTTGATGACCCAGTATGAGCTCGCTTTTGGGCGACGTGTCTAGTAACACTTAATTGAGCAGAAGTAGTGCTCTGCACAGATTGTGCGGGTGGTGTTGAAGTAGGTACATTATCATCATCGAAGGAATCAGGAGCACTGGGCTGGTGGGTGAGGTTAGGCGTAAAGACTGAATGTTTTGTCAGATGGGTTTGATCCCGGCACGCTATTACTATCAATAGTTGCAGAAGATTCACCCCGCTCCTTAAAAATTCGTATCTGGTCAATATTAATTGTGGTGGGCGTGCCATTAAAGTCAATGGTGAGATTGTTATTTTTCCCCTTTAAAACCGAAAAAGGCCCGATGAATTTTGGCCCAAATTTAGCAAATTTTGCATCTTTTTTAGATCTAAGAAAGTGCGATTCTAGGAGTATTTGGTCCCCCACTTTCACTTCTAAAATTCTTCGCCTTAAATTATAATATTGAGCTTGCTGCGCTTGAGCTTTTTGTAAAATTCTCTGAACTTCTGATATTAATGCTTCTATATTCTGCGTAATAAACTGAGATGCATTTTGTTGTACTTACACCAGTTTTTGAAAAAGGGTCAGAATTTTTCTGCCCAAAAATAGTTCAGCGGGAGTTTTACCCGCTGCATCACTAATTGCCGTACGAATAGCATAGCCAAAATGATAAAGAAACTGACACCAATTTTCATGATTTGGACCAATGTACGTCGCAGTCATCTTAATTAAAGTTCTATTAACTCGTTCAGCCTGATTAGCTTGTGGCCGATAAGGTACCGTAAAAACATGTTTAATTTCGAGTTTGTCGCAAAGCGCCTTAAATACATTACTAATAAATTGAGGACCGTGGTCCGTTACAATTTGAAGGGGGGCCCGTAACGAGAAATGTACAAAGGACATTCCATAAAAACTGAGAGTAAAATCATAAAAAATCAAGAAATATATTTACAGCAAAAAATACATCATTCTTTTTCAAAATACCTTCCGTCAGATGATATGCAACGGTCCCATCGTTCAACCCACTTTTCAAAACAAGTAGAGAAGCCCTTTTCTGGAAGCTGCTTCGAAGAACCCTCCACTGCTGAAATAACTTCAGAATCTGTATTAAATTTTCTACAACGGAGCTTCTCCATCAACGTCGGAAACAGCCAGAAATCGCATGGTGCGAGATCTGGACTGTAAGGGGGATGTGGCATGATTTTAATATTGTATTTACTAAGACATTGCTGAACAGAAGTAGCGACATGCGGGCGAGCATTATCGTGATGTAATGTCCAATTCCCTACCAATTCATGACGCGTTCTCGATATGTGTTGTCGCAAAATTTTCAAAACTGAAATATAATATTCACCATTCACAGTAGTTTTTGGAGGCACAGCATGCTGATAGATTACACCTTTATGATCAAAGAAAATAATCATCATGACCTTTACAGCAGATTTGGTTTGTCGGATTTTTTTCGGAGGCAGAGAATCAGTATGTTTCCATACACTTGTTGCGGACTTGGTAAGGGGATCATAATGATGCACCCAAGTTTCATCACCTGTTATTACAGTCTTTAGGAGATTTGGATTATTTTGAAATCTGTTTTCATTCACAACATTGGTGAATTCTTGTTTTCAATTGTTCTTTAGTAAGGTGATGAGGGACCCATCTGGAACAAATATAGCGAAGCTGTAAATGGTTGCGTAGAATGCGAAATATCGACGTTTTCGAAATGTTTGTTGATGCCGCTATCTCCTCATGTCATTCGCCGATTTTCTTGAAGGATTACCCACACAGTGTTAACATTTTGATCATTCACAACACTTTTTGGTCGCCCAGGCCTAGGAGCCAGTTCTGCAGACAAACGGCCTTTCTTGAAATCACCATGCCATTTAAAAATCGTAGACTCACCAAAACATTTGTCTTTGTAAGCTTCTTTCATTAACTTAACTGTTTCTGGAGCTGTTTTGCCCAAACGGTAGCAAAATTTTATGGCACAACGCATTTCGTTTTTTAACTATGAATCACTCATCTCCATTTCTGTAGGGCAAATAAAACAGTTCTTTAAACAAGCACGGAAATAGGAAAATAAAATCGTCTGCTTCGTTTAGAATTTTGTATAAACGTACAGTTAACAGTTTGAGAAAATCGCCTGCACTTCTATTTTTTAGTTTCGCGGTGTTGCCACTACGTAAAAAAAATAACTCTCAGTTTTTATGGAATGCCCTTTGTAATTATTAAAGAATGCAGTGGCCACTGCCTCTGCCGAAGCTTTACGTAAAGGCACAAATTCAACCCATTTACTAAAGTAATCAACCATAAATAAAACATACCTAAATCTGTTCGGTTTAGAGAGGGGATACGGACCGATTAAGTCGAGTCCAAGTATTTGATTTGGAAATTCTACTTTAATAGGAATTAATTTACAGACCGGTTTTACATTTTTATAATTATATTGTTGGCACAAGCGACAACTCGAAGCATAAGAATGTACATACAAACTTCCTCATTTTAGGAAAGTAACAGGCATCCTTGAGCTTTTTATAAGTTTTCCTGATGCCAAGGTGCCCGAAATTGGAGAGTCATGAAACTCAAATAGGATGGCATGACGAAGAGATTGTGGAATTACAACTCGTAATTCCCCATTAGAAGATTATAATTTTGAATAGAAAAGCAAGCCATCAATTAGAGAAAAAGATTGGGACCAGTTTACAGCGATGGTTGATTCAAGTATAGAAACAGAGTCTGGCTCTTCTAAATACTTATAGATTAATCCAAATTCGGGATCATTTTTCTGTTCCTGAATTAATTGATCACTCGAATTAACACAGACGCTGGCATAAGAGCGATAGCTACATTTTCATTATCAGATACTACACTGTCGTTTAAAGTAGATACGAAATTTGTAGAAGCACAGTGGTTTAACTGTTCTCTTTCAATTTTTTTACAACAGTTTCTGTTAAAATTCTTCGGATTTGACCGGTTTAGCAGTTAAATGCGAGTTATGAGTATATGAAGGTTTAACAGTAGAATTTAACTGACCAGCATTTTCATTTAAACAAATAGATAAAGATTGATTTGCACAATTAGATTCAATCGTATTTTCTTGAGTTGGAGTAGTACGTGAAAGAACGTCCGCTACAATGTTTTCAGAACCAGGACGGTGTTCAATTTTCGCATACCAGTTCATATTCTAAAAAATAAAGTATAAAAATAGTGTCACATTTTTTAAACAATTTAATGCACTTCAAGTAATTAGCTCCAATGAGAAATAGTAAGTGTAAATTATAATAGCAGGAGACTTGGCGTTGGAATATTAAAACAGGAATAAACTACTACGTCAGAAACGCCAAAGAAAAATTATTGAGGTGCATAGAGCTGTTTCGGTAGCCTAAAGCGTACCGTCTTCAGTGCAAAAAGAATTCTGAATCTGGAGAAGTGCTCGTATATATAGGAGAGGGACCGGATTTAGTTCAACCAATAGGATAACGGAAGAGGTGTCTATAATGGAAGGGTCATAACCTCTGTCAATTGCGATGGCTTTTAGGTATTTAATTTCAGATTTCAATAAAATAGGATTTGAACAAATATTAAGGGCACGGTTTACAAAAGTATAGAAAGCAGCCATTTTTTGGTTAGGTGGGTGACATGAACGCGCATAAGGAGGAAGGGAGACTGCAAAATTTTTACGATAGACAGTGGTTGAAAATCCATTTACAGTGCGAGAGACGAGGGTATCAAGAAATGGAAGGGAGCCATTATTTTCTATTTCGTATGTAAACTGGATATTACTGTCAATTGAATTTAAGGTTTCTAAGACATGGTCAATATTGTGATGAGATATGTCGATAAGCGTGAAAGTGTCGTCAACGTAACGGATCCAAAAAGGAAAAGATATTTTCTTAAAAAGCTTGCTTTCGAAATAGTGCATGTAAATGTCTGCGAGAATTGGGGAGAGGGGAACCCATGGCTAAACCTTCAGACTGGCGATAGAATTTATTTTGGAAAGAAAAAGTGGTTTGTGATAAACAAATGCGGGTAAGAGAAATTAATTCTTGTATTTCAAAAGATGTGAAATGAAACTCTTTTAATCTATTTTCGAGACAGCAGAGGGCGCCACTTACTGGAACATTAGTGAAAAGAGATTTTACATCAAAAGAAACCATAGTGAGGTTAGTGTGAGGGCAGTGATCTTCTTCCGTGATCCTATTGGTTGAACTAAATCCGGTCCCTCTCCTATATATACGAGCACTTCTCCAGATTCATAATTCTTTTTGCACTGAAGACGGTACGCTTTAGGCTACCGAAACAGCTGTATGCACCGCAATAATTTTTCTTTGGCGTCTCTGACGTAGTAGTTTATTCCTGTTTTAATAAGTGTAAATTATTTTATGCTTTCCGATAAAAGAACTGTAAGTAACATATACACCATTTTCGAGAATGAACATACCATACCAGTGTACCATATAACGGTTTATTTTTTCTCTTTTTAACAACTTAACGTTAATAAAAGGAATTTACAATAACTGAGTCCATAGAACGTACTGTGCAATTCTTTGCGCCCATGTATAAGTATTATAAGTCCTACATTCATAGAAGTCTATGTAGTTCGCATGACAGTGGCCTATAATAATACCCGTAAAATTCGAGCTCAAACGAATTAGGTTTGTTGGGTTTTACGTCGCACTAGTGCTGCGCAATGGTCAATTGGCGACGGTCTGGGACTCACCCCTAGAGGTGGTCCGGGGACATGCCATTACAATTTTGATCCTCCACGGAGGGGATGAAATGAATTAGGCATTTAGATGCTCACTTACACAGATTTTATACAGTCGGTAACAAAAGTCTCCGAACACTAGCAAAAATTCCTAAATAAAAAAAAGTAGAGTTAATACTGTTTTGTTAAATGTACTTTTTTCATATAGGAATTTTTGCTAGTGTTCGGAGACTTTTGTTACCGACTGTACGGTACTGTAAAAATAGCAAAAATGAATTGAAGATTTCTCTAATCGTTTAAATTCACTAAAATGTTACAGTCAGATTTTTTTTTCGCATGGTTACAACAATTTCTTTTTATAGTACATTGTCGGAAAGTAAAAAGCAATCAGAACTTCCTTCGCATTTGAGCGCTCCCTCTCCATAAATAAAACGAGATTTTGTTTTATTTATTTACGCATTATCTCTTTCTGTTTTAAATCACCGGGGAATTACCCTTCGGTAAACTTCAACCGACAGCTAATATATCCCTCCACCCCAAATCAAATCCTCTTGCACTCACAATAACGGGGATTTTTTCCCTTTCCATTGGTCATCCCAAACTTCCCTGGAGAGTGGCCAGCGGCAGGGATAGATGACGGAGAGAGAGCCCTCCCAATAAGCTATATAATTATAAGGACTACCTAGATACAAGTGGATCTGCAGATCAGGAGAATCAACATCTGATTTGCATTACTCATCACTGAGCAGATTATTTTTATTTATTCCACGAATGTGTATACCAATTTGCAATTCAATCAATTTTTGCAGGCGTTATCACGGTACACACGAATTCTGCCTATAGGCCATAATGAAAAATATTAGTGTATCCTTGTACACGAACTATAAAAGAATACACTTCAAAAAATCTGGAGTGACTCCACTCGACTTTCCGAACATTGAGTAATTAACAGTTTTGTAGATAAAGTAAAGAAAGAGGAGTTGTTAAAAAAACAAAAGAGAGAAAACCATAACAGAGTGTTTGAGTATTTTTCTCCATATATTACACGATGTTTAATTTAATGCTACTGAACTTTGAGCCCATAGATAATAATGATAAAGAATTTTTCGTTGTGTCCCTGTAAAAACCTATAAATGCTAGATTCACCAAAATGCTTATAGTGAGTGTAACAGTGATTTATAGTATTCATGTAAATTTTCAGCTGACTTGAATAAGGAGTTTAGATGCTATCGCACTTTTAAAAATTGGGTCCCATAGGCCATAATGATAAAGAATTTTTCTTTGTGTCCCTATAAAAAAACTGTGAGTGCTAAATTCACCAAAATCTATACAGTTTGTGCAACTGTGACATATAACATGTGTACAAATTTTTTGCTCAGATTAATAAAGCGTTTAGACGCTATCGCACTTTTAAAAATTTGGCCCCATAGGCCATAATGATGAAGAATTTTTCCTGGTGTCCCTGTAAAAAAACTATAAGGGCTAAATTCACCAAAATCTATAGGGTTCGTACTATGGTGCTTACAATGTACGTACCAACTTTCAGCTTATTCGAACAAAGCCTTTAGACGCTAGCGTGTTCACTCACAGACATACACACATACATACACACATACATACGCACACACATACACACACACATACATACATCATCGTAAAAATAGTGGAAACGGACTCAGGGGACCTCGAAACGTATAGAAACATCAAAATATCAAATTCGGATTTTTGACATGATTACAATACTTTCCTCACTATAGTGTTCGGAAAGTAAAAATATACGGCTAAACCTGTATGGCTGGGCAATGTGTGTTGTGTACCAATTTGTAGATAAATTGTGTCCGCTATTACGGTACAGGCAAACAAACAGACAGAACCCTATAAGGTGGGTGAGAAATGCTCTTACATATACAGAATTTTTCCAAGTTCTATTTTACTATCTATATAATATTTCTCTAACGTGGTCCAGTTACGATTATATTTTGTCGAAACGATACAATAATGATCTAATTAATAAAATATGCGAGGGAAAAAAATAATATTTATAAACGAGTGATATTTAACTCGAACTCAGCTCGAAATAATCTAACAAGAAAAAATGTCAGCATTTGTCTGATGACATTATTTTATGGAAAAATATATTTTTAAAAGTTGCTTTTTCAGTATCTTTGCAAGCGTCATACTTTAAAGATATATACAGAATATGAATTATTATCATAAATTGGCTAAAAAAAGCAACGGTAAAAAGCATAATGAAAATAGGAATTAGGTTTTTTAAAACAAAAAATTATACCAAAATAATTAAATAAAAAGTCATCGCCAACATGGCAACAAAAATTTAAAATGCGTCATGGGTGCACTATAATAAAACTGTATTGCCTGCAGAAGTATGAAAACTGTATCTTCAACCATGAATTTTATTTTGAAACCTTTCTTTGAATGATTTTGGTTTCACTATTCTATAATATTAATTTGGCTCTAATAATAATTTGGCTTCTGTTAAATTAAAATTTTAATTAGGTTGTAAAACGGGTATAATATTTATGAATTTCAAATTTTAAAGGTAAATAAAAAAAGAAAAATGTGCGAAAATTTTGCACGGGTTTGCTAGTTATAAATAATTTTTTTTTAAATTTTAAAATGATTCCATAAATATAACACAGATTTTCAAAGAAAAACTGATTAAGATGTTTTAATTGTTTGTTATAGATTTTTACTGACTGGAACTCAAAAATATAGTAAAAAAGTTCCATTACTTCAACTTTTTTTTTTTGAAAACACGAATTTTTATTTGAACTTTGCGTTAAAAATAAATAAATAAATAATACCTGGCAATTTTTTTTTCTTTTTGATTAGAAAAACCGAACAAAATAATTATTTCCTATCTAAGAGTAAATATTTATTAATGTACATCTAAATAAAAATACAAAATTTAAAACAAGAGGGATGTGTGTGTTTTGGGTGGAGGGGGCAGAGGAAAAATTTTGGAGGGGCGTCAAAAAAGAGAAAAAAGAAAAAGAAAAAGAAAGAAAGAAAAAGAAAAGATTTTACCAGTAAATAGAGTGAACCAGAATCTTAAATATACCATGAAGGAACTGTTTGCTTGATTATGAGAACAGAATATGTTTAACTAAATGTAAAATTGAGTGATTTTTTTTTTTTTTGCAAAGACTTAATATTTTGAAAAAAAAAAAAAAAAAAAAAGAAAAGAAAAAAAAATCTGTACGTGATGGGCAGAAATGGAAGTCAGAATTCAGCATCCTCGAAAACATAAAGTTTACTTGGAAACAAATAAAAATATTAGGCAGATAAATACATACATATATATATATATATATATATATATATATATACAGAGGCTGTTCGCACATTTTTTAGACGATTTTATTTCGCAGTAAGAAAAAATCGCTTGCATGGAGAATTTTATTTTCACAACAGTTATATTTTTGGAAGTTTTATTTATCTTCTGATATTTATAATTTTTGTTTAGATGCAAAAATGCGCTTTTAAAATGGCAGTGGATGGAAGGATAGGTTTCCGCTCTTTCCAAAGATAGTTTTTAGTGAAGTCTTTATGAAAAGCATTTATCAGGAGAAAAATGGAAAAATGTTGCAACAACAGATGAATCTTGGGTCTATTTAAGTGGTTGCAATAAAAAAAAGGTCAATTTATTATCACAAAAGTGGAGAAAAAAAAAATTTGCTACATGGCTCAAAGCATCAAAAGAAAGTTTTTCTAAAGGATTTATGATTGCCACTGGTTTTTCATACAAGCGCAAGATAAAAGCAAAAAAAAAAAAAAAAGTGACAAAAATGTCAAAATCAACTCTAAATACTCTCAAGAACATATTTTAATTCCAATTTAAAAAAAAGAAAATCCAGATCTTTATCCACAATGCTATTAATCCGTTGAATTGTATCAAGACAAAACAAGCAGCCACACATCGCAATCCGCAATTGCTTTTCTAGAAAAAAATGGAACAAAAAACGGGAATTAAAACCATACCCTTCACTGACATTCCTGCTAAATCTTCTGATGTATCACTGTTGGATTTTTGTGTTTTTCGACTCTTAAAATCAACATTATCCAAACACCGACCTACAACGCTTTGTGGACTCTGGAAAGCCGTTCAAGAGGAGTAGAAAAATATACCTCTTCCGATATTATAAAAAAGCATTATTATCATAGAAATTATGATGTAGAATGTTAGTTAAGAACAAGGGCTATCAAACTGAACAAATAAAACTCGAAATATGAGTGAAATTGCTTCAGTACACTCCATCAAAATCGTCTAAAAAATGTGTGAACAGCCTCTGTATATATATATATATATATATATATATATATATATATATACAGTCGATAACAAAAGTGTCCGAACACTAGCAAAAATTCCTATGTAAAAAAAGTACACTTTATACGGTTTTGTTAAATAAATCCTTATCGAATCGTGTTGTTACACTGACTAAGAACATGATTCGACAAGGATTTATTTAACAAAACCGTATGAAGTGTACTTTTTTTACATAGGAATTTTTGCTAGTGTTCGGACACTTTTGCTACCGACTGTATATATATATAATCCTTTTGATAGCAGAAGCAAAGTATGAGAACGATGAATAGTTAGTCAAACACTTCACCAACGAGACATACGAGTATACACGCCAAACAAAACAACAAGATTTCCCAAATTGATTCAATTATCAAGTTCAATAATAGCACTGACGCCAATCCACTGTACAACAATACCTGTTGAAAATTGAAATAGGACCGTGTAATTAGACTATGATGAAAAGAATGTTGACTTTAGGACAATATTTGAAGGTGAAAAAATAGAACCCTGTAATGATCAATAATGACACATTAAGCTCGGTAGAAGCCAAGTAACAGACACAAGATCACCGAGACCACAAAGACCAATAAGAATGAACAATTTCTCTATGTAGGAAAAGCTCAGAAAGGTGGGGAAAAAAAATCACCAGGGGATGAAATCCCCATATTCAAAGAAACCAGATATAATTTTTAACAGCCCGCAAAACAAACAAACCAACTCAACCAAATCTTAACAGACAAACTCAAACTAAAACGAAAACAAACAACCCAAAAAAACAACCCAAGAAAGGAAGGAAGAAGGCAAGCGGCAAGACTTTATATTCTCTCAGACAGGTGTAACTCTCACTGGGTACATATATGAAGTTTCGTCCTACGCTATCATATCAAAAATTATGAAAAAATTAGAGACTCTATATTAGGAAGAGACTGGACATTGACGAAACACCGGCCATCTTAGTGCCAAGTCGGAGCGATCCCCGTAGAACGTAATGCTTTTTTCTTCTCGATTGACACTTTACTATACAACATAATTGAAAGAAAATTGTACTAAATTTATTCATAAAGGAATTCAGAATATAAATATGTTTTTTTTTTTTTTTTTTTTTTTGGTCTTAGAAAAAAAGAAAAACGAATTTTGTTTTAACCTTCGATAAGATATGGTTACTTTTTCAACTCTGATCGGAAATTTTTGTTATATATTTCTATATTAAGTAAAATACATTGATTGTGAAATTCTTCCTTAATTCTTCCTTATTTTTTCAGAGGACATATATTTTATATTTAAAAAGTTAGAAAATTTTTAACAAAAATATGGTATTCTTAGTTTTTGTCAAGTAATTCATGAATAAATGTAAAACTACAGAAGAAGAAAGGAAATTATTTTTTATTATTTTATAAAAATATTTATGTAATATTTTTACAAGCTAAAAATGCACATTTTTTTTTTCAGTTACACATTATTATTAATAATGACGTATTTATTTAATTTTGTAAAAATATTAACCAATAATTAAAAATAATAATAATAATAATAATAGTAATAACAATTTGTCAAAATATTAACTAATATTTTTAGAAATAAAAAAATATGTTTTTATTTATTTTATTTGCATTTGCTTATTTCATTGATTTTTTTTTTTTTTTTTTTTTTCAGTTTTTCAGTTTTTAAAAATATTATGTAAATAAAAACAATAACATATTTAAATATTACTAATAAAATTTATTATGGTAAATATTATTTAAAATATATATATATATATATTCCATATACTAGTAAATAATGTACACCTTATTTTCTATATTTTGATCAATTTATTTTAAGAAAACTAATGCATTTTGCGTACTAGCAAATAATCATTTTTTTTTTTTTTAAATATAGTTATTTTATATATGTATCTTAAAATATATTAGAAAAATACATGCCAGTTTTGAAAAATACATTCAGATCTAACATATTAAGTATATTGCAAAACAGAACTTAAAAATTAATAGCTAGCAAATATATAAAGTAATTATCTCATAGGAAATAAATACGTAAAACAGCATCAATATGAGAATTCAAAGTATTTAAAATATAATATAAAATAAATAATAATGCATTTTTTTTTTTTAATATTTCAAAATTAAAGTAATTTATCTCCCAATAAAGTAAAAATGTAATAAATAAGTTTTCCTCTGGTTATGACGAAAAATAATCGAAATTTTTTCTCAGCGTAATGGTATTCAATGGAGCAACTGGCACTAAAATGGAGGATTTCGTCAAAAAGCCGGCGCGCCAATGTCCAGTCTCTTTCTAATATAGGGTCTCTAGAAAAAATGGGTTGGAAACGCTATCTATAGGGCGATTTTCACCAAAAGTTGAAAGGTGCTGGTTTATGTCAAGGTGTATCAAAACTACGTATAAATTTATATAAAATTCTGTGCGTTAGTTACTGAACTAGAGCCACCACAAAATATTTGCTACACAAACAGATATTTTCTAAAAATGGTAAAATCCGTATTCTGATTTCTCAAAACGTGTCAATTTATCACAAACCGGAAGTCAAAAACTTTTACGGAACCAATACTTTTTTTTCTAATGGATATAGAAAAATAGTAATAACACAAATCAACAAATTAAAATAAATAAATAAATAAAATAATAATAATGAAAATTTCATCACTTTTTCTTCTTCTACCCCCCCCCCCCTTTTTTTTAAGCTTATATTTTTAGTTGAATTTTGTGCAAAACAAGAAACTAGTAACCTATTGTTGATCATAAAAACTATATTCAAAATTAAAAACTTCTTCCCACACCATAAAATTAATGAAAGCACTACTGGTTTCGAAAGGAGATGGTCTTTCATCTTCAGGTGCAAAACACGTGCTACTATCTTGGAAGCAAAAGCAAGACTGTCTTGCTTATGCCTTTTGACACAAGTAGTGCTTCATTAATTTTATGGTGTGCAAAGAAGTTCTTAAGTTAAATATTGATTGTACATTCTTTAATTTTGTATTGTATAAAAACTATATTTAATAATTATTTTTTACTTTGGAACAATATTTTAAATATGAAAAAATAAAATAAAATAATGTACATATATATATATGCAAAATTTAAAAATAAGAGGAATGGGGGGGGGGGCAGTGGAAGTAGAGAAAACGAAAAAGTATTCTAGGACATTAAAAAAAAAAAAAAGTGGAAGTATTTTACAGGCAAATAAAATGAACATAGACCGTTAAACATTACATGAAGGAATTCTTTGTTTAGTTACGAGAAAGAGCATGTTTAATTCAAATCAATAAATTTAGTGATATTTTATTGTAAATTCCTGTCATTTGGGGAGGGGGGTGAAAAAATTGAACCATTCGTGTTTGTCAGAATTTTTTGTCACTTTTGGATTCAGCATCCTCAAAAACTTAGAGTTCCCCAATCCCCCCCCCACCCCTAAAAAAAAAAAAAAAACATGCAACTGATTCTTTCCCTCCCCCCTCCTTTCCTGACCTGTGTAATTAGTTAATGTTGTGAAAACGTAACACTAGCAGAAAATGATTTAATAGTGCGTATTAATTAACATAGAATGGGCAACAGGGCCCGACTAACAAGTTTTTGTGCCCAGGGCACTTTAAATTTTTCGTGCCTCCTTAAAATAGCAAGATTTCTCCCTCATCCCCCCCAACTCAAAAAAAAAAAAAAAAAAAAAAAAAACATTTACTAATATACCACAATTTTTAGCAGGCGAAAAAGCCGACCGAAAAAAAAAATATTTGGTCAAAAAATTAATCTGCTTTTGTTTTTCGTTTTAAAGACAAAATAAAATTACCTCCTGTCATTCTAACAACAGATTTTATTTTAAAATTTTATTTGCGTAAGTAAAATACAGTTAAGTTAGAAAACGGGGGAAAACAAAACTGAAAGAAATAAAAAAGAATATTTATATCATATATTTTAACCATTTGTAAAATTTTGTGCCCCCCTCAGAAATTTCGTGCCCAGGGCACTAGCCCCGGGTGCCTTTGTGATAGTCAGGCCCTGATGGGCAACTTCTTGCTCATTCCCTCTTCTCGAGAAGTGATGCGGTCGAAGCAGACGACAGACCGCACGGTATATACTACTCATCCTAGCATACACTTCATTTCTCTCTCTGTGTGAGCAGTGAGAGCTCTCTCTGTGGGAGCGGCGGAGGCTTCTTTCTTTAGTTTCGTGTCTAGGGAGCGTGTAAGTTATTTCCTCCACTGTGCTTCTCTCCTCCAGCAGGTACTTCGATGCGGTGTGAGGACTTATGGCTTCTGTCCCACGGAGTTCTCCCGATAACCCTCGCGGTGCTGCTGGCAGTGGTGAGCGGGACGGACGAACAACCTTCGGTTCGAGGAAAATATCCCAAACGGGTGTCGGGGGATTTGGATATGGATCCTGGAAAAGCGGGTAAGTTTCATATTTATTTATAAATCTATTCCCTGCTCGTGTTGTGTTCTAGCAATATTAACTAATTAATATTTTAATTTTTCACAGTACATTGTAATAAATCTGTGTAAATAAATAGAAATTGTAATTTACAAAACTTCTGAATTACATAATAAATTTTTAAATTGAATTTACATTTTTTTTTTTTTTTTTTTTTTTTAAGCTCTTTGCGAATGAGCATCTACAAATAGCAAGTAAATAAATAAACAAATAAAAATAAAATACCGTAAAATAACAGAGAGAGAACTCCGCCTTTAGGCGTTCAACTAAAACAGTTATATATAAAAGGATTTTGGTATTCTTTTTTCTCCGTTGAATGCCGTAGATATTGGCATTTACCGCATTGATTTCTGGGAATAAAATTAAAAAGATTTTAACAGGAATACGAAAAAAATATTTTTTTTTTCTTCTTTTTAATACTCTAATGTTTTAGAGGAACGCCAAAAGGCGTAGCTTATCGTTAGAAATAAGAAAATCTGCCAAACGCGAAAGGTTAATACTTAATCTTTCACACGCTGAAACCAGATCCGGGAGTATTTTTAATTATTTCTTGTGTATTATTATTATTATTAGTATTAGTAGTAGAAGTTGTAGTATGACAGGTCGTACTATTTCTTTCATTCTGTGACTTTGAGATGTTGCCGTTTGTTTTATTATACTTGAATGTTGGTTTTCTTTTCATGTCGGAAAAAAAAAAGAACATTCAAACTTTTTATTATTATTATTATTATTATTATTATTATTATTATTATTATTATTTTTTTTTTTTTTTCTTGAGAAATAGTGGTAAAGAAATGGAACAGCATCAGTATAGAACGATGTATATTATGTATAATTATTATTGTTATTATTATTTATATTTGTTGAAAAAAAAATACAACAAAAGTTAACTTACATGTATTTACTATGCTTTTAGAAGAATATGACGTCATTATTTAACTAAGAAATCTATTTGAAAATATTTATAATTAACATTTTAAAAATTATTGAAAATAAAGTTAAAGTTTCTAAAATAATAATGACAATTTCTAATAAATTAAAATAAATGAAATTGGCTTAAATTTTATAAAATAAATGGAAATTTCTAAAAGTAAACAAACTTTGTGGCATAAATTTGACTATTAAATATTTAGTAAAATTATAAAATCTACCTATCGAAACATTCTATTGCTTATGAGCCAAAACTAATTAAATAAATAAGTAAATATATTTCTTTTTATGTCAAAGAAAAAAAAAAAAAAAAGAAAAAGAAAAAAAAGAAAAAAAAGAAAAGAAAGAAAGAAAAAGAAAGAAAAAAAGAACGTGTAGATATTTTTTTAAAAACAATTAAAGTAGAATTTAGAAAAATTATTCTAAAGAAATGGAACTGCTTCAGTATAGAACCTCTTGTCAAAATTTAAAATTTGGCACCGAATTAGCTCGGACGTTTCTCGCCAAGATCTTTACTTACGCAGTTGCGATAACCATTTAATTCATCGCCAAAGTTAGTGTTGCTAGGGGATGAAACACAGTTACTGCATGTATTTGCATGAAAGAATATATTAAAATAAGTGCTTTCATACTAAACTAAATTCTGTTTTGTGCAGCATTTTATATATAGTATTACTTAGAAAACAAAAATAGGCTTAGGGTGTTTTTTGAATTTTAATTTTATACATAAGTTTTATTAGAGAAATATAGTATTTATTATTGGGAATATAAATGTTTAACCAATTATACCAGAGTATTTTTTATTAATATTATAAAAATTCCTATATTTTTTATTTGTTTTAAACAACGTGATTTGCATATTTCCAGTACTGAAACAAATTTTTATACACATTGGCTTGTTTTACACATTTATGTGAATTCATATGATAGGCAGTGAAAAAAAAATGATTAAAAAAAGTTTATTTTTATAATTTTTTATGTATGTGCGTTTTTCCTTTTATGATAAAAAAAAAAAAAAAAAAAAAAAGAAAGAAAGAAAATGACTTCTTTAAAAAATCAAGCCATCTTTAAATAACATATGCTACTTTATTCAAGCTAATATGGATGAAATTTAATTTTTAATGAATTTTTAACTCGATGTTCCCAGTTGGGTGCACTGACCTGTAAAAGGTTAAATCAATAAACATTATATTGTGCATTATGGATAAGATCAATGTTTGTCAAGTTTGATTAATTATCAACGGCTGCAAAATATGCACTACTGATTTTTTTTTTTTTTTTTAAATATCAATTATGAATTTCTTTGAAAGAAAAGAGTTCTATCAGGCCAGTTCATTATTTTTATTTGTAACTAGAAGGGGTTTTGCCTACTTCGCTAACTACTGTATTTAAATAAATAATAATAATAATAATAATAAAAAGAATCACTATTTCCTTAAAAAAAAAAAAAAAAAAAAAGTTCATTAAGATCGCTCAGAACCACATTTCGGTTCATTACTGCCTTTGGCAGCGTCTACCTTGCCTGCAATATATCGTGTACCTGTGCTCTTCAATTTCGTTGTTTATCGAACAACAATTTCAAAATGATTAGTATAGAACAAATTTAAGTGGCACGTATATAATTATCACTATATTTAAATTTTGGTTTTATATAAACATCATTCTACGGACTATGCTTACCATTTTCTCTTATCTTAATGTCTATATTTTTATTTGTTTTACCCGGCCTATCCGCGATTGTAATGAAATGCTCGCCCTCTGGTGGGCTAAGGTGAAATTATCACACCACTGAAAGCTTTCACGCTGAAACAATGATAGAACAACAAGAAAGAACAATAATAAACACACGTGTGGCTATTATATTTACTAACAACTGCATCTATCGATCATTACAAACGCGGATCATAAGATAACATCAATATTTTCAAATATGTTTTTAAAATATCTTATTTTATTCATATGGGACAACTAATCTTTTTTTTTTGCCTTTGCACATATTTCCTATTTTACATATTTTATTTAAATATTAGCTTGAATTAATCAAATATTCGAATATTATAACTATATGTTAATTTTTTTTTTTTTTTTTCTTTTCGACCTAAATATAACTACATTTATTTTCATGTGTTATACAATGACGTCCTTTTCGACATACATGCATGAGTTTTCTTTCAGTTTTATTATTCACGTGCAAATATATTTATTTTTAGATTTAAAAAAAAGTGTAAACATTATTGGCATCAGCTTAATATTCTTTATCTATATCATAGATATAGTAATAAGACATAGATTGATCATGGAGGGGGGAAAAGTGATGCCTTTTTTCTCGGAAAAGTCCATCTAAAGGTTGTCTTTTCCCGAATAAATTACACACAGGAATACACACAGATAATTTAGTAAATAAAATTTATGAATATTTTATTTACTAAAGGTGAATGAAAAATTCCAGATACAGTTTTAAATTCATTTTTCTTTCTTTTTTCTTTTTTTCAGTACCACTTAATGGCTGATTTTAGAACTTTTTCTCGGCATCAAAAATTTTTGCTCGGTAACATGGAGATGATAGATCTACATATATTACTATATCTATGATCTATACATATATAACCGTTTGTCCTGAGTGAGTGAGTAAGTGGGTGATTCATCATCGCCCATCCCAAACCCCTGGACCTAGAAGCATGAAATTTTGTGACAATCCACTAAGAA